>JBBGZY010000449.1:4592500-5920000 GCA_037952925.1 Lithobates clamitans
GCTGCTCCGCAGGCTGTACAAGTGTAAACGTGGCTTTTACCCACACATGCCTGTATTTCCCAAAACTCAAAAGTGCCACGTTCAGGGAAATACGCTGTCCATGCATGCGCAGGCAAACGCTGATACAGAAGCATTCATGTCTATACAAGTCCAGTCAGTCGCTTGTATTGGTGGCTTTATGCGGCTCCCCTGACATGGGGAAGTACCGGGGATTTTAGGCTTAGAGGACTCTGCAATCTCTGGACCCCAATGCAGAGTCTGTATATCATGGAGCCCCCCTCAGTCCTCCCCTCAGAGTTCTCAGCACACCTTCTCATCCATATTACAACGTGTCAGCACCCGGCCATCTTCCCTGATTCCCTCACCTCCCATATCAACCCACACAATGCCTTTACCTCTCCCAGATCTCCAGGAAATCTCCTCAGACTGTTATAAGTGGGCGGACGTTCGTAATTGTGTGTTTCTCTCTCAGTGACAGTGACCTCAGTTCAGGTGTCGCCTCTTCTCCCGGCCGGTGTCTGGACAACTATAATTATCGCGCTCATTCCTCCCTCCCCCCCCCAGTCCTATGTTTATTTTCCTCTTTCCTTCCGGGATCGCTACCCCCCGCCCATACATTGTCTCCCTAGTAACAGTCCTCTGCTTCCACCAATCCATATCCGAGACGTCATTAAGCTCCGCCCGATGGGTGAGCCAGGTCTTCTCTCACGTGACGTGTAAACACTGGGTTACTATGGTGATCAATTTACGCTGTCCTCTTTGAACTCTGCTAGATGTTGTTTTCCCATGGTGCCCAGCGCTTGGTTTGCGCAATCTGCGTATCCTCGACGCAGGGCGGTGTAAACAAACGTGCCGGATGTTGTGTCTGAGTTGGGAAGTGTTGATGCTTTTGTGTTGCACTTCTCTGCCTGCCTATAGTGAAGGTTTTCAATGCAGGCAATGCATGTAAAAAAAAAATTATTCTGACAATTAGAATGTATTAACGCTCAGATGACAGTGGCGGCTGGTGCTCGAAATTTTTGGGGGCGCAAAAGTATTTTGAAAAAAAATCATCAATTGCAGCCACTGTGCCATCAAACGCTGCCACTGTACCCTCAAATGCTGCTACTGTGCCATCAAACGCTACCATGCTGCCCATCAAACGCCACTGTGCCCTCAAATGCTGCCACTGTACCATCAATTGCAACCACTGTGCCATCAAACGCTGCCACTGTGCCCATTAAACGCTGCCACTGTGCCATCAAACGCTGCCACACTGCCCATCAAACGCTGCCACTGTGCCCTCAAATGCTGCCACTGTGCCATCAAACGCTGCCACTGTGCCCTCAAATGCTGCCACTGTGCCATCAAACGCTGCCACTGTGCCCATCAAATGCTGCCACTCTACCCTCAAACGCTGCCACTGTGCCCTCAATTGCAGCCACTGTGCCCTCAATTGCTGCCACTGTGCCATCAATTGCAGCCACTGTGCCATCAAACACTGCCACTGTGCCATCAAACGCTGCCACTGTGCCCTCAAATGCAGCCACTGTGCCATCAATTGCAGCCACTGTGCCATTAATTGCAGCCACTGTGCCATCAAACGCTGCCACTGTGCCATCAAACGCTGTCACTGTGTCAAACGCTGCCACTGTGCCAAATGCTGCCACTGTGCCCATTAAACGCTGCCACTGTGCCAACGCTGCCACTGTGCCCATTAAACGCTGCCACTGTACCATTAAACGCTGCCACTGTGCCCATTAAATGCTGCCACTGTGCAATCAAACTCTGCCACTGTGCCATCAATTGCAGCCACTGTGTCAAACGCTGCCACTGTGCCCATTGAACGCTGCCACTGTGCCCATTAAACGCTGCCACTGTGCCATCAAATGCTGCCACTGTGCCCATTAAACGCTGCCACTGTACCATCAAATGCTGCCATTGTGCCAAACGCTGCCACTGTTCCCATCAAACACTGCCACTGTGCCATCAAACGCTCTCACTGTGCCATCAAACGCTGCCAGTGTGCCCATCAGATGCTGCCAGTGTGCCCATCATATGCTGCCAGTGTGCCCATCAAATGCTGCCAGTGTTCCCATCATATGCTGCCAGTGTTCCCATCATATGCTGCCAGTGTGCCCATCAAATGCTGCCAGGGTGCTCATTAAATGCTGCCAGTGTGCCCTTGAATGCCCCCAGTGTGACCCCCACCCACTGTCTGCCCGGCACTTACCCTGTCTTGGTGGGGCAGCGAGCGGGGTCCTTTGTGCGTCTCCTGGCGTCCTCATCTCCCGTCCTCTCCTCCTGATAGGTGTCCACTAGCGGCGCCTGTCGTTTCAGCCAATCAGGTGACAGGTAACAGACCCGAGCACCTGATTGGCGGAGAAGCAGCTTAGTGTTAGGAAAGCAAATATTCATTCGCTTTTCTAACACTGCTGAGTGACCTGCGAGCACCCAGCATGGCGCTCGTAGGTTACCTTTTTTGAAACCTATTAGAGCCTATGGCTCTAATCAGGTACTTCAAAAACATCCCCCCGCCGCTTTAATTCAGGCCCCAGGTGCCTAAATAGGGGGTGGCAGCGGCGGCCATAGATAGATTCATGCAATGCATGAATCTATCTATTGGTGATAGAGGGGTGGCTGGAGAGAGGGGGCTGCGCCCTTCCCCCCTAATACACGGGCAGCCACTGCTCAGACGCTGCCTAGCGTTTATAGCATTTAGCATTTTTGCATTTTTTTCAAGTTCTTCAGCTCCTCTCCTGAATGCTTCTTTAGTGGGTTTGTTTTCAGCCTGCAAATGCTCCTCTTCTAATTTGGAAAGAGATTTCACCAAAAGTGGACTGAAGCGTTGCCATCATCCCATACATAAATGTATAAAGAGAGGTCCCCCAAAAAGAGGGTTGGGACTTTGAAGGCAACTAAGTATAAGTACAAAAACCAAGTCTATAGTAACATAATTTATTAAGTATTTTAAAAAGTCAATATGTATATAAACAATGCAATTTACTAGTTAAGAG
Organism: Lithobates clamitans; assembly: GCA_037952925.1. Classification (NCBI taxonomy): domain Eukaryota; kingdom Metazoa; phylum Chordata; class Amphibia; order Anura; family Ranidae; genus Lithobates; species Lithobates clamitans. The sequence goes on from JBBGZY010000449.1 coordinate 4,595,497, forward strand.
CAGCAGTTCCCGGACAAAAGGATCTCCTTATATGCTGTTACCGGCATCCCTGGGGTATCATTATCCCCTGTCTTTCTTGAAAAAATACACGTTCCTGTGTGGGCTTCCTGCAAACAAACATCTTGCTCTGGCCGCCTTTTGGCAGTCAACACTTCAACCCAATTTTATCAATCAATATTTGACCCCAAGGGACTGCCTTAACCTGACGCTTTGGACTGTATTTCCTCTCACTTTCGGTTGACTTCCAGCAGCAAATTTATTCCTGTTTGACACCAGATGTACACTGTTCTCCATAAGTGACTGCCCCTGAGGAAAGGACAAGATCTGAAATGCGTTGTGCCTGATCTCTACTTAGGAAACTACATCATTGTCATTTCTTGTTCTTGTTTTGATATTGTTCTTAACTAGTCAATTGCATTGTTTATATACATATTGACTTTTTAAAATACTTAAAGGGGTTGTAAAGGTAAAAATTTTTTCACCTTAATGCATTCTATGCATTAAGGTGAAAAAACTTTTGACAGTACCGCCGCCCCCAGGCCCCCCGTTTTACTTACCTGACGCCTCGAATCTTCGCTGCTCGTCCTCGTCATCTTCATTGCAGCTCAGCCTGGTCGCTGATTGGCTGCAGTGGATGGATTGAAAGCAGCGCAGCCATTGGCTCGCGCTGCTGTCAATCACATCCGATGACGCGGCGCGCCGGGGGGCGGGGCCGAGTGATACAGCGAGCGGCTATAGCCGCCGGCTGTATCACGGGAGCGCGCCCGCAAGCACTCACCACCGTGCGAGGGAGCTCGCATTAAGGTGGTAAATGCTTGTGGGGAGGAGCTGAAACAGCCGCCGAGGGACCCCAGAAGACCAGGTTCGGGGCCACTCTGTGCAGAACGAGCTGCACAGTGAAGGTAAGTATAACATGTTTGTTATTTTTTTTTTTTTTTTTAATTAACTTTACAACCCCTTTAATAAATTATGTTACTATAGACTTGGTTTTTGTACTTATACTTAGTTGCCTTCAAAGTCCCAACCCTCTTTTTGGGGGACCTCTCTTTATACCCTTCTAATTTGGGTTTCCACCTCATCCCTTTAAAGACTGTTAAGGAAATTTGTAAGTTCTGTATATAATTGTACTTTATTTTGTATGCATTGCACACTGCCCTCACTGTGTACACAGCACTAATAAGGGAGTCTATGCCTCTTCCTCTCCCTCCGTGCTGTCTCATGGGACACACACAGGTCCCAGGAGATAGCGGGGACCAGTTACGATGCGCAGCGCGACTCGCGCATGCGCAGTAGGGATCCGGGAAGTGAAGCCGCAACGCTTCACTTCCTGATTCCCTCACCTAGGATGGCGGCGGCAGCTGCCGAGAACCGAGCGTGTTCTCGGCGTCGGCTGCCGACATCACTGGACCCTGGGACAGGTAAGTGGCCATTTATTAAAAGTCAGCAGCTGCAGTATTTGTAGCTGCTGGCTTTTAATATTTTTTTTTTAGGTGGTTTAGGTGGACTCCCTCTTTAAGGTCTGATAATAACTTGATGTGCGGTCCATGATGTGAGAGTAATAATAAATAAAATTTAAATATAACAGACCCATCACATCAAGTCCACACACCCTGTTAGGATAGATGCCACCTGCAGCCAATTGTATAGTTTTTGATGTGGCTGAGAACTTTCTGTTCTGTCATATACAATTGATGGTCCTTTTGTTTTTATTTATTTTTATTTTTGAAATCCAAAGCAGAATGTGTGGAGTGTGAAATGATGTGCTCCTTTTCCTTGTAAGTGCAGTGGTATAAGCAGAAGAATATTTTGGATTTATGGACATCTCTGCATGCAGGGTATTGTTATCATTTATTATAATATTGCCAGGAAAAAGTTGTCTTTTTGAAACATGAAACTGGAATTCCTACACAAACAACATGATAGAAAACAAGCCATTGTAATATATTTATGCAAGCTGGACCCAGTAATGAAGGGTTCACCCCGATATATCAGAGCTATAGCTTTATGCAAAGGTGCTCTTAGACAAAGTTAGACATTATTTTGGTCAAATATTAAATTTTTAATGGTCCCACATTCTGCGCAGCAAATATACAGCTAACTAAATGTTTGTCTCATGAACGGTTCAAGATATTAATTTGTTTTGTTTGTTTATGTACAAATCTAACAATAAAAAATGCGTACATTTGAATCCAGCCACCCTATTGCCTCTATTGGAGAAGGCTGGAGACAAAGAAAAACCACATGTGTTACGTTGGTGACATAGGAATCAGCTGCTGTGAGCCCAGTGCAGGACACACTCCCTGAAGACCCAGATATTTAATTTCTTGTAGATTCGTGCATTAAATGTACCCCCATGTGCAAGGCAAGTAGGCCCTGCCCACAAGCAGAGTGCATGCAATTGACACTGGGCTTACTTAAAGTGAAAGTAAACCTTCCTTTACCCACTTGCTGACCGCAAAATGTATATATACGTTGCAGATTGCAAGTGGTTTACCGGGGTTATGGCTGAAGCTATCAGCCATAACCCCGTTTTTTTTTTTCAGCTGGTGGCTGGCTTCCTCTTAAAAAAAAAAAAAAAAGCAGTCTGAGCGATTTATTAGACGCTGGATCGCTTTCAGTAGCTTTCAGTAACACCCGAGAAACTATCTCACCTGTGCGGCCAGATGGTCACAGTGGCGAACAGAGACTGGATCATCTCTGATTGCCTCTATGGCCTTGGAGGAGCGATGTTATGACGTCACTTCAGGTCTAGGGTAGAAGTAAACTATTTATTTTTTTTAAAGCAAAAGATCAAAAAAAAATTTTTTGCTTTTAAATCTAAAGGAGTGATTTGGGTTTTTTTTGACCCCAGATCACTCCATAAATAGGACTGATCATCCTTCTTTCCATTACAAGGGATGTTTACAATAAATAATAAAAGTGATAAAAAAAAATTAAAGGGACAGTCACCATCTCTCTACAGGCAGAAGACCAAAAGCTGAGTGATCAGTGATGTTTTATCGGTTAGTTCTCGGTCTTAGAGATGGCAGGGGACAGCTGAAGCTGGGATCACTGCTGCAGCTATCTAGGTGACATTGACTGTTTGTTTGGTTTTTTAAAGCCATACTTCTCTTTTAAGAGTACAAGCAAATGTGGCAATTATCATTCATGGCATGCCTTGAATGTAACTGTTTTGGGAAATAGCTAAATCAATGGGTTTAGTTCTGCTTTAAAGTGGAACTAAGCCCATTGATTTGACAAATCAATTTAGCTATTTCCCAAAACAGTTAAGCCCCCATACACACTATTAGATTTTCTGCAGATTTTTGTCTTCAGATTTACCAAAACCATGTAGTGCAATTGCCTGCCTGATCGCATACAAATTGAAACTGTTAAGGTTTGGCCTCATATTATATGTTTTGGTAAATCTGAAGACAAAAATCTGCAGAAAATCTAATAGTGTGTATGGGGTCCTACTTTCAAGGCAAGCCTCAGCTACATACAGTATACAGATGTGTCTAAAGATGTGTCCGACAATGGAATGGGGAGTGCTGATCAATTTCCTGGAACAAATTTGAATCAGGGAGTTTTTATTTTCTGAATGAATACAAAGCTTCCTCTAAATGGTTGAGGGAGAGGGAAAGATCATAAAGTCATCCGTCCACCTCTCTGCTAATTAGAGGAAGCCTTGCGTTCATTCATCAAAATACAAAGCTCCCTGTGGATGGTAGAGCAGCACTCAGCATGACTTGATTTTGTTCTGGAAGTGGGGCAGGAAGTCAATGTCCTGCTGCCCGAACACAGTGCTGTATAATGTACGTAGCTAAAGCTACATACAGTTCATACAGCACTGCATTAGTGAAGGAAATAGCAACATGCCTTGAATGTAAATGTTTTGGGAAATAGTTAAAGCTCAATGGGTTTAGTTCAGTTTTATCAGACCATGTTTCTTGCATAAGTGCCAGTTACAACGTCAAACCATTTATCACTGGGAGGGGTGCTTGCAACGGTCAGCTTTTACTTGTTTGGTTAAAACTTTTAGTTCCAAAGGAAAAAACTGTTTTACTGCATAAAACATGTTTGTTGCAGCTAGGCTTTGTTAGCTACAGTGCCTTGCACAAGTATTCACCCCCCTTGGCATTTTTCGTGTTTTGTTGCCTCACAACCCAGAATTAACATGGATTGTTTGAGGATTTGCATCATTTAATTTACAGAACATGCCCACAACTTTGAAGATTTGATTTTTTTATTTCATTGTGAGGCAAACAACAAATAGGACAAAATAACAGAAAAAGTCAATGTGCATAACTATTCACCCCCCTAAAGTCAATACTTTGTAGAGCCACATTTTGCGGCTATCACAGCTTCAAGTCGCTTTGGATAAGCCTCTATGAGCTTGCCACATCTTACCACTGGGATATTTGCCTTTTTCTTCTGGCCACTCTGCCATAAAAACCCAATTCTATGGAGCTTACGGCTTATTGCCATCCTATGTACAGATACTCCAGCCAGTCTCTGGTGTGGAACTCTGCAGCTCCTCCAGGGTTACCTTAGGTCTCTCTGCTGCCTCTCTGATTAATGCCCTCCTTGCCTGGTCTGTGAGTTTTGGCGTGCAGCCGTCTCTTGGCAGGTTTGCTGCTGTGCCATGTTCTTTCCATTTGGTTATGATAGATTTGATGGTGCTCCTAGGGATCATCAAAGATTTGGATATTTTTTATAACCTAACCCTGACTTGTACTTCTCAACAACATTGTCCCTTACTTGTTTGGAGAGTTCCTTGGTCTTCATGGCAGTGTTTGGTTAGTGGTGCCTCTTGCTTAGGTGTTGCAACCTCTGGGGCCCTTAAAAAGTAGTGACAGATCATGTGACACTTAGATTGCACACAGGTGGACATCATTTCACTAAGTATGTGACTTCTGAAGGTAATTGGTTGCACCAGAGCTTTTTATGGGCTTTATAACAAAGGGGGTCAATACATACGCACATGCCAATTATCCATTTTTTATTTCTGAAAAATAGTTTTTTGTATATATTTTTCTAATTTTACTTCACCAACTTAGACTATTGTGTTCTGATCCACCACATATAATTCAGATTTAAAAAAAACATTGAACTAAAGGCTGTAATGTAACAAAATAGATAAAAAGCCAAGGGGGTGAATACTTTTCCTAGGCACTGTACTTATGTAAAATCCATCTAAATCTACTAGTCCATCACCATACATGTTACAAGCTGGCTATTCAATCTTTGTACAATCAAATTTAGAGTTAACAAATCCATGCAATATATAGACTTACTTAATCCATTCAATTAATATGTATTCAGTGAGGCAGGCCCTTGTGTCACATAGTTGTTGATAGATGTAGGGGTCCATTCACACCAGCCACTGCATTGCAATGGAGCAGCTGGAGCGCATTGTGTTGAAGCGCATTGCACTGTTCACTTTTTTTAAAAGAAACTTTATTGAAATGTCACATAGTATGTGCAAGAGAGGAGTGTGGAGGGTAAGAGGGTGCTCACTTCAGGTGATAAAGTGGTCAGCAATACTGTAGGTTAAGGGTGGTTACTGGGCATTGGGTGGAAGAATGATGGTTTCATAGACCTTCTGTTTCATGTCAAAGCATAAGCCAAAAATGTTTTTTTACATTAACACCTGTGCTTAGATTTTCAAAATGCAAAGCAACTACCACAATTCGTTGACACCGAATTTAAAAAGCATATATACTAGTGCAGTGCTACCTAACAATGAATTAATGAACTTCAAACAAAACAAACATAAAATGCATAAGTGTTCTAAAAATAGAAACAATAAAGTCCTCCAAGTCTGGTTCTTGTTTCCTGTTATGTGGTGCTGCAAAGACAGATTCTGCCCTGTGAAGCCCTGAGGAGCATGTCTCTGGTAACTGCATTCACAAGGTTTTCGGATCCTGGTTTTTGCAATTTGTGATATGCAAATCAGCTTTTATAATATGTGAATGTGTTACTTTTATTTTGATAAATTCTTTCATACTACGCTATGAGGCTGTTTATTTGTATGCATTGGAGCATTTTTGAGAAATGTGAGCCTGGGGACCACTGATGAAAAACACTATTAGATTGTCTAATATGAGAGTGCTATAAACATCCTGTTTAGGGCAGAAACAACTAATCGACATATTAAATTATAATTGATTATGAAAATAGTTGTCAACTATTTTCATAATCGATTAGTTGGTCAGCCGATTAGTTGGCTTGCATACAAAATACATTATTTGTTTGCATATCAGGAAAAACAGTGTAACACACATACAGCTCAGTACTCCGTTCATACATGTCAGTAAGTACCAGAGATTTTGTGAATGTGTGAGGAGCAATGACTCCTGGGACATGTAGTCCTGGGCAGGAGAAGGAAGTCAGTGATTTTAAATATAATGCACAATACTGGTAAACTTTTACTTGTGTAAATGTAATTGTAATGTAATTGTAATGCCCTATATTACCTCCAATCTATCAGCCTCCAAAGTGATTGTAAACATTGTTTTTTTTGTTTTTTTTTCAAACAACAAACATGTCATACCTGCTCTGTGCAATGGTTTCACAAAAAGCAGCCCTGATTCTCCTCTTCTGGGGTCACCCATTGGCACTTCTGTCTCCTCCTGCCTTGAGAGTGCCCCTATAGAAAGCTGCAAAGTATAGCATAGAGTAACCCTATAGCAAGGTAAAAAAAAAACTCTGAAGGCAGAGTTTTTTTTTTTACTTTGCTATAGGGGTACTCTACAGTGCCTTGCAAAAGTATTTACCCCCCCCCCCCCCCTTGGCTTTTTACCTATTTTGTTACATTACTGCCTTTAGTTAAATGTTTTTTCAATCTGAATTATATGTGATGGATCAGAACACAATAGTCTAAGTTGGTGAAGTAAAATTAGAAAAATATATACATAGATCTATTTTTCAGAAATAAACTGATTATTGGCATATGCGTATGTATTCACCCCCTTTGTTATGAAGCCCATAAAAAGCTCTGGTGCAACCAATTACCTTCAGAAGTCACATAATTAGTGAAATGATGTCCACCTGTGTGCAATCTAAGTGTCACATGATCTGTCATTACATATACAAACCTTTTTGAAAGGCCCCAGAGGCTGCAGCACCTAAGCAAGAGGCACCACTAACCAAACACTGTCATGAAGACCAAGGAACTCTCCAAACAAGTAAGGGACAATGTGTTTGAGAAGTACAAGTCAGGGTTAGGTTATAAAAAAATATCCAAATCTTTGATGATCCCTAGGAGCACTATCAAAACTATCATAACCAAATAGAAGGAACATGGCACAACAGCAAACCTGCCAAGAGATGGCCGCACACCAAAACTCACGGACCGGGCAAGGAGGGTATTAATCAGAGACGCAGCACAGAGACCTAAGGTAACCCTGGAGGAGCTGCAGAGTTCCACAGCAGAGACTGGAGTATCTGTACATAGGACGACAATAAGCTGTACGCTCCATAGAGTTGGGCTTCATGGCAGAGTGGCCAGAAGAAAGCCATTACCTTCAGCAAAAAAACAAAATGGCACGTTTTGAGTTTGCAAAAAGGCATGTGGGAGACTCCCAAAATGTATGGAGGAAGGTGCTCTGGTCTGACTACAATTTAACTTTTTGGCCATCAAAGAAAACACTATGTCTGGCGCAAACCCATCACATCACATCACCCAAAGAACACCATCCCCACAGTGAAACATGGTGGTGGCAGCATCATGCTGTGGGGATGTTTTTCAGCAGTCGGGACTGGGAAACTGGTTAGAGTTGAGGGAAAGATGGATGGTGCTAAATACAGGGATATTTTTGAGCAAAACCTATACCACTCTGTGTGTGATTTGAGGCTAGGCGGAGGTTCACCTTCCAGCAAGACAATGACCCCAAACACACTGCTAAAGCAACACTTGAGTGGTTTAAGGGGAAACATGGAAATGTGTTGGAATGGCCTAGTCAAAGCCCAGACCTCAATCCAATAGAAAATCTGTGGTCAGACTTAAAGATTTGCTATTCAAAAGTGCAATGGGCAAAATCCCAGTGGTAAGATGTGGCAAACTCATAGAGACTTATCCAAAGCGACTTGGAGCTGTGATAGCTGCAAAAGGTGGCTCTACAAGGTATTGACTTTAGGGGAGTGAATAGTTATGCACATTGACTTTTTCTCTTATTTTGTCCTATTTTTTTTTCTTATTGTGAAGCAAACAACAAACATCTTCAAAGTTGTGGGCATGTTCTGTAATTTAAATGATGCAAAGGCTCAAACAATCCATGTTAATTCCAGGTTGTGAGGTAACAAAACATGAAAAATGCCAAGGTGGTGAATACTTTTGCAAGGCACTGTATACTATACTTTGCAGCTTTCTATTCTTTACAAATAAATATGTGAAAAGTATGGCGTGCATTTGTATTCAGCACCCCTGAGTTAATACGTTGTAGAACCACCTTTCGCTGCAAGTCTTTTTGTGGATTTCTTTACCAGCTTTGCACATTTAGAGAGTGACATTTTTGCCTATTCTTTGCAAAATTGCTCAAGCTCTGTCAGATTGGATGGAGAGCATCTGCGAACAGCAATTTTCAAGTCTTACCACAGATTCGTAATTGGATTTAGGTCTGGACTTTGACTGGGCCATTCTAACACATGAATATGCTTTGATCTGAACCATTCTATTGTAGCTCTGGCTGTATGTTTAGGGTTGTTGTTCTGCTAGAAGGTGTACCTTCGCCCAAGTCTCAAATCTTTTACAGACTCAAACAGGTTTTCTTCTAAGATTGCCCTGTATTTGGCTCTATCCATCTTCCCATCAACTCTGACCAGCTTCCCTGTCCCTGCTGAAGAAAAGCACACAACATTATGCTGCTACCAACATGTTTCACGGTGGGGATGGTGTATTCAGGGTGATGTGCAGTGTTAGATTTCTGCCACACATAGCGTTTTGCTGTTAGGCCAAAAAGTTTGGCTTCGGTCTTATCAGACCAGAGCACCTTCTTCCGCATGTTTGCTGTGTCCCCCACATGGCTTCTCAGAAAATGCAAACGGGACATGTTATTGCTTTCTTTCAACAATGGCTTTCTACTTTCCACTGTTCCATGAAGGCCACATTTGTGGAGTATACGACTAATAGATTCTACCACCTAAGCTGTAAAACTAACTCTGCAGCTCCTCCAGAGTTACCATGGGCATCTTGGCTGCTTCTCTGATTAATGCTCTCCTTGCCCAGCCTGTCAGTTTAGGTGGATGGCCATGTCTTGGAAGGTTTGCAGTTGTGCCGTACTCTTTCCATTTTTGGGATGCTGGATTGCACAGTGCTCCGTGAGTTGTTTAAAGCTTGGGATATTTTTTTATAACCTAACCCTGCTTTAAACTTCTCCACAACATTATCGCTGACCTGATGTGTTCCTTGGCCTTCATGATGCTGTTTGTTCACTATGGTTCTCTAACAAACTATGAGGGCTTCGCAGAACATCTGTATTTATACTGGGATTAAATTACACACAGGTGGGCTCTATTTACTAATTAGGTGACTTCTGAAGGCAATTGGCTCTACTATATTTTAGTTAGGGGTATCAGAGTAAAGGGGGCTGATTACAAATGCACGCCACACTTTTCAGATATTTATTTGTACAAAATGTTGAAAAACATTTATCATTTTCCTTCCACTTCACAATTATGTGCCACTTTGTGTTGGTCTATCACATAAAATTCCAATAAAATACATCTACATTTTTGGTTGTAACGTGACAAAATGTAGAAAATTTCAAGGGGTGTGAATACTTTTTCAAGGCACTGTATGTACCAGATTCAACCTCTATTAGCATATACATCTTTTCTGTCTGTTATTCTCAGAGTGGAGTAGATATTTTGTTCCCTAATTATATAGCTGGTTATTTATTTTTACCACTGCATATACAGTATCTCACACAAGTGAGTACACCCCTCACATTTATGTAAATATTTTATTATATCTTTTAATGTGACAACTCTGAAGAAATTATACTTTGCTACAATGTAAAGTAGTGAGTTTACAGCTTGTATAACAGTGTAAATTTGCTGTCCCCTCAAAATAACTCAACACACAGCCAATAATGTCTAAACCGCTGGCATCAAAAGTGAGTACACCCCTAAGTGAAAATGTCCAATTTGGGCCCAAAGTGTCAATATTTTGTGTGGCCACCATTACTTTCCAGCACTGCCTTAACCCCCTTGGGCATGGAGTTCACGAGAGCTTCACAGGTTGCCACTGGAGTCCTCTTCCACTCCTCCATGACGACATCACCGAGCTGGTGGATGTTAGAGACCTTGCGCTCCTCCACCTTCCGTTTGAGGATGCCCCACAGATGCCCAATAGGGTTTAGGTCTGGAGACATGCTTGGCCAGTCCATCACCTTTACCCTCAGCTTCTTTAGCAAGGCAGTGGTCATCTTAGAGGTGTGTTTGGGGTCCTTCTCATGTTGGAATACTGCCCTGCGGCCCAGTCTCCAAAGAGAGGGGATCATGCTCTGCTTCAGTATGTCACAGTACATGTTGGCATTCATGGTTCCCTCAATGAACTGTAGCTCCCCAGTGTCGGCAGCACTCATGCAGCCCCAGACAACGACACTCCCACCACCATGTTTGACTGTAGGCAAGACACACTTGTCTTTGTACTCCTCACCTGATTGCCACCACACATGCTTGACACCATCTGAACCAAATAAGTTTATCTTGGTCTCATCAGACCACAGGACATGGTTTGAGTAATCCTTGTCCTTAGTCTGCTTGTCTTCAGCAAACTGTTTGCGGACTTTCTTGTGCATCATCTTTAGAAGAGGCTTCCTTCTGTTACGGCAGCCATGCAGACCAATTTGATGCAGTGTGCGGCATATGGTCTAAGCATTGACAGGCTGACCCCCCACCCCTTCAACCTCTGCAGCAATGCTGGCAGCACTCATACGTCTATTTCCCAAAGACACCCTCTGGATATGACGTTGAGCATGTGCACTCAACTTATTTGGTTGACCATGGCGAGGCCTGTTCTGAGTGGAACCTGTCCTGTTAAACCTCTGTATGGTCTTGGCCACCGTGCTGCAGCTCAGTTTCAGGGTCTTGGCAATCTTCTTATAGCCTAGGCCATCTTTATGTAGAGCAACAATTCTTTTTTTCAGATCCTCAGAGAGTTCTTTGCCATGAGGTGCCATGTTGAACTTCCAGTGACCAGTATGAGAGAGTGAGAGTGATAACACCAAATTTTAACTCACCTACTCCCCATTCACACCTTAGACCTTGTAACACTAACGAGTCACATAAAATCTGGGAGGGAAAATGGCTAATTGGGCCCAATTTGGACATTTTCACTTAGGGGTGTACTCACTTTTGTTGCCAGTGGTTTAGACATTAATGGCTGTGTGTTGAGTTATTTTGTGGGAACAGCAAATTTACACTGTTATACAAGCTGTACACTCACTACTTTACATTGTACTAAAGTGTAATTTCTTCAGTGTTGTCACATAAAAAGATATAATAAAATATTTACAAAAATGTGGGGGGTGTACTCACTTGTGTGAGATACTGTAGACATTCAAGAATAAATTGTCTTTTTTTTCTAAACTTTACATAACTAAACTAAATTGTACAACACACTTTTTTGAGGTTTTTATCTGAATAATCTGGACAATAATTGGCCAACTAATCGATTATGAAAATAATCGTTTCTTGCAACCCTAATCCTGTTGACATCTATTTAATGTGGATGGTTGTTCAAAAGCGCTACCTGACCACTCAATCTAAGAGGATCATATCCTTCTGGTGAGGGGCTTATTTTCTCACTGTTGGTGGATTTGGGTGACTACTTATGCGCAGAAGACTTCGTTTTGGTCTCTTTGTGGTTTGCAGGTGTCCACACTTTGTTTTTCCAATTCTTCACATTACGGGACTTTAGATGGACTAATTTATATATTTGCATAATTATCTCTCCCTAAGAGGACTGTATTGTTTATATTTTTAGAACACATGCATTTTATGTTTATCTTGTTTGAAGGTAATTAAAGTGATTGTAAACAATCACCTTGTAAAACAGTCCATTCAGTTAAAAATAGAAATGACATGCAAAACATTTTTGGATAGATATAAAAAAACATAATACCTTTTTTCCCTTTATTATTAAGTGATTTCCTTCTGTTCTCAGCTGCATAAGAGCTGGAGAAAGAGAATCAACAGCACACTGAGCTTCCCAATGAATGGCTGTGCGCTGGGGAGCGTCTAAGGACAAGTCTGATCATTGGAGAAGAGCATACTGAGTTCCCAGTACAGCTAGAGAACTGACCATGATGTGCTCTCCTGCTTTGTGTGGTCAGTTTTTAATGGCAAAGCGAGGGGACTAGCAGGAACACCAGGGATTTCACATACAGGAAGCAATACAAAGAGAACAGGATACTTTCTCATACAAGTATATGATATAGCAGACACATATCAGGAAGATGAAGTGTTGGGGTAACAAAAGCTTTAGGTCATTGTTGGGTAGCGCTGCACTTGCGTATATACTTTTGTTTCTTGTGTCTCTAAGTGAGATTGGGGGTAAACGTTAATAGTAAAAGCAAAAGAGAGAGGCGCCTCTGGGTGCAGACTAAAAACAAGGTTTATTTCATAAAAAGGTAATGATCATCAAACTCACATGTTGAAGGTCGTCAGTAGGCATAAAATAGTAATCAATACTGAGGAGGACATCATCCATCAAAGGTTCAAGACAGTCAAAAACAACTCCTAGCAGGGGGCTCTGCCTGTGTGTGAGGAGAGGTACCGCTGAGATGTGAGGCCGGCCGCAGCGGTGACAAGTCACAGTACTAGGTGGAGAGCATGGAAGGCTGTAAACATCCGGCGAGGAGTGATGACGTCATGAGTCGAGCGACGCGTTGCCGGGCGTACGGGCTGTGATGACGTGACAGCCGCGCCCCTTCATCAGGCCCTGATGAAGGGGCGCGGCTGTCACGTCATCACAGCCCGTACGCCCGGCAACGCGTCGCTCGACTCATGACGTCATCACTCCTCGCCGGATGTTTACAGCCTTCCATGCTCTCCACCTAGTACTGTGACTTGTCACCGCTGCGGCCGGCCTCACATCTCAGCGGTACCTCTCCTCACACACAGGCAGAGCCCCCTGCTAGGAGTTGTTTTTGACTGTCTTGAACCTTTGATGGATGATGTCCTCCTCAGTATTGATTACTATTTTATGCCTACTGACGACCTTCAACATGTGAGTTTGATGATCATTACCTTTTTATGAAATAAACCTTGTTTTTAGTCTGCACCCAGAGGCGCCTCTCTCTTTTGCTTTTCCTTAGGATTGGAATGTGGTTTCACTTCTTGATGAAGGCAGCCCTGCTCGTGGACCTATCATTATTAACTGGACCCTTGAACTCCTCATGTCCACATGACAGTGAGACCGTACCCTATATATGTTAATGAGATATTCAATTTCTCCACTTTGGACATATACATGTGGACATTATCTATCCATTTAATGTAATGTGAGACTGGAAACATTTCAGTTTGTCCCCTATCCCTTCGTTCTTATTATTGTTGTTATTGTTGTTATCGCCAGTTCTTTGCGCCTTCACTTGCATATTGTAAACGTTAATAGTACCCACTTTAGGTTCATTTATTTGTACTGTATAATAACTGTGGGATAACAATTGAATCTAACATGCTGAAAAAAATGGATTAAAAGTTTGAATGGCCTGTGCTGAAAACTAGGCACCTTTCCAGTGACTTAAATTTCCAGGAATGGAGTTTTTTTTAAGTTCAGAAGAAAAGCTTGCCATCTCTTTTTTCATATATTTTTTTTTTTTCCTTGAGAAAGTATTTAGGAAAATTGCAGCTAGTGTATGTTCCTGAAACTGTCCTGATAGAAGGCAATCAGGCTCAACTATAATGTGCATGTATTGGCAGGAGGAGATAGCAGACTGAGTTGATAGATGCCTTTATCAGTGTCCTGCTGCTACTTCGTTGCTCATTCGGCAACTGGGAAATTATTTTTGGTCAAGCTGTGTTGTAACTGAAATGGCGGTAGAGTACGTGGCTGTGCTGCCTTGCAAGAGTAACCTGGGTCACAAGAGTAGCTGAACAGGGTTACAAATCTTTGACAAGTAAAACAGCTTCTATGGAAGTATTTCAACTGTAAATACACAAGCCGACTGGAGTCCTTTTATGCCGCGCACACACGACCGGACTTTCCGACAGAAAAGGTCTGACGGAATAATTCCATCGGACATTCCGATCGTGTGTGGGCTTCATCTGACTTTTTCTTTCGAAGATTCTGATGGACCTAGAAATAGAACATGTTTTAAATCTATCCGAGGGAATCAATTCCTATCGGGAAAACCATTTGTCTGTATGCTATTCCGACGGACCAAAAACGACGCAAGGGTAGCTATTGGCTACTGGCTATTGAACTTCCTTTTTCTAGTCCCGTCGTACGTCATCGCGTTCTAAACGATTGGACTTTGGTGTGATCGTGTGTAGGCAAGTCCGTTTCAGCGGAACTCCGTTGAAACTCCGTTGAAAAAAACGTCAGAGTTCATTCAGACGGAAAAAAAAAACAGTTGTGTGTACGCGGCGTTACAGGTAGAAGGTACGCTTCTGTAGAAGTCCTTTTAATTTGATTTGTACTTCAATTATTTACTTTATTTCTTTACTCTAATGAACTCTCCATAGCCTGAGGCATATAGCATCGACTATTTCTTTATGGCTAGTGCAGAAAACAGAAACTAAGTAATATGTTTCTGTTTAAATCCATGCACAGTCAGATGCCTGCACATACTGTATATGCAGCAATTATTTGTAGCATGCGACATTATCAGCCTTGAGCCTTCTTGTAAGAAGAGATATTTATATACCATCAATTCCAACACAAATCCAAAAGCATGTTTTTTTTCCCCTCATTGTAGAAAATAAGCGTAGCTGTGCCAATTATTCGTTTATGCCCTTGTGGCCAACTGTGCTTGAGGAACTGGTGGTTTGCAGCATGATTACCGCCTAAAATCACAGAGCAATTTATTGCAGCTTGCTTGAAAAAGCTGTATACAAACTGAAATAAGGAGCTCTGCTTTTTGGATTTGTGTTGGTAGTGACGAATAAATATCAACTTATAGAGAGGATAAAATAAAACCATAAAATGTGTTGGGCTATGATTGCAAAAAAAAAAAAGAATCTTTAACCACTTCAGTACCGGACACTTTTACTCCCTTCCTGCCCAAGGCCAATTTTCAGCTTTTAGCGCTGTCACACTTTGAAATTCTGAAACACTCTGAAACACTGAAAATGAAATTTAAAAAAATATATAAAATATGAAATACTGTCACCAGTGCAGTACAGCATTATCAAATAACTGGTGTGACTGTCATCAGGGACACTGACTGGTGACAGTATTTAAAAAAAAAAAATAATATTAATTTTTTTTCAATTTTCTTTCTTTATTAAATTTTTTATTTTTTATGATTTTTTTTAACACACTGTTACAAAAGTAATACAGTGTTACTATAGTAACACTGCACTACGCTGGAGAAGTGATCAGGATTTTTTATTTTTTTTTACACATTATCATTGCTTATACCAGTGACATTCATTGCTGTAAGTAACCATGTTTACTAAATGAAACGAATTTAGTGTATTTTGTTATGATTAGCTGTGATTGGCTAAAGCTAATCACATAGTACAGATGGGCTCTGATTGGCCCTGTCTGTATCATGTGATCACTGTGACCAATCACAGCTAGCAACACATTTGTAAACAATGGATGGCATGAAAGAAGCCATGCATTGTTTACAATTGTCATGTGATCTGCTGTGATTGGATCACATGATATTGGCAGTGGGCCAGTATAGTGATCAGTCATCGGCTGTGTCCACCGGAAAGATGACAGATCGCACCTCTACGTGACACCTTCTGGGAGGATGTCATATGATGTCCACTCAGAAGGATGAAAGGCCTGCCCAACCGTCAATCTGCTCTAGGCCGGGTGGGAAGGTGTTAAATTGAAGCATAACTTTAACCATTTTCTCAAGGTCCTCTCTCCTGTCTCCCCCCCCTCCCTCTTACACATTAACAAAAAACATTTATTTGAAAGATGTAAACTTTTTTCTAACATTTACTTGTGTAGCGCTACCCCTGGAGGAGCCACTGTAGTGAATTGAATTGTCACCCAACACTTACTAACACACCTTGGTATATTTCAAAGAATTTATTAGTGTAGCCTAAATGAAGAGAGGATTCACATGTGTACTTAAACAAATAATCAGTAAGACAATAACGTTACTCTGAGAAATATACAAAACAAAAGGAGTTAGCCCATGGGACTTATAATGAGTTGGTCATAGAGGTCATGATAAATAGTATAAAGATTTATTGAGGTTCCAAAAACATGATTTTAGATGAGCATAAAAACATCATAGGGCATGGTTAGACCATTGACATGTTGGTTACAGTAAAAGATAATAGGTATCGATAAGATCATTGAATGTTATATCTTATCGATACCTATTATCTTTTAGATATCCTGCATATACACCAACTCCTGAGGAAGCGAGCAGAGCTCGCCAAACGCGTCAAGTACATAAGTTGTATATGTATACTATGTATCTTATTACTTTTGTTTTGTATGTTTTATGGGGATGGAGTTGTGTTATATTAAGAGACAGCACCCAGACCGCTCTCTTTTTTACTCTGAGAAATATGGTTAAACACCTGCAGTATTCTGACTATCAGTAATGAATAGTACTGAGCTGCTTTTACCTGGCAACAATATATGAAGACAGTCCTAACTTACTATAGCAGTCCCTGTTCTATCCTAGTGGCCAGTGAATAATGAAAATGAAAAAAAAAAAAGTTGCCCGCCAAAGTTGGGGCCCTTGAAGAAAGCACAACAGTTCCCAGCAGACAACAGATTAACTTGTGCAATGTTACTCTCTTACCAGGCCCAAGGCACCCTCCTCTGGGTTTTCAGACATGTGCTGTAATTTAGTTCAAGGCCTCAGACAGAAGTAGGAGCTGTGATTTTCTCTTTTTCAATGCTACTTTTCGTTCCTTATAAGCGGTAGGAGTGCACTGTAGTACAGCTTGATAGTTATGCAGAGTATTTAAATTATGCACTGGAATCTTTTTGTTTACAGAGAATTACTTTACTTTCATGGAGGAATATCAGAACATGTTTTTTCATCATGGAGAAAGGAAGAGAACAACAAAGAAGTGCATTTAATATAGATAGACCATACATCCTGTTATATCATAGAATACATACTATAACACTATAATACTACAGCGCCACCTGCTGCATAGATAAGTTTAATGCATACAGTCTATAGTTCACAGTACTTTATATTACATGCTGTTGTCCTTCCAACACTGATCTCTCCAGTCATCCAAATTAAACATCTTCCCAGGGAGAAAGTTTCTGTCTCTAAGGCAAGTCTTTCTGAGGTCTCTCCCAATTGTTTTCAGCTATGGCAAGTTCAGCCAGCAGTCCAGTCTCTTTTTTCCCATCCCATCCCTTTCTCTCAGCAGCCTGCAGACCCTCCTCCCCTTTTTTTGTTGCAACAGCCGATCACCATCCTTCTAGGATTGACCCAGATCCAGCCAAGATGACTGCCCCCTACACTGATAATACAGCAGCAACAAATCAAGAAGTTCAGCAGCAGTTATCAGCTGCAGTCCAGATTACACTTGCTAAATCCCAGCCTGGAACAGGATGACATCCCAGCCCCTTACATGTACAGACAATCCACTTGTGTTTGCGCATGCACATCATCTTGCAAAGTGCTTCATGAGATGTGTGACGTGGCTATCCTAGAAGCCATTTGCAAGATGTTGCACAAGCACACACACCGTGGCGTCTCTGCAAGAAAATTGGCAGAGACCTGCAACACGTCTGTGCATGCACATGATCTCCATTAGGGACGGTGGCACTGGAAAAGAGGGGCGAAGGGAGAACTTTTGCTTTATGCAAGACAAAACTGAACTCCATGGTCTAGTAAGTATTTTATTTTTTATTTTTTTTTTATTTTGTAACACTACCCAAAGGAGCTGCTGCATGATTAGGTTCCCTGGTTTGTGGTGATAATAACCCCTTAGGCAGCATCACATTGACACACCGAGGCTGGAGGAAGAGATGCTTTATTAGGCAACACATCCAACAGGCAAGTACTAGCATCAAAAACAGTGAACAATTGCAAACTAAGGCAGATATAAGTTGCATTGATAACAGTCTCCAAACAAAATATAATTAAACACAATTTCAAAGGGTACCCAAAAATCTGGCTGAAGGGGCAAAGTCTCTATGTCCTAGTCCCTGACCCATGGAAGAGCCCCAAATATAAGATATACTGTATACACTCAGGGGACTATAAGTCACAGTCCCTCCTTATCTATTTCCACTGGCTAATGGTGTATACCTGTCGGTGGCTGGCATTGGGGCTTACTTACTTGCCTAATTACTTATCTAAAACTAGTCACATGACAAGCTGGGTCCATGGGCCTTTATTCTTCTGATCTGTAATGTTGACAGGTCAGGTCTGCATTGCCCACATTGCTTCCTGGTGATGTGGGTGCCATTCATAGGCTGTTAGAAGAGTCCATACCAGGGCCCTTACAATGCTCTGATTGTTTCAGGAGTGAAGGACACATGCCCAGTTGACTGGCCCAGTGGAAAACAGAATATAACTCCAAGAAGAAATGCTGCAGTGGATCATATGACCTTATATTTTTCTAGGTTTTAGACTAGATGTTTTAAAAAATACAGATTGGTCATTTGCAGAAGGAGACGGGTTTTTTTAACTGGGTTTTAAGAAAGAACTGCTATACAATGCAACATACCATCAACAGAAAAAAGTATGGGGAAAATAAACATACATCATCTATAATTCACAAGCCAGTAGTCCTTGTAGTGTGCTTTTTCACTCCAAACAGATTTGTGCAGAAGGCTGATACAGAATCTTCTGATTGAGATAATTCAATCCATTTTTGCTTTATAATTGCAAAGCTTTTTGTGCATGGCAGAAATGAAATATTCAACCTCCCAGTACTCACTACTCCAGCCAATGTGTCAGTCCTTATCAGTAACCACATGGAATGCAATATGACTACACGGAGTAGCAGCAAGAACTTGGGCAACCTGACAATCTTAAATTTGGCAGGTGTTTTTCTTCTCAATACTATTTATTTAGAGAGAATGCATTACCTTTTCATGTTTTAATTTATACATGTAAAGGTGCTTGTAGACGCTAGACATCAATAGGACAATCACAGTCACTGCTGGATGAGGCTTATTGGTGGGAACAAGTGGATTAGTTAGGGTGTTTCAAGTCAGCCCTGGAGATATTGGCACAATGCCCCCTGCCTTTCTCCATAAGCCTAAACAGAGCCACCTGACATTGGTTGAGCTGTACTGCTTCTTCTCACAGTAGAAGTTTAATGGTGTCGTAAACAGGAATTTCAACCAATCTCATCCAGCTTTTGATCGCAAAAAACACTTAAATGGACCAGGGCAACTTACGACCAATAGTTTAAATTGTTTCATGGTTTCAGTAGAAATGGTAAGTTGCATTGATTTGTTCATTGAATAAATGCTTGTTAAAAAATTGCTGTATGTGCTGCCAGCTTAAGGGTTGCCTGACCCAGTGCAAACAATAAATGTGGATGGTATGTTTTTTTTTTTTTTAACAGAAAATTTTATTAAACAAATCAGCATTACTTTACAGAATGATTTAAAACATTCAAAGTATAGAAGAAAATGACAGTAAAATCAACCTTCAACCTGTAGTCATTGCCTATCAGATATTCCAATTGTGCAAATATCAGAAGTATCACTTAACAGTACACCTTGATACATTATAGTATTATAGCATCATAGATAAACTTACATAAGTAACCATTTTCAATCCAACCTGATAAGGAGGAGGAAGGGGGGAGGGGAGGGGAAGGGGGAGGGAAAGGGGAGGAGGGAAGGGGGGGAAGAAGGGGGGAAGGGGAGTGAAGGAAAGGCAAGGGGGGGGGAAGAGGGAACAGGCAGCGGGAGAGTAGTCAAAGAGACACTAGATTTCCTCCAATCAGTTTCATAGCATAATAAATATGGGGGAGGGGGTTCCGGGGCCCCAGAGGCATCTACCCAAGAGGACCAGAACTTATCGAACTTTCCTGGACATTGCCTACTTTCATATGTCAATCTGTACAGGGGAAGTACCATGTTCACTGACCTTTTCCATGATGCCAAAGTAGGAGGCTCTGCCTTTTTCCATACCATTAATATTTCACGCCTAGCATAATATAATGCGAAGGTAAGACACAGTTTACTAAATCTGTCTCCCTCAATATCCTCCAAATGGCTAAGCAATAGTATCTGAGGGTCAACCGGTACATTCAAACTTGTGACATCGCTCAGTGTGGTGGCCACTGCTAACCAAAAGGGTTTGAGCTTGGGACAGGACCAGACCATGTGCCAAAAGGTGCCCACTTCCTGCCTACATCTCTGACAATTGGGGTCCCTTTGATCATAAATGCGCGCCAGTCTCTGTGGGGTGAAGTACGCTCTGTGTAGGAACTTAAATTGTATGAACCTATCTTTCGCCGCTATCATGGAAGGAATGTAGGAAATTAAACACTCCTTCCATTCCTCTTCATCCAGGGAAGGGATATCAACCCTCCATTTTTCCCATGTCTTGGTTAGTTTGGTGTCATACTCTACTGTGAGGTATAGATATAACGTTGAAAGTGGCTTCCCCATCACGCTAGAAATCAGGAGCCGTTCAATGGAGTCTGGTTCCAAAATAAGGGGGGCAGGGAACTGAGCTTCAAAAGCGTGCTTTAGCTGCCAATATCTAAATTGGAAGGAGGATGGGATAGAAAATGATTGCCTCAGGGCCTGAAAAGTCTTAAGCCTACCATCCTGAACTATATGTTTTAGTGTGAGAATACCCTTTTTTGCCCAGATAGAGGGGTCTGGTATACTATGAAGGTGAGGGAGCATGGGATTGCCCCATAAGGGCATATGAGGTGAGATATGATTGGGTTTCCCATATATCCTCCTGGCCTCCTGCCAGACCCTTACAGTGGTTCGCATCGGAGTTGTCATGGACTGACTAGCCCGAAGTCCACGAAACGGAAGGTTGCTCAGGGCTGCAAAAGAACCCAAAATGGCTGCTTCGAGAGTAACAGCAGAATTCTGTGCGGGCTGGGAGAACCACCACCGAACCGTAACAAGAACAGCTGCCCAGTAATAAATTTGAAAGTTCGGTAGTGCCAGTCCCCCCCCCGGATAATGGGAGATATAGGATCTGCTTGGCCACTCTGGGTGGCCTCCCAGCCCACACAAAGTGTATCAGCAGACTCTCCAATCTTTGGAAAAAGGCCCTAGGGATATGGATGGGTGTGTTACGAAAAAAGTATAAGTATTTGGGAAGGTAAATCATTTTTAGCAGATTTACTCTGCCAACCGGGGTCAGTGGGAGGGAACGCCAAGAAGCACACCTAGCCGTTAGCTGTGTCATAAGTGGTCGCAGATTATCGTACATATAGTCCTGGACTTTACCACTAATCTTAATCCCTAGGTACTTGAAGTCCTCTACCCATTTAAGCTGCACGTGTGGGATCCTAGGGGTCGACTGATGGAGCGGGAACAGTATCGACTTATCCCAATTAATACGGATCCCCGAGTACCCGCCGAATCGGTTGATTAGACCTAGTGCAGTCTGCAGGGAGGATGACGCGTCCGCCAAATAGAGCAGAGCGTCATCCGCATACAGCGAAATCTTCTCCTCGATTGGGCCCACCTGAAGCCCCCTCACCCCGGGGTCAGCCCGCAGCAGTATAGCCAGGGGGTGGCTGGTATGTTAGCTTAAAAATTGTTAAGCAGGCAGGATAAGTAGGTAAAAAATGTTAGGTAATATGCACATAAGTGATAAATATCAAAATTATAATAAAATTCTCCTATAAATTTTTGAGGTGACTTGTCAGCAAAAGAGAAACACATAATTGTATGATAAAGAAATCATAATGTAGATAAAATTCATCAAACCAGCGCAAACATTAAAATAACAAACAGAAAAATGTACATTTCAAATCTCGCTTAAACATGCATTAACTGTTAACTACAAAATTCCACCAAAACTAAAATTAAAAAACACCCCAACACACACACTCGTGGCATACATTATATTAGATAAAAGCTTACCGAATGTTCAAGGCACCAAGGACTATCAGTCAGACATATATCATATGGAACTAAAGACCTTCCACCTAAAGAAGTCCCGTTAGACAAAACACATTGCCCATGTTAAATGTAAGTACAATGTAAGGAAATCTAAAATGCATCACAAATGCATCTCAAATGCCTGTGTACACTAGCTCCAAGGATTAGGAGTGTTGTGCTCTACAGATTGCGTTCTAAAGCAAATACACTTATGGGCCAAGTACAACAAAAATTTGTATTTGAAAGTACAATGATGCACTAAATAACCTTACAGCCTGCTATATGTTTTATTTAGCTTGAGAATATCGATGGTGAGAATTTTTTTTTAATAGAGTTTCAAAGTTTTTCTTAACACAGTCGCCAGTATAAAACCACCAGTGGGGTTCATGTAGGTAGAACTGTTGTGTAATGGCTACTAGAGATAGGCCCAATGTTTGAGTCGAACATCTGGTGTTCGTTTGTTCACAGAACAAATGAACATACGGGGCCCTCGCGGGACGTTCACCTACTGCGGAGTGACCTAGAATGCACTACGAGATCGCAGAGCATTGACGGCTGCTGATTGGCCAAAGCATGCACCTGACCTGCATGCTTTGGCCAATCACAGTGTGATGTTCTGTGAGAGCCATGATTGGCCAAAGGCAGGCTGCCCTTGGCCAATCATGGCTCTGGGCTAAGTCACACCCCACACTATATAAGGCTGCTTACACAGCGGCCGTATGTAGTGTGTTATAGTGGAGATAGATTAGGCAGGTTAGTTAGTGGATTGAGCGTGCAGTCAGTGTAGAATATATAATACAGTGCAGGCAGTGTAGAATATATAATACATCGCAGGCAGTGTAGAATATATAATACAGTGCACTCAATATTGAATATATGTAGCCCGTAGGGGCTGCAGAAAGTAGTAGTTCCACCTGTCACCCTGCCCAACCTGGCATTCACTTCCAGACACTCCAAGACAATTAACAGTCCATCAGCTTTGTTTTTCTGTTATTTTATTGAGGGATGAAACTTGGATGGGGTAAGGAAATTATGGGATGCCCAGAATCAATAGCAGAAATCAATATGATGAACAATCGGAACCTCTATTTACATCTTTTAGAGCTCCAGCCTCCTCCAGCACAATGCTTATTTGTAGACTATTTCTCTCTTTCTTCTGTAAAATACTTGGTTCCTGGCACAGCTAACACGAGGCAGGCCCAACTCTAATCCAGTCAAACCCGAGAAACCGCCATTTGCTGGCAGGGACCGCGGGCCCCTCTGGTGTAGCAACCAATGGCGAAAGAAAGTCCTTTAGTGCTAGCTGTATTGAGGTGGACTACTGATCCCAGTCAGTTCTGTGCAGACCCTGACAGCCCTCCTGGCTGCAGCCGCCCGACTTCAATGCCAGTAACATCACAGTCTCTACAAGCTGGCTCTACATGCATTCCCGGCACCTGGTGGATCCTTCCTGAAGACTTGCCCAGCAGTGTTCCCCGCTGTCCTCTCCTGCTCCTTTTCAGGACACCACTTGGGTTGTGTTGGGTTCCTCCACAGCTCACCCCCCCCAGACTGGGGGGGCTCTCTCCAAGGCCCCAACAGCCTAACACTCCATATCTCAGTTCTTCCACCCAAACAACCCCTCCCCAGCTGGGCTGACCCTGGGTATTGAAGGCGGCCTGCCCCTGCCAATCCAGATTTGGGATTGATCAGGGCTCCTCAGAACACCCCAGATAGCTACACCTTTCTTCCACTCCTTTCTTCTAGAAGCAGAAGGGAGGTAACCGAAAGATGAAACTAGCTGTGAGTCACCATCCTACTCTAAACCACTCCCAGCCATAGATCAAAACAAACAGGCCCAACTTTCAGCTAGGCCTGCCTAAATTTACCTGCACTGACAAAAAAAAATTTTAAATTGGAGTTTAACCACTTCAGTCCCGGAAGGATTTGCCCCCTTAATGACCAGGCCATTTTTTGCGATAGGGCACTGCGTCACTTTAACTGACAATTGCGTGCCAAGGTTCGCCATCACTGATCTACTGTCATGTGTATGGGTAAATAAGGAAATGTAGGGATCAGTATATGTAAAAAAAAACTGATAGGGGCATTGGGCATGAAATTAGTAAATAATTAACTGTCTGCGGTGTACACATATATTGGTGAGAGTATGTGTGATGGCCTGAAAATAGTTAAAGATCTAGACTGCTAAAGAGAGAAATTATGTATGGCAGATATAAGATATCCTAAATGGTGAGAGGGCCCACAAATCCATGGTGCCAGCCGCAAACCTGGCTCGGTAGCATGGAGACAGGTCTCCTGAAAACCATCATGTGGGGGGAAGGGGGATTTGGGGGGTTAAGGGGAGGGAAAGTGAAAGGGGAAGGAAAATTACAATTAACGTAAAAAAGGGTATCCCGGACAATATACTTACAGGGACAGAACCAAAAACACCCACCACCCTAGTGGCGAAGATCACCCAACCACCTACAAAATATATTTATATACGATATCAAGGTGATCTGGAAGAAATATGGAGGATAATGGTTAGAATGGGGAGGAAAAAGAACCTGAGGTAGTGTAATAGCGAATATGTATTATAAGATGGTAGAGACCTCTAGTTCCTCGTTTAACCCTCCAAGTGAGAGGGCATCTAAAGAATAGATACAGAAAGTCTCCCTCTCACAGAGTCGGTGAAACCTCTCTGCTTCAGGGAGACTTTTTGGTATCTGCTCAACAACCCAGCCTATTAAGCCCTGGGTACATTTTTGGTGGCACTGTGCGAAGGGACGAGGGATACTTCTGTTCCCTCTTCCACAAAGCGATGGTGCTCACCAAACCGCTGTCCGAGGGGAGGTATAGTACATCCTATATAAAGCAATTTACATGGGCAAATAATGCAGTACACCACAAAATCGGAGGAACAGTTGTAAAATTCTGTGATTTTGTGCGTTTTGCCTTTTGATGAAAATTCCCTTTTCCTGTTGTTGACAAAGGCACATGTTTCACATAGTGCCTTTTTGCACTGATACATGCTGATGAGGAGGATGAGGCATAGTTGTGTAAGATGAGAGGTTCGTTTGGGCTGTAATTTGCTGGGGGCAACTTTATTTTTGAGGTTGGGAGCTCTGCGATATGTGACATGAGGTTTGGCGGAAAGAATGGCTTTGAGGTGTGAATCCTCTGTTAGGATATTCCAGTGTTTTGCAAGGATATGCTCCATGTTCCGATATTTTTGATGGAATTTAGTTATGAACCGTGTGGAATTATCAAAGGCTTCTTTGTCCTTACGTTCAGGTTTGCCAATGGGGTAAAACATGTGTGCTTCCTGTATAAGGGTATTGGGAAAACCCTTATTAGGAATTTTTTTGTCAAAAGAGTGCTCTGTTCCATATAATCGGCAGTATTAGTACAGTTTTGTCGCAACCGACAAAATTGGCCCTTGGGAATGTTTTTGGTCCAGGCAGGGTAATGACAACTGTTATAGTGAAGTAACGAATTGCCTGCCGTGGGGCTTAGTGTAATTTTTGGCTTGGATTATTCCTTTATTGTGGCTGACTTCAAGATCAAGGAAGGCTACTTTATTTTGATCCTGGACAAAGGTGAATGAAAGTCCAAACGGATTGTCATTGCAGTGTTGTACAAGATCTTTAATAAGGTCAGAATTGCCATCCCAGATGATTATGATATCATCGATATAGCGTCCAGAAAACACAAGGCTTTTGGCTAAGGGATTATTGTTCCAGATATACCTGGATTCCCATAGACCCATGTCCTGGTTGGCATATGAAGGAGCAAAATTTGCTCCCATCACAGTCCCTTGGGTTTGGAGAAAGAAATCTCCATTGACATTGAAGTAATTGTGCGTGAGACAAAGCTCCGTGACATTGAGGATGAAAGTGACTTGTCTGGGGTTGGAAAGGGGGTCAGCAGACAGAAAATAATTGAGTGGGGAAAGGCCAAATTGGTGAGGTATGGAAGTGTAAAGAGAGTTAACGTCCAATGAAACCCAGGAATAACTAGATTCCCATGAGTATGGCTCAAGTAGTTCTAGGAGATGTGTACCGTGTGCCGTCTCTTATATAGGACTGGAGATTCTGCGCCAGAGGTTGCAGAAATTGGTCTATGTGCATTGAGAAGCCAGTGGTGATGCTATCCATAGTTGCAATGATCCATAGCAGACTGGGGGTCTTTCTGAATTTTTATGGATCCTGGGTATGTGATATAGGTATGGGTTACGGTAAAAATCCCTGTGTAGAAAGGAAGCTTCTATTTTGTCAAGGATGCCACTAGAAAGGGCGTCCTTAACTAACGACTCTGCCTCAATTTTGAATTCAGGAAGCAGGTCTTTGGACAGTTTAGTATATGTAGAGGAATCAGATAACAACCTGTGTGCTTCTGTGATATAGTCTGATTTGTTGAGAATGACTATATCACTATCTTTGTCAGCTGTTTTAATGACTATGTTGGGATTGTCCATTAGATTTTTAAGGGCAATGTTCTCTTCTCTGGATAGATGGCCTAGGTATTTATGTTTGGACAAGGGTGGCTGTTGACAAAGCCTGAGGAAATCTGAGTACACTACACTGTAGAAAGTCTCTATAAAGGGACCTTTTGACCAATAGGGATATAATATGGACTTGGGTTTGAGCGTGGAATGAGTAATAGGGGGGAAGTAGCTAAATATTGGGTAAGTAAAGATAGATCATTATTGGGATGGGAATTTTCTTGATGAAGTAGTTCCAACGTATCTATAATGTCTATGTCAAAATCAAATTCTGTAGGGCTTTGTGTGGATGTCTCAGGTGTCTCTATAGGCACAGTACTTAGCTTGGTTTGTTTTTTAAGGTTTTTAACTTGAAAGAATCTCTTCAGAGTGAGATTCCTGATGTAACAATTAAGATCTTTAAAAAGAATATAGGGGGTGGGTGGGTTGGATGGAGAAAAATTAAGGCCACGGCTAAGTAGCAATTTTTCAGCTTTACTTAGGGTGTGTGAGGATAGATTAAACAGTTTGACAGTCTGCAGGATTTCATTTGGGCAAAAGGGGGTACTTCACTAAAAAAGTTACCTTATTGGAATTTGTGATGTTAGAAGATGACATGTCATGGGGAACTGGTATGTCTACATGGGAAAAATGGGGTCCTGTGAGGGATTCAGGTGCTGGTAAGACCCCTGAGCTGGATGGCCCGGGTGTGGTGTTGTGCTCCATGGGACTGGATGGGGTAATGGTAGAATTTCCAGCATTACACGTGTCCGAGACAACAGGGGTCGTGGGCAAAATTGTTCTATTGTTATAGAACTCATTAAGGCTATCTATAAGGGTAGTGTTAAGCGTTTTGGAACAGGGTGGCCTCGTGTGTTTGGGTAATCTGGTTGGATGACCAGATGAGGAGGGGGTAAAGGTCAGGCAAATAGATGGGTATCATTTTTTTGGATGATCTGATAGGATGATCCGACGTAGGGAGAGTGTGAGTGAGAGGAGGAGGTCTAGAGATCTGTAAGGGGTTATGGGTGAGAAGGGATGGTATGGATTGATGACTAGTTTTATTTTTCCATGAGAAAATTTTATCATGTGTGTAATCATCAAAGTCTCGGTGGAATTTGCCTAGTTTCGTTTTGATGAGAAAATCCTCCTTTTTCTTAGTGTTGTTATTGAGAGTGTCCAACCATGTCAAGGAAACCCAGGTTTTAGTATCAATGATATCCTTTGTTAATATTTGTACTTGGTGTAAAAATTGCTCCGGTTCCAAGAAGGGATATAGTTGGGTCACTCTCAAGCCCCTCGGTGAGATTTTGGATTTTAAGTATAAATTCAAGGAACATTGGTCCCACCATTGTATGTTGGCTGAATGAATGAGTTTTTCCAATTTTTTTAAATTTACCACACAAGGTATATCTCACTTGGCCATGAGGTCTGTCATTGGGAGAGAACAAGAATTGGGGTAAGGTGGCATGAAGATCATTTAAAATATGGTATTGATGTAATTTTATATCTGTCAAAAATGACATAGTGCCTATTGTATTAAGGTAAGATGCACAATAAAAAATCACGTTGAACCATAATATGGAAACAATAATACACAGCAGGTAATGAACTAACAAACTACTTGAGCCATACTCATGGGAATCTAATTATTCCTGGGTTCCATTGGACGTTAACTCTCTTTACACTTCCATACCTCACCAATTTGGCCTTTCTGCACTCAATAATTTTCTGTCTGCTGACCCCCTTTCCAACCCTAAACAAGTCACTTTCATCCTCAATGTCACAGAGTTTTGTCTCACGCACAGTTACTTCAATTTCAATTGAGATTTCTTTCTCCAAACCCAAGGGACTGCAATGGGAGCAAATTTGAATTTTTTCATCTGGTGTCACCATATGGAGGAGGGTATCTCCAGCCTTCCTGTGCGCCGGCTATTGCTCGGGCATGGACCCCTCTCTTCCTCTCTTGATGCACCTGTGTGATGTTGGAAGG
Organism: Lithobates clamitans; assembly: GCA_037952925.1. NCBI lineage: Eukaryota > Metazoa > Chordata > Amphibia > Anura > Ranidae > Lithobates > Lithobates clamitans. The sequence goes on from JBBGZY010000449.1 coordinate 4,624,150, forward strand.
AGCCGTGGGGTGTGCCGAGTGTATTTAACATCCTTACTCTGTGCTAGCCAGTGCTCATGGCAGCACCTTTTTGTTAATACTGCACACTACTTGAAATTCACTTTTCTACATCAGTAACAGGTAATTACATGGTTATTTCTTTTCCCGTTCATGCTCACAGAGGCTCACTCTTATTTTTGTCATCCATACCTGTTTCGTAGTTTTCTTTTTTTCTTTTTTATCTCTGATCTGCAATTTCCTCCTCACACACTATTTCCCTTTACACTCACTTGTTCACCTGCACCTTGATGTTGGGCTCTAGCAACTTCCCACAATATAGAGTATTTACAGTACACCCAATATATATTTTTAGATATGAAGCCCACTCACACCACCATCTGGATTTTAGTCCTTCGTTTTCTTGGGGACATGTTTATGCACCCGGTCCCTCTTCTATGAGTCCCCTCCACAGCTCCCGGTACAGACAATTTGGACAGCCTCTGACTCCTCGTCCCCCAATTTTCCAGACTTATTACAATGTAAGTACTCATAGGGATGAGTAATGCCCTGTACACACGGTCGGATTTTCCGACGGAAAATGTATGATAGGACCTTGTTGTCGGAAATTCCGACCGTGTGTGGGCTCCATCACACATTTTCCATTGGAATTTCTGACACACAAAGTTTGAGAGCTTGCTATAAAATTTTCCAACAAAAAAATCCATTGTCGGAAATTCCGATCATGTGTACACAAATCCGACGGACAAAGTGCCACGCATGCTCAGAATAAATTAAGAGACGAAAGCTATTGGCTACTGCCCCATTCATAGTCCCGACGTACGTGCTTTACGTCACCGCGTTCAAAACGATCGGATTTTCTGATAACTTTGTGTGACCGTGTGTATGCAAAACAAGTTTGAGCCAACATCCGTCGGAAAAAATCCATGGACTTTGTTGTCGGAATGTCCGATCAATGTCCGACCGTGTGTACGGGGCACAACTCTCTTTTTCTTTTTGTACATATCCTCCCCATTGAGGGGTACAACGTTGGATCATAGTGGTCTGCTCATGTTTTGTTTTTTATAGATTTGCGTGCACCCACCCCTGAAGAGTGGTATTATCCACAAAACGCATCGGGCTAATTTGGATGCACTTATTCTCATGCAGACGCCCCTACTCAATACATTATCTTGAGTTCTCCATCTATCATGTAATTTTAAGTGTTTTTACTACATCCAGGATTCGTTCCATACCACACAGTGGTTGGCTGGTTGCTACTAATATTTGTTTCTATATATGATCTGTAATATGTTATTGACAATTGTATTCATTGCTGCATGTATCATCTCATTTTGCCATGTTCCTTGTTTCACCAATAAAAACTTGTTTTTTGATATCTACTCATCTTCTAGCCATGTGTACTCACCTCATTTAAAGTCCCAACACCTCCCACCACGGTTTCTTTTCATAGTCCAATGCAAGTTTTAGCCATTGATTCTAATGGTACAATTGTAACTTCTCCAAATAAATCCTTTTAATGTTGAGATGAAATGTATCTTTCTCTGAAATAAATTTTCCTTTGCAACATTGTTGCTTCTACTTAATCTATTTTGTTTTTAAGAATGCTAGAATGTGGAATGTTTTGATGTTTTGGTAAAATATATTTTTTCTGTCACTTTCACTTGTTACTCTCCATCTCTCAACAATCTTTATCCAAACTGACACAGGTGTCTTTACAAACTACAAACAATACCTTTGCTGATGCAAATTTAAAATAAGTCACAATTTTTTGTGCTTTTTATTATTTCCAAATAATCATAATTTGAGCCCAAAAAATGCGATATGTGTACCAACATCAGAAATCAAAATGTAATTCCCAAAAATTTGAGGGTAATATCACTATTCTACACTCACCCACAAAGAACCACCAAATATCACAGAATAAATCAAGAAGAATAACTCTTGAGTAATGTAATTACATCACCTGTATGTCCAAAGAAATGCAGTATTTATGTGTATTTATGTGTAAGAGGTTTTCACATGTGGCAGCTCTGTGGCTTAGAGGTTAGAAACTTCTGCTTAGCATCCCTGAGTGTTTGGGTTTGAATCCCAAACATGCCGCTTCATGTAGAGAAGTTGTCTCATCTCCCTATGATGTTAAACATAACTTCTGACTCCTGAGGTCCTAAAACTATGTTTAAATGTAGCATTTATGTGTAGGAGGGTTCCACCACCATTGTCAATCTTGCCAGATACACTATCTAGCCAAAAGTATTGGGACACCTGCCTTTACACACACACATGAACTTTAATAGAAGCCCAGACTAAAGCCTCGTACACACGATCGGATTGTTGGCCAAAAGAGCGTCAGTCTTTTGTCCGAAGGGCATGTGCGAGGAACTTGTCTTGCATACTAACGGCACACAATTGTCGGCCAACAAACACGAACGTAATGACGTACGTAGTGGAATTTCAGCTTTTGAGCGCCACCCTTTGGGCACCTTCTGCTAATTTATATATATATAAATATCATGTTTGGTGAACATTGATTCTGAGCATGCGTGTTTGTATTTTGGACTTTTGTGTGACGGACATGTGTACACATGATACAAAAATCTGACAACAGACCGTTGTCCACTGAAAATTTACTAACATGCCATCCAACATTTGTTGGCGGAAAGTTGGACAGCAATTATCTGAAGGAGTGTACTAATGGTCAGAATTTAGGCAGTCTGTCATACAATTCCCTGCCAAAAATCTAATCGAGTGTAAGAGGATTTAGTCCATAAGGTTAAAAATTGATTTAGCCAACCCTTTGCAGCTAGAACAGCTTCTGGGAAGGCTAGGAAGGCTGTCCACAAGGTTTAGTGTGTCTATGGGAATGTTTGACCATTCTTCCAAAAGTGTATTTGTGAGGCCAGGCACTAATGTTGGATGAGAAGGACTGGCTCACAGTCTCTGCTCTAATTCAGCCAAAAGGTGTTTTATCGGGTTGGGGTCTTTGAACGACCTCCTAGTACACAGCAAAATTTCTTGAAAACCCCCCTCTCACACAAGACGTGTGGGCATGGCACGTTGGGGCAGCTGTGACATCTGCCCTTATAGCATTGAGGGTGACACTCTCCAACTTCCCACAGGCAGGGTCCTGAGTTGTAGACAGAGGGCTAGCTGTGACACTATGGGGGTCATTTACGTCATCACATGCTCCTGTAATTCCTTTTACATAGGCAAGACCATCCGACCTGTGCGTAAGCATTTTCAGGAGCATTTGTATGAGATTGAGACTTACCATTTGAAGGCCCCTATTGCTAGACACGTATGTCTAAAGCATGACAGAAACCTCTGATGCCTTAAGTGTTATGTCCTTGAAGTTGTCCCCCAGGATAATAGGGGGGAAATTTTGATCAATTGGTACTCCAACATGAAACCCGATGGATTTGGGAATTGAAGGCTACCAAGGCTCCTGTCCTGAATGATAGTATCAGTTTTGTGCCTTTTCTGAAACATTAAATCAATTAAATAAGTAATTTTTTGCTCCTTTTTTTTTTTTTGCTTTTCCTCGGCTCACTGTGCTTCATATACGTTTGGTTTAGGTATATTGTTCTTAGCAATAAACAAATTGTAAATTTTGGTATTTAGCCAATCGTTCCTGTCCCTGACATCTGCCCGACTTTGCTTGAATTGCATGTGGACACTCCAGGGATACATTACAGATGCTCCCTCTTGTGGAAATCAATGAGATTGCGATATATATTTGTGCCTGGATTGTCCACTATACTCAGTGTCTACTTCCTGGTGTGCAACATGATACAGCCCTGTCAGCTGTTGATACACTTCTGGGTTCACCCGGAAGTGATGACGTGATGATACACCCTGAAGTGATGACATGATTTACGCTGACGCTGCACACCAGGAAGTTTGCTATTTAAAGGCTCAGTGGGCTTTTGTGCACAGACGGGACCACACTGCCTCTGATGCAGCCGGTGGTGAACGGCGAAACCGGTTAGGCTCTCCTTTTTCCTTGTCCACCTTGCCCCTGTGACTGGAGGATGCAAACACTTGCTCATGCTTGATGGGCCTCATTGGAAATCGGCAATGGCACTGGCACTGAAGATTTGTCTTTCCATTACCACCTGATAAGTATCCATTCACTATCTTTCTACTTTGGACTATATGCTTTGATTCATGTATGGTCTCCCATGGACCAGGACTGTCAACTTGCAAGTATATTCTGGATATCAAATTATGGTTTGCAACAGTGAGAGGGAGGTTACAGGACATTGTTTTGCATTCAAATCTCTGACGTTTAATGCCACATACATATTGTGACTGTACCTTTCAATTTCATATATCTCCTCTAGACCACTGTTGACCCAGGGTGCCTTTCCTTCCCCTTTCATATCTCAGCTTTTTCCCCCCTTTTGGATACATCAAGGAATTAACAACACCTACCACAATATGCCAGCCTGCCTCTTTCCCAGTATCCAGGTCTGATCTTCCTAGGATCCATTTCCCGTTTAGCGCCAACATAGCTCCACATCCAATTCACATGCATGCAATTTCTATGTTTCAATTTATTATTGCTGCTCAGGATTGAAGATATTGTACTTTCACATTCCTTGCTATATATATATATTGCTGTGACTGGACACTGGATAGGGGCAAGAATGATGGACATTGAGTTTTTATCACAGTATGATTGACACGTTGTGAATGATTCTGTTTTTATTATTGGCTATTCCATTTATGTGTTTTTGATATAATAAATTTAGATTGTTTGTACTTGCACAGTGGGCTGTGTGTTTCTTTTCCTCTTTTCCTTATGCCCTTTATGTTATTGGCGTTGGTTGAGCCCAAACAGGTTTTTTATTATGAGTTTTTGACAACATGTACTGTGACATACTGAAGCAGAGCATGATCCTCTCCCTTCGGAGACCGGGCCGCAGGGCAGTATTCCAACATAATAACGACCATAAACACACATCCAAGATGACCACTGCCTTGCTAAAGAAACTGAGGGTAAAGGTGATGGACTGGCCAAGCATGTCTTCAGACCCAAACCCTATTAAGCATCTGTGAAGCATCCTCAAACAGAAGGTGGAGGAGCGCAGGGTCTCTAACATCCACCAACTCTGTGATGTTGTCATGGAGGAGTGGAAGAGGACTCCAGTGGCAACCTGTGAAGCTCTGGTAAAACTCCATGCCCAAGAGGGTTAAGGCAGTGATGGAAAATAATGGTGGCCACACAAAATATTGACACTTTGGGCCCAATTTGGACATTTTCACTTATGGGTGTAATCATTTTTGTTGCCAGCAGTTTAGACATTAATGGCTGTGTATTAATTTATTTTGAAAGGACCTAAATTTTACACTGTTATGCCCCGTACACACGGTCGGATTTTCCGACAGAAAATGTGTGATAGGACCTTGTTGTCGGAAATTCCGACCGTGTGTAGGCTCCATCACACATTTTCCATCGGATTTTCCGACACACAAAGTTTGAGAGCAGGCTATTAAATTTTCCGACAACAAAATCCGTTGTCGGAATTTCCGATCGTGTGTACACAAATCCGACGCACAAAGTGCCACGCATGCTCAGAATAAATAAAGAGATGAAAGCTATTGGCTACTGCCCCGTTTATAGTCCCGACGTACGTGTTTTACGTCACCGCGTTCAGAACGATCGGATTTTCCGACAACTTTGTGTGACCGTGTGTATGCAAGACAAGTTTGAGCCAACATCCGTCGAAAAAAATCCTAGGATTTTGTTGTCGGAATGTCCGATCAATGTACGACCGTGTGTACGGGGCATTATACAAGCTGTACATTCACTACTTTACATTGTAAGAAAGTGTCAGAGAGGCCGATCCAGGACTGGAGCATCCCAATAAGTACGCTCCATTGAGTGACATTGGTGAAACCAGTCAGGGACCAGCACTGCTGGAGATGAGGGACTCTCCTAGCTGCCAGGGGAAGAACTCCTCCAGTGAGAGTGGGGGTGCAGCAAAGGGAAAGGAAAGACAGATTCTGGTGGTAGGGGACTCAATTCTTAGAAGGACAGAGAGGGCAATCTGTAACCAAGACCTGAAGCGCCGAACAGTATGTTGTCTACCGGGCGCTCGGGTTCGACACATCATGGATCTTGTGGACAGATTACTGGGAGGGGCTGGGGAAGACCCGGCTGTCATGGTGCACGTTGGCACCAATGACAAAGTCAGAGGCAGATGGAGTGTCCTAAAGAACGATTTTAGGGATTTAGGTGCTAAATTGAGGAAAAGGACCTCCAAGGTAGTGTTCTCAGGAATACTACCGGTACATCGAGCCACACCAGAAAGGCAGAGGAAGATTAGGGAAGTAAACAAGTGGCTGAAGAGCTGGTGTAGTAAGGAGGGGTTTGGGTTCCTGGAGGACTGGGCCGACTTCTCAGTCGGTAACCGGTACTATAGAAGGGACGGACTGCACCTAAATGAGGAGGGTACAGATCTGCTGGGAATGAAGATGGCCAAAAAGTTAGAGGGGTTTTTAAACTAGGCGATGGGGGGGAGGGTCCAGAGACAGTGATAGCCAGCGCGGAAGATATTCCAGAGGGTAGTATTGGGGGCATTAGTGGTAGGTTAACCAAAGCACAAAAACACAAGGTGAGTATAGTAGCAAGTCCTAGTTGCAATCTTGAAACACCCAATACGAGGACAATATGCGACCGGTCTAAACTATGTGGCATGTTCACTAATGCCAGGAGCATTGCGGACAAGATGGGTGAATTAGAGATACTGTTGTACAAGGAGGATTTGGATTTTGTGGGAATTTCAGAGACCTGGTTCAACAGCTCTCATGATTGTCTGGCAAACATTCAAGGGTATACCCTATACCGCAAGGATAGAGAGGGTAAAAAAGGGGGGGTGGGTATGCCTATATATCAAGAATAATGTACAAGTGAATGTGAGAGATGACATCACTGAGGGAGCTAGGGAAGAGGTGGAATCTTTATGGGTAGAGCTCCAAAGGGATGAAGCTAAGGGGAAAATAATACTGGGAGTATGCTATAGGCCCCCTAACCTGAGGGAGGAAATGGAGACGGATCTCCTATCACAAATTGGATTAGCAGCAAGGATGGGAAGTGTTATCATAATGGGGGATTTTAATTATCCAGACATAGACTGGGCGGAGGGAACCGCGCATTCATTTAAGGCTCGCCAGTTCCTTAATGTCTTGCAAGACAATTTTATGGGTCAGATGGTAGACACACCAACTAGAAATAAAACATTACTGGATCTACTGATTACCAACAATACAGACCTGATCACAGATGTGCAAATACGGGGCAATTTAGGTAACAGCGATCACAGGTCAATTAGTTTCAGTATAAATCACACAAATAGGAAACATGAAGGGAACACAAAGACACTGAATTTCAAAAGAGCCAACTTCCCTAAACTACAAACCTTGCTAAAAGGCATAAATTGGGATAAAATATTAGGAACAAAGAATACGGAGGAGAGATGGGTTTGCTTTAAGAGCATATTAAATAAGGGCATTAGTCAATGTATCCCATTGGGTAATAAATTTAAAAGAGCGAACAAAAATCCTGGATGGCTTAACTCCAATGTAAAAATGCATATAAAAGCAAAGGAAAAGGCCTTCAAAAAATACAAGGTTGAGGGATCATCCTCAGCATTCAGACTTTATAAAGAATGCAATAAGAAATGTAAGGGTGCAATTAGGACGGCTAAGATAGAACATGAAAGACACATAGCGGAGGAGAGCAAAAAAAATCCCAAGAAATTCTTTAAGTATGTAAACAGTAAAAAAGGGAGGACAGACCATATTGGCCCCATAAAGAATGAGGAAGGACATCTCTTTTTACAAAGGATGGGGAGATGGCAAAGGTATTGAATTTATTCTTCTCCTCAGTCTTCACAAGTGAATCGGGGGGCTTCAGTAACCAAAACTGCAGTGTTTATCCTCATGGCACAACACAGGAAGCACCTACATGGTTAACAGAGGACGGAATTAAAATTAGACTTGAGAAACTTAACATTAATAAATCACCGGGACCAGATGGCTTGCATCCGAGGGTACTTAGGGAACTCAGTCAGGTGATTGCCAGACCGTTGTTCCTAATTTTTACAGACAGTCTATTGACTGGAATGGTACCAGCTGATTGGAGAAAAGCCAATGTAGCACCAATATTTAAAAAGGGCCCAAAAAACATCCCTGGGAATTACAGACCAGTTAGCCTAACATCAATAGTATGTAAACTCTTGGAGGGGATGATAAGGGACTATATACAAGATTTTAGTAATAAGAATGATATAATTAGCAGTAATCAGCATGGATTCATGAAGAATCGTTCTTGCCAAACCAATCTATTAACCTTCTATGAGGAGGTGAGTTGCCATCTAGATAAAGGAAGGCCCGTAGACGTGGTGTATCTGGATTTTGCAAAAGCATTTGACACAGTTCCCCAGTTTACTGTACAAAATAAGGTGCGTTGGCATGGACCATAGGGTGAGTACATGGATTGAAAACTGGCTACAAGGGCGTGTTCAGAGGGTGGTGATAAATGGGGAGTACTCAGAATGGTCAGGGGTGGGTAGTGGGGTTCCCCAGGGTTCTGTGCTGGGACCAATCCTATTTAATTTGTTCATAAACGACCTGGAGGATGGTCTAAACAGTTCAATCTCTGTATTTGCAGACGATACTAAGCTAAGCAGGGTAATAACTTCTCCGCAGGATGTGGAAATCTTGCAAAAAGACCTGAACAAATTAATGGGGTGGGCGACTACATGGCAAATGAGGTTCAATGTAGAAAAATGCAAAATAATTGCATTTGGGTGGCAAAAATATGAATGCAATCTATACACTGGGGGGAGAACCTCTGGGGGAATCTAGGATGGAAAAGGCCCTGGGGGTCCTAGTAGATGATAGGCTCAGCAATGGCATGCAATGCAATGCTGCTAATAAAGCAAACAGAATATTGGCATGCATTAAAAGGGGGATCAACTCTAGAGATAAAACGATAATTCTCCCGCTCTACAAGACTCTGGTCCGGCCGCACCTGGAGTATGCTGTGCAGTTCTGGGCACCAGTCCTCAGGAGGGATGTACTGGAAATGGAGCGAGTACAAAGAAGGGCAACAAAGCTAATAAAGGGTCTGGAGGATCTTAGTTATGAGGAAAGGTTGCGAGCACTGAACTTATTCTCTCTGGAGAAGAGACGCTTGAGAGGGGATATGATTTCAATTTACAAATACTGTACTGGTGACCCCACAATAGGGATAAAACTTTTTTGCAGAAGAGAGTTTAATAAGACTCGTGGCCACTCATTACAATTATAAGAAAAGAGGTTTAACCTTAAACTACGTAGAGGGTTCTTTACTGTAAGAGCGGCAAGGATGTGAAATTCCTTTCCACAGGCGGTGGTCTCAGCGGGGAGCATTGATAGCTTCAAGAAACTATTAGATAATCACCTGAATGACCGCAACATACAGGGATATGTAATGTAATACTGACACATAATCACACACATAGGTTGGACTTGATGGACTTGCGTCTTTTATCAACCTCACCTCTTCAGTGTTGTCACATAAAAAGATATAATACAATATTTACAAAAATGTGAGATACTGTATATATATATATATATATATATATATATATATATATATATATATATATATATCGTATGTATGTGTATATTCTTTAAGTGTATTTATATATGCATAGTGGTATAGTTGTCATTTACAGTAATAACGTCAGTAGTAAAGTAAAAGAAGTTAGGCTAGTGGTTTCTGTTCATTGTCTTTTTAGGTATTTCCCATATTATGATTTTTTTTCAATGCTATTACTAGCAGATTGTGTAGGCCGCTCATAACTATTTACCATATTGATGTAACTATTGGTTTTGTTAGCATCTCTGAAATATACTTGCCTATCTGTGAATGAAGACAAGATGATCATCAGACCTCAGGGATTTACATTAATTATGCTTTTAGCTATTTCATGCTCCTTTGATGAAGACAGATCACCCAGCCCCAAGGACTTCCAGTAGTATTATATGATAACAGAAATGTCGGCATAGTTTCAAAGCCTGATTTGTTTCTATTGCAGTAGTGGAGCATGTAGAGCAGATGTCTTCTCTGAAAATGTGATTAATTTAATGTTACATCACTGAAGATGAAATAATTTTCTTTTTTCTTTAGCAACAGACTCAGACAATCTCAGCAAGATTCTATATATGGTTAAAGCTTAAATTGTTTTTTTTTTTGCTTTGGAAATTCAAATTGTTTGTCCTTAGCAGCTGTTTTCAACCTGAAAACTGTGTTTCTGTCTCCACATAATATACATTACCGCTGAATATACTGAGTGCAGTATTCATGGATGACCCCCACCATCCATGAATGCAACATGTGCATCTTTGCATACCAAATGCAGAGCCAACTTTAATAATGATTGGACCCCGGGCAAACATTTTCTTGCCCCCCCCACCATGCAATTTCACTCTCCACCTGCTCTGAGACATACAATAAATAGCAGCTAGACTCAAAATCAGTTTACTGATAAGGTAGCAATTGAGTTTGGTTGCCAGAGGTTGCTGTACATCAATACTGCTCACTAATTGGTTGCTAGAGGTTACAGCACATCATCTCCTCATTGCCTCCACACCATGTACTGGGGTGGTGAGGGGACCTATCAATAGACAAAAAACTCCTAGGGATCCTAGAACTCCTGGGACCAGTGGCAGTGCTGGGGGGAGTGCAGGGTGTGATCAATGGCAATGCTGATTTTTTTACCGAGTACCAATATAAAGAGGAGTTTCAACACTGGCCACCAATGTAATTGGGGTTTACACTGACCACTAATGTAATAGAAGCATTCACAGTAACCACCAATGTAAAGAGAGATTTACACTGACCACCAATGTAAGGGGGCCCTTCACACTGGCAACTAGTGTGAATGAAAGTATTGTACACCAAGCACTAATGTAATGAGAAGATTTACACTGGCCACCAATGTAATGAGAAGATTTACACTGACCACCGATGTAACAGACATTTAGCAAAAAAAAAAAATCGCTTTCCTGACACCACAGAAACGTGTTGCCCTTTAGCAGATATACAGCAGTGCCATTAATTGTTAATGACACCTTCATGCATCTGCTGACATACGCTGTTGAAACGTGTGATTTTTGAAAGAGCGTTAGGGAATTTCTTCTGCATTTCTAGCACATAGAGCAGCCCATTGAAATAATTGGGCTGCCCTACACATGATCTACATCTTTATCCACCCTGTCAGTACACCTTTGCATCCTAAAACCTCTAACCTCTGCACCCCGATCCTCCCCCGTCCTCTCCACTCCAACCCTCCACCCCTTTAACTTTACCTGCCTCATCTGCTCATCTTTGCACCCACCTTCCTTACCTCTATACATCTCCTCCTTGCTCACCTGTGCACCCCAAACTAGAATTCCTTCTCTGCCTACCTCTGCACACCCAACACTACCCCCCCACCCCCCACACTAATTTGCTTACCTTTTCAGAACAGGCTGACGTTAGACTGAATGACCTCAGTTGTAGGCGGGACTTTCCAACATAGTACTTTGTCTCCCCAGTGGGCAGCATTCAGCAGAGGTGATGGTGGATATGACCTTAGGGGGGCATAATATACATATCAATGCCGCCTATATTTACATACCAATGCCACTGGTCCGCGGCTATTTATATATGAATGCCGCCTTTATTTACCTATGAATGCTGCCGGCCCACCGCTATCTACATATGAATGCCGTCTCTATTTACATATCAATGACGGTTATTTACATGTAAGTACAGGGTCTGCAGGTGAGTCATCTGTACACAACAATAGGGCAGAGCTGGGCAGCATTAGTAGCAGCACTTCACACTGAGATATCAGGACACAGCACAGGACTAAAATTTCAAGGGACAAGTGAATTTAAACCAGGATAGTTGGCAAGTAGAAGGGCAGCTGCTTTAGGCCACACAACAATGATGGGGCCCAGGGCAGATGCCCCTTTTGCCCTGCCTTAAAGACGGCCCTGATCAAATAAGTTTGTAGTAGACTCCGTGCCAGAGTGTGTATATGTGTAACCATCAGTGTTAGGTATAAGTGTGATATAGCAAGCAGTTGCTTAATCAAATAGTGAAGGTGTAGTGTGACAGGTACACCAAATATGTGTAAGTCTCAGTCAAAAGGAGCCTAACAGCCTCGCATATATATATAGTGTTACACAAATATCTCCCAAAAATAGCCAATCATATAATTGAGAGTGATAAATAAAAAACAAATGTTTTGTGGTATAATCCAAACCAGATGTTTTCAGGTGACTTCGGTGCTCAGCAGGTAAGGTGACTCGTAGTGCTCCCCCCAATGGGTCCCCACTCACCAAACGTTGTTACCCCTGCAGGGGTGATAGGGAAAAGTGGGTAACCGTGGATGCACCTCCTCCACAGCTTTCTCACTATCCCGTCAGTTGCTCCATCGGGCTCTTGCAGCTGTCCCCACAAACTCAGGGGTTATGCACTCCGGTCAGAACCTCCCAAATCGTTCCACAGTGTCTCAGAGCTGGATCCTTTGTAGGAAGAAAAAAAGGGGCTCCCATAGTGTAGTAATTAAAAATATTTTATTAAAAAATGTTTTAAAAACAAGGGCCAGCACGCCAAGGATTTCCAGAACAGGTCCAAAGCTTTTATCCAGTGATCACATCTTTAAAACAGAAGCAACATATCGAAGCCTCACCAGACCCCTGATAAAAATAGATACGAGAGTGAAGGGAGAATATGGACTCTAGCCATACCATCTGTCTTGCAAAATATGCTGCAGAAATCTCCTTCCGCTGAGTCTGGCTGCAATAATTTTAACTAAGGGCAGCCGAAGCTGCTGTATGTTCACTTTCTGGATTTACACAGACATGCAGAGGCACACCTCCAGCTCTGCAGCTCTCATTGGCCATCTTATGACTCACCCCCGTCCCTTCCTGGCAAACTCTAACAAGAGTGAGAGAGAGAGCGTTGTGCATGATGTCATACGCCTAGGCATTTTTCCAGACAAGAAACAGGAAGTGGGTTGTATATGGTATTTACTGGCAGAAAAAAAAATGCATCAAAAACGCAGGTTCAAAAACGCTAAATGTGCCCAAAAAGATGCATCAACCGCAACCACATATTACATTTTTGAAAATATTTTATTACATCTTTTCATGTGACAACACTGAAGAAATCACACTTTGCTACAATGTAAAGTAGTCAGTGTACAGCTTGTATAACAGTGTACATTTGCTGTCCCCTCAAAATAACTCAACACACAGCCATTAATGTCTAAACTGCTGGCTTAGAGCCTCACAATTCTTTCAAAACGGATCACTTATCCCGTTTAGTGCTCTGATCTCTCAACTCCCAGGCTACCACATTTCCTTTTATAAATTCCTTCAAATTAGACATTTTCTTAACAGTGCCGGACCTATCACACAATGGTCAAGAGCCCAAACTCCTTTCGAAGCACTATGCACTACTACGACCCCTCAAAGACAGCTCATCTAAGAGGTTTATGCACTCCTATTTTTCGATCAAGACTCTAAATGCAACCCAATAAACCAGAAATGGGAAAGGGAACTCCAGTTGGACATACCTACAGAGGAATGGAAATCCATTTACGAAAATATTCATAAGGGCTCCATCAATGTTTCAGCACAAGAAAACTGTTGTAAAATATACTCAAGATGGTATAGAACACCTGAAAAAATTCACCTATATCATCCATCTGTCTCATCTTCGTGCTGGAGGTGTAATTCTGAGGTGGGGTCCCTTCTTCATATTTGGTGGGACTGCCCACACATAAAATTATTCTGGGAAAAGATTCATGCTGCAATACAACACATCACAACTTATACTGTGGCCTTTACACCGACTCAATACCTACTGCATCACCCATCGATTCCACAATCCACATGTAGAAAATCCCTTATACTACATCTAATAAATGCAGCTAAACAATGCATACCTCCAGGGGTGTTGCTAGGTCTGCAAAAGATCTGGGGCTAGAGCCAATAGTAGTGAAGTAAAGAAAGTCATACACATATATATATAATATATGTGTGGGTGTATATATATCTCTGAGTGTAGATTCTCCCTTACATCAGGGTCCCCAGAGAGCCCCCCCACTTACATCAGGATTCCCAGAGAGCCCATCCCCCCTTACATCATTGTCCCTAGAGCCCCCCTTACACCAGGGTCTCTAGGGAGCATCCCTACTTACATCAGGGTCCCCAGAGCCCCCCCCATTACATCAGGGTCCCCAGAGCCCCCCCCATTATATCAGGGTCCCCAGAGAACCCACCCCCTCTTACATCAGGGTCCCCAGAACCCCCCTTACATCAGGGTCCCTAGAGAGCCTCCCTACTTACATCAGGGTCCCCAGAGCCCCCCTAATTACATCAGGGTCCCCAGAGCCTCCCTCATTACATTAGGGTCCCCGGAGAGCCTTCCTACTAACATCAGGGTCCCCAGAGCCCCCCTATTACATCAGGGTCCCCAGAGATCCCACCCCTCTTACATCAGGGTCCCCAGAGCCCCCCTTACATCAGGGTCCCCAGAGAGCCCCAGGGCTCAGGAGTTGGCTACATAAACAATGCAGGGCTCAGCTGTGCCCATCTATGCAGCCTCACCAGTGCCCAGCAATGCAGCCTCACCAGTGACCAGCAATGCACCCCCCACTGCAGTGTCCTCTGTCCCCTGCACCCCACCCCATTGCAGTGTCCTCTGTCCCCTGCACCCCACCACACACACTGTCTTACACGGGTGTACAGCAAGCAGAGCATCTGAGATCGGCATCACAGGGCTGGATGGGGGCCGGAACTACAGAAGTTAACTTTTCACATTAACAGGCTGGTGATTGGTTGCTAGGATTGTCCAGCAACCAATCACCTGCTGTTTAATGAAAAAGTTAACTCCGGCGGTTCCCGCCCCCATCCAGCCCTGTGATACTGAGCGCTCGCCCCTGTCCAATAAAGAGGACAGCAGCGAAAATTTCCGCTGGCCAGGTGCCCGGATTCAGCGGTGGCGGGCCAGGTGCCAACCCCTGCTCCAGAGACTCAGGGCTATGGGCCCCAGATTCGGGGCTATAGCCTCAATAGCCACCCCCTAGCAACGCCTCTGCATACCTCTATACTGGAGGAGCACCAACTCGCCTACACTGGTCGACTGGTTAAAACGCATAGAGAAAATATCAGAGATGGAAGACTTAATCCATCAAGCTAAAGATAACCCAACAAAATACCGAAATACTTGGGCTTGTTGGTTACATTTCCGTACTTCCTCTAAGTTTCAAGAACTTCTCCACAATCCCTAACTTAATCTCACAACGACAGAAAACTGATACTATTCATACACACATATCCCTTATTTAACATTCGACTATTCACCGTATCCGCCATGAATATATATACACTTCTTTAGATACCTCAACTTGCTCTGACTACCCCCTCCTCCTTGCAGGACTAACTTTTACGTACACATATGAGACTCACTAGTATGAGATCCGAAATCTACCTAACATGTCACACGGGCAAAATCACCACATTCCACATATGCTCGTTCACGTACAAACCACCAATGTTTTCATGTGGCGTACTACACTTATAAAGACTTAGAATGTCTTAATTCACATCCTTGACATAGAGGGATAATACATATTAACTGGTAGATCAACACTGTGGTCTCATTCAGAGAAAAATCTACGGTCTTCTCCCTTGCACAGTGTGGTCCCATTAGGGGTGCGTAGGTAGAGAACAGGCCTTTTCTTGATCTACCTGAAAGAACACAATTGACCCTCAAAGACTTGAACTAGGATATATTACTATAGTTCACATTCTTATGCAAGACAGTATATCGTCATTTAGTTTACTACGTTCAATCAATGATTAGAGACTTATAAGGCTGAGCTTCTTAAAGCTAAGGAGATATACAGATGATACTTTACAACTTCATAATAGGAATTTGTACTGTTAAACATAATTCATTGTATGAATTGTAATGTCTGTTATGATTTCCTGTGAATGCTTTATTTTCATAACTAAAAAAATCGTTAAAAAAAAAAAAAAACTGCTGGCAACAAAAGTGAGTACACCCCTAAGTGAAAATGACCAAATGGGCCCAATTAGCCATCCCCCCCCCCCCAGTGTCATGTGACTCGTTAGTGTTACAAGGTTTCAGGTGTAAATGGGGAGCAGGTGTGTAAATTTGGTGTTTTCACTCTCACTCTCTCATGCTGGTCACTGGAAGTTCAACGTGCCACCTCATGGCAAAGAACTCTCTAAGGATCTGAAAAAAATAATTGTTGCTCTACATAAAGATGGCCTAGGCTATAAGAAGATTGCCAAGACCCTGAAACTGAGCTGCAGCATGATGGCCAAGACCATACAGCAGTTTAACAGGACAGGTTCTACTCAGAACAGGCCTCGCCATGGTCAACCAAAGAAGTTGCTCAGCGTCATATCCAGAGGTTGACATTGGGAATTAGACGTATGAGTGCTGAGTGCTGACAGCATTGCTGCAGAGGTTGAAGGGGTGGGGGTCAGCCTCTCAGTGCTCAGACCATACGCCTCACACTGCATTAAATTGGTCTGCATGGCTGTCGTCCCAGAAGGAAGCCTCTTCTAAAGATGATGCACAAGAAAGCCCGCAAACAGTTTGCTAAAGACAAGCAGACTCCTTAGTCCTTGGATGGATTACTGGAACCATGTCCTGTGGTCTGATGAGACCAAGATAAACTTATTTGGTTCAGATGGTGTTAAGCGTGTGTGGCGGCAACCAGGTGAGGAGTACAAACAGTGTGTCTTGCCTGAAGTCAAGCATGGTGGTGGGAGTGTCATGGTCTGGGGCTGCATGAGTGCTATCGGCACTGGGGAGCTACAGTTCATTGAGGGAATCATGAATGCCAACATGTACTGTGACATATTGAAGCAGCTCATGATCCTCTCCCTTTGGAGACTTTGCCACAGGACAGTATTCCAACATGAGCGCCAGGTTCGTTTTTAAGGCAGGGCAAAAGGGGCAGCTGCCCTGGGCCCTGTCATTGTTGTGGGGCCCAAAGCAGCTGCCTTATACTTGCCAACTATCCTGGTTTAAATTCTTTTGAGGTTTTAGTCCCATGCTGTGTCCCAATATCTCAGTGTGAAGTGCTGCTACTAATGCTGCCCAGCTCTGCCCTTTTGTAATGTACAGATAACTCACCGGCAGATCCTGTGTTTACATGTAAATTACCGGCATTCATATGTAAATAGCGGCGGCATTCATATGTAAATAGCTAAATAGCGGCGGCCAGCAGCATTGATGTATATATCATGCCCCCCTGAGGTCATATCCAGAGTAATCTCTAGCAGCCAATCAACAAGTAGAAATCATGTGCTGTAACCTCTAGCAACTAATCAGTGAGCCGTAATGTGTGCTGTAACCTCTAGCAACCAGTCAGTGAGCGGTATTGGTATACTGTAACCTCTGGCAACCAATCGCAATAGCTGCCTGATCTAATTCAGTAAACTGATTTTGAGTCTAGCTGCTATTTATTGTATGTCTCAGAGCAGGTGGAGAGCGAAACTGCATGGGGGGGCCCCAAGAAAAGTTTTGCCCAGGGTCCAATCAGTATTAAAGATGGCCCTGACGAGCGCAAGGACTCTAAAATCCACCAGCTCCGTGATGTTGTCATGGAGGAGTGGAAGAGGACTCCAGTGGCAACCTGTGAAGCTCTGGTGAACTCCATACCCAAGAGGTTTAAGGCAGTGCTGGAAAATACCTGTGGTCACACAAAATATTGACACTTTGGGCCCAATTTGGACATTTTCACTTAGGGGTGTACTCACTTTTGTTGCCAGAGTTTTAGACATTAATGGCTGTGTGTTGTCCTATTTTGAGGGAACAGTTTCAGGGTCTTGGCAATCTTCCTATAGCCTAGGCCATCTTTATGTAGAGCAACATTTTTTTTTTCAGATAAATAAATATTTCCAACACAGATCCTCAGAGAGTTCTTTGCCATGAGGTGCCATGTTGAACTTCCAGTGACCAGCATGAGAGAGTGAGAGCGATAACACCAAATTTAACAAACCTGCTCCCCATTTACACCTGAGACCTTATAACACTTACCAGTGCACATGACACTGGGGAGGGATCATGCACACTAATGAGTTACATGACACCAGGGGGGGAAAATGGCTAATTGGGCACAATTTGGACATTTTCACTTAGGGGTGTACTCACTTTTGTTGCCAGCGGTTTAGACTTTAATGGCTGTATGTTGAGTTATTTTGAGGGGACGACAAATGTACACTGTTATACAAGATGTACACTCACTACTTTACATTGTAGCAAAGTGTAATTTCTTCTGTGTTGTCACAGAGCTAATACAAAGAGCTAATAAAAGCCCTGGGTGATTTTAACGCCAACGTAAAAATTCATATAAAAGCAAACTAGAGGGCCTTAAAAAAATACAGGGCTGAGGGATCATCATCAGCATTCCAACTGTACAAAGAATGCAATAAGAAATGTAAGGGTGTAATCAGGGCAGCTAAGATAGAACACGAAAGGCACATAGCGGAGGAGAGTAAGTAAGATCCCAAGAAATTCTTTAAGTACATAAATAGTAAAAGAGGGAGGACAGATCATATTGGCCCCATAAAGAATAATGAAGGGATTCTGGTTACAAAGGATGGTGAGATGGCGAAGGTTTTAAATGTATTCTTCTTCTCAGTCTTTAGGGAAAGGGGGGCTTCAGTAACCAAAACTGCAATGTTTGGCTTGCACTCGACGGTCCTTAAGGAATTCAGTCAAGTAATTGCCAGACCGTTGTTCCTAATTTTTACAAACAGTCTACTGTCTGGTATGGTAGCAGCTGATTGGAGAAAATCCAACGTAGCGCCAATCTTTAAAAAAGGACCAAGATATATCCCTGGGAACTACAGGCCAGTTAGCCTAACATCAATAGTGTGCAAGCTCTTGGAAGGGATTATAAGGGACTATATACAAGATTTAGTAATAAAAACTTTATCATTAACAGTAATCAGCATAGATTCATGAAAAAGTGTTCTTGCCAAACAGATCTATTAAGCTTCTATGAGGCGGGGAGCTGCCATCTCGATGAAGGAAGGCCGTAGATGTAGTATATCTGGATTTTGTAAAGGCATTTGATACAGTTCCCCACAAACGTTTACTATACAAGCTAAGGTCTGTCGGCATGGACCAAAGGGTGAGTACCTGGATTGAAAACTGGCTACAAGGTCGAGTTCAGAGAGTAGTAATAAATGGGGAGTACTCAGAATGGTCCAATGTGGAAAGTGGGGTCCCTCGGGGTTCTGTCCTGGGACCAATCCTATTTAATTTATTCATAAATGACCTGGAGGATGGGATAAACAGCTCAATCTCAGTATTTGCGGATAATACTAAGCTAAGCAGGGCAATAGCTTCTCCGCGGGATGTGGAAACCTTGCAAGAAGATCTGAACAAATTAATGGGGTGGGCAACTACATGGCAAATGAGGTTTAATGTAGAAAATGTAAAATAATGCATTTAGGTGGCAAAAACATAAATGCAATCTACTCACTAGGGGGAGAAACTCTGGGGGAATCTAGGATGGAAAAGGACCTTGGGGTCCTAGTAGACAGGCTCAGCAACGGCATGCAATGCCAAGCTGCTGCAAGCAAAGCCAATAGAATATTGGAATGCATTAAAAAGGGAAATAAAACAATAATTCTCCCACTCTACAAGACTCTGGTCTGGCCACACCTGGAGTATGTCATCCAGTTTTGGGCTCCAGTCCTCAGGAAGGATGTGCTGGAAATGGAAAGAGTACAGCGAAATGCAACAAAGCTAATAAAGGGACTGGAGGATCTTAGTTAAGAGGAAAGATTACAAGCACTGAACTTATTCTCTCTGAAGAAAAGGGTCCCCAGAGCCCCACTTACATCAGGGTCCCCAGAGAGCCCCAGGGCTCAGGAGTTGGCTACATAAACAATGCAGGGCTCAGCTGTGCCCATCTATGCAGCCTCACCAGTGCCCAGCAATGCAGCCTCACCAGTGACCAGCAATGCACCCCCCACTGCAGTGTCCTCTGTCCCCTGCACCCCACCCCATTGCAGTGTCCTCTGTCCCCTGCACCCCACCACACACACTGTCTTACACGGGTGTACAGCAAGCAGAGCATCTGAGATCGGCATCACAGGGCTGGATGGGGGCCGGAACTACAGAAGTTAACTTTTCACATTAACAGGCTGGTGATTGGTTGCTAGGATTGTCCAGCAACCAATCACCTGCTGTTTAATGAAAAAGTTAACTCCGGCGGTTCCCGCCCCCATCCAGCCCTGTGATACTGAGCGCTCGCCCCTGTTCAATGAAGAGGACAGCAGCGAAAATTTCCGCTGGCCAGGTGCCCGGATTCAGCGGTGGCGGGCCAGGTGCCAACCCCTGCTCCAGAGACTCAGGGCTATGGGCCCCAGATTCGGGGCTATAGCCTCAATAGCCACCCCCTAGCAACGCCTCTGCATACCTCTATACTGGAGGAGCACCAACTCGCCTACACTAGTCGACTGGTTCAAACGCATAGAGAAAATATCAGAGATGGAAGACTTAATCCATCAAGCTAAAGATAACCCAACAAAATACCGAAATACTTGGGCTTGTTGGTTACATTTCCGTACTTCCTCTAAGTTTCAAGAACTTCTCCACAATCCCTAACTTAATCTCACAACGACAGAAAACTGATACTATTCATACACACATATCCCTTATTTAACATTCACCGTATCCGCCATGAATATATATACACTTCTTTAGATACCTCAACTTGCTCTGACTACCCCCTCCTCCTTGCAGGACTAACTTTTACGTACACATATGAGACTCACTAGTATGAGATCCGAAATCTACCTAACATGTCACACAGGGGCAAAATCACCACATTCCACATATGCTCGTTCACGTACAAACCACCAATGTTTTCATGTGGCGTACTACACTTATAAAGACTTAGAATGTCCTAATTCACATCCTTGACATAGGGGGATAATACATATTAACTGGTAGATCAACACTGTGATCTCATTCAGAGAAAAATCTACGGTCTTCTCCCTTGCACAGTGTGGTCCCATTAGGGGT
Source organism: Lithobates clamitans (assembly GCA_037952925.1). Classification (NCBI taxonomy): domain Eukaryota; kingdom Metazoa; phylum Chordata; class Amphibia; order Anura; family Ranidae; genus Lithobates; species Lithobates clamitans. Next base: position 4,645,283 of record JBBGZY010000449.1, read on the forward strand.
GCGTAGGTAGAGAACAGGCCTTTTCTTGATCTACCTGAAAGAACACAATTGACCCTCAAAGACTTGAGCTAGGATATATCACTATAGTTCACATTCTTATGCAAGACAGTATATCGTCATTTAGTTTACTACGTTCAATCAATGATTAGAGACTTATAAGGCTGAGCTTCTTAAAGCTAAGGAGATATACAGATGATACTTTACAACTTCATAATAGGAATTTGTACTGTTAAACATAATTAATTGTATGAATTGTAATGTCTGTTATGATTTCCTGTGAATGCTTTATTTTCATAACTAAAAAAATCGTTAAAAAAAAAAAAAAACTGCTGGCAACAAAAGTGAGTACACCCCTAAGTGAAAATGTCCAAATGGGCCCAATTAGCCCCCCCCCCCCCAGTGTCATGTGACTCGTTAGTGTTACAAGGTTTCAGGTGTAAATGGGGAGCAGGTGTGTGAATTTGGTGTTTTCACTCTCACTCTCTCATGCTGGTCACTGGAAGTTCAACGTGCCACCTCATGGCAAAGAACTCTCTAAGGATCTGAAAAAAATAATTGTTGCTCTAGATAAAGATGGCCTAGGCTATAAGAAGATTGCCAAGACCCTGAAACTGAGCTGCAGCATGATGGCCAAGACCATACAGCAGTTTAACAGGACAGGTTCTACTCAGAACAGGCCTCGCCATGGTCAACCAAAGAAGTTGCTCAGCGTCATATCCATAGGTTGACATTGGGAATTAGACGTATGAGTGCTGAGTGCTGACAGCATTGCTGCAGAGGTTGAAGGGGTGGGGGTCAGCCTCTCAGTGCTCAGACCATACGCCTCACACTGCATTAAATTGGTCTGCATGGCTGTCGTCCCAGAAGGAAGACTCTTCTAAAGATGATGCACAAGAAAGCCCGCAAACAGTTTGCTAAAGACAAGCAGACTCCTTAGTCCTTGGATGGATTACTGGAACCATGTCCTGTGGTCTGATGAGACCAAGATAAACTTATTTGGTTCAGATGGTGTTAAGCGTGTGTGGCGGCAACCAGGTGAGGAGTACAAACAGTGTGTCTTGCCTGAAGTCAAGCATGGTGGTGGGAGTGTCATGGTCTGGGGCTGCATGAGTGCTATCGGCACTGGGGAGCTACAGTTCATTGAGGGAATCATGAATGCCAACATGTACTGTGACATATTGAAGCAGCTCATGATCCTCTCCCTTTGGAGACTTTGCCACAGGACAGTATTCCAACATGAGCGCCAGGTTCGTTTTTAAGGCAGGGCAAAAGGGGCAGCTGCCCTGGGCCCTGTCATTGTTGTGGGGCCCAAAGCAGCTGCCTTATACTTGCCAACTATCCTGGTTTAAATTCTTTTGAGGTTTTAGTCCCATGCTGTGTCCCAATATCTCAGTGTGAAGTGCAGTGCTGCTACTAATGCTACCCAGCTCTGCCCTTTTGTAATGTACAGATAACTCACCGGCAGATCCTGTGTTTACATGTAAATTACCGGCATTCATATGTAAATAGCGACAGCATTCATATGTAAATAGCTAAATAGCGGCGGCCAGCAGCATTGATGTATATATCATGCCCCTCTGAGGTCATATCCAGAGTAATCTCTAGCAGCCAATCAACAAGTAGAAATCATGTGCTGTAACCTCTAGCAACTAATCAGTGAGCCGTAATGTGTGCTGTAACCTCTAGCAACCAGTCAGTGAGCGGTAATGATATACTGTAACCTCTGGCAACCAATCGCAATACCTGCCTGATCTAATTCAGTAAACTGATTTTGAGTCTAGCTGCTATTTATTGTATGTCTCAGAGCAGGTGGAGAGCGAAACTGCATGGGGGGGCCCCAAGAAAAGTTTTGCCCAGGGTCCAATCAGTATTAAAGATGGCCCTGATGAGCGCAAGGACTCTAAAATCCACCAGCTCCGTGATGTTGTCATGGAGGAGTGGAAGAGGACTCCAGTGGCAACCTGTGAAGCTCTGGTGAACTCCATACCCAAGAGGTTTAAGGCAGTGCTGGAAAATACCTGTGGTCACACAAAATATTGACACTTTGGGCCCAATTTGGACATTTTCACTTAGGATTGTACTCACTTTTGTTGCCAGAGTTTTAGACATTAATGGCTGTGTGTTGTCCTATTTTGAGGGAACAGTTTCAGGGTCTTGGCAATCTTCCTATAGCCTAGGCCATCTTTATGTAGAGCAACAATTTTTTTTTCAGATAAATAAATATTTCCAACACAGATCCTCAGAGAGTTCTTTGCCATGAGGTGCCATGTTGAACTTCCAGTGACCAGCATGAGAGAGTGAGAGCGATAACACCAAATTTAACAAACCTGCTCCCCATTTACACCTGAGACCTTATAACACTTACCAGTGCAAATGACACTGGGGAGGGATCATGCACACTAATGAGTTACATGACACCGGGGAGGGAAAATGGCTAATTGGGCACAATTTGGACATTTTCACTTAGGGGTGTACTCACTTTTGTTGCCAGCGGTTTAGACTTTAATGGCTGTATGTTGAGTTATTTTGAGGGGACGACAAATGTACACTGTTATACAAGATGTACACTCACTACTTTACATTGTAGCAAAGTGTAATTTCTTCTGTGTTGTCACAGAGCTAATACAAAGAGCTAATAAAAGCCCTGGGTGATTTTAACGCCAACGTAAAAATTCATATAAAAGCAAACTAGAGGGCCTTAAAAAAATACAGGGCTGAGGGATCATCATCAGCATTCCAACTGTACAAAGAATGCAATAAGAAATGTAAGGGTGTAATCAGGGCAGCTAAGATAGAACACGAAAGGCACATAGCGGAGGAGAGTAAGTAAGATCCCAAGAAATTCTTTAAGTACATAAATAGTAAAAGAGGGAGGACAGATCATATTGGCCCCATAAAGAATAATGAAGGGATTCTGGTTACAAAGGATGGTGAGATGGCGAAGGTTTTAAATGTATTCTTCTTCTCAGTCTTTAGGGAAAGGGGGGCTTCAGTAACCAAAACTGCAATGTTTGGCTTGCACTCGAGGGTCCTTAAGGAACTCAGTCAAGTAATTGCCAGACCGTTGTTCCTAATTTTTACAAACAGTCTACTGTCTGGTATGGTACCAGCTGATTGGAGAAAAGCCAACGTAGCGCCAATCTTTAAAAAAGGACCAAGATATATCCCTGGGAACTACAGGCCAGTTAGCCTAACATCAATAGTGTGCAAGCTCTTGGAAGGGATTATAAGGGACTATATACAAGATTTAGTAATAAAAACTTTATCATTAACAGTAATCAGCATAGATTCATGAAAAAGCGTTCTTGCCAAACAGATCTATTAAGCTTCTATGAGGAGGTGAGCTGCCATCTCGATGAAGGAAGGCCGTAGATGTAGTATATCTGGATTTTGTAAAGGCATTTGATACAGTTCCCCACAAACGTTTACTATACAAGCTAAGGTCTGTCGGCATGGACCAAAGGGTGAGTACCTGGATTGAAAACTGGCTACAAGGTCGAGTTCAGAGAGTAGTAATAAATGGGGAGTACTCAGAATGGTCCAATGTGGAAAGTGGGGTCCCTCGGGGTTCTGTCCTGGGACCAATCCTATTTAATTTATTCATAAATGACCTGGAGGATGGGATAAACAGCTCAATCTCAGTATTTGCGGATAATACTAAGCTAAGCAGGGCAATAGCTTCTCCGCGGGATGTGGAAACCTTGCAAGAAGATCTGAACAAATTAATGGGGTGGGCAACTACATGGCAAATGAGGTTTAATGTAGAAAATGTAAAATAATGCATTTAGGTGGCAAAAACATAAATGCAATCTACTCACTAGGGGGAGAAACTCTGGGGGAATCTAGGATGGAAAAGGACCTTGGGGTCCTAGTAGACAGGCTCAGCAACGGCATGCAATGCCAAGCTGCTGCAAGCAAAGCCAATAGAATATTGGAATGCATTAAAAAGGGAAATAAAACAATAATTCTCCCACTCTACAAGACTCTGGTCTGGCCACACCTGGAGTATGTCATCCAGTTTTGGGCTCCAGTCCTCAGGAAGGATGTGCTGGAAATGGAAAGAGTACAGCGAAATGCAACAAAGCTAAAAAAGGGACTGGAGGATCTTAGTTAGGAGGAAAGATTACAAGCACTGAACTTATTCTCTCTGAAGAAAAGACGCTTGATAAGGGATATAATTTCAATGTACAAATACCATACTGGTGACCCCACAATAGGGATAAAACTTTTCCGCGAAAGGGCATTCAAAAAGACTTGCGGCCATTTACTACTGCGTAGAGGTTTCTTTATGGTAAGAGCGGTAAGAATGTGGAATTCTCTTCCACAAGTAGTGGTTTTAGCAGAGAGCATAGATAATCTCAAAAAACTATTAGATAGGCACCGAAACGACCAGAACATACAGGGATGTACAATGTAATATTGACATAAAAGTGCACGCACCCAGGTTGGACTCCATGGACTTGATGGACTTGTATCTTTTTTCAATCTTACCAATTATGTAACTTTGTAACATGAAAAGATATACAGAATACATTTTTACAAAAATGTGAGGGGTGTACTAATTTTTGTGGGATACTGTATGTGAAACTAGCCCAAAGCACAGACCCACAGAATACATGAAGCAGAAGAAGAGAAGGAGATCCTTGCACTTGCAGGTCCTCAGGTACAGCTTCTATTTCAGCAAGAAGTTCAGTAGTGAAATCATCAGATCCCATAAACATAGCAGTTGGTGGCAGGAATACCTTAGATGATCTCACACTGCAGTTATACAGATATAAGGATCAAGGCACAGATGTTCAGGTTCATTGTAAGCAGCGGTGGCTGTTTTTTTTTTTTGGGGAGGCGGCAAACAACCACCCATCCCGTCCCCAGCGGCACCCGCGGCACCCACCCCCCGCTGTTTGCCATTTGGTTAGGCACTTACACCGGGTGGCAGGCAGCGTGGTGCAGCGGCTCGGCTCCTAGTGTCCTCTCCTCCATGGCAGCTTCCAGCTCCTCCCCTCCTCCTCCTAGCCATCCAATAGTATCGCCTGTCCTTTCAGCCAATTTGGTGACCGGTGTCAGACCCCACTCCTGATTGGCCGGGAGGTAGATCAGTGTTACAACAGCGAATATTGATTCGCTGTTGTAACACACCTGGGTGGGCTCAGAACGCACTCTCTGCGACCCGTACCCACCGTATATTGAAGCCTATTAGAGCCTCTGGCTCTAATTGGTACTTCAAAAAATCAGCCCTTCCGCATTGGAATTCATGTGCCGTTGTCCTGAAAGGGGCTGAAATGCATAGCGGAGGCGGTGATGGGGGGGGCAGCGCCTGCGCGCCCTCAAGGGACGGGCCACTCCTGATTGTGAGGCTTATATGAAATCCTAATGATTGAGTTTGCCTATTTTATAAGTTAATAAATCCACAGCAGAGGCCACAACATAGAGCTTTAAAAGTGTTTGTGGAAAGTTCAGACTCTGCACAACAATAGATGGAGAATGTAGAATCACGGATGGGCCACAGAGGAACAGAATGTGTAGGAGAGGCAAATAAAGGAAATTTGGATTACCTTCTACAGGGGCAAGAATAGAAATACATTTGAATATTACAGTATTAAAGCGGTTGTATACCCTCAGAAAAAAAAATGTTAAAAAAAAAAAACCCAGTAAGGCAAAGGCATAATGAGCCAGTGTGTGGGAGTCTTCTTTCCGGCAAGGTCCGGCAGAGTCTTCACCCGAGCATTCATAGCGCATGCGCCGCTGACGTCAGCGGCTGCATGCAAAGTGAATATCTCCTAAACCGTATTACAGGCTTACCTGTAGGTAAAAATGAAAAAAGTGGGTATACAACCAATTTAACATGCTTTATCCAGTAAAACAAATACTGCACTACAATATTGTTTATTAGGGATGAACGAATCTGCCCATTCTGCCTCCCAGGGTCCATTCACAGACTGTAAAGCCGCGTAGACACGAGTGCAATGTCTGACAAAAAAGTCAGACGGAAGCTTTTCATCATCTATTCTGATCGTGTGTAGGCCTCATTAGACTTTTTTTCTTTGAAAATTCTGACGGACCTAGAAATGGAACATGTTCAAAATATTTCCGACGGAACCAATTCCTATCGGGAAAACCGATCGTCTGTATGCTGTTCCGACGGACCAAAAACGACGCAAGCTCTGAAGCAAGTACGAGACGGAAGCTATTGGCTACTGGCTATTGAACTTCCCTTTTTCTAGTCCCGTCGTACGTGTTGTATGTCACCGCGTTCTTGACGGTCGGATTTTGGTCGGACTTTGGGTTGACCGTGTGTAGGCAAGACCGCTTGATTGGAATTCTGTCGGAGTTCCGTCTGAGAAACCTTCGGAGTTTATTCCGACGGCAAAACCGGTCGTGTGTACGCGGCATAACACGCACTCTGATTAACACTTCAGTGCATCCTGCAAATGTATGTGTGTTGCAATGCGCAGCAACATACAAACATGGGTTAAGCTGCACTGCCAAAAATGTTACATGCATATTTATATGTTTTGGTGTATTATGCAGCCTATTCAAATGAATGGTCTAACTTAACACAAAACACAATAAAACAAATAAGATGACAGAGCTCAATGGTGTAAATAGGCCCTGAGTCCACTATACCTCATACTGAATCAACTTTTGTTAATTTAACCGTATCTGTTTCTATATGTACAAGTTTAGGGCATAAGCCAATTTGTAACATTTGGTATATGCTCATCAGGGCCAGATTTGTGTAATTGGAGCATGCGCTTATACAACATTTTGTGTCCAAAGCAGCACCCGTCTTCTATGACCTCTGCTTTCCTGCTTAGTCTGGTTCAGAATATTGTGACAATGTGTAAAAAGGCTTCTAGGAGATGACTGTAGTTCTACAGATCATATTGAAAAATGTGTGTATAACTATACAGGGAAAAGCTGCTTCTTTGTCTCTGCTGCCTACAGGCATGCCCTGCTGTGTTAATGGTAAATCCAGCACCGAAGCTAAAACCCGAAGCTTTTATTGTTCCTCATACCTGAGTGAATCAATACAAGCACTTGACCTGACAATAATTATTTTCAGTAGGGTAGGAAACTCAAGGAGGATTAGGATTGCCTCATTTTCTGTAAAAAGATATAATGGGTCTTGGCTCACCATTACATGTTATCTTGTGTGTCTCAATTTAGGCTTTTCAAATTAGTATTGTTTTTAAGAGGTGTATTTAAATGCACAATGTATTATATATACACAATCCTATATACAATCCTATACCAACAGTTGATCCAGAGGAAGGCAAAAAACCCCAGCAAAGCATGATCCAATTTGCTCCAACAGGGGAAAAAATTCCTTCCTGATCCCCCAAGAGGCAATCGGATATTCCCTGGATCAATTTTACCTATAAATGTTAGTATCCAGTTATGTTATGTGTATCTAGGAAAGTATCCAGGCCTTTCTTAAAACAATGTACTGAGTCTGCAAGAACCACCTCTGGAGGGAGTCTATTCCACATTTTCACAGCTCTTAATCTGAAGAAGCCTTTCCATATTTGGAGATGAAATCTCTTTTCCTCCAGACGTAAAGAGTGCCCCCTTGTCCTCTGTGATGACCTTAAAGTGAATAACTCAACAACAAGTTCATTATGTGGACCACTTATGTATTTATACATGCTGATCAAATCCCCCTTAATCTCCTCTTCTCAAGAGAGAATGGGGTTGATTTACTAAAGGCAAATAGACTGTGCACTTTGCAAAGTGCAGTTGCACTCTGCAAGTTGTAGTTGCTCCAGAGCTTAGTAAATGAGCAGAAACTCTGCGGACTTCTATCATCCAATCACGTGCAAGCAAACATTTGTGTTTTTTAATTTTCCTTGCATGTGATTGTTTTTTTTTCCAAAATGAAGTTTTACCTTATTTACTAAGCTCTGGAGCAACTGCACTTGAAGAGTGTGAGTGCACTTTACAAAGTGCACACTCTATTTTCCTTAGTAAATCAACCTCAATAAATTTACTTCCTCTACTTTTTCCTCATCTCCGAGGCATAACTAGAACCTTCAGGGCCTCGGTGCAAGAAACCATAAAGGGCCGCCCTGACCCCAAGCCGGGGACCCCCGTGGTGGTGGAGCACCAGGGCCCAATCGCAAGGGCACGCTGTGCTTCGCACAGGGTGCAGAGTTCAGGGGTACACTACATAAAGAGTGCAGAGGTCAGGGGTACGCTACGTACAGAGTGCACAGTTCATGGGTATGCTACATACAGAGTGCAGAGTCCAGGGGTACGCTACATACAGAGTGCAGAGTTCAGGGGTAGCTATGTACAAAGTGCAGATTTCAGAAGTGTGTTACGGACAGAGTGCAGAATTCACGTGTGTGTTATGTATAGAGCGCAGTTTCAGGGAAGCCCTATGTAGAGAGCGAAGATTTCAGGGGTGCCCTTTGCACAGAATGCAGAGTTCAGGGGTCCACTACATACAGAGTAAATGGTTTAGAGATGTGCTGTGTACAGAGTGCAGAGTTCAGGGGTGCAGAGTTCAGGGGTGCACTGTGTACAGAATGCAGGGCTTAGTGACAACACACACTCCCATTCTTGCCTGGCTCTAGTAACTCCCTATGTAGGCAGCCCCAGGCCCATCCTGTGTAGGTGGCACTGTTATACCTCCTTATGTAGGCAGCCCCAGGCCCATCCTGTGTAGGTGGCAATGTTATACCTCCCTATGTAGGCAGCACTGCCTTGCAGGGAGATCATTCTAGCAGATCTCACATTCTGGAGAGCTGTCTCCACCGTGAGTGTGTGCAAGGATTTGTTACACCTGGAAGCCACTCAGAGCAAAACTGTTCCCCTACAAGTGACAGAGGGGAGTGGGAGTAGAGGGTGAGAGTCGTAGGTGGCAGGATGGAGTTTTGACACATTCTGGTTGCAAAGCTGGGTAAAAGGGCCACATGACAGGGCCTGACGGGCTGGATTTGGCCTTGTGTTTGACATATATGACGTAGAGCAGTGTTTCTCAACTCAAGTCCTCAAGGCGCCCCAACAGGTCCTGTTTTCAGGATTTCCCTCCAATGAAAGGGCTGTGGTAATTACTAAGGCAGTGAAACTGATCAAATCACCTGTGCAAAATAATGGAAATCCTGAAAACATGACCTGTTGAGGCGCCTTGAGGACTGGAGTTGAGAAACACTGATGTAGAGCATGCTGCAAGCAGATGTGCAAGGTACAGACTATTTTGTGTCTACAGGTACCGCCATAACAGGGTTATGCTATGCTCACACTATAGATTACACAGTGCATGGTGTGACTATACTGAACACAACTATGCAGACTTTACTATGCCCACCATACACATCCTATATGGACTTTACACTGTGCTGACATGGTATGCAGATATGCAGACTGCATGCAGTACACATCACACACAGTCTTGTACCCACAGCTCCCCATATACAGACATCTCAGCCCAGGAGGGAAGGTGCCAGACATAGACCCCCTGTGACTGTGCCCACACTCAGCATATGTCTCTGTCTGATTGGCTCTTTAGCCCAAACTGCATACTACTAATTGCATGGGGAATGGCCCTGTTACAGGTCTCCCACCACCACCTTCCCCCCCCAGGTCCCCACATAGAGGGTGCAAAACACAAAGTTGCATACCTCCATCCAGAGCGATACAGCCCTGTACAGTGTCAGCAGCCATGTCAAGAACTCCCAGAGGGGCCCTGTGTGCCTGGCTGGTCTCCGCACCGCTGTGTGTAGGGCTCCTACAGTAATGAGGATCGCACTCTGGAATGTTCCATTGTGTCACTTGGCGGAGGGGGGGTGGTGTGCGGTCTGTGCCTAGTACAAAGCTCCCCGCACAGCAGATGGAAAGCTTCCCCCCTTCCTCGTACATGGTATGGTCAGAGATAGGAGCAAGATCACTCTAGGGGATTCGGAGCAGCACCGGGAACAAGGATTATGATATGCTGGGGGGTACTGACAGGGGGCCCCAGGAGCCCCCTGGAGCGCAAGGTCGGGTCGCCATAGCGACCCCTGCACCCCCTGTACTTACGCTCCTGCCACATCTGAGCTCTTCCTTGCCTCTTATCAGTTTGGTTGCCCTTCTCTGCACCTTCTCCAGTTCCCTGATATCCTTTTTTTGAACGGGTGTCCAAAACTGAACTGCATATTCCAGATGAGCTCTTAGTAATGATTTGTAAAGGGGCAAAATTATATCTCTCTCTCTGGAGTCTATACCTCTCCTAATACAAGAAAGGATATAATATGGCCTGCACCTAAATTATAAAAACCTTGGGCCAGTTTTAATGCAGGCACTGACACATGCACCAGATTCAGAAAGCACCGCTGTGCATGCCCAGCATAAGCTTCAACGAGCAGATGATTGTCACCAGAAGTCCCGCCCTACACATACACTTCCTAGTTTATGGTATCTCATATGAAGTTTTTAATATAAGTACAATGGCTTTACATATAAAAAAAGAATTTCACTATAAGAGGCTTTTCTCCCTTCTCTGTAAGAATTTGCCACTAGCGTTTTGCCCATATATAAGTGGACATAGAGGTTGATTTACTAAAGGCAAATACACTGTGCAAGAGCAATTGCCCCAGAGCTTAGTACATGAGCAAAAGCTCTGCTGATTTCCATCATCAAATCATGTGCAAGGAAAAATTCATTTTTTTGTTATATTCCTTGCACGTAATTGGGTCTTTTTTGCAAAGTGAAGCTTTACCTCATTTACTAAGCTCTGGAGCAACTGCACTTTGCAAAGTGTACAGTCTATTTGCCTTGAGTAAATCAACCCCATAGGGGGTGCACTCTGAAAGAACAGTTGCTCCAGAGCTTAGTAAATGAGTAGGAGCTCTACTGACTAACGTCATCCAATCATGTACCAGCAATAATTTTTAATTTTCCTTGCACGTCATTGGGTATTCTTTGCAAAAGTGAAGCTTTACCATTTACTAAGCTCTGGAGCAACTGTTCTTCCAGAGTGTGACTGCACATTGCAAAGTGCACAATCTATTTGCCTTTAATGAATCAACACCATAGTGTCGATGAAGAATACAGATGGCCAATTGGAGTACAATCAAGTTGGAAAATCTTTGGCGCTTTTTGACTCACTTGTTAACCCAAGGGGTCGATTTGCTAAAACTGAGAGCAAATCTGGTGCAGCTCTGCATAGAAAGCAATCAACTTCCATTTTTTTTTTTTGTCAACGCTTAATTGAGCACACTGCAGTTAGAAGCTAATTGGTTACCATGCACAGCTGCACCAGATTTTACACTCTCCAGTTTTAGTAAATGGACCCCAAGGAGTCAATCTGGAGAGTGTGGTGTGAAATTGGGGTTCAAATTCTTTGGAGGCACTGAGTGGAAGACACCATATGGATAAGTAAACAACATTAATGTTAACGTGTTCGGAGTGGCAATGAGTACGGTCACCGTATTGGACTTACTGTGGATAGTTGGACTCGATTGTTGCACTGGATTATAATTATGCACCTTTTTTGTTTTTTTTGAAGTGTAAATTCATCATTATCACATATTATACAGCGCTGTGCCCCATTATATTGGTTACTGTTATTATCAGGAGAAATCATTGTAGAAAGTTGACCCAGATAGTATCTAATTGCCTTTGAACTTTTTCCCCTGCTGAGCAAATTGAAACCCTTTAGGGTATTTTGCCTCCCTCTGAATCAATTGTGAATTCATTGTTTTTTTTCTATTTTTAAAGTGTATATAAACTAACACAGAACTTCTCATATTTGTTGCCTTCTGGTGTGTTAAATATGCCATTTTGTTATAGTTGTTGGGTAAGGGCAAAAAAATACCTGTTGGTTGAGTCAGAAGTTCAGAGCTGTCTTTCTACTTTCTACATACTTTCTGTGTTATCTCAATAAGTTCTCCGGGCTCTTATCTTGAACTACAGAACAATTATGTTGTGGAGATGAGAAGAAGGAAAGAGATTCAGCAGTTTGACAACGAGACACCGTTCTTTGCTATTTCAGTTAAAAAAAGCATGTGCTGTCAGTACACGGAGTACATTTTCAGCACATGAACAGGGATTTTTTTTTATGTATTTCAAGGACCCTGACAAATGCTTTAACCAGTACCAGGCCACCGTACATATACTGCGACAGGGCGCCCCAGCTGCGGAAAACAATGTACTGGTACATTGTCCATTCCCGCGGCGATTGGATTTGTTTCAGAACCAATCAGTCTACAGGCCCAGGCCAATGATTTCTGGCCTGGACCTGCTGATTGGTTCTGAAAAATGGCAGACTGTCCTGGACAGTTCCAGCGAGCGAGGAGAAGACATCTACAGTGAGTACACCAAGCACTACACTGACATCAGTACACGTAGGCACACTTTTAACCCCCTGATGGCCCCCCCAGTTAACCCTTTGACTCCCTGTCACAGCGTCACCAAGTGCAGTTTTCAGCTTTTTCACTTGTGACACTAAACAGCATTAGGGCAGTTAGTGGCAGTTAGTGGTAGGCCCGGGTACTAGGTTTAGGGTACCCCCCATATATTTCCCAATAAAGGTTTAATCTGTGACTTCAGCACTGTAGGAAGTGATTTCACCACAACGTTAAAAAAAGAGCATATATGCTGAAGCATTGGGGCAGGGGTGGACATAGGGGTGGATTGCCTCTATGCTTCGGCATATATTTTTATATTTATTGTATGCCCATCTTTAGAAGTGGGTGGATGCAGGGAGGTATTCTAATGGTGGGCATACCACCGATCAATCTATGTGAATGGAGAAAACTGTTATGCCTCGTACACACGATCGGACTTTCCGCCATCAAAACTATGGAATTTTGTCCGAAGGGTGTTGGCTCAAACTTGTCTTGCATACACACCGTCACACAAATGTTGGCCAACAATTACGAACGTAGTGACGTACTAGACATACTACGTGGTTTCAGCTCTTTAGCGCCACCCTTTGGGCTCCTTCTTATAATTTCATGTTAGTAGGAGTTTGGTGAGTGTTGATTTGCGCTTTTCTTTTCGCATTTTTCATTTAGCGCTTTTCATTTTGTGCTTTTCAGTTCGTTTTTGAACGCCCGTTTGTCAACCAGACATGTTGCGGAATCGGAGGAGATAACGTGTTATTTATTATTGGCCTTGGAGTTATTGCTTTGACATATTTTTTTGGTTGAATAATGATTTGATTTGGTATATTTTCTATATTTTTTGATGCATAGAATGCACTTTTTGGTTAAGCTCTATTGGCAGATAGCATGTCTAATTTTATTTGTTTTAATGCACAATAAAACAAATCATGGAAAATAATACATGGCTATGTGTTTAACTTCAAATGACAGTTTGGGAGTAGGCAGTTACATTTTAAAAAATACAATATAAAATTGACACCAACATAGTTTCTTTGTTCTTAAAAACTACGAGATAATAGTGTTGTGGTAACTTGCACAAATAAAAAAAAAAACACATAATAATATTATTCTTGATATCACTAGAAAAAAAAAGCCTTTGAAAATTCGTTTGCAAAAACTCCATCAGTATCACCAGCAAAGCAGCTTCATTATTATCCCATTAAAGAAGAAGAGAATTGTGCGCTGCATTTGGAGATTTCATAATTTGCCACGTAATGAATGTTAATTCTCCATTACAAACACTAGTTTACAAGACCGACCGCTTCTGCTTCCGAGGATGCGTGTTTGTACTTTGGACTTTTATCCGAAGGACTTGTGTACACACAATGGGAAAGTCCGACAACACACATTTGTTGGCGGAAAATTTCAAAACATGCTAGCCAACATTTGTTGGCAGAAAGTCCAACGACAGTTGTCTGATTGAGCATACACACGGTCGGATTGTCCGCCAACAGCCAGTCATCCAACATTTCCCGTCGGAAAATCCGATCGTGTGTACGGGCCATAAGGTTCTCTTTTTTCGTTCAGCCAACAAGCTGTATGAAAATAAAAAACATTACAATATATGCCCAACAAGGACCAGCGACATACTGGTATGTTGCAGGACTTTGAGTGGTTATACCGGAATGATGCCTGCAGGTTTAGGTATCATCTTGGTATCAGAAACTCAAGGCTGTTAGGCCTCGAGAGAAAGGGGGGAGGGGAAGAATCTTCCCCAGGGACTTTAAAGGTGCTTTTAAATAATGTTTTCAAAGGATTCTATGCAACCATATATAATAAAATTAATATTTATTGAATCACATTAAAATATTCATGTTCTACTTCAAGAGTGAAACATGTAGATAAAAACATTATAATATAGATGCTGTCACCAAAAGAGTTTCTTAATTATAACATGATTAAATCATACAACAAAAAGCAACTACTCAAAAGATGCCAAAACAATCTGCCGTTCTCGACATGTTTCGCTCCAGATGTGAGCTTCTTCAGGAGTTTAAAGGCAGTTTTTGTTACGGACTCAAGCTGTAGCACATTAATCTCGTGTAAATGTTTCAATGGATTGGTAATGTTACTGCTAAATTCGACTCGGAAAGTTCTCATGTATAAGGAAAGTCAATGCCAATATTGTGACCACATATGGAGGTAGTGGGATGTTTCCCTCAGTCTGCATGACCGGACCACCTCTTGTGAAATAGTATCTCTGCTGGTGATTGCCCATTCCTGTAGCCATCAGTGGAACCCGTTCACCGTTTTTCACCTAGCTCATGATGCCTTTTTCTTTTATATGACATTATTTGCCGACATACTTTTATGTATCAGGGCCGCTTTCAAACTACTTTATATTCCCCTGTGGTCACAATATTGGCATTGACTTTCCTTATACATGAGAACTTTCCGAGTCGAATTTAGCAGTAACATTACCAATCCATTGAAACATTTACACGAGATTAATGTGCTACAGCTTGAGTCCGTAACAAAAACTGCCTTTAAACTCCTGAAGAAGCTCACATCTGGAGCGAAACATGTCGAGAACGGCAGATTGTTTTGGCATCTTTTGAGTAGTTGCTTTTTGTTGTATGATTTAATCATGTTATAATTAAGAAACTCTTTTGGTGACAGCATCTATATTATAATGTTTTTATCTACATGTTTCACTCTTGAAGTAGAACATGAATATTTTAATGTGATTCAATAAATATTAATTTTATTATATATGGTTGCATAGAATCCTTTGAAAACATTATTTAAAAGCACCTTTAAAGTCCCTGGGGAAGATTCTTCCCCTCCCCCCTTTCTCTCGAGGCCTAACAGCCTTGAGTTTCTGTTCATCATTTATTATGGGATGTGGTGCCTACAGTTGACTGTCTCTGTCCTCCTCACACTTTATCATCTTGGTATCGTTTTTGTCAGCCAGCGGTTGGCTTTCATGTAAAAGAAATCCTAGCAGCTAATTAACAGATAGACTGCTCTTACAATGAGGAGGAGGGAAAGAGTGGGCTGTCGTTTACCACTGTGTATACAACCACATGTGTGACTCTATAGTCACATGGGCTGCTCAGATGTGATAGTGAGGAAATGCTCAGCATAGAAACTCACTGAAAACTGAGCATGTGGAGAGCTGCCAACACAGCTCTGCAAAATCCCTAGTTGCATTGGAGACTTGGAGAGAAGGGGGAGATAGAGAACAGCAGGATCAACCAAGTTTTTTGCAGAACTCAGAAATCAAATCTCATAGTGACTGAGTGAGTAGGAAAAGCATGTAATACAGCATTTTTTTATACATTTTTATAATGTGGGCTTAGTGACAGAGTAATGTTCTACCTCCTAATCCCTAACAATAATCAAATTTAACCCCTAAAGTAACTCTTAACACTAATCTAACCCCCTTCAACAGTGACCATGCTGGAATCAGCTACACCAAAACTAACCATGTCCTACCTTGAAAATCACCTGCCCCCAAGTGCAAGCACTGAGATTAAATGATCAGACAACTCTGCAACAATCTGTGGCAGATCTGACACTATGCTTGCAGCACTTTCAACTGTCCCTGATTTCGAGGGACTGTCCCTGATTTGTAACAATGCCCTCTGTCCCTCATTCCTACTCATTTGTCCCTCATTTTGGTCTGATCTATATAACTGTATATAAAATGCACTTTTTATCTATCAAAAAGTGTTTTACAGCGCTAAACCTTTCATCTGATTTCTAAATTGCTGCATTTGTAAATTCCAAAAGCCAATATAAATGAATAGTAATGATAAAAAAAAGCACTTGTGGGTTCAACCAATCCTGTTTTTTTGTACAATTCTCCTTTAGGGGGGCGTGTGGCAAGGGGTGTGTCCTATGTCTGCATACTTTTGCTGATAGGTTTCCCTCATTCCCATCTCAAAAATTTGGGAAGTGTGCATTCAGGGACATGCTTTATATTGTCACAGAATTACTTCTAAGCAGCAAAGGGGAATTTAGCAATCAAGCTGCAATGTTGAGGTAAATCTATTTTATCCAATGTATCTCCGTTACATTTTCCCCTGCCTTGCTGTGCACCGAAATGATAAATCTCCCCAATTATGTATTAGCTGTAAATACTTGCTTGTTGCAAATATTTATGTCTGGTGCTTCCTGCTTAAGGCGTCCTGTGATTAACCATCTTATACATGAAAAACATTAAAGGCTTCTAGCTGCATTTTGATTTATGCCTTTTGTTTTATGAAATAAACATCCTTGGGGTCAGTTCACTGTCTATAGCATGCAGTGTAACTTCTAATTTGAGGCTACTGTTATCCTTTACTTGAAGTGGTTGTAAACCCTTACAACACACTTTTTGCTATAGGTAAGCCTATAATAAGGCCTACCTGTAGCTACCCCGGATATCTCCTAAACCTGAACGGCTTAGGAGATATCCCCTGTATTTGCATGTGCCGACATTGGCACATGTGCACTGAAGCAATAGCCCGCCTATTGACAAAGACAGAATGTTGAAACACGTCTAGGGGAGACCACACGGCTTGCTGCATTGGGGAACGGTTCCGAGTCTCTCCCGGGAACCACCACGAACGATCTGCTCTTCTTTAAGGTGGTGAGATTATCGGAACTGCTATCACCAGTAGTGTATCATTTACCTGAATGCTGCTGAAGGGTCGGGTGTTTTTGGGACAATAAAAGTTTGCAGTTTCACACTATAAGGATTCCTTTCCTTTTATATGCTTGAGTGGAATAAGTGGAATTTGGGTGTGTTCAGTCTGGAATTGTTCAGGATCAGGACGCCATTCATCTGCTGGGTGATCGTTACTGAATTCCCATGCTGATGTCCTTTAGTTGCTGAGATTAAAGCTGGATTTATACACTAAGGTGATTGATTATTAGGAGTCTGGTGAATGCAATTCCTATAGGGAGTGGAATCACATGATGTGGTGATGGTGCAACATCGCTTCAGTTGATATGAACTGTCCTATTAATATGATAAATTATCGACGCACACTGAGGAGGACGTGTGGAAGCTGGGCTCCGTACAGGCAAACTTAATCCATTGCCATCCTGGCCCTATTACACTTTGGCGATTCCCCATCGCGCTCCCTCTGCCTCCTGGACCCTCCTGCCTTGCCCCTGGAGGGGCCTTTTTTGAATCTGACCACCCGCTCCGTTCCGGGCCTACAGGCCGAGCCGCATTGTGGACGCCCGCCGCCATCTTGGGCCCTGTTGTTTGATCCGAGCCTCCTGCTCACTGCCTCGGTACGGGAGGTATCTGGACGCTCTCACGGGGATAGCTGACTGCTGGGTAGCTGGAGCCGCGGGATTGGCTGGTCATCTGAAGAGCAACGCCTGGGATTTCTGTGTTTTTGGACCGGAGCGCCGCGGCCCGCCGCCATCTTGAGGCCTGCCGGCCTGGTCTCCCTCATCTCGGGTTCGCAGTGAGTATCAACCCTCCCCTGCATAACCACACTCTGCAGTGCACTTCATCTACTGCAGAATCGGGACTTTGTAATTAGAGCCTGTGAAAGAGATTGTGTGTCCTGCGGGGAGTGGGTGCTACCCGGCCGGCTGTCCCTGTTTGGAAAGACCGCGGCTTCGGCCTGTACCTGGAAGTAAGCGGCCATCTTGCTACTCCTGCTGCACCAGATTCCAGATCTCATTTCTCTACTTCACTCCTCCAGCATCACATCCCCCTCCCCTCCAGAGCTTATTCAGTTGATAGGCTTATAACCTTATCTTACAGTAATTAAAGGGATCTTTTTTGCACTTGCCTATTCTATTCAGCAGTGGAATTGCAGCCCTTTTTGTGAATGTGAACTGATGTGAATGTGAAGAGCCCTGCCCAACTGCCGGCCCTACAGCTCCAGCTATGCCCGCCAAGACACCTAAAACTCGTTCTACAATAGGCAAAAGATCCAGAAAAGGTGTGAAACCTCACTCCGCTACCTCTGGCTCTATTCAGCAATACTTAGCTGGCGCATGTAACAGTCAAGCTAGAACCTCCCGACAGAGTGTTTCCCCCTCCTCTCACGCTGCCTCTGTAAGGGAAAGTTCGCCTGCTTCATCCTACTGCTCAGACCTCATGGAGGACCCAGGATCCCCCATTGGCTCAGAAATGACATCGCTGATGAGTGGTCTTAAAAAAGAACTGGCTGGTATGTTTCACAGTTTGGAAGAATCAATTAAGAAAGAAATTACCGCCGTAAGATCTGACATGTCCCACCTCTTAGCCAGAGTGGAGGAGTCGGAGCAGCGTCAGGACTCCCAAGCAATTGCCATAAAGCAGTTACAAGAGACTGTTACCCAGCTAGCCTTTGCTCATCGTGCCTCTCTATATAAACTTGAAGATCTCAAAAACCACAACCGTAGGAACAACCTACGTATCAGAGGCCTACCAGAAGCAACTAGAGACAATGATCTAGAGCTGTCGATCCGTGGAATTCTCAACACAATTCTGGGTAACCCTGTCACTGACCCACTGTGATTTGATCGTGTACATCGTGCATTGCGCCCTCGTAATGCTAACTCAGACCAACCCAGAGATGTCATTTGTCGTCTGCATTATTTTGAGGATAAAAACGCCATCATGACAAAACTTCGCAACACCCCTAACATTGACTTTGATGGCGCAGTCATTAACATTTTCCCTGATCTATCCAAGGAAACCTTTGACCGCCGCAGAGCCCTAAAACCACTCCTTGAGCATTTACGCACGGATGGAATCAACTACAGATGGGGTTTCCCAGCTTGCTTGATAGCCACCAAAAATGGCCGATCTCATACCCTACGCTTCCCAGAGGAACTCTCTACCTTTCTTCAAGATCTCAATCTTCCACCAGTTCAGCTCTCGAGCTGGCAAGACCACATTCCGAAGTTTTCAAACCCCTTTGACCCTCCATGGCAGAAAACTCCGTCTAAGAAAAGGCGCACATCGATCCCCGGATCCGCACAGAAGCATGGCTGAGATATGCCTCTCTCTACTTATTTTGGTTTCTCCTTCCACCCTTTTTTTTTTCTCTCCTCTTTGTGTATAGTGATGCCCATTCCTCAATAATTGTTCGGCTCTGGTCAGACCCTTTGAACTCTTTTTTAGCCTTCTTGGCTTAAGGGATCTAGACCCGACAGTTTTCTACTTTTGGGTATTTCATGTTCCAATTATAGTTTGTACTTTTAATGTTTTTGGTTATCAATGGTTAAGTTGCAAAGAGAGGAGGAAAGGTGGGGAGAAAGAGAGAAGAAAGGGAAAGAATATTTTTATTTTGCTTTTTCTTTTTTCTTTTTTTTCCCTTTCTTCTCTAAACTTCTTGCTGGAGCTCATGTCATTTTATGTACATATAGTGTATTTTCTCAACAGGCCAAATGTTGGCGGGGCACATTGCTCCTTCACTCTTTCACCTCGGGGCGTCCTCCGCCCCCCCTTCATTCTGGGGTTGGTGAGACCGAGCGGCCTATAAGGTCTTTTACTCGGACTCTTTTCGGAGTTCCAGATGGCCGCCCGTTCTTTCTCTCCCCTCAGGGACCACTGCAGATTTCTGCGTGTTTTTTTCATAATTCCCACATTTGTCTTGATATACATGTATGTTTCTTCTGTATGTTATTACCCCTTTTTTCTACTCCCTCAAACCTTTTTTCTCTATCCCTCCCTCTCCCTCCCCCCTTTACGTTGGCTATACCTCTCTGCTGTAGAAATGGCAACTCTGACAATTACATCATATAATGTACGAGGCCTTAATGTCGCTGCTAAACGACACCAAGTGATGCGTGAGCTAAAGCGCAATAACTGCTCTATTGCCTTCCTTCAGGAAACACATTTAACCCACACCACACCGGTCAGATTGACCTCACCCCACTTTCCGCAGTGGTACTACGGTCTTTCTGACACTAACAAAGCTAAGGGTGTTGCCATTGGTTTCAGTAGTAGGGTATCTTTTCGTCTAACGGAAATGCTTACAGACGACCATGGTCGTTTTCTCTTCCTCAAGAGCTTTATAGGTAACACCCAATGCACGTTTGCAAACATATACTCCCCAAATCAGAATCAACCAACCTTTCTCTCGCAAACCCTCACTAAACTTTCACAATTTGCTAAAGGCATCATTGTCCTCGCTGGTGACATAAATATGCCCCTTGATCCTACAATGGACACGTCCCAGGGTCGCTCTAACATTTCATTTAAACGTTTAGCTTTTGTTAAAAGGAGGCTCTTAGATCATCAACTAATAGATGTATGGCGCCTGCTCCACCCTAAGGATAAAGACTATTCACATTTCTCTGCAACACACTTATCTTACTCTAGAATAGATAATATATTCCTTGATCACTTCCATCTTCCTCTCCTCAAATCTGCCCATATAGGTACAGCAACCCTATCCGATCATGCACCTGTGACGATGCGTATGACCATGCCCACCTTATCTCGTACCACAAATAACTGGAAACTTAACGAAGCTCTCTTATCTAACCAAACTGAAGTCTCCATGTTAGCCTCTCACCTGAAGCATTACTTTAAAGAGAACACATCCTCTGTGGCCTCCCCATCTGTTGTTTGGGAAGCGCATAAGGCAACTATAAGGGGACGTTTAATTGAGCTCGGTGCCAGGAAGAAGAGGGAGCATGGTCATCAAATAGCACAGGTTCTGCAACAAATAGCCGACCTTGATAAACAACATAAACTATCACTCCATAGCGCACATCTCAAAGCCCTCACGCTTAAACGTGAAGAACTACAAAACCTCCTAGACTTAGACACTAAAAAGAAATTTCACCGCATATCACAAAAATTTTATGAATGGGGTAATAAACCAAGCAGATTACTTGCTAGATCCCTTAAAGCGAAACAAACACAGTCATTTATCCCTAAAATTAAACTTCCAACGGGAGAATTAGTACATGCAACCCCACACATCGCTAAAGCCTTTAGGGAATTTTATGCGGATCTTTATAATGTTACGAATGGTTTAGCCCCTCCACCTCCGTCTGAGAGGCGCTCCCGAATCCTCTCCTATTTGAGGGCGGCGAACCTTCCTAAATTATCTAGGTCAGCCCTTAAGGAATTGTAAGAGGACTTTTCAATTGAAGAATTCCAATCCACTTTAAAATCCTCCCCATCAGGTAAAGCCCCCGGCCCCGACGGTTTCACTATCCTTTACTATAAGACATTTCAAGGTATCCTACTTCCTCGTCTCACAGCATATGCTAATTCTATTTCCCAAACCTCAGGCTTACGCCCAGAATCCCTTTCAGCACATATCACTGTTATACCTAAACCCGGTAAGGATCCCACCCTTTGCAGCAGCTTTAGACCAATTTCTTTGATAAATACGGACATTAAATTATTTGCCAAGGTGATGGCTAACCGCATTCTCCCTTTCATACCCAGTTGGATTTCGGCAGATCAGACTGGTTTCATACCACATAGAGAGGCTAAAGATAATTCTCTACGGACAATTTCCCTAATCCAGTATGTTCAAAGATGTGCCCAGCCCACCCTACTCCTTTCTACTGATGCTGAAAAAGCATTTGATAGGGTGGACTGGGACTATCTTAAGTTGACCTTATGTCATTTTGGTTTGGGCCCGAAGATGTACCATCGCATTTCTTCACTGTACTCTACCCCATCTGCGCAAATTCGCATAAATGGCTCACTGAGTGATCCCTTCACCTTACACAATGGCACTAGGCAGGGATGTCCTCTTTCCCCCCTCCTCTTTGCTATCACTTTAGAACCATTCCTAGCCACAATTAGACGCAATATTAATATACATGGTATCCAAGTAGGAGGTAGAACTGACAAATACGCCGCTTATGCCGACGATATACTCTTCTTTATCCAACAACCACGTATCTCCCTGCCCAACTTAATGTCAGCATTTTCTACCTTCCAAATGATATCAAATTTTAAAATAAACCTCTCCAAATCGGAAATCCTGAATATTAACCTCCCTATGGCAGAAGCGACCTCTTTGAAGCCCCTCTTTCCATTCAGATGGGAACAGACCCACATGAAGTATTTGGGCATATACCTCACACCTAGACTACGCTCTCTTATCAAATATAATTACATTCCATTATTAAACAGCATCAGAGCAGACCTAAGAAAGTGGTCCAATCTGTCCCACTCTTGGTTAGGGAAAATTAACATAATTAAAATTAACATTCTCCCTCGCATATTATTTATTTTTCAAATGATTCCACTAGGCGTCCCTGTGGGGTACTTCACTGTACTGCAGGCGATGATTTCCCGATTTGTTTGGGGGAACAGCCGCCCCAGAATATCCAGAGATGTTCTTTTCCGTTCCAAATGCTCTGGGGGACTGGCACTCCCAAACTTTAAGACCTATTATCATGCTGTCATATTATCCAGAATGGCAGATTGGAAATACGCGATTAATTCAAAATTATGGGTGCAACTAGAATACTCTCTGAGTGGAGCCGATCTCTCTGTTATCCCCTGGATACCCAGAACCCATAGGCACATTACCCACACTGTTTCCGCACTCACCACGTCTTCACTAGATATATGGGATGCCATATGCAGGCAATTTTCCTGGAATTATGACTCCCCCCTGATGCCTCTCCTCAATCACCACTATTTCCTACCAGGTTTACTGGACCCGGGATTTAAATCCTGGACTCTAGGAGAATCTCTTCTGCTACATCACGTTATACATGCCAACACAATTAAACCCCTTTCTGAGATTCTCAGCTCTACACAACTTACATTTCTGGACAAGTGGAGATATCACCAATTACAACGCTTTTTACATTCCTTCCCTCACCCGTTACGAGGTTTACAAGATTTAAATAGTATAGAAGAAATATTCTACCCAAAAGACCCCCCTTTGCATGGAATCTCTTTGTTTTACAAGGCTCTTACCGATCTCTCTAACCCTATGTACCCGCATTTCTTGGCTAAATGGGAATCAGACTTAGACTCCCCCCTAACAAACACTCTGAAAGATAAAATCCTAATACTCGCTCATGTCTCCTCACTCGCTTCCAAGATGGCAGAAGTCAACTACAAACTTCTTTCCAGATGGCACTATACCCCAATTAAAATGCATCAAATGTTCCCCCGATAGCCCCCTGTTGTGTTGGAGGAGTTGTGGGAACGAAGCTACACACACGCACATATTTGGTGGCACTGCCCGCTCATTTGTCCTTTCTGGACCAGTGTTATCAACCTCATAAGACTCATTACAGACATCAGTCTCCCCCATGATCCCTGGGTTGTCCTTTTCCAAGCCACTAAAGAACCCATAGGTACATACAAACGCTCCCTCATACCACATTTGCTAAATACTGCCAAGGCTCTAATCCCCACACTGTGGGGTCAACCCACAATCCCGTCTATACAAACTTGGTTGCGTAGGGTCTCAGAGGTTCATCACCTAGAAGATATAACTCACAGCATCAGAGGTACCTCCCAGAGACACACTCTTACATGGACACCCTGGATAGTGTTCACATCTTCAACTCATTATAAAGACATTATAGCTCAACATATATGAGCTTACCTCTTTAACCATCGCTTGGGTCTCATTTGACCTATTCTCAGAGTTCTCCCCCTTTACTGACCGCAAATTATTTTCCTTCCACATAATATCACGCTAAATGATATTAACATCTTAAGATATGATGACATGCATGCCAACCCTGCCCCCCGCCTTTTTCCCAATCTCCCCCACCAACCCTTTTTCCCATTTCTACCCTCCCCTTTTCTATTTTTCTTTTCTTTCCTTCTTTTTTCTTTTCTCTATCTCTCTCTTTTTTTCTTTCATAGTTTTTCTATCTCTCTCTCTGTTTTTCTTTCAGTCCATTACTTTTCTCTTTCAACTACAAATCTTATCTACCGTATATACTCGAGTATAAGTCGTTCCGAGTATAAGTCGAGGCCCTAATTTACCACAAAAAAAATGGGAAAAACTTATTGACCCGAGTATAAGACGAGGGTGAGAAATGCACAGCTACTGTAAGTGGAAAAGAGGGTCAACAATGCCCATTTGCAGCATCACTGTGCCCATTTGCATGCCTCACTGTGCCCATTTGCAGCCATAGGTCCCCTGAACTTCAAACTCGGTAGTTAAGGGTTCCTAGATGCCCCCTAGCTGCAGCAAAAATGTGGGGTCTCTGAACCCAAAGGGTCCCGAAATGACATTGCTGCAGATGGACACAGTTGACCGAATTTGGGGCCCCGTATCACGGGGCCACTTAGGGCTAAGAACCCCAAATTTGGTGTGCAAACCTAGTGGAACTAGCAGCATAAAATTTCAAAAGCTGGGGTTTCTAGCACCAAGTGGCCCCGAGATACAGGGCCCCAAAAATCAGTTCAGAAAATGTCAAGCACTTTTCTGCAGCAGAGAATGACATTTTCTGAACCGGTTTGGGGCCCCATATCTCAGGGTCACTTAGTGCTAGGAACTTCAGCTTTGGAAATGTTGTGGTACCAGTTCCACTGGGTTTGCACACCAAATTTGGGGTTCCTAGCATCAAGTGGCCCTGAGATACGGGGCCCCAAATCCGTTCAGAAAATGAAATTTTTTGCTGCAGAAAAGTGCTTGACTCGAGTATAAGTCGAGGGGGGCACTTTCAGCACAAAAAAATGTGCTGAAAAATTCGACTTATACTCGAGTATATACGGTAGTTACAATCTTAACTTCTAGTTTGAATATTAAGTTCACGTGTATTTTAAACAGCTGATTGATCCTCGACTTTGTATGAACGTTCAATCCTCTCAGCACATACAATGGCACTTCTTTGATTTTTACTTCTCGATGAGTATTTGTGCCCTTTGAAACCTACTTGTTTTGCATTTATAAGATTGTCTTTCATATGTCTTAAGTTCATTTTGTCTTTTTGTATTTCTTTTAAAAGTTTTCAATAAACATTTATTAACAGATATGATAAATTATCCAGCACCTGAACTGTCACAATTTTTTATAATTTTAAAAGTACTATTTTCTCACATGCAATTCTTACTGACTTTTATTTTTATTTATATATGGTTTTTTTTAGCACTGCTTGAGCTGAAAAGGACCTTTTTTCTTGGGTATTTTTTGCCTTCTTTTGCATATAATAAGGCTTACCTGTAGCTACCCTGGATATCCCCTAAACTTGAACGGTTTAGGAGATATTCCCTGTATTTGCATGTGCCGACGTCATCAGCACATGCGCACTGAAGCAAACCGAAGCAACGGCACGTAAGTGCCGTTGCTTCAGTGAGTGTGCCGTTGCACACGCATGTGTGGGAGTGACATCATCGCGGCTCTGGCAGGGCTGGAGCCCTCGATACCTAGAAGTGACTCCAGGAGCAATGTTGGCCACCGGAGCGGTGTACGAGGAGGCTGCAGAGGCTTCGATCTCAGGTAAGTAATTCATAATGAGCTAGTATGCTATGCATACTAGCTCCTTATGCCATTGTCTTGCAGGTTTTTGTTTTTTTTTTGTCTTTTTTTTCTGTTAAAAAAAGATGAAGAATGCCGGCAATTGCCCAGCAATAGAATTTTTTTTTAAAGAAACGGCGTAGGGTCCCCCCCAGTCAAAAAAAAAACAAAAACAGTGTGTGGTCCGCTCCAAAATTCATACCAGACCTGGCAAGTCAGTAAGGGGGGGCGACAAACAAGCGCCCCCCCCCCCCCGAACCATACCAGGCCACATGCCCTCATGCCCTCATGCCCTCATGCTCTGCATCCCCCACCGCAAAGCACCTTGTCCCCATGTTGATGGGGACAAGGGCCTCTACCTGACAACTGTGGGCTGTGGTTGTCAAGGTCTGCGGGTGGGGGGCTTATCGAAATCTGAAAGCCCCCTTTAACAAGGGGGCCCCCAGATCCCACCCCCCACCTATGTAAATGGGAAAAATAGAAAAATGGCAAAAAAACGGTTCTCCTTCTAAGAGGCTACCTGCTGACTGCCCTCTCTTTGGCTTTGACAGTTCTTCTTCGACTGTGTAAGCAAGGGGCGGGGCCACCTGGATACATCACCCAGTGGCACTGCCCCCTTCCGATGTCACATGACGTCATGTGATGTCAGAAGGGGTGGTGCCAGCAGGTGGCCCAGCTCCTTGCCTATATAAGAGCTGTCAAAAAGAAGAGAGGACAAGGTGCTTTGGGGTGGGTTGGTGCAGAACCTCTGCCCCAAAGTACCCCCCATGTTGAGGGCATGTGGCCTGGCATGGTTCAGGAAGGGGGGGTCTCTCGCTCGTCGCCCCCTTTCCTGACCTGCCAGGCTGCATACTCTGATAAGGGTCTGGTATGGATTTTGGGGGGACCCCACATTGTCTTTTTTTTTTTACATTTTGGCGTGGTATGGACTGGTGGAGAACTCCACCCGTTTTTTTTCAACATTTTTCTATTGCTGGCAATTGCTGGCATTCTCTATCTTTATGTTTATCTATCAGTGGGGAAGCCTGCTGACAGATGATGACCCATGGTTGTTAAGGACGTGGGCAGCCGGCTTCCTGGCCCACTGCGTAACAGCCAACTATTTCTTCACACAGAATTTCGAATCAGCCTATCGTTTTTCGACCAATAAGAAATATAATTGTTCTGAAAAGTTGGAATTCATTAGAAAAGGAATAAACAAAACAGATTTTAATGGATTTCAACGAAATTTGTTACTGTTCGTTACTATTTCATTCGGAGATTTGGATACATCCGAATCTGCGAATAACCAAAAATGTGTCCGAATTTGTATTTGGACCAAAACAAATTGCACATGTCTACTTTTCCCAAAGACCCAGCTTCTGTGAGGAGCACCTCCTCGATTAGAACCAGAGTACTCCAGGTCCAGTGGAGTGGCCCTTTGTCCTCCCTCGGGCCTTGGATTTATCAAGCCATTGATCTGTGTTATCAGAGCTAACCTGGATTTTACTGTACTATATGCTGCTTATGAGGATAATCACAAGTGCCCTTTTGTCTTCTGTATTAGCTTACTGAATTAGTGATTCTCAGCTTGACTCTCTGTTGTTATAGAGTCTCATAGAGGGGGTTATTTACGAAAGACAAATCCACTTTGCACTGAAAGTGCACTTGGAAGTTCAGTAGCTGTAGATCTAAGGAAGACATGCAAGGAAAATAAATAATAGCATTCTAGCTTGCACATGATTGGATGATAAAATCAGCAGAGCTCCCCCTCATTTCAGATCTTCCCCTCAGATCTACAGCCACTGCACTTCCAAGTGCACTAGTAGTGCAAAGTGGATTTGCCTTTCGTAAATAACCCCCCTATGCCATGCAGCCATATACTGTATTACCCTGGTTAAATCAAAAAGACATTGCTGTGAGGAGTCCATGTTTGTGCAGCTTTCATAATCTGTAATTTCCTGTAGTGTTTGCATGCTCTTTGTTACTTCTAACTTTGATCATTAAACTGCAAGTTACAGTTTATGTAGGGAATATTATTCCTGCGCTACCAATCAGTGTTGGTATAGGTGGTTGAGAATTGGGAGAAGCAGCTTGCACCGCATGGGGTTCAGCCTTAAACCCTGGTGAGATAGCAACTAAGGATGGTGGGGGTTGGTGCTGCGCTAATCCTAATGTAAATTAAAATAGCTGAGTATGCTGGGTGTGAGTTCCTGCCTGCATAATAATATGGGGGGAGAGTTCAACCCCTTGACTAGTAATGTGGCACTGTGTGAACGTCCCAGTGATGAGTGCCAAAAAAACAATAAAAAAACTAGTATAAATATATATAATTGGAACCTGACCCAAAATTAAAAAAGATATGTGTGGTACTGTGTAACACAGTAAGGTGAAACAATAAAGTATTGGTTGAAATAAACAAATTAGTAATTGCATATTGGTACCAAAAAAAAATTTTTCAAATAAGCTGGTAATGGCCTCTAAAACACTAAAACCAATATAGAATGCAGTGAATATAAATCCAGAAATAAATATGGTAAAATCAATCGTGATTCAAAGATGTGGTAAAAGCTTAAATATCAAAAAACCAAAACAAAATGGTAATTATAAAGAACATACAATGTTATAATGGATAGCCAAAGTGATCTATATAATGGTGCATCATGCAGTGAGTGTCCAACTGTCCACAAGGGGTGCTTCAGATTTAAATAATAAAGTTCACATAAAGGTGACTTCGTGCAGCAAAAAGCAACTTCAATGCTTCCTTGGTGTTATAAAACAATCATGGTGTGTAAATGACAGCTGGGTTTCAATGACTTCAGAAGAGTGGTGACTGTGGGGTGTGTAGTAGAATTATCACCATGCAGCGATCCTCTAATGGTGGGTAATGGCCTCTTACCTCACTATACTGAGGTTACAGCATAGAACAGCAAACTCTATTGGTATCTCCTGTGCAGGGGGGTCCTAGGTGCTGTGCTGTCATTAATCAGACCTCAGATCCATAGGGGCGTATCATGGTAAAGTGGAGAGAATAAAGTTCCATATAGTGTAGTATTTCCAAATTAAAATCAGGCTTTATTCAATGTAAACATCATACAGGGTACTCACACAGTAAAACAAACAGCGGTACAAAGCATCCAGACGAGCGGCGAACTCGTACACTGCTGACAGTGGGCGGTGCCTGTCCCTACGCGTGGCGTCACGGGTCACGTGGCTTCATCAGGGGGGAATCTGCTGTTTGTTTTACTGTGTGAGTACCCTGTATGATGTTTACATTGAATAAAGCCTGATTTTAATTCACTTTTAGCTTTTGATGGATGTTTCACATTTATTATAGATTTGTATACGGTAATAATTCTTGCAATTGAATGCCATCGTTGTAATGTTTTAAAAATTCATTGCGAGAGATCTGCCAGCTGTTTGTTTTGTTTGTTGCGGTCTTGTGAAATTTCTTTTGGTGTCGGTTGTGGTAGCTGCTGTTAACTCTTGGCGACATCTGCAGTTGTGGATTCCAAGACTGTATGAATCATAATAAAGCTTTCAATTGGTTTTATAATATTTAGTCCAAAGAATTACGAATTAAGTCATTTTCTTTTCATTTGTTTGTATTTATTTGCTTTTGTGGAGTCTGCTGCATGCTGTGCTTGATAAAGCACAAGCTACAACATGCATTAAAATAATGAAACAGTAAATAGAAAAAAACTGGGATAATTCTGCAAATATCCCAAACAGCATGAACATACTGGAGGAGGCTTAGGCAAGTGATTTGTACTAATTGGTTTAGTAGCTCCCACGCAGGAGGAGCAGCAACTTAAACTGTGACTAGACAGTGCTTCCGTCCCCTGCACCCCACAATATTGTCCAGGACTAGTTCTGCAGGATTCAAAGGAGCGCATAATTTGTAGATGTATTTCTGCACTTTTTTAGAAAAAAGTGCTGCAAGCATAAAAATCGCTCTAGGGTAGCTAGGTAGACATGTAAAGTAAAGTTTTTTTTTGGTTGACTTGGTGTTGAGTTATTCACTTTCAGGTCAGTACAATGGACAAGGGGGCACTCTTTACTTTAGAAGAAAAAAGATTTACCCTCCACGTGCGGAAAGGCTTCTTTACAGTAAGAGCTGTAAAAATGTGGAATAGGTTCCCTGAGGAACTAGTTCTGGCCAGCTCAGTAGATTGTTTTAAAACAGAGGAAAGAGCACACGCCGCCCTGAGGATCACCCGCATGAGATCTACAATTACTGAAGGTACCTGGGTGCCAGCTCGACCTGCCACTGCAATAGATGAAGATAAAGGATAGAAACAGCGGCACTTCAAAGTACGAAAGCAAGCTTCTTTATTGATTAACCCCCCTGGCGGTATTCCCGAGTCTGGCTCGGGTTGGATTTTTTATACCAAAAGCGGTATCCCCGAGCCAGACTCGGGCTTGCATCGCAGGATCCAGGAAGAGCATACTTACCTTGTCCCCTGGATCCTGCGATGTCTCCCCGCTGTGATCGGCGAGCCGCTGTGTCTCGCTCGATTCACAGTGCCGAGCTCCATTCCCTGCGAGCGGTGCGACGCACGGGGACGGAGTTCGGCGGTAAATTCAAATAGTAAAACACACAGTATAGATACAGCATACTGTAATCTTACAGATTACAGTACTGTATCAAATAACTACACATCCCCTTTGTCCCTAGTGGTTTGCCCAGTGTCCTGCATGCAGTTTTATATATATAAAACTGTTCTTTCTGCCAGGAAACTGGAGATTGTCCATAGCAACCAAAACTGTCCCTTTACATCAAAAGTGGTTTTAGAGCAGCTAGAAAAAAGCGATAATAAATTAGAATCACTCGCAGAATTGAGCGATAGTGATTTGTGGGGAGATCCGTCATCAAACACTAAAAGTAACAAAAGCGACAATTCTGAAACTGAGCAAATTTCAGTGTTTTTGATTTGATTACATTATTATATAATTTTTATTATTATTATATTATTATTTGTTATAATTATTTATAGTTATTTATTATATTATAATTTTTTATTTCGTTTTTCAAACTTTATCATACCCGGGATGTCTACTAGACTCTTGTTTGAACAGATTTAAGTGAACTATTCCTAAGAATTACAGGCCTACAATATAAAACGCCAAATTTCTGTGCAAAATAATTGTACCGCTTTCAGCACCTAAAATCAGAAATAATCATACCGCCAGGGAGGTTAAATCTGCACAGGTAAGAAGACAAAGACACACAGCTCTAGGACAGCCAGTAAACGCGTTTCACACGTCAACGCTTATTTGTTACTAGAATGAATAGGCACTGACATGTGAAACACGTTTACTGGCTGTAGCTGCGAGTCTTTGTCTTTTTTACCTGTACAGATATAATCAATAAAGAAGCTTGCTTTTGTACTTCTTTTGTACTCTTCAAAAGGGGCGGGCTCTCCGGGTGATGTCATCGGATAGCCACACCCCATGGCTATATAAGAGCTGTCAGACAGCGGGTAACAACACAACGGAGGATGACAGCCACAAAAAAAGAGCAGCTTTTTTTTATAGCCAGTAACCAGCGGCGAGAAAGAAACAGCAGCGGGAGAAGATAGCACAAGAAGACAGCTCGGGGAGAAGACAGCACCGGGAAGAGACAGTGGCAGGAGAAGGCGGCACCGGGAGAAACGGTGGCGGGTGAAGACGGCAGCGGGAGAGACGGCGGTGGGGGAAGATGGCTCAGAGCTATTTTTTTAATTAAGGACTTCTCAAAAACCTGGCTCTTGTTTTTTTTTACATTTCACTGCTTTTTGAGGTGAATGGGTAGGGGTACGATGTACCCGATACCCAATCACATGGGAGGGTCAGGATCTGGGGGTCCCCTTCTTAAAGGGGGCTTCCAGATTCCGATAAGCCCACCGCCTGGAGACCCCGACAGCCACCGGCCAGGGTTGTTGGGAAGAGGCCCTTGTCCCCATCAATATGGGGGCAAGGTGCTTTGGGGAGCAGAGCCATGTTAAAAGCATGCGGCCTGGTATTGTTCAGGAAGGGGGGCGCTTGCTTGTCCCCTTCGTTTCCTGACCTGCCGGGCGGCATGCTAGGATAAGGGTTTGGTATGGATTTTGGGGGGACCCCACGCCTTTTTTCTTAAATTTTGGCATGGGGCTGTCCCCTCTTAATCCATACTAGACCTGAAGCACCTGGTATGGACCTGGGGGGACCCCACACTTATTTTTTTCGTTTTTTTGTTTTTTTTTGCCGGAAATTTTTTTTTTTACAGCTGTCAGGGGGGGACTTTGCTGACAGCTGATGACTCATTGGTTGTTAAGGACGCGGCGGCCAGCTTCCCGGCCCCCTGCTTAGCAACCAGCTATATACAGTGTTAAATTAAAAACTGCAAAACACATCAAAAATCGAATTATAAACACAACACTTGCATCTCTGGTGCGATTCCAATGAAGTCTATTCCCCTCAAAATGCTGGAAAAAAGTCCCCGACCCTTTCCAAAAACGCACCAGCCACAAAATCCATGGATGTGAACTTGAACCATAGAAAACCATGTTAAATGGACTGTAGTGTGTTTCTGCAAACTGAAAAACTCACAAAAAAATGCATAGGTGTGAACCTACGGTTAGGGGAGTTTAAAGGCAGGGGCGTTTAGAGGCTGGAAAAAAAACCCACAGCCCATGTGTCCAGCAGCAGCGGCCTTTTGGCAGGAAAAAAATTGCTTGACACATGTAAACACCCATTAATGCTAGGCGTGTTAGTGCTTGAGCGTTAATTAATTTCAGCAGCCAAAATAAATTATTATTCTAACCAATGAAATGAAATAAAGAGGAAGTAAAGTCTTCCTTTTTATTGTACCTACAGGTAAGCCTATAATAAGGCTTATCTGTAGGTACTGTAAATATCTCCTAAACTTGCACCATTTAGGAGATATTTACTGTAAACTCATCATCGGCGCATACGCACTGAACTGGCTCGTGCCATTTCTTCAGGGCCCATGTCGTGACTGGTGGCATGCGCGGGAGTCACATCATCGCTGCTCCGGCCAATCACAGCGCCGGGCCCACGAACTTAGAAGTAACTCCGGGAAAGATGTCGGCCGTGTCAGCAGCCGTGCAAGGCATTGTTACGATAAGTATTTTATAATGAGCTAGTATGCAATACATACTAGCTCATTATGCCTTTTCCTTGTAGGTTTTTTTGGGGGATTTTTCCCAACCTCTTTAATGTTCAGTTGCTTGACATGCCTAAACGCGTTACACGTCTTTATAAGCGACAAGCATTTTTGTCTTTTGTAAACATGTCAGGTGCTTGGGCATTAATTCTTTGGCCAGAATATTAATGTATTATATGCATTTACAAGGGACAAGCGTTTTCCCCTTGGCCAATCACTTTTTGGGGTTGTACCCATCTGGGTGTGAAGAGTTCTTGCCTCTGCAATGACCCTGGGCTATATGGAGCATCCGGTTCCAATGGCTGGGTTGGAGTTAGGGTTTGCAACACCAGAGCACAATCATGATCACAGCAAGTCCAAGCACATGACTGTGGTGGGCAGGGTCCATTTAAACATTTAGCTGGTGGTTTTACAAGGTTAGGACATGCCATTTGTTACCTGCTTGTAGCTCATACAATGAGACGGAATCATGCTCATCCTCCCATGACTAATATTTTGGAAATTATGAGTAATGCAACATATTCCCTCTGATCTTTGAAAAATGAAAATGATCCCAGAAAGTGTGGTGTTCCAGCAGTCGCAAAGTCTGAGAAGATTCTTTTGATGCCTTGCCCCCCAATGAGGTGATAATTTATCTAAAGCTAAAAGCCATCAGAATTGCCAGCAAGTTGTTAACCGCTTCAGCCCCGGAAGATTTTACCCCCTTCCTGACCAGAGTGTTTTTTGCGATTTGGCACTGCGTCGCTTTAACTGACAATTGCGCGGTCGTGTCTCCCAAACAAAATTGACGTTCTTTTTTCCCCAAAAATAGAGCTTTCTTTTGGTGGTATTTGATTGCCTTATTTTTTGCGCTATAAACAAAATAAGAGCGACAATTTTGAAAAAAACGCATTATTTTTTACATTTTTCTATAATAAATATCCCCCAAAAATATATAAAAAAACTTTTTTTTCCTCAGTTTAGGCCAATTGTATTCTTCTACATATTTTTGGTAAAAAAAAAATTGCAATAAGCGTATATTGATTAGTTTGCGCAAAAGTTATAGTGTTTACAAAATAGGGGATAGTTTTATGACATTTTTATTATTAATTTTTTTTTCACTAGTAATGGCGGCGATCACCGATTTTTATTGTGACTGCGACGTTATGGCGGACATGGCGGACATTTTTTACACATTTTTGGGACCATTGTCATTTATACAGCGATCAGTGCGATTAAAAATGCACTGATTACTGTGTAAATGACACTGGCAGTGAAGGGGTTAACCACTAGGGGGCGGGGAGGGGTTAAGTGTGTCCTAGGGGAGTGATTACTAACTGTAGGGGGATGGGCTAGCCGTGTCATTACTCTGATCACTGCTCCCGATGACAGGGAGCTGTGATCAGTGACACTGTCACTAGGCAGAACGGCGAGATGCTGTTTACATCAGCATCTCCCCGTTCGTCCTCTCCGTGAGGCGATCGCGGGTATCCCCGCGGCGATCGAGTCCGCGGGACCCGCGACCCGACTCACGGAGCTCCCGGCCGGCGCGCATGCAATGGCACGGCGGGGAATTCAAATGGACGTACCTGTAAGTCCATTTGCCCAGCCGTGCCATTCTGCCGACGTACATCGGCGTGCACCGGTCGGGAAGTGGTTAAAGTATAACTAAAGGCAAAACTTTTTTTTTAGTTTTGGATAGAGTGGAGTGGGATTAGAATGCTTGCCAATTTTTTTTTTGCTGTCTGTACCATCGTTTAAAGTGGTTGTATACCTTTATTTTTAACTTTTACCTACAGGTAAGCCTATAATAAGGCTTACCTGTAGGTAAAAAAAATATCTCCTAAACCTGTACGGTTTAGGAGATATTCCCCTCGCAATGAGCCGCTGACTGCAGCGGCGCATGCGCACAGGGGATTCTCGGCTGAAAGCGTGTGCGCGGGAGTGACGACATCGCGGCTCCGGCCACTCACAGCGCCGGAGCCGCGATACCCGGAAGGCACGCCGACACCCCCTATTCATGCGTCCGGCCCCTTTCAGGACGCCGGGCGCATTAATTACAGCGGCGGGGGTGTTTTTTTGAAGTACTTGATTAAAGCCATCGGCTCTAATAGGCTTCAAAATAGGGTGGGCTCAGTGCACAGGGCTCAGTGCGCAGAGCATTGTGCTACAAGCCCATCCAGGTGTTTGCTGCCCCCCCCCCAAAAAAAAAAAAGTAGCACCGGACGCCACAGCTATTACAGCAAATTTTTCCTTTGATGAAGAACACTGCTCAGTTTCTTTCCTTTACCACTTTATTAATTAAGTGTTTAACAAATACAAATATTTATATACTTCAGATCCTTATCTTTTACTTCTAGGCTCCATGCCTGGTCTTGATTTTAAAAAAAGTCAACTGAGGTGGCTCTCTAGTAAGAATCACTGCAGGACCAACATTCTTGTCAGATTACTTCTGCCATTGCTAGTAATATTCTCCTTCTGAAAAAAAAAAAGCTTACTTTTTTTTAAACCCTTCCTCTTTTCTCTTTTCGGCCAAGATGGAGTACTAAGCCCCAGTTCACATGTATGTGGCTCTGCGTGCCGCAGGTGCGTGGTCACAGCAGCCCATTTATGTAAATGGGCTGCTGTGCCTGTGTTTTCTGCAAAGAAAAGGTCCATGCAACTCTTTTAGAACACGGTCACACAATTTCCATGTGTGGGAAAAGGCACTGCATTTTTCAGTGTGTGGGCATGCCATTAACCTCCCTGGCGGTATTCCCGAGTCTGGCTCGAGGTGGAATTTCAGAACCAAAACCGGTAACCCCGAGCCAGACTCGGGATCGCATTGCAGGATCTAGGAAGAGCTTACTTACCTTGTCCCCTGGATCCTGCAATGTCTCCTCGCAGTGTGAGAGGCTTGTCCTCCGCTCGATCTATCATGGAGCTGAGCTCCGTTCTCTGCAAGCGTTGCAACGCACGAGGACGGAGAACGGCGCCAATGTCAAAAAGTGAAACACACACTATACATACAGTATACTGTAATCTTACAGATTACATTACTGTATGAAATTATTTCACATCCCTTTTGTCCCTAGTGGTTTCTCCAGTGCCCTGCATGCAGTTTTATATTATAAAAACTGTTCTTTCTGCCTGGAAACTGGAGATTGCCCATAGCAACCAAAACCGTCGCTTTACATCAAAAGTGGTTTTAGAACAGCTAGAAAACAGCGATAATAAATTAGAATCACTTGCAGAATTGAGCGATAGTGATTTGTGGGGAGATCTGTCATCAAACACTGAAAAGTAATGACAGCGGCAATTCTACAACTGAGCAAATTTCAGTATTTTTTATTTGATTACATTATTGAATAATTTTTATTATTATTATATTATTATTTGGTATAATTATTTATAGTTATTTATTTTATTATAATTTATGATTTCATTTTTCAAACTTTATCATACCCGGGATGTCTACTAGACTCTGGTTTGGACAGATTTAAGTGAGTTATTCTTAAGAATTACAGGCCTACAATAAAAAATGCCAAATTTCCATGCAAAATAATAGTACCGCTTTCAGCACCAAAATTCTGAAATAATCATAACGCCAGGGAGGTTAAGAACTAATGGTATCCCCATGCGCTTTCTGTGCAGCACTGTGTTTTGTGTGTGGGAACGCATGTGATTTCCACGCACTCCCACACCCACATATGTGAATGTAGCCTTTAGCCTGGGTTTGCATTGCAGCGATTTAGCATGCGATTTGACAGGTCAAATTGCATGCCAAATCGGCGGCTATTGCCAGCAATGGCACCATCTGAATCAGTGCGACATCGCACCGATTCCCAAAAGTAGTTTCTGTGCTACTTTTGGGGACTTCAGCGTACGATTTGTATAGACATCTGTGCAGCAACCCGCACAGATGTCTCTGAAAACACTCTCGAAGTCAGACTGACATGCGGGTATGAAATCATGCAAGTTCAGCTGATTTCAATCCCGCTGTCAATGTGAACCTGGGCTAAAGCTGAATTGCAGGTATGGATTTTAATACATAGTTGATCCTATCTAAGATCCAATCTAAGTACAGTATACATATGCCATACACTGCGGACGTGGATAGTCACTGTGACAGCTGCGAATATGACAGTGATTCTCTACTTTTACAGCCGCCCTACAGGTATAGCATATCCATATTTACATTGGTCCAAGCTGGATCAATGTAACTTTACATTAAAATGTTACCTGGAATTCATCTTTAGGCTCCCTTTTTTTTTAGACATGTACCACATTAACAAATGTTTGAGGCTTTAGTAAATGCGGTACAGTAGAGGAAGGGAAGGTTGGTTGGTTAATGTGGTTGGGAGGTTTGTTAGAATAGAGGCGGGTGTGGCCACTTACACTCTGCCCTGCAAGATTTCCACCACTTTCTCTGAGATGTTCTGGAAAGTGGGTGGACTAAAGGAGTAGAGTGGCAGGTAGTTTTTTGGAGACCCCTCTGAATCAATCATTGTTTTGCTTGGGCAGAGGTGGGACTGCTATAAAAGCGAAGGTCACATGCTTCTGGGAGCTGGATTTTGGAGAAGAAGAAGACAGCATGTAGGGGCTGGTGCAACTTGGGTGCTCTGCCCTCTGGGGAGGGGAACATGCCATGTGAAGAGGAAAAATGGAGGAGACATCAGGAGGAAGTTGCTACTACTAACAGAAACAAAGACTGGGAGAGGACCCTCTGTGGCAAGCATGGACGGTTGCTCAGGAGTACAAGTGAGTGGAAACCCAGGGAAACTGTGCTTCTAAGAGACTTAAAGGTGTTAAAGTGTGGGTCTTGGAGGAGGAAGTACAGATCTTCGGCCTTATTAAATCAATGCCTAAAAAGAAGGGTTGCTGTGCGGGTCAATACAGAAGTCTGTGCAAAGGGAGTTGGGCCTTAAAGAATTAATACCTCGGAGAAATTCAATCAGTCAGCTCAAGGAACTTTATTCAGAGTAACGTTCTTTGGGAATACTTGGAAGTGCTGTACAGTCAGGAAGTAGCAATAAACAGGAGGAAGGAAAGCTGCATAATACAATTGGAAGCAAGTGCAGGCTAATGCCGCGTACACACGAGCGGACTTTACGGCAGACTTTGCCCGGCGGACTTTTCAACGTACTTTACGACTGACTTTCTAAATGAACGGACTTGCCTACACACAATCCATCAAAGCCTGTCGAATTCGTACGTGATGACGTACGACCGGACTAAAACAAGGAAGTTCATAGCCAGTAGCCAATAGCTGCCCTAGCGTGGCTTTTTGTCCGTCAAACTAGCATACAGACGGCGGACTTTTCGACCGGACTCGATTTCGACGGATTAGTTTAAAACATGTTTCAAATCTAAGTCCGTCCAACTTTTGAGAAAACAAAGTCCGCTGGAGCCCACACACGATCGAATTGTCCGACCAAATCCCGTTCGCCGGGCAAAGTCTGCCGCAAAGTCCGCTCGTGGCTTTACATGATCTGGACTATGTATTCACAGGATTTGCTTCACTTAATGCCAAATCTGTAAGAGTTATTCAGAATGACTCTGTAATGCAGTACCGCAATGAGTGGCGGAAAAGAATAAAGTTAAATGTTTAAATGTTCTGGACTGTCTGCTGTATCAATCTATGAAGGGAGGGGGGTAACGGAACCACACTACAGAAAAGAATGAACTAACTAGCAGCTCCTACAGGGGTAGTGCGCTACACTGGACTCGGGAGCGCACCTGCAAGGTAACCTCCCGGGAGAGCGCTTCACCCAGGGGGTTATCTGCTGTGGGGAGCCGAGAGAGCTGCCGAGGGACCCCAGAAGATGAGGTTCGGGGGCCACACTGTGCAAAACGAGCTGCACAGTGGAGGTAAGTATGACATGTTTGTAATTTAAAAAAAAAAAAAGTGAACCTTTAGTGTCACTGTAACTCCGCAATATTAGATTTGTACAGTAGTTGTAAAGTGGCTTTAATCCCATGATGAGATCAAAGGAGGAAGATTGAATCAGCATATCACAGTACAGTGGTATTACCATTTCTATGCAATGGGGGCGGGGAAAGGTTCAGCAAGGGTCAAAAGCTGGACACAGGGACATGATTATTATTACTATAGAAATGATTTGTATGTATGTGCTTCATTTAAGCCGGGGTGTATATTGGTGTTAAGTCGCTCGATCCATATTGTTTCTTGTTGAAGGATCGAGCGATCCCAGTTGCCTCCCCGCAGATCTTGAGGGATTACCTCTAGCACCCCAATTTAGCCACTTCAGGCTTAAATCTGTGGTGCAAGCCTATGTGACGGCCTACTGTTGTGGGTTTCCCATTAGAGGAATAGTATAAATGGTGTCCTATTCTCTGTCGGAGTTCTCTAATGGTCTTGCCAACGTAGAAGGAGCAGATCATCAGGTATATAACTGCTTTTGTACTACAGTTAGCATGGAAAGAGGGTATAAATAATTCTCAGTTTGGAATTTTATGCCCTCTTGTATGCAAGGACTTCAAGTACATTGACCACAGTGGAATATACCACGAGGATTCCTAGGGCCGGGTGGTCCCTCCTGATAATGGCTACTTGTAAGTTTATCTCCTAATGAGATTGCCCTACGAAATACCAGCTCCGGAGTGGGTCTGACGTATTTCTTGAGGACATGATGATCAGTTAGTAAATGGCAGTGATCAGATAATAGAGTTCGTAGTTGATTGTGATAAGCAGAGAATTTACTAATGACTCTAAATGTTTCCGGTTGTTTAGTGTGGGGAGGGCCATATAAGAACGAGGATCTGGTCCATGCTAGGGTTTTGTTATAATCTTTTCTGAGATTGGTTCGGGTATAACCTCTTGCTAGCAGTCGTTCACGTAAAGCGGAGGCCTGGATATAGAAATCCTCATCCTCTGTGCAGTTACGATGCAACCTAAGTTATTGGGCGTAGGGTATACTGCGAACCAGAGGGCGAGGATGTGCGCTGGAGGTGTGGAGCAGAGTGTTCACGGCTGTGGGCTTACGATATAAATCTGTTTGAATCTGACCGTTCGGACCTTTAAAAATTCTCAAATCACGGAATAGCACACTGCTGGGATCCTAACTGAGGGTAAAGCGAAGGTTGAAATCATTTATATTCAGTAACTCAATAAATTTAATCAGACATGTTTCTGATCCTGTCCAGATTAGGAACAGGTCATCAATAAATCTGTGCCAGCAAAGGACCTGGTTCAAGAAGGGTTGGAGTGATTCATCTGCAAACACTGTTCTCGCCCATCCCCCTAAGAAGAGGTTGGCATGGGAGGGTGCACAGGACGTGCCGATAGCCATACCCTGTGTTTTCAGATAAATTTTAACCATATAGATAAAGTAGTTTTTAGTCAAAATAAATTTCAATAATTTCAAAATGAAGATGTTTAGAGGCCAAGTATTCCGGTCTTGCTCCATCAGGAAGGTACCAGCCATTCGGACACCCTGTTTGTGGGGAATGCTAGAGTACAATGCCTCAATGTCAATAGCCATGAGCAGGGCATCTGGAGGGATCTGGACCCCCTCGGAGCAGGGCATCCGAAGGGATCTGGACCCCCTCGATGTGCTTGAGCGGATATGTTGTGTCACGGATGTATGAGGGTAGGCTAAAGACATGGGGCATCAGGAATGTGTAGATGAATTTGCTGTCATTTTCTGTTAGGCCGCTTTCACACTGGGGCGGGGGCGGCGTTGGCGGTAAAACGGCGCTATTTTTAGTGCCGCTTTACCATCGTTTTAGCAGTGGTATTTGACCTCTAGCGGGGGGCGGTTTTACCCCCCTGCTAGAGGCCGAGAAAGGGTAGACAGTGAATGCATCGGTTCGTTTGGACTCATGTCATATCACTAAGCTGCTTACTCGCACGGTCGCACCGCTCTGCTGCAAATATAACCCAGACAGTGTAGCGGCGGCCGGCGGGTGTCACGGCTGTCTGCTGTGGTATGGAGTAAGCACATTTTTACGCGGCCTCCCCTGTCCCCCGGCCAAGTCCGCCCCTACCTCCTTCCGGGTTCAGCAGCGGCCAGCAGCTCCACCTCCTCGGCGATCCTTTACCAGTCCGCCTGCTCATCCTGCCAGCTTGGGGACTCTGACCGGGGACAATTCCTCCCATTCTCCCACGCACAAATTAGGTGGCTGTGAGGCCCCTGGTAGCGCGAGGCCTTAGGCGACTGCCTTTTTTGCCTAATTAGAGAGCCGCCTCTGCTAATTTGACAGGTGTGAAGGCGTGGATGAGTGGCCCTGAATGCACACAAAATAGGACCTGCGGTTGTGTTCCCCGACTGCCCGGCTGCTCCGTCCCATAGCATAACATAGGCTGACTGTACACAGCTGCAGGCTGGGTGGACATCACAATATCTTTAAAAAGGTTTTCAGCTTAAAACTGCTTG
This sequence comes from Lithobates clamitans, assembly GCA_037952925.1. Taxonomy (NCBI): domain Eukaryota; kingdom Metazoa; phylum Chordata; class Amphibia; order Anura; family Ranidae; genus Lithobates; species Lithobates clamitans. The sequence continues at coordinate 4,686,486 of JBBGZY010000449.1, forward strand.
TTTTCTTCATCAGCTGGGTCCTCTGAAGATCACATCAATGTCTTTGGAAGGTTGACAAGCGTGCTCACAACCTGTCGATGTTTATGAATCCAGGCATGTATATTTTCCTTCCTGGAATGTCCAATGCCTTTACATCTATCGCTGATGGAGAGTGCATTTCCAAGTCCATGTCCAAGGGCTGCAAAAAGAAAAAACAAATGTGAGATTCTGTATTCATAGATGTCTAAGCTAACCTGTAAATATCAGGATATTGCTTAAAGCCCAATTCCAGAAACAATTAAAACCTCCCCTTGCAGTATTTGTGGAAGGGGGTACAATAATGTAATAATTTATTCCTTGCTTTGGACAGCCTCCATCTGTGCAACCAGTCCCTCATGGTCACATGCTTACCTCCTCACATACAATGCAGGACTGATAGGCCTGTATTCTACATGATGATGCAGAGAGGTTAGGGCTAGGTGTCCCTTTCTCTGCCCCTATAGTTTACAAGCAATAAACCCTTAGCGTGCAGGGTGGGGATGGTGTTTGCCTACTGCAAGTTTTTTTTTTTAATTGGGCTTTAACATTGACCAACATCCTGAATACAACCCTAGAACCTTCTTCCACTTTCCATGAAGTGGGAGAGCACATAGCATAGGATCTAGAAGCAAACTACATGTCTGGTCCCATGCCTTCCACCACATCATGATGGCTGAATTCCAGGGGCGGACTGACCATTCGGTCACTCGGTCGCCGACCGAGGGCCCGACGTCAGGAGGGGCCCCATGAGCGGCTCAGTCAGCAGAGGAAAAAAGCCGCCCGCCGCACCGCATGAAAACCCGTCCTCCTGGATTTTTACAGCTCTCAGCACCGCGGCCAGCCCGCTGCCCGAGCAGACCTCGGCTTAGGCTGAGAGAGGCTCTGTCAGCAGGGATGGGCGGGGCAGGGAGCTCCACTGACGCTCTGACCCTGCCCTGCCCCGCCCCTCCTCATGTAGTCTGAGTCTGAGCGTTTCTCCTGCACTTCTGAGAGCTCCGCTCTGGACCACAGAAATCCCCGCCCCTACCGACGAAAGCTCCGCCCCCTTTCCCCGATGAAAGCTCCGCCCCTACCGACGAAAGCTCCGCCCCCGGACCTCTGAGAGCGGGAGGTGAGCCCGAATGGTCAGATAGGTTCTTCTGCCTACATTATATAAACGGCCTGTAGACCCCTTTTTTTTTTGCTAAACCATCCCTGGAAATATTGTTTTCCCCCCTGTATAGCTGTGCATTGCTGAAAGTTTACATTTTAAAACTGGCTACCTGGTCATCTCCTGTAGTCGCATTCGCAGTCTGGTTATTTCCTGTAGTCGCATTCGCAGTCTGGTTATTTCCTGTAGTCGCATTCGCAGTCTGGTTATCTCCTGTAGTCACATTCGCAGTGTCTGGTTATTTCCTGTAGTCGCATTCGCAGTCTGGTTATTTCCTGAAGTCGCATTCGCAGTCTGGTTATTTCCTGTAGTCGTATTCGCAGTGTCTGGTTATTTCCTGTAGTCACATTCGCAGTGTCTGGTTATTTCCTGTAGTCGCATTCGCAGTCTGGTTATTTCCTGTAGTCGCATTCGCAGTCTGGTTATTTCCTGTAGTCGCATTCGCAGTCTGGTTATTTCCTGTAGTCACATTCGCAGTCTCTGGTTATTTCCTGTAGTCGCATTCGCAGTCTCTGGTTATTTCCTGTAGTCGCATTCGCAGTCTGGTTTTTTCCTGTAGTCGCATTCGCAGTCTGGTTATTTCCTGTAGTCGCATTCGCAGTCTGGTTATCTCCTGTAGTCGCATTCGCAGTCTCTGGTTACTTCCTGTAGTCGCATTCGCAGTCTCTGGTTATTTCCTGTAGTCGCATTCGCAGTCTGATCATCTCCTATAGTCGCAGTCGCAGTCTGGTTATTTCCTGTAGTCGCATTCGCAGTCTGGTTATCTCCTGTAGTCGCATTCGCAGTCTGGTTATCTCCTGTAGTCGCATCCCCAGTCTCTGGTTATTTCCTGTAGTCGCATCCCCAGTCTCTGGTTATTTCCTGTAGTCGCATCCCCAGTCTCTGGTTATTTCCTGTAGTCGCATCCCCAGTCTCTGGTTATTTCCTGTAGTCGCATCCCCTGTCTCAGCTTATTTCCTGTAGTCGCATTCGCAGCCTCTGGTTATTTCCTGTAGTCGCATTCGCAGTCTGGTTATTTCCTGTAGTCGCATTCGCAGTCTGGTCATCTCCTATAGTCGCAGTTGCAGTCTGGTTATTTCCTGTAGTCGCATTCGCAGTCTGGTTATCTCCTGTAGTCGCATCCCCAGTCTCTGGTTATTTCCTGTAGTCGCATCCCCAGTCTCTGGTTATTTCCTGTAGTCGCATCCCCAGTCTCTGGTTATTTCCTGTAGTCTCATCCCCTGTCTCAGCTTATTTCCTGTAGTCGCATTCGCAGCCCCTGGTTATTTCCTGTAGTCGCATTCGCAGTCTGGTTATTTCCTGTAGTCGCATTCGCAGTCTGGTTATTTCCTGTAGTCGCATTTGCAGTCTGGTTATCTCCTGTAGTCGCATCCCCAGTCTCTGGTTATTTCCTGTAGTCGCATCCCCAGTCTCTGGTCATTTCCTGTAGTCGCATCCCCAGTCTCTGGTTATTTCCTGTAGTCGCATTTGCAGCCTCTGGTTATCTCCTGTAGTCGCATTCGCAGTCTGGTTATTTCCTGTAGTCGCATCCCCAGTCTGGTTATCTCCTGTAGTCGCATCCCCAGTCTCTGGTTATTTCCTGTAGTCGCATCCCCAGTCTCTGGTTATTTCCTGTAGTCGTATCCCCAGTCTCTGGTTATTTCCTGTAGTCGTATTCGCAGCCTCTGGTTATTTCCTGTAGTCGCATTCGCAGTCTGGTTATTTCCTGTAGTCGCATTCGCAGTCTGGTTATTTCCTGTAGTCACATTTGCAGCCTCTGGTTATCTCCTGTAGTCGCATTCGCAGTCTGGTTATTTCCTGTAGTCGCATCCCCAGTCTGGTCATCTCCTGTAGTCGCATCCCCAGTCTGGTTATCTCCTGTAGTCGCATTCGCAGTCTGGTTATCTCCTGTAGTCGCATCCCCAGTCTCTGGTTATTTCCTGTAGTCGCATCCCCAGTCTCTGGTTATTTCCTGTAGTCGCATCCCCAGTCTCTGGTTATTTCCTGTAGTCGCTTTCGCAGCCTCTGCTTATTTCCTGTAGTCACATTCGCAGTCTGGTTATTTCCGGTAGTCGCATTTGCAGCCTCTGGTTATCTCCTGTAGTCGCATCCCCAGTCTGGTCATCTCCTGTAGTCACATTCGCAGTCTGGTTATCTCCTGTAGTTGCATCCCCAGTCTCTGGTCATCTCCTATAGTCGCATTCACAGTCTGGTCATCTCCTGGAGTCGCATTCGCAGTCTCTGTTTATCTCCTGTAGTCGCATCACTAGTCTCTGGTTATCTCCTGTAGTTGCATTCGCAGTCTTTGGTTATTTCCTGTAGTCGCATTCGCAGTCTGGTTATCTCCTGTAGTCGCATCCCCAGTCTCTGATTATCTCCTGTAGTTGCATCCCCAGTCTCTGGTTATTTCCTGTAGTCGCATTTGCAGCCTCTGGTTATCTCCTGTAGTCGCATTCGCAGTCTGGTTATTTCCTGTAGTCGCATCCCCAGTCTGGTCATCTCCTGTAGTCGCATTCGCAGTCTGGTTATCTCCTGTAGTCGCATCCCCAGTCTCTGGTTATTTCCTGTAGTCGCATCCCCAGTCTCTGGTTATTTCCTGTAGTCGCATTCGCAGCCTCTGGTTATTTCCTGTAGTTGCATTCGCAGTCTGGTTATTTCCGGTAGTCGCATTTGCAGCCTCTGGTTATCTCCTGTAGTCGCATCCCCAGTCTGGTCATCTCCTGTAGTCACATTCGCAGTCTGGTTATCTCCTGTAGTTGCATCCCCAGTCTCTGGTCATCTCCTGTAGTCGCATTTGCAGTCTGGTTATCTCCTGTAGTTGCATCCGCAGTCTCTGGTTATTTCCTGTAGTCGCATCCCCAGTCTCTGGTTATTTCCTGTAGTCGCATCCCCAGTCTCTGGTTATTTCCTGTAGTCGCATCCCCAGTCTCTGGTTATTTTCTGTAGTCGCATCCCCATTCTCTGGTTATTTCCTGTAGTCGCATCCCCAGTCTCTGGTTATTTCCTGTAGTCGCATTCGCAGCCTCTGGGTATTTCCTGTAGTCGCATTTGCAGTCTGGTTATTTCCGATAGTCGCATTTGCAGCCTCTGGTTATCTCCTGTAGTCGCATCCCCAGTCTGGTCATCTCCTGTGGTCGCATTTGCAGTCTGGTTATCTCCTGTAGTCGCATCCCCAGTCTCTGGTTATCTCCTGTAGTCGCATCCCCAGTCTCTGGTTATTTCCTGTAGTTGCATTCGCAGTCTTTGGTTATTTCCTGTAGTCGCATTCGCAGTCTGGTTATCTCCTGTAGTCGCATCCCCAGTCTCTGGTTATCTCCTGTAGTTGCATCCCCAGTCTCTGGTTATTTCCTGTAGTCACATTCGCAGTCTCTGGTTGTCTCCTGTAGTTGCATCCCCAGTCTCTGGTTATTTCCTGTAGTCGCATTTGCAGCCTCTGGTTATCTCCTGTAGTCGCATCCCCAGTCTGGTCATCTCCTGTAGTCGCATTCGCAGTCTGGTTATCTCCTGTAGTCGCATCCCCAGTCTCTGGTTATTTCCTGTAGTCGCATCCCCAATCTCTGGTTATTTCCTGTAGTCGCATCCCCAATCTCTGGTTATTTCCTGTAATCGCATTCGCAGCTTCTGGTTATTTCCTGTAGTCGCATTCGCAGTCTGGTTATTTCCTGTAGTCGCATTTGCAGCCTCTGGTTATCTCCTGTAGTCGCATCCCCAGTCTGGTCATCTCCTGTAGTCACATTCGCAGTCTGGTTATCTCCTGTAGTTGCATCCCCAGTCTCTGGTCATCTCCTGTAGTCGCATTCGCAGCCTCTGGTTATTTCCTGTAGTCGCATTCGCAGTCTGGTTATTTCCGGTAGTCGCATTTGCAGTCTCTGGTTATTTCCTGTAGTCGCATCCCCAGTCTGGTCATCTCCTGTAGTCACATTCGCAGTCTGGTTATCTCCTGTAGTTGCATCCCCAGTCTCTGGTCATCTCCTGTAGTCGCATTCGCAGCCTCTGGTTATTTCCTGTAGTCGCATTCGCAGTCTGGTTATTTCCGGTAGTCGCATTTGCAGTCTCTGGTTATTTCCTGTAGTCGCATCCCCAGTCTCTGGTTATCTCCTGTAGTCACATTTGCAGTCTCTGGTTACTTCCTGTAGTCATTTATGATATCTATGGCTATGCATATTTATTGAATCCATATTGAGCACTATATTTGATTGGCTGTTTGCTTCTGCTTAGGCCTGGCAAACACGCACAATCGCACATGATGATGACTTCATCATCATGTGCGTGATTGTGATTGTGCGTGTGTGCCAAGCAGAAGCAGCCAATCAAATATAGTGCTCAATATGGATTAAATAAATAGTGGGAAGAATGCTCCTTACATTGGTGATCAGTGAGAAGAATGTTCCTTACAGTGGTGGTCGGTGGGAAGAATGTTCCTTACATTGGTGGTCGGTGGAAAGAATGCCCCTTACATTGGTGATCAGTGAGAAGAATGTTCCTTACATTGGTGATCAGTGAGAAGAATGTTCCTTACAATGGTGGTCAGTGAGAAGAATGTTCCTTACATTGGTGATCAGTGAGAAGAATGTTCCTTACATTGGTGGTCGGTGGGAAGAATGATCCTTACATTGGTGGTCGGTGGGAAGAATGCCCCTTACATTGGTGATCAGTGAAAATTATATAAAGTTAATAAAAATAATAAAAAAAAAATGTAAAGCACCCCCATGATCCCAGCACATGCTCTATATGAAAAGCTTTATGTAGGGTGAGCACATGTATGTAAACATGTGTCTATAGACGCAAATGCTGGACACAGGAGCGCACCTGCAAGGTAACCCCCCCGGGAGAGCGCTTCTCCTAGGGAGTTATCTGATGTGCGGAGGAGCCGCGAGAGCCACCCCCAGATGTCGAGGTTCGGGGCCACTCTGTGCAAAACGAACTGCACAGTGAAGGTAAGTATGATATGTTTGTTATTTAAAAAAAAAAACGAGCCTTTACAATCACTTTAATTTTGGAAAGGTACCTGTTGTTGCAGTTTCTTTAATGTAATTCTGTGACGAACGCATGTAGTTTGGGCAGTGCAAAATGTAGGAGGGGATTTGTGTGGGTGTGGCTTGAGTGTGGGTGGGAAAACATGAGCGGGGACAGGGGGCCCCAGGATCTCCTATTGCCCGGGGGCCCCATGAGTTGTCAGTCCGCCCCTGCTGAATTCACATGTTCTAGACATCCCAGAGATTGTATTATGGTCCATTGCACTCCTCACCTCCAGCTGTGCACCATTGGGGTTTATTTACTAAATCTGGAGAGTGCAAATTCTGGTGCAGCTCTGCATGGAAACCAATAAGCTGCCATTTTTTTGTCAAAGCTTTATCAAACAAGCTAAAAGTTAGAAACTGATTGGCTAAACTGATTGGCTACCATACACAAATGCACTAGATTTTGCACTTTCCAGTTTTAGTAACTCAACACCATTGTGTTTGATGCATAGAAAGTTTCATTTTCATTTTTATTTCCTTCTCCAATGGAAAATGAAATATTGACTGATTAGTTTCTGAGGTTTTCCTGCAGACTGGGATATGTCTGTGCCCCCTACATTAGCTGTTAGGACACAGCAATGCTCTTTTCAGTGTGTAACAATCTTCTTTTCAAATCCTCATCCTATAAAGATTTGTGTACTTACCGCGCCTACTGAGAAAGGGGGTCGTCCTTTCCCTTGTTCCAGTGACTTCCAATTGATGGGCCTCATGAACGGATGGCGTCTTACGTCTCTGATGACTCCAAGCCTCTTGTTCAGACATTTGCATAGCAGCTATAAAAGAGAAACTAACAGTTATTTTGAGTTCATTTTGCACTTTTTAGAAAAAAAAAATATAGAAGTACAGGTGCTGGATGTCTGTCTACTGAAGTATAGATCAGCTGAGTTATTGCACATGGATGGAATTCATATTATATTCCAGCACAACAAATGAGTACACATTATGCTGTGCCGCCATTAGATCACGTCTAACTCCCTGAGCTCTTTAGATTAGCGGTGACACTTAAAGTAGAATTACAGCCACAAAAAAAGGGAGGGGATTAGATTTTTTTTAAGGATCTTTTTTTCTTCTCATATACATAATTTATTAGCACAGGGCGATAAAAGCAGTTTGCTGAATGGAGTTGGAAAGGGTTAGAACCTCTCTGTTAGGTTGTGGTTGCTTTCTTTGTCCCTAGGTAGTAAATTGGTAGGAGTTCTGCTTTAATAACCTCACACAAAGTGCACATCAGTGATTGACCCCATGTGGCATCTTCTGAGCCCTCAGCCCCAGGATGAAGTATTACCATTAGATCTTCACCGTGGGATGAAGAAGCCAAACTACTCAACAGTCCAGCTGACAACCAGACTTGGCAACACCCCTACATTATACCCCTAAAGCAGCAGCAGTAGGCCTAGAAACCTTCCCCGTGCCTCTTCAGAGTTAGAAAATGTCTTGTACTTACTCCTTCTATGAAGTCCTCCAGGTGTGGGTCCATGTCCAGGGGGTAAACAGGATTTTTGAATCTCACAGCCTGTATACATGCGTGGTATGGTTGCAGAATGGCACAGTGCCTGTAGCCATCATGTATATCACAACCCCCATTGAAAACCAGTTGGGTTCAAACTAGAAGAACTCGCCGTTGATAACCTGCCAATCAGAGAAGAGAAATCAGTTACTTAGTTCCTACAAACTGGCATTCCTTTTATAGGGGAAACAATAATATATATTCATTGAACATGTATTCTAAGGGAGACATTTACAAAGCAGCAGTATGTCCTTACTATGGCAATAGCGCTACTTTAACCGCTTGCCATCCTGCGTATAGTAATATGACAGCCACAAGGTAGCTCTCACATCCTGGGCGGCCGTCATATGACGTCCTCAGCTTCCTGGCCGTCTAGGGGACGATTGCTTGTCACAGAGCAGGGACGTGGATCTGTGTGTGTAAACACACAGATCCACGTCCTGTCAGGGGAGAGGAGACAGATCGTGTGTTCCTTGTATATGGGAACACCGATTGGTCACCTCCTCCAGTCAGTCCCCTCCCCCCACCGTTAGAATCACTCCCTAGGTAACATATTTAACCCCTTGATCGCCCCCTAGTGTTAACACCTTCCCTGCCAGTGACATTTATACGTGTTACCAGGTGACTCTGGACTGTCTCCATCTCCTTCCCCACATGGTGCAATCACTGCCCACTATGGGAAAACTGGGATTGCAGAATGCCATGTGAATGAACAGTCTACTTTGAACCCCAACCCTACTTTAATAATACAATGGTATCTTGGATTACGAGCATAATTAGTTCCAGAAGAATGCTTGTAATCCAAAGCACTCGTATATCAAAGCGAGTTTCCCCATAGGAAACAAGGGAAACTCAGATAATCTGTTCCAGTGGCACTTCTAGTGTATGCAGTACCGCATGTACCAGAGGTGGGGGGCACGGGAGACATTCGGAAACACTCGGAGGGCACTTTTTCCGAGCGTCTCCGAAGGGCTCAGAGTGTCACCTCTGGTCAAATGTGGTACTGCACACCCCAGAGGCTTGAATCCTGCTAGTTTTGTGGGACAACACTCGCAAACCGAGTCAGAATTTAAAAAAATAATAGCTCGTATCGCAAAACGCTTGTAAACCGAGAAAAATGTCTGCAGCATTAAAGGTCCCAATGAGCACAGTGGCCTCCATCATCCATAAATGGAAGACGTTTGGAACCACCAGGACTCTTCCTAGAGCGGGCGAATGACCAAACTGAGCGATCAGGGGAAAAGGGCCTTAGTCAGGGAGGTGACCAAGAACACCATGGTCACTCTGACAGAGCTTTCAGAAGAACAACCATCTCTGCAGCACTCCACCAATCAGGCCTGTGTGGTAGAGTGGCCAGACGAAAGCCCCTTCTCAGTAAAAGGCACATGACAGCCCGCCAAGAGTTTGCCAAAAGGCAAAGATTTCACTTTTTGGCCTGAATGGCAAGCGTCATGTCTGGGGGAAACCAGGCACTGCTCATCACCTGGCCAATACCATTCCTACAGTGAAGCATGGTGGTGGCAGCATCATGCTGTGGGGATGTTTTTCAGCGGGAGACTAGTCAGGATCAAGGGAAAGATGAATGCAGCACTTTACAGAGACATCGACCCTAAGCACACAGCCAAGATAACAAAGGAGTGGCTATGGGACAACTCTGTGAATATCCTTGAGTGGTCCAGCCAAAGCCCAAACTTGAACCCGATTGAACCTCTCTGGAGAGATCTGAAAATGGCTGTACACCGACGCTCCACATTCAACCTGATGGCGCTTCAGAGGTCCTGCAAAGATGTGTGCGGGCGCTTGTTTTATCCTGTTACATGTAAGTTGGAATAAAAACCTATGTTTTAACTACTACACTATGGAGTTCTCCCCCTGTATTTTATATGGCTGGGCTGACTGATTGAGCGACCTGAGAGCGGAGGGCGGTCCATGGTAGGAGATCCCTGGGGGAACCAGCATTGAAGGGATCGTGAGGCTGTTGAAATCATCTTTGGTTGCTTACTGGGCTGTTATCGCTCAGCCTCAAGGTGAGAGGCTGGGGAAACCACACTTCCACACACACTTATGATTGATTGTCGGCACTGGGCACTTTGTGATCAGCTATTCCTTTCACAAACTTTTCAATTGGGACTGGCATGATTTGGATTGGATCATATATGGGCTGTATTTATTGAAGATTCTGTGTGCTTTTTATTCAAGATTGGTTTCTGGTGTTTTGGACATTATTTTTAGTCTGTTCACATACCGCTGCTAAAAAATCTTTTTGTTACTTATTATTTATGCACCTTGTGAGACGTCTGCATGTCACATATTTATTTATTTACCAGATGTTTGCACAGAGTATATTTGTATCTACAATGATTTATTAGTATAACATTATTAATGCACCTTTTTGCACTTTGCACTTTTACCTATGATTGAGTATTTACTTATCTTTTTTGTGCCTTTTTTGAGCAGTGATTTATCATTCATCATGTATTTTGAGGAATTTTTTACAATTATTTATTAGCAGATCATGATTTATTAATGCACTTTTTTGCACTTTGCACTTTTACATAGGATACAGTGTTCACTTATCTTTCTTGTGCCTTGTCGAGCATAGAACTATCATTTATCATTTATTTTGAGGAACTTTTACCCCCCTTTTTTATTTGTTTTTTTTTCCTCCTGGAATAAAACTTACCGTATATACTCGAGTATAAGTCGAGTTTTTCAGCACATTTTTTGTGCTGAAAGTGCCCCTCTCGACTTATACTCCAGTCAAGCACTTTTCTGCAGCAAAAAATTTCATTTTCCGAACCGACTTTGGGGCCCCTGTATTTCAGGGCCACTTAGTGCTAGAAACCTCAAATTTGTGTGCAAACCCAGTAGAACTGGTTCCACAACATATCCAAAGCTGGAGTTCCTAGCACCAAGTGGCCCCGAGATATAGGGCCCCAAAGTAGGTTTGGAAAATGTCATTCTCTGTTGCAGAAAAGTGCTTGACATTTTCTGAACCGATTTTTAGGGCCCTGTATCTCGGGGCCACTTAGTGCTAGAAACTCCAGCTGGATATTTTATGGTGCTAGTCCCACTGGGTTTGCACACCAAATTTGGGGTTCCTAGCATTAAGTGGCCCCGAGATACGGGGCCCCAAAGTCGGTTAACTGTGTCCATCTGCAGCAATGTCATTTCGGGACCCTTTGGGTTCAGAGACCCCAAATTTTGGCTGCAGCTAGGGGGCATCTAGGAACCCTTAACTACCAAGTTTGAAGTTCAGGGGGACCTATGGCTGCAAATGGGCACAGGGAGGCATGTAAATTGGCACAGTGAGGCTGCAAATGGGCATTGTTGACCCTCTTTTCCCCTTACAGTAGCTGTGCATTTCTCACCCTCGTCTTATACTCGGGTCAATAAGTTTTTCCCATTTTTTTGTGGTAAATTAGGGCCTCGACTTATACTCGGAACGACTTATACTCGAGTATATACGGTACTCTTCGAAAACATCTATGATTCATTTCATTGATGTAACAATGGCTCAATATAACCTTTAGTTTCACAATATTATGGAATATCAATATTAAACAATTATTATTTGGATTTTCTTTTATGAATCTCCCTAATAATTTATTGCTTGACAAGCCTAGCTCTACTTGTATTTAGAAAGCGCCGCATAAATTACCTTCCTTTATTTGTCTTTTTTGGTGTGAGAACATCCTTATGCTGGCAGCTTTATTCATTAACCCTTTAGTTGTTTGTGTTTCTACAATCTTTTGGTGTGCGCACAAGTACCTTATTATTCATCATTTGTATCTTATTCCTTTATGGTTCACTCTAAATTCATATGGGATTGCTTAGGCAAGCATTCCTCCACCTGCCCAGTTTATCACCAACTTAGGTTAATTTTTTTTTGGGGGGGGGGTTACTGACTGACCTCCAGTTACCTTTTCCTTGGCCAAAATGTTATTGCCACTGTTTTCTGGCCCATTTTTACAGCCATTGTACATATTTTTTTTAATTAACTTTAGTGATCAAAAATTTTGCCTTTAATATTAATAAAATAAAAAAATAGGGGAAAAGGAAACTTGTTGCTACTCCTTCTTTTTTCAAGTTTAAGATAATGTGTCTGCTGCTGAACTGAGCACCACATTGCCCCCTACCACATTTGGAAATGGACAGCTGGCAGAGAGGTAAGGCACTCCAGCAGCTGTCCATTCTTGTGTGAATTCACCCTTACAGACATGACCTGTCTGCTCCCCAGGCTGCAGAGTGCTGACTGTGTGTCCCGGGGGAGTTTAAATTGCCTAAAATGGAGAGGTGCAAAGTCCAAAGTAGACAGAGAAGCAGAGGTCTAACAAAGGAGCCTGGGAGATGTGTGAATCCTGAGCAGGAGTTTTCCAGACTTCCTGTGAGACACTCTGCCACAATATATATTTACAGTTAAAGTGTTACTAAACCCAGGACCCTGCATTCACTATTTCTGGTCTCCTACAGTACACAGGACATGGAAATGCAATGGTTTTCGCACACATATAAACTGCTAAATACCTTTTTTTCATCAGCAGTTAGAGCAGTCTTGTGAATTCTATCAATGTCTAGTTAAAGCTTGTATGAGGAGTTTTCATTCTGCTCTGACTGTCCTATGAAACTGCAGGACCCCTGCCCCTCTGTCTGGACAGTACTGATTGGCCCTGTGCTGATCACATGCTACCTCCCATAAAAATTTTTTAGCGGGACTGCGATATTGAAGAAGACAAATCTGACCCCAAATGACACTTTATGGGGACCAGTGCCATTATTACATTGATCAGTGCCATAAAAATGCACTGATCAATGTATAAATGACACTGGCAGGAAAGGGGTTAACACTAGGGGGCTATCAAGGGGTTAAGTGTGTTCCCTGGGTGTTTTCTAACTGTAGGGGGAAGGGCTACCAGGGTCATGACATAGATCACTGTTCCCGATCACTGGGAATAGAAGATCTCTGACATGTCATCTGGCAGATCGGGGAATCGCCTTGTTTACATTGGCAGATCCCCGTCCTGCCTCTATATAACGCGATCATGGGCATGCTCCCGCTATCTCCTGTGTAAAGACCGTCGTACACTTATGGCGGTTTGCGCAAGAGAGCCGACTTGCCACAGTATAATGACGGTGGTTGGTCGGCAAGCGGTTAAAGTGTGAAGTTTTGAAGATAGATTCCCCACATCTAGCTCTAAAAAGATTTTTGTAGCAATAATCCAGAATGCAACTGCAGCACAAGCGTTTTCCCCGCACCAGGTTGTATCCAAACCAGGTATAAACTGAATGTTGCTCTCCAGAGTTGAAGAGCCCCAGGTGCTGGCTAATGCTAATCCATGTTGTGAGGGAAGAAAAAAGTCCGGACAGCCGCACACCAGGAGAATATACCGTATTTATCGGCGTATAACACGCGCCGGCGTATAACACGCACCCCAAGTTTAGGAGAGAATTTTAAGGAAAAAAACTTTTAGGATGGAAGTTTAAGGAAAAGAAACTTACATTAAAATGCCCATCAATGCAGCCTCATCAGTGTTCATCTGCAGCCTTGTTAGTGTCATTGCAGCCTTTTCAGTGTCAGTGCAGCCTTGTCAGTGCAGCTTTGCCCCAGTGCAGCCTTGTCAATGCAGCCTTGTCCCCAGTGCAGCCTTGTCAATGCAGCCTTGTCCCCAGTGCAGCCTTATTAATGCAGCCTTGTCCCCAGTGCAGCCTTATTAATGCAGCCTTGTCCCCAGTGCAGCCTTATTAATGCAGCCTTGTCCCCAGGCAGCCTTATCAATGCAGCCTTGTCCCTGCAGCCTTGTCCCCAGTGCAGCCTAGTGTCCATGCCTCCTGCCTCCTGCCTCTGCCGCCGCCATACACATAGTAGTAGCTTTAAATATGGCGCCGCGGAGTTCGGAGAGACTCGGCGCCGGCAGAAGTGAACGAACGCCGCCGAGATACACATAGCCGAGGGTTCTCGGCTCTTTCCGGCGCCGCTCACAGTCCCGCCCAGTCCCGCCCTATGATGGACATAACACAGGTCCAATGGCGGGACTGGTGAGCGGCGCCGGAAAGAGCCGAATACACCCGACTATGTGTATCTCGGCTCTGTGATTTCGGCGGCGCTCGTTCAGCACCGCCGAGTCCTTCCGAAGTCCGCGGCGCCATATTTGAAACTACTCGCTATGTAAATGTCGGCGGCGATCGCCGACATTTACATAGCGATAGCGGGGATCGGCGTATAACACGCACCCACGACTTTCCCCTGATTTTAAGGGGAAAAAAGTGCGTGTTATACGCCGATAAATACGGTAATCCAACAAAATTTCTTTATTGTAAAATCAGGAACAAATCATGTACAAAGCATGTAATGTACAGATAATCAGCTAACGCGTTTCACACTCTGCGGAGCGCTTACTCATAGCTAGCTAGCTACTGGATTATATTATATGGATTATATTCTCCTGGTGTGCGGCTGTCCAGACTTTTTTCTTCCCTAGCTCTAAAAAGATCTTCTGAAAAACTTCAAAGGTATATTTTAGGTTTTCAGGGTAGCTCAGACCAAAAGCATAAATGATTCTCATAATCATTCTTTCTGATACAAAATGAGAGTGTTATATGAAAAAAATACACTATACAAATATGCTTGTTTTTCTTGCTAATGCAGCCTAAATATGGAATACCGTATATACTCGAGTATAAGTCGAATTTTTCAGCCCTTTTTTTTGGGCTAAAAGTGCCCCCCTCAACTTATACTCGAGTCACCGCCGTCTGTCTGCATGATCAGCGTGTCATGCAGGCCGACGGCGGCCGGCGTGTGATAATACTGTTCGGAGGCTTTTCCAGCTTTCAAAAGCCGCGCCTCCTGCTCGTCTGTGATAGGCTGAACAGCTGTCAGTGTACAGCCTATCACAGACATTCTCTCATCCTCGTCTGTGGTATGAGAATGAGAGAATGTCCGTGATAGGCTGACCGCTGAATGCTGAGTGTTCTGCCTATCACAGACGAGAAGGAGACGCGGCTTTTAAACAGTGGAATAACTGCCGAAGTGTATTATCACACGCTGATCGGAGGATGGAGATCGCCACAGGGAGGCTGCACAGGACACAGGTAGGCTGCACATACACACAGGACACATGCACACAGGACACATACACATGTACAGGACACAGGACACATGTACAGGACACAGGACACAGGGACACAGGACACATGTACAGGACACAGGGACACATACACATGTACAGGACACATGTACAGGACACAGGGACACATACACATGTACAGGACACATGTACAGGACACATGCACAGGACACATACACATGTACAGGACACATGCACAGGACACAGGGAGGCATGCAGCTACAGATGGGCATTGTTGACCCTCTGCATTTCTCACCCTCCTCTTATACTCGGGTCAATAAGTTTTTCCCAGTTTTTTTGTGGTAAATTAGGGGCCTCGACTTATATTCGGATCGACTTATACTCGAGTATATACGGTATTTGTTTTTGAAATGTAATAACATATGACAAAGTGGGCGGGGCTTTAGGTTTAGGTTACATAATCTAACGTTGAATGTCCAATATCTCAAAAACCGAACAAACAGAAAGTTTGTTTTCGTGGTACAAATCAGCACAAACAAATTGTATAATTGTTTTTAAAATATAATAACGTGGTGCAAAGTGGAAGAGGTTTCATCAACTATAATGCACAATATCTCTGAAACCAAACCAGTTTTTGCAGCACAAATCGGCACAGATGCAGTGCAAACATATGCTATCTTGTTTTTAAATTTTAATAACATTGGGTACAAAGTGGGCGGGGCTTGATGTTACATAATCTGAATTTGAATTCCAATATTTTAAAAACTGAACCAGCTGAAATATTCAATTTTATGGCAAAATAGTTTTTAAGCTTAACAGCTGGCGGTCCCTCACCCTGCATCTTGATTGCGTTCTGCCGCATGCAGTAAGCGCAAACTTTGCGTGCGCACAAGTGAGTTGTCTTAATAGGTGTATACAACGGATGTATGTCCATTTATTATAAATGTATTAATCTGCAAATAAAATAAACATTTTGGATGGTATGTTAAGCAAAATTTAAAGCATGTGAACGATAATTTGTTCAATGTTCACTCTTACCTTTCAATGGCATTGCATGGCTTTGTAGTGACTTGGAAAAATTCATGTCACCAGGGCCGCCTTAATGCCATCATGGGCCCCTGGGCAGAGTAATGCACTGGAGTCCCTACTAGCCTTACCCAATTTACAGTGGGGATGGAAAGTATTCAGACCCCCTTAAATTTTTCACTCTTTGTTATATTGCAGCCATTTGCTAACATCATTTAATTTCATTTTTTTTCCTCATTAATGTACACAGAGCACCCCATATTGACAGAAAAACACAGAATTGTTGACATTTTTGCAGATTTATTAAAAAAGAAAAACTGAAATATCACATGGTCCTAAGTATTCAGACCCTTTGGCTAGACACTCATATATTTAACTCAGGTGCTGTCCATTTCTTCTGATCATCCTTGAGATAGTTCTACACCTTCATTTGAGTCCAGCTGTGTTTGGTTATACTGATTGGTCTTGATTAGGAAAGCCACACACCTGTCTTTATAAGACCTTACAGCTCATGGTGCATGTCAGAGCAAATGAGAATCATGAGATCAAAGGAACTGCCTGAAGAGCTCAGAGACAGAATTGTGGCAAGGCACAGATCTGGCAAAGGTTACAAAAAAATTTCTGCACTTAAGGTTCCTAAGAGCACAGTGGCCTCCATAATCCTTAAATGGAAGATGTTTGGGACGACCAGAAACCTTCCTAGAGCTGGCCGTCTGGCCAAACTGAGCTATCGGAGGAGAAGAGCCTTGGTGAGAGAGGTAAAGAAGAACCCAAAGATCACTGTGGCTGAGCTCCAGAGATGCAGTCAGGAGATGGGAGAAAGTTGTAGAAAGTCAACCATCACTGCAGCCCTCCACAAGTCGGGGGCTTTATGGCAGAGTGGCCCGACGGAAGCCTCTTCTCAGTGCAAGACACATGAAAGCCCGCATGGAGTTTGCTAAAAAACACCCGAAGGACTCCAGGATGGTGAGAAATAAGATTCTTTGGTCTGATGAGACCAAGATAGAACTTTTTGGCCTTAATTCTAAGCGGTATGTGTGGAGAAAACCAGGCACTGCTCATCACCTGTCCAATACAGTCCCAACAGTGAAGCATGGTGGTGACAGCATCATGCTGTGAGGGTGTTTTTCAGCTGCAGGGACAGGATGACTGGTTGCAATTGAGGGAAAGATAAATGCGGCCAAGTACAGGGATATCCTGGACAAAAACCTTCTCCAGAGTGATCAGGACCTCAGACTGGGCCAAAGGTTTACCTTCCAACAAGACAATGACCCTAAGCACACAGCTAAAATAACGAAGGAGTGGCTTCACAACAACTCTGTGACTGTTCTTGAATGGCCCAGCTGGAGCCCTGACTTAAACCCAATTAAGCATCTCTGGAGAGACCTAAAAATGGCTGTCCACCAACGTTTACCATCCAACCTGACAGAACTGGAGAGGATCTGCAAGGAGGAATGGCAGAGGATCCCCAAATCCAGGTGTGAAAAACTTGTTGCATTTTTCCCAAAAAGACTCATGGCTATATTAGATCAAAAGGGTGCTTCTAATAAATACTGAGCAAAGGGTCTGAATACTTAGGACCATGTGATATTTCAGTTTTTCTTTTTTAATAAATCTGCAAAAATGTCAACTATTCTGTGTTTTTCTGTCAATATGGGGTGCTCTGTGTACATTAATGAGGAAAAAAAATGAACTTAAATGATTTTAGCAAATGGCTGCAATATAACAAAGAGTGAAAAATGTAAGGGGGTCTGAATACTTTCCATCCCCACTGTATGCACCTGCTCTCAAGAATTTAAGTATATAATGTTGATGGAATAAACTATATATTCATTAGTATTTTCAATAAAATCGATATTAAAACATGCCATAAATTAAAGACTAATCAACACAAAGAGGGGGAAAGCGGAATGGCACAGTACAGGGGGGATCAGGAAGGCACAATACAGCTTCCGGTATGCTGGGAACTGCCTTGTGCAGGCTTTCAAAGTTTCCAAATTACGCCAAATTCTTTAAAATATACAGCATCAAAACTCATGCAGTTGCACGTTTGGCAAAGATATGCTTCCCGCAATTTCAGTCCAATAAAAAAATAGTTTTTTTAAGTAAACGTAACTCAATTAGAATATGGAAATGCACATACCTTAAAAGTTTTATCTAGAATACTCAATATTATACATTATTTTTGTAAATGTAAAAGGTGTGTTTTAAAACTAATGAAAATTAAGTAAGGTACTTAAAATATCAAAGTAAATTAATTAACATTTATTTTTATGTTGAAAATTATAAAATTTTTATGCCAAAATTACAAGCCAACAAATCATTTAAAATGTATCTAGAAATCTAGATTCAAGCCAAGGCCTAACTAATTAGGAAGGTGCACAACGAGAGAGTATTTCACTACATGTGCAATGTAGCAAGTTCAATACAAAATCCAACATACAGTATATACAGAGAAAGAGAGTGTGCAATGAATAAACATGACTGGTAAATTATTGATTTGTGCTGCTTTTATTTTTACAGTTGTACTACATGCATATAAGGAATTTCCACACATAATCTTTTTAACAAAAATTCCATGTTTTTTTTTTTATGTTTAATGCTTTAAAAAGCTTACTTTTGTCCTGATCTCAGTGTATCCAACACTGACAGGTAGCCTTCTATCTGCCAGTCTTAGCTTTCATCTCCTTCAGCTTCCAACTGACAGGTTACCAGTGCGTGTCCCCCACATGCTGCCCAGCAGTCTTCACAGTTCCATGCTTGCCTTATTGAACCCATTCATTCATACCATGTGATGTTGGCACTCCTGGACCAGGCTTAGGAAGCAGCTATGTTATATAAAACACACCAGCCTCCATATCTATGGGATTACGTTTCTGAAATCCACTGAAGCAATAATGCAATTTTATTCCAACTGTAAATCTTAAATGAGGACAAACTGCAGAATATATATGGGTTGCTGTGATTTTAGCTATTGCACTATTTATATGGTTGAATGAGACTAAAACAAGCAAACTCAATAAATGTTTTTATCCCCTGTTGCCAATGCCAGATGACCTGTCCACACCTTGTTGTTGGAATTTGGTTTATTTGTTAGTGTAAAATGCAATTATTTATTAAAGGGGAAAAAAGTCTAGAAAATGTAAAAAAATAACTCTTTTGTTGCAAAAAGCTTGGCACTGTAGGGCAGTGGTTCTCAACCTCAGTCCTCAAGTACCACCAACAGGCCAAGTTTCGGGAATTTGTCTTAGATAAAATAGCTGTCCAAAATACCAAGCCATTGACTCTGATTTAAAGCACCTGTGCAAGATAAAGGAAAACCTGCAAACATGGCCTGTTGGAGGTACTTGAGGACTGAGGTTGAGAACCACTGCTGTAGTGCACATTCAATCACAGCTTGGAAGTACGACTATATACGAGTACAAATTTGTATTCAATCACTTATAAACTGTCAGAAATGCTGACAGTCAGGCAGGGGCGGACTGATAACTCATGGGGCCCCCGGCAATAGGAGACTGTGGGGCCCCCAGGCAATCAGAGATTATGGGGCCACACAGTATACACACACAGTATACAATCACACAGTATACACATACATGTACACACAGTATACACAGACAGATGTAAAAAAAAACCACAGATTTATACATACTGTCCCTGGTTTTACTGAGGCTGGCAACCCTGATGGGGCCCCCTAGTGGCCCAGGGCCCTCGGGCAGTGCCCGAGTGGCTCAATGGTCAGTCCGCCCCTGCAGTCAGGTCACTCTATATCTCTATTTCCTTATAATACACACTGCTCTATGAAATAAAGACAGCTAATTTATAAATAAAGTGGGAAATGTCCAATCATTTTTGGGTTAGCTTGGTAAACTAGGTTAACTCAGTCTAACTTGAGCCCTGAAGTTTTTAGAATGTTCTTGTGACATGTTTGCATAGATTGGCACATATTATCAAACCATTAGTTAATACATTTATTCCCCTGTAATCCATTTATTATCACTTATTCAGGTTATCAATTATCCTAAACACATGCATGTACATGTATTGCATGCATACACAATGTCTTATCCAACCATAGATACTGATTGAGGGGAAATAAATAAGCTACTAGAAAATAAATTCTCTGCAGAAATGTGGTCTGATCCTCTATTGGGAAATAAATAAGCTACTGGAAAATAAACTCCCTGGAGAAATGTGGTCTGATCCTCTACTTGATTAAATGGATTTTGCTGTGTAAAGAAATGTGACATTGCCATGTGTGCATTTACCTTCCAGTTTACTAGACCCACTTTGTCTTTATCTGCTTGGGAAAGCATTAAACATGTCAAGCCCTTATATATCTAAATTCTTCAATATAAGACAATATCAAATTATGTTAACATATACTGTAGTATTAAAAACAAAACCATGCTTCAAAATAAAGAAATCCCCAAATGGCTTAAAGGAAATGATTATACAGTGTATTTTCTTGTAAGTATTTAGGACTTAAATATGTATTACATTTTTTGGAGTTTTACTAATGTAAATATGAATTGTAACATATGAATATTTCATGTTTAGATGGCAAAAAACCCACAAGCTGTACAAAACAGAGCTCATTCACCCATTTATTTAAAAGCAGCAAAACGCACAACTGCAAAGGAGTGGAATAAACTCTGCATAAAAGGAGTCTGCATAAAAAATGAAAGCTACCCTAAATGACTTCTTTCTTCATCATCTCTTGCAACCCCCTCCCCTTACCAAGATGCTTATTCTACCTCCATGCTCTCTCCTAACCCCCAATCACCCTTCCCCTCTATTCTTCACTTTATCCTCACTCACCACCCATCTGTTTAGAAATAGCTTTTCATTTATAATTATAATGAACATGCATTATTTTTATAGGTATATTACTATTGCATGTCTTCGCCTGATATTACCTGAAAACCCTATGCTGAAAGTATCTTTATGTATGAAAGAATGCTTACTCTGCTTTTGTTTTTTTGTATATAACAAATTTTCTAAAATTAATGAAAATGTATTAAAACAGAATATTTCTTATTTAGAACTTGCCTCCAGTAGGTGGAGTATTAGAGGATATATCTGCAGCACTTTATACACTGAAGCCAAGTTCTGCTATGCTGTGAATAGCCTTAACAGCTTGTGTAATTTATTGTACCAACAACAGGAATGCCTCACGCTGAGATGAAAAATAAAATTCTTCCTTTATTAAAATCGATGTGCTTAGCATGAAACATAGAATAGAACTTGTTCCTCTAGCTATTTTAATAAGGTAAGAATATTCTTTTTCATCTCAGTGCGTGGCATTCCTGTTGTTGGTACAGTTGATTTCTTTGGTGGAGATGACCTGAGCCACCACCTGGGGTGTGATTTTGGAGCTTGATATTGCCTGGAACGGAATATGAAATATTTGATTGTTAATGAACTTGTATATTTTAATCCATACTACGTGGTTCTATTTGTAGCACTCACCCCCAAAGTTGCCACTGAGAGTATGCCCAGGTCTCCCACCGTAGTACAGAAGCTGCCAGTCACAAAAGCTCAGTCCCATGTACACCGACAATTCAGGCTCAGTCTAGGGGTCTTCTTTTTTGTGTTTTTTGCTAAAGCAGTTTAACAGGAGAGCGGTTTAGGGTCACAGGATACAAACTTCTCTCTAATCTTCCAATAGCAGCTTTTATGGAGATAGCAGGCAATGGCCAGTGTGTCTAGGTCCCTACAGCAGCAGTTTATATACCCACTTTTTTTTAGTTCCCTTCTGGCCCTTGCACAACTAATAGTCCCCAGCAAGGTCTTTACTCACATAGTTACATAGTTGGTCAAGTTGGAAATAGACACAAGTCCATCAAGTTCAACCAAAAAAAAATAAAAAATACAATTCTTTTATATACAAACCCACAACCACAGTTGATCCAGAGAAAGGCAAAAAAAAAAAACAAAACAGCAAAGCATGCTCCAATTTTCTACAGCAGGGGAAAAAATTCCTTCCTGATCCCCTGAGAGGCATTTTACTTGGATCGACGTTACCTATAAATGTTAGTACCCAGTTATATTGTGTACATTTAGGAAAGAATCCAGGCCTTTTTTAAAGCATTTGACTGAGCTTGCCAGAACACCTCTGGAGGAAGTCTATTCCACATTTTCACAGCTCTTACTGTGAAGAAACCTTTCCGTGTTTGGAGATTAAATCTTTTTTCCTCTAGATGTAAAGAGTTCCCTCTAGTCCTCTGTGATGACCTTAAAGTGAATAACTCAACACCAAGTTCACGATATGGACCACTTATGTATTTGTACATGTGGATCATATCCCCACTTAATCTCCTTTTCTCAATAGGGAATAGATTCAGTTCCTCTAATCTTTCCTCATAGCTGAGCTCCTCCATGCCTCTTATCAGTTTGGTTGCCCTTCTCTGCACTTTCTCCAGTTCCCCGATATCCTTTTTGAGAACTGGTGCCGAAACTGAACTGCATATTCCAGATGAGGTCTTACTAATGATTTGTAAAGGGGCAAAATGATATCTCTCTCTCTTTGGAGTCCATACCTCTCTTAATACAAGAAAGGACTTTGCTCGCTTTGGAAACCGCAGCTTGGCATTGCATGCTATTATTGAGCTTATGATCTACCAAAACCCCGGGATCCTTCTCCACCATTGATTCCCCCAGTTGTACTCTCCCTAGTATGTATGATGCGTGCATATTCTTAGCCTCCAAGTGCATAAATTTACATTTATCAACATTAAACCACATTTGCCACTTAGTTGCCCAATCAGACAGTGCATTGAAGTCGGCTTGTAAGTTGGAGACATCCTGTAAGGACGTTATTCCACTGCATAGCTTAGTGTCATCTGCAAAGACAGAAATGTTACTTTTAATCCCAAGACCCTAAATCATTTATAATGATATTAAAAAGTAAGGATCCCAACACTGAACTTTGGGGTACACCACTGATAACCTTAGACCATTCCGAGTACGAGTCATTAACCACTACTCTCTGAATTTTGTCTTTTAGCCAGTTTTCTATCCATTTACAAATTGATCTTTCCAAGCCTGTAGACTTTACCTTACACATGAGCCGTGTGTGGGGAACTGTGTCAAACACTTTTGCAAAGTCCAGGTATACCACGTCCACAGCCACCCCTCTGTCCAAGGTTTTACTTACCTCCTCATAAAAGTTAAACTAACAGGTCCCTTTTTAAAAATGGGCACCACATTGGCCCTGTGTCAATCCAGTGGTACCATTCCACTCACAGTGTCCCAGGAACTGTCTGCCACCCAGTATCCACAGGGAATCCACAGGGAAAAATCCTTTGAGAGAGAGATAACAGATCCTTCTCCAGACCAGGACATCAAAACAGTGCCCTCCAGCAAGTAAAATTCTTTGGCAATCTTCTCCAGGCCTTCAGCCCATCGGTTGCTGAGGTCCAGACTGCAATCCCTTGTCTCTCTGGCTATCTCCCAGGGGCAACAGCCCCCCAGGAGAACTGGAATCCTCCCTGGAGAGGAAAAAACACTCTACTCAGGCTTCCTGTACATTTACCACCTCCTCAGCCACCTTTTGGATGCCTCCTTCCAGGGATTAACTGGGGCATGATAAGTATTCAAATGATCATTTGAATCTGCCCTATGCTCTGGAAACCTCTTCCAAAGACTGGTGGGAGTAATCAAATGCTCAGCTCCTGGAAACCCTGAACAGACAAACAATCAATCACTGTTCCACTCAATAAAATGGAGCCAAAAACTAAATTTACCTAGCAGTTGTACTAGAGACATATTTCAAAAACACACACAGCTAAGAGAGTCAGTGAAGGAACACCTCTTCCCTTTCTTGTAAAAGATATGGCCCAAAATGGATTTTCTTAAATCATAAAGAGCTCAGTAAATTGTGCATTTTCAACAAAATGTTGTCATGAAAGCACTATTAATTATTTATATGATTTATACAAGCAAAAATAAAAAAAAATTTGCAAGTTCAGATCATAAATGTGTAACTATTAACCACTTGCCGACCAGCTCACGCCAATATACGGCGGCAAAGATATACGGTGGCCATATGGGTACATCTGTACCTTTAAGGAGGATAGCAGGCATGCGCTGCATGGCGGGGAGCATGGCGGGGAGATGCACTTGGCCAGCGGGCGCGATCAACGCCAGCCACACATGATCGTGTGCACGAGGGCAGGAACAGGGATGTCTGTTGTCAGGAGAGAAGAGACATATCATTTTTTCCTACCAAATAGGAACAACGATATGTCTCCGCCCCTTGTCAGTCCTGTCCCCTCACAGTTAGAGCACATCTAGGGAACACACATTTAACCCCTTGATTGCATCCTAGTGTTAACCCCTTCCCTGTCAGTGACATTTACACAGTAATCAGTGCATTTTCATAGCAGTGATCGCTGTATAAATGTCAATGGTGCCAAAAATGTGTAAAAAGTGTCCGATCTGTCCGCCGCAATGTCGCAGTACCACTAAAAATCGCAGATCACCACCATTACTAGTAAAAAAAAAAAGAAGAAAATTAAAAAATGCCAAAAAAATGCCATAAATCTTTCCCATAGTTTGTAGACGCTGTAACTTTTGCGCAAACCAATCAATATACGCTTATTGCGATTTTTTTTTACCAAAAATATGTAGAAGAATATATATTGGCCTAAACTTAGGAAGAAATTTGTTTTTTAAAAACATTTTTGGGGATATTTATTATATCAAAAAGTCAAAAATATTGTTTTTTTTCTTCAAAATTGTCACTCTTTCTTTGTTTATAGCACAAAAAATAAAAACCGCAGAGGTGATCAAATACCACCAAAAAGAAGCTCTATTTGTGGGAAAAAAGGATGTCAATTTTGTTTGGGTACAGCGTCGTATGACCATGCAATTGTCAGTTAAACGGCGCAGTGCCGTATCGCAAAAAATGGCCTAGTCATTAAGCAGCCAAATTTTCCGGTCTGTAAGTGGTTAAAAAAGAAAACTGACCAAAAAAAAACATAGCTATTTCCCTTTAAGCACAAATATGCAATTATTGTTTGCTGATGGCACTGTCCAGTTCTTTTGCTGAGCACACACCACAGATGCATACAGACCTACTGTCAGCAATAACAGTACTACAGACCTACAGAAGCAATAGCATTTGTCAGGAGCTGCATGAAGAAGTACACATGAAGTGTCTCTATGGAAATAATGAGGACAGTTTTGGTCCAGCTATCCTATGTTTATGTACCCTGACATCACAGACTAGCTATCAGTAGAAAGAACATAAAATAATCTTTTTTTTTTATAATTTTTTATTTGTTTACATCACAGCACCATCTTCTGGTAGCTTAAGTGCATGAATTCAGGGTACAGCTGCTTATGAAACACATACAAAAATTAATAAAACATACATACATCTTTAATTTTTTTAAATTTGTATATATATATATATATATATATATATATATATATATATATATATATGCATTTTGTGAATAAATATTTTAGAGGTTTACGTATAGGTTTTATAAAACACATTTCCCTGGAAGATTAACATGCAAATTGATTCAACCACATTCAGTGACATTTATCCACAATTAAAAGTAACTGTTCTTCAATGGGGAATGGTGCTTACTATTTTTTGTATTCATTTATAATACAGTGAATGTCAAATTAACTTAACATTTGCCCAAATATACTTCAGAAATACACCAGTCAGAAGTAGCAGTTCATTTAAAGTGGATGTAAACCCTCTCCTATACCCAGTCAAGTGAACAGCCTCAGATGATACACAGGGATGAAACAAATCTCCCTACATAAGTTTTACATGTATATCTGCTGTCTTCAGCTTGCTATATTCTTTAGAAAGTGCACACCGTGTTAGAAATTTTCTCTTCCTTTTCAGCACTGGGTGTGGATTCTTGGCATACACTGTGTGACAGCTGATTGGAGGAAAGGCACACACCCCCATACCACATAGGCAGAAGAAGAAAGAAACATGCAGAACTGTGCTGTGACAAGACAAGTTCTATGCTAATCTATTTATAGCGCCCACCCGACACAAATTTCAGGCTGCTTTTATCTCAGTTGTCGGAGAACTTGTCAGAAGTTATCATGCTGATAACAGAAGTACGGAGCAGCAGAAAGACACGGGACTTAGGGCTTTCGAGAGAGATAAGAAAACACTACAGATACAGAATCTCACACAAGTGAGTACACACCTCACATTTTTGTAAATATTTTATTATATCTTCATGTGACAACACTGAAGAAATTAAAAGGTAATAACTAATGTGCAAGCACCACAATAAGGAATAAATAGACAAGGAGCCGCCAACATAAATAGTATACTCACATAACCTTACTCAACATATGATAAGGAATATGTGGCACTACCTCAGTCCCAGCGTGAAAACATATTAGTATAATATTATATATTAGGATAATATGTCCAAGGCCACAATGAACACAAACAAGTAAGACTCCGTATAACAATGTGTACATATAAAGTGCAAAGTGAAACACAAAAAATAATCCAATCTCACACCAAATATGGTGAAAAATCAAACCTCACGTGACAAGGTGTAAAAAATAAATCGTAAATGATGTCACAGAAAGTGTCCAATCAATCAATATTGAGCATCTGACATAAATTAAACCACCAAAAACTGAAGAATAGTAACATTAATGTTCATAAGTGCGCGATTCAAAGATGCAATAAAACAATGCGATTTCCCACAGTTTAACAAAGTGCAGTGTGCGTGATCAAGCCAAATAGCTAAGGAACCACATAATCACAAGTAAGCAACCCACAGCTGCAACTTCCAAGCAAGAAAAAATATTAAATAGAAATAAATTGCGACGTGTAATGCGCATATAACCAAGAATTGGTAATTTCACAAGTATGCGATTGACAGATGCGATAATAAATGCGACTAAAAGGATATAATTTCTAGAATTTCTAGCAAAGTGCAGTGTGCATATAATGATAATGATATTGAAATTCTTACAAAGTGTAATGTGCATATAATCAAAATTTCACAAACAAGCAATTTGCACATGTGATAATTAAATACAAAAAAATTTGAAAAAGTTTATAATTTCTAGCAAAGTGCAATGTGCATAGAATTGATGAATAAATAAATAATATTCAGTGAAAAAATAAATAAACTATCCAATTAACTGGGAGTTCATATCTCAAGATGAAGTCAAATAAAAGTAAAAATGTTCAAGCGCAGTCCAAACACATGTAATTGCGACTTCTAATAACAGAAATCGCAGAAATAGCAGAAATCTAATAACGCTCCAAATGTGAAAAAACAGAAATCTTCTACAGATGAAAAAAGGTGCTGGTGCAGTGATAGAAACAATCGTCTAAAAATAGTTCATCCAATCCTGTTCCAAAGTGCGATGTGCAGTAACTGCGGTGACCGTTTCCCCCAGCCTCTCACCTGTAGTAGCGGCCCCCCAAATGGGCCGAGTCACGCTTATACCCACAGGTGGGTAAGGATATCAACACTGGAACGACTTCCCAAAATTGGACTCCCTATCTAGATGCCGGCTCCCTTGGGAGTGGGATTGGTGCAGGATGGGATGATATTCGCCCTCACTTGATCGGTATTCTCAGGTGGAAGTGAAAAAGAAAAAAGTGGGCTCCATAGTGTAGTAAGTTTAAAATAAATTTTAATCCCTTTGATAAAGTCACGTGGTGTGACGCAACGCGTCAGGGAAGGAGGAGCCAGGTGCCGACGCTTCCTAGGGTACGGCCGAACCCGGAAGCCTTTATCTCTGCTGCTGATTATTGTATAACTATATGTAAGTGACAATATCGATATATTAAAATTTATTTTAAACTTACTTAGGTAGCGCTACATATTCTTTATCAACTGAAGAAATGACACTTTGCTACAATGTAAAGTAGTGAGTGTACAGCTTGTATAACAGTGTAAATGTGCTGTCCCCTCAAAATAACTCAACACACAGCCATTAATGTCTAAACTGCTTGCAACAAAAGTGAGAACACCCCTAAGCCAGTGTTAGCCATGCTAAAATCTGGACATTGTTGCCAGGTCTGCACACCTGACATGAAAGTTTCAAAAGCATCTCACTCCTCTTGGGTTTTCAACTAAATTTTTACTATGGAGAAGGCAAACTGAGTGCAGACACTACAAAGGGAACATGAACACTCAAAACTCTTAGGTGGCAACCTTGTCTGTTGTAAAATATACATTGACAGATCTTCTGTGTACATTACTGTGCACACACTTCTACAATAAAAACACTGACATTGAAAACTCTGGGGTAGACTGGATCCCCAAAGGATAAAAGAAGCAAGCGGATGACTCAGAACTCCAGATTCTAACAAGAAATTATTTAGGGTGAAGAGTAGGGTTGCCACTTTTTCTTTAAGCCAAACTCGAAACAGTATATATTTTTTTTAGTATACACTATAGGATTGTAAGAGACCTGGGGCAACTTTGGGCACTCCAAAGAGAATAGTAATGTGGTGCACATAGTGCCCTCTCACCCTCCTGTCAAGCCTTGTTCCGAGCCACATTCCTGTCTGAAAAATGTATCCGGGTTTCAGGTGGACTGAAACCCAGACACATGATTCTAAACCCAGACTGTCCGGGTGACTCCCAGACAGGTGGTAACCCTAGTGAACCCTAGAGTATACTTAAAGGCAAAAAATGTTTTTCCTCTCTGGATAGAATGGAGAGGGACTAGAACCCCTGTCAGGTTTTTATTGTTGTCCATGTCCCCATTAGGGAGATTCACCCTCTCTATTTGTCCTGTTTACAGTTATTACCAAAAGTAAAAGTGGAAGAAAATCCCAAATTTTGGGTTGTCATCAAAACAGGAATAGAGGGAGAATCTTTCAGTGGGGACAATAGTTTGGATGACCCTGGTGACAATCAGGATTTTTTTTACTTTGGAGATATCACCCCTCACTTTCTGTTTTGGCCATAGGACGATGAAGGGAAGTCTCCAGTTTCCAATGGAACATAGATAGCAAAAATAGAGACTGATGAAGGGGAGGACCTTCTCCCCAAAACACATTTCCCATCATTCCTTGCAGTCTGGACACAAGCTTGGGATGATCTGGATGCTTACTTAATGACGAGGAGCTCATCCTTGCTTCAGCATCATTGGTTCCCTTTGCACTTGGGATGACCGATATTCTTTAGGCTTCAGCTATGGGGCTGTCCATGCAATTACATGCTGATTTTTTTCACCTGGACATGTTAGTGTGCATAATATTGTTGTATTGTTGTTTTATTTTTGTTGCACCAAATAAAACTTACTATTCTATAAGGCTGCTTGGTTCTTTTTTCTTTTGTTTTAGATAGCAAAAAAATTAAATTACAGGGGTAATCTTCTCTTACTCTATCTGAAATTAAAAAAAGAGTTTGCTTCTCTACCTTAACCACTTGACAACTGGGCACTTAAACCCCCCTCCTGACCAGACCAATTTTCAGCTTTCAGCGCTGTCGCACTTTGGATGACAATTACTCAGTCATGTAATACTGTACCCAAATGAATTTTTTGTCCTTTTTTTCATACAAATAGAGCTTTCTTTTGGTGGTATTTGATCACCTCCGGGTTTTTTATTTTTTGCGCTGTAAATGAAAAAATTGAAAAAAAAACGCATTTTTCTTTGTTTCTGTGATAAAATTTTGCAAATTAGTAATTTTTCTTAAAAGTTTTGGCCACAATTTATAATGCTATATATCTTTGGTAAAAAATAACCCAAATTAGTGGATATTATTTGGTCCGTGAGAAAGTTAGAGAGTCTACAAGTTATGGTGTAAATCATAAAAAATCGATCACACCTGATGTACTGACGGCCTATCTCATTTTTTGCGACCCGAACAAGTCAGGAAAGTACAAATACCCCCCAAATGACCCCTATTTTGAAAGTAGACATTCCAAGGTATTTAGTAAGATGCATGGTGAGGTTTTTGATGTTGTCATTTTTTCCCACAATTCTTTGCAAAATAAAGATTTGTTTTTTTTTTTTTTTTCCCCACCAAATTTTTATTGTAATAGGTTATTTCTCTCACATGGCATGTGTATACCGCAAATAACGCCCCAAAATACATTCTGCTACTCCTCCTGAGTATGGCGATACCACATGTGTGGGACTTTTTTACAGCCTGGCCACATAGAGAGGCCCAACATGCAGGGAACGCCATCACGTGTTCTAGGAGCATAAATTACACATCTAATTTGTTGACTACCTATTACAGTTTTGAAGGCCCTGGAGAACCAGGACAATGACATGTGACACTGACGTGGCACTGATGACAAATGGCACTGTTACATGGCACTGATGTGGCACTGATGACAGATGGCACTGATACGTGGCACTGACACTGATGTGGCACTGATGACAGATGGCACTAATACATGGCACTGATGACAGATGGCACTAATACGTGGCACTGATGACAGATGGCACTAATACGTGGCACTGATGACACGTGACACTGATGACAGATGGCACTAATATGTGGCACTGATGACACGTGGCGCTGATGACAGATAGCACTGATGACAGATGGCACTAATACGTGGCACTGATGACACGTGGCACTGATGAAAGATGCACTAACACGTGGCACTGATGACAGATGGCACTAATACGTGGCACTGATGACAGATGGCACTAATACGTGGCACTGATGACACTGTTGACAGATGGCACTGATACGTGGCACTGATGACACTGATGACAGATGGCACTGAAACATGGCACTGATGACACTGATAACAGATGGCACTGATACGTGGCACTGATACGTGGCACTGATGACACGTGACACTGGTGACATGGCACGTGACACTGACAGGTGGCACTGATGACAGATGGCACTATGTGGCACTGATGACAGATGGCACTTATATGTGGCACTGGAGACAGATGGCACTGGGGACAGATGGCACTGGGGACAGATGGCAGGGACATGACAGCAGGGACAGATGGCAGGGACAGATGGCAGGGACAGATGGCAGGGACAGATGACAGGACAGATGGCAGGGGGGACCCTTTTTTTTCGTTTTTTTTTTTTCTGTTCACTTACCGCCGCAGCGGTTCACTCTCCCTCCTCACACGCTGTCTCTGTGTGAGGAGGAGAGCCAGCGATGAGAGATGATCTCATATGTTTACATATGAGATCATCTCTCATTGGCACCGCCGATCGCACTGAAAAAGGCCGCTATGATTGGCCGTTTTCAGCGATCTGTGACTGGCTGTGTCCAAGGGACACGGCCAGCACAAAACTTCCCCGATGTGTGCCTGCGGGAGCGCGCAACGTGGAAGTAAACAGGAGGACATCCAGGGACGCCCTCCCAGCAATTGGAGTCTGCGCTGTAGCCGTCTTTCGGCTATAGCGCGGACGCCTAGTGGTTAAATTACCCTAAAAAACTTAAAGCGTTCTACCGTAAATAAACATTTGTGTTCTGCAATTTTGCCCATTTGCTCTCAAATTAATGGGTTTTTGATTTTTATTGTAGCACATACTGCACAGGTTATATTCTCAATTTTGCTTGGAACTCTTTTGTTTATCATCATCTCTTCTACCTTCTTTTCTACTGACTCCCTTTCCTGTCTTCACAAGACGCTGACTTTGTTGTTATTTAATGACACAAAGACAGAGATGAATCTAGCAGTTACATTCAGAGAGAGACATTCATTTTGCACAGAGTAGACCATTGGTAATGTACGCAGAAGGCAATTGCATTTGTTCCTTTTATTTTCAGCAAACTGGGTATTTTACAAAGAGTTTCACAGCAACTGATAAAGTGATGTATCTATATGTTGAATTTCCAGTAAGTAAAGTGTTGTATCATAAAAATGAAATTCATTTCTCAGTGCTGTTTCATAATATTGGAAAAAAGTTAATATCTTCAAAAGTCATACTCGATCATATGCCAGATACTACAGTGTGTGGCGTTGGAGCCCAAAGTCATACTACTAGAATCCAATTGTGCTACCGACAAAGTTGGATTTCTTCTTGATGATTATGGCTTACAGCTAGTGAAAACCCGAAATTCAGTATCTCAGAAAATTAGAATATTGTGAAAAAGTATTGTAGACTCATGGTGTCACACTCTAATCAGCTAATTAACTCAAAACACCTGTAAAGGTTTCCTGAGCGTTTAAATGGTCTCTCAGTCTGGTTCAGTAGGTTACACAATCATGGGGAAGACTGCTGATTCCACAGTTGTCCAGAAGACAATCATTGAATCTGAGCGGTACCAGACCCATCAATGCAGATGAGCTGAAGGCCACTATCAAAGCAACCTGGGCTTCCATAACACCTCAGCAGTGCCATAGGCTGATCGCCTCCATGCCACGCGCATTGATGCAGTAATTCATGCAAAAGGAGCCCCAACCAAGTATTGAGTGCATACTGTACTGTACGTGGACACACTTTTCACTAAGCCAACAGTTCTGTATTAAAAATGCTTTTTTTTTTTTTTTTTGGTCTTATGTAATATTATAATTTTCTGAGATATTGAATTTTGGGTTTTCACTAGCTGTAAGCCATAATCATCAAAAATAAAGGAAATAAATGCTTGAAATATATCACTCTGTGTGTAAAGAATCTATATAATATATGAGTTTCGCTTTTTGAATTTAATTACTGAAATAAATTAACTTTTTTTTTTTTTCCAAAAAAGCTTTATTTAGCAAAAATATTATTGCAGTATAACAAAGTTATGTATGATACAATCACGAATAGCAATCATTTTATATCGCATTACAGAGTTGTGGAGATCATATCTTGAATCTAGTTGTACAGTTTCTTTTGATAATTCTTAGACATTGTTTGTGAGTATCTCAACTCACTTTAAGATTATAACACTGTATAGTAGACAGTAACAAAAATAAAGAAAAGTAAAGAGGGGGGGAAATATGTGAAAGAAAGGGCTGAGAAGAGTGTGTGAGAAAAGAGTAGTCTCGCTCTATGCTGCTCGAGATGACTTAGGCTATGCCATCTCAATCTGGCGTTTTAGATAATATGATCTACAGGGAAAATAATCATTCAATCAATCTGCGTTGCAGAAAAGTCTTTTGAGTATTTGAATATGAACCAAGCTCTCCATAAATTATGAAATTTGTCTGTCCTTTCAGTGGACATGGCTACCGTTTCTTCCATTCTGTATATTGAATCTACCTCTAGGAGCCATTCTTCTAGTGTGGGTGAGTGTGTTGTTTTCCAGTGTCTAGGTATTATGGTTTTTGCTGCGTTTAACATATGTCGTACTACTGACTTTTTGTATCTACTTAGCGAGTAGTTTGTAACAGGCAGCATTCAGGTGAGAGAGCTATGCCAGTTTCAGTTATTGCTTGTATCTTTGCACAAACGGAGTCCCAAAATGCACGTATTAACGGACAATACCACCAAATGTGCAGCATGTCACCCTTTGCAGAGCCACATCTCCAACAGTTCTCGGATATTTCCGGGAACCATGAATGCAACCTGGCCGGTGTGAAGTACCAATTTGTCAAGATTTTGTATGACGTTTCTTGGTTACTGGTGCTAATTGAGCATTTGTGAGCCAAAATACAAGCATTGTTCCATTGTGTGTCAGTGAAAGATTTTTGCAGCGCATTCTCCCATTCTAGTTTATGTTTACTCTGATGGTTGTCTTGACTAGGCCGTAGCCAGCTGTAGATTAAAGAGGTAGCTTTGTGTACTTGTTCCCCTGCTAAGCAAACTCTTTCGAAGCTTGTTTGTTCTCTCAAGAATTTTTCCTTGTTCGCGGGGCAGAGAATATAGTCGTGTAGTTGTCTATATTGCCAGTGGGTAAAGTGTTTGGCCTGTAATTCCGTCTGTAGTTTGGTAAAAGTTTTTAGTCTGCCGTTTTCAAGGCAATGTGCTACTGTCAGTGGTGTTTCGTCATCCTTAAATAAATTAACTTTTGATGATATTCTAATTTTTTGAGATGTGTACCCACCACACAAGGCATGCGGAGACCTGGGCATTGGTTTAGTATATTAAAAACCAACTACTAGAAAAGTGGAACCCTGCCAGCTCAAACAGGCAGTGCAATAATCTGGGACATTTTATTATACACAGAAATGAGTTATTGTCAGTGAGAAATACGATGTATGGACAGCTGTGCTTTGGTAGCCCTGCCACTTTGGGCCATGACCCATGCTGGCCATGCAGAAATTCAGTTTGTATTGCTAGTAGCTCTTTAAAGCTTAATTTATACTTGGAAAGCAAAAGATTTTGCTGTACTGTTTTTTTTCCAATACTTTATTTAACAAGAAGATGTAGTACAGAGGTCACATCTGCCAGTGACAATGATAAATACAAGTTGAAAGTTCCATATGTAGTAACAGCTATTGCATTAGTTAACAAGTAAACATCCGCACAATTCTTCAAAGAGGAAATATGACAAGCTATCACTAAAGTTATCAAGAACAGGCTGACCAGCTCAATAGAAGCCTCTCATTGTACACCATGGCTTGTAGTGGCCTATGCAACTCTCTTTGGTTTAATATAAGAGAAACACAGAGGGGGAAAGGGGAGGGGGTATGGAAAGGTGAAGCACAGAGATGGGTAGGTTCCCAACCCCCTGTGCCCTAGGGCTCCTAATAGGCAGAACAGCGGTCAACCCTCAATGTCAGGAGAAGCTGAGGCAAGCAGGGATGAATATGCTTAAGAGCATATGAAGTCATGCAAATAGAACCATTTTTCAAAATGTTCTCTCCTGCCCCTTTCTGTTGTGACCAAGTCCTCCATCTCATTGACTTCTTTAATTCTTGCTAGCCAAATGGTGATTGAGGATGCTTGTTTTTGTTTCCAGAGGGTTGGGCTGTCGTATTTACCAAAAGTGGCACAATAGAGCATTGATAGGTCTTAGCAGGGATGTCATGGTGATGAAGCAAGAAGAAGGCCAGGTCCCAAGGATTACGTAGTGAGTAAATCTCTGAGTTATACAACAGACTTCAGTCCAAAAGTCATGTAGTCTGTAAAAGGACCAGAAGATATTAAACAAAGTTCCACTTTTCTCTCCATACTACCAGCAGGTCTCTGTGCATTGGGGGAACATCATATGTATCTTATTGGGCATATAGTACCATGGCGTCAAAAGCTTGAATCAGGATTCCTGATACCTGGAGCAAATGGATGTCTTTTAAGTGAAAAGGAGGATCCACTTGAGAGAGATGAATGCCTAGATCAGTTTCCCAAATTGAGATGTAAGGCAACTTGAATTACACCAGAGGGGAAATAAGTAGGCGATAAGTCAGCGAGATTGCAAACCATAAAGGAGTTCTTCTGAACAGAGGAGCTTGAAGAGAGTGAGCCGAAGGGTGAAAGAAGAGGTCATTGGTAAGGAAGCCAAGTGTGAAAGTAGGAGTTTATGCCAGAATGAAAGTGGTGTAGGTCAGATCATCAAGCTGCTAAGCTCTTGAGGGCTAACAGCTTTCAGTCAAAGTGTCTATCCTGGAATATTCCATTTCTTTTCAAGGTTTGAAAGCCTTTTTCTAGAAGGCCCGGATTGAAAGCTGGAATCTCTATGATAGGGATGAGTGGAAAAGGGCCAGGGGAAAGTGCTAGACATGTGCGGTTCGTTTCGTTACGATTAAATATTCAGACAAATTTTTGTTATTCGGAAATTCGGATGTATTCGGATGAGTTTCTGAATTAGAATAGTACCGAATTTAAACAAATCCGAAATAATGAAAATCGAATTTGGAGGAAATTCGAATTTGAATCGTTTTCAAATAGTTTTCTAATACTTTCTGAATTTGAATAGTTTTTAAATTCGAAAATATTTCGAATTTGAATAGTTTTCAAATTCGAAAACTTTTCGAATTCAAATAGTCTTCCAATTTCCAAAGAGAATAAAATAGAATAGAAAATAAAGGAATAGAATAGAAAAAAATATTTTAATTATATTATTATATTCTATTCCTTTATGGAAATTGGAAAACTATTTGAATTCGAAAACTTTTCAAATTCGAAAACTTTTCAAATGCAAAAACTATTCGAAATTGATTCTAAAACTTTTCAAATTCGAAAACTTTTTGAAAACTTTTCGAATTTGAAAACTATTCAAAATTGATTCGAAAACTTTTCGAATCGATTCAAAAACTAATAAACAAAACTAATCCCGAAAATGAATTAAACGAATGAAACGAATTTAACGAACAAATTTATGTAAATAACGAATTGAAACTAAACAAATTTTTGCGTTCTGCACATGTCTAGAAAGTTCTGTTTTCTATGATATCATGGAACATATGCACCAGTCGCTGTGCTGTTTTACCAGTTTCTGGAAGGCAAAAGACTGAAAAAACATTTGGAAGGTAAGACACTGAAAAAAACATAAATTTTCTTCTTATTAATCACCCTTTTATACATATTTGTACAGGTCTTGAAACTATCTATATGTCAAGTGGTAAAAGTTCAAATTTGTCAAGTAAGAATTACACACAGTTGTCTTCAGCTGTCAGTAGTTCCTCAAAACAACCCCTGTGTCTATAATTCCCCTATGGCAAAAAGCAATATGCAGTTTAAGTACATTCCTCACTTTCAGTCAGTCAAGTTCAAGAGCCTGTGAAAACATAACATATTAAATACTTTTTTAGAAAACAAATTACCTTACTGTCTTAGTTCACATTTATTATTTTGTAGAAAGACTGAATTGCACTTCGATTTGTTGAACACCTTAAGGAAAATAATGGTTCACTCTTAAAATATTTTAAAATAAATAATGTGCTTTGATTTTACAGAGAATGCTACCAGCTGGAGACACATCTGCAGGCAATATTGAATACAGAAAAATGGAATATCCTGACCTAAACTATATGTTGTCCAGGTAGGTTTCTAAGTTCTAAAGAATTCTATCTTGAACCTTTGAGGAAAAAAACAATCCCCTCTGAGTGATCAATGTACATTGTTGCAGATTCCTACCTGTTTCTGCTCTGAAGAAAAAGCTTTGTTCCATTTTGCATCTTTGGATACTGATTCTGAATGGGAGTGACTTTTTCATTATTAAAGCGGTGTTCCGCCCCCCAAAAAATAAAATAAAAGCCAGCAGTTACACATACTGACTGCAGCTGCTGGCTTTTAACAATAGGACACTTACCTGTCCTGGAGTCCAGGGATGTCGGCACCACAGCTGATGTTTTCATCGGCTATCGGGTGCTTCCGCCACCATTGCGGGTAAGGGTGCCCATCAGTGTAGCCTTACGGCTTCATGCCGGGAACCCTACTGCACATGTGCGAGGCCCCGCTCCTCTCTCCTACGGTGACAGGGAGAGTAGGAGGGAGGAGGAGGGAGCCCCGCGGTGATGTCACGGGCCGTGGCCCGGACTCCCGTAAGTAGAAACAGGATAGCTGTCAAAGACAGCTATCCTGCCCCCCCTCCCCCCCGATAGGTGCCAATTGTGGCACCGGAGGGGGAAAGGAGACAAATAAGCGGAAGTTCCACTTTTGGGTGGAACTCTGCTTTATTCAGCTAGAGCTGAACGCTTAATCGTTAAGAATCATTATCGCAATTTTTTCCCTCTTGCGATCTTGACAAAGTATTTTCCTGATTCTTTCTATGCAGAGATATCTCTACTATACAGCCGTCAAAAGAAAAAAAAAACGGGCAGTCTGCCAAGTATCACAACATTCTTCAGATGGAGAACTAAGTATAAGCATTGTAACGATTTGTCCTTTAGATCAAAGGAATACACTTCTGTGTGTAAATGAGGGAAGTTTAACCACTCAAACACTAAACCTTTTTCTGACATTTGTTGGTTTCAAGTTAAAATCATTATTTTTTGCTAGAAAATTACTTAGAACCCCCAAACATTAAATATATTTTTTTAGCAGAGACCATAGAGAATAAAATGATGGTTGTTGCAATATTTTATGTCACACTGTATTTGTGCAGCAGTCTTTCAAATGCATTTTTTTGGAAAATGAATTTAAAAAAATGAAAAACAGTAAAGTTAGCCCAAATTTTTTTTGTATAATGTGAGAGATGATGTTACGTCACGAGAATCGTGAGAGAATCGCGATCTTTATTCTAAGCAAAAAAATTGTGATTCTCATTTTGGCCAGAATCGTGCAGCTCTATAATCAGCTAAAGCACCTGCAGTGTTCTCATGAGGAAACTTGCTTTGTCAGCATCCGTTCAGAAATGACATTTTTGTTGCAAAGAATATCTAAAATCTGACTTGTATCTTTGTGCAGACTTCTAGGAAAATCAGTAAGCCAATCACACAAACAGGAAAATACATTTCTGGAGGCGTTCCATAGACCAATGGTGCATGGAACACCTTTAGGTTGCCATATTGCATTGAATTTTAGAGACAAATTACAGTTCTTCAGATTGAAAAGGAAAGGTAATTATTAATAACATTCAATTACAATATGACTTGTGTAGCAATTATATATGCAATATTATTTTTTTTACGTGTTATTTTTTTCACAAAAGTTGAGTTACCCTTTAATAATGCTGCCATCCGGAGAATATTAAATTCAAAACCACCAGTTTGGCAATTCTTGCTGATGGGCTCAAGCATGTAAGATAAATTGTGAGCTTGCTTCATCGTTGGATGTTTTAGCTTTAAGTAGCTCAAAGAAAAAAAAAACAGCTAAAGCTTATACATTTTGCACTAGACCATGAGAAAATTACTACAGTAGCATTTGCATCATGATTAAGGCCCCAGTCACACTTGGCGGCTCTAAAAACACTGGCAGAAATGCCCATTTTTGTCTGCATCTTCAGAAACATGGCAAAATGCATAACGTGGCTGTGGTGACAATATTTCTTTAAAAAATAAAAATAGAGATCTTTAGTACTTCCCATAAAGCAACAAACATCACAAGTCAACATTTGAACCTTGCAGGATCCCTTTCTCCTCCAGCTCTCTGCAGCACACACTTTCCCCTTGCAGGCATCGCAGCACACTCCCAGCAGTCATAGGAACTTCAGCCAGGACACCTTTTTCCCCTCACACTCCACATAAGATTGACTCTTGCAGCTTTCCAGACCTCTCCTTCTGCTTTATGGTCTAGTCTTCCTGAGACTTGTAGCCTGAGATGATCTTTCTCTGACTTGAGCTACTTTCCTGGCCACTACATCCCCCAAGAGTTCTTGCAGCTCCCAGAATTTCTGTGCAGACCTCCCAGATCTGCACCCTATGACAACGTCCTTCTCTCCTCATGGAATGGTGGGCGGGGCTGCTAGCCAATAGGATTCCTCCTACTCCTTTTCCCGTTAGGCCACTCTGATTGGGCAAGGGAAAGAGAGAAGATGGCAGCAGTATTGCACTGTGAGCAAGCTCTTATCAGAGGTGGAGTCCATGCTGAGCAACCCAAGAGAGCCATTGCTTCCTGGCTACATACACCCCCCACCACACTCACCAAAATGTCTTTGTAATAGATCATGTAATAGCTTAACAGCAAACTAGGCTGGAAATGCACACATTTTATTTGCAGAAAGTGACATTTAGTTTTTGAGACCATGGAGAGAGTGAGAGTTTTCAATAAGGAACTAACTGCTCTGGGCTTGAACAAAATGGCAGCCTTCAGCAGGAAGAAACAGGAGCAATGCTGGAAGCAATTTACAGCACACATTAATTTTGATAGCATAATAATTAATGTGGACTGTATGTTCTTTTGTTAACGACCAATAATTGTTATCAAACTGTTATGGGTAAAGTTCCGCTTTAAGTTAGAACCCGTGATTAATATACATTTTATACAATGTGATAATGTTAACCTAATCTATATAATGCTGTCTTCAAACATGATAATAAACTAATACAAATATACATTATCCTCAGTGTATAGTAAGTATGCATAATATCAAAGTGCAAATAGCCCAAAATTATTGTGAGGCTCTGCCATTGTGAAAAAGTAGGAAAAGGGACACAAGGTTCACATAAGTGCAGAGAGTGGGGCTCCAGAATATCAATTATGAGTATTTAAAACAGTTTTTTTTCCAGCTCTTTGGTATTGCCGGATCGAGTTATGAATTTTGGAGACTTTAAAGAGCTTTGGGAGAGAAGATGTCTCCAACCCAGTGCCGCGTACACACGATCGGACTTTACGGCATACTTGGTCCGGTCGTCGGACAATTGGATCGTGTGTGGGCTCCAGCGGACTTTGTTTTCTCAAAAGTTTGACGGACTTAGATTTGAAACATGTTTCAAATCTGTCCGACGGACTCAAGTCCGGTCGAAAAGTCTGCTCGTCTGTATGCTAGTCCGACAGACAAAAACCGACGCTAGGGCAGCTATTGGCTACTGGCTATGAACTTCCTTGTTTTAGTCCGGTCGTACCTCATCACGTACGAATCCGTCTGACTTTGGTTGATTGTGTGTAGGCAAGTCCATTCATTCGGAAAGTCCGTCGTAAAGTCTGTTGAAAAGTACGCCGGACAAAGTCTGCCGTAAAGTCCGATCGTGTGTACGCGGCATAAGTCTTGCCAAAGACCAGAAGGTTGTGAGTGTAGATGTCAAC
Organism: Lithobates clamitans; assembly: GCA_037952925.1. Taxonomy (NCBI): domain Eukaryota; kingdom Metazoa; phylum Chordata; class Amphibia; order Anura; family Ranidae; genus Lithobates; species Lithobates clamitans. The sequence goes on from JBBGZY010000449.1 coordinate 4,726,730, forward strand.
AGAAGGAATTGCTCAGATGGGAAAAAACACATGCAGTACTGTTTTCTGTGCTTGTACTGTAAGGACTTGCCATCTACTGAGTGTTGTGGTAGAGGCTGCTGCACATCATACTGTATATGCATCCCAACCACGACACTACCTGCCTGGAGTTTGCATGTTTTCTCTGTGCCTGCGTTAGTTTCCTCTGGGTACTCCTGTTTCCTCCCACACTCCAAAGACATGCTGTTAGGTTAATTGGTTCCTGTCTGCATTGGCCCTAGTATGTATGAATGTGAATTAGGGACCTTAGATTGTAAGCTCCTTGAGGACAGGGACTGATGTGAATGAATAATATATGTGTATGAATAGTGTTGTTTATCCTTTTAAGTGACATTGGTGGCGGTGATAATATCCGTGCTGGTAGTAGAATTGCACTCACCAAATGACCTTACCCCCCAGGGGGACTGCGCATTTACAGTATAAGCCACAGTGTAGCTCTCTGGAACCAGCTGGGCAATCTGTGTATCACTTACTGGAAGTGACGCAAAGACGTACTGTAACGTCACTTCCGGTCAGGGCCGCAATTGTTTGTTTCACCCGGCGTCTTCTCCATTTTCATTTATGCATGTTTATTTTAACAAAAATGTGGGTATAATCTTTTATCTTACCCACAAATAAACTATTTTGAAAGCAATATTATGCTATGGGCACCCCTCTCTTTTTTATGTAAAAACTCGGTGGAACGCCAGTAAGTGATACACAGATTGCCCAGTTGGTTCCAGAGAGCTACACAGTGGCTTATACTGTGAATGCACAGTACCCCTGGGGGGGGGTAAGGCCATCTGGTGAGTGCAATTCTACTACCAGCACGGATATTATCACCGGCACCACTGTCACTTAAAAGGATAAACAACACTATTCTGATCAGGCACTGGACATTGATTTTAAGCACATGTCACTTTATTTATTCATCATTGGACTAATGGACTAATTTAACTATTTACTGTTTGAATCGCTTTTTTACTCTGTTTTACATAGTGGGATACTAAATATATATTTTATTATATTATTTGGTATTCTGGTTTGCCACACCCCTGTTAATTATCGCACATTTACGCAGTTATTGTAACAGAGGGTCAAACACACACGCCGTTTGGCACACAATAGGATTAAATATAACCCTCAACACATCACTAATAATATGCTATACACTATACAATATATATTTTTCCAAAAAATAATTTTTTCAATTTCTGACACCCTAAACACTACAAAGGGTGTAACACACTTCAGCACATAATTAATTTTATTCTGGTTTATTTTACTTTTATAAGTAGGGCCTAATTGCATTAGGCGGAATAAACAGCACTTTCAGCGCACCCCTTTTTCTATTGCAACCTTAAAATAGGCAGAGGGTGCAACACAATAGCACTTTTTATTCAAATAATCATTTTTCTTTCACTTTAATAAGGATTTTTCACGAGATTCTGCTGTAAGTGCAGGTCTCTACTACTTGGTTTTTATCTACTATTACCAATTCCAATAAACAGAGGATTAGCGCCACGTCTACACTTTTTCTATTCATTTCCCTTGCTCCACCTCTAATCACCTGTTTTGTATACCCTGTGGCGCAGTATCACACACTATTTGTCATTTACTTGATGTGTACAAAAGTACATTGCATTAATAGCACTGTACAGAAGTGTGATTCGTTGTGCTGCTGTACAGTGCCATGTGGTCCTGTACATTGTGCTGCGATAAAATGCAGCATGTCTGCATTTTATTGCAGCACGCTGCAGAGCAGCTTCTCTGACCAAATCAGATGATGTGATGGGGATAGTTGGATTCCTTTTATCCCATCAGCATTCAAGCCTGTAACATTGCGATTCAAAAAAGGTTAACTGTACAATAGATTATGACTGAGTCAACTGTGTTATGGCTTGCAATAGGGCCTCAAAAACAGGAGGGATTCCTCTATCCTTTTCTCTACTTCTTCAGGTATGTTCAGGACAGTTTGTCCTTAGTGTGCAGAGGCATCACCGTTGCCTTGCTCATGACCCTTCACAGCATTTGCTTTCTGGGTCTTGGCTGTAATCATGACCTTTTCATTTCAGGCCTCCCTGATCATCTTGCAATAGATCAAAGGATCACTTTGGACTCTTGTCCGATGTTAAGCATCATGGGGTTCAAAAGTTGAGTCCCTGTGAATCTGGGTCAGCAAAGTTTTGCTCACGGTATCTGTTTCCATTACACCCTTCAATATGACCAGGTGGAGGATCTTCTGATGACGTCTGCATGACGAAATGCATACGTTGGAACTTGGAGCGCCATTACATTACCTCCAGTCTGTTGAACGCAAGGCATCCCAGATCTATTGCTTTGGTATTTGTACTGACCCTGTAGCACTATTGATTGAAAGTGCGATTTTAAACTTTGAAAACTTTGATTTGAATAAAATTCATTTTTATGGATTTATGCTATTAGGAGTATTTCTTTCCATCCACCCGTATGTGAGTGTACCCAATGACCAGACCCACTGTGGAGGAGGAGATACCACCAGACAAGAGACCAGAGACGACCCTGCTTGAATGCACTTTACCCCTGAAGGGGTACATCTTTCTGGTGAGTGTGGAACAGAGAGGGGAGCACGTGTGAAATTCACCTAATTTTTCACCAAGAGATATTGTTTATACAGGCACAAGTCACTTTGGAAATTATTATTTTTATGAACTGTGATTTTTTTGGTTTACACCAGTGGATTCTTACATATACACTGAGCAAAATAATCCATCCACCTCACAGGTGTGGCATATCAAGATGCTGATTAGACAGCTTAATTATTGCACAGGTGTGCCTTAGGCTGGCCACAATAAAAGGCCACTCTAAAATCTGTAGTTTTATCACACAGCACAATGCCACAGATGTCACAAGTTGGCATGCTGACTGTAGGAATGTCCACCAGAGCTGTTGCCCTTGAATTAAATGTTCATTTCTCTACCATAAGCCATCTCCAAAGCCGTTTCAGAGAATTTGGTAGTACATCCAACCGGCCCCACAACTGCAGACCATGTGTAACCACATCAGCCCAGGACCTTCACATCCAGCATCTTCACCTCTAAGATCGTCTGAGACTAGCCACCCAGACAGCTGCTGCAACAATCTGTTTGCATAACCAAAGAATTTCTGCACAAAGTGTCAGAAACCCTCTCAGGGAGGCTCATCTGCATGTTCGTCATCCTCATCGGGGTCTCGACCTGATTGCAGTTCATCACCGTAACCTACTTGAGTGGGCAAATATTCACATTCAATGGCGTCTGGCATTTTGGAGAGGTGTTCTTTTCACGGATGAATCCCGGTTTTCATTGTACAGGACAGATGGCAGACAGCGTGTATGGCGTTGTGTGGGTGAGCGGTTTGCTGATGTCAACCTTGTGGATCGAGTGGCCCATGATGGCGGTGGGGTTATGGAATGAGCAGGCATATGCTATGGACAACGAGCACTGGTATATTTTATTGATGGCATTTTGAATGCACAGAGATACCGTGACGAGATCCTGGGGCCCATTGTTGTGCCATTCATCCACGACCATCACCTCATGCTGCAGCATGATAATGCACGGCCCCATGTTGCAAGGATCTGTACACAATTCCTGGATGCTGAAAACATCCCAGTTCTTGCATGGCCAGCATACTCACCGGACATGTCACCCATTGAGCATGTTTGGGATGCTCTGGATCGGCGTATATGACAGAGTGTTCCAGTTCCTGCCAATATCCAGCAACTTCGCAGAGCCAACATTCCACAGGCCACAATCAAAAACCTGATCAGCTCTATGCGAAGGAGATGTGTTGCACTGCATGAGGCAAATGGTGGTCACACCAGATACTGACTGGTTTTCGAGCCTCGACCCCCCTAATACAGTAAAACTGCACATTTTACAGTGGCCTTTTAAGCCCCATACACACTATTAGATTTTCTGTAGATTTTTGTCTTCAAATTTACCAAAACCATGTACTATGAGGTCAAACTTTAAGAGTTTCAGTTTGTATGCAATCAGGCAGGCCCTTGCACTACATGGTTTTGGTAAATCTGAAGACAAAAATCTGCAGAAAATCTAATAGTGTGTATGGGGCTTTATTGTGGCCAGCCTAAGGCACACCTGTGCAATAATCATGCGGTCTAATCAGCATCTTGATTTGCCACACCTGTGAAGTGGATGGATTATCTCGGCAAAGGAGAGGTGCTCACTAACACATATTTAGACAGATTTGTGAACAATATTTGAGAGAAATAGGCCTTTTGTGTACATAGAAAAAGTCATAGATCTTTGAGTACAGCTCATGATAAATAGGGGCAAACACAGAAGTGTTGCGTTTAGAATTTTGCGCAGTGTATATATTTTTATACAGAGTATAATCCAGTTTTATGGACAAATATTTTGTATGGACACTTTTCGCACACTAAACACACTGAGCACTTTATATGTGTATTTTTTAGTTTATGGAACTTTTTATTAGCCACCCAGGATTGCAAATGTTATATTGAGCACTCATACGATTTAACACTAATAATGTTAGTGTGTTCTGTTTCCAGAAGAGCTTCCAACACTTTGCAGCAGTGCAGTCCAGCTCATCTCACTTTAGGTTTCAGATGACATCTAAAGAATGGGCTCATAGACTTTTGATTATTCCCTGTGCTTTTCAGCTGTCTGCCACCTCCTATTCTTTCATGGCCTGTACTGCTTGGTTGATTCAGTTATCAAAGTCCTTGTCCTCCAAGGGTACAGGGATCTTCCCAGAGTAAACCTGCAGATTCCTGTACCCATAGTAGATGGGTGCAGATGAGTTCTTCAAGAAGCTCTCCATCAACCGTCCCACATCCATGAAGGGGGAGGTGGGCGGAAGTCCCGAGGATGGTATGGAGGGCTTAAATGAATCCGTTTTGACTCAATATCATCTGCTAAATGAAGACTCCATGGTAAAACTTTGACTCATATCCATTATCCTCCACTAGCAGGACAAGGGAAATCCTAGGGGATTCTCCACTTGTAGCGCTCCTCCACAATGAAGCTGCTTATGTTTGAGTTCCCCTGCTACTGGTGTTAGCAACCCACCAGGCAGTACTGCACTCTCTGACACATTGATGCTGAAAGAAGGGTTGTTTATTTGGCCTCTGACCTAAGAGGTTGCCCTAAATTTGGGAGATACAAAAAGGACTATAAAAACACAGCCCTCCTAATCAGTGGGACATAACTGTCCAGCATTTGTGTCCTTAGGTCTACATGGATTGTTCTAAACAAATTTTTGAAACCCCAACAGGAAAAGAGAAACACTCCTCATAACAAATTCCTGGGGATCCCACAAAGGGGTAGTACTGTCCCTTTAAGCAGGAATGTAAAAAAAGATGAAGGCCAAAGCCCTCTCACCACTCTGGCATTCATCGTGTAGATCAGTTCTGGGACAGCAGTTTTGAATTCAACTGTAGGCAGTTCCCCCAGTCCCTGACATGGTGGAAGCAGAATTCACATGTTGCAGCAATACCCCACTCAATAGGAGGACAGCAGGATGGATTTAGGTTAACACTCAGCCAAAGTCCTTCCACATTTTGGGCAGTAGCAGTTTCAGAGAGGTGGACACGCATTACGCAGCAGCAGAACTCAGGTGCAGCAGTGACTCTGCCCAATCAGGATGGCAGAGGCAAAGTTTGGCACACACAGCAGCAGGGGTCTAAAAGCAGAGGAGCAGTCATGTAGGCTATATGGCAGTCTAGCCTGCAATACACAGTGGAAAATATAGGGCCCCCTCTCCTTCAGCAGTGCAGTGCTCATTCTGCATTCCCCCAGCAGCATCCTGTGTCCTTTTCCCTCCAGGTCTCTACAGTACACACTGGGGTTGATTTACTAGAATTGGAGAGTGTAAAATCTGGTGCAGCTCTGCATGGTAGCCAATTAGCTTCTAACTTCAACTTGTTCAATTAAGCTTTGACAAAAAAAATGGAAGTTGATTGGTTTCCATGCCCAGCTGCACCAGTTTTTCCACTCTCCAGATTTAGTTTATCAACCCCACTGACCCCTTGCAGGCAGCTCAGCACTCTCCCAGCAGTCACAGGAGCTTCTGCCAACACACCTTTCCCCCCTAACTCCCCACCAGAGTAACTTCTGCAGCTTTGCAGCTTTGCAGACCTCTCCTTCTGCCTTCCAGCAGAGTCCTCCTGCAATTTGTAGTCCCTCACTGTCTTTCTCTGATTTGGGCCACCTTCCTGGGGACTACATCCCCCAAGAGTCCTTGCAACTCCAAACAGTTCTGGATAAGCCTCCCAGCCAATGACAGTGTCCTCCTCTCATTCTCGGTGATGGGAGTCCTTCCACTCTTTCTATCTACCTGTGAAGCCACTTTTTCTGATTGAGGAGAGAGAGTAAGTATTTAAGACAAAACCAGAGAAAATTCCCAGCTCAACTCACCAACCAGTCTGCTTATCAACCAAATTACCTTGTCCAACAGTAAAAAGGGGAAGACACTGTTAGAGAAAAGAAAGATGCTGCACACCCTGATAAGTGTAAAAAAGGGAATTTTCCCCCCGTGTGGGTTTTTTTAGCAGAAAAAAGGTGGAAAAAATACTACATGTGATTGAAAATTGATTGAATTTTTATTAATGACATGATATCAGAAAATTGACATTGATGATTAAATATGAGCTGTGGTACAGGAGATGTACAAGCAACAACACAGAGAACAACACAATTTACATAATTTTCAAGCGCTAAAGAAGTTGATGATATTGAGCAAACTGACGCGTTTCGACCCCGCCGGGTCATCATCAGAGGATGGGGTCGAAACGTGTCAGTTTTCGCTCAATATCAGGCACTGCTCAGCACCTGTCCAATACAGTCCCAAAAGTGAAGCATGGTGGTGGCAGCATCATGCTGTGGGGGAGTTTTTCAGCTGCAGGGACAGGACAACTGGTTGCAATCGAGGGAAAGATGAATACGGCCAAGTGCAGGGATATCCTGGACGAAAACCTTCTCCAGAGTGCTCAGGACCTCAGACTGGGCCGAAGGTTTACCTTCCAACAAGACAATGACCCTAAGCACACAGCTAAAATAACGAAGGAGTGGCTTCACAACAACTCTGTGACTGTTCTTGAATGGCCCAGCCAGAGCCCTGACTTAAACACAATTGAGCATCTTTGGAGAGACCTAAAAATGGCTGTCCACCAACGTTTACCATCCAACCTGACAGAACTGGAGAGGATCTGCAAGGAGGAATCGCAGAGGATCCCCAAATCCAGGTGTGAAAAACTTGTTGCATCTTTCCCAAAAAGACTAATGGCTGTATTAGACCAAAAGGGTGCTTCTACGAAATACTGAGCAAAGGGTCTAAATACTTAGGACCATGTGATATTTCAGTTTTTCTTTTTTAATAAATCTGCAAAAATGTCAACAATTCTGTGTTTGTCTGTCAATATGGGGTGTTGTGTGTACATTAATGAGGGAAAAAAATGAACTTAAATGATTTTAGCAAATGGCTGCAATATAACAAAGAGTGAAAAATTTAAGGGGGTCTGAATACTTTCCGTCCCCACTGTATACCCACATGGTGAGTAGCCTCACAAAAGGAGGCCGCGCCCACATGGAAGGTGAACACCGAGGGCAGCTGGGAGCCCAGGAGAAAGAAAAGCTTTACGGACTCCTTGGCCCCCGAAGAGGCACTCAGAAGCATCCCCAAAGCCTGGTCTCCTTAAAACCTCCTCTCTGCTCCACTTCAGCATCAGCAGTAAGGTCCAGAAGACAAGGATGAGCGGGAGGCCCAAGCTGCCAGGGAGCTGCTGGAAGGAGCAGCAGAGCACATCCCAGGATCAAGAAGGTACTGGGCATCATACACTGACACAGACCTACCTGCAGAAACAGACTGGGATAGGGGGGGCAGGGGAGGTACTGCGGGTAGGGACAGGGCTATGAGTCTCCCTGTCATCTTCCCCCTCTCTCTGTCAGCCCCCCTCTCTGTCAGCCAGCCCCCTTTCTGTCAGCCCCTCTTTCTGTCAGCCTCCTTCTCTCTGTCAGCCCCCCTCTTTGTCCACTACCCTCTCTGTCAGCCGCCCTCTCTCTCAGCCACCCTCTCTCTCTCTAAGTCCCCTTCTCTGTCCGCCACCCTCTTTCTAAGCCCCCCTGTCTCTCTCTCAGCCCCCCTCTCTGTGCTCTCCTCCCTGTCTGCCACCCAAAACAAACAAAACAAAAAAAACATGCAGCAACCAAAAAAAAAAAAAGGGGGTATGCAGCACTGTATACAGCACTAAATGTTATGTTATTAAGTAAAATCAATAAATGGTGCTGCGATCTAAGTGGTAGCAAACAGATAAATATGTAGACAAGATAAACAATAAAAGTGCTGAGTGCTGAAAAAGTGATCTATAAGCAACAATAGCAATGCAAACAAATAGATAATGTAAACAATATCAAGTTCTAAGTGCTAAAAAAAAGGATATATACTCCAATGGCAAATAGTATTATAAAGGAATAAATCCAGGTGAAGAATATCCTATATAAAGCATATAAAAATATATAAAAAAAAAAAAAAATATATATATATATATATATATATATATATATATATATATATATATATATATATATATATAAACAAATATATATATATATATATATATAAACAAATATATATATATATATATATATATATATATATATATATATATATATATATAAATAAAGTGCTAGTGACAGAAGTGAAGTCCAAGTAAACACCAGTCCTCAAGCGGATAATGTTGAGCAAAGTGAGAAAGTGGGGTGCTGAACACCAATTAACATTCTCTGCAGATATGGTGATGTGAACGGTGACTTGGTGACTTTCTTCTTTCTTCAGTGCAAACACACTTCTGTGTGTGATGGCCCCTTACCTTACCGCTGTAAGGTAACAGCTTAAAAGTAGACAGTAACAATCTAGAAATCTGGGATCCTGCAATGAACCGCAGTAGGTGCTTCTCCTTTGTGCACATCAACAGTGCTGGAAATCCTCGCAAGTAGATACAGTACCTTACAAAAGTGAGTACAGCCCTCACATTTTTGTAAATATTGTATTATATCTTTTCAAGTGACAACACTGAAGAAATGACACTTTGCTACAATCTAAAGTAACGAGTGTACAGCTTGTATAACAGTGTAAATTTGCTGTTTTAAAATAACTCAACACATAGCCATCAATGTCTAAACCGCTGGCAACAAAAGTAAGTACACCCCTAAGTGAAAATGTCCAAATTGGGCCCAATTAGCCATTTTCCCTCCCCGTTGTCATGTGACTCGTTAGTTTTACAAGGTCTCAGGTGTAAATGGGGAGCAGGTGTGTTAAATTTGGTGTTATCGCTCTCAATCTCTCATACTGGTCACTGGAAGTTCAACATGGCCCCTCATGGCAAAGAACTCTCTGAGGATCTGAAAAAAAGAATTGTTGCTCTACATAAAGATGGCCTAGGCTATAAGAAGATTGCCAAGACTCTGAAACTGAGCTGCAGCATGGTGGCCAAGAGTCCATAGAGCGCTTTTAATAGGACAGGTTCCACTCAGAACAGGCCTCGCTATGGTCAGCCAAAGAAGTTGAGTGCACATGTTCAGCGTCATATCCAGAGGTTGTCTTTGGGAAATAGATGAGTGCTGCCAGCATTGCTGCAGAGGTTGAAGGGGTGGGGGGTCAGCCTGTCAGTGCTCAGACCATACGCCACACACTGCATCAAATTGGTCTGCATGGTTGTCGTCCCAGAAGGAAGCCTCTTCTAAAGATAATGCACAAGAAAGCCCGCAGTTTATGGAAGACAAGCAGACTAAGGACATGGATTACTGGAACCATGTCCTGTGGTCTCATGAGACCAAGATCAACTTATTTGGTTCAGATGGCGTCAAGCGTGGCATGGCGGCAACTAGGTGAGGAATACAAAGACAAGTGTGTCTTGCCTACAGTCAAGCATGGTGGTGGGAGTGTCATGGTCTGGGGCTGCATGAGTCCCCAGCCACTGGGGAGCTACAGTTCATTGAGGGAACCAGGAATGCCAACATATACTGTGACATACTGGAGCAGAGCATGATCCCCTCCCTTCGGAGACTGGGCTGCAGGGCAGTATTCCAACATGATAACGACCCCAAACACACCTCCAAAACGACCACTGCCTTGCTAAAGAAGCTAAACCCTATTGAGCATCTGTGGGGCATCCTCAAAAGGAAGGTGGAGGAGTAGGTCTCTAACATCCACCAGCTCCGTGATGTTGTCATGGTGTAGTGGAAGAGGACTCCAGTGGCAACCTGTGAAGCTCTGGCAAACTCCATGCCCAAGAGGGTTAAGGCAGTGCTGGGAAATAATGGTGGGCTCACAAAATATTGACACTTTGGGCCCAATTTGGACATTTTCACTTACGGGTGTACTCACTTCTTTTGTTGCCAGCGGTTTAGACATTAATGGCTGTGTGTTGAGTTATTTTGAGGGGACAGCAAATGTACACTGTTATACAAGCTATACACTCACTACTTTACATTGTAGCAAAGTATAATTTCTTCAGTGTTGTCACATGAAAAGATATAATAAAATATTTACAAAAATGTGAGGGGTGTACTCACTTTTGTGAGATACTGTATATAAATGGTATGTAGAAAGAAGGGGTCACGAATCGTGAAATATGTAAAACTAGATAATTTTATTAATTACAGCCACCAGGAACAGACAGGCACCGGAAGTGACGTCAGATTGCGAGCTCGATGCTCGTGGGCTTTGGTTTTTAACCTATTTTGTTAATGTGAGTACCAGTATTGGCTATAATTAATAAAATCATCTAGTTTTACATACTTCACAATTCGGGACCCCTTCTTTCTGTTTCTACATACCATTTATCTACATGGGAGGATTTCCAGTGCTGTTGATGTGCACAAAGGAGAAGTCCCTACTGTGATTCATTGCAGGATCCCGGATTTCTGGATTGTTACTCTCTACTTTTACACTGTAATGCCGCGTACACACAATCGGATTTTCCAACAACAAAATCCATGTTTTTTTCTGACGGATGTTGGCTCAAACTTGTCTTGCATACATACGGTCACACAAATGTTGTCGGAACTTCCGAACGTCAAGAACGCGGTGACGTACAACAAGTACAACGGCACTATAAAACGGAAGTTCAATAGCCAGTGTGCCACCATTTGGGCTCCTTCTGCTAATCTCGTGTTTATCTCGTGTTAGTAGAAGTTTGGTGAGAGATTCACGCTCAGCGATTCAGCCTCATGCTTTTCAGATCATTACTGCTCTTCAGTTTGTGCTTGTGGGTTCGTATCTAGTTTTCAGTGCTTGCCACCCCAAAGCGCACACGAGGTCCATATAAAATATATGGAGTACTTTGCGGGTAGGGGGGCCATTGATATGCCAGAAAATGTTTAATAAACACTTTTAAAATATTTTTTTTTAGTTAAACTGAAATAATATTCCCTTTGATTTACTGCTTGTATTTCTTTTAGCTGTCTCCTAGGTTATCCAATGGGCTTTTTTTTTGGCCATTTTCTTCAATAGTGCAAACGTAATTTATTTGATACATGAGGTGACAATCTCTTCTTCAGCGAACTATTATTATGTTGTGGGTCTGCTACACACACACCTTGTTTTTGTTGTTAATGTATGTAATGCATTACTGATAAAAATATACGTCATTTTCAGCACCATGAATGATTTTTGGTGAGTCACGAAAATGGCATGATTGTGGCAAATTATAAAGCACTGTGGGAGTTATTTACTAAAGGAAAATACACTTTGCACTCCAAGTGCACTGCAAAAGTGCACTCGAAACTGCACTTGAAACTGCACTGAAAGTGCCCTTGTAGTGCAAAGTGGATTTGCCCTTAGTAAATAACCCCCATTTCAGTGTAAACACAAACTTAGTCCAAAAAATGATATTGAGCATTGAAAGAAGAAGCCACGCTTTGTCGAGTAGAAAATTTTTTACTTTGTGCACATTCACATGTGCGTTAGAAAAGGGTTTTTGAACAAACCAACATATTTTAGTAATAACATTTTTGTTTTTGACAGTACAAATAGCCTTTTTTGTGTTAAAACATGCATGTTTAAAACCATAAAACAATACACAACTCAGGAACTTACAAAGTTCAACTTTGACAAAGTGAAGGCAATATCAGACATTAGTATATCAAAACTGTGTTGATATTGCCTTCATCAGATGGGGTGATGTCGCCCCTGTGAAAGCCAAATTTTTAAGATGCACACAAGTTGGGAGTCAAAATGTGGATTTCCCTCCTGATCCCATGCCTAATATCAACATGTGCTAGCTCCCACCATGGGGGATCAATGAACGTGTTTCGGGGGTGCAACCCCTTCCTCTCATCTACTTTAGTTGCGAGGAAAGGGTTGCACCCCCAAAATGCGTACCTTGATATCCCGTGATGGCAGATAGCACATGTTGACACACTGTGTGCATCTTCAAAATTTGGCTTTCTAAAAAATATTTAAAATGTGTGAAAATAGTAAAAATACAAACAAACTAGAAGAATTTTGGGGTGTTTTAGATTCTGCGTAAAACATCAATGATGTTTTTGAGTCTTTTTTCCACATCATTGATGTCTTCCTTGATCTTCTGTAAATCACGATTGCACACCATGATCTCCCCGATGAGGACGTGTGCACTTGCACTTGTGAAAAGAGATTCTTCTTCCACAACATCCACATCACCTAAAATAAAAAAACACACCATGTATTATAAATATGCAGGCATCCATCTATTACCTGAAGCTGTGGTCTCAGACACACACCTGTTGTGGTCACTATTTCACCCACTTCATAAACCTCTCCTTCCTCCACATCTTCTGGTTGTGGTGTGGGGATTTCCTTTTCTTTAGGAGGTGGGGGGTCCCTGGTGTCCTCAGATGTCCCGAGTCTTTTCTCCCCTATGTGAATAAAAAAAGGTATACTTAGCACACAAATATTTGAGGTGAGAAATAGTAATATGAAACATTGCTTGGAAGTGTCGTACAATTGTCTTTTTTGGCAGAGTTCCAAGCCGAAGACATGTTTTTTTTCCCTTTATAAAGCTGGAATACTTACCTTTTTTGTTCAATTTTCACACATGGAAACACCCCTAGTATCCACTGGAGCACCTGTGTGGGACACCCTAAAAATGGTGTTCTGGTGTTCAACACTAGTGCTCCTGAGTCCAGATGTGTAAACAGCTGCTGAGTGTCTTCTCCTTACACTGAATCAAGTTTGTATTTCATTCTAGTTACAAACCCATCTAGACAACAAACTTCTTTTAATACAAATAGGCATGAACAAATGTAGTTAACCTGCATCTGCCAAAAACATTGTATTAGTGGGCGAATGAACGATGTTTACTACGAACGATTACTGTGCCCACGAACCTGAAATTTGCCATTTTAAACTGTACAACAGTAAAGAAAAGCACATGGAGCAGCATGCAAGTAATAATAATAATAGGAACACACGACAACTACTTACTTTTTTGAAGAACTCTCTTGATCTTCCTGTACTGATCGTGCTCCCTCAATTTCAGGTCTGACCAGCGTTTCTTCAATTGATCCTTGGAGCGTCGTACCCCAAAATTCCTGTGCAGACTTTTCACAACTTTAGTCATGATCTTGGCCTTTCTCACATTTGGGTTTGTGTAAGGTCCATGCTTCCCATCATAGTCGGCTCTCTTCAAAATGTCCACCATCTCCACCATCTCTATAAAGGACATATTTGAGGCCTCAAATCTCCTCCGGGATCGGGACGTTCGTGGCTCCGGCCTTTCATCGTTGCTGCTGCTGTCTGCATGCACTTGCTCTTTATCCACCATGTACTCTCCCACTGTGCCGAAAGACAAGGGGCGGGGAATAGACTAGAAAGAACATCAGGGGCGGGCGGAGTTTCACACATGCGCAGTGTATATAAAGCATAACACAAGTACGTCGTACGTACGATCTGTGAGAGGAGGAAGGATTAGCGGAAGCGCCGAACGTAATAACAAAGGTACAATTTGAGCTTGGTGCATCAGTGGTCTATACTGCTTCTAGATTGAGGCCTATATTGGGACACGATTAGAAGAGTTTAGCCTGACAATAGGGTTTGTCTTGGGTTGTGTCTTCCAGAGAAAATGGATCCATTCAATGATAGGGAATTTCTAGCAATATTCATTGACATGTTCAGGGAGCTGCCCTGTCTGTGGCAGGTGAACCACCCGTTTTTTTAATAAGCTAAGAAAGAGGAAGGCAGCGCTGGAGAAACTGCTTGAATTTGTGAAGCCGATGATCCCCACGGCAGACATTACCTATTTGAAGGCCAAAATTGGTGGCATGAGGAGTTCTTATCTTAGGGAGCGAAAGAAGGTCCAGAATTTCCAGAGATCAGGGGCAGCAAATGACGTTTATGTACCCAGGCTTTGATACTATGACAGACTGCATTTTCTGTCAGACCAGAGTGAACCCAGGCCAGCACTCTCCACTCTTCATTCAAGGCTTCCTTCCACCTGAGCTGAGGCTTCCGATGTCCAACCTGGGCCTTCCACCCAGGAAGATGTGGAGGAGCCCAGCTTGAGTCAGGTAAAGCATTGTTCAACATATTTCTTGTCGTAAAATTAATGATGTTAACTAGATGTTATTATTGATCACTAATTGCTGATTTAACAAAGTGGTTTACATATCAATAGACAGTAGTGGCCAAAAAGGATTGCGACAAGAATGAAAAATGCTGGGCTCAGAATGATAGTCTTTTATATTTGTTAACATTCAATTTGCAACAGTCATGAGCTCAAAATTGTATGTGATTGATGACCAAAAAACTAAAACTATGTCCCTTTTTCATACACAGGAAAGCCTCAGCCAGGAGGTGGCGGGGGTAAGTGGCAGCCAAGAGGTCGACCATCCTCCTCCTCCACCTCCTGCCACAACTTCAACACCAGAGGCACAGCCTGGAAGGAAGCGTCCAAGGAAGACAAGAGTGTGATGGCCTGGGTTCAGTCGGGTCGGGCAAAAGATGCAGGCTGTTGTATGACCACAGCCTGGGGACATATATGTCATCTGCTGCTGTTCCTGATCTCTTGGACTCCTGAACCGGTTTGTGCTCACTATTATATGGACTCCTCAGGCCACCAATTTTGCCTGTAAAAGAGTTTTGATGTGTGCCCTGGGGTACAAATTTCACCAGTTTATCCAGCGTTGCCTTCCTCTTTATTTTGTTATGACCCATAATAAATGGCTATTTAAAAAAAAAAAATACTTGCCTATGTGTTTTACTTCAAAAAGGACAGTTTGTGAGTAGGCAGGTACATTTCAAAAATACAATGTCAAATTAACAAGGGAGACCAACCAACCTCCTTGAGGGTAAAAAATACAAGATAATAATGGTGTTGTGGTAACTTGACACACAAAACGAAAAAAAAAAATATTATGGAGATCACTAGAAAAAAATAAATAAAACAGGAGATCTTGATAAAAAAAAAAAAATACTAAAAAAATAAATACAAAACATTATTATGGAGATCTGACAAAAAAATAACTAATATTATTCAGGAGATCACGAGAAATAATAAAGAAATAATTTTTTCAGAACTGTGTGACTATCAGCAGCAAAACAACTTCATTATTCTAGCATTATAAAGAAGAAGAGAATGCGCTGCATTAAAAGATTTAAAAATTTGCAGCGTGACGAATGTGCTATCTCCATTAGGAACGCTAGTTTTATCAGACTGAGCGCTTCCGTCTCGTAATTAATTCAGAGCATGCGTGGAACTTTGTGCGTCGGAATTTTGTACACACGCTCGGAATTTATGAGAACGGGTTTTGTTGTCGGAAAATTTGAGATCTAGATCTCTAATTTTGTTTGTCGGAAATTCCGACGGAAAAAGTCCGATGGAGCCTACACACGGTCGGAATTTCCGACAACTAGCTCCCATCAAACATTTGTTGTTGGAAAATCCGATCGTGTGTACGCGGCATTACCTTACAACGGTAAGGTAAGAGGCCATCGCACACAAAAGTGTGTTTACACTCAAGAAAGAAAAAAGTCATCAGGTCACCGTTCACATCACCATATCTGCACAGTGTTAATTGGAGTTCAGCACCCCACTTTCTCACTTCACTCAACAGTATCCAATTGAGGACTTGTGTTTACATGGACTTCAGTTCTGTCACTAGAACTTTATTTTTATATATATGATATGATTTCAATGGGCGGGGCACTTTAGCAGCGGTGTATACACCGCTGCTAAAGCGCTGCAAAGATGCTGCTTGCCGGACTTTTTTTAATGTCCCGCAAACGCACCGCTCCAGTGTGAAAGCCCTCGAGAGAGGCACTGTACAGGCACTTTGCAGGCTCTATTTTTAGCACTATAGTGCCTGTAAAGCTCCTCAGTGTGAAAGTAGCCTTACTAGCAATCAAAGCGATATCACACAAATTCACATGTTAGTTAAAAGAAATATGGCAGTCACCATTGCTGAGTTCCTTTTGAATATCTTACTTGTTTGGCTGTTATACTGACCCTCTGCTGCTTTCTAATGTACTGACCAGAAACAAGTATGCAGATCAGGAAAGTAAAAGTAGAGTTCTTATATAGTTTGTATACTTGTTCTGGGATAGTGGCTAAAATTATTGGAGTAAGAGAGTCAGCTGAAGAAGAGGAGGAGTCCAAAAAATGTGTCCTGCGACCCTACATTTACAGGAGACCATCGTCCACTGATAGCTGTCCTTGGGATCAAGCGAGCTGAGCAGGAGCAGCAGAGACTTCTGGCATCCAGTCCAGCTCTTCACCTGTCAGCTAGCAACACAGTGATCTTTGAGTTGTGTGTTGAGTGGGCTCTTTCTCGGGGACTATATGAACTCTTTCACATTTTATTTTGTGAGTACATAATATGTTGTCTTTAATAAAACCCTTTCATCCTTTTACTACACCAAAGGTCTGCGCTGTTTTTTTCCCTTCCTTTGCTGTTGTTAGCATAATAGCCAGGAAACTAGTACCTGTAAAAAAAAAATCACAAAAGAAGGTTTTCATTAATGAGGTTCTTTATGAATTCTCCAGAGTGGGTAATTACACAATATTCATTGTAACAAACACATTGATGCCTCAAACTATTCAACTATGTAAGTCTAGAAACTAAATGCATTAGTATTGATATTATCGACATTTTCATAGACTACCGTATATGGCCACATTTATGAAGATGCTACTCCAAACTGTTGATTTAAGATGTTTCCAGTGTAGAGATGTAACATTTCTGGAAATTTTGAAATCATGAGAAAAAATACATTTTTAAAAGGAATGGGGATCTTTGGGAGGCAGTGGTTTGTAATACTTCTTCCTTGAAGATGGGCGGCACAGTGGTGTAGTGGTAGCACTCTCACCTACCAGTAAGAAGGGTCACTGGTTCGAATCCCAACCATGACACTACCTGCTTGGAGTTTGCATGTTCTCCCTGTGCCTGCGTGGGTTTCCTCCGGGTACTCTGGTTTCCTCCCACACTCCAAAGACATGCTGGTAGGTTAATTAGATCATGTCTAAATTGTCCCTAGTATGTATGAATGTGAGTTAGGGACCTTAGATTGTAAGCTCCTTGAGGGTAGGGACTGATGTGAATGTATATGTAAAGCGCTGCGTAATTTGACGGCGCTATATAAGTACCTGAAATAAATAAATAAAGATGCTGCTGGTGAAGAAACACTTTGTGATGATTCAGAATTAGCGGAAAGAGTGTTTCTAGAATGAGAACTCTGAAGGGAAAATCTTCTTGCATTTTCATTATGGTCCTCATCTTTTCATTCTATAAAGTATTTTTTAATGTCTTTAGGGCACCTCTGGCCTGCCAGGGTGTTTTTTTGTCCTCCTTTTAGCATTTGGAAAAAAATTTTTTTTGCTCTCAGCAGAAATTGCACTGTGGAAATGTTTCCAAACTTTGGAAATGTTGGTCTCACCATTTTACCGTGAGGAGGAAAAGAAAAAACTATTTACTGAGCAGACTATAGGGAAACATTATACTGTGATGGTGAAGAACATTATTAGAAACCATTTAAAAGTTAAAAGGATAAACTAATTTACCCTCTTACCTGTCAATGAAGGCCTGACAGAAACTATTATCTACTGCATCCGAACAATCACCCAACTGTAGGAGGTACAAAATGGAGCCAACAAGCACGCTAAACTGGAGCCTTTCCTTTGCAGTGCCCCCAGATGTGCATATTCTCTTGTTTGAGAACTGCATTGAAAAGTACAGTGTTACTTGAATTTTATTCCAGGGTTTGCTTGTCTTCAGCTGAGAAAACATGCAATAAGTTAAGACTACATACATTTTCGGAAACCTTTCAATAAGGGACACATGGAAGGGATTTAACCCTCCATTATCCAGTAAACAGTTTGATTACCATGGTGTATATATATATATATATATATATATATATATATATAGATGTTAGAGAAATTATACTTTAAATGTCAGTTATGAAAGACGCCATTTTGATTATCATGGCCTAGAAATAAGTTATAGTGATAATATGGAGTCAGCAATATATACTCAGCAATATAATATGCTTAGATGTGCAGTTTTGAATGTATCCTGTATTTTTGTGTTGACTTGGGGAGTTTTCAAGTCAGTATCCTGTAAGCATTGTTATATGTAAGATAACAGTCTGTAACAGACACTTCCACCTTTCCTGTTGTGTCCAGAATAAAGTTGAAAATACATGAGACTGGGCATTTTAAGACAGGAAAGGGGGGAGTCCAGGGCTTATAAAAAAAGACATGTACCATAGTAATCTCTTAGAAATGATAAAGGCTGCATGAACGTGTAATTCATTTCTCTTGCATATGCAATAAATATTACCTTGATTCCCGAGGGCGATCTGAGATGGTGAAATTATTGCCTTAACAATTTGGTCCTTCGAGCCGGAAGTCCATTTCCCCGAGACGCACTGGCCAACAGTGACTGATGACCGTACGGCAAAACTGTAAGTCCTCCATTTCAAATTAGATGTTAAAAAGAGGCCGGTCCGCTGAACTAGTGCCTCCCGGGCAGCAACTTACCGGATCAGCACAAGAGACCGCTCTCGGGACAAGGTAAGATTTTTATTTTTATTTTATTATTAACCTTTTGTGTTAGACTTGATTAGGAATTTGATGAATAAGGAATTTGAATATATACATACAATATAGAGATTGATTGAATGTTTATCTGTTTCTGTCCTATCTGCTTTACTCTTGTTGAGGGGAAATAAGTGGTCACGTATTCCCCGTATAGATCCGTCTGTGGCCATCCTGGATGGGCAGACCTAGTGACTAGCCCGCGTTTTGGGAAGACGCGCTCAGGGCGACCTGGCGGCAGTCGAGCATTGCGGGTGTTCTCTCTTGTGTGTTTTGATCGAAGGTTTATCTGTTTCTGTCCTCCTATCTGCTTACTCTTGTTGAGGGGAAATAAGTGGTCACGTATTCCCCGTATAGATCCGTCTGTGGCCATCCTGGATGGGCAGACCTAGTGACAAGCCCGCGTTTTGGGAAGACGCGCTCAGGGCGACCTGGCGGCAGTCGAGCACTGCGGGTGTTCTCTCTCTTGTGTGTTCTTGTTTGTTTCTTCTGGTTAATTGTCATTTGATATAGGGGTATGGTCCCATACTAATATCCGGGTGCAGATAAAGGAAATTTGTCGATTGGATCTTAGATCCAGACAGCCTTGTAAACTGCAGAAAATCCCTTGGGGACACATAAATACTCCTAGATCAAAACCTAAAAGTACCCCCTGTTGATACAAGGGTGTGGCCTGATAGATTTCTAGGCATATAAATACCCTTGGATCAAAAATACTTCCAGATAAAGAACCCCCCCCCTCCGTTGATACAAGGGTGTGGCCTGATAGATTTCCAGGTAACAAACAGAGGACATTTGGCGGACCGCAGTGTTCATGCCAGCCTCATATGTTGTATTAATCCTGAGCAGGCACATAAATACCCTTGGATCAAGGACTGAAATATTAAATGTTTTGATAGGATGAAAGAACAGTCGGGAGAATTCAGTTTCCTCGTAATTCTGTAAATGCTCTCTACAAGTTAGTGAAGTATTAAGTAATGATAAGAGAACAGTCGGGAGAATTTAGTCTCCCCGTAATTCTGTAATTCTCTAAGACACCAGTGTTTTAGCAATACACAAGATCAGTAATCTAGAAGTGATATATCATGACTAGAAAGTCTGTGAGTGATTGCAAGTGATAAGATACTGTGTGCGTGTGTTGTGTCATTGTGAGAAGACATTAACAAAAAAAGAGCTCCGTGTGCACGATAAACAAAGTAGGTATGATCCATGGAAAATCTGTTGGTGTGAATGAAGATGTTAAGTATATGTGTAGTCTAGACAAAGAGAATGTGACATTTCTTTAAATGTGGAAAACAAAGTATGATTTTGATGCGTTTTTAAATAAGGATTATTGTGTAATACTGTGTAGAAAGCTTAAAAATGATGCCGGCATGAAAATAAGAAAACAGAAGAAATTAGGCCTTCCCCAGGCAAAGAAATGGCTTGAGGAGGCTAACCATAGGTTAAATTCAGAAAACCATAAAAAGACTATGTTTTTGAACAAAAGAGGAGGACAATAATATGACCGTCCTCTGACGTTTAGTTCAGCAAGTATTGACTGAACAAAACGTAACAAACCAAATGCAACCTGACTCTCCACTGTTTGTTGTTCCCCTGTGGTCACCTGGGTCACCCGCAGATGCAACCGATTCTCTTATGGCTGCAGCTAAACCCCCTCTCAAAATGACTCTTGCTGTCCAGAGGAGTCCACAAGGGACCCCCTTTACAGCAACTATTACAAATTTTTCGGGGACCTGGTGAACCAATTGATATCCCCCTCAGCTGGGGAACAAACAGAATGTGGAGAGGAAGAATTTCCACTAATTGAAGTTCCCAAACCTAGGGCAGGACAAAATGTAGGCGGTATAGTAGTCCCCAACACTATGATGGTCTATCGCCCCTGGACCCCTGAGGATGTTAAAAAAACTACTGAAGGGGTACCACATTCCAAGGTGAACATAGCTTAAATCAGGGATGGTATCATGGGAATGATTGCTAACTATCATCTTATTGGGAGGGAAATAGAGCAGGTCACCAGACAGATCCTGGGTCCCGACTGGCATCATGTAGTGGGAGATTGGAGTGGATTAAACAATCAGGGAGTTGTGTTGCCTCATGATGATGCAGCACTAGAAAACAGGAGGAATGCTCTTATAGCAAGGATAGAGAATAGATGGATACGTCGAGCCGACTGGTCCATTATAAATCAGTGTGTACAGGGAGAAGAGGAAACAGTGGACAATTTCATTGTTAGGATGAGGGAGATTTTCAATAATCACTCAGGAATAGAAGTCCCAGTAAATCAAGTAAACGATAGTACATATGAGCAACAGCTAAAGGATGCAATCTTGAAGGGGCTGTTTGCCCCTATATCAAGTTTGTTATCAAACACATGATCAACCATAGGATCTGCAGACTACAAGGGCTGATAGAGTATGCGAGGCATGCTGAGCGGCACTTCCAATCAAAAAAGAGAGTAAAGAAAGGGAAAGTGTTTATGTAGATGAAGGTAATGATGTGTATGTCATTGAGAAGGAGAACAGAAGGATAGGAAACACCTGAACAAGGCCCCGCATTCAGGACTATGAAAAAAAAAAAAAAAGAGAAGGGAGTGTTTCCTGTGAGGTAAAAGAGGTCACTTGGCAAAAGAATGTAGGTCAAACAGAGAGGAAGATGCATGAAGATGTTGGTATGTCTGCAGAGAGAGAGATACAGAAGAAAATGATGAGAAAGAATCTGAAATTTTGGATGTGTGCACTATTGAAACTTGTTTGCATGCTAAAGTCAAGTCAGAAATAATCTTGGTTGTGAAGGCTAACATTTCTCTGTGATACTGGGGCTTGTAGGACCCTAATACACCCGCTGGATATGAAAAAGGTAAAGAAAAAGGTGTAGTATATGTAAAATCTGCAAAATGGGTTGATGCACCAGGAGGTCATGTCTGAAGGCCTTACTGTGGAAGATCCACAGACAGGTAAATAGGCTCAGTGTAAAATTGTCATTATGACTAAATGTCCTGTTAATTTGTTGGGTAGAGACATGTTGCACGCTCTTGATATTTCTGTCGTACCAGTGGAGGGAGGTCTCAGAGCCCATCGGCTGTGTGAAAAACAAATCACAGCCGTGGATAATGAGCCCTGATACTGGTACAGCCTGGAATTTGCAAACTGAGGGATTAAATATACCCAAAACCCTGGCAGAAATAATTGACAAAGAGTCTGTGAGGAAAAGGTATAAGGTCCAGACAAACCTCTATTGCACCATGTATTACAGAAAGATCTCTGGGCCTGATAAGTCCTATGAGAAACAGTTAATGAGTCTCACTAACACTGAAGTTCTATTAAAATGTCTGTACTGTGATAAGGAAGGAAATAGCGTGGCTACTTGTCTCCTACCACAGCCTATTCTGCAAATATACAGGCAGGATACTGTCCTTGTGTTTCGGTCACCCAGAATCCCAAGGTATCATGGCATGAGCTAGGAGAACTTATCACGAACTGGGTCCAACTGACAGATGAGAAACTAAAATCCAGAGGGATTCAGAGGTATAGAAGGCATAAGGGAGAGAAAGATGGGTGGAGACTCGTGCAGGATTTACAGGCAGTCAATGGGGCCGTATTACCGAGGGCCCCGGTGGTCCCAGACATGCATGTCCTCCTGAACGAGCTCTACCCAGAGAACGAGGTATTTTATGTTATCGATAACAGTAATCCTTCTTTTCCATTCCCTTACACAAAGACAGTCAGTTCTGGGTTGCATTTATGTACACGAAAAAAAAAAAAAAGGGGTACACATACACTAGGTTATCCCAGGGATATTGTGAAAGTCCAACTACCTTCTCACAAAGAATGTCCAATAATTTGTCTCGGTTTGTACCTCCTAGTGTGTTAAATTCTCTTGTATGCGGATGACATTCTGGTAGTAATTTATGTAAAATTACCATGGTTCTGATGCATTTCCTCACAGACCAAGGTCAAAAGGTCAGCAAAGACTAATTACAACTGTGGAAAGAAAAGGTGAAATACCTGGGTTACATTTTATCTCAAGAAGGTAGACTTTTGCATGAGATCCGAAAAGAGGCCATCCTTCAAGTCCCCAAATCACATACCAAAAAAAGAAATGATGTCATTTCTTGGCATGGCAAATGTCTGTAGAGCATGGATAGCAAATTATGCTACGGAGGTGGAGCCTCTTTCTGATCTCATCTATGGTTCACTAATGTCTGCAAAAGATTCCATTCAGCGGAATGTGCAAGCAGAGGATGCATTTACGAAGGTAAACCACCTCATTATGGGTTCCTCTATGCTTAGCCTTCCCAATTACAGTAAAACCTTTTATCAGACTGTAGATTGTAAGGAAGGATCTCACGGATGTTCCCTTTCTAGATGCTGACATTACCTTTTGTGTTGATGGGTCTTGTAAAAAGGACGATAAAGGGGTACATCAAACGGCATACGCTATAGTAACGCATGACCAGGTCATTGAAGCCAGACCCCTTCCCAGTTCCTACTCTACACAACAAGCTGAAATTATTGCCCTATCTAGGGCCTGTAGTCTAAGGGAAGGGAAGAAAATAAATATTTATACAGACTGCCAATACGCTTTTTCTACTATACACATATTTGCCCAGCAATGGAAAAATAGGGGTATGATTACGTCCACAGGTAAACCAATCTCACATAGAGATCTTATCCTGGCCCTTCTAGAAAATGTACAGAAACCAACACAAGTGGCTATTTGTAAATGTACAGCACACAGAAAGGGAACAGATCCAATTACTCTAGGGAATGCACTAACAGACAAGACCGCAAGGGAAGCTACTACAGGACCGCAAAAAACACACATATACTATACAGGTCCCCAAGAAAATGATGAGGTACGGAAAGCTATTGATAAAACATGGTTATCAGAAATGCAGAAAACATCACCGGCAGGTGAAAAACAAAAGTGGTTTTCTAAAGGGGCAACGCTGGTCAATGGTATATACACAAGTACAGAAGGTAAACCCATCTTACCTACATCACTGTTTAGATATGCTGCGTTATTGAGCCATGGGCAAGCCCATATCTCAAAAGGAGGGATGGTGCAGGTGATCAATAAGGTGTTCACAACATATGGGTTTACAAATGACTCTAGAAATTTTTGCCTCACATGTCCGCTTTGTAACAGATACCATGCTCAAGGTGCCCTAAGACCCTTAAGAGGTCATTTCTCACAACCCTCTTATCCCTTTCACACGATATGCATGGATTTTATGATTATTGTTGTTTATAAAGTGGGCGGAAGCTTTTCCTATGACACACCCAAATGGGCAGTCAGTAGCCAAAGTACTAATCAAAGAGGTGATTCCATTTCATGGGACCCCCTCTGTGATTTACAGTGACAACGGCTCCCATTTTGTAAACCGAACAATACAACAAATTGATAAATGGTACAATATTGACCTAAGAAGACCACTGTGTCTACCACCCACAATCTGTGGGCACAGTGGAGAGACACAATGGTACCTTAAAGAGTAAACTAAGAAAATTGTTAAAGGAAACAGGGAAAAATAAATGGGTTTAGTGTTTGCCAATGGCATTGTTGAGTATAAGAATTACCCCTACTGCTAAAGGTCTAACACCGTATGAAATGTTGTATTGTAAACCTTATTATATTCAACAACTAGCCACCGTTCCTCTCCCTGAAGAGGAAATAGACTCGACTTGTATAATAAGAATGTTTTCATAAAATATTACTGGGTCAGAATGTGTAAATGAGAAAAAGAGCTACTCTAAGACTAAAATGCAAAGTATACCCCCATCAGTACAAGCATTACCAGGAAATTTTACTTGTTTCTCTAACAATGACAGTAATGGTACAAATGTTGGCACCCTATCCCCTGAATACTGTGCAATTACAACCCTTACTACAGACATTAAGTATGAACTAAAATGGTTTCAGGAACAGAAACAGCAATTGGCTGATGTTTGGTGTTTGTGTGGAGATAAGAGACTAAGGCCCAGACTGCCACCTAGATGGGAGGGTAGTTGTGCCCTTACCCGATTGCTGCTTCCCTTTCATATAGTTCCTATGAGTGATAAATCAATTAAACTACCAGGTAAATACTTTTTTTTTAAAGGAATTAAGCGAGAAACACCACAAGGATCATTTGACAAACAAGTGTATATAGGTGTTCCACGAGGAGTTCCAGATGGAATTAAAGCGCAGAATCAAATAACAGCAGGACTCACCTCACTCTTCATATGGGCCCAGCCCAACAAGAACATCGACTGGATAAACTACATCTACAGCAGAGGTTTGTGAATTACACCAGAGATGCTATCAAAGGCATAGTAGCACAATTGGACGCCACCTCTTTGACAGCGTGGCAGAACCGTATAGCGTTGGATATGTTGCTGGCAGAAAGGGGCGGGGTATGCAAAATGTTCGGCACCTTCTGCTGCACTTTTATTCCAAACAATACGGCACCTGATGGAAGTATCACCAAAGCCTTACAAGGCCTACAAATGCTATCCGAAGAATTAGCTGAGAACTCTGGTGTAGAGAACCCCCTGACAGGACTTTTCGGAAAATGGTTTGGTAAATGGGGTGATCTTGCAAAAAGTTTGCTTATCTCTATTGTCATGGCAGCCGCAGTTCTTACATTGTGTGGATGTTGCTGCATTCCCTGTATTAGGGGAATTCTTCAAAGACTGATTGACACATCTTTAACAAAAACTATGCTCCTCCAGAGCGACACGGAACTATACTCGGAACCTGATGATGAATTTACAACTCTCGCTAAGGACTTATCTGTCTAAATGATAATACCTGGTAAAATAAAATAACCTGGATATTTGAAGTATTGACATTATTAGTATAAAAGGAGGGAGATGTTAGAGAAATTATACTTTAAATGTCAGTTATGAAAGACGCC
The DNA here is from genome assembly GCA_037952925.1 of Lithobates clamitans. Classification (NCBI taxonomy): domain Eukaryota; kingdom Metazoa; phylum Chordata; class Amphibia; order Anura; family Ranidae; genus Lithobates; species Lithobates clamitans. The sequence continues at coordinate 4,752,727 of JBBGZY010000449.1, forward strand.
ATTTTGATTATCATGGCCTAGAAATAAGTTATAGTGATAATATGGAGTCAGCAATATATACTCAGCAATATAATATGCTTAGATGTGCAGTTTTGAATGTATCCTGTATTTTTGTGTTGACTTGGGGAGTTTTCAAGTCAGTATCCTGTAAGCATTGTTATATGTAAGATAACAGTCTGTAACAGACACTTCCACCTTTCCTGTTGTGTCCAGAATAAAGTTGAGAATACATGAGACTGGGCATTTTAAGACAGGAAAGGGGGGTGTCCAGGGCTTATAAATAAAGACATGTACCATAGTAATCTCTTAGAAATGATAAAGGCTGCATGAACGTGTAATTCATTTCTCTTGCATATGCAATAAATATTACCTTGATTCCCGAGGGCGATCTGAGATGGTGAAATTATTGCCTTAACAATATATATATATATATATATATATATATATATATATATATATATATATATATATATATTATTTATCATTGTAAAAGAACATATTCCACATTTCTTTCTTTTTTTTTCCGAAAATGGCTTTAAAAAAAGGGGAAAAACTTTTTTCCCCCAATGTTTCCATTTTTTTCAGGCCTTCTCATCTATATTCCAATGTATACTACTTGAGTGGCCTACACTGGGCAGTGACCACAACCCTATTTAAGACCACATGTATGAATTGGAATGCCAATTGAAAACTAGGTCCAACATCAGTACCTGACCTAATCAATTCTCTTTTGGCTGAATTCACATAGTTTCTACACACACACACACACACTCAAAAATATTGTGGAAAGCCTTACTAGAAGAGTAAATACTGTTTTGGTCTCAAAGAGAGATCCAACTCCATATCAATGCCTATGGTTTTTGAATGGGATGTGCAACAAGTTCATATAGATGTGATAATCAGATGTCCACAAAGCTGTGACCTTATAGTGTATTTCTGTATATTTTTTAGAATACACATACATCTTAAACTTATTTATATATATAGGGGTTGATTTACTAAAGGCAATAAGACTGTGCACTTTGCAAAGTGCAGTTGCACTCTGAAAATGCAGTTGCTCCAGAGCTTAATAAATGAGGTAAAGCTTCACTTTGCAAAGAAGTCAGCAGAGTTTCTGCTCATTTACTAAGCTCTGAACTGCACTTTCCAAAGTGCACAGTCTATTTGCCTTTAGAAAATCAAGCTCCTAGTCTCTTCTCAACCATTTTTCTTTCCAAGCTGATGTTTTGACAAATGAGGATTGTCACGGCCTAGTTTGTAGATCAGCAAATGTTGTGTAGAGATGTCCATATATGACTGGATTGACAGATAGACACAAACGATTATTTTTCTGAGTGTCTATGTACTACTACTACATGTGTAAATATGAATGTATATCTATATAAGAACCATATTCCTTGTCCCCAGACACACTCTGAGGATAATATGGTTATTGATCGCCATTGATTGCTATCACTTATCTGGAAATGCTGATGGAGCAGGGAAGGAGTTTAACTCACCATTATCCAGTACACAGCTGAAGAGGGCAGTATGGGTAGCTCTCCCTCACTGGGCATTGTGACTGTAATATGGGCAGGGAGCAGATTTGGGGTTTTCACATATAAGATATTAGGTAGCACATATTCTCAGTAAAGCAGAAAAGTCCTACCGTGTATGGTAGTGATACCCAGACATTATTACTTCAAGATTGTGATAGGTAAACCCCTGACACCAGCATGGAAGGGGTTAATGGGTTAATGTGCTTTGTACATCTCTGACAGGAATGGCATTGAGTGAAGGTTTGTATATACTAGATGGATCTTTCAAAGCAAACGGTAATATTCTGCATGTAGGCAGGAAATGGGTTAAGGCTGGTCTCAGCACTCTGATATTATATATTTTGTCAACCTGTCTGCAGAATCTATGACAGACTGAGAACAAAGAGCATCGCAGAGTGCTGTACCTGAAGAGCAGAGAGTGCTGTGTCCAAGGAGCATAGAGTTCTGTGCCCGAGGAGCAGAGAGTGCTGTGCCCAAGAAGCAGAGAGTGCTGTGCCCAAGAAGCAGAGAGTGCTGTGCCTGAGGAGCAGAGAGTCCTGTGCCTGAAAAGCAGAGAGTGCTGTGCCCGATAAGCAGAGAGTGCTGTGCCAAAGAAGCAGGGAGTGCTGTGCCTGAAAAGCAGAGAGTGCTGTGCCCAAGAAGCAGAGAGTGCTGTGCCCAAGAAGCAGAGAGTGCTGTGCCCAAGAAGCAGAGAGTACTGTGCCCGAGGAGCAGAGAGTGCTGTGTCCAAGAAGCAGAGAGTGCTGTGCCCAAGGAGCAAAGAGTGTGCTGTGCCTGAAAAGTAGAGAGTGCTGTGCCCGAGAAGCAGAGAGTGCTGTGCCCGAGAAGCAGAGAGTGCTGTGCCAAAGAAGCAGAGAGTGCTGTACCCGAGAAGCAGAGGGCTGTGCCTGAGAAGCAGAGAGTGCTGTGCCCTAGAACTAGAGAACATTGTTCCCAAGAAGCAGAAAGTGTTGGGCCCAAGAAGGAGAGAACATTGTGCCCAAGAAGCAGGGAGTGTTGTGCCCAAGAAACAGATTGTTGTGCCCAAGAAACAGAGAGTGTTGTGCCCAAGAAGCAGAGAACATTGTGCCCAAGAAGCAGAGAGTGTTGTGCCCAAGAAGCAAAGATTGCTGTACCCGAAACACAGAGAGTGCTCTACCTAAGAAGCTAAGATCGAAGCTTAACAGAACCAGTGAGAATGAGGCATATTTTGTTTCACTCCTGTCACCCTCTTCCCTTTATTACCTCTTCCCTCTCTAATTGATTCACTTTCCTGCTCACCACATTTCACACCTTTTTCTAATCAATACTCCCCCCCCCCCCCCTCATTCCCTTTCTTCATCAGTTGCAGTCACTCACTCACTTGGAGGCTATTAATCTATTTCCTTATTAGTCTTGTTTTTTCAGTAATTTTTCTATCATATGCACGTCTGTAATAGTTATGCTTAACGATATTTATCATTCTGACTGATCATAGCACGTTTAGGCAAGCAGAGGAGAATATGTCCAGTAGTAGCTTCTTTTGCTTAACTTTGAAAGCATCAAAGAGTGCATTGACTCCTTTTATAATTCTAAACATATTCACATGGCATTTGCCATTTATGTCTGCCATTTTGTTGGTTGCTAAATGGTTTGTAAAGATATTTTAGGTATTTTAGGCTCAGATCATCCCATCTTTCTTCAGTGAAGGATGGCCATGGTGCGTGGAATAAAAACAGTATTTGTAGCTTAGAGATCCTTTTAAACGGTCAACATAGGCCACCCGACACAACATTAAAGATTTCAGTATGCTTATACAAGTATGCCTATAAGTATGCTTATATGTCCAAATTTGCAAGATCAAGATATTTAACTGCTGAGCCAAACTGCTAGTTTTTGAAGAGTCATCATTATCCTTATCATCATCCTCTTCCTCTATACTGATTATCCATTCCTAACATCAGAGTGTATAAAGTATAGAGCAGACAGTAAATCCATATGCGCTCCGTGCACCAGCAATTGAGGTCTAAAAAAATCTGATCAGTTAGGTATTTGTCCAGTATATGGGTGATACGTTTTTTTTTTTGTGTGAATATGAGGATTGTGTTTTCACTAAATGTTTGTCCATAATAATCAGTGCACTAGTCAGTGTATCTCTGCAGTACATATAGAAAATAGAAAATGTATGTTGTGACACTGCCAGATAATCCAGCACATGTGTGATAATTTGTGTTCCAAAACAGTGTTTAGACATGACTGTTTGTGGATGATTGACAAACTATTATCCGCTGTTTGGCTTCTTTTGTCCTGTGAAAGGGTTAAGTGGTAAGGTTAAGTGGCAAGTACTCCTGATACTGCTCTTTATTGATTGTCATCATCATCATTTATGAGAGTCTTGAGAAAATGTAGAGCGTTAACCCCCTGGCTGCCAACAAAAAGCAAGTGTCGTGGGAGGGGTGAAATGACACTGCAGGTCTCCATCATCAGGGATATTTGCTCCCCTGCATTTTACCAGGGTGGGTGGGGTTGCTATGCAGTGTTGTATGGCTTCAGCAGGCAGGAGGGTGATGCTATGCAATGCAAATGCATTCAATGATTTTATATGGCCTCTAGAGGAAAGAGTTAAGAGATTACTTCTAGACAGGGGCTAAGTTGTGTCCAGCAAGTCTTAGCAGAGTAGTCATCCATTTGGATTCTTTTTTTCATACTGAAGATGAGACAGCCTAGTTCAGGAGCACTGCATTGTCTTGCATAGTGCAGAAGAAAAAGATTAACTTCAGCCTACTCAGACAGTGAGATGCTATCACACTTTGTAGTCTAATGGTATCAAGGGGTTTAGGTAACTAGACTGTGTATTGAATGAGTGGTGTTTTGCATAGCAGTGTAGGGGCTGTCCTATACTCTACAGTACACTTGCAGAATAAGCAGAAGTGAGAAGCCGTGTGTCCGCACAACTGCTGGTAAGTGGAGCTGGTCTCTTTATCACTGGCAAAACAGTGGTTAATGTATGCATTATCTTTTGCATTTCTTTTGTGATACCTCATTGCATCCTGATGATTATTTTCCTGTGTCATAATAATGCTCTGCATCTGCATCCTTCTGCTTGTGCCTTTCAATTTGCAGCATGCTTTTGCAATCCTTATTTTTCCATCTCTCATTGCTATCCAGCCTCATTTACCTTCCCCTCCTTCTGTCTCAGTGCCTATATCTGTATGACTCCCTCTCTCTTATTCAGTCCTAATTTCCACGCCCATGCAGTGTGTGGATAGGAGGGAGGAATCAGTGTGGTGGGTATCACTCTCCTTAGGACATCTACAGCACAGGCTGAACTGCAGGCCCTGCTGTGGGGGGGCTTACCTGTCTGAGTGTGTTAGTGTCTAACTGTATGCTCATTATACCCTATATATTTTATCATACTTGTTCTAGGACGTGGCCCCGGTAAGTAGTAAGACTCAAGAACCCTTACTTAGGAAGCTTACATTCTTTTACTTGAAGATGCTCCTATAGTCATTTGTATTTGCAATATGTCTCTTTTCATCCAGGAATATAAGATTGTATAGTTTTCTGAAATATATCTCTTTTATATTTTTGTTTATACACTGTTTTATATGTGCATGGTATATTATGCCAAATTTGAGGATGAGTCCGACTAGGGATTATGAAAATGATTTTTAAGGAAACAAAAACAGTTTTCATTAAATGTGGAAACGCAGTTACTATAATGGTAGAAATCTGTGTGTGTGTATATATATATATATATCTATATATAGATATATATATAGTGTATTTTGTATTTTAAGTTAATTAACCAATATGTATAATTGCTTCTAGTTTCATGATTCCAGTAAACGCTGGAAAATCAATACAGGTGAAGCTGTTTGTGAAACTTGGATGCTATATATCAAGGCTTTATTAAAGTGCAGATTTACAATGATCCCATAAACTTGTCAGATTAGATTTAACCATACCCTTGAAGCATTGAGAACCTAAAAATATTTGTTATAATTTAATTCTAGCTGTAATAGTAAACACTTTGTATGCATACATGTAATATATAAAATGCCTACTGTACAATAATGCTGCATTAAAAAAAGGATAAAACATACCAAATCATCTGAGTATTTGTGAATTAAGTTATATCATATTTACTAACTTTCAAACTACTTTGATAGTATAGATGAGTACCTATTGATGCATTTATCCTTTTCAGACCGATATTTGTATTAATTGCTACAATTCTAGATAACGTAGTTAATTTTATGTACTAATATACTGACCATTCAGTAGTTACTCTAATCATCTTGACATAAGTTAGACTACTAAATTAAGTTATGTTTATGTAGTTGCTATTGCCAAGTTTTTGCTCATATGAAACCTCCTTGTTTTCTTTTTTTCTTCTAGTGTCTTGTCGCTCCCCAGTAGGACCACTTGCTAGCGGCTTCCTGTATCCACTATCCTGCTCCTCCCAAGATTCCATATTACTTGGAGATCAAATAGAAGCTGAGGAGGTAGTACTAGCCAGCAAAAACGTCATGAAGAAGAAGACTGTGTTGGCGTTGTTTGGTTTAGTGCTGGGCTACTTGGTTACAGGAGCGGTGGTCTTCCAGATGCTTGAACAACCCTTTGAGGCTATACAGCAGGACCTACTTACAAGACACCGAAATGAGTTCCTTGCAGAAAACTTCTGTATTAAGGAGGATTCCCTGGACAAGTTTGTGTTGGTGAGCAATAGAATGACAACATTTGGATTCATAGAAATTTGTAGGAACGCTTAGTTTACTAGACATATAATGGCAAAGAGCTATATGCAAACAAATAAAGAGCAGTCATCTTTCATTGTTTGGGTTGACCTGAACTGATGAAAGGTGAACTTGAACTGAAGTCCTTTGGTAATTGTACAGTGTTGCTCTTCACTCTGCCATATTAAATTAAGGCCATAGGCTCCCGTGGAAAAAGTGTGCTTTGCAGTCTTAATGTGGCAACAAGTATTGACTGTAATATATTATGCAGGCAACAGAGGTGTGTGTGTGTGTGTGTGTGTGGGTGGGGGTTGTATAAAGTAAAGAAAGTTTCCATATTTATCTGTCTTTCAGTTGGTAAAAACATAGTAAATAGAGATAGTGGGGGTTATTTACTAAAATTTGAGTGTTCAAAATTTGGTGCAGCTCTTCATAGAAACCAATAAACTTCCAGGTCTTATTGTCAAAGCTTAATTGAACAAGCCGAAGTTAGAAGCTGATTGGCTACCATGCACAGCTGCCCCAGATTTTGAGTGCACCAGTTTTAGTATTCCACAGTCTCAATATTCTGGATATGCAGATTTTAAGATAATATGGGCTATCTTAACCGTAGAGCTTGCAAAGAAAAAAAAAAGATTACAGCAACGTGGTAAAAATAAAAAATAAAACATTTCCAAGATGCTGGAGACTAGAACTGAATCGGTTCAAAATTAAAACTCTTCTTTAGCCATACATACAAAATATATCAAAAGGAACACATTAATTTAGTTATACAAGCTTAAAAAACATGACTGTTCATGGTTGACTTCATCCTCTTACCTCATAATCGGTAAGAGAAAATTGGTTGGAATTGTATAGCCAGAATGTAATTTGGACACGCTCCCTTTGCATTATTTAGTAACACTCATGTTTTGACTATGCTTTGTTCTTTAGTAACACTTATAGCATTGTCTGCAGGACATGCAAGGATAAATCTTTCATGCGGGCCCATATTCATACTCCTCTGTGTTTAACATTGTCACTAAACAGGGTGGAGTCAGAATCATGGCAAGGACTGGATTGCCATCACTGTAGACACACAAACATTGACACTGAAAGCATCACACAGAACATTTTCTTGTTCTATTGGACCTATTGGACTTAACCTGGAATGGAATAGTATGAAAATTAATGTATATATATATATATATATATATATATATATATATATATATATATATATATATATATATATATATATATATATATATATATATATATATATATATATATATATATATATATATATATATATATATATATATATATATATATATATATATATATATATATATAGGGGGTTCCCGGGTTACAAACAAGATAGGGTTTGTAGGTTTGTTAAGTTGAATCTGTTTGTAAGGTACATTTTTTAAGTGTAGCTCCTGCCAAAAAACTATTTTTTAAGCTTTTTGGATAGTTGTTTTGCTGTCTGTGCCCCTGTTCAGAAGGTTTCACCTCACTTTCTTTCCTAATGACAATTGGGTTTTGAAAATTTTGGGTTGTTGTGGAAACAAGCCTTGATGATAAAGCTTCAGTGGAGACACCTTTTTGCCCATAATAACTTTTACAGGTGTGAATTTCCCTTCCTAAGGGTAGATTTCCTCTCATTTTCTGTTGTCTCCCTCTGTTTGTAAGTAGGAGTCGTTTGTAAGTCGGATGTTTGCAACTAGGGGACCGCCTGTGTATATATATATAGATATAGATCTATATATAGATCTATATAGATATATATCTATATAGATAAATATATACACATGTGTATATATATATACAAATATATATATAGAGATATATCTCTCTCTATATATATATCTATATATATATCTATAAATATATATATATATAGATATATATATCTATATCTATATCTATATCTATATATAGATCTCTATATAGATCTCTATATAGAGATCTATATATATATATATATATAGAGATCTATATATATATATATATATATATATATATATATATATATATATATATATATATATCTATATATATATCTCTATATAAATATAAATATATATTTAATTGGGTTGTTGCTGATAAAGCTTCAGTGGAGACACCTTTTTGCCCATAATAACTTTTACAGGTGTGAATTTCCCTTCCTAAGGGTAGATTTCCTCTCACTTTCTGTTGTCTCCCTCCGTTTGTAAGTAGGAGTCGTTTGTAAGTCGGATGTTTGCAATTAGGGGACCGCCAGTGTACATATATAAATATAGATATATCTATATCTATATATAGATCTATATCTATATATAGATTTAGATATAGATCTATATCTATAGATCTATATCTATATAGATAAATATATACACACGTGTATATATATATATATATATATATATAAATATATAAATATATCTATCTATATATATATATATATATATATATATATATATATATATATATATATATATATATATAAAATTCTTGGCCAGGTTAAGACCAATAGAACAAGAAAATGTTCTGTGTAAAAGAGATGACCCTACATACATCTATATTTTTGATGATGGTAGGAAAGTTTCTTGCCTATATCTATGTGGGAAAGTTTCCTCTGTCCCTTCCACTGCTGACAATCATAGGCCTACTGTTTCTAATGGCAAATACACTCTAATCAAGGCTTTCCAATACATTTATCAATGTCAGCGATTCATCGCAAACCACTATGTACTATGATGAGGTCCTAACTAAAGCCTTCGGTATAATGCTAGATTGGAATGACGCAGACCTTTTCTTGATTGTAGTCAACCTGGTCTATAGAAGACTTGGGCATCCATCGTGAAGATCAGGTCTGATAGACATGCTTGTCCTACACATGCTTTGGGGGACAATGGAGGCAAATATGACAATGGTACATTCACATGTTGATGTGTTCATATCTTCTATACCTAACGGTTTGATATTTAAGTCTCTATCCCTCAACTTCAAATGTTGTCAGCTGCCAATACAAGGGAAATCACTCTTTTAGAAGCCCTACAAACGTATTCTAACAAGAATTTATGTTTGTATGGGAGATTTTTTAAAATTTTGAGCTTACAGGGAACACCCAAAAACAAAGCAGCCCAGCCCTGTTCCTCTGACACCCCTATTTCTCTTATTGGAGTATTCTAAAGATTCAGGTCTGAATATAATTTATAGTTGTTTAATAGAAATGTTTTTTCTAAATTAAAAATCCATACAGAAAAAAAAACACTGTTATTTGTACGGATAACTGAAAAGTTGAATAATGGCACTTTTAGTGTCTGTAACTATGCAAAATGACATAAATATAATATACTGTAAGAAAGCAGTGACACTTTTACCTAATTTATAAGGGGAGAAATATAAAATTGGTCCAGTCATTCTTAGATGATGTGGCAGGCTGCAGTCCAGTGCAATGTTGTGTGCAAGCCAAAGCCACTCCTCTTCGGAAACAAATGTGTATAGATTGACTGTGCACCATTCATATCTTTGAGTCATTCAATGAGTTTGACAACATCATCTGTTGCAGACACATTTTACTGCAATCTGCATTATATCAGTTTTTTTTCAGGCAAATTACTTTGCTGCTTGGACTGTATGAATGTATTTAACTTGGACAAAATATAGAATGAAAGGGGAATACTGTGTATACATACAGTGGGGAAAATCATTTTTTGATCCCTTGCGGATTTTGTAAGTTTGCCCACTTACAAAGAAATAAAGGGTCTATTATTTTCATCAGGTGTCTTTTAAATGATATAGACAGAATATCAACCAAAAATCCTGAAAAAAAAAACACATAATACAAATGTTATAAATTGATTTGCAGTTCAATGAGTAAAAAGTATTCGATCCCCAAGCACAACATGACTTGGTACTTGGTGGAAAAACCCTTGTTGGCAAGCACAGAGGTAAGGCGTCTATTGTAGTTGGTTACCAGGTTTGCGCACATCTCAGGAGGGATTGTGGTCCACTCTTCTGTACAGATCTTCTCTAAATCCTTAAGGTTTCTTTGCTGTCGCTTGTAGGGTGACCACATTTCACAACTGCCATTCAGGGACCCCCCCCCGCCTACCCCAAAAAAGATGATTCTTGATACATTTTGTATTCCAATGTTTGGAACCTATCAGTGTCACCTATCAGTCCCCATCAGTGTAGCCTCAGCAGTGCACATCAATGAAGGAGAAAATGACCTGTTTGCAAAATTTTAGAATAAACTATGAAAACTGTGGTTTTTTTCAACATTTTCGGCCTTTTTTTTATTGTTTAGAAAAAAATAAAAACCCCAGTGGTGATGAAATACCACCAACAGAAAGATCTATTTTGTGATAAAATTTATAAAAATTTCATATGGGTACAGTGTAGCATGATTGCGCAATTGTAAGTGTGACAGCAATGAAAATTGGCCTGGGCAGGAAGGGGGTTTAAGTGCCCAGTAAGAAAGTGGTTAAAATAGTAAGTCAGGAACATCTATATACTCCTAGATTAGTGTTTTTCACACTGCTGGCTGCAGGCCAGCAGTGGTCTATGGCTATGTCAGGTGGTCCCTAACCACCGTCCAGTCACTGTTGGTAGTGGGCAGGTGGATTATTTTCTGCTAGAGCTTCAACCAATCAAAGGATAAGTATGGTTTCATACTGTGCTGTCACTCATGATATCACTATAAAGCAAAACACTTCTCCTCGTCTGTCCCTTCATTGTCAACTGCCAGGGCAATACTTGAGCCATGAACAGAGCTTTTGGGTAACAGTAAAAGGCAATCCAGCACCAAAAATATATGTCCAGAGGGGTGGTTGCAGATACAGTATAAAAACTAAGCACCTCCTGCTTACATGCTTTCAACCTATGTTTAAATATGTATTCCTCCTTCCAAAGGTGTAACTATAGCCATAGCAGATCAGGTAACTGCAATGGGGTTCATGAGCATGGTGCCCGCTCACTCCGGTCCAGTACATGGCTTGGCTATGGACTCCATAGCCAAGCCATGTACTGGACCGGAGCGAGCGGACAGTCGGACACCATGCTTATGAGCACTAACACAGGCCTCGCTCCCGACCTGGCCTCACTCTGAGATCCTGTGAGTGTGATGTCACTGGTTGCTAGACACCAAGTGGGGCGGCCCTAGCAACCAGTTCTGCCGGTGATCAGTTAGGGTGGCTGCCACTGGCTGTGTGTCCTCTATTTCATTCCGGGACACTGTATTGTCCTGTAATGAAGGCACCCGGACCTGGGACAGAGATGTAAATTGCGGGACAGTCCCAGGCAATCCAGGACACGTGGGCACCCTAGTGGATTGGCAACTCGAAGTTTCATCTCCCTCCATAAATTTTCTATAGGATTAGGGTCTGGAGACTGGCTAGGTCACTCCATGACCTTGGGCAAACTTACAAAATCTGCAGGGGATCAAATAATTATTTTCCCCACTGTAAGTATTTTATATATAGATATAGTTATATAAAAGTATTATTGTTGTTTGCCTATCCTATAAGTTAGTTACATGGTTTTGATTTTCATTTTGATGCTTGGGTGTTTTAAAAATGTACTGCGCATGATTAAACTGAATAAAGCAATAACATTGATTATCTGTTGTCTATAACAACCAATCAAGCTCCAGTGATTTTTTTTAGTCAAGGTAAAAATTAAAGCGGTATTAAACCCAAAAACATAAATGTAATATATTGCAGCTTACCAATCATTAAATGTCATGACTGCGTTGGTTTCCTTATTTTAGGCTTTTGTCCTTTATTTTCACTTGCTGATCCTGCAAGTAACACACACCCTGTCTGAGGGGGTATCCAAAAACCCAAAGTGCAGCGCTAGGAGTATTCAGTATATACTAGACACATATGTGAAAAACAAATAAAATAATTATTGAACATATACATATAACACCATCAAATGTGAAAAGCCAGGCAAAAGCCCTGCTTTAATTGGAGTGTCCAAATAAAAAACCAGGACAGCAAATAGTTAAAGTCCATAACATGTGAGGTAAAGAAAGGTGTCTTCTCCAAACGGAGGGTAACAGTAGACGCTGGGAGGCGTGTGTGCACTCAAATGGGAAGGCGACAGCAGATACCACAGCACATAGATCTCCAATGAGTATAAATGGATACCCTTACTGGATCCGTAGGACGCTCATACCGTATAGAAGTGCGTCAAATAGGCATAAGGGGATGATCTCCCGTGATATCCAGCCGGATGGTATCCCACAGGCCACGGTCACCGAAAGGAAGTGATGATCACAGGTGGAAGTCGAACAGCTCCTGCATACGTCCTCCAAATCCAGACCGGGAAAATCCAAAGACAGCAGTTCAAAATAGGGCTATGGAAAAAGAAAAAAGGAAGCTCCACATTGTGTAGGTCAAAAAAATGGGATTTATTGGATAAAATCCATATAAATAAAAGTGATCACTTTGCAATGCCCCTGTTGAAGACTATTCAGTCGAAACGCGTAGGGCTAGCATTTTCAGCTTCCCACATTGCCATTTTTAATCTTTTTGTGATCACTTTTATTTATATGGTTTTTATCCAATAAATCACTTTTTTTTTTACCTACCTATATTGCCTTGTAGGAGGAAACTTTTTTTTTTCCCCAAAAGTTTACCACCACTTTAAATGGCGAGTTAAACCTTCTAACTGACACGTATGCTGAACAGCTTGTCTTAAAGGGGAACTAAGCCCTCCTATCCTTTTTCAGCCAAGGAAGCTGCCATTGCAGCCCCTTGTAGATCTGCAACTGCCATGGTGCTGAACATGTGATCAATTATGACACCAACCATTTGATGGTTTGACAGTTTTGTTGGGAGCACAAGCAAATGTGACAATTAGCATTCTTGGCATAGTTACATAGTTAGTCTAGGTGTCTAGTCCACTCAGTTCAACCCACAGAGAAACACACACACACAAATTGAAAACCTCAATGTACACAATGCTATACCCACAGCTGAACCAGAAGAAGGCAAAAAGAAACAAAAACAATAAGGCCTCATGTACACTGCTGCTGGTAAACAGACGTTTAGGAGCAGTTGGGCGTTTTTTTCAGCTGCCCCTGAACTCTCCTCTATGTTATCTTATCAGTACATGTACACAGAGGCGTTTATAGTCATTTCTAGGCAGTTGAGTTCAGAAGCATTTTTTTAAAAGCAAAAATATGCATTCAGGACGGATGTTCAGAGGCATTTGAAACGCCAAATGCCTGTACCAGCTTTTAAATGTGTGTAAACGCAGTAACTCGCATTTAGCCGCGTTCCATTTTAAGGCTATTTACATTTTTGACTGTTTGAAAAAAAAATGCTTCTAAACGCAAATGCGGCAAAACGGACGTTTTTAAACATCGGTTACGATCTGTCAAGTTAGATCGTTCAGGAGAGGTTGTAAAACGTCCCGTGTACATTAAGCCTTAAGCTTGATCCAGGTTGTTCGTGCGGGGAGAAAAAAAATCCTTCCTGATACCCCAAGAGGCGGTCAGATGCCAGGAATACAACATTTTTTTTTTTTTTTTAAACCATTAAATTGATGGGTTTAGTTCTGCTTTAAAGAAAACTGAAAATTACCAGACTTACTAGCAGGCACAGCAGGTGAAAATCTAAGGATTGGTAAGATTCCATTTTTATTTGAGGGTTTAATACGTCTTTAAGTATCTAATTGGTTGTTATCAGAATCAACACTGTCTTCTATAAGATTTTAATATTCCATGCATCCTTTAAAGTAACATCTCGTTTGATTCTATGTTACGCTATAGGGCTTGGCATCACTACTGTATTAATTTTTTATTTAAAGGGTCAGTCCACCAAAAAGTGATAGTTAGGTTATTGGTAGACCCTGTTGGCTTGATTCAACCTTTTTTTTCTTACATGTCTTGGGTGCTCTAAAGGCCCATTCACACAAGCAATTAGTACACCCTGAGATTTCCAAGGGCAGGAATATGCAGATTTTTCCATCTGGAATGACAGATATGTGTGAATAGCTGTGGCCACTCAGCCTATACAATGTAATGACAGGCTAACGGTGTCCATTCTTAACTCGCATAGCCATTACCTACTGTGATCGCATTCTGTCTGCATCCAGCCACGATCACCAAAGGTTGGTAAATGGACCCTAACACTGGGTTCTCTCCACTTTAATTTCTGACTCTGTTCTCATCCACCTGGAAGATTCAGGTGTTCCCACCTTCATTTGTTTGTTGGGGTCTCCAAACTATGGCCCTCCAGTTGTTCAGGAACCACAATTCCCATCATGCCTAGTCATGTCTGTGAATGTCAGAGTTTTACAATGCCTCATGGGATGTGTAGTTCAGCAACAGCTGGAAGGCCGTAGTTTGGAGATCCCTAGCCCCTCTTGCCAAGTACTACATAATAAAAAAAAAAATGTAAACAGCTATGTAGAGGGTATATAGAGATGAAGGTGTGCAAACCCAGGTACCAATCGATGGAGATTTCACTAATATAATCACCAGGAGACATTTTTAGATAGTTTTGGATCAGTTTTGAGTGGACAGACCCTTAATAAGGCAAAGAACAATATGCAAATGCAATAAACCATAACAACCAATCAAATAATTTTAAATGTTTCTGATAACTCTAACCCAGGGGTAGGCAACCTGGGGCCCTCCAGCTGTTGTGGAACTACATTTCCCACGAGGCATTGCAAGGCTGGCAGTTACAATTACTCCCAGAGGCATGATGGGACTTGTAGTCAGGGCCGGCGCTACCACTAGGCGAAGTAGGCAGCCGCCTAGAGTGCACTACCACCTAGGGCGCAACCATAGCCTCTGTCCCGTGTGAGCTCAGCTCTCCTCTCCTGATCGCTCGCCCCATTCGGTGTCGAGAACACATCCATTGTGTGCTGCCACCAATCCCCCATGTGTTTCGCTGAGCACCCCACTGCTCTGTCACATCTCCTCACAGAACCGCTCCGGGACTCCTTTGCTGCAGCCTGTCCCTCTGGTGTGGCGCTGTGTGTCTGTGGGAGGGGTGGGGCTCGACAGAGATGGGAGCATTGAGAAGTGCAGTGTCTGTTAGCTGACCTCCCACCCGGCGGGGACATCATGGAGCGGGTGGATGGCGCTGACCTGGCTCCAGCAGGGACATCATGGAGCGGGTGGATGGCGCTGCAGTGGTGTGGACTCCTAAGCAATTCTGCACACCCAGTGCTGAGGAGAGCCCTGATGATGGTCGATGAAGTCACAAAGAGCAGAGGTAAGGAGGAGGATGGATCCTCCCCGATCTACATTGAGCTGTATGGAGGGGGGGTTTGTGTGTGAGTAGTGCAGGAAGTAGGAGTCAGGTGGGTTTGTGTATGTGTCAGGTAGGTCGGTGTAGGTGTAAGGTAGGTGGGTCAGTGTAGGTGTCAGGTAGGTTAGTGTAGGTGTTAGGTAGGTCAGTGTAATGATCAGGTAAGTCAGTGTAGGGGTCAGGTGGGTCAGTGTAGGGGTCAGGTAGGTCAGTGTAGGGGTCAGGTGGGTCAGTGTAGGGGTCAGATGGGTCAGTGTAGGGGTCAGGTGGGTCAGTGTAGGGGTCAGGTAGGTTAGTGTAGGGGTCAGGTGGGTCAGTGTAATGTGAGTAGTGCAGGAAGTAGGAGTGAGGTGGCTCAGTGTATGTGTCAGGTAGGTTAGCGCAGGTGTCAGGTAGGTCAGTGCAATGATCAGGTGGGTCAGGTAGGTCAGTGTAATGATCAGGTAGGTCAGTGCAGGGGTCAAGTAGGTCAGTATAATGATCAGGTATGTCAGTGTAGGGGTCAGGTAGGTCAGTGTAGGGGTCAGTGTAATGTGAGTAGTGCAGGAAGTGGGAGTCAGGTGGATCAGTGTATGTGTCAGTAGGTCAGTGCATGTGTCAGGTCACATGTGTAGCAAGGGCAGGGTAAAGTGGAATCAGGGGCACAGCCGGGGGGTCGGCAAAATTAGTTTTCGCCTAGGGTGTCAAAGATCCTTGCACCAGCCCTGCTTGTAGTTCTGCAACAGCTGGAGGGCCCCAGGTTGCCTACCCCTGCTCTAACATGATGAAAGACAAAATGTAACTCGTTGCTGCAATTTGATGTATAGGAAGACCTTACCTTTGCTAAATATTAAAGAGATTTACATGGAATGTAAGCTAGCAGTATTTTTTTTTTTATAATGAGGATGGGTTAGAAACCTTGTCAAATGTTAATGTTGTCTGTCCATTTGTATGATTTCATCAGGACAGAAATTGAGAAATTCTACCAAACAGGGACACAGCAGGAAAAAATAAACAGTTGACAGAGTCTAACCCTCCCTCGCTTTACCAAAAAAAAGGAAACAAAGTAAGATTTGGCTAAACATATACTTTAAGAAGCAAAAACATGTGCCATGTGTTCATTAAAACTTGACTAATTTGAAAAAAAAATTATTATAAAGAAAGAAAGAACACATGGTAATAAAAATGCTGTATGCTTTAGTGAACTGATGCTTGTGTCTTGCAAATCAGTCTTTCTAGTGTGAATATATAGAGCCCTCGTTCACATTGAACATGGCTTTGAAATCGTGTGACTTCATCTGAAGCCTATGCGACCTCGGGTGCGGCTTCATGCACAGATGTCTATTAAGGTCGTACCCAAAATCGGCAAAAGTAGTGCAGGAGCTACTTTTGCAAACCAGTGCGACGCCACACTGATTGGAACGGTGCTATTGCCGACAATGGGCTGCAAGCGATTTGTCGAATAGATTGACCACCAATCGCTTCAATGTGAATGAGGGCTAAGCAATAATACATACCATATCTGATATTTAAGTCTTTTTTTATTATTTGAATGCCAGATTTTCAATATAGAGCACGGTAGCCCCTTCTTTGATAAAGTAAGATTTTTTGAAACTACGCAGCTGATGTGTGTCATTAGTACATTTCAGTTGTTTATGTTTTAGTTTGGCTCTTCTTTATGGTGATATATGATATATATTGTGGGGAAAAGGAAATGATGGCTTGCACAGTTAAGTGACTGTTTGGCTCTACAGCAGGTGAAAGAAGCCCTGGGTTCTGGAGCTGATATTGCAGTAAATGGCACCAACGTTACCTCACAGTGGGACATTGGGAGTTGCTTCTTCTTTGCGGGAACCGTCATCACCACAATCGGTAATGCTCATTATTCACCATAGTTCAAGAAACAGATAGCACAAGAATCACATTTAGGCTTAAACGCAGCAAACCCAGAAAAATAGAACTTATTGTACATATATTTATTACTTTTTTACTGATATTAAAGTGTACAGTGTATTAAAATGTCAGATAGAATAGGGAAGGATTAATACCGCTGTCAGCTTATATTATTTTTTTTTTTGCTGTGACCTGTTGGAGAGATTTCCCTTCACTTCCTGTTCTGGAGGCAGAACAGAAATTTCTGAAAAGTGAGGATAATTTCTCTTTTAGACATGTCATTGGGACAGTTCTTCCCAATGGATGATTGACCCTCATCTCTTGTCCTTCTGATAACTCCAAAATGTTGGATTTCGTATGACTTTTTGTCTGTCCTGTTTGATAACTAGTACCAACTGAGAACGTGAATCTGTCCACAGCGATACAAATCTGATATGGGTTCCAATCCTTCCCTACGCTATTTAAAACAAAATAAAACAGTTTTGGCTATACTTAGACTGTAATAAAACACATTTATTTGATATGGTCATGGTGTAGCAGGGACGTGCGATGAGGTCAGTGGCTGGTGAGGCACTGGCTAGTATCAGAGCCAGATACACACAGGTTACATATGCCGTGAGGGCAATAATTCTAGCACTAGACCTCCTCTGTAACTCTAAACATGTAACCTGTAAAAAATGCTAAAGCGTCGCCTATGGAGATATTTAGACACTGAAGTTTGGCGCCATTCCACAAGTGTGCGCAATTTTAAAGCGTGACATGTTAGGTATCTATTTACTCAGCGTAACATCATCTTTCATAGCATACAAAAAAATCAGGCTAACTTTAGTGTTTTTTAAATTTTTTTTATTCATAAAACAGTTTTTTTCCAAAAAAGAAAAATTTAAATTGAAAAATTGCTGCACAAATACCGTGTAACATAAAAAGTTACAGTGACCACCATTTTATTCCCTAGGGTGTCTGCTAAAACAATATATTTAATGTTTGGGGGTTCTGAGTAATTTTCTAGCACAAAAATGATGATGATTTTTACATGTAGGAGAGAAGTGTCAGAATTGGCCTGGGTGGCAAAGGGTTAGTTACCATAAGTAAGTAATATACAAATAATTATTATATATTATTTTTAAGGTAATTTACTATATTTTCAAAAACTGTACTCAAGCAGGTGGCTTAACGGACAAATTACTGAAGTTTGAAGTTATAACTTCAAACCAGTAATTTCACAGTAAATAGATAAATAATAAATTATTATCTTATAACATAAAGCATATAAATATATGATTTAGCTTGTATCTTTTCAGCAGCAGCAGATTCTCATTCTCCCTCTTAACTGTGATTTTGGGTAAATCTTATACACATAAACATGTTTTTTCCTTGTAGTTAAGAGGACTGGGCTGGAAGGGAGTATTTGTCTTATAGACACATGCCCCCTTCTATGACACTGCAGTGAGAGATGTGCCTCCACTGCAGCATTTTTATTGGACGGCTTGGGCCACTGGTACTTTACTATTGGTCGAAGACTCCAAGCTGTTCATTGAGCTCAGTACTTCTGACAAGAAGTGAGGAGAGGCACTGTGAGCTCATCCTCTCAGTCTGCTGCAGAGTGTGCCAGCTTGGCTGCTCTGTATTTAGCTTTTGACAGCCTGTGCAAGGAGCCCCGTATCCCCGGAACCATAGATGATAGGAGCCCCAGTGGTGGGGTAGGACTTCAGCTACCTAACCTCCAAATTTGGGGTCTCTGTGACCCCTGGTCGACGAGCTATGACCCTCGAAGTCGATTGTTTTTTTTTTGTTTGCTTTTTTTGTTTTTTTTTAATGCTCATGCCTCCCCTGGCTGCACGTCCCTGTGGTGTAAATCAGGCTATGCAACTCCCACGTTCATGGGTGAGGATTGTAACGCTGTTTCTGGATTTAAACTTTCACTAAAGTGTAAACTCACCTTTTCAGAAAAAATCAAAAGGTATACTAATGCTGTACACCCTTCCCACCTCCCTGATCCCTGCTGTATTTACCTCCATGGGTAATGAGCTGTCATGGGCACCCTTGAAAATTATTTTAAGTCTCAAGGCACCTCTGTCCGAGGCTTGGTTCACATTAGTGTGTGTCGTGGAACGCACGCCGAATCATGCTTGTTCCTGACACGCAAATGCTCTGCTCTTAATTCTTAATGGTACCATGGAAACATGGGGTGTTTTTGGTGTGCAACTTTTAAAAAAGGGTAGGGGACTTCTTTCCCTGCATTTTTGCTGGTAGGGCAGCCCTTTAAAATGAATAGCCTGCCCTACACGCAGCCACACAAATGTGAACCAAGGGCTTGTTCCACGCGTGAGGTGATTGAGCTGTTTTACCACCCCCAACTGCTCCCCCCTTTAGCTGCAGAGGCAGAAGCTGGGGTGTACACATGCTGTGGCCGCAGCTGGAAGTATACTACCACGTGAATGGAGCTGCACTACAGGTCCCCCGCAACTGTGTGCTGTTTACACACACAGATCCCGGATCTCTGTGTGTCACCAGCGATCGCGGGAGCCTGGCGGTGATCGTGACTGCCGGGCACTCGCATCACCTCCAGCACTGCGCCCCGGGTGGCCACAGGGCGGAGCGACGTTACATAACGTCGTTTCGCCCAGCTATGCCATTCTGCCGCAGTAAAACTGTGGCGGTTGGTCGGCAAGTGGTTAATAAGAAATCTTTTCCAATTATTTTTCTACTTTATGCTAAGAATTTATTGATATATTGTTCATTAGATTGTTTGATTTGCAGTTATTGATGCACTAGAACTTTATTTATTATTTCACACTGAGTTTGGCTCACATTTCATACATTGTTGGCACATTAGAATTTTTATATATCACATTGAGTACTTTGGAAATTGTGGTGCAGACCAGCCTTATTCTTAGTTTTCTCTGCTCACTAAAGACCAAAAACTGAATGATCAGAGGTCTTTGATCGCTCGGTTCTCAGTCTTATGCCCTGTACACATGGTCGGATTTTCCGACCGAAAATGTGTGATAGGACCTTGTTGTCGGAAATTCCGACCATGTGTAGGCTCCATCACACATTTTCCATCGGAATTTCCGACACACAAAGTTTGAGAGCTTGGTGCAAAATTTTCCGACAACAAAATCCGTTGTCGAAATTTCCGATCGTGTGTACACAAATCCAACGCACAAAGTGCCACGCATGCTCAGAATAAATTAAGAGACGAAAGCTATTGGCTACTGCCCCGTTTATAGTCCCAACGTACGTATTTTACATCACCGCGTTCAGAACGATCGGATTTTCCGACAACTTTGTGTGACCGTGTGTATGCAAGACAAGTTTGAGCCAACATCCGTCGGAAAAAATCCTAGGATTTTGTTGTCGGAATGTTTGATCAATGTCCGACCGTGTGTACAGGGCATAAGAGGCAGTGGGGGACAGATGTAGCATCGGACCGATACTGCATCCACCTAGGTGAGTGTAAATGTTGCTTTTTTAAAATTTCCATACTTCAATTTTAATACAGCTGCTGGACCTGTCATAGGACACATATCAAGAATGTCCAATATGCCTGCCTTTTCCACCCCCTCATCCATTTATAGGAGCTGTACTATAGATTCCATGAATGAAAAACAAATGAATGGAGGTCTGCCTCCTTATTTCATAGAGTGTTTTTTCCATTGATGGAAGCTATTGCACAGGTTCTATGAATGGAGTTGGAGGAACAGAAAGCTTGAGCATAGTTAGAACTTTTGGGGAGTGCCTTTGAGAAGTCTAGCAGCTGTTTGAATCCCAGCAGCACCAGAGAATTACTGCTGTAGGAGGATAGGGGGAAAAAGGGGAGGATGAAAGATTTCAACTAAGACAGTAGCCACCAACACACGGGGATGCTTTTCATTAAATGTAAGTACCATCCCTTGTGCTGATTTAAAAAAATAAATAGACTTAGGCTTTATCATAGGGGATGGGAGAGCTACACACTATGCAATAGAACCAGGGCTTTTTTCTCAAAGAATAGGTGCAGGAACTCCTTCCATTCTGAATCACTTCTTGTCTCCACCCCCTACCCACCTCTGAGCAACATCCCTTGGTTCCACCCCCTACCCACCTCCCAGTACCGCCCTTTTTTAGAGAATATAGAACCAAGTATCAATTTGTGATAAGTAATTTGTACTGAATTTGTTACTAATAAGAAAAGCGGTAAAGTAGATTCCCTACAGCCAGCAGCAATAAAACTTTTCTTTCACTCATGGTTAGTGTTTGGCTGAAGCCAATTATTATAAATCAACTGTGTTTACTCTTTTTAAACCATAATGGTAACAGAAACTACCCAAATGACCCTGATCAAAAGTTTCCATACCCCAGTTCTTAATACCGTGTATTTCCACCTTTAACATCAATGACAGCTTGAAGTCTTTTGTGGTATTTGTGGATGGGGCTCTTTATCTTCTCAGATGGTAAAGCTGCCCATTCCTCTTGGCAAAAAGCCTCCAGTTCCTGTAAATTCTTGGGCTCTCTTGCATGAACTGCACATTTGAGATCTCCCCAGAGTGGCTCAATGATATCGAGGTCAGGAGACTGAGATGGCCACTCCAGAGACTCACTTTATTCTGCTGTAGCCAATGACAGGTCAACTTGGCCTTGTGTTTTGGATCATTGTCATGTTGGAATGTCCAAGTACGTCCCATGTGCAGCTTCCTGGCTGATGAATGCAGTATTTTTTGATAACATACTGCATTCATCTTGCCAACAATTTTGACCAAATTTCCTGTGCCTTTGTAGCTCACACATCCCCAAAACATCAGCGATCCACCTCCGTACCTTTCATCATAGGCCTTGTTAACTCTCCAGATGTAGCGTTTATGGTTGTGGCCAAAAAGCTAAATTTTGGTCTCATCACTTCAAATGACTTTGTGCCAGAAGGTTTGAGGTTTGTCTCTGTGCTGTTTGGCGTATTGTAATTGGGATACTTTGTGGCATTTGCGTAGTAATGGCTTTCTTCTGGCGACTCGACCATGTAGCCCATCTTTCTTCAAGTGCCTCCTTATTGTGCATCTTGAAACAGCCACACCACATGTTTTCAGAGAGTCCTGTATTTCACCTGAAGTTATTTGCGGCTTTTTGTTTGCATCCGAACAATTTTCCTGGCAGTTGTGGCTGAAAATTTAGTTGGTCTACCTGGCCGTGGTTTGGTTTCAGCAGAACCCCTCATTTTCCACTTCTTGATTAGAGTTTGAACACTGCTGATTGGCATACTTAATTCCTTGGATATCTTTTTTTTTATCCCTTTCCTGTTTTATACAGTTAAAAAACCTTTTCACGCAGATCCTTTGACAATTCTTTTGGTTTCCCCATGACTCAAAAAAAGGTCTGTCAGGAGTCCAGAGACTCATTGACCTTTTATACACACACATTAATAATTACAAGCAAACAGATCACAGGTGAGGATGGCTTTAATAGTCATTCAAACCCCTTTGTGTCGACTTGTGTGCATGTTATCAGGCCAAAATCACCAGGGTATGTAAACTTTTCATCAGGGTCATTTGGCTAGTTTCTGTTGCCATTATGATATAAAAAGAGTAAACACAGTTGATTGATAATAAATGGCTTCAGCCAAACACTAACCATGAGTGAAAGAAATGTTTTTGTGTTATCATTCATATTCTCTGAAAAATGGGCAAGAAATCATAAATTCTGCCAGGGTATATAAACTTATGAGCATAACTGTAGATGCCCTCTGGCAACAAAAGATCCCAACAGCCAGCAACAATAGACCCCTCCCTCAACAGCAACAACTGACCCCACCAGCAACATAAGCTCCCCCACAAGCAACAATAATAGACCTCCGCCATGCAAAAATAGACCCCCTCCAGAAACAAAAGATTCCCCAGCGGCCAGCATCAATAGACCCTCCAGCACACCCCAGCACCCCTTGCAATTACATAGATTCAGTGCTGGAGGTGCCGGAACTGCTAAAAAAAATGCCTGAACTAAAAAAATGTGTGTGCACAAACCCAAATACCTTAGATATTGTATAACATATAAGGATCTGGAGAATAACACAAGTATAATAAAGAGGTAACTAAAAAAAAAGTATTCTGTTGATCCGACAGCTCTATGTACGTGCTCTCTGTACTGTTTGTGAGTGAGATCAGTGTAAAACCATTTTCCTATTGATCTTGTATTCACGTGCTTACCTCTGTCATGTCTTCAGAAGGAATCGAGTACTCTCATGGGGCTCTAATCCCTGACAGATACTTTTTATTCCTGTGCTGAGAGATCTTAAATATTTTGTAGAAACACTTGCATGTTAAAAGGGCATAGGTATGTGGCATAGAAGTCACAAAACGATAAATGATTTAAACGCATTTGAAAAAGGTTACTTTTTTCTAAATAAAATACAGTGTGTCTTCAGGTGGCGAATAGTAAACTCCTTCTTATTCCATATTACATCCAACCTGAACTGACTGCATTCTTACATTGAAAGATTTTGTGTGCTTGCATGCATGCTATATTTAGTCATTCCAGAGAGCAGAGCTGGGTGAAAAGTTTGACCCGAGCAAAAGTTTGGCCCGAACATCACCTTTTCACCGAACACCCAAATTTGCAGGGCGATTGGTGGAATATTTGCCCACCGAGTGCCCCACAATGCACTGCGTGCTGCACAGTACATTCTAAGCCCCGATTGAGCAAAGCTTTACCCAATCAGGGCACAGTGAATAGCTGTTATTAACCCCTTCCCGACCGGCGCACGCCGATGTACGTCGGCAGAATGGCACAGCTGGGCAAATGGACTTACAGGTACGTCCATTTAAAATTCCCGCCGTGCCATTGCGTGCGCGCACGCGCCGGGAGCTCCGTGAGTTGGGTCGCGGACTCGATCGCCGCGGAGATACCTGCGATCGCCTCACGGAGAGGATGAATGGGGAGATGCTGATGTAAACAGCATCTCGCCGTTCTGCCTAGTGACAAGTGTCACTGATCACAGCTCCCTGTAATCGGGAGCAGTGATCAGTGTAATTACACTGCTAGCCCATCCCCCTACAGTTAGTAATCACTCCCCTAGGACATACTTAAAGCGGGGTTCCACCCAATTTTTGAACAATATCTGTATGTATTCTCTTCCTTGCCTAGATGCTGACATGCCGTTTAAAAAAATTTAAATGGCCGTAATTACCTTTTATTTTTCTATTTTTCTTTGCACTTCCTGGTTCTCCTCCCGTGGGAGTAGGCGTGTTTCTAGCCTCTCCCAGACTCCTGGGAGCTAGTCTCAGGCTTCCCAGGATGATACTGAGCATGTGCGGGAACGAGCGGTGAATGCTGGGAGCACAGCATTCACCACATCCAGGAAATAAATGCTTGTGGGCTTCAAATGCCCACAATGAAGATGGAAACCGCCTGCAGTGAATAATATAAGTTATTCTTTCCGACAAAATCTGACACAGGCGGACATATTACACACAATATGTGAGTATGTAATGGTGAGAAGAAAAGTTTGTGAATGAACTAAAAAAAAAAAAAAACGATAGATAGGTGGACCCCCGCTTTAACCCCTCCCCGCCCCCTAGTGGTTAACCCCTTCACTGCCAGTGTCATTTACACAGGAATCAGTGCATTTTTATAGCACTGATTGCTGTATAAATGACAATGGTCCCAAAAATGTGTCAAAAATGTCCGACATGTCCGCCATAATGTCGCAGTCACAATAAAAATCGCTGATCGCCGCCATTACTAGTAAAAAAAAATATTAATAAAAATGCTATAAAACTATCCCCTATTTTGTAAACGCTATAACTTTTGCGCAAACCAATCAATAAATGCTTATTGTGATTTTTTTTTTTACCAAAAATATGTAAAAGAATACGATCGGCCTAAACTGAGGAAAAAATTATTATTTTTTATATATTTTTGGGGGATATTTATTATAGCAAAATGTAAAAAAATAATGCTTTTTTTCAAAAGTGTC
The DNA here is from genome assembly GCA_037952925.1 of Lithobates clamitans. Taxonomy (NCBI): domain Eukaryota; kingdom Metazoa; phylum Chordata; class Amphibia; order Anura; family Ranidae; genus Lithobates; species Lithobates clamitans. The sequence goes on from JBBGZY010000449.1 coordinate 4,778,018, forward strand.
GCTCTTATTTTGTTTATAGTGCAAAAAATAAAAATCGCAGAGGCGATCAAATACCACCAAAAGAAAGCTCTATTTGTGGGGAAAAAAGGACGGCAATTCTGTTTGGGAAACACGTTGCACGACCACGCAATTGTCAGTTAAAGCAACGCAGTGCCGAATCGCAAAAAACGCTCTGGTCAGGAAGGGTTAAAATCTTCCGGGGCTGAAGCGGTTAAGGAGCGAGTCGGATGAATTATCAGCCATCAATGAGCTTCCCTGCTGACAGCTGAATGAAAAAATAAACATTGTGAAAAAAAACGTGTGGGGGTCTCCCCCAATCCATACCGCACAATTAATCATTAAAAAATCGTGATCTCGATTCAACCCCCCTGATGATCTCTATTGCAGTGTTTGCCGATTGTTTCATATATCAAGTGGAGAGACTTATCTACTCACTCAGCTGTCAAAAGAAAAAAAACAGGCAGTCTGCCAAGTTTTAAACATGAAACATTGTAACTAATGCTTCCTTCTTAGATGACAGGGATACACTTCTGTGTGTAAAGAAAAAAATCCGGGCAGTCTGCCAAGTTTTTAATAACGTGTAAATAAAGTCTAAATCTTTTGCTGACACTTGTTTCTTAAGTTAAAATCAATATTTTTTGCTGAAAATTACTTGGAACCCCCAAACATTATATATATTTTAGCAGAGACCCTAGGGAATAAAATGGCAATTGCTGCAATATTTTAAGCCACACTGTATTTGCCCAGCGGTCTTTCAAACACAATTGTTTGGAAAAAAATACACTTCAATGAATAAAAAAAAAAAAAAATGAAACAGTAAAGTTAGCCCAATTTTTTTTTGTTTTAATGTGAAAGATGATGTTACGCCGCAAGAATCGTGAGAGAATCGTGATCTATCTTCTAAGCAAAAAAATCATGATTCTCATTTTATCCAGAATCATGCAGCTTTAGGTTACAATAGATTATAAATACGATTAGCATAAATCACTTCAATTGTGAGCCTAGCCAAAACAGACATGTTGATTACAGATAGACTCTGGTGGATTGAATAATCAATTGGTGACATTAATATTAGATTAAATATATACAGTATATCAGGGGAGGGGACTCTGCTGTAGTTTCACTTTCACTCTCAGAACTACCTCCCATGTCCTGTGAGTGGACAGTGAAAAAATAAGCAGCCAACTGATAAACCCATCTCTGTGTTACTCTGATCTCTTCTTCTATCAGCATGCTTCCCCTACTGCAGCATACCTGTCTCATTTTGCTGCTTCTCCCTCCCCCTCTTTGAGCTGTGCTGTACAGTTTATACAGTAGACTGTTGGAGGCTGATATCAAATTAAGTTTAGGCAATAACACAGCTTGCATTAAAAAAATAGTTAATGGTGTACTAATTATAACAGAACTGCATTAATTTGTCATTTATATCTGCCTGGAGTTCAGCTTTAATGAAAAAAACAATAGGGATAATGAAAACGTAAATTTGTAATGGCCACAGCAGTTTTATTGGATCAGGAACTCTTATGCCGCGTACACACGGTCGGACTTTTCGTCTACAAAAGTCCAACGGACGCTGACGGACTAAAGCTGGCTGGTAATCCGATCGTGTGTGGGCTTCTCCGGACTTTCAACTGACTTTTTTAGCCTCAAATCCGACGTACTTTAGATTTGAAACATGCTTCAAATCTTTCCGACGGACTCGAGTCCGGTCGAAAAATCCGCTCGTCTGTATGCTAGTCCGACGGACAAAAACCCACGCTAGGGCAGCTATTGGCTACTGGCTATCAACTTCCTTATTTTAGTCCGGTGTACGTCATCACGTAAGAATTCGACGGACTTTTGTGTGATCGTGTGTAGGCAAGTCTGTTCGTTAGAAAGTCCGCCGCAAGTCCGTCGAAAGTCCGCCAAAAGTCCGTCGAAAGTCTGTCGGACAGGCTGTCGGACTTTTGTAGCTGAAAAGTCCGACCGTGTGTACGCGGCATTACAACGAGAGTTCCTCAGAGGTATACTGTATGTTGATAAATAAGTCATCCTGCCAGCATCTGTCTAAACCAAAAATTAAATGTTTGACTGGACTGGCCCATAAGGGACCATTTTTTTTTCCGCCCTGGAAAAAAAACTGATTTCTATATGCGCCATACTCAATATAACACTGCCAGAGATGTGGTGCAGTCTGATAAAATTTGAACGACCGGACTTGCCCACACACAGACTAAAGTACGTTCGAAAGTCTGTTGGTTTGAAGGTGATGACATACGAAGGGAATAGAATAAGGAAGTTCTTAGCCAGTATCCAATAGCTGCCCTTGCATCCTTTTTTATCCGTCAGACTAGCATACAGACGAACGGATTTTTCGACCGGACTCGAGTCCGTCGGAAAGATTGAAAGCATGTTCCAAATCTAAAGTACGTCACATTTTCGACAGAAAAAGTCAGCTGAAGGTCCGATGAAGCCCACACATGGTTGGATTGTCTGACTGATTCGTTCCATCGGACCAGTCCGGTCGAAAAGTCCGGTCGTGTGTACACGGCATAACAGTAAGGCAGTTCCCCCAACTTAGAGATGAGTCTTCACTGTGTACAAAGTACTGTCCCATATCACTACACACTGTAACATGTATGTTGCATTAGGAGGGACATGCTGAGTCTGTGCCCACTCCACCAGTCTGGCGTACCTCTGTTACCTCACTTCCAGTTTACAGAATGGGGTCCGCCGTGCACATAACGTATACCTCATATGTGCACTTTGTAACTCTTTCATTCCTGTACCCATGTAATCAGGGCTTGGATCTCTGTAATACGGGTTCAGGTCCAGTTGCTACTGGAAACCAACCGCTAGGGAGGGAGCCAGATCACCTACCCCCTCACTACTGGAGGACCTGTCACCTTTACCAGGTATCACGCCACGGGTTGCTTTGTGTCTTGAACTGTACTTGGTTACTCATAGCAACTACGGTACATTTTTTCTCCTTGTCTTGCTGAGTTACCCTTTTTGTAGTAGCAGAGCTACATACCCCTTTGTGTTTTACAGACCCTGGTTCATTAGATATTCCAGAACCAGCATGCACCTCTTTATAATAACTTAAGACCAGGCTTAGAACAGTTGATGCAACTTTACTGAAGAGACTTTAACATTACAGTCCAGTGTGAACAGAGTCCAATCCCTAACCCTAATGCCGCGTACACACGGTCGGACTTTTCACCTACAAAAGTCCGACAGCCTGTCCGACATACTTCCAACGTACCTTCGGCGGACTTGCGGCAGACTTTCTTACGAACGGACTTGCACACACACGACCACACAAAAGTCCGACGGATTCGTACGTGATGACGTACACCGGACTAAAATAAGGAAGTTGATAGCCAGTAGCCAATAGCTGCCCTAGCGTGGGTTTTTGTCCCTAGGACTAGCATACAGACGAGCGGACTTCGGGGTCCGTCGTAGTTACGACGTAAAGATTTGAAGCATGTTTCAAATCTAAAGTACGTCGGATTTGAGGCTAAAAAAGTACGTTGAAAGTCCGGAGAAGCCCACACACGATCGGATTACCAGCCAGCTTTAGTCCGTCAGCGTCCGTTGGACTTTTGTAGCTGAAAAGTCCGACCGTGTGTACGCGGCATAACTATAGCTGCGTGGCTGCCCAGGCATACCTCTGCAAGGTGTTAGTCCACGCTGGTATTCTCTGTGACTTGGATGTTCTCTGGAACCCTGCTCTATCAAACAAACTAAAAGGAGCAGCAGTCCAAAAACCGCAAGTTGAGCTGAGCACCCTGAACCTTAGCCTTCCCCCTTTTTTATAGAACAAGTGGGCTGGCTGGGTTAAAAAAGCCTGGGAACTGAGCACACACATAGTTAAGTCTTTCCCCCGCCTGGGTTAACCTTTAGCTAACTAGTGTAGAACAAAACAGCCTGTCTACACACGTCACTGCAGCCCAAAATGGACCAATGCCCACACACTAAACAGCTCCTGTTTAATGTGCAGGCAAGTATGGATTTGCCCTAAAGATTCATTTCACATAGGTATTGTTGAAATAGAAACTCAGTGAGGCTGATAAAGGTAGTAGAGAATGTTCACTTAGCTTAGCGAATAGGATGAAGAAATGACACCCTTAATACCTTAGGCTGGCCATAGATGGATCGGAATTCAGCCAGTTCAGCAGGGAAGGGCAGAATCTTGAAACATCTATGGCCTTTCCCTCTACAGAGAAGTCGATCTGACTTCTTTCAAACAACAATGATGGAAATATTTTATTCAATCAGTGCATGCAGCTAATCTCCCTAATCATTGTATTCTGACAGCGGAGTCCTGCTATCAGAATACAATAGCACAGCAGAGATGATTTCTTTATCCATCCCAAATGTGTGGATTGGGGGAGCTGTTCGTTTTTTGGGGTTTTTTTTATCAACAGGCTGGCTGATCAAAAAAAAAAAGAGACCCATCTATGGCCAGGTTTAGCGTGTGCAGGGGGAATTAAAAAAAGATGATTTTTGCTTGCACAGAATTACATGAAGCAAACACAGATAACACCTTACCCACTAAGTGAACATTCACTCTGACCATTTCAAATAACGTACCCCTTTAGTAAATTAATCCCAATAACTACAAGATTTTTTGTATACATTTAACAAATCTTTTAAGATACACAGTTCATTTTGCATACAGTTCTTTTCACTCTGTTAGCCTCATCTAAAAAACTGCCTGACTATTTGGTGTTGGACATTAGCAGGCAGATCATAAAGAAATAGGTTTCTTGCATGTACCTTTAAGAAGTGGTTAATACTAGGCAGAGTTTTATGATTTAGAACTCATGACAATAGCACGGTATGGGCTCCCATGCACTAGGGCTTCTGAATGTTCCATCAGACACAGTCTGATTCACAGAAGATTGCTTTTTCACCTATCATGCACATCCATTGGACATGCCAGTAAGTTATTAGCACGCTTTGACAGCTCATCTCTGCTTAATCAGCAAAGATGACATTTTCCAACTATATAATCAGAGACATAAAATTGGCTTTCTCTCTGTACATGCTCAGACTGACGTTTTAAATCCCTTTGCATACAGATAACTGTAAGATTTTGAACATTTAGCATCATAAAATCAATCACTTCTGAAAAATACCTAATTTGCAAAACTTTAGTGAGATGAAATTGGGTCAGTTTTCAATAATCTCATGCTACAATAACCACAAAAATGTTGTTAAGCAACTGTACAACTTCATATTACCAAAACACGTCTATGAGTCAGAACATATTCCTTAAAGTGGTTCTAAAGACTTTTTTTTACCCTAACGCATTCCCTGAGTTCTGAGTTATCCACCCCTGTGCTATCTGCAGACAGGGCTGCTCTCTCCCCCTCTTTACACAGGCACAGAGGCAGCAACAGTAGCCATTGGCTCCTACTGCTGTCAATCAAATTCTGTGAGGAGGGGGAGGGGCCAAACCTCACTGTGTGTGTCAATAGATAAACACAGTCTGGCTCACAAGAGAGCACCCAGGTGTACCCCCATAGTAAACAGCTTTCTATGGTGGCACACCAAGAAGAGGAGGAGCCTAGAACACCGACGGGGGACCCCAGAAAAGGAAGACTGGGATAGCTCTGTGTGATACCTTTGCACAGAGCAGATAAGCATAACATACATACCTGAAATAAATAAATAAATGTCTTTTATTAAAAAAAAAAAAAAAAGAAGCCTTTACAATTTAATAGCCTCCAGACCAGCTGCCGCTGTTTTACTGCGGCAGGCTGGCTCCCTTGCGCAAAATCACGTTACTGTACGTGATCTTGCGGGGTCTGGATAGCAGGCATGCGCGCCCGCTGCACAGCAGGGATGCCGATGCTCGTGGCCGACGGTCACGATGACCACACTGACACTTCTCTGTTCTGTTCTGACAGGAGTGACAGATCGTGTGTTCCTATTAGCTAGGAACCACGATCTGTCACTTCCTGTAGTTAGTCCCTCCCCCTTCAGTTACAATCACCTTCCAGGGAACAAAGTTAACCCCTTCACCGCCCCCTATTGTTAACCCCTTCACTGCCAGTGACATTTTTACAGTAAAAATTCTATAAATCTATCCCCTATTTTGTAGAAGCTATAACTTTTGTGCAAACCAATCAATATACGCTTATTGCGATTTTTTTTCACCAAAAATATGTAGAAGAATACATATCGGCCTAAAGTGAGGAAAAAAATTTTTTTTTAATATATTTTTGGGGGATATTTATTATAGCAAAAAAGTAAAAAATAGTGCGTTTTTTTCGAAATTGTCCAATTTTTTTGTTTATAGCGAAAAAAATAAAAACCGCCGAGGCGATCAAACACCAAAAGAAAGCTCTATTTGTGGGAAAAAAAGGACGTCGATTTTGTTTGGGTACAACGTCGCACGACCGCGCAATTGTCAGTTAAAGTAATGCAGTGCCGAATCGCAAAAAGCGCTTTGGTCAGGAAGGGGGTAAATTCTTCCGGGGCTGAAGTGGTTAAGGCCTTTTTTTTTTTTTTTTTTTTTAATATTGCCTACATCTTTTACTGTAATGAAATATTGACTAAACAGCAGATTACTTATGTTTTTAGGAATGTTTTAGAATCAGTGAGATATAGGATAAGAAATAGATAGTATAATAATACAATTATTGTATGTTTTTTTTTTTTCCCATGATATATTACAGGTTTTGGTAATAATGCCCCGAAGACAGAAGGTGGACGGCTTTTTTGTATTTTTTATGCACTATTTGGCATTCCATTGTTTGGCATCCTGCTGGCAGGTGTTGGTGACCATTTAGGATCTGCTCTCCGGAAAGGAATTGCAAAAGTGGAGATGATATTCTTGGTAAGGAGATTTTTTTTTTTAGTTCAGCAAGTACATCAATATTCAGTAATTCCAACAAAGAGTGATACCAACAACAACTTAGTAATAGAGGTAATACAAATATGTGCCCACTGAGAATACAGTGTAATTTGCCTTTAAAAGGTATGTAAATCCTATCAATGACATTTCTTTTTGCTCCCACTTGGTCTTTTAAATATACCATTAAAAGCATTTGTTATCTCTGTTCAATATAAATATACCTGTTGATCTTGTCAGAAATCTTGTAAGCTGTAATAACTTTCTGTTCTCTCTCTGCCGACTTGGATTAGTTAGCATTATTTCCAATTATATCTGTGGATTGAAGAACACTTTACGGAGAAAAGGAGGGGGGGTTGTGTAGTCCTGTCCTAGGGTGACAATGCAGCACTACTATAGATACAGTAAGTCGACTGAGCATTGTTACTCCAGGACAGGTAGTGTGTTATTGGCAGGATCACAGGGTGAAAAGAAAGGAGAAAAACGCCTAAAAAAGTAATGCAGCCACCACATCTAAGGATTGGTAAGCTGAATAGATTTCATTTTTGTTCTTGGAGTAGGAAACACTTTAAATATAGTTTGGGGGTCCAGTATAGTTTACAGTCCTGCCATTTCCTATCATGTCTTTTTTCAGATGTGCAATATGTACCTGCATTTACTTGTGCCACTGATTTTTTCTTTTAAACACTTAAGGACTGAAAGGATTTGCCCCCTTAATGACCAGGCCATTTTTTGCGATACGGCACTGCATCGCTTTTACTGACAATTGCGCGGTCGTGAGATAGTGTACACAAACAAAATTGACGTCATTTTTTTCCCACAAATAGAGCTTTCTGCTGGTGGTATTTGATCACCTCTGCGGTTTTTATTTTTTGCGTTGTAAACAAACAAAGAGCGACAATTTAAAAAAAATAAATAAATTTTTTTTTTGCTATAATACATACTAAAAAAAAATAAAGAAAAAAACACATTTATTCATCAGTTTAGGCCGATATATATTCTTCTACATATTTTTGGTAAAAAAAATCCCAATAGGCGTATATTGATTGGTTTGCACAAAAGTTATCTACCTACTCTGAGATAGATTTAGGGACTTTTATTTTTTCTTGTTTTTACTAGTAATGGCGGCGATCTGCGATTTTTAGACTGTGACATTGCAACAGACAAATCTGACCCCAAATGACACTTTTTGGGGACCAGTGACATTATTACATTGATCAGTGCTATAAAAATGCACTGATCACATTAAAAATTACACTGACAGGGAAGGGGTTGACACTGGGGGGCGATCAAGGTGTTAAGTGTGTTCCCTAGGAGTGGTCTAAGTGTAGGGGGGATGGGCTCACTGGGACATGACAGAGATCCCTGTTCCCGATCACTGGGAACAGAAGCTCTCTGACATGTCCCTGTCAGAACGGGGATCCGCTTGTTAACACTGGCAGATCCCTGTTCTGTCTCTGTACTAGGCGAACGCGGGTCGCCGGCGGAGATCGAGTCTGCCCGACCCACGGGCACGCTCCCGCAGCGTGCAGCGAGAGCGCGCCGCCGTTGGCGATCCGCCGTACGGATATGCCAATTCACGCAGGGGAGCCGGCAGCTGGTTGGCAAGTGGTTAAAGAGTAACTCCACTTTCGTGGGGGAAAAAAAGCAAATAAAGAAAAAATAATATAGTGTATACAATTGCGACACAAGTCATATTGTAATTGAATGGTTTTAAAAATGACCTTTCCTTTTCCATTTGCAGCCACTGTAATTTTCTGAAAATGCAATGCAATATGGCTACCTGGAGGTGTACTGTATACAGAATGCCCCCAGAAACATAATTTCCTGCTTGTGTGATTGGCTCACTGATTTTCCCAGAAGTCTGCACTAAGATACAGGTCAGATTTCAGGTACCCCCTGCAACAAAAATGTCATTTTTTGGTTAGATACTCCCAATAGGAACACATCTAAAGGGATGCAGACCCAGACGCTTTCCTCATTAGTGCCCTGCAGCTGATTGGTAATAATGAAATTCCATTAGACTCACGGTCCCACATGGACACAGAGAAACACACAGGGATTTCTTCAGAGTAACAATGGGTAGGAATCTGCAATAAAGTTTGTTAAAATCCTTGCAATGTACATAGATCACACAGAGGGGAATGTTTTTTTCTCAACAAAAGTGGAGTTACTCTTTAAGCATTTACATCTATCTGAAGGTGTAGGTTTGCGCTGTTGTTTAGTTTTGTTCACTTTTCTCTCCTTACACCGTCCCTGGAGGTATTTGCATAGAGATACATTAACTGAACCTTGTCTCAGAAAGAGCTCGATCATTGATTTGCCGCGCTGAAATTGAATTTTTTGTGCTTTTGAAATTAGATTTTGAGTTGTGCCTGGGACTATGTGCAGACAGAAAATCACATGAGACAGTCTGTTAGTATATTAATTTCTAGGAGGGCAGAGCTGTGTAGTATATAGAACACTACGTAACAGGACAGACATAACTCAGTCTAAAGACAGAGCCCAATGACCTAAAGTTTGACTTCCCTTTAGAGCTGCTTAGGATACTTATCAGCTTTCACTGGTATATAATGTCAGGTGTCCCGACACTTTACAGGTTATATACTGTATGTTTTTCAGGCCAATGACTTAGTAGGTGGTGAAATAAGGATAAGAATGACTGCCCTGGAACTTACACCTTCAAAAATAAGTCTACATAATCCCATGCTGACAGGTTACATAGTTACATAGTACGTGAGGTTGAAAAAAGACACAAGTCCATCAAGTCCAACCTATGTGTGTGATTATATGTCAGTATTACATCCATTACATTGTATATCCCTGTATGTTGTGATCGTTCAGGTGCTTATCTAATAGTTTGTTGAAACTATCGATGCCCCCCGCTGAGACCACCGCCTGTAGAAGGGAATTCCACATCCTTGCCGCTCTTACAGTAAAGAACCCTCTACGTAGTTTAAGGTTAAACCTCTTTTCTTCTAATTTTAATGAGTGGCCACGAGTCTTGTTAAACTCCCTTCTGCAAAAAAGTTTTATCCCTATTGTGGGATCACCAGTATGGTATTTGTAAGGTTTCCGTTAAAAGGAATAACTAATAAAAAAAGAAAATTATTTAAGCGTTTGTGCATTAAAATGTCATTATCTACATTTTGAATATATTCAAAAAAATAATAGCACACCTTTATACCAGGCTGATCTCTTACCTGGCCATTATACAGGCTTATTGTTGATGCTTATGCTTATGTGCTTGCTGCTAGCACTGATAGACATGCAAGAACATTGCAAGAGAAAGAACATATAAGCAGTCCTAAAGTAGGACTGCAGTCAAAACTTTGTTTAGTTTTGGGTACAATGGGGAAGAGTTAGAACCTACACGATATTACCAAAAGTATTGGGACGCCTGCCTCTACTTCTACATGAACTTTAATGGCATCCCACTCTTATGCCGCATACACACGAGCGGACTTTACGGTAGACTTTGCCCGGCGGATGGAATTTCGTCGGACAATTCGATCGTGTGTGGGCTCCAACAGACTTTGTTTTCTCAAAAGTTGAATGGACTTAGATTTGAAACATATTTTAAATCAATCCGTCGAAATCGAGTCCGGTCGAAAAGTCCGTTCGTCTGTATGCTAGTCCGACGGACAAAAAGCCACGCTAGGGCAGCTATTGGCTACTGGCTATGAACTTCCTTTTTTTAGTCCGGTCGTACTTCATCACGTACGAATTGGACGGACTTTGGTGGATTGTGTGTAGGCAAGTCCGTTCATTCAGAAAGTCCGTCGTAAAGTCCGTCGAAAAGTCCGCCGGGCAAAGTCTGCCATAAAGTCCGACCGTGTGTACGCGGCATTAGTCCGTAGGTTTCAATATTGAGTTGGCCCACCCTTTGCAGCTATAACAGCTTCAACTCTACTGGAAAGGCTGTCCGCAAAGTTTAGAAGTGTGTCTATGGGAATGTTTGACCATTCTTCCAGAAGCGCATTTGTGAGGTCAGGCACTGATGTTGGAGGAGAAGGCCTGGCTCGCAGTCTCTGATCTAATTCATCCCAAAGGTGTTCTATCGGGATGAGGTCAGAGCTTGTGCACTGGTGCGCAGTCATGTAGGAACAGGAAGGGGCCACCCCTAAACTGTTCCCACAAAGTTGGGAGCATCAAATTGTCCAAAATGTCTTGGTATACTGACATCTTAAGACTTCCCTTCACTGGAACTAAGGGGCAAAGCCCCTCCCCTGTAAAACAACCCCACACCATAATCCCCCCCCTCCACCAAATGATTTGGACCAGTACACAAAGCAAGGTCCAAAAAGACATGGATGAGCGAGTTTGGGGTGGAGGAACTTGACTGACCTGTGGTATGAATTAGAGCAGAGACTGCAAACCAGGCCTTCTCGTCCAACATCAGTACCTGATCTCACAAATGCGCTTCTGGAAGAATGGTCAAACATTCCCATATACACACTCTAAACCTTGTGGACAGCCTTCTCAGAAGAGTTGAAGCTGTTATAGCTGCAAAGGATGGGCCAACTCAATATTGAACCCTACGGACTAAGACTGGGATGCCATTAAAGTTTATGTGCGTGTAAAGGCAAGCATCTCAATACGTTTGGTAATATAGTGTATGTCAGGTGTTTTCATTTTGTATGTTTTTCTCTCACATTGTACTGTGTCAGAAAGCAAGTGGAATCTCTCCAACAGAGGCACAAACAGCAGTAAAAGCAATTTTATTAGTAGAAGTGAGGTAGGGTCATAGCTGTGCCCGGCTTTTATTACTGCCGGTGTCCCTGTAGGATATTTCTTGTGACTCCCTGTGGCGTCAGGGGGACATGCCAGAGACTACACAGACCGCAATAAAACCTAGAAGATGATTTAACTCATTCACACTCAATCAAAAACTAAAAAGAAACAAAAAAAAAAAATGTTTTTGGTGAATTTTCATTTTTAGATTACACAGGGAGCTGCTTTTTTAATGATCTCACTCTGTGCTGGTGGCTCTAAATGCAGAATAAAACTAAAACTACATTTTTTTTTATTTTTAAGGAAAATAGTACAAATTATAATTCACTTTTAAGGATAACTTCCCATTAGGTTACCCGAAAACTGTAAGTTGTGTTTTTTAACCATGTCTGCCCTTGCAGCTGTATACCTCCTATGGACAAGAGAAATTTTGACATTTTTTCTACCTATTGGACCTATTGATTTGCCAATATCTTTGCCATTAGTAGGATAATGCAGTGATACAAAGCTCTCTTTTCGTAATATTGAAGTGGACAAATAATGTTATTTTCTATCAAGCTATGGACAAAAAAGGCAACAAGGTGAAAAATGTCCAGTCTGACCATTCTTGTTTTTTGAACTAGTGTTACTGCAGAAAAAAACTATACATTTTATTCTATCATTTATAATGACAATAAAATTAAGTTTCTTGTGCAAAGCTGCATTAAAAACAAACAATTCAAGATTTTTTTTTTCAAGTTTGTACATTTTTCATGTAACCACAAAAAAGGTAATGACAAAAAAAACTAGGGACTTTCTAGGACAATATAAAACAACAAAGAGAGGGCCGGGCTGTCCTAGTGCATTACCACTAAACAATTTCATTGATAAATAAAACCTTGGATTACGAGCATAATTCGTTCCGGAAACATGCTTGTAATCCAAAGCACTCTTACATCAAATAAAATTTCCCCATAAGAAAAAATGAAAACTCAGATGATTCTCAATGGTCCTAAAATAGTGTCAAAAGTGTCCAATGTGTCTGCCATAATGTTGCAGTCACGATAAAAATCACAGATCGCCGCCACTAATAAAAAAAAAAAATTCATAATAAAAATGCCATCAAACTATCCCCTATTTTGTAGATGCTATAACTTTTGCGCAAACCAATCAATATACACTTATTGTGATTTTTTTTACCAAAAATATGTAGAAGAATACATATCAGCCTAAACTAAGGAAAAAAAAATTTTTTATATATTTTTGGGGGATAATTATAATAGCAAAAAGTAAAAAATATTGCGTTTTTTCAATACTGTCGCTCTTTTTTTGTTTATAGCGCAAAAAATTAAAAACGAAGAGGTGATCAAATACCACCAAAAGAAAGCTCTATTTGTGGGAAAAAAAGGACGTCAATTTTGTTTGGGTACAACGTCGCACGATCGCGCAATTGTCAGTTAAAGCGGCGCAGTGCCGAATCGCAAAAAGTGCTCTGGTCAGGAAGGGGGTAAAATCTTCTGGGGCTGAAGCGGGTAATGAAGGTACAACATTTAGCAACTCACATGGTTGATGATCAAAGAAGTCACATCTAAGTGTGCAGGAATCCGGGGTAAAGCTGTCCAGTAGAGCGATCTGAAAGTGAGGATTTAAGAGCTTGTGGAGCGCAGCGTGGAAAGGAGGACATCAATGGCGGTGTGGAGGACGAATTATGTGGACAGCTTTACCCAGGATGCCTGCATATTTAGATGTGCCTCTTTTAGTTATCATCCATGTGAGTTGCTAAATGTTGTAACTTCATTAAATGTAACCATATTGGTACACTAATGCCGCGTACACACGGTCGGACTTTTCGTCTACAAAAGTCCGACGGACGTCGACAGACAACATACGGCTGACAATCCGATGGTGTGTGGGCTTCCCCGGACTTTCAGCGGACTTTTCCAGCCGCAAATCTGACAGACTTTAGATTTGAAACATGCTTCAAATCTTTACGTCGTAACTACGCCGGACCCAGAAATCCACTCGTCTGTATGCTAGTCCGACGGACAAAAACTCACGCTAGGGCAGCTATTGGCTACTGGCTATCAACTTCCTTATTTTAGTCCGGTGTACGTCATCACGTACGAATCCGTCGGACTTTTGTGTGATCGTATGTAGGCAAGTCCGTTCATTAGAAAGTCTGCCGCAAGTCCGCCAAAAGTCCACCAAAAGTCCGTCAAAAGTCTGTCGAACAGGCTGTCGGACTTTTGTAGCTGAAAAGTCCGACCGTGTGTACGCGGCATTAGAGGCGTCTCTCTTCTCTTTTATACTGACAAACTCATAACAATAACAAGCGTATTGTGACATTCAGATGAGACTACCTCCAGATCCACACCGCTCAACAGGTAACTTGGAAAGCCCCTTCGGCGTCCAATGTGGCTTACGTGTTTTCAAGGGGTGAACCCTCTTCTTCAGAGCCTAAAGAATGGATGACTGGAGATTAGTTTACATAATGTGCCTTAATGAACTGAAATGACAAGTCCCACCTCCTGCCCTTTCTAGAATGGCACCCAAAGACATAAATTCAACACATAAATATAAAAAATTATTTTTTTCAGAATTATTGATCACATCATATAACAGTTTAAGAGAATCACATATGATGCATATATGAGGAAAGGTTGCGAGTACTGAACTTATTCTCTCTGGAGAAGAGACGCTTGAGAGGGGATATGATTTCAGTATACAAATACTGTACTGGTGACCACACAATAGGAATAAAACTTTTTCGCAGAAGAGAGTTTAACAAGACTCGTGGCCACTCATTAAAATTAGAAGAAAAGAGGTTTAACCTTAAACTACGTAGAGGGTTCTTTACTGTAAGAGCGGCAAGGATGTGGAATTCCCTTCCACAGGCGGTGGTCTCAGCGGGGAGCATCGATAGCTTCAAGAAACTATTAGATAAGCACCTGAATGACCACAACATACAGGGATATACAATGTAATACTGACATATAATCACACACATAGGTTGGACTTGATGGACTTGTGTCTTTTTTCAACCTCACCTACTATGTAACTATGTAACTTTGCACAATACAATATTCTTTATGTGAATCTTTAAAACTTTTATATGATGTGTTTCATAAATCTGGAAATATATATAATTTTTTATATTCATGTGTTGAATTTATGTCCTTGGTTACTGTCCTAGAATGTCTCCAGTTCTTTGTCTTCTGGATTCATTTGCTTGTTTGGGATGATGTCACTCCAAGGTTTTAGCCCAGTTCATCCTACTTCTCTCCTTTTTTTTTTAAACAGTTATAGAAAGTTAACAAATGTATAGGAAAATTTTTTTTTTTAAATTATGTTTAAAAAATGTAAAATAAAACAAAAAATGCAGTCAATTAGGGCTCATTATGGTTAACACAGGGTTTATAAGAGTTCAATAGCAAAACATTTTATCTGAATGTTTTGATTTGATTTTTTTAAATCTTTTAAAATATTTATTGACTAAAGACTTCAGATATAGGTAATGTTTTGGGGGGAAAGACAAACCTCATCGTCAGAACTAACATGTAGTGAACAAAATAAAACGTATAATGTTGTAGTTTATATCAATTAAAAGGCAATAATTAACATTTCATAAAAGTGTATAAAAATATAGTATAAGAATAGATCATCTGATTAATGATTCATCTCCTGCTGCCTGCAACTGACTAATAACATAATTTCAGCTTCAGGGAAAAGACAAGATGGGGGGTGGGCAATGGCATCCCTGGGGGGGGGCAGAGGGGGCCCTGACCCCCCGAACATTATGCTGTGCCCCACAATGTGCCCCCCCATTAAATTTTTTTTTTTTTTAATAAAAAGGCAATGTCTAAGAGGGAGAGCATCCCCAGTCCCCCCTCCCTCTGCTCGCTGACACTGCATAATGCGAGCACTCACACAGCCATGGCCACCCGATCTGCTCCTTCCCCTGTTTTCTCATTGGCAGGGAGAAGAGCGAGTTGCAGGAAGGACTCCACCAGGACTCTCAGTTACTGAAAAAACAGACTGATTTCTCCTGTCCTTAGGACAGGAGAACCAGCCTGTAAATTACAAGAGATGCCAGACCAGCGCTGTCAATAGCAGGGGCAGGACAGCAAGAAGAGGCTGGGGAACCCCACAGTGGCAAAACACCAGGGCCCGGTGGCAAGACAACCTTTGCAACCCTGATAGCTCCCACTGCTTTGGACCCTTATATTTTCTTGGTATGCTGGTGACATATATCTCTTGTTTTCTAGCACCCTGGAGGGGGGGGGGGGGGGCAATACAGTAGGAAGGGAGCTCACTGCAGAACATGTTAAAAGGCCATTGTGGGATCGTAGTAAAGGGCCCCAGGATAGATAGATAGATAGATAGATAGATAGATAGATAGATAGATAGATAGATAGATAGATAGATAGATAGATAGATAGATAGATAGATAGATAGATAGAGATATCTATATATATATAAAATTACATTTTATAGTTGCCCCCCTACTTTTGTCCCTGTCCCCCCATGTGCCCCCCCTAAATATGAAAGCTGGAGACGCCACTGGGGGGGGGGGGCATGGGACCACAACTTCAGTAATGTGTCTAGTGGGTCTGGAGATGCTTAAAAGAGAAGTTTGAATATACACAAAAAATAAGCTGCCCCCACCCCCCCACTATTACACCGAGAAATAAGTGATCAAAGACTGCTGATCACTCAGTTCTCATTCTTCAGTGAGCAGAAAGCTGGTGACTGTGAGTCACTGGCTCTCTGCTCTGCCTCTCCAGCACTCACTGGAGCGCCAGGCTGTGAAGAGGGTGGGAGCAGTGGCTCAGTCTTCCAGCGGCTCTCTGAGAGGCTGAGCCACCTGCCAGTCCAGGAATCTGGGTGGATCCCAACTGCAAAGTCAGGATCTTTTCAGAGCCTTGACCAGCTATGTGACATCAGCCTTAGCCCACTGCCAGCTGAAAACGGGTCACAGGAGTGCAGAACAAAGTGCATAGAAAAAGTAGGGCCAAAATAGCTTTGGCCATAGTTCTCTTTTAAATGTGTAGGCAGCTATCTTGTGGTCTGTGCTTATGCGCTAAGTCCTTGGAACAAAAGCTTCAAGTAAGAAAGTAGAGAGTGTCACAAAGTTTTACACCTTGAAATGTTGGGGTGCTTTCTTCTTTTTCACTTTAAGCATCATTTCAGCCTAGGCAAAGTCACTTGACTGGAGTTCAAGGACTGATTTTTAATGATAAATAAAATGAAGTGAGTACTTATACATTTATCAAATAAATAATGGTTATAGCATTGCCTGATACTTTTACACGTGTTTAGCTTCCATCCTTCTGTCTTTTCACAGAAATGGCGTGTCTCTCCTACCATTGTGCGGGTCATCTCAGCAGTGCTCTTCATCCTCATTGGTTGTGTCCTCTTCGTTCTTATACCAACTTTAATCTTCCAGGAAATTGAGCATTGGACCCTGTTGGAGGCCATATATTTTGTAGTCATCACACTTACTACTATTGGATTTGGAGACTACGTAGCAGGTAATCAATGTCAGGATATTCTTGTGGCCTTCAAAAAGTGCCTTTAGTAATGATGTACAAACATAAGTAAATATTTTAAGATGTGAACAAATATAATACCTATTTTTATAGTGCCATCAGAAATATTTTACATAAAATGTATTTTTTTAAACCAGAATAATGACCCTGCATCAAAAAATATGTGCTGCGGCACTTAATTATAAACACTAATGCCCTGTATACACAATCAGACTTTCCGACAACAAAACCGTGGATTTTTGTTTGAAGGATGTTGGCTCCAACTTGTCTTGCATACACATGGTCACACAAATGTTGGCCAACAATTACGAACGTAGTGATGTACAAGACGTATGTGATATCTCCATTACAAACGCTAGTTTTACAAGACCGAGCGCTTCCGGCTCGTTCTTGATTCCGAGCATGCGTGAACTTTTGTGCGACGGACTTGTGTACACATGATCGAAAAGTCCGACAACAAAGTTTTGTTGGCGGAAAATGTGAGAACCTGCTAGCCAACATTTGTTGGCGGAAAGTCCGACAACAAATGCTCAATGGAGCATATACACGGTCGGACTTTCAGCCAACAAGCTCACATCCAACAGTTCCCGTCGGAAAGTCCAATCGTATGTACAGGGCATTAGAGTTTTCAGTTATTCTCCATGCAAAGTGCTACAAATACCTGTTGAGCTTGCAAGTGAAGTCCACCTAATGCACTTCCTGCAGTGGTGTGGCAACGATGCCGCACTGCTTCTGAATTCAGATTTGCTACTCCCCTGTGGACTGAATGCTTGCACTACAGTGGGATGAATAAAGGTTGTTTGATTAAACCAACATTTTGGTGGATCACTTTGGATCAGGCTTGCAAAAAAGCAGGCTTTGACCAACCAAAATTCTGGTTTAATCAAGCAACCTTTACATTATCCTAATGCGCCTACTATAGTTTACTTCATATTACCTCATCTGTTTGGATCACTGAGGCATCTGTGTGGGATTGGGTGCTGGTACCACTGCTCTGTATTTGTATACTTGTATGTGTTGGAAGAGATTTTTTTTTTTGAATGATGATAATTTTTTTTACCAATGTTTACTTTGCAAATTGAACATACACTTCACAGCCTTCCCTTCTCACAGGACGCTGATCTGCCTGTCTCCTGAATGATCAGTGGGTCCTGGAGGACATCGCACCCACCAGACCTGCTGATTGCCTCCTGCTGTGTCCAATTACAGCGGGTCGCCAGTGGCGCAATTGCGTGCTCCAGACCCGAAAGTGCAGGATCACGTACAAGTACGTGATCCTGCCCAGGTGAGCCACTTTACCGCCGTATATTTACTGTATACGGTCAGCAAGCTGTTAAAAACTGCATGGTTCAAAAGCAAATAACACATTAGTTAGGGATATTTGATAATTGTTTTGTGGGTGGCCAGATCTTGTAGTTTTCCATTAAGGCTGAACTCCAGACAAAAAGCTAAATATAGAGCTGAAATACAATCTATTATAGGCACTTCTTGCAGACAGCATTTTCAGGTTGATGACCTCACTTTCCTCTAGTGCAGTTAAAGTGATTCTATATCCTGAAGATTTTTTACCTTAATGCAGTGGTTCTCAACCTCAGTCCTCAAGTACCCCCAACAGGCCATGTTTTGGGAATTTCTCTTAGATAAAATAGCTGTCCAAAATACCAAGCCATTGATTCTGATTTAAAGCACCTGTGCAAAATAAAGGAAAACCTGCAAACATGGCCTGTTGGGGGTACTTGAGGACTGAGGTTGAGAACCACTGCCTTAATGCATCCTCTGCATTAAGGTAAAAAACTTTCAGTAAGCAGCCCCCCCCCCCCCCACCACCCCCTTATACTTACCTGAGCCTGATCTCCATCCAACAATGTGCATGAGAGCAGCTGCTCTCTCGTCTCTCTCTCTTCTTATTGGACAGAGAGGCAGCGGCAGGAGCTATTGGCTCCTGCCGCTGTCAATCACAGCCAGTGAGAAGGGAGCAGAGGATTGGGGACGAGCTATGCTGTGTGTGTCAGTGGACACACACAGTTGGCTTGGGAGCTGCCACACATGAGTGCCCACACTCAGCGGCTTGCTATGGAGGCACTTGGCAGGGGGCAGGAGCAGACAGCATCGGCGGGGGGACCCAAAAAGAGGAAGATCAGAGCTGCAATGTGCAAAACCATTGCACAGAGCAGGTAAGCATAACACGTTTGTTATTTTTTTTGAAAATGTGAAACTTTTGCCCTGGTTCACATTGATGCTACTTTGAAATTGTGCTACTTCACTTGAAGTAGGGCGATTTCAAAGTAGCAAGGTCAGCGCAATTTCAGGTGCTACTTGATAGACATCTGCGTGGCTTCATACACGGATGTCTATTGAAGTCACACCTGAAATCGGCAAAAGTAGTGCAGGAACTACTTTTGCAAATCTGTGCGGCGCCGCAAAATCGGTGTCGCACCGATTGGAACAGTGCCATTGCCGCCAATAGGCTGCGACTTGTCTTGCAATTTGATCTCAAGAATCGCATGACAAATCGCTCCAATGTGAACCTAGGCTTACAATCACTTTAATACAGCTAGGTTACCAACCCACCCCAGCCGGGTGACATGACAAATAAAAGGCATCACCACAATGATGAGTCATCATTCTGCTCCCTTCTTCTGATAGCAGGCAGGCAAGGATTTCTTAATCCAATCACGACAAACACAGCTTCATCCTTAAAGTCTATCTAAACTCCAAGACAAAAATGTTATATATTGCAGCTTATCAGTGTCAGCCTGCTGTGCACAGGCCTTCAGTTTGATGTTGGGAAGCCTGTCAGGTCTGCAGGAGGCCTGTACAACCTTGATAGGGAGCCCAAGGCCAAATGAAGGAATGTGCATGGCAAACTGACAATGCTGCCTGATAATTGTTAAGCAGGGGCTTTGCATTATCAGCCTGCAACAAGAAATGCTGTTATGGGCAGGAACTCCAGGTACAACACTTTTCAAATAAGTCACAAAAAGGATTTGATTAAGAAAACAGTATACAGTAAGGCATGATTCCAACTACTTAAAAATACATTTTGGGTTTACATACACTTTAAACTTGGTGGCTACAATAGTATCCCTTTTCAGGGTTTGTTTTTTATTTTTTACCTGCTAACCCTGTGAATAACACACTTCCTGGCTATGCTCACTCTATTTGCTGCATTTATGGAGGATGCCATGGTTTTCACTATGTTCCTCTTGTAATTTGGACTAAAAACCCCTAATGCCGCGTACACACGGGCGGACTTTTCGACGGACTAAGTCCGGCGGACTTTCCGATGGACTTTCCGACGGACTTTCCGAATGAACAGACTTGCCTATACACGATCAACCAAAGTCCGACGGATTCGTACGTGATGATGTACGACCGGACTAAAACAAGGAAGTTGATAGCCAGTAGCCAATAGTTGCCCTAGCGTCGTTTTTTTTCCGTCAGACTAGCATACAGACAAGTGGACTTTTCGACCGGACTCGAGTCCGTCAGAAAGATTTGAAACATGTTTCATTTCTAGGTCCGTCTAACTTTTGAGAAAAAAAAGTCTGCTGGAGCCCACACACGATCGAATTATCCGACGGACTCCGGTCCTCCGGACCAAGTCTGCCATAAAGTCCGGTCATGTGTACGCTTCATCACCAGGTAGCTGGGAAGACTGATATATCAGTTTAGTGCACAGAAAGGTACAGGGACAGAGGCATTTTGGCAATATATGCAATTATTTTTCTTTACTTTGAGAACGTATACTTAGTCTTAAAAAGGAAAACGAATGCAGCCACCATGACTCCAGAGAGAGAGATATAATTTCCCCCTGTACAAATCATTAGTAAGACCTCATCTAGAATATGCAGTTCAGTTCTCAAAAGGGATAAAGGGAACTGGAGAAAGTGCAGAGAAGAGCAACCAAACTGATAAGAGGCATGGAGGAGCTCAACTATGAGGAACGATTAGAGGAACTTAATTTATTCTTTCTTGAGAAGAGGAGATTAAGGGGGGATATGATCAACATGTATAAATACATAAGGGGTCCATATAGTGAACTTGGTGTTGAGTTATTCACTTTAAGGTCATCACAGGGGACAAGAGGGCACTCTTTACATCTAGAGGAAAAAAGATTTCATCTCCAAATACAGAAAGGTTTCTTCGCAGTAAGAGCTGTGAAAATGTGGAATAGGCTTCCTCCAGAAGTGGTTCTGGCCCTCTCAGTAGATTGCTTTAAAAAAGACCTGGATTCCGTCCTAGGTGTACATAATATAACTGGATACTAACATTTATAGGTAAAGTTGATCCAGGGATAATCTGATTGCCTCTCGGGGGAACAGGAAGGAATTTTTTCCCGTGCTGTAGCAAATTGGATCATGCTTTGCTGGGGTTTTTCGGCATCCTCTGGATCAACTGTGGTTTAAGGATTGTGTATATGGGATTGTATTTTTTTTTTGGTGAACTAGATAGACTTGTGTTTTTTTTCAACCCGACCAACTATGTAACTGTGTAACTGATAGCAGACCCTGTTTGTTCCCTAGAGGTGACTTTACAATTACAGTAAAACCTTGGTTTGAGAGCGTTTTGCAAGACAAGCAACATTTATAAATAAAGTTTGACTTGATATACAAGCAGCGTCATGTCACAACTGAGTATAAAACAGAACAGAGGCGACTCTAATGCCCCGTACACACGGTCGGACTTTGTTCGGACATTCCGACAACAAAATCCTAGGATTTTTTCTGATGGATGTTGGCTCAAACTTGTCTTGCATACACACGGTCACACAAAGTTGTCGGAAAATCCGATCATTCTGAACGCGGTGACGTAAAACACGTACGTCGGGACTATAAACAGGGCAGTGGCCAATAGCTTTCATCTCTTTATTTATTCTGAGCATGCGTGGCACTTTGTCCGTCGGATTTGTGTACACACGATCGGAATTTCCGACAACGGATTTTGTTGTCGGAAAACTTTATATCCTGCTCTCTAACTTTGTGTGTCGGAAAATCCGATGGAAAATGTGTGATGGAGCCCACACACGGTCGGAATTTCCGACAACAAGGTCCTATCACACATTTTCTGTCGGAAAATCAGACCGTGTGTACGGGGCATAAGTGTAGCAATATGGTTACATTGAATGAAGGTACAACATTTAGCAAGTCACATGATTGATGGTTTAAACAGGCACATCTAAGTATGCAGGCATTAGGGGTAAAGCTGTCCACATAGACCGTCCTCCTCACCACCATCGACGTCATCCCTTCCAGAAATGCTTCAAGCCTCGCTTTCAAATCGCTCTACTGCAGGGTAGTTTTCCCGGTCACGATTGCAGACTGACAGCTGTGAGAGCCAGTGGGGCGGAGGACAGTCTGTATGAACAGCTTCTTTTTTAAATTCTCTTTATTGATTTTTAATAGATTTACAAAAACAGAGCCTTGGGGCATTCCCCGGCTCAAAAAGTACCACGTAAATCGGTACCTAACAACAGGTTATCTGCCTAAAACAATGCTGTTAGCGACAGAAAAACAAAACAAAAAAAAAAAGAAAAAAAATAGATATCACTGCTCAGCCACTCCATTCGGAGATGTTATGAAAAGAGAATGTGCAACTCGTCTTGAATAGAGGTGAGGTTTCCCAAGAGGGAACTCTGGTACTAGGCCTAGGATACTAAGGGTTCAACTATAGGGGTGTCATGAGGGTCTTAGCAAGTGTTAGCACAGAAGGCGAAGTCAATGGGTGTCAGATATATCGTCTACTCTTGAGCGGCATTAGTAGAGGCAAAGTCAAGCCATAGTTTCCACACTTTGTCAAATTGACCAGGGCTTTCCAAGAGTTCAGAGAGGGTGCATCTGATTGTTTCTGTATGGACAGCTTTACTCTGGATGCTTGCATACTAAGATGTGCCTCTTTTAATCATCAACCATATGAGTTGCTAAATGTTGTACCTTCATTAAATGTAACCATATTGCTACACTTAGAGGTGCCTCTCTTCTTTTTCATACTCTGTAGCTTCTGGATTTTGCTTCTATTCCCCTTGTGGAGGCTGCCATTTGTGGATGGACATTTTATGGCTACACAACCTATCACATTGCTATAATCTTTTTATATAGGCTATAAACTGAAGAACATATGAATAAATGGTTGTGGAACGAATCATCTGAGTTTCCATTATTTCTTGTGGGGAAATTCGCTTGATATACAAGTGCTTTGGACTACAAGCATGTTTCTGGAACGAAGTATGCTCACAATCCAATGTTTTGCTGTATAGACATTCAATTTATAATGGGATCACTGCAAACCCTTGAGCAGTGAGAACGGTGACCTTGCACTGACCACAAATGGTGGTAAGTCACTGTGATACCAATGAAGTGGCTGAATAATGTGGCAAGGGAGATCCTAAAAGTCCCAAAACTACAACTGTAATTTCTGTGCCCTCTGTTCCTATACCACTTCCACCATCAGAAGTTGCAAAGTTGCTTTTAGGGATTTTTGTTAAAGACTAACTTGATGGCGATATGAAACGTACTTGTTAATGTCATGGTACCTATGGCTAAAAGAAAATCAAACTGTTGTTGTGTGATGACTTAATAATCATCACACTAGCGGCAATTTTTTTTTTCAATGGCCATGGGAGTGAGCTGGAGGCAAAACTGACAATGACATAATGCAGTGGTGGGTAGACAAAACAAAAATGTCAACAATGGTTTGAGATTAATATTTGACAAAGTGTGAGTAGCTTCAATGTACTCAGGAAGAAGCACCAGGTGTTACTGTACAATAGGTGCGTGCAGATGTTAGGAGTCCCGTCAGGATGCAATTCGAAATGTGTAGAGTTTCCAAAACAATCTCTTCATTTAAATATTACTGTTATGGTGCCAACAAACACCATGATCACAACAGAGCCTTGTGAGCACAGGGCTGTGATATGATACTGTAATATGACTTGTTACATTTACATTTAAACTTCGGTCAATTTTTTTGTTTGTTTAAGTTTTGAAAGTAGAGATATTTTTAAACCCCTCTCTGTTTTTAATTGTTGCCTGTGTCGCTGTTGGGAAGTTTTAGGCCCCTTTCACACGGACGGACCGTCTATCCGTTTTTCTTCCATCCGTCGACGGACGACAGTGCATTCCTATGGGCAAACGGATGACCATCCGTTACCATCAGTTAACCTCCGCTTCCGTTTTTATCCGTTTTTTTTAACGTACAAAGCTACGTCCAGATCCGTCAAAACAGATATTAACTGACGTTAACTGACAATGTCCATCAACGTCCGATCAGTTAAGATCTGTTTTGAAGAAATAATTCAAAGTTCATACTTTGACAAATAAAAAAACAAAGTGAAAAAAACTTTATTAAAAGGGTTATGCAGAATAATAAAACTAAAACAGTTTTGAACATATCATGTGCTTTTGTGTCTTTTTATGCTATTAAAACACAATGAAATACCCAAATTAATGAATTAATACATTTAAATTTGCACTGCATTATTTATATATATATATATATATATATATATATATTGGTACTGCCATGAAACTTCTCCTGATGGAGATAGAAAGTAGTCGGCAAATTGTTCACGCGTGGCAGTGTAGGATGGGTGGAGCAAGGCTTTCTGGGTAATTTCCTTAAATGCAAAGAAACTGCTGTTAAACGGATGAAAACGGATACAAAAACGGATACAAAAACGGATACAAAAACGGATGTAAACGTGTACATTAATGGATGAAAACGGATATTAACGGAACGGAAGACGGATGAAAACGGAGATTAACGGAACGGATGACGGATGAAGACGGATGATGCAACGGATAAGAACTGATACGTTTTTAACGTGGCTAAACTGACGGTGCCTGTGTGAAAGGGGCCTTACCCTCCTTTCCTGTGTGGCCACCAAAATAGGAAGTAAGCAGAATATTTCTAATGCCGCGTACACACGAGTGGAATGTCCGACAGAAAAAGTCAGACGGAATCGTTTCATCGTCTTTTCCGGTCGTGTGTAGGCCTCACCAGACTTTCTTTTTTGAAAATTCTGACGGACTTAGAAATGGAACATGTTCTAAATATTTCCGACGGAACCAATTCATATTGGGAAAACCGATCGTCTGTATGCTGTTCCGACAAACCAAAAACGACGCATGCTCTGAGGCAAGTACGAGACAGAAGCTATTGGCTACTGGCTATTGAACTTCCATTTTCTAGTCCGTACGTGTTGTACGTCACCGCGTTCTGGACGGTCGGACTTTGGTGTGACCGTGTGTATGCAAGATCGCTAGAGTGGAATTCCGTCGGAAAAACCTTTAGAGTTTATTCCGATGGCAAAACCGGTTGTATGTATGCTGCATAAGCCAAAGTAGGTAAGATGTAGCCCCAAAATGGGGTAAATGCAGAGGCGCCCTCTTGGGTAAATGCTCTAAAGAGAGGTCTTCTACCTTAACTTACACATTTTTATCGGTAAGCTCAATAAAACACTATCTATGCATTTCATGTCACTGAATGGCCAATTCATCAGGGTAGAACTAAAAATAAGTAACTAAAATACTTTTATTCATTGTATGTTAAAAAAAGACTATTTACAGCAACCATTAAGAGCCAGTTCACACCAGAAAGTTGTGCGGGAAAGGAGCGTTCCATACTCGTTTCCCACACTGCGTTCAAAACGCACTGGTTTGTAATCTGCTATGGGTGCCAATGCATTGTTAATGGCAACCCAAACGCAGATTGCAAATGTATTGCGTTTGCCGGCACCAGATCGCATGATACCAGAGTAGTATGTGATTTGGTGTGGTGCATTTTTAAAACTTAGCACATGCACTACTTTTTAATGTGATCCAGTGTGATTTCAGCCCATTCAAGGTGTAAATCGGCCCTAAGTTATTAGTAGTGTAAATATTGTAAACAGACAAAAGGGTACATTGTTAAAACATATGCTGTGTATATAAATAAATTAAGATCCTAATATGAGCAAATGCAAATGAAAAAACATCCAGGGAAAAGTGAAAATTTGCATGCTTTGAATCTATTTATACATTTTTATATTAACCACTTCAGCCCCGGAGGATTTTACCCCCTTCCTGACCAGAGCACTTCTTACAATTTGGCACTGCTTCGCTTTAACTGATAATTGCGCAGTCGTGCAACGCTGTACCCAAACAAAATTTGCGTCCACTTTTTCCCACAAATAGAGCTTTCTTTTGGTGGTATTTGATCACCTCTGCGGTTTTTATTTTTTGCGCTATAAACAAAAAAACAATTTGTAAAAAAAAAAACATTTTTTACTATAATAAATATCCCTAAAAAAGTTTTTAAAAAACAAATTTCTTTATCAGCTTAGGCCAGTATATATTCTTCTACATATTTGTGGTAAAAAAATCGCAATAAGCGTATATTGATTGGTTTGCGCAAAAGCTATAGCGTCTACAAACTATGGGAAAGATTTATGGCATTTTTATAGCTTTTTTTTCTAGTAATGGCGGTGATCTGCGATTTTTAGCGGTACTGCGACATTGCGACGGACAGATCGGACACTTTTGACACATTTTTGGGACCATTGACATTTATACAGTGATCACTGCTATAAATATGCACTGATTACTGTGTAAATGTCACTGGTAGGGAAGGGGTCAACACTAGGGGGCGATCAAGGGGTTAACTGTGTGTTCCCTGGGTGTGTTCTAAATGTATGGGTATAGGACTGACTAGGAGAGGAGACAGATCGGTGTTCCTACTTAGTAGGAACACCGATCTGTCTCCTCTCCTATGACAGGACAGGGACTTGTGTGTTTACACATACAAATCCCTGTGCTGGCTCTCGTGCACACGATCGTGCGTGGCCGGTGGCCGGATCGCAACCGCTGGCCACGCACATTTGGTTCCCCGTCGTGCACCGGGCGCGAGTGCGCCCTCTGGCAGCTCTTATAGGGAAACCCGTATATGTACAGGATTTCGCCCAGGAGAGCCATTGTGCCGCAGTAAATCTGCGTAAGCCGGTCGGGAACCAGTTAAAGTTGAACTTCAGGCAGATATGAAAGATACAAATTAATACAGCTCTGTATTTACATATATCTTTAAATGTATTTTTGAAATGCAAGAAATGTAAGTACCTGAATTTGACCTGGTACTAGCCTCTTGCAGTCCCTGTACAGCAAAGCTTACAGGAAGAGAGGGAGGAGCATCAAAAGGAACAAATCAGTTGTGCTGTAGAACACGTGTTAACAAATTAATGGGGTGGGCAACTACTGTAGATGGCAAAAGAGGTTCAATGTGGAAAAATGTAAAATAATGCATTTGGGTGGCAAAAATTTGAATGCAATCTATACACTGGGGGGAGAACCTCTGGGGGAATCAAGGATGGAAAAGGACCTGGGGGTCCTAGTAGATGATAGGCTCAGCAATGGCATGCAATGCCAAGCTGCTGCTAACAAAGCAAACAGAATATTGGCATGCATTAAGAAGGGTGATTAACTCCAGAGATAAAACGATAATTCTCCCACTCTACTAGACTCTGGTTCAGCCTCACCTAGAGTATGCTGTCCAGTTCTGGGCACCAGTCCTCAGGAAAGATGTACTGGAAATGGAGCGAGTAAAAAGAAGGGCAGCAAAGCTAATAAAGGGACTGGAGGATCTTAGTTATAAGGAAAGGTTGTGAGCACTGAACTTATTCTCTCTGGAGAAGAGACGCTTGAAAGGGGATATGATTTCAATTTACAAATACCATACTGGTGACCCCACAATAGGGATAAAACATTTCTGTGGAAGGTAGTTTAATAAGACTAGTGGCCACTCATTAAACTAGAAGAAAAGAGGTTTAACTTTAGAGGGTTCTTTACTGTAATGTCGCGTACACACGGCTGGACTTCGCGACAGAAAAAGTCTGATGGGAGCTTTCGGTCAGACATTCCGACCGTGTGTATGCCCCATCAGACTTTTTCTGTCGGCATTTCCGACGGACTCAGATATAGAACATGTTCTAAATCTTTCCGTCGGAAATGCCGACAGAGTTTAGCCCGTTGGCAAGTCCGCTCGTGTGTACGCGGCATAAGAGCGGCAAGGATGTGGAATTTCCTTCCACAGGCAGTGGTTTCAGCGGGGAGCATCGATAGTTTCAAAAAACTATTAGAGAAGCACCTGAACCTGTATGGATAGTCTTGGACGGGCATCTAAGTGAAAACAATATATGGGGATATGGGTAATGATTTTTATATACACACCTACACAGGTTGAACTGGATGGATTGTTGTCCTTATTCAACCTTACCAACTATATCTATACTTACCTGCTCTGTGCAATGGAATTGCACAGAGCGGCTGCGAACCTCTTCTTTTCGGGTCTCCTGCTGGCACTCCTGGCCCCTCCCCTCTGTCCAGTGCCCCCATGGGGGCACCCATGTGTGCTCGCTTCTGAGCTCGCTCCCAAGCCCCACTGCTGCGGCCATTGACACAGACAGCGGGACTCAGTCCCGCCACCTGCTCCCTCGTCACTGGCTTCGATTGACAGCACTGGGAGCCGATGGCTCCTGGTCCCCTAGCAAAGCCAGCGAGACACGGAAATGAGGGGAGAGAAGAGCTGCACTGGATCGAACAAGGGCTCAGGTAAGTAAAAGGGGAAGGGGGGGGGGTGAGGGGGGATGCTGACACCTAATCATTTTTTACCTTAATGCAAGGATTGCAATAAGTAAATGTAAATCTCTAGACTGGATAAAAAGAAATACAAATCCTTTGGCAGTTAAAACAGCTCCCATATATGTACTGAATCTGCATATTTCAGGCAAGACTGATCAATGGGTGTAAAGTTTGTAGAGGTGTGATCTGCTTGTTATAGATGCTGAGAGCTGACTGGAAAGAAGGGTCTGTATATGCGCTCATGTGTTTCACTAACTGCACCAGTTCCAGCAGGTTGCACTCCAGCTGCTACAGATGAGGCTAAGAGATTTTTGGCAGTATATTTCATTAGTACATTAAATAAATACATCAAATATTGGTAAATCAGTGTTAAGTCCAAAAGAAAACATTTATTATATTACAGCTTACCAATTCTTGGATGTGGTGTCTGACAGGGGTGCTTACAATGATCAGATTTAATTTATTTAGATAAAACCCTTATACCAAAAGGAATAAAACTGTTTGCTGTAACTGCTTATAAAACAGTTGCTGGAGTTTGTCTTTGATTTTTTTATTGTATCTAAATCTGTTGGCCCATCTAATGCCGCGTACACATGGTCGGACTTTTCGTCTACAAAAGTCCGACGGACGCCGACGGACTAAAGCTGGCTGACAATCCGATCGTGTGTGGGCTTCCCCGGACTTTCAGCGGACTTTCAGCGGTACTTTCAGCAGACTTTTTCAGCCTCAAATCTGACGGACTTTAGATTTGAAACATGCTTCAAATCTTTACGTCGTAACTACGCCGGACCCAGAAATCCGCTCGTCTGTGTGCTAGTCCGACGGACAAAAACCCACGCTAGGGCAGCTATTGGCTACTGGCTATCACCTTCCTTATTTTAGTCCGGTGTACGTCATCACGTACGAATCCGTCGGACTTTTGTGTGATCATATGTAGGCAAGTCCGTTCGTAAGAAAGTCTGCCGCAAGTCCGCCAAAAGTCCGCCAAAAGTCTGACAAAAGTCAGTTGAAAGTCTGTCGGACAGGCTGTCGGACTTTTGTAGCCGAAAAGTCCGACCGTGTGTACGCGGCATTACACTACCCTCCCCCCACACTGACAATGCTGCTGTCCAATGTGCCCCCTATGCCCCTTCATCCAGAGTCAGGAAGAAAAAAAACAATGCAGCCACCACATCTAATGACTGGCAAGCTGCAATATATGACATTTTTGGTTTTGGGTTTAATACCGCTGCTTTTTTTTTTTTTTTGTAAACTTGTTTATCGAATTTTAAAGGGTAAATACCGCTGCTTTAATCATTGATTAAGTGCTAATAATAGATTTCGATGAATGACCTAGAAAAGCATACATGTGGTATACATAAAAAGCCTATAAACATCAATGATGTTATTATTATGAAATAGTATGACACCGGAAGTCTTTTGATTCTGTAGGAGAAGAACGGGAGGGTCCATACATACTTACAATACTAACAATTAAAAAGACAATCAGAGCCCATCACCCTCCCACGGGTTTGCTTCATACACTTTAAGGGGCCTTCTTGATATTTGTGTGGCATGGGAAACACGCAAGATTGGCTTACGGTTTATTACATTGCCACAAATCAAAACTGTTAACTGGGATTACCTAATGTGGCTCTCTATTAAAAGGCCATGAACTTACTGCAGATATTAATTTGACACCGCTGTTCTTCAGACAAAGTATGGGTCACACTGAAAAAAACTATGGTGGATAAAAACTTCGCTGGTGCCCCATGGATACATACAGCTGATAGTGGACTATCAGACTGGACAACCCCCTGACAATAATTACCCTTTTCCTATGGGACAGATTGGATGCAAATGATGACTTGGCCACTAAAAAGTCCACAATTGTGCCTCTATGAGGGGAGGCATTCCTGGTTCCCACCTGGACAGGGTGTACACTTCTTCCGAACTTGGGGGGGGTGCATGGCGACACATCCTTTACTAAATTTGCCTCATTGCAGCACTAGGGTCGTCGGTTCAAATCCCAACCACAGCATTACCTGCCTGCAGTTCGCATGTTCCCCCTGCGCCCGCGTAGGTTTCCTCTGGGTACTCTAGTTTTCTCCCAAACTCCATAGACATGCTGGTACGTAAATTGGCCCTAGTATGTGTATGTATGAATGTGAGTTAGGGACCCTAAATTGTAAGCTCCTTGAGGGCAGGGACTGATGTGAATGTACAATATATACAGTCAGGTCCATAAATATTGGGACATCAACACAATTCTAATCTTTTTGGCTCTATACACCACCACAATGGATATGAAATGAAGCGAACAAGATGTGCTTTAACTGCAGACTTTCAGCTTCAATTTGAGGGTAGTTACATCCAAATCAGGTGAACGGTGTAGGAATTACAACAGTTGGTATATGTGCCTCCCACTTTTTAAGGGACCAAAAGCAATGGGACAATTGGCTGCTCAGCTGTTCCATGGCCACGTTTGTGTTATTCCCTCATTATCTCATTTACAAGGAGCAGATAAAATGTCCAGAGTTCATTTCAATCTGCTATTTGCATTTGGAATCTGTTGCTGTCAACTCTTAATATGAGATCCAAAGAGCTGTCACTATCAGTGAAGCAAGCCATCATTAGGCTGAAAAAACAAAACAAACCTATCAGAGAGATAGCAAAAACATTAGGTGTGGCCAAATCAACTGCTTAGAACATCCTTAAAAAGAAAGAACGCACCGGTGAGCTCAGCAACACCAAAAGACCGGGAAGACCACGGAAAACAACTGTGGTGGGTGACCGAAGAATTCTTTCCCTGGTGAAGAAAACACCCTTCACAACAGTTGGCCAGATCAAGAACATTCTCCAGGAGGTAGGTGTATGTGTGTCAAAGTCAACAATCAAGAGAAGACTTCACCAGAGTGAATACAGAGGGTTCACCACAAGATGTAAACCATCGGTGAGCCTCAAAAACAGGAAGGCCAGATTAGAGTTTGCCAAACAACATCTAAAAAAGCCTTCACAGTTCTGGAACAACATTCTATGGACAGATAAGACCAAGATCAATTTGTACCAGAGTAATAGGAAGAGACAAGTATGGAGAAGCAAAGGAACTGCTCATGATCCAAAGCATACCACCTCATCAGTGAAGCATGGTGGTGGTAGTGTCATGGCGTGGGCATGTATGGCTGCCAATGGAACTGGATCTCTTGTATTTATTGATGATGTGACTGCTGACAAATGCAGCAGGATGAATGCTGAAGTGTTTCGGGCAATATTATCTGCTCATATTCAGCAAAATGCTTCAGAACTCATTGGACGGCGCTTCCCAGTGCAGATGGACAATGACCCGAAGCATACTGCGAAAGTAACCAAAGAGTTTTTTAAGGGAAAGAAGTGGAATGTTATGCAATGGCCAAATCAATCACCTGACCTGAATCCGATTGAGCATGCATTTCACTTGCTGAAGATAAAACTGAAGAGAAAATGCCCCAAGAACAAGCAGGAACTGAAGACAGTTGCAGTAGAGGCCTGGCAGGGCATCACCAGGGAAGAAACCCAGCGTCTGGTGATGTCTATGCATTCCAGACTTCAGGCTGTAATTGACTGCAAAGGATTTGCAACCAAGTATTAAAAAGTGAAAGTTTGATGGATGATTGTTAATCTGTCCCATTAATTTTGGTCCCTTAAAAAAGTCGGAGGCACATATACAAACTGTTGTAATTCCTACACTGTTCACCTGATTTGGATGTAAATACCCTCAAATTAAAGCTGAAAGTCTGCAGTTAAAGCACATCGTGTTTGTTTCATTTCAAATCCATTGTGGTGGTGTATACAGCCAAAAAGATTAGAATTGTGTCGATGTTCCAATATTTATGGACCTGACTGTATGTAAAGCTCTTTGTAAATTGACAGGGCTTTATAGGTACCTGTAAAAAATAAATGAAGCTTATACTGGGGACTCTCTCGGTGACCATCCTGTACTTTTTCAAAGAATTGGAGAAATATGTTGGAAAATCACCAGGTCGTCCCATGTATCATCCATCAGCACCCAAATTCAACAAACATCTTACAACTAGATGGTATAGAACCCCTTCCCATCCAGCACAAATGTTTTCAGAATTAGGCTCTAGGTGTTTTAGGGGTTGCAACCCCTTCTCCACCTTTGGTTGTCTTGCCCAAAGATCCAAGGCTCTGGGAGGTGATTACGTCGTGGATACAAAAGACCACCCTTAAATCCATTCAGTGCACACCATTACAGTGTTTAACGCAGTGAAAAGCTTGATCCCCAGATATTGGAAACAAACAGTTTGCCCCACAGTAGTGGAATGGAAAGGAGAGGTGAACAACATCAAGTAAGCAGAATGGTGGATCCATGATGTTAAGAATAAACATGATAAATATAAACACACTTGGTCTGGTTGGATGTACTACTTTTTTGGATACCAAACACCTAATGGTCAACCTGGTTAGATAAGCCTTTCATCTAACCTCTTTTTATTGTCTCATGAGTGTCGAGTGCTTTTTGTAATCTTTAGACTTAATCATGTGCAATCCTCTTGCCTAATATATCTGATCCTCGACACATGGCGTTTGATTTCTCATATTGCCTATTTCCATATAGTATGTATGTATAGTATACTCCCAACTTCCTTTTGTGTGTGCAGTGCATTTTTTCTAATTTCCAGATTTATTGTATCATCTCTTTTCTGTATTGTGAAAATTCAATAAAAATTCAATAAAAATGTCTTCAAAAAAGACAAGCAGAGTCTGAATCCAAACCAGAGTGTGCTTTTGCATACAAATATCAAATTAAACCTACCTTCCCATCTGCTAACCTGTGCTTTTGGCGTGTCACTTTTATTCACAGTCTTATTGGCCCATAGTGAGGCTTAGGGAGTTGGAGGGGTGGGGTCATGCTCTGGATCAAAGAAGTTGAGTTGATTTTTATATGCTAGAGCCCCTTGGAGTTGGAGCAC
Source organism: Lithobates clamitans (assembly GCA_037952925.1). NCBI lineage: Eukaryota > Metazoa > Chordata > Amphibia > Anura > Ranidae > Lithobates > Lithobates clamitans. The sequence goes on from JBBGZY010000449.1 coordinate 4,811,685, forward strand.
CTGGAGTTCAGAAATAGAAAATGCACCTGGCCATCATCCATGTTAAAAGCTGAATCCTGCAGCTAATCTCTGTACTATTTATTACATATAACAGTTCAATACAAAGCATTGAGGTACTGGAGGTACCTGCTATGTGCTGCCAGTAGCAGCCTAAAACCACTTCCCAAGCAAAGGCCACCATGCAAGTATTAGCAATAAATAAATAGTAATGTAAAATATATTGTTCCCTGCAGTTAATACACTTTTCACTGCATTATTATTTTATGCACATCATAGTGAAAAAGCTCTGTTATGGGACATACGATATTTGAATAATAAACACCCTTGTATTTTTGAGTACTCAAGGGGAGCTCTATTACTGGCAAGTTGGTAAGAATGTTATGATCTATAGATGGTGTCTTATATCAGAGGATGGTTATCTTTAATTCACATGTCAATTTCCAGGAGACAGCGCTGGTAAGGAGCACACATGGTACAAACCACTGGTCTGGTTTTGGATTTTGCTCGGGCTTGCCTACTTTGCTTCCATCTTGACAATGATTGGGAACTGGTTGAGAGTCTTGTCCAGAAAAACACGAGCAGAGGTAAATATATTATATTTTATCTATACAAAGTGTTTTGGAAACCCTTGTATTTGTAATAAAAGCAAATATGCATGTGATTATCAGTACAATAGGAGCCAAAGAAGCAAAGCTCTTGACACTGAACTGTGATTGTCTAATAGAGTGGTTCTCAACCTCAGTCCTCAAGTACCCACAACAGGCCATGTTTGCAGGTTTTCCTTTATCTTGCACAGGTGCTTTAAATTAGAGTCAATGGCTGGGTATTTTGGACAGCTATTTTATCTAAGAGAACTTCCCAAAACATGGCCTGTTGGGGGTACTTGAGGACTGAGGTTGTGAACCACTGGTCTAGTAGTCCCCCCTATTGTAGTAAAGTAGGCTTTTTCAATAAAAAAAGAACAAAATGCATTAACCCACTGCAACCAATAAGATTTCAATATTTAGTGATCTGGATAATAAAGGAGACCTAACCTTCTTTAGATACTTTACTTTACTTATTTTTTCCTCCAACTTCCTCCTGTTACACAATCAGAGATTAAATGTTTTTTTTCTTTAATACATTTTCAGCAGATCCTGTGCAGCACATTCTGGTTTCTCACCTAATTCATAATGATGTCTCCTTCCTTCCCGAAGCTTCCTGGGATACCTACATTACCCACCCCAGGAGGCTTCAGGGCAATTTCCAGCACACTGCTCATGCAATCTCAGGTAAACTGATTGCATGAGCAATGGGGGAACTTCACAGAATATAATGCTGATCATAAGAGTACAGCAACTGTAATTTTAGAGCTAATGTTATGCTACAAAGAGGGTGGGTAGGGACTGTAGAAAATGTAATTCACTGCATAGTCATTTGTAAGCTATTTTTATTCCATTTATGAGGTTTTTGGTGATTTTTAAAGTTTATTCATAATTTCATCCACCAGCTGTATGATGCATTTTATTAATTTTATTACCAGAGTTCCATGCCAAACACTTTTTATCTACAATGCAAGCTCTTTATTTTACATACTAATCAAGGTATAGTATGAGCATTACGTAAGACGTTAACATGTCTTGCAGGCAATTTCTTCATAGTTCCCCCACTCTGTCTGCATACAATACCAATACAATATCATAAAAACATTACAGAGGTTCTATCCCTTCTCCTCTCTATCCAAAACCTTGGCTGTAACTCCATTTTATCACTCTGATTTTCTCTTCAGATTTGTTTTCCACCCCCTTCTATCCATGACTATACTGTTTTTAAGCTTATTGGAAAACAATCTAGCAATCAGAATTATTTTTAATGACTTCACTAGAGTGCAGGAAACAGGGAGACTGTGAGGAAAGCCAGTTCAAGAACATAAGTAAAACCTTCCAAAAAGAGAGCGTCTCCTGCATAATGCCATATTTTGCATTACAGGATTCTACAGGATTCTAAATAAACAATCCACCCAGTGGTTGTTTGAAATAATATAAAGAAAATGCCATTGTTGACCTTGACCTTCTGAAAAAGCTAGTTGATTGTCGATTTTGTTACGATTAGAGCTGTCTGGGGAAGCTCTGGACCCTAGTTTAAAAAATAATTCCCCAGAATCTGAGAGGAGTAGTCCTCAAAGTCAAACATGAAAGGCATCTTTCTGGGTGTATGCCAACAGTGAAAAAAGTGCAAAGTGCATTACTAGTTCCGGGGGGGGGGGGGGGGGCCTTTTCCTTCTCTATTTAATATGAAAAAAAAATGTTGGCTTTACATATACTTCCTATACTGCATTCCTCTGGATCAACTGAGGGTACTGGATAGTCTATATGGAGGTTTTCTATTTGAGGGTGTTGGTTTTCTTTTTTTTCTTTTCTCTGTTGGTTGAACTGGATGGACTTTTTTTCAACTAGGTTAACTATGTAACTTTACTTTAAGTTAATCTTAATGGGCATATGTGAATGGTTTGCGTAAAATGTTTTATATTCTAGCTAAAAAACTGAATTATGTCATGCTTCAGGTTTTCCGTTCATGTATACTGAGTGCATAATGATATGGAAGTATTGCAGGTTGTTCAAAAAAAGAAAATGAAGACTCACCACCTTAACCTTTTCTTTCAGATGGGTGGACTAACAGCCCATGCAGCAAACTGGACAGCAAGTATGACTGCTGATATTAAACTTCCCCACCGTGGAATAAGCCTTAACTTTCAAGAACGAATGCTTCGGCAGAAAGGGTCTTTACAAGATCCAGGACAGAAAGATGGAGAAATAGATATGGATGGAGAGGAGGAGGATGAGAGAGAAGAAGAAGAGGAGGAGGAGGAAAATGAAGAACCACAAACACTCCCAACGTCTACCCCAATCATTCCACAGACACCCCCACTCACTCCTGCACTTAGAACAGAGGATCCTGGGAGACGAGACATGGAGTGGGGTGAAAATTTGGCTTTTATTGATGAATCCTCTGACAGTCAGAGTGAGATAGGGAAAGGGGAAGGAGAAACAGGGGATGAAATTGGAGCAAAAGTGCCGAAGAGCAAGAAGAGGAAGAGGCTAGGTGGACGAAGCACTTCTGCCCCACGGAATCGAGATAAAGGGGAAAGTGGTTAGGAGAAATTACCCTTATTCTTAAAATTCTGCTTTAAAAGTTCCAATACTACCAAAGTGCCACTCTTTTCCCTTTACTGCACTACCATATTCCCCATGAAATAATGATAATATATTGCAAGTATATAAACTGAAGTTCTTGAGAATGTTTTTCAAAGTTTTTAGCCTCATGGCTATTGTTCATCTACAAACTGATTTTTGCCTTCAGCCAGATTATTTTGATATTATACTGGCTATTTTGAAAAATGTAATCAATTTTCTAAGTCCATCCAGACATATCAAGAAAAAAGTATAGGCCGCATCAATGTTAGAATCTCCTGTACCACTACATCAAAAGGTTAAAGCCCAACTTAACTGTATCAAAACAAAAGGTTGTGAAGATTCTACAGTTTACTTTCTATAGAAAGTAGCCAAAACCTAAGTAGAAAATACTGTTCCCAGACAACCACGCTGCAGAGAAGGACTTTTTTTCTGCATAAGGAAAAAGTGGGCTCTCTGAAGAGGTCCAACATTTCCCTACACAGCAGAGCTATAACTCACCAATCAGCAGGCAGTTTTGTTGCTTGCAGAGCTATAAGTCTGATTTAGTAGGGGGTTTGTCAGACCATAGCATGCCTGTAGCATGCTGGCATGGGTCAGGGTTTTTTTTAAGCCCTTGCTGTCTTCAAAAGAAAATTTAATATAAAACTTTGCACACTATTTGATTTGATGCACCTGGAATGTACCTACTAGGTTTAAACTGAAAGTTTGCTTGGGCTTTAAAGTGCCATTTCAGCCAAATTTGTAATTAGTTTTGGACAGAGTGGTGAAGTGTTACAATATTTTCCAGGTTTATATTACTCTCTGTGTCCCCATTCAAGCAAACCTCTTATAGTGAAATATGGAGCTGCCATTGCTGACCTCCTTCTGAAAACACCACTGGACTGTCTATCCTTTAGACCCAGGAACAAGAATGCAGCTCAGGAAAGTCAGGGGAAAAGTTGAAATATTTATCAGCATACTTGTTCTGGGTCAGTGGCTTAAAGTACTGAAACAAGAAGTTAGATATGCCATTAAACTAGCATTTTCAGAAGGAAAGTTCAGCACTGGCAGTCACCATTTTTCTCACTAAGTTTTCTTTTCAATGCAGAAGCATGTTTATTTAAACCCCCCGTAACGTAAAAAAATACGTACATATTTTTTTCCAATAGTCTTTAGCATGTTGGCTTCAGAGGAAATGGGTTGAATGACTCTGACTGTCATTCAACCTAGAAGACTGAGGACCTCTAGTGAGAGTAAAGAAGTAATGTGGAGGAGAACCCTAAATTGAATTACAACTCTAGAAACACTGAACCACAAGGTTAAATGCTTGCTATATATAGGAATAAAATAACTTATTTACACTCCAGAAGGGTCCCTGCAGCCTCTAATGTAAGCCTCTTACATGCCAGTCGCTTACCCCCTCCATGTACAGTGCAAAGTGAATAGCCTTGCATTATACGTGATGTCGCTTAGAGACAGCCCACAGACCAGAGTGTCAGGGAGTGGAGAAGAGCAGAATGTTGAAGCCTGCTGAAGTGGAGGATTGGGTAGGTAATAATGTCCGTTTCTGAACCCCCTAGATATAACAAACATTTAACCTCTGCACTGCAGTGCCCCACTGCAAGGGTAGATTTTTTGTCTGATTTCTGGAGTTGGGCGTTAAGGTATTGCAGCAGAAAGTGCTTTTCAAACTTTTATTGAGTATTTTTTTTATTTTTGCTCTAAGCTCTAGAGTTTCAGAGCATTTTTTCACATCTGCTCAATTCCACACATAATATCTTTCAAGTTTTGTAGTTTAATCTAACTTATCAAAATTTACTTTTTTTCAGGATAGATAGGTCTTTAATTTGGTAATTTGTTTTTTATTGGGAATAAATAGGGAAAAATTAGAAAAAAAAATTCATTTTCCTTGCCTTCTCAAGGCGATGTTTACATAATTTGGACGCCCCCATATTTTTACCACAGAAAATATTCAACAAAGTCTGCTGATTACATTTATATCACATTAGTGCAACTTTTATCCAATGTAGTGGAATGGTAAAGTTCAAAGTGAATGCATGTGTTTTACTTTAGGGAAACATTATTCCCTTTTGAAGCATGTGGGGGAAAAAATGGTTTGCATAAATTGTTAGCATAACATTAAGATAATACTAAGTCAGGTTAATGAAGGTACTAAATACCACAACAGTGACAGATTTGTGATCAGTAAAAATTTGAATGACATTGTGTTCACTTATGGAGTGATCTACTGCTATAGGGAGAGGACAACTCTGCTTGAGCCTCTAAACTGACACGAAGTGGGGTGAAATCAAACGTAATATTACTGCACTCCTGATGTAAACACTATGCAAAAGCATCTGGCTTCTACAGTGTGTTCCTATGGAGCGATCTGCAGGAGCATCAGAAGCCCAAGAGCATCTGGGCTTAGTAATGGATGCCGGTTGTCACTGACAGCCACCAATTCTAGCCTGAATCCTCACCAGGACCTGCAGAAGCTGCTTATTTCTGGTGCCCTTTTAAAATGGCACTGGAATGAATAGCCGCTTTTCCAGCACCATTTAAAATGGCATTCGTGAATCAGGGAGTTATTTTCCCTACCAGGACATGAAGTGAAGGCAAAACTCTGAAAAGGGACACAAGCAGCAATAAACACCTGATACTACACTTTGTGATTTCCTCTCCAATCCTCCCATGACCACCTGTCACCAAAGTAGAAGTGAAGACATAATCTCCCCAATGGGGGGAACAGACAATAACAAAAGTGCCACAAAAGTTCTTACCCTTCTCCACTCTATTGAAAGTAAAATAAAATTTTTAGCTGGGGTTCCACTTAATGCACTGCAAAAATGCATCCTAAAACATATGACAATCCCTAACAAGTGCAAAGTGCCAACCTTCTTGTGTGAAACAGATTCAAACTCTACTTAAAAAGAAAAAAAATATAAATACAGTTGTTACAGTGTCAGTCCTAAGTCACAAATATGAATTGCAGGTTCATGAGCTTCTCACGCGGACACTGGCATCCAGCACTTACCAATTATCACCATATCAGCAGGGGTTAATTCATAGGTATACTTATGAGCTCATGTTTTTTTTATACTTCCTCCACAGTCATCTGATTGGCTTGTGAAGCTATTGCCTATTGGTGGGGAGGTGAATGTGATTAATAAATGGTCTGCAATAAAGAGGTTTAATGAGCTGTCTGTGCGGCTACAGATTAAATGTTGTTTGTCTTATGTGCTGCCAAGACTGAACCAGTACTCTTGCAATTTCTATCCTCTTTGCTAAAGAGCGTGCCCCACTCTCCATTATGTTTCTCTGAGCATCATAATAATGCATGGCATCTTTCCAGATATTGTTTCCCTAGCCTGTCCTTACATCTTTTCTCATCACTGGATCAATTTGTGAACTTTTATGCTCTCCGCCTGTCCTTAAATACCCTAATCTGGAAGAAACTTAAAGAGACATTCCCATAACACAAAGGGGCTTTGAAAACGCAAGCTGTTATTCATTTCTGCATTTGACCTGTCTAGTTTTCAATGTAAGTTATTATTATAGTTTATTTGAATATATTTCTGTGTTTCCCTTGTGCACCATTAATTTACATATAGAAAATGATACGATATGAAATGGTTTTCCTTCTAAGACAAAGGAAACTAACATAACTTAAAACAATTTTCCAGCATGAATAAATATGCAATTTGTCTTCTGCCAAAAACACAGGAGCTCCCATAATATTCTTCTCTTTTCAGTACTTACCAACCCACCAGTGGTGACCAATAGACTGACTTCCACACTGTTGATCTTTTAGGAAAAAGATGTATTTGGAAATTTACAAAGATGGACTTTGTAGGCACAAGTTTTTAGAATAAAAATATGAAGATTTATTTACTGTATAAAGTTAAAAAACTTATGTACAGTACATAAAAGAAAACACACCTCATAACAAATTACATAAAATGTTTGATCCTGGGGACTCAAATAAGGACTCATTCACACGAGGCGGACTCCGCTTCCACGGAGCCTGCCTTGGTCCGCCGGCTCAGCGGGAGATCTCTTCGTTGATCTCCGCTGAGCCGGCGGATGACAGGTCACTCTCTGCTCACTGAGCGGGGAGGGGAGGGGAGGGGCTTGTCAGGCGCTGCTGCTGCCTATGGAGGAATCGGATGAAAATGGACAGCATGTCCGTTTTCGTCAGATCTCACCTGATCCGATCCACCAGTGACAGATCCGGACGTAGGGCCATACGTCTGCTTTTAGCGGATCGGACGGGGTCGGATGTCAGCGGACATGTCTCCGCTGACATCCGTCGCTCCATAGGCTAACATGGAGCGCCCGTTCAGGTCCGCCGTCAAAACTGACAGGCGGACCTGAACGGCCCGATCGTGTGAAAGGGGCCTAGCACTCAATTCTAGTAAAGAATTATGCCATTGATAATTATAGTAAAAAGTAACCAGTAGCACTATTCAAATGAGTAGAGTGCACAAGTTGGTTAAGTCCAGACGAGTCCAACTTTATACAATTGAATAAATCTTCATATTTTTATTCTAAAAACTTGTGCCTACAAAGTCCATCTTTGTAAATTTCCAAATACATCTTTTTCCTACACTACTGGGATGTTGGTACATTCCTACTAAGTGTATCCACAATATCACCCTGTGAGGATATACAGTAAACTTCCAAAATTGTCACTGTTGATCTTTTGCTTAAAGAGAATTTAATCAGCAACTTTTGAGGGAGGGTTAGGGCACAGGACACTCATAAGCTTACAGCAAACTCCAGAAGTTAGACCAACAAATGAAAAACATACTCTCAGCCTTCATAGAACTTTTAAGCTGCCCCAGCATTCTGTGAGTTTACAGAGGAGCTTCAGTCTCCCCCCCAAAAAAAATTTAAAGTCAGCAGCTATAAATACTGTAGCTATTGACTTTTAATATAAGTACACTTACTTGTCTAAGGGTCTAGCTTTGACCTTACCAGAGGCAGTTCTTCACTGGGCTTCAGGCCCATAGGGCCGGCATCTTATCCAAGAAAAACTGGCTGTGAAGCCTTGTGGCTTCACAGCCAGCATTCTCACTGTGCATGCATGAGCCATGCTGCACTTTGTGAATGGCCCCACAGTCTTCTGGGACCTGTGATGTGTCCCAGAAGGCTGCGGGGGAAGGGGGGAGTGAACTGCCACTCAGATCGCCTATGAGATCTAGGCAGAAGTGGGAGTGAGTACCTGTCAAAACCAAGTACCCCCCCCCCCAAAAAAAAAAGCGAAATAAAAAAGTGCCAAATGTTAAAGCTGAAATTCAGCTTTTCTTACATTTTACATGGTTTGTTTGGGCCAAGCTGGCCCAAATGATTTATGTCCCTCACTAACATGTGAGACCACTGGATGTGCAGTATAAACTGTATGTAGCTGAGGCTACAAACAGCATACAGCACTATGTTCTGGGTTCGAGTCGAGACCTTCCTCTCCTACCCGGAACACAGTAGAGTGCTCTGCCATTTAGAGAAAGCTATGTATTCTAGCAATGAATCAGAGGAAGCTTTGTATTCATTGCTAGAATACATCACTTTCTCTGAATGGCTGAGAGCCACTATGATATATTCTATTGTGTTCCCGGTATGAGACTGGAAGTCTTGGCTTGAATCTGGAACACAGTGCGGTATGCTGAATGTAGTGTCAGCTATATACAGTTTATACCGCACATCCAGCGGCCTCACATGTTAGTGTGAGGGATATAGTTAGTTTGGGCTAGTAAAGTGTATGGAAATCAGGTGTTTAGCTTTGAAGAGGAAGGGGAGGAGGCAAACAAGCAGAACTTCCCCTTTTGGGTGAAGTTCTGCTTTTAGCTCCTGGCTGTAGTAGGTGAGGTAATAATATGTTTCCATATCCCAGCCAAAGTTCTTTAATGGTGTTCCATGTTTAGGCACAGTCCTACTCCCCCTGGAAAGACCACATCCAGCAGAACAGTGTGAGCCTAGACCCCAGACTCTGGCCTAGTCTCCTGAGCACATGATTGCCCTCCCGAGCCCTGAAAAAAAGAACCTCATAAGGTTACACCCAAATATTCCTGTCCTCTCCCAGTCTGCACCACTGGCAAAAAAATCATAGTAGTTGGCCTGGGGGAACATAAATATTCATAACCATATATTATTAGTGCCTAGTGCTCTAATGCCAGGGAAACTCCCTAGGCTAGCAGGAAGCAAAGGCAAACAATAACACTGGGCTTAGGGATGACCAAGTGAATGCAGTACTATCAATTTTAGCTTAGTATGATTACAACCAAGCAACATTACATTAAAATAGTCTCTCCTGCTCAGGCTCGGTTCACACTAGGGGTGGCACGACTTGCAGGTCGCCTCACCGAGGCGACCTGCACACGACTGCCACAGCGACTTGCAAAACGACTTCTGTATAGAAGTCTATGAAAGTCGCCTCAAGTCGCCCCAAAAGAAGTACAGGAACCTTTTTCTAAGTCGGAGTGACTTGCGTCGCTCCGATTAGAACGGTTCCGTTGTACAGAACGGGACGCTACCTGTCAAGCGACTAGGTCGCCTGAAAAGTCGTCCTAGTGTGAACCGAGCCTAGGGAAGGGGGCTACAGTATAAACCATAACTTCTCAGTTAGCCTGCAGGGTCAGTGACAGTTAAAACTTGGTATTACAGCCCAGCTATAAACAGTGTCAGTGCCAATCTATCTAAGTACACCATACTAATATAAACTAAGTTTTGTTTTTTGCACAGGGGCGGGGTGTGATAGATAAGGCGCTGCCCAGGTTATACAATTAATGCATAAGAAGCATAGCTCCAATTTCAGTTTTTTTTTTTCCTGAAAAATATAAATGTTAGAGATGTCATTCTAACCATACAAAGTACACTAGTGAAAAAAGGTGTACAAATATTAAGAAATAAACTGTTATATCCCATGGCCTGCTATCAAGGGTGGTTCAAATGTCACTTTTTAGAGGTGGAATATTTTTGAGTTCATTGCATTTAGTTGATAAAAAGTGGTAAGCATGTAAGAAATCCCAGTAAGCTTCATATGTTAAAACTATCTATGTTATCACTCTTTACTTCTTAGGCCTTCTACAGCAAACATTGTAAACAAGGTTGGGTTTTATTTTAATGCTCTTAAGTTATTTTTTATTGTAACATTGTAGAGTTTGTATATAGACTGGTGCCCTGGGGGAAGTGTGGTATGGCTGCCCAAATGTAATTTGTGACATTCAGATCACAGTCAAGCTATTGGAATTTTTGTACACTGAAAGAAGCTGTTGTGGTGTTCTCATTCTAAATAAGCCCTGCTATATAAAAGGACATGAAAATGAAAATGCATTTTATGTGGTAGACATTTTTCTTTACTACTGCACAGTGCTACGGGCAACTACAGTACTAGTCTATAAACCTTTTATAAAAGCCAGGTCTGTGTTTTACTCTAGCCTTAGCAGTTTTAATTATGTAAACCTGAGAAAACAAAGTTCTACAAAAAAGTGAGCAATCAGGTTTCATGTTATATTCTCTGAAAAATGAAACAAAAAAATTCTATTATATAGACTCAAGGTGACAACCATCGGCAAAGTGCCACATCCCTATAGTTAAATGTATACAGACAGAGAACTTCCCCTATTTTTTGGGGACACTTGAATTACAAGAATTATATATTAGAATTGAAATGTGTAAAAACAGAATTTATTGGCATATCAACATTTACTATGATAAGAAGAGACATGGCTAACTAGGCTACTATTACACCAACTGTAAAATATATGATAATATGATGTCTTGATATCCGTCAGGTTTCGGGAAGTTCACATCTCCTTTATCAAGGGTATGAGGACTGTCATATAGTCAGTCAAGTGGTGTTGTATGTAGACATGCCATGTTTCAGTTAAAAACAAAGTTTGAAAGAATCTGTACTCTTGCCCATCATATTATAGTGTGCAACATCATTATGTTTCAGAGGCATAGAAGGGGAGAAAAGCACCACCTATATGGAGGCAACAGGTAGCACTGAGGCCTTAGAGAGCCAACCCCTGGCCTTAATACAGGTCTGGGACATGTAGTCCTCAATATGGATGATGTTTGTGGTAAATCACCAATTTGTTATCTACAGTATACCCTGCTTGGAATCTGGACCAGAGGACTGGACATGTATCCTCTATGCTCAAAAATTGGCGATTTACCACAAACATTGTCACCTATGAGGCTCCCTAGCTAGAAGCCCTGCTATATCATCCATATTGGGGACTACATGTTCCAGGCCTGTATTAGGGCCCAGGATTGGCTCTCTAAGGCCTTAGTGCTACCTGCTCCCTCCATATAGGTGCCGTTTTTCTCTTCTTTTATGTTTCTGAAACATAATGATATTGCACACTATAATATGATGGGTAAGAGTACAGATTCTTTCAAACTTTGTTTTTAACTGAAACATGGCATGTCTACATACAACACCACTGAATTGACTATATGAAACTCCTCATACCCCTGATGAAGGAGACGTGAACTCTCCGAAACACATCAGGCTGAGGAAGATTCATCATATTTTCATATATTTCACAGTTGGTGTAATAGTAGCCTAGTTAACCATGTCTCTTCTTATTATATGTTGATGTACCAATAAATTCTGTTTTTACGCACTTCACTTCTCATATAGAATTTTTGTAATTCAAGTGCCTTAAAAGTCCCCAAAAAATAGGGGAAGTTCTCTGTCTGTATACAACAAAATATTATGGTCTAGCTCTCCAATTTTGTAAATATATCCTTCATGTTATAGTTTCTTTTTAAATATGCTTCAATGGCCACATACTGTTGCCATATCTACCTTTTTACATCCATGAAGCACTAAAAAAAAAAAAAAGTTAAAAAACATGGAAGTAAACTACATGTTCCGGAGGGACCATGGTTCAGAGAGCTTCAGTATAGTTAAACCATTTTACAAAACACCCCATACCATTTAGAAACATATTTTACTTTTTGCAGAAAACTCCCATACTACAAAAAAGGGAAACTAGCAAATTTGTACCTGATCATAGAATAGTTAATTCCAAACTCCAGGCTATAACCCTCCAAACAACCCCCCTCCCCTCCTGATTCTCAAACATCTTTGGATCATCTCTTAGCGATGGAAAGTCCGCAATGAGGCAGAGAGTGTGATAAGGTGATGATGTCAGAGCTTTTCTCTGCATTATTATACTGTGGGTGCAATGTGCTGAGGAGACCACTCATTGGGAGTGGGTCCATGATGCCCTGTGTCCACAGTATGATAAAACCCTTATAGACTGAGGACATTTTTTTATTCTACAATTGCATCTTTAAAAAAAAAATTAGCTCAGGATTGGGATTTAACTTAAGTGGAATGGCTTTGGCCTCTTTTTTAACATGCTGATGTGCATTAATGCTTATTTAGTGAATATTTTGGTTGGACACAAATTACTTGGTCATCAGTAATTGGTTGATTATTGGGGTGACTGAAAGTAAGCTAATTTGGAATGGAAGGGAGTAAAAGATGGAATGGTAATACTTTGGAGATTGAAAGAGAATGCAGAATGGCAGATGGGAAATAAAGGCTAACAGATGTAGTAAAGAGTATGAGAGGATGGTCATGGACCAGACAGGAGGGCCATAAGTGAGATCTAATCATGGACCATTGGGTGAATAGATAAAGTGGGGCTGAACATTGTTAGGAGCAGGGGGGAATATGATTGTGGCTGGGGAAGGGGGAGGCGGAGTTAGAGTGGGAACCAATCATGGACAAGAGAGAGAGGAGCAAAATTAACACTGCTTGTTGCTGAGACAGTATTGCGAGGGGAGAGTGCAGAGTGAACAGGTGTAGACATGATCAGGGTATAAAGCAAAAAGTGGTTGAAACCTGTAAGAGAAGCTGCTGTGGAGAGTTAGTGGTAGCTGCCAGGGAAAGTAGTGCAGATGAGGGTGGTAGGGCTGCTAGAACATAGTGTGGACAGTGGGGGGAAAACTTCCAGAGAATGAAGAATGCACAATGGGGGGAGACCAACAAAACAAACAGTGTGCAGCTAATTGTAGTATTAAAGGTGCTTTATTATAAACAAAGGTGATTAAAAATGGCCATGTACAAAAATGAGGAGGAACAGAGCATGTTGGAAACCAGATGCTTGTCCATTGCACCAAAGTCCAGCACAGTGGGTGGATGCAACTGGCTTAGATCACTGCTCTAGAGCAGCTAGCTCCAAACTCATAAAACCCAGTAGAATGAGGCTTGATAAAGGGGGCATCCCCTGAAATGTGTAGCCACGCCTACTTCTGGAATTTCACTTGCCTTGTCTCTGACTGTCCCTTGCATTCTGCAGCATGCAGTGGGGTGTGTTTTAATGCTGAAGTCACAGGCTTTTGCATTGTGTGTGAGAGTAGGAATCTAACTTTCAAAGATGCTGCCTTCACAGGGCATGTTAACCCTTGTTGCAGCATACAGCAAGTTTGCATATTTCTTATTGTATATGTATCATGTTGCACATGTATTGTTGTTTGTTTGACTTTAAATAATTTTGTCCTTTCCTCACTCTGTACCAAGAAGATGCTCTATGTATTTAGTTCTACTTCTTCATACTTTATTCTCCATTCACCATATGTACTGTAATCTCATTGCTCTGAATCTAAGATACACTTCTCCAGATCTGCCAAATCTCTACAATCAGTAGCTTCGACTCTCAGCCAACAACGTATCAAAGCCAGTTCTGATATAGAAACTTCTAAAATTTAGGTAGCCTTTGCCCAAAAGAAAACGAATATGGAAGCAGAAAGCACACAAGAAAGCAGAGGCAGAAGCAGCATGCATGAAAGCAGAGATGGAAACAAAGGCTGCAGAAACCGCACACAAGAAAGCATCGATGAAGCAGAAGCTGCATGCAAGAAAGCAGAGATGAAAGCAGGAGTCACAGAAACTTCAGGCAAGAAAGCACTGATAGAAGCAGAGGTGTAAGCAGAAGCTACACATAAGAGAGCCAAGGCTGAAGCTTTTGAGAAACAATGTGATCGCGCCACAGCCATGGCAAGGTTAAGGGTTTTAGAGCAAGCTTCTTGGGAAAGTAAACTAGGTAACAGACTCAGACACTCGGTTATATCATATGCATCATATTCCTTTCTCTCTCTCCCAAAACTTCAGCTCCCAGCCACAGCAGCTGTATCCCTCAACCAAGGTCAGTACACTGTGCCTACCACCTCTCAGGACATTCTACCTACTCATCACTGAGTACACCAGGCCTTTGTACCGCAGCAAACTGTAGGCAACCATATGGACTAGTCACTCAATCTCAGCACACCAGCCAATGTAACTGACTTTGTCCCACATTCCAAGTCCAAAAACACAGACATATCACAGTTCTCTAAATGCATACTTGACCAAGACAGGTCTCGCTAAGTTTGATGACAAACCTGAAAACTACAGAGGCTGGAGAACCACCTTCAAAGCCACTATCAGTGAACTAGATGTCATAACTACAGAAGAACTAGATCTGCTTATCAGATGGATGGGTTCTCAATCTGCTGAATGTATCAAAAGACTCAAAGCTGATCACATTGACAACCCTACTACTCATCTTAAGGCTGCTTGGGACAGACTGAGCTTAGCTTCAGTAGCCCAGAAGCCATTGAGAATGCTTTATTTAAAAGATTGCAAACCTTCCCAAAAATATCTGGCAGATACATTCTAGAGCTTGGTGATCTTCTCTTGGAGATTCAACTTGTCAAAGCTCATACCCAACTACCCGTCCTCAGTTACATAGATAATATTTGTCGGGTTAACCCAATAGTATTCAAGTTACCTTATGGCATACAGGAAAAATGGGCACCATTTGGACAAGGTACAAGGAAGAAAATAAAGTTTCCTTTCTTCCCTTTTTCTACTTTTGTGAGTTCATTAGGATAAGTGCAGATACTATGAATGATCCAAGTTTCTCCTTCGGGAAGTCCTACCCTCTCTGCCTACCTACTCCAAGGCCTGCAAGCCCACACATTCCACATAGAGACCACAGAGGTCCAGTGTCTGTGAAAAAGACTGATATTCTGATCTCCTACTCCAGTCCCTGAAAAGACCTATCAAAACAAGAAAACATAAAACCCAAACCCCTGATGTCCCATACATAACAAAACACAACCGCTTAGGAAGTGTATCGGCTTCAGAAAGAAACCCTTGCAGGAATGAAATTTTTAAGAAATTTGGGGTTTGCTTCAAATGCTGTGCTTTCACAGAACAGCATGCTAAAAACTGTAAGGCTACTATTAAGTGCATAGTGATCTATTAAGTGATCTATTTCAAGACAGTTCCACTCTGTCTACAGGCAATCCTCCCAAGGCAAAGCATGGCAGAGAGAGTACAAAAGTAAATACTCCAGTTTTCTCCACATGTACAGATGTCTGTGGAGAATCCTGTGCCAAAATATGCTTAGCTTGTATATACCTTAATGGTCAACCTGAAAAAGTTGTAAGACTACATATTATGCTAGATGATGTAACAGGTCTCTTGCAAGATCAAAGCTTTTTGACCTGTTAAACATGACAGTAGATGTCTTACCATACATCCTGGATACCTGTGCTGGCATCAAAGAAGTTTCCGGTAGTAATACAATTGCCCACTCTCATCTTGACAGAAATGCTGATATTCTCCTGCTTGTTGGCAGAGACATCCCAAGGGTACATATAGCCCGACAACAAATCAACAGGCCACATGACGCACCATATACCCAACACCTGGACCTAGGCTGAGTCATCATAGGCAATGTCGGTCCTGCCAAATGGCCACATGATTTGTTTTGAACGATGCCTACATCACTGCCATGTCAAAGAAAGACTGCAGTTAATGCATGCAACAGTTCTTCACACATGGCTCTTTATTTCTGAGATAATAATATTGGCACCACGGTGTTTGATGTAATGACTAAAGATATTAAGCTGGCAGTATCCATGGAAGACAAAGAGTTTCTAAAACTATGTGTAAGGAGTACTGTCGCGGACACTGGCTGAAGGGACCTTTTCTGCCCACATTCACCCTGTTATTTGTTTTTGCTATATTCCTCTTTTCATTACATTTTTGAGAGACTGTTTTCTTGGATTTGCCCAAAGACTATTTCTTAGTTTGTTGTTTAATTCTGAACTATACATGTTAATTGAAAAGGCTGGCCACGTTGGCCTCTGGAGCCGGACAGTCTGCTATTGAGGTCGCCTGCTAATGTCTGTTTAATAGGCTTCACCCTTATTGCCGGGCAGTCTGTTCACCTGGGCTGCCTTAAGTGCTGCGTTAATTAACATGTTTATTATATCATTGTCAGCTAAGTAGTTGCTAGGGGGAGGGGGAAAGTAGCCATGAGTCAGCCCTATCTTGCTATCTAACTCCTTGTGTTAAAAAGTGTATAAAAAGCCTGTATCCTGGTCCAATAAATCATTCAAGATTCATACAAACTATTGCCGGCTAGCCTTGTATACAATACAGATATAATATCTGATCTCTCTCCCAAGACCCCAGCTCGGCCTGTCCCCAACATTCTGCAGAGCGCTGCCCCTCCACTCCAGCCGTCGATCCCCTGTCCCACTCAGCTACCATCTTCACGAGGGAAGGAGGACCTCTGCTACAGATGCAACCAAGCGGGGCAGACCCTGTGCAAGCTGTCGCTACGGATAATCGTTTGCACCATTGACAAGCCATGTGGATTTTGAAAAGTTGGTACCTTGCACCAAAATAACAAAATAAGTTTAAATATATTAACAGCTGCTCCCCTAGCTAAGGTAGGTGGATCTACTTTAGATGATAGTGGGTGGGATGTGAGGGGGGAGCTCATGTGCAATGGTATTTACGTATTCCTATAAAGCAATACCTCTATATTCATATTAAAGTGCAATGTGCCATTAAAATAAATAGAATCCATATACATAATAATTGTGAACAAAATAGTGAAAAATTAATAAAGAATTAATAACAAAAAGTCCTAGTGCATATAACTCTTCTGTGCTGGTTATCTTCTGAGTGGCATCATTACTGAAAAGTCCATCACCAACTAGAATTAATACACCCAATGTGCTCCATATGTGCTCCATATGGTTCAGTTTACCAGATAGAAGTGACCTCTTTAATTAAAAAGCAGGCCAAGTGACACTTTTAGCAAGATAAACTTGTTTCAATGAAGGAGACTGTTGAGGCAAAAATCCCTCCTCCGCAAGACCATGGATGGGGTATGTGAGAAAATCCTGTTTATTAAGACATCAAACAAAAGACAAGGCCAAGTGGCTGCATATATCATGCCTTAGCCCAGCACTTCTCCTGCTGTAGCAATTTATGGGCTGAGTAGAACAACTCAAGAAGGTGAAAAATAATTCATATTTTATGCACGTGAATTTGTGGAAAATAATTTCTAAATAGACAACGGGTGCAAAGCTCTGCCTACAAAAGAAGAAGCAATTGTTCTTCTTAAGAGAACTCAGGATATGCTTCCCACTGCCAACCTCAGGCTTCACAAAATGATCTCTAACAATGACAAGGTATTGAAAGCCATTCCTTCTGATGAAAGCCATTCCCACTGAAAGCTCCCCTACACCCTTCACCTATCAATGATGAACCCTTTAGCTGTGTTGCCGTAGACCTGGTAGGACCACTCTTCCCTAGTCCTTCTGGGAAGAGATATATTTCCTTACCTTGGTGGATTATGCCACCCGATACCCGGAGGCCATTCACCTGGCAAACATCCATGCAGAAACCGTGGCTGATGCCTTGCTCTGGATCTTTGCCAGGGTGGGTTTCCCTCGGGAAATCATCTATGACCAGAGGACCCAGTTCCCCACTGAGCTCACTCAGCAGATATGGAGGCTTTGTGGGATAAAGCCCCTACAGAGCTCTCTATATCACCCCCAGACCAACGGACTGTGAGAGGTTGAACGGAACACTGAAACAGCTTCTTAGGACATTCACAACCTCTCACAGATCTATCTGCACCTTCTCTTTGCTTATCAGAAGGTGCCGCAGGAATCTACTTGGTTCACCCCATTCAAATTACTGTATGGCAGGCGGGTGAGGGGGCCCCTAGATCTAGTCAGAGCCCACAGGGAAGGGGGAATTAATCCGCAAGGGTCCTCTATCGTAGTATACGTTCTTCAGTTTAGGGACAGTCTGAAGGAGAAGGAGCTCACGGACACTGTCCTGGGCAATCTTCGGGCTGCCCAGAGGCAGCAGAAACATTGGTATGATTGTACTGCCCAGAACTGCACTCTGGAGGTTGGACAGAAGATTCTTGCCCTCAGGCCAACCAAGCAGGACAAGTTACAGGCCACTTAGCAGGACCTTACCAGGTTGTGGCAAAGCTCTGTGACATGACCTACCTAGTGGCTAAATGTTCGGATGAAAAGGTCAGACAGATCTTTCATGTGAACATGTTGAAAGTATACTGGGAAAGATCAGGAGAGGTAGCCGCTATATGTGCTCCAGCTGTGGAAGATTCTGAGAACCTTCCCCTGCTGGAGCTCCTGGAGCTAAATAGGATTACTGCAGGGATAGAGGCGATTAGGCTTGATGACCAGCTAGGACCGATGCAGAGAGAACAGGCTAGACAGAGAAGGGAAATGTTCTCCACAGTCTCTGGGTACACTACTATGGCCGCGCACCGAGTGGAGACCCCGGGACAACTGCCACTAAGACAGGCGGCTTACCGGGTACCTGACGCAGTGAGAGAGGGAATGCATTGTGAAATTAAGGAGATGTTTGAGTTCAGAGTCTTTGAGCCCTCCAGCAGACCCTGGGCTTCCCGGGTGGTCCTCGTACCGAAGCGGGATGGCACGACTCGCTTCTACGCGGGCTACCACAGATTAAATGATTGTACCACCACTGACACTTACCGTATGTCCCGGCTGAATGATCTGTTAGATCTCATCACTCTGGGAAAATTTCTGACAACCCTCGACCTATGTAAAGGGTACTTGCAAATTCCTCGAGATGCGCAATCTTTTCCGAAGTCAGCGTTCATTACCCCATTTGGCCTATACCAGTCTAAAGTAATGCCATTTGGGATGAAGAATACACTGGCGACTTTCCAGAGGATTGTAGATCGACTCCTCAATGGCCTCCAGGACTATGCTAGTGCATATCTGGATTACATTGCGATCTACAGCGATACCTGAGAGGACCTTCTGGTTCACTTGGGTGTCATGTTAGACTGCATCAAGGCTGCAAGACTAACGCTTAAGCCAGAGAAATGCAACATAGGGATGTCCAAGGTACAGTACCTTGGACATCGAGAAGGCAGTGGACAACAATGACCCGAGCCTGCTAAGACTGAGGCAGTTGCCAACTGGCCGACCCCCTGTACTAAAACCCAGGTCCTGGCATTCCTCTGCACTTCTGGGTACTACAGGAAGTTTGTCCCGGAATATAGTTCCATCGCTAAGCCCCTGACAGACCTTACTAAGAAGCACCTTCCCGACAGGTACTGTGGTCCCCAGAGTGTGAAGCTGCCTTCCAACGCTTAAAGACTGCACTAACTACGGCTCCTGTTCTAGCTACCCCTGACCCAACCAAATGCTTTTGTGTCCACACAGATGCCTCTACATTCGGGCTGGGGGCAGTACTGAACCAAGTAGGACCTGATAGCGGTGAGCACCCAGTGGCCTACATCAGTCGGAAGCTGCTACCCAGGGAATTTAGTAGTGCAGCCGTAGAGAAGGAGTGTTTGGCGCTGGTGTGGGCTCTCAAGAAATTCCAACCTTATCTCTGCAGACGATCTTTTTACGGTGCTTACCGACCACAATCCATTAATCTGGCTTAATTGGGTCTCTGGGGATAATAGACGTTTTTTACAATGGAGCTTGGCCCTGCAGCCTTACAATTTTACCATCCAGTATCAACCAGGAAAGCAGAATGGGAACGCTGATTGGCTTTGCCGGCAAACTGAACTATGAGACTCTCCCGGACAGCCCCAAGCTGACCCGTGGTGGATCTAGCTGCGTCTGTCGGACTATGGAATAGGGAGGACATTGTCGCAGACACTGGCTGCAGGGACCTTTTCTGCCCACATTCACCCTGTTAATTGCTTTTGCTATAATCCTCTTTTTGTTACATTTTTGAGAGACCATTTTCTTGGATTTGCTCAAAGACTATTTCTTAGTTGTTTAACTCTGAACTATACACGTTAATTGAAAGAGTTGGCCACATTGGCCTCTGGAGCCAGACAGTCTGCTACTGAGGTCGCCTGCTATTGTCTGTTTAATAAGCTTCACCCTTGTTGACAGGCAGTCTGTTCACCTGGGCTGCCTTAAGTGCTGCATTAATTAACATGTTATTTATATTATTGTCAGTTAAGTAGTTGCTAGGGGGAATGGAAAAGTAGCCATGAGTCAGCCCTACCTCGTTATCTAACCCCTTGTGTTAAAGTGTATAAAAAGCCTGTATCCTGGTCCAATAAATCATTCAAGATTCATACAAGCTATTGTCGGCTAGCCTTGTATACAATGCAGATTTAATATCTGATCTCTCTGATGGTCAGACTGGAGGAAGCGATATTATTGATGGAAGCACTCAGCGGAGTGTGGGACGGGATCTGTCACAAGTACTTTTAGGACAATTTCAACAGCTGGGTGGCACCACTACCATTTCGTGACACCAAATAATCTTCAGCATGCGGAAGCAGGATTTACTTCTTTACAGCACATCCAGAACAAAAAAAAAACACTTTGTTGACTTTTTGAAAAATGTGTTGGTGAGAAATCATGCTAAGCCTGCAGCGCCTCTCAAGAAAGGAAAGGAATTTTGGTACCTCCCATGCTTTGGCATGTGCCATCCTCACAAGTCAGATTAGATCAGAGTGGTCTTTGATTCAAGTGCTCGATATGAAGATGTTTCCCCTTAATGATGTTTTTTTCCCTGGGTCTAATCTAAAAAACTTCATAGGAGTTTTGCTCCAATTCAGACAAGAACCAGCTGGTGTTATGGCCAACATTCAGCAAATATTCCTTTTTTTTAAATGTTCGAGAGGACAACGGAAACTACTTCAGGTTCAAATGGTATTGCAACAATGATGTCAGCAATGAAGTCATAGACTTCTGAATGAAAGTACATGTTTGCAGTAACAGCCCTTCTCCTGCTTTAGCAATTTATGGGCTGAGTAGAACAACTCAAGAAGGTGAAAAATAATTCACAACTTATGCATGTGAATTTGTGGAAAATAATTTCTAAATAGACAACAGGTGCAAAACTGTGCCTATAAAAGAAGAAGCAATTGTTCTTCTCAAGAGATCTTAGGATATGCTTGCCACTGCCAACCTCAGGCTTCACAAAATGATCTCTACAATGACAAGCTATTGAAAGCCATTCCTTTTGATGACCATGCTGTTAGTGTAAAGGGATTTGAGCTAGGAATTGATTTTTCCCATATGCAACGTAGCCTAGAATTGTTTTCTATTTTTTTCAAGACATGTTCAAATTTCAAGTTTAAGTCTTGACAAGCCCTTCACGAAACAAAGAGTTTTGTTTGCTGTGAACAGCATCTACAATCCTCTGGGCTTTATAGCACCCTTTACTGTTCAGGGTAAGATACTTCTAAGACAGTTTACTTCTGAAAACACAGATTGGGATATACCATTACTCAGAGAGAAACAAAAAAGATGGGAATCATGGCAAGCATTAGAACAACCTCAGATTCCATGCTTTTACATTTCTGCCTTCCTAACAATGCCATCAGATGATAGATCCATGTTTTCTCTGATGATTCCATTAAAGCAATAGCTGTGGTAGCCTACCTCAAATTTATAGATCCAAGAGACAAAGCAAGTGTGTGTTTTGTCCTCGGTAAGGCCAAGCTTTCCCCCAAACCAGCACATGCCATTCCAAGACTTGAACTCTTTGCAGCCGTGTCAACAGTTGAAATTGATGAGCTTATAAAATGTGAAATAGACTTTAAAATTGACTCTTTTCAGTTTTACACATACAACAAGATAGTGTTGGGATAAATACACACCCAAAAAACAGTTCTATGTGTATGTCAGTAACAGAGAAGAATGCATCAGATGGTTCTCTAACCTTGATCCATGGCACTATGTGCCTATTGACCTCAACCCAAATTATCGCAGCATCCGTGCAGTACCAGCCGCTGCATTTCTTGACATTTCATGGTCATCCCCTCCTGACTTCATGAATGAGGATACTGTCAAAATTCACAATGATTCTACATTTGAACAAGTACTTTTTTAGCATAAGAAGAGGATTCATCTTCTAAACCAATGACTTGAACAAAGGGAGGTAATAAGGGCTGGTGCATGTTGCTGCCTTTCCTTCTGAAGACAGATGCATGGATTGTCTTCTGTGACATCATACCACTAGTGACTTGTGTTTTTAAAGTATGTTAACGTTTGCATTATTATTCTCTTGTTCTCCCCTTTCTTCCATTTCAGGTGTTCCTGGAATAGAGTCTTTGACATAATTCTTGTAATTCATGTTACACATGCATTGTTGTTTGTTTGCCTCTAAATAATTTTGTCCTTTCCTCATTCCGTACCAAATGGATGGTCTGTGTAGCTAGTCCCATCCTTCTTCTTCATGCTTTGGTCTCCATTCACCACATGTAGTGTTTTCTGCTGGAGCTAGACTGCTATGATTTTTTGACCTATCTGATGTTCATCTGTTATGATCCGCACATGTTTTTTGGATCAAGGCTTTCCATGATCTGTAGAATGTCATTTGGATCAAGACCACTGTCTGCCAAGCTACTGAGACTGTAAGTTAAGTTATTTCACCACAGCTGGATCAGTTATAGAGATCACACTTTTAGGCTCCCTACACACCAATGCAGGTGCATTTTAGTGTGATTTCATACATTGTGTTTAGGGCAACCCATTCACTTTATTGGACTAAAAAGGGTACTGCACAAGAACACATGCAAAGGTGCATGCAGAGGAAGGCCCAAACCCCTATAAAGCATGGTCAAATTTACAGTGGCAAAAAAGCTTTCCTAATCGTCTTATGCAATCGGATATTCCCTGGATCAACAATCTATGCAGGGTGAAGATAAAGGGGGGAATATTGGCCTTCTTTTGGGAGAATAAATTTGGTTCAGTTATTCTTTCCTCATAGCTCAGGTCCTCCATGCCACTTATCAGTTTGCCCTTCTCTGCACTCTCTCCTTTTTCCCAATATCCTTTTTGTGGACTGTATGTTCCAGATAAGGTCCTGCTAATGCTTTGTACATGGGTAAGATGATGTGTCTCTCTCTGGAGTCTATACCTCTTTTAAAACAAGAAAGTATTTAGCTTGCTTTAAAACTGAAGCTTGGCATTGCATGCTGTTAACCACTTCAGCCCCGGAAGAATTTACCCCCTTCCTGACCAGAGCACTTTTTGCGATTTTGCACTGCATCTCTTTAACTGACAATTGCGAGGTCGTGCGACGTGGCTCCCAAACAAAATTGATGCCCTTTATTTCCCACAAATAGAGCTTTCTTTTGGCGGTATTTGATCACCTCTGCGGTTTTTATTTTTTGCGCTATAAATAAAAAAATAGTGACAATTTTGAAAAAAACACATTATTTTTTACTTTTTGCTATAATAAATATCCCCCAAAAAATAATTAAAAAAACATTTTTTTCCTCAGTTTAGGCCGATACGTATTCTTCTACATATTTTTGGTAAAAAAAATCGCAATAAGCGATTATTGATTGGTTTGCGCAAAAGTTATAGCATTTACAAAATAGGGGATAGTTTTATGGCATTTTTATTAATATTTTTTTTTTACTAGTAATGGCGGCGATCTGTAATTTTTATTGTGACTGCGACATTATGGCGGACACATCGGACATTTTTGACACATTTTTGGGACCATTGTCATTTATACAGCAATCAGTGCTATAAAAATGCACTGATTCCTGTGTAAATGACACTGGCAATGAAGGGGTTAACCACTAGGGGGCAGGGAGGGGTTAAGTCAGTACTACGGAGTGTTTTCTAACTGTAGGGGGGATGGGCTAGCTGTGACACGTCACTGATCTCTGCTCCCGATGACAGGGAGCAGAGATCAGTGACAGTGTCACTAGGCAGAACGGGGAGATGCTTGTTTACATCAGCATCTCCTCGTTCGTCCTCTCCATGAGGCGATCGCGGGTATCCCTGCGGCGATCGAGTCCACGGGACCCGTGACCCGACTCACGGAGCTCCTGGCCGGCTCGCGCGTCGCCACCGGCACGCACGCAATGGCATGGCAGGAAATTCAGATGGGACTTACAGGTACACCCATTTGCCCAGCCGTGCCATTCTGTCGACACACATCGGCGTGCGCCGAGGAAGTAGTTAATAAATCTATGATCTACCAGAACACCCAGACCTTTGCTGACCATTGACTCCCTCAGTTGTGCTCCCTCTAGAATGTATGACACATGTATGTTTTGTGTTTACAGCCTAACTTTACATGTATCAACATTAAACCTTGTTGTCACAGTCGCACAAATCAAACGGTGCATTCTGGCCTGTTGTAAGTTATAGAAGTCTTATAGGGACATTATTCCACTACATCCCTTGATATCATTTGCAGAAACAGAAATGGTATTTTTTAACCCCAAACTCTATTAGGGCGTACACACGGTCGGACTTTGTTCGGACATTCCGACAACAAAATTCTAGGATTTTTTCCGACGGATGTTGGCTCAAACTTGTTTTGTCTACACACGGTCGCACAAAGTTGTCGGAAAATCTGATCGTTCTAAACGCGGTGACGTAAAACACGTACGTCGGGACTATAAACGGGGCAGTGGCCAATAGCTTTCATCTCTTTATTTATTCTGAGCATGCGTGGCACTTTGTCCGTCGGATTTGTGTACACACGATCGGAATTTCCGACAACGGATTTTGTTGTCGGAAAATTTTATCTCCTGCTCTCCAACTTTGTGTGTCGGAAAATCCGATGGAGCCCACACACGGTCGGAATTTCCGACAACACGCTCCGATCGGACATTTTCCATCGGAAAATCCGACCGTGTGTACGGGGCATAAATCATTTATAACTAGGCTAAAAAGTAAGGGTCCCACTGGTGTTGGGCGAACAGTTTGGACCAAGCGAAGCTTTGGCCCGAACATCGCCTGCCTGGGTGTTCGCCAAGCACACAGTCAATATGTTGTTAAAAAATAAGACCAGGAAAACCGGTTTGCCGTGTCATTAACAACGAATGAGTCATCAGCTATCAGTGGGCTTCCCCCACTAACAGCTTAAATTAGAAAAATAAAAATTGCCGGCAAAAAAAAAACAAGAAAAAAAAAAACACGTGGGGTCCCTCGCTTCCCAATCCATACCAAACTCTTTACTGGATTTTAGTGTCAAATTTTAAAAAAATGGGATTCCCCCGAAATCCATAACAGACCCTTATCCGAGTACGCAGCCTGGCAGGCCAGGAAAGGCTCTACCCACCCCGCCCCAAAGCACCTTGTCCCTATGTTGATGGGGACAAGGACCTCTTCACGACAACCCTGGATCGTGGTTGTGGGGGTCTGCGGGTAGGGGGCTTATCAGAATCTGGAAGCCCCCTTTAACAAGGGGGCCCCCAGATCCCGCCCCCCCATGTGAATGAGTAGGGGTACATTGTACCCCTACTCATGCACCAAAAAAAATGTCAAAATGAACAAAAAACACAAACCAGATCCTTATCCAAGTATGCAGCCTGGCAGGCCAGGAAAGGCGGAGGACGAGTGAGCACCACCCTTCCTGAACCATGCCAGGCCACATGCCCTAAACATGGGAGGGGTGCCTTGGGGTAGGGGAGGCTCTGCCCCCCAACCCAAACCACCTTGTGCCCATGTTGATGGGGACAAGGGTCTCTTCCTCACAACCCTGGGCAGTGGTTGTGGGGGTCTGCAGCAGGGGGCTTATCGGAATCTGGAAGCACCCTTTAACAAGGGGGACCCCCAAATCCCAGACCCCCCCATGTGAATGAGTTTAAATCCTTTATTAAAAAATAAAAAAACTGGGGCGTGGCCAAGTCAGGCATGTGCAAGGGTGCATCTCCCACAGCCCACACACTGACTCCAAACTGATATATGCAGCACGGCTGTACTTCGGAGACCCCTGTGGAACACCCGCCGGCCTTCTGCACCAGGGGAATGTGCCGAAAAGGACAGTCAGAGACCGTGGCCTGGAGCTCCAAGATGATGCTGCAGCGCTCTCAGTGAAAGGCACGCCTCATGGACAAGACAAGCTGAAGGACCCAGGGCACAAAACAAGTAAGACAAACAAACCCCCGGGTAAAGAGGCCCCTAAGGATATGGTGTACTATGCACAAAAGATGTCTGGGACCCTGAGACGGAGCAGCCATCCCGCTCTAGGGAGACACAGCACCAGCCGGCAGTGAATAACTGTGCAGCGTCTGTTAACATGCACCAAAAAAAATGTCAAAATGAACAAAAAACACAAACCAGATCCTTATCCAAGTATGCAGCCTGGCAGGCCAGGAAAGGCGGAGGACGAGTGAGCACCACCCTTCCTGAACCATGCCAGGCCACATGCCCTAAACATGGGAGGGGTGCCTTGGGGTAGGGGAGGCTCTGCCCCCCAACCCAAACCACCTTGTGCCCATGTTGATGGGGACAAGGGTCTCTTCCTCACAACCCTGGGCAGTGGTTGTGGGGGTCTGCAGCAGGGGGCTTATCGGAATCTGGAAGCACCCTTTAACAAGGGGGACCCCCAAATCCCAGACCCCCCCATGTGAATGAGTTTAAATCCTTTATTAAAAAATAAAAAAACTGGGGCGTGGCCAAGTCAGGCATGTGCAAGGGTGCATCTCCCACAGCCCACACACTGACTCCAAACTGATATATGCAGCACGGCTATACTTCGGAGACCCCTGTGGAACACCCGCCGGCCTTCTGTACCAGGGGAATGTGCCGAAAAGGACAGTCAGAGACCGTGGCCTGGAGCTCCAAGATGACGCTGCAGCGCTCTCAGTGAAAGGCACGCCTCATGGACAAGACAAGCTGAAGGACCCAGGGCACAAAACAAGTAAGACAAACAAACCCCCGGGTAAAGAGGCCCCTAAGGATATGGTGTACTATGCACAAAAGATGTCTGGGACCCTGAGACGGAGCAGCCATCCCGCTCTAGGGAGACACAGCACCAGCCGGCAGTGAATAACTGTGCAGCGTCTGTTAACACCTTAAAGGAGCAGTTTGGGGGCTTAAGAGAGGATGTGTCGCTATTGAGACAGGACATGCAAAAGATACATGAACGTACCACAGCCCTGGAAAGCAGGGTCAGTGAAATGGAGGATCAGTTACCACCCATGGCTCAGGACACCAGAGCTGCGTTGCAACTAGCCAGGGAAGCTAACGATCGTGCAGAAGACATGGAAAATAGTTTAAGATGAAACAATGTGCACATAGTGGGGCTTCCTGAGCGAGTGGAAGGTAGGGACCACACTGCATATGTAGAAAACTGGCTGATGGTTTTGGTAAAAATGCCTTTTCTCCCTTTTTCGCGGTGGAACGCGCTCACAGAGTGCCCTCACACCCGCCTCCACCAGGGGGTCCCCCCAGATCCATCCTGGCGAGACTACTCCACTATCGTGATAGAGAAGCTGTGTTGCGCAAAGCACGCGAAAAGGCAAACATCCTACATAATGGCACCAGGGTGTCCTTTTACCCAGACTTTTCGGCAGAAGTTCAGAGAGGCAGGGCCAAATTTCAAATGTCAGATGTCAAACGCAGGCTGCGACTTTTACAGCTGCCATATGCCATATTGTACCCGGCGAAACTCCAGATAGTTGTGAGAGGCCAAGCACAGTTTTTTTAATCCGCTGAGGAGGCTTCAGCATGGCTGTAAGGAAACGAGCAGGCACTGAAGAGACAGGTCCAATGGAGGAGGATTGAGGCAAACACTGAGACTATACCTAAGGATCTGACCTTCAAGGCAGCAGTAATGCTGTGAGATATCTTTGACTAAGGAAAGTACCCTCTCAATAAGTTAAAAGATGTTCTTTGGCTGGGGGACATAATATTGTTACATAAAGCAAAGAGAGCGAATTGGAACAAAAATTTAATCTAAGGATGTTTAACTTGGACAAAAAAGGGCGACGGACTGTCGCTGAGAATGTTAAAGTTGCCCTGTTGGCAGAGTGCGAAGTTTGCAGCACAAGACAGTTTACTACTTTCCAATCCCTTGTTATTTTTGGGAAGAATTTATCAACAACGGAACACAACAGAGCAATTGAACCCCTAGTCTGTTTATGCCCTGATACCCCTACTGTATACACCTGGACAGAAGGTAACATTGCCCAGACATGGGTAAACCAATCTACACACTCTCCCTTGCGATTCCTGTTACCAGACATTATCCATCTGAGCACATGGTGGAGATCCCTATAGTCTCCTGGAACATTAGAGGACTACACTCCCCCTTAAAGCGGATACCCTCTTTATAGAGGCATCCAGCTCCCACTTCCTCCCGGGGCTCTGTGGTGCCGGAAGGAAGTTCTGTCCCAGAAGATTGCCCGGCCATTCACATCACGCAGCGCAGTTCGCGCATGCGCAGTGCATGCCCACAGTCACAATGCCAGTGACGCAGAGAGGAGGAGGAGAGTAACGGGGCTTCGTTCGCCCACATCGCTGGACCATGGGACAGCACTTTTTGTAGCTGATGACTTTTGAATAGGTAGGACTCCACTTTAAATATAGTGCCTGGGGGTCCCCTTAGTCTGCCTGTAAAGTGGCGCATCTGTATCATGTATAGAACCTGCTGCAGCAAAACTGACATTAATAAATAAATGACATTCAAATGGACTTCACGGCTGCAAACTATTGCCAGAAATATTTAAATGAAAGAAAAATGACGTGGGGTCCCCCCCAGTTCATACCAGGTCCTTTGGGTCTAATAAGGATTTTAAGGGTAATCCCATGCCCCCCGCCCCAAAGCACCTTGTCACCATGTTGATGGGAACAAGGGCCTCTTCCCGACAACTCTTCCTGAAACAATAATTCCTTTAAATATAGTGCCTGGAGGTCCCCTTAGTCTCCCTGTAAAGTGGTACATCTGTACCATGTACCTGCAGCAGCAAAACTGACATTTCTAAAGAAAAAAATGACATTTAAATAGATTTTCCTGGCTGCAAAAAAACCCCATTGTTGGCAATAGAAACATTTTTTTAAAAATGGCCAAAATTTTAAAAAAGAAAAAGGACGTGGGGTCCCCCCCCAAAATCCATACCAGTATCTTAGGTCTGGTATGGATTTTGAGGGGAACCCCCACACCAATTTTTTTTTTAAATGGCATGGGGCCCCCACAAGACCCTTATTCGAGCACACAGCCAGGCAGGCCAGGAAAAGGGGGGGAGCAAGTGCTCCCCCCTAAACCATACCAGGCCACATGCCCTCAACATGGGGGGGATGCCTTGGGGCGGGGTGGACCCATGGTGGGCTCTTTCAAACAACCCTGGGCGGTGGTTTTGGAGGTCTGCGGGCAGGGCGCTTATTGGAATCTGGAAACCCCCTTTGACAAGTGGACCCCCAGATCTCGCCCCCCTATGTGAATGAGTATGGGGTACATCGTACCCCTACTCATGCACCAAAAAACGTGTCAAAAATAAATAATGATAAGAGGCAGTTTTTGACAATCCCTTTATAAAACAAATAAGAAAACAATGTCCCCCGATGTAGATCCATCGTCAAACATGATGCCCGCTGAACCCGAAAAAAGAAAAAAAAACCCTCTGCCGGCAAGAAAGGCTAACTGCAGAATGCCTACTCCGCCCAGTGACAGTTCTTAAAAAGGTAAGGGGCGGGGGCATCTGGTGACGTCACCTGGTGGCCCCGCCCTCTTGTAACATCACCAACCAGTTCATGCTGGGTTGGTAATTTCACAAGGGGCAAGGCCACGGGCAGACATTTTATTTTTATTTTTTCGGGTCTTGCGGTGCAGTGGGCATCATGATTGATGATGGATCTACATTGGGGGAAATAGTTTTTTTTTTTTTTTTTTTAATCTAACAAAATTTTATTAAATTTGCAGAAGTGTATTACAAACATTGTCTTCATTGCCATATATTTCAACTGCATATATCACATTCCAGCTATTAAACAACAACAAGAATATATCTTAATTATCACAGTTACATCATTTTTATTTTAGAAAGTTAGAACTTTTCATTTTTATTGTTTCACTTTAAGCATCATTAAAATCATTGCTCCTTTTTTTTTGCATTGATACATGTCCCCCCAGGGCAGGTTTTTATGGCAATAACTTGCATATAAGCCTTAAAAATGGGGACTTTTGATTTTTCATGTTCGGGTCCCATAGAGTTTGTGGCTCAGGGTTGAACTTCTTCCCTAGGATAAACAACACAGCGAGTGCAGCGCTAATATTGATGTAAAATATGATACCGTTATGATAATAAAAATTGTGGAATAATCAAAAAACAGTAATACATACAATGGTAAGTGAAATAAAAAAATAAATAAAATAACTACATAAAAGGAGAAAAAAGAAAAAATATTTTTTAAAAAGACAAAAAGGAAAAAGAAGAAAACTAAAGCAATGTCCCATAGTTATCAATGAGAAAATTCATAAGCAATATGCCTCCACAGGAGAAAAGATGAATTGCAGGAAACAAAAGCTGTGATACCAATCTTTCCAATGCAAAACCAACGTGTGTTCAAGTCAACACCCAAAAGCGAGGTAGCTTTCTTACCAAAAAGCCATGACTGCTGCTAGCAGTCTCGCCCAGCACAGGGAATTTAAAAGTCTCCCCAGAACTTAAGATCATCCGGACCAGCCGATCTTTCTATTGTTGCTCAAAGATAAAAAATAGAAACTCTCTAGCCGCTCTCCGCTGGATCCTCCTCGGGGAGACAGGCCGCTGCACACTGCCCGGGTTTTGCACTGGCTGTGTTGTTTATCCTATTAGAAGTTTTGTGGTATTGAACTTTAGGTGCTGGCTGCTTTACACTTATAACACTTTCATTATTTATTTTTAGTTGCTGATTTCTATCTAGCGCAGCGTTGACCTTAGGGTTTTTTTTCTTTTGAACTTTTTCCCTGTTCGGGAATTCTGGCGCGAACCGTATAGGGGGGTGTTCGACCCATTTCTAGTCCCAACATTGAACTTTGTTGAACACCACTAACAGCCTTATGCCCCGTACACACGGTCAGACTTTGTTCGAACATTCCGACAACAAAATCCTAGGATTTTTTCCGATGGATGTTGGCTCGAACTTGTCTTGCACACACACAGTCACACAAAGTTGTCGGAAAATCTGATCGTTCTGAACGTGGTGACTTAAAACACGTACCTCGGGACTATAAACAGGGCAGTGGCCAATAGCTTTCATCTCTTTATTTATTCTGAGCATGCGTGGCACTTTGTCCGTCGGATTTGTGTACACACGATCGGAATTTCCGACAACGGATTTTGTTGTTGGAAAATTTTATATCCTGCTCTCAAACTTTGTGTGTCGGAAAATCCGATGGAAAATGTGTGATGGAGCCTACACACGGTCGGAATTTCTGACAACAAGGTCCTATCACACATTTTCCATCAGAAAATCCGACCGTGTGTACGGGGCATTAGAACATTCAGTGAAGGTATCATTAATGCCTACTCTCTACAGTTTTTTCCATCCATTTACAAGCTGAATATTATACATATATATACGTGTATACAGAACTTAACTCACACATTAGCTGTCTTGTGGGAACTGGGCTAAAACACTTTAGAAAATTCCAAGTATACTAAATCTACAGACACTTCCTCATAAAAAGAAAGAAGATTTGTTTGACAACTTTGTTTTTTTTTTGTGAATCCATGCTATCAGTTATAATATGGTTTTCTAACAAAAACTCTTTTGTGAATGGCAAATAAAACGTGAACATAAAATACTTTCAGAAACACATACTTGCTGTCATGAACCAGTAGTTGAACCAATAAAAGCACCAAACAAATGTCTTGAGAATCCAAAGTCCTTTAATAATTCAACCATTAACAGCAAGAAAGCAAAATACTGTCTTTTGCTTTCCTGCTGTAACTGACTGCATTATTAGAACTTTAAACTCTCAAGACAGTTGTTTGGCACTCTTATTGGTTACACAATCTGGGTGACTCTCGTTTTCCAAGGGGCCCTCTGTTTTGTGGCAAACTGCCGAACCCAAACATCAGACTCAAGTAATGATTTTTCTCAGTTTGAAGACTTGTGTAACGCTCCACATTTTACCTTCCCATGAACCAGGTGCACAGTGATTGGGTTTACTACCTTTGGTGTTCCCTGGTTATTAAACATTGACATATAGTACATTACCTTGGCTTCTCTTGCAAATGATATTTTTCTGGCCTTCTACAACATTTAAATACTGACCATAAGTTAAAGAGGAGGTCCGGCCTCTATTAAAAAAAATAAAAGTCAGCAGCTACAAATACTGTAGCTGCTGACTTTCAATATAAGGACACTGTCAAGGGAG
The DNA here is from genome assembly GCA_037952925.1 of Lithobates clamitans. Classification (NCBI taxonomy): domain Eukaryota; kingdom Metazoa; phylum Chordata; class Amphibia; order Anura; family Ranidae; genus Lithobates; species Lithobates clamitans. The sequence goes on from JBBGZY010000449.1 coordinate 4,844,250, forward strand.
CCTGCAATGTCGGCACCTGAAGCTGTCCCATCCATTGGCTTTGGGTGCAGGTGCCGACATCCTTACTAAGGGAAACAGAAAGTGAAGCCTTGAGGCTTCACAGCCTGTTTCCTACTGCGCATGCGCGAGTTGCACTGTGCTTTCTGAATGGTCCCGCTGTCTTCTGGGACCTGTGTGTGTCTCCCAGAAGTCAGTGTGGGGAAGGAGGAGGGGCCGCAAATGACGTAGGTCACCACAGCACCCTTACACAGAAGTGGGAGCAGGTACCTGTTTTTGACAGGTATCCGCTCCACCCTGAATGGTGCCAAATGTAGCACCAGAAGGGTTGGGGAGCATATAAGCGGAGCTTCTGCTTTTGGGTGGAACTCTGCTTTAATAAGCTGATGCAGGGGTAAAGTCAGCATTCTATGAAATCATAAACCCACATATACTGTATGGATATAAGAAGGAATGCATTTTATGAGCATTTATGAGAATTAGATTTTTAAAAAGATGATGCTGTTGTAGGCTTTATCTTTTCTTAATTAGAGTTTTGTTATCAAGGTCATTGTCAATTCCTTTTGAAAAGGAATGGTGGAAGCTTTGCAAATCCACCTGGAGCATATGGGATGCATCTGTCATGCATTTTAGATGCTTTCAAATTGGCTTCAATTAACTTACTAAAGGGAGTGGAGCATACTTGAATAGTACAAGCTGTTTTCAAAGAAATTCATCACACCCTTAAGCAAAAAACAAAAATAAAACACATGTGTATCATTTCCCCTTTCCATTGATGTTTAACGCCAAATTCAGATACTTACATTGCTGCAATAAAGGAAAAAAAAATGAAGATGCATTAACAAGCACCTTGATGCATTAACTTGTGTTTTGTAAATCTGCCAGGAGTCTGACTTTAAGAAAAAGACTTCATTTAAATATTTAAAGCATGATTTACATTCAAACATCAAGCCCACTGCAAAGGCAAATGAGGAATAGTGTACCAGGCACATCAACAGTGCATCATGATGTAGTTGTAACAACTGAAAGCAAAGGCAAAAGTAGAGTTTGTATACATAAACAGGCAAAACAATACAGATTAGAAGCAGACACAAAGAATGAATGTGTGTACATGAGGTCCTGGTAGACCCTACTGAATAATAATTGGCCTAGAATACAAATAACACAAACAACTGAATAATATAATACATAGTAGTAGTACAAATGGCATTTGAAATGTAGGTAACAACTGCTGTAGATCAGTGGTCTCCAAACTGTGGCTCGCAGGCAGGATGCTGCCCTTTTTCCAGTCCTTTGGCCACTATTCTTCCCACTCATATGATGCACTATTCATTCCACTGACACCAACAATGGGGCGCTATTCCTTTCAATTACACCATTTACACCAACAATAGGGCATAATTACTCCGTTGATATAAACAATGGAACACTATCCCTCCCACTGACATCAACAATGTGGCACTGTTCCTCTTATTGACCCCTCTCACTGACTATTCCTTCCACTGAAACCAATGCTGGGGCACTATTCCTACCCCTAATAACAATTATAGGACCCTATTTCTGCTCCTACTGGCCACTGGCACTACAAAGTTTTATACTCCCACTGACCACCAAGCATGAGGTATTGTTGACTCCTGTTGACACTGGGGCATTTTATACTCTCCCTTGCCACAGTCTGCCCCCCCCACCCCCCACCCCCTGAAGTCTAAAGGACAGTAAACTAGCCATTTGTTTAGAAAGTTTAAACCCTTGCTGTAAATTAAGCTCAGCGTCGCTCCTATTAGAACGCTTCCGTAGTACAGAACGGGAGGCAACTTGTCAGGCGGCTAGGTCGCCTGACAAGTCGCCCCTGTGTGAACCGGCACTTAATGTGTATATTAGGGCAAAATAAAAATAAACATATGCAGTACATATCTGCAATACATGCACATTTTGCTATTTGTTATCCCTTTAAAAAAAAAACGTAAGTACAGAAAAACAGCTGTTGATCTGCACTCAGCTACTAAGTTCTGTGTCAGCCTTGCCCAGTTTTTTCTTGTCAAACTACTCAACCACACCTACCCTCCCATGTCAACATAAAGGCTAATCATTTTGTAGTCCCTAGAACAGGACTGGAAGGGCTAATTTCTCTCTTTCAGACAACACAGGAAGTGTGCACTGGACACAAGACAGCTCTGAATTTCTGGTATGATGAACAGGTATTCTTTTTTCCAAATACAGTGGAACCTCGGATTACGAGCATACTCCATTCCAGGAGTATGCTCGTAATCCAAAGTACTCGCATATCAAAGCGAGTTTTCCCATTGAAGTCAATGGAAACGAAAATAATTTGTTCTGCATTGACTTCAATGGGATGCAATACCGCATGCGGCCAGAGGCGGGGGGTGCCGGAGAGCCTCGGAAACGGCCGAAAAGGCCCGAGGACACTTCGGCTGACCTCAGCAAACCTCGGAAAGACTCCGTTCACGAGCCTTTCCGAGGTTTGCCGAGGTCAGCCGAACTGTCCTCAGGCCTTTCCGTGCATTTCCGAACACCGACGATCGGCGTTGTTCGGCTTCGGCGGCCCCCACCTCCAGCCAAAAGCCGTACTGCACACTGCTTTTGGCCTGAATCCTGCTCGTTTTGCGAGACAACACTCGCAAACCAAGTTAGGATTTTTAGAAATACAGTGCTCGTTTTGCGAAACGCTCGTTAATCGCGTTACTCGCAAATCGAGGTTCCACTGTAGATATAACAAAATAGTTGTATATTTTAAAGAGCAGCTTTATCTTTATCTAAAAGATACTAAGGGATCGATTCACAAAGTTTTAATGCCAGAATAACAATCTTGATTTTTGCCATGTGACTAGAAAATTTATATATATTTGGACACAGCTGAAAATAGGTCGCTTAAAGGTTAACTCCATTTTCGTGGGGAAAAAAAAATAGCAAATAAAGAAAAAATAATATAGCGTGTACAATTGCAATACAAGTCATATTGTAATTAAATGTTATGAAAAATTACCTTTCCTTTTGAATCTGCAGCCGCTGTAATATTCTATGAATGCAATGCAATATGGCTACATGGAGTTGTTCTGTACACAGAATGTGTACTGACCACTCGCCAGAAACATAATTTCCTGCTTGTGTGATTGGCTCACCAATTTTCCCAGAGGTCTGCCTACGATACAAGTCAGATTTCAGGCATCCCCTGCAACAAAAATTTAATTTTTGGTGAGATATTTCCAACATGTCTAAAGGGATGCAGGCCCAACAGCTTTCCTCATTCGTGCCCTGCAGCTGCCACAGCTGACTGATAATTATGAAACCACTCCCATTAGACCCACTTGGCACAGACAAACACACATGGATTTATTCAGAATAACAAAAGGTAAGAATCTGCAACATAGATCACCCAGGGGGGAATGTTTTATTCTCAACAAAAGTGGAGTTACGCTCTAAAAAAAATAGGTATCCTGAGCCTGGTGTATTAAAACTATGAATTAAAGGGGTCGTAAACCCTCACAACACCCCCCCAGACCCCCCCCCCCCCTTTTTCTTACCTGACCCCGATCGTTCCAGCGACAGGGGCGAGCACAGCAGCTCCAGCTGCTGTCTCGGGTCCTTATTGGATAAATTGATAGCAGCAGGAGGCAGGAGCCATTGGCTCCCGCTGCCCTTAATCAAATCCAGTGGCACGGAGCCGGGGGGGGGGGTGTCATTGGATGCAGCAGCAGGACTCAGGAGCGCACACGCAGGAGTGCCCCCATGGAATGCGGCTCTCCGTGGGGGGAACTCGAGAAGAGGAGGAGCCAGGAGCACCACCAGGGAACCCCAGAAAAGGAGGATCGGGGGAGCTCTGTGCAAAACCCTTGCACAGAGGAGGTAAGTATAACGTTTGTTATTTAAAAAAACAAAAAAAAACAAAGCTTTACAATCACTTTAAGCCTTATGATTTAAAAATGTAATAAACAGTTACAGTAAAGTGGATCTAAGCCCTGCTATCCTCTTATCAGACCAGGGTGGTGAGATCATAGCCTTTCTTTAGATCTGCAGTTGACATGATGCTGCACATGTGATACCATGACACCAACCATTTGAGGACTTGAAAGATTGGTTAAGAGTTGACATAAGCACATTGGCAGCTATGACAGTCATCGCCAAAGGCACATGCAGCATACACTGCACATGGACTAGTAAGCAGAATGTAAAAACAAACACTGCAGAAAACAACACTTTTTCAATTATGGATTTAATAACATGGATGGAACAACTTTAACTTGAGATTTCTTTTGGGAAACAGTTAAAGGGTAACTCCAGTTTCACAGGGAAAAAAAGTAGCAAATAAAGAAAAAATAATATAGCATATATGTAGCGGGTGCCCTTCATATCCTGCTGCCTGGCCAAGCTGGCCAAGATTCTTTGTGAGGGAGAAAGTGCCTGTCAGTTTCTGAGGGAGATATTGCCCCCTCCCTTTTTTTCTCCTCACACAGACACACAGAAGGTTGCTCACTCTGCATCCTCTACTGTGTCCCTATTGGCAGGAGGAGGAGAGCCAATGTAAGGAGCAATTACAGGAGCAAATCAAAAGGACTTTAACAAGCAGCAGCTGCAAAGGATTCTGGGATATGTAATCCCCATCTAAAACCGCCCCATAGCTTTCTATTGAGACAGAACTACAATAGCCAGCCTGCGCTGAGGAAAAAGGAACTAGATACTCCATCTTGTTGATCTGAGGAGATTGCTCAGACTCCACGAGGCAGAGGAAGAGATTAGACCTAGGGGAGAGGCGCTGCCTCCCAGGTTAGTCCACTGCCAGATTTCAGGCATCCATAGCCAGTCGGGACATCCAGCCTGAGAGGGGGGGATCCCAGGTGCATATGGTGTGAAGTGTTCCAGTGTGAGGTGACCAGTGGGGTCCTTAGAAGAGCCTACCTGTACCAGGATATTTGTTTGGGCCTTGGCCACAGGATTGGGTGAGAGGGCTTTCGCCCATTTGAAGGAAACAAGGACACTGCACACAGACAGAGTTAAATGGACACTGTATACAGACATTGTTGCTGTTAGTTATCTTGCTAACACCTGTAGTGCCACAGGGATAAAGGATAAGGCCATCCATTCATAAAGACACTGTATACAGACACCATTGTTCTTTCACCTTGCTGAGGAAGATCCTGCATTCTTTATGTTATTATTCCGGGCCGGTTGTGTTGTTTGGCTAGCTGAAGATACAAAGCCTCATCTTTCTTCAAAAGGACTGAAGCTACTAGTGCAATATGGGCCCGAACACACATACTCAGGGCTCTGTAAATGCAGTGGGTGTGCGGGACAGTTTATCTGGGAAGTTAAGCCATTAAATCAGGGATATGCAATTAACAGACCTCCAGCTGTTGCAGAACTACAAATCCCATGAGGCATAGCAGACTCTGACAGCCACAAGCATGACACCCAGAGGCAGAGGCATGATGGTATTTGTAGTTTTGCAACAACTGGAGGTCCGCTAATTGCAGATCCCTGCATTAAATAGTGATTTGAGTACAGTGTTTGAAGTTGGGCCTGTGGTGTCAGGGGACAGAAGAGAGAGGCCTGACATAAAGAGGGTCATTCCTCTGCTCTCCTCCTGCCTGGACTCATAGAGCCGACCTGAGTAAAGGTAACCAATGTGGTACAGATTGGCATATTGTGATTTATTGTTATTGAAGTGTTTGCCTCTGCTCTTGGGGTTATTCTCAGGTTTTGAATCCCCTGAAAGAAGCCTGAATATAGTATTCAGTTATATTGCTCTTAATCTCAGTTATTGTTCTCCAATTGCATTACTTGAATATATATTGTTACTGTTTGTTATCTTTTCTTTTCCATCTCCATCTCTCTAATTTTCTGAAAATGCAATGCAATGTGGCTACATGGAGGTGTTCTGTGTACAGAATGCCCCCCCCCCCCCCCCCGAAACCTAATTTCTTGCTTGGCTCATCAATTTTCCCAGAAGTCTACACTAAGATACAAGTCAGATTTCAGGCATCCCCTGCAACAAAAATTTTGTTGAGATACTCCCTACATTTTTGGTGAGATACTCCCAATAGGCAATCACTTATACAGGGATGCGTGCCAGCAGCTTTCCTCATTATTGCCCTGCAGGTGCACAGCTGCTTGATAATCATGAAAGCACATTAGATCTACTTACCACATGGATACAGACAAACACATAGGGATTTCTTCAGAATAACAAAAGGTAAGGATCTGCAACAAAGTTTGTTAAAATCTGTACATAGATCACTCAGAGGGGAATGTTTTTTTTCTCAACAAAAGTGGAGTTATGCTTTAATGTGGTGGGTTTAGTTCTTCTTTAATGTGTAAGTCCAATTGCCATTGCCAAGATTTTTGCAACATTCCTAAAGTGGTTGTAAACTCTTATATGTACTCAGTGAAGTGACTAGCATTAGGTGATACACAGAAATGAAACAAATCCTCCTACATAAGCTGTAGCTCTGAATCTGCAACTATTTCTTCTGTAGAATGTTCTGAAAACACACAGAAGAAAGGATTTCTCTTTAGTTCTAGGAGCAGGGGGCAGGGATCTGAAGTCTTCTCACAGTCGACAGCTCTGAGCCCTGATTGATGAGAAGGGACACACCCCATTCATACAGTATGGAGAACAAGCACAGCTGTGGATAACAGTCACAGGCTGAGTGCTGCAGCTCCCTCCACATCACCATTCAATTTCTTAGTGTTGGGAAAAGCTGTCAGAACTGACTCATGCTGATGACAAAGGAACCAGGCAGCGGGGAGAAGTGACATACAGTGCTTTTGTGAGAGAAGCTCCCGGAACAGACTCAGTACCAGGACCCTGGGGTGCGCCGGTGTGCGCGTCAGTGCGCGCGCGCGTCGTTTGGCGCCAATCACCCTATTTAAAGTGTTTGTGCACTTTGCTCGGTGCTGTCCGATCTGCAGCTCCCAGCATCTGTGCTTTCTGTTAACCTGTCTGAACATCTGATGTCCTTGATACCCGGCTTGTCCATTGGATTACTCTCTGCCTTCTGCCTGCATCTGACCCCGGCCTGTCTTTGACCTTGAATCTGCCTGCTCCTTTGTACTACGCTGCCCGTCTGTTGCCAACCCTGCCTGTGACCTGGACTCTGAACCTGCCTGCTCCTCTGTACTGTGCTGCCCGCCTGTTGCCAACTCTGCCTGTGACTGGACCTGCCTGCCCTGCTCCTGCTCTGCATCTGCTGCCTGTGTTCCAGCTTACCAAGAATCTTCAACCCACTTGCACCAGGATCCTGGGCCTTACTTCCGCAAGTCACCCGCCAGGCTCTCATACCATTCTGTTCTCCCGTGCCTCCTGTTCATACTACCAGGGTTCGGAACCAGATACGTAAGGGAGACCTTCCCCTGCTGTATCGGGCTCATCAGTCAGGTACGTGGAAGTCTGACAGCTTTGGAGAGGCAAGTACACAGTATAGAACATCTTTCATGTCTGAGGTTTACAACCACTTTGACAGTTTCTGTTTGGTAGGAGCTCACACCAGCATTCTATTCATGTTCATATTCCTGTGCGGTAAAGTTACATGATCAGTCTTGATCAGTCTCAGGATTGTTCACACTGTATGCAGTCTCCTGCATTTCAAGTGGCGTTATCCATATAACTTTACATAGGGGTAGAAATCATAACAGTAGTGTGCTGCTCCTTTAAATGTGCACAATTACCAGACCAAATTATTATAGTAGTGACAATAATGTGATGATCCTTCAAAGTGAGATTTTAGATTATAGATAATTCAAGTGGTATCCTCCAAACGTATAAATAGTAATAAAATATTATGCATACAAATATTAAAAGTATATCATGCAAAAGACAAACATGTTGTGTGTTCTATTCCATATAACCACATTCAAGCATATTATAATTTCAAGTCCTCTTAAAATCCAGTGTATAAAAGTGTCCGTGGCATTCAACCCAAGAACAGTAGTGTGTTCCAATGTTTCATCCAGAGAAAAAAAACACCAATCCACCACGAATATTTATTATCCGCGTAGGTCCATCATCCAGCTATTAGCACCAACTTCGCTTGTGTGGTCCCTTTAAGAGGCTGGCTGCCGCCTCCTCAGATGTCACTCAAACAAAGAATGGAGATACACACATAAACATAGATATAGATGCTTTATTATCCTCATAAAAAACGTTTGCAGAGTATAAAAATGGTCAGTATAGGACTTCACACCACACTTCCAGTTTACCGTACTATCCGCATGTGACATGACTGGCTCCACCTGACGTGTTGCATCACTGGTCACATGACTTGCTCAGGGTAGGGAGCCTAGTGATGATCGCTGGGATTTAAAGCCGCCCAATGTTTACATGTAACTATGGTAAAGAGTACATACTCATGGTCATGCCAAAACATTAAATACTTAGTAAAAATGGACATATCCATACTCTAGAAAGTATTGCAAAGATGATAGCATAATATTTTGGACAGTGAGGTAAAAAGTAAATGGGAAGGAACCGCGACCATGCTAGGTATCCAGGACTATACATATTTCATAAAAAACACTTATAAATAGACAAATTTAAGCGTCTTATTAAAATATACAACTTAATAGGAGAATATATGCTAAAAATAGGAAAAATTCAAGTCAAAACTAAAAGCAATAAAAACAAAGATATTAATAAATGTAAAGGTAACACTAAATCATAAGGATCCTAATAATACCCCATCTAGTGGTGGAGAATGTGAACTACATGTATGTTGTTAGTAATTGGAAATAAACAGTTTAAAATGGACTCCATATTGTACCCTTTTAGATATATAGAGTATCTAGCTCATCAATCCATTTTGGATTCACTTTTGCTGAGTTCAAGTATCATGTTACTTCTTCTACAATGAGATTTGAACTTATCTATGCCTCAGAATTGTAGTAGAGTTGGATAGTTATTATGAAATTTAGCGAAATGCTTGGATATGCTGTGCTTTTGGTAGCCATTGCAGATGTTCTGGATATGTTCCTGATGCGTTTCCGCACAGGTCTTTCTGTTCTACCTACATATTGTAAATTGCATGGACATTGGAGTACATGAACTACGCCTTCACTCTGGCAAAGAGATAAAATCAAAAATATTATATTCTTTTCCTGTGAATGTAGAGAGGAACTTATCAATTTTTTTTCCATTTCTGTTTCTGTTCTGTGTTGTTACACGCATAGCATCTTTTGCATGGAAAGAAGCCTTTTCCATCAAAGAAGGAGCATTTGACCTTGGTGTTGTGGGGGGGGAGGGGGGGGGGGGATTTGTTACACTTCAGGTAAGTATGGCTCATAAAGTAGGTGCTCTCTTATACACCAATCTAGGTAGTTATGGCAGTATTTTTGAAGCTGTCTATCTGCTTTCAATAAAGACCAATTTTTCTTGAAATTTGCTCAACGTTCTTATGCTGCATGTTGTCATTTAATATAATAGGTACATCAGAGACACTGTTATCTTGTTTTTTTTCTTTAATCTATCACCAGTAGTTCTCTTTTCATGTTCAACACCTCTTTGGCCCTCTCTGCTACAAAACTCATTATCGTATCATTTTTGTACGAATCTCTGTCCAATCAAACTGGCTTGTTCTTCAAAATCCTTAAGTTTTCTACAGTTTTTATGCAGTCTTAAAAGTTGGCCCTTTGGTATGATGAGTAGGGTTGACCTGAACACCTCCCAGTTCGGTTTGCACCAGAACATCTCGAACAGGCAAAAAGTTCTAGCGAACACGAAACCCTATTAAAGTCTAATTTTAAGGACATGTATCAATGTAAAAAAAAATGTAAATGATAGTTTTTAAAGGAGCAGTGATTTTAATGATGCTTAAAGTGAAACAATAAAAATGAAATATTCCTTTAAATATTGTGCCTGGGGGTCCCCTTAGTCTGCCTGTAAGGTGGCGCATCTGTGCGATGTATAGAACATGCCGCAGCAATAATGACATTTTTAAAGGAAAAAATGTCATTTAAACTTGATGATAGATGAAAAAAATGAAAAAAACAATGTGGGGTCCCCCCAGTCCATACCTCCAGTCCATACCAGGGAACCCCACACCAAAATTTAAAAAAAAACTGGTGTGGGGCCCCCCAAAATCCATACCAGACCTTTATCTGAGCATGCAGCCTGGCAGATCAGGAAAAAGGGGGGCAGATCAGGAAAAAGGGGGGCACGAGTGAGCACTCCCCCCAAACCATACCAGGCCACATTCCCTCAACTGGCCCCCCACCTGAAAGCACCTTGACCCCATGTTGATGGGGACAAGGGCCTCTTCCCAACAACCCTGGCCGGTGGTTGCTGGGGTCTGTAGGTGGGGGGCTTATCGGAATCTGGAAGCCCCCTTTAACAAGGTGGCCCCCAGATCATGGCCCCCTATGTTAATGGGTATCGAGTACATCGTATCACTACCCATTCACCAAAAAAGTGTCAAAAAGTAAAAACCACAAGAGACAGTTTTTGACAAATCCTTATTTAAAAAAGAAAAGAAAATCTACCGTCAATCACGCTGCCCGACGGACCCGAAAAATAACAAAAAATGAAAAAAGCTCCGCCATTGGAGGCCTCCCGTTGACTGCTCTCTCTTTGCTTTGACAGCTCTTATATAGGTAAGGGCGGGGCCACAACATAACCAGATGGACCCGCCCCTTCTGGTATCATGTGACATCACGCTTATGTCACTGGGTGGCCCTGCCTATATAAGAGCTGTGATTGACGGTGGATTTACATCTCGGGACACTTTTTTTTAAAATAAAGTATTTGTCAAAAACTGTCCCTTGTTGTTTTTACTTTTTGACTTTTTTTTGGTGAATGGGTAGGGGTATGATTCACATGGGGGGGGGGGTCGGGATCTGGGGGCCCTCTTCTGCACTGCACTGTATTATATATTCTGCACTGCACTATATACTCTGCACTGCACTGTATTATATACGCTGCACTTCACTAAATACTCTGCACTGTACTATATACACTACACTGACTGCACTGTATTATATACACTACACTGCCATGCTCTTCTATAGATATTGCTCAGTTGTGTACATCTCCACCAGCCAATATATCTGCTCATCTAAACAATGAGTCAGATAGACTCAGAAATAAATCTTTTACTCCACTCCTTAATGGTTTCTCTCGTCCTCAGTTGATCAGCTGTCCAAGATCAGCTCTTTACTGCTTCACCAGCATCCCGAGTGATTCCAATAAGTGAGGAATAGATCTCTCCTATTCACAACCACGCTCCTAAGACTGTCCTCCACTTGTGGGATATCGTTCCAGTATCATGCAATTACAAACGTACATTACATAGTGCTTTCCATTTTAAAATCTTAATTAAACCCCGCTAAAAAACACACTTACGGGAAAAAAAGAGTAAAACAGCATGTGTACAGATCAATAGCGTCCGCTCGCTCACCACCGTGGCTGCATGACTAATTGGGCTCGGCTCCTCCCCTCTACAAGCGTAGAGTAGATCAACTGAGGAAGACCAATCAGAGATCGATACGCGTGTAGAGGTGGTGAATCAGCCCTTTGCTGGTGAAGCAGCAAAGGGCTGATCTTGGACAGCTGATCCACTAAGGACAAGAGAAACCATAGAGGAGTGGAGTAAAAGATTTATTTCTGAGTCTATCTGACTCATTGTTGAGGTGAGCAGATATATTGGCTGGTGGAGGTGTACACAACTGAGTGTCAGGTCACCTTGAGGCTAGGTGACAGATGCACACCATTGGGATCTGGAGTGCACCGCAAGGGAGTGGACGGATCCCACCGGGGTTAGAGCGTAAGATTCCCTGGGGCGCGGAGTCTAAGAGCCAGCGGGGGTTCACCAGAGCCTCTAGTGGTGAGGATGGACTGGGCTGCAACTGGCTCCATGTCACGACCCCCAGGGTCCCTCAGCTCACACCCACAGTAGGCAACAGGAGGATAGGGAAAGTAAAGGAATAAGCCAAGGTCAGGGCCACAAGCAGACAAGGACAACAGAGTTCACGCCAAGGTTGCGGGTCACAGGCAAACAGGGATGGTCGGGGACACGCCAAAGGTCAGGGTCACGAGCAGACAGGAATAGTAGAGAACACGCCAAGGTCGGTAACAGAAACAAACGTAGAGCACACGGCAGGCAGGAACAGGAAGCCAAAACACATAAAGGTTGATCAGCAGGGCAGGCCTGCAGTGCAGAGGTTAATATAGAGTTCTCTGATAGGAGCTGGGGTGGAGCCATGCTAGAGGAGAGTTAATAAAAGCAGCCAGGTGAGAGTCAGCTGGTCTTTAGAGATGAACACATGGAGACAGGTAAGCTGACAAACAAAACTCTATTGCATAACCATGACACTGAGCAATATCTAAAGAAGAGCATGGTGGTGATTCATACTAATGGATGTTCACAGTTCAAGAATTTGTTTGCAATAGGACTATATTCAATGGAGTGTATTGTTTGATTTTATGAAAACAGATTTGCACATTTTTTTTCAAGAGAGTAGTGCTGCACTATATATTTAAATATTTTTTGTGAATAGTGAGGTGGATTCACTTAGAGTGTTTAGCAGTTGCAATGTTTTTATATATATATTTTGCGCAGTATTTGTATACTATTATTTTGCACAGCATTTGTATAATACTATTTTGCACTTAGCACTTTAATTATAATTAGGGGTGGCACTGATTGTCACATTTATAATATATTCTACACTGACTGCACGCTCAATCCACTAACTAACCTGCCTAATCTATCTCCACTATATCACACTATATACGGCTGCTGTGTAAGCAGCCTTATATAGTGTGGGGCGTGGACCTAACCCCTGAGCCATGATTGCCCAAAGGCACCCTGCCTTTGGCCAATCTTGGCTCTCACATCGCATCACGCTGTGAATGGCCAAAGCATACAGGTCAGGTGCATGCTTTTGCCAATCAGCAGCCGTCAATGCACTGTGATCTCGCAGTGCATTATGGGGTGCTCCACGGTGGGTAAACGTCCCGCGAGCGCCCCATATGTTCGTTTGTTCTATGAACAAATTTAACACCTGATGTTCGAGACGAACTTACGTTCGACACGAACATCGTGCCCATCTCTATTGATGAGCCATGGGGCAAAGTGGCAGCTGCCAACTGGAATATAGCTGTTGCGATCTACAGATTTAAAATGAGTTTTGGTAACTACTTGCTTGTTTTTAATTTCAATAACCAGATTTAAGAAGTGTATAGTCCTCTTATGACTTTCATACACGAGTTTGATATTTTTCTTGTTATTATTCAATTTCTCAAAAAAATAGCTTAAGGCCAGTCTCATCTTTAGCCCATAAAGCTTTAAGGTCATCAATAAACCTTGTGTATAATAGTAGTTGTTTGGGGGGATTTTGGTAAACCTCCCACTTCTCCCACTGAGACATAAAGAGGTTGGCTTTGCTCAACAAAATTTTCAAGTCTATCGTTACCTCTCTTATTTGCTTGTGAAAATCATCATTATGCCAAAAAATAATTGTATTCCAAGCTGTACTCCAGACATTGTAGTAAATACTTTTTCTGCTTTGAGCCCAGTACGCTTAGTGTATCCATGGCCCATTTATTTGCTCCAGGGCTTCTGCATATTAATTATAGTATAAAGCGATGATACATCTTCTGTTGCCAATATGATTGGTTCTCCTTCATTATACTTCATGAGGCGTTGGCTGCCTACCTTTTAAAGGGACCATACAAGGGAAGTGGGTGCTAATAGCTGGATGGTGAACCAGCAAGGCCACATTGGAGAACACTACATTGGTAACTACTTGCTTGTTTTCAATTTCAATAACCAGATCTAGGAACTGTATAGTCCCCCTATGACTTTCATACTCGAGTTTGATATTTTTATTGTTATTATTTAATTTCTCAAAAAATAGCTTAAGGCTAGTCTCATTTAGCCCAAAAACCTTTCTGAAGGTGAGCGAACACTGCACTTTTTAGTGGACTGGTGTTTTTTTTCTCTGGAGGACACATTGGAGAATACTGCTGTTCTTGGGTTGAATGCCATAGAGTACTTGATAATATGATATGCTTGAATGTGAATATTCAATAGAACACACAACATGTTAGTCTTTTGTATGATACACTTTATTATTTTGGAGGATACTACTTGAGTTATCTAGAAATCTCACTTTGAAGGATCATCACGTTATTGGCACTACTATAATTGTTTGGTCTGGTAATTGTGCACATTTAAAGGAGCAGTGCACCACTGTTATGCCTTGTACACACGGTCGGATTTTCCTACAGAAAATGTGTGATAGGACCTTGTTGTCGGAAATTCCGTCCGTGTGTGGGCTCCATCACACATTTTCCATCGGATTTTCCGACACACAATGTTTGAGAGCAGGATATTAAATTTTCCGACAACAAAATCCGTTGTCGGAAATTCCGATCGTGTGTACACAAATCCGACGGACAAAGTGCCACGCATGCTCAGAATAAATAAAGAGATGAAAGCTATTGGCCACTGCCCCGTTTATAGTCCCGACGTACGTGTTTTACGTCACCGCGTTCAGAATGATCGGATTTTCCGACAACTTTGTGTGACCGTGTGTATGCAAGACAAGTTTGAGCCAACATCCGTCGGAAAAAATCCTAGGATTTTGTTGTCGGAATGTCCGAACAAAGCCCGACCGTGTGTACGGGGCATTATAGTTTTGTGTTTCTTTTTTAGTGATTAAGTACACTATTTTGGGTGGTTGCAGCAATTACATATTTATTCATATTTCTCACTTTATAGCAGCGCATGAGTTTATTGCAATTATTTTACATAGAGATAAATAACCTAATAAAGACTTTTTTCTCCCAAAGCTTCTCCATTTTTTTCAAGCTCCAGATTCAATTGAAAAAAAAAATAATAATCTTTACAGAGGCTAATAAGATTAGTATTGCATTCAATTGGGTTCAGACATATCCTAAAATAGCAGTATAATTATTGCAGCTGCCCTTTGATCACAGAGGTTTAGTCTTGCCAAATGTCCAATTATTTTATTAGAGCAGTCTGCTGCCTACAGTTGGAAATTGGGTGGCTTCTAAAACTGACAAAATAGTTACAGAAATTAAAACAGATATTAAGAGGCCCTTAGACTCTTTTTAGAAGGTTACCTTTCATACCACTTCTTGGTCTTTCACATATCCCCCATAGCTCTTACTGATTCTTTCACATTACTACAGGAGAGAATAATGACCAATTATGTACTTAGAGAAGGTAATCAAATCCCCCCTTAAACACCTTTTCTCAAGAGAGAAGGATCTTTGTCATCTTCTGGTACTGCAGAGATTACCACAGCCTTCCCCATCAATGAAAAGTGCCCTATGAATGAAGGATGGGCAGATGAAGAAAAGGTCTGCCCTCTCCATTCATAGAGAGCTTTTCATTGATGGAAGCTATAGTATGGCTACCATGAATAGAGGAGGGGGCGTAGGGGCATCGTTGGCGCTCTTTCAGAGTGCCTATGACAGGTACAGCAGCTGCATTAACCCCTGCAGTACTGGAAGATTGCCCCTGAGAGGGTATGAGAGGGGCAGAGTACTGAGAATTTCAGCTAAGACAGCCTCCAGCACCAGTGACGCGTCTTATTTTATGTACCGTCCTTTTGCTGAATTTTTAAAAAACTAATTTAACTAAACTTAGGCACTATGAATGGAGGAGGCAGACCTTTTATTTATCCGCCCATCCTCTATTCAAAGATCGCTTTTCATTTTTGGAAGCTTAAGTACAGCTTCTGTGAATGGAGGAGGGGTAGAAAGGGTGGGTATAGTCAACATTCTGGATGACTTCCTATCACAGATCCAGCACTGGTATTAATCCCCACAGCACCAGAAGATAATGGCTGTGGAGCATGGTAAGGGTGCAAAGAACTTCAGCACCAGCACAAGGGACACTTTGCATTAAATGTAATTGATGTCACTTATGCTGATTTTTTTTTAGTTTTTTAATTTACCTAAATATAAAATGGTTGTAAAGGCAGGAGGTTTTTACCTTAAGGCATTCTCTGCTTTAAGGTAAAAAAACATTTCATGTTTAGCTTGCCCCAGCCTCCCCTAATTACTTAACTGAGTTAAATCTAGATCCAGCGCTGTGCCAGAGAGCAGCAGTGCTGCTCTCTCTCTATCCTCACATGCATAGAGACATCAGCAGGAGCCACTGGCTCCTGCTGCTGTCAGTCAAACCCTGTGAAGAGGGATTGGGGAGTGGGGCCAAGCCATGCTGTGTGTGTCAATGGACACACATAGCTTTGCTTGGAAGAGAGCCCACGCATGTGCCCCCATAGCAAGCGGCTTGCTTATGGGGGCATATGGAAGGGAGGAGGAGCTGAGAGCATTGGTGGGAAACCCCAAAAGTGGAGGTTGGGGGTCGCTGTGTACAATTCCATTGCACAGAGAAGGTGGGTATACCATGTTTATTATTTTAATTTATAAAAAAAAACTTTACCATCACTTTAAGCTTTAAGCTTTTCTCATAGTTCAGCTACTCCTTACCTCTTATAAGCATAGTTTCTCTTCTCTGCTTTCTCCAGTTCTGCAACTAAACTGTATATTTAAGATGAAGTCTTACTTTCTTCAACAGCAGGGTCATTTGTACATATTGCTTGCCATGATTTTTGGCCACTTAGGCCTTGTTCACACCTAAGCATTTTTCTGCTTGAAGCTTGTCGTTATAAAACAATCAACAATCTGAGCATTCTGTTGCCTGAAACGATACGCCCGTCGCTCGAAAAAAGTACATGAGCTTCTTTTTGGCAGATTGGATGCAGATTGGGCCCCATAGACTTCATTAAGAATGCCTGAAAATGTATGACATGAGCATTTTGTCACACGTTTTCTGCTCAAACATCAGCTCTCCACTCCTAATCTCCTCTTCTCCTCTCCTAGTGCTTTCTATTGGCCAAACAAAAACATCCAAAGCTGTAAAACACTTGTAATACACTTCTAAAAATGCTCAAAAACTCTCAAATATAAATGCTTGAAAGTCGCTCTGCTCAGGTGTGAATGCAGCCTCTGCTATGATAATCGACTGTTTTCCTGGAAAGTGTGTTTGTGCAGCTCTCACGATTTAGCATTGCACTGTGTGCTTTCTGTAATCAACCTCCTGTGCATAGTTATGGTTCAGTTTTACTGTACTATTGCCTGATTTTTATTTTTAGATTTTACAGCTGCTCTGCATCCATTTATAATCACCAGTCATAAGTGCTATAACTTGTGTTTAACAGAGACATCACACATACATTTACTTACTTAATAATTCAGGATGTTGATACTCTCAAAATCAAATATAATTTCCCCAATGATTTCTTTCTGAATCATTTTACTTTGACATGCTTATTATACACCATTCTACAGGTATCACTGGAGATCATGCATTTAGACAGTAAGTAGCTGCAAAGAGGCTGCAACAGATCGGCAACACTAAGATGCATGCAACAAGGGTTGTAATAAGGTGAATACAAGTGTAGCAAGCTCCCGGACCTCCAAAGGCCTAATGGTGACCTCCAGAGTCAGGGATAGCTGACATCCGTCTTTGTAGAGTCGGTTACAAGGCATGGTGGGTGTGATGCATTATGGAGTGATGGGTGTCAGACACTTTTTGAATGCAAAAGAGATTTATTGTCTCTTAACGAAACTGTGGGAGAGAGGGTTAGGGCCAGGACATCCTTAAATAGATGCAATGATAATTGGCAGACTCCGAGACCTCTATAGGTAGACAGCTATACAGGGGAAGGCCTCCAGCCGGATACCACTTCTGTATAGGTAGGACCGCTGTCTCTTATGGCAACAAATCTTGTAACAGTCAGTAACGGTAGTTGTACTTAACTATTGGCAACACAGAATAGTTCTTCCCTTATACTACAGTCTCTCACTGTAGAGTTTTACTCACTGAGTTCCCAATCTCTCACTAGACCTCCAGATCCAATCGCCACTAAATCTCCTGAGCTCTTCCACAGCTAGCACTCTGCATACACCTCAAGCGTCACTCCCGCTATCCCGGGTCCCTGGCTTGGCACCTGCTAAAGCTTTCCCCCTTCTTCACCGTCCCTGGCTGGTGAGAAGACTGCTCTAATACTGGCTCCAGCTTACTTACTGTAGTCTCTGGTAACAAGGTGGATGGTCCCTCCCTGGGCGACAGCTTCCCCTCTACCTCCGACCACTACTGGTTCCCCGTCCGGCTGAACTTTCAATACTCGGTTGGACTCCAATCCTGCAGTCCCAACCCTACACTGCTTCTCTTGCTCCTGGATAGGCCTCAGGCAGCCTAGCAGCCAGGTATCCCCAGTATAGGCCTCAGGCTTCGGCCTAGCAGCCTGGGGTGACATAACACAGGTCCACCCAGACAGCCATCCAGGTGGCACAGAACTAGGCCAAAGGACCAATGAAACCCCTGCCAATTGGCTGAGACACCCCATCCATACATAGTCTTACCTTGCTACACCCTTGTCAATCTAATGCCACCAGCAAGCGCTACCTAGTGACAGAAGAGAAAAGTAACAGCAATGCAGATTTAGAGAGGAATCAGTGGATCTTCTAAAAATCCGGATGATTAATACCTGACAAACTAAATTTATTAGCAACCCTGCCTAAACACCAGGGTGCTACACAAGTATTTTATTCTTTAAAAATGGCAAATGTTTTTGATACAAAGTGTTGCTCAGTTTGGTATTATATTTACTTTAACCACTTGATTAGCATAGATTTCCAGTGGTCAAAAGAAGCTCACGGCTGCAGTTGCAGCAATAAGCTTGGTACCAATTGTGCAAGCCAGCTCCTGGCTATTCAGTAAAAGAGATTTCAATAGAAATGGTCACTTTTACTGCACTGTAATGGGTCGCTCCCCCAGTCACCACCCATAGTGGTCCCCCCAATTTCCCAATCACCCATGGAGCTCTGGTGTCAGGAGCGTGTAGTACTCCTGATTCTTCACAGCTGCTGGTCTCATTCCAGCACCCTGGTTTTGGTTGTGATTCATTCTCTCTGTTGGTCCACCTGTAAGGTGATTGATGTGGTCAGTCTCTGGATGGAGACCAAACCTTATTTAAGCCAGCCAAGCCTGCAATTGAAGTTTATTTTTTTCTGAATTTCTAATATGTCTGTTCTTATCTTGTTTTATTTTTTTTTGATGATCATGCATTTTTAGGGCTATATGTATGTTTTCTATACATTATCTAATATTGTATTGCTGGGTGACCCCGCGTTGTAGGTCCTGCCTCATGGTGTCGCCCTATGCAAATTCTAATTTTACTTCACTCGCCCTTTTTATTAGGATTTTTGTCCGACCTTGGACGGCGGAGTTTACTTATCTATTTTTGGGTTCAGTCAGAAGACCCTTTCTTTTTATTAATATCCATTTTGTAAGCTTTACTCATTTATGTATTTATTTTTTGAGAAGACGTGATTGGCGTTATATTCGGCCCTATTGTATGTGCCAACGTCATTCCTGGTCCTTAGAAATCAGGTTTGCCTCGCATATGGTTGCGATCTTCATGGTGACGTCATATCCGGTTCTGGAGTTCGTGTCACCACCTATTTCGCTCCCTGTTTGACATATGGTTCCGCTTTGCCTAGTTGCACCGTTTCTGTTCCCAGCCTCTTTATAACAAGGCTTGGAGTGCACGAGGTGTTGCCATTTTGCCTGTTTCCGGAAGTGGATGTTAATCCACACAATTGACACCATGAGGCTGCGGCTCATTACAGAGGTACCTTTTTACTATATAAGTACAGTGCCTACAGCAGATGAGCACCCCAGATGATGTCTTGTGAGACGAAACGCACAGAAACACTCTGCTGAAGTCACTTTTATTCGCTTAAGCGCTTTTTTATCAATAAAAATGTGAGTATATTTCCTCCTTTTTTGTAAATAAATAATTTCAGATTTAAACAGAATTACATTATGTGCCTACTTTTTCAACCTTTTTTATAAATATATCTCATTGGAGAAACCATCCACCTGTTTTTTTTCTCTAAAAACCTACCCCATTGAGGTTCACTGTTGGAGTTGGTCTTCTGGTTGGAGGTCGTGTCCATTGCGACAGTTCCCCTTGGGTGTGTAGCCCTACAAGCCTGATTGACCCATTGGGTGTACACCTATTTGGGTCCAATCGTTCTGATAAGCCTTTTGACTCTCTGGTGGTGGATCACTTATCAGCAAGTTTGGGCACGTTTTTCTATGTCACATAGTCTCTGAGTTCAAGCGTCAACTATTTTGAACCACGTTTTAGATATTTACAATTTCATTGTTTGGCTCACTCTTCCAAACATTAAGGATGTGTTTCCCTTCTCTTTGGACATTACCATTGGACACTATTCACATAATTTTTTCTGCACATTTGTCGATATGACACTTAGTATATTATTTTTCCTTTAAAGGTTTATTATATTTGAATACTTATGTGTATCTACACACTGTTCATATTGTTTTGAGTTCACGCTCAGATCATTTGTGTGCACCTTTTTTTATACATAATCAAAGGGGTGAACAGCGCAGTAAAAACTTTTTATTATTGTTAAAAAAATAATAAAATGTACACGAAGGCATACAGCAGTCAATTGATGGTCATGCAGAGACTCAGATTAAAAAAAACTGACAGTACTTGGAGGCTGGAGCCACATGGATGACACAGGGGCTTAGGGAAACCCAGCACAAAGCCGTTGGACAAAGAACACAGGAGCACCGCTGATAGGGGGCCCGTCCAGGGCCGTAAGGGGGAACCAAACTGCAGGCACAGGAACTGTTGGGGCCAGTATACAGCGGCCGCTGGCACTGTGTTCGAAGCCCGGAAGTGATGTTACAGCCTGGCGGAAGTCAGCCAAAGGGATCTGAAGAGTATGGGCAAACCCTGCTGCTGGAGCCAATTAGGAACTGCCGATGCCAAGGGAGCAAAGAGAGTCGCACATCGCCGACTGGAGACACTACATGTTTCGGGGACACGCCCCTTCTTCAGGTTATCAGGAATAAGCAGCAGCAGGGTTTGCCCATACTCCCCAGATCCATTTGGCTGACTTCCGCCAGGCTGTGACATCACTTCCGGGCTTCGTACACAGTGCGAGCGGCCGCTGTATACTGGCCCCAACAGTTCCTGTGCCTGCAGTTTGGTTCCCCCTTCATCAGACCCCTGGCCTTACGGTCCTGGACAGGCCCCCCATCAGTGGTGCTCCTGTGTTCTTTGTCCAACGGCTTTGTGCTGGGTTTCCCTAAGCCCCTGTGTCATCAATGTGGCTCCAGCCTCCAGGTACTGTGAGTTATTTAATCCAAGTCTCTGTATGACCATCAATTGACTGCTGTATGCCTTGGTGAACATTTTATTGTTTTTTTTTAACAATAATAAAAAGTTTTTACTTTGCCTCTGAGGGTCCTATTTATGTCTGATGATCAGCAATGTTCACCCCTTTGATTATATCTTCTGTCCTCATTTGTCTATGAGTTTTGGACAGCAGCGGTCACAGCTACATTTAATTTTTCTTTTTGACTTTTCACTTGGCCTTTGGTCTGTCCGCCTGGATTTTTGTTTTTAACCTTTTTTATACATACATATGCATGTGTACACTGTTTCCTATTGTTTTCAGTTCACTTTGAGATCAACTTTTAGCGCTGCACTTATCTTTCACATAAGCCTGCAGGGGGGGATTTTATGGACACCCATGCTCTCAATGTTTACTATTTGGCACATATGTGGAAACAGAACCAGTGAGAGATGGAGGTAGGAGTGGAACCAAGGAGACAGTAAGAAGTTCAGTAATGGAGGCAGCTACAAGTAAGTGGAGAAAACAGGAGTATAGAGAGAGAAGGTAGTACAGATAGAAGGCAACAGAAGAGGCAGAGCAAGAAAGTGAAAGACAGAGGCAGAAGTAGTGAGAAGGGATGGGAGCAGCAGGAGTAGAGAGAAAGAGGGAAGGCATAAAAGATTGAGAGGAAGGCAGTAGAACTGAGAGAGAGGGAGGTAGAGGAAAGCATATTACTTATCACTCCATGCCATGCCTGCAGAAGTGACACCTCCCCCACCTACACCTGCATGCTCCCCATCAATCATCCTTCCTCTCACCACCTATGGAGTCCTGACTGCTACTAACTGCTATTACCTGTGGCTCCTCCCTGTTCTTGTTGCCTAGGCACAGGTAGCATTAGCATATCACTGGGCGGCTCGCAGTTGAGTGGGCGGTGGCAGTGTCGGCCCGGATCTACATAGTGGCAGACTGCCAGCATATCACTTGGCGGCTCGCACTTGAGTGAGCAGATCCATCTACGCAACGTGATGAGACACACTTACACTACACAGGCAGCCAATCACTGAAGAGGAGGGCGGAAAGGCTGAGCTGCGGAGCGGAGGACAGTGTCAGGACAGAGCAGAGAGCCCAGAGCAGCCAGCGGAGAAGCAGACGAAGGAAAAAAAGTGAACTGCAGCCGCAATCATTTCAACACAACACACAGTCTGCAAGCCAACACCTGATGATTCCAGGGGGGGGCAATTTCCCCGCCTTGCCCCTATTTGCGGACGCCCATGGTGGTATGTGATACTTCAAAAATCTGACTTGTAACAGGAGGACAGCTTTCACTAGGTGAAACTTCTTTGAACAGTTCTTGAGCCAGAAACAAAGGGGAAGGCATGAACTGAGACCCTGTAAGAACTGTCTCAGAGACAGCTATAACTAGCACCCCAAAAGTAGAACAGCACACATTTACTAGGTCCTTGAGCTCAGATCAGTACTCACAATGTCCCAAGGCAGCTACACACCTTCCAGCCTCCACTGGGCACTCTTCAGTGAGTTCTCCAGATCAGCTCCTTTGGTGAAACTGCTGAGTTAGCTCCAAAGGTAACTAGGAATAGGCTCCCCAGCTCTGCTATACCTTAGAACCTCGATGAACACCACCAGACTCCAGCAGAACTGCCTCAAAGGGGCAGAAGTCCTGAGGCTGGAACTTCTCCAGCAGGACAAGAACCCGGCTGCTCCAGACCCCAGACTATTTATGTTCCCCTGCCACCTACTGGACATGCCACCCCAGAGATTGGCTAAAGCACAATAAATATATACACTGTTTAATTGACTGTCCAAGCCTTCTATGTTTTGAAAGCCTCCAGAATGCAGGGGGTAGCAATCATACCAGCAGCCTATGAGATCTAGAACAGCACACACAAATCAATAGCTGCTCCTTTGATTACAGAGGAGCCAAAAATACCGTATTTATCGGCGTATAACACGCACTTTTTTCCCCTTAAAATCAGGGGAAAGTCGTGGGTGCGTGTTATACGCCGATCCCCGCTATCGCTATGTGAATGTCGGCGATTGCCGCCGACATTTACATAGCGAGTAGTTTCAAATATGGCGCCGCGGGCTTTGGAAGGACTCGGCGGTGCTGAACGAGCGCCGCCGAAATCACAGAGCCGAGATACACATAGTCGGGTGTATTCGGCTCTTTCCGGCGCCGCTCACTGTCACGCCCAGTCCCGCCATTGGACCTGTGTTATGTCCATCATAGGGCGGGACTGGGCGGGACTGTGAGCGGCGCCGGAAAGAGCCGAGAACCCTTGGCTATGTGTATCTCGGCGGCGTTCGTTCACTTCCGCCGGCGCCGAGTCTCTCCGAACTCCGCGGCGCCATATTTAAAACTACTACTATGTGTATGGCGGCGGCGGCAGGAGGCATGGACACTAGGCTGCACTGGGGACAAGGCTGCAGGGACAAGGCTGCACTGGGGACAAGGCTGCATTGATAAGGCTGCACTGGGGACAAGGCTGCATTGATAAGGCTGCACTGGGGACAAGGCTGCATTGACAAGGCTGCACTGGGGCAAAGCTGCACTGACACTGAAAAGGCTGCAATGACACTAACAAGGCTGCAGATGAACACTGACGAGGCTGCATTGATGGGCATTTTAATTTAAGTTTCTTTTCCTTAAACTTCCCTCCTAAAAGTTTTTTTCCTTAAAATTCTCTCCTAAACTTGGGGTGCGTGTTATACGCCGGCGCGTGTTATACGCCGATAAATACGGTAACTAAATTTACCTATCATCCTAGCAACCTACCTAGGAGGGTGCTACAAATAATTTTGGGTACTGTAGTTTTCTTTGCCATTTCACAGGCACATGCCATTTTAAGGCTTGACTTGTTTGCTATCTATTTTCTCAACCCTGTCTTTTATATCCCCCCCCCCAAATTAGGTATTATACTGTGTTTATGTGCATCAAAATTTATTTCTGAAAATATGCATTTGATAAATAGTTGTGCAAATATTTTGTGTCATTTCAACTGCCATCATTTTACTCTACAGGGCCTCTGCTTTCAGAAAATATACATTTTACATAGTTTTCTAGCAAAATGCAGATTTTTACATGTATGTGAACATTTCAAAAATTGCCCCGTTGGATGAACAAAAATATATACTGATCTCTACAGTGGCCTGATGTTTGTGTTATACCATATGCATGTACTTAGAAATGAAAAGCCTCTTAAAAAAATTCCCAGTGGGAGAACCCTTCTTTAACATTCTGTTCATAAATAATTACTTCTCAGGGATTTGCAATGAGGTAATAAAGAGAAACAAAGCAAAACGTATTGCATTCTAGAGAAAAATTTAGCACAAAATCATCTGACATAACCATAAATCACTTTGTGATCAAATTTGTAAATGTAATTATGTTTTGTCTAAATCCTCTATCCACTAGATACTCGTGAGGTTCCACAGTATACGAATGTAGAAAAATAACAAGTCAGCACACCCGATACTGATATTTAAAGTGCATTTATGGTCAAAATCATAAATTAATTTCCACATTGTATTTCAATTATTTCTAGCCTACAATCCTGAGGTTTGTACACTTTCTTTGTGGAGATCCCCACAGATTTGCTTCCTTGAATTCTATGACACATATTCACTATACCCAATGTGTAGGCACTGCTGTGTTACAGAATTCACAGAGCCTGCCTTCTGAACTACAGAGGTGCAGAGAGAAGGCCCTTTAGGAGGTGCAGTCAGTACAGGAATCATTGCTTGCAGATAGTAAGGTACCATGGGATATGTAGTCCTTAGAAATTAAAAGTAAACAGCTAAGGGGAAGCTGAAAATGTGATTGCCCTGTGCACTTGTTTATTTTGTGGCTGGTGTATTCTTTTGCATTTTTTAAATATTATTTTTATGTTGAAATATTATTTTTATGTTGAAATATTATTTTTTATTGTTTTTATCTAAATGTTTATCTAACTTTTTGTCAGTAAAAAATGTTGTCCACATTTGATGCCTCTTTCCACCAGCTTTTTCAGCACAGATCATGCTTCATTAGCTGTTTGCACAGCTGCTTCCACAGCTCCAGCAGCTGGGGAATGATAGCTCTGACGCCGTAAACATTCATATAGCCCTCATCATGCTGAACACATTTGTTATGGCCTCAGGCTCCCAGGAGGACTGCTAGAACCCAGGAACCATAGAAGAGGGGGACCAGCGGGCAAAGGTGGCACACTTTGAATACTGTAAAAGCGATTGGACACTTTTACATGACCAAAACAGATACAAGCTCACGACTGCAGTATCAGCTTGTTTTAAACTCTACAGACTCTGGACATAGCTGAAGTAGTTAACGTAGAATTAAAGATAAAACTTTTTTTTAATGTATTTTGGATAGAGTAAGGGAGGTTTTTAAACCCGGTCAGGTTTTTTTGTCCCATTGGGGAGATTTTCTTTCACTTCCTGTCCCATGGCCACAACAGGAAGTTAAAAGAAAGCCCCCAAAATGTGGGATTTTTTACTTTTTTGTTAATAACAATGAACAGGACAAATAATGAGGGTGTATCCTCTACTGAGGACACAGACAGCAATAGAAATCTGATGCAGCTCTGCATAGATACCAATCAGTTTCCAGGTTTTTTTGTTAAAGCCTATTTTAACGAGCTAAAGTTAGAAGCTGATTGGCTGCCATGCACAGCTGCACCAGATTTTGCACTCTCAACCCCCATGTCTTTAATCTTGAGTAATTTATTGGTGAGATCTCTGCACTACAGTTCCTGGGTCTGAACACCTATTGTGGCCATTATGAGGAGGTTCCACTTCCCCTGTAAGATTTAATTTATTTTATATTATGAAGAATTCAACTGGAGTTAACACAAACAAATGTGGATGGGAATGTCTTGCTGTTGGACTATCCAAAGCATGTAAGAGGCCAGGGGCTGCCCACTGGACTCCACCTCTCACTATTATCACTCATTTTTGGGTGGATAGGCACACCATCTATCCTGCTGTTCTGCAGTGACAGTAGATAATCTAATTTGGAATTGATTAACACTGTATGTTAATTAGAGTACTATATTGAAAAAAATATAAGTGTATTTATGTTGGGGAAATGGGTGCTGTCCACATTTGTTAGCATTTCTTGCCTCTTTCAAGCAGCAAGTATTGATTTTTTAGCCTTGCTCTTAAATTTAAATCCCTTTAAAATTGCAGACCTTTTTTCTCCTTTAAAAATAAAAATAATTGTCATTAGGTGCCACTACCTGGCTGTGTGCAGGATAATTTTTCCGTGTGCAATTGTAGCAGTTTTAAATCAAATTAAGCATCTTGCCGTTTTTCTATTTCACCCCTAACACTAATGCCCCGTACACACGGTCGGACATTGATCGGACATTCCGACAACAAAATCCATGGATTTTTTCCGACGGATGTTGGTTCAAACTTGTCTTGCATACACACGGTCACACAAAGTTGTCAGAAAATCCGATCGTTCTAAACGCGGTGACGTAAAACAGGTACGTCGGGACTATAAACGCGGCAGTAGCCAATAGCTTTCGTCTCTTAATTTATTCTGAGCATGCGTGGCACGTTGTGCGTTGGATTTGTGTACACACGATCGGAATTTCCGACAACGGATTTTGTTGTCGGAAAATGTTATAGCCTGCTCTCAAACTTTGTGTGTCAGAAATTCCGATGGAAAATGTGTGATGGAGCCTACACACGGTCGGAATTTCCGACAACAAGCTCCAATTTATTGTATGTGTGTAACACCAGGCGGACCATGCAAACAGCCCAGTACCCGTCCATAACTGCTGGATAAGCTTTGTGCCGGCTCCAGGGCACTTTTAAATGTGAGTTGATACTTTTTTCTGTGAATTTTAAATAAACAGTTTAAGCATATTGCGCTATGATCGTTTTTTGTCCCTTATGCTTTCCAATGAGGAACATTAGAGCCCAAGTTTAGCCGGTGAGGAGTGTTACTTAGGTGGAGTGGTTATCCCTTGAATGAACCAAAGGCGCATCTTTAATTAAGCATCTGGTGAGTGGCCAATCTGAATGGTGGAGGTGTTTCACTCAGTCACATATGATCACTGAAGGAACATAGGAGCTCACCAGTCACAATTAATTACCAAAGGATTTTTTGCAGCACGTTTGAAGGACTTTTTTCATGTACTGGATAATATATGGTTATATTTCTGTTTGATTTAGAGTTATAAGATTATGCACATGATTTTATATTTTATTATTTTGCATAAGTGATTCTTTCGGATTAATAGGAAGAGAACATTGCAAGTGGTGGTTATTATGGGAGTAGCGCATTCACACACACCAACCAACAAGCTCAGATTGCACATCTTCCGTCGGAAAATCCGACCGTGTGTACAGGGCATAAGAATTATGAAGGTTTATAGCAAATTTATTGCCAAAACATTTCATGCATATGAAGGTAAAAACCTCTAAACATGGCCTGCAGATGGCAGTAAATCATTAAAAGAAGGAACATATCGCAATTTGCATTCCTCCTAGTAGAATGTTTCCGTGCAGTATAAAACAGAATCGTTACACAAATGAAAAGGTAAACTACTGTCAGTGTAATAACCTCAAAGATGATATACTGTATCCTGGAACAAAGTGCTTAAACGTCACACAGCAATCTTTCCACATTGTAACACCCAAGATCCAGAAGGTACACTGAAGTGCTGTGGATCAATTTCTTTTTAATAATACAGGTATACAAATAATAATAATTATGATAGCTAAAGTTAGTTTTGTAAATATGCAATACACTTCTTTGTGCTGCTAAAAGCAACAAATAAACGACACCACTACCAATAAAGCTTAAAGTGGTTGTGAACCCAGTTACACCACTTGTACCTACAGGTAAGCCTATAATCAGGCTTACCTGTAGGTACTGAAAATATCTCCTAAACCTGGTTTAGGAGATATTTACCATATATGCTTGTGCCAACGTCATCAGCGCATGCGCAATGAAGAAACGGCTCGCCCCTGCCATTTCTTCAGCAGCCGTGACGTGACCAGTGGCTCCCACGCTCATGCGGCTCTGGCCAATAACTCCAGGAGACATGTCACCGTTCACAGTGGTGTACGGGGACCGCTGCAACCGCATCGATCTAAGGTAAGTATTTCATAATGAGCTAGTAGTACAATGGATACTAGCTCATTATGCCTTTGTCTTACATGGTTTGGGGTTTTTTTTTTTTCTTCAGGTTTACAACCACTTTAGAGTGGATGTAAACCTGATTCATGAAATTTGAGCTGGGCACATATATCTATAGTGTTTTCTTATTTCTCCTCAAAGCACTAAGTCCTGTGGCTTTCTCCTGCTCTGTTCTTCTGTTATGAGCATGATAACTTCTGACAAGTTCTCCGACACGTGATAAAACCAGCCTGAATTTTGTGTCAGGGTGGGTGCTATAAATAGATTAGCAGAAAGCTGCTCTACTCACAGCACAGCTCTGCAAGTCTCTGCCTATGTGGAGGGGGGGGTGTGCCTTTCCTCCAATCAGCTGTCTCCCAGTGTAATCCAAGACTTCTCTCACAGTGCAGAATGAGGAAGTGGAAATTCTAACACGATGTGCACTTTCTAAGATGAAGACAGCAGATATACATGTAAAACTTATGTAGGGAGATTTGTTTCATCCCTGTGTATCATCTGAGGCCCCTTTAACACTTATACGACTTGTCCCATGATTTTGTACTGCAAGATCGTATGACAAGTCATTCTCCATGATTTTCAATGACTACCATTCATATTGGCACGACTTTAAGTCGTGCCGACTTCAAAGTAGTCCCTGCACTACTTTGGTCCAACTTCCATGGGAGTTGTACTCCATAGACCTCAATGTTAAACCCTCAAGTAGTATACAAATCGTACCTGAATAATATAGACACGATTTCAGTACGACTTTGTAAGCACAAGCTGTAAGCACAAGCCTCACACCATGTATGTTTTCGTTTGTTAATGCCAAAGTTGTGGTAAAGTCGTACAAAGTATTACTGCTCCCAAATCGCTGCAAAATCGCGCGACTTTGAAATCGTATAAGTGTGAAAGGGGCCTGAGGCTCACTTCACTGGGTAAATGTGAGGGTTTACATCCACTTTAAGTCTGAGTTAAATATTTATATATATTTTGAATCAGCACAAGGGGTGGTACCTACCTTGAATGAAAGTGCCTCTAGTGCAGGTAGCTGATATGTTTGTGGAAATCTTTATTCCTCTGCCCCCCGATTCTCTCGCAGCTGTAACTTTCTGGTTGTGCGAGGGTTAATACGAGCCACTGGATTTGTTAAAAGTGCTGACTATGCTTGCTCTTCCTGCCCCCCCCCCTTCCATTCATAGAAGCTGTATTATCACTTCCTCCAATGAAAAGTGCTCTGTGAATGGAGGAGTGAAAACCTTTCATTAAATCTGTGTGAATGAGGAGGGTAAGCTGGCAGCACTGTGGGGGAAAGCGACACACAGTGGGACCCAGGCAGCAGAAGGAAGGGGATCTTGGAAAGGAAGGGTGATTGGTGCAGAGGAGGGGGGGGGAATTACTAAAACTGATCCCCCCTTTGGCCCCCCCTGCAGCACCTGAAACTCGGTGGAAGGAAGAGGAGAGGCCAGCTTTCAGCTGCTGTAGGTGGAGCCACAGGGTAATCAGTTCCAGTAATTGCTCCCCTGCCACTGTCTATAATTCCTTTTCGTCTGTTAGTTAGTTGCCCAGTCCCCCTGTTAAATTGATGGGGCCTGAGCCCATACAGGAGGACCGGCAGTCCTGCACACAGCACCCCTCACAAAGCCTCTGGTTTTGCCACCACTCCTGTGAAGAAAGTGTCACTATTTAAACCAGTTATTCATAAAAACCACACCCCGTAATCTAATTAGCCACACCCCCTCATTTATATATTCGCCATGAACATGTTTTCCTGTGGCGCATTTCACATGCTGCTGCTTGATCAATCTAGTAAACTTCTCCCTGCATTTGACAGCTTTCTTTCTACATGCACTCCAGCCAGGGCCGGCCCAAGAGATTGTGCTGCCTGGTACCAAGAATGAAATGCTGCCACCCCCCACCCCCCCCAAAAAAAAATCACGCCCACCACAAGGCCCCCACATTCATAATTTTATATCATGATAACTTAAGAGGACCTGTCATGGCTCTATACATGTATGTAGGAGTATAAAGAGGACCTGTCATGGCTCTATACATGTATGTAGGAGTATAAAGAGGACCTGTCATGGCTCTATACATGTGTATAGGAGTGTAAAAGGACGTATCATGGCTCAATACATGTATGTAGGAATATAAAGAGGACCTGTCATGGCTCTATACATGTATATAGGAGTATAAAGAGGACCTGTCATGGCTCTATACATGTATAAAGAGGACCTGTCATGGTTGTTTACATGTATAGGAGTATAAGGAGGACCTGTCATGGCTCTATACATGTATATAGGAGTATAAAGAGGACCTGTCATGGCTCTATACATGTATATAGGAGTATAAAGAGGACCTGTCATGGTTGTTTACATGTATAGGAGTATGAAGAGGACCTGTCATGGCTCTATACTTGTGTATAGAAGTGTAAAAGGACATGTCATGGCTCAATTCATGTATGTAGGAATATAAAGAGGACCTGTCATGGCTCTATAAAAAGGACCTGTTATGGCTCTATTCATGTATAGGAGTATAAAGAGGACCGGTCATGGCACTATACGTGTATATATAAGTATGCAGAGGACATGTCATGGCTCTTTACATGTATATAGGAGTATAAAGAGGACCTGTCATGGCTCAATACATGTATAAAGAGGGTCCTCGCCGTTTCCCCTGTCCAGTGGTACCAGACAGGGTTGTCAACACTCCCCTGGACTATTCGCGCTAGCCATGGAGCCCATGGCAGCTCGCATTAGATCCTCTCTCTTGGTAAAGGGAATTCAAGTCGGTGTTATAACAGAAAATATATACTTATATGTCAATGACACTCTTCTCTTCCGCAAAGATATCTCCTCCCTTCCATCCGCGCTTCAAATAATAGATGAATTCGGCTCATTCTCGGGCATCAAGGTTAATTGGGGGAAATCACTCCTTTTTTCACTAAATGCGTCGGGTCACCACCCACCAACAGGCAACCCCCTAAACTAGACACCTGAATTCAAATACTTGGGAATAAGGATTTGTACTCCGCTGTCCTCATACTATGAGCTGAACCTCCAACCACTACTAAAAAACTTCTCGCAGAAATGTATAACTTGGAGGACCCTTCCCCTGTCACCTGTAGGTAGGGTTAACTTGATTAAGATGGTGTATCTCCCCAAATTCCTCTACTTTTTTCGAAACACCCCTTTAACCCCCCAGCCTCATTCTTCGCCAAAATAAAAAGTATTATATCTTCTTTTGTTTGGAACGGAAGGCCCCCGCAATTAGCCGCACCACCCTTCATCTCCCTGTTACCCAGGAAGGCCTGTCCCTACCAGACTTCCAGACCTATTTCTGGACGGCCACCTTGTGACGGTCAGATGGTGGTTCTCTCAACCACAAGACAATCCAGCAGTGACCCTTGAAGCAGCCATAATGGGCTCATACTACTCCCTCAGTAATGTGGTGTTCAGGGGGAAAGATCTCACCCTGGCATCACGGCACTGATGAGCACAATCATCACAGTATGGAATAAAGCTAGGACCCGCTTAGGCTCTCCAGAGACATTTTCTCCCCACATCCCTCTCCGGGGCAATCCCAACCTACCACACATGAATACCGTTCCAGATCCCCAGGTCTGGACAAGGAAGGGAATATTCAAACTGAAGCATATCGTTACGGGGGGTACATTGAGATCCTTTTCTGATCTCAAAAATGCCTACTCACTACCAGGGTGGATGCTGTTTCGATACTATCAGCTTCGACATGCTTACAAGAAACAGTTACCAGTGCACGTCATACTGAAATCAGACTCTGCGGAGGGACTACTTACTGCCAAGGTCATAGATAAACCCCTGTCCTCCCTTTACTTCCACTTGACCATAGCTCCTTTGAAGAAACCTGAAAAAACCCTAGATAAGTGGAAATTGGACATCCCCCCCACTTAGAAACACCTCCCAGGGAACACATTTAACCCCTTCCCTGCCAGTGACATTTACACTGCAATCAGTGCATTTTTATAGTATTGATCGCTGTATAAATGTCACTGGTCTCAAAAATGTGCCAAAAGTGTCCGATCTGTCCACCACAATGTCGCAGTCTCGCTGAAAATCGCAGATCACCACCATTACTAGTAAAAAAATAATAATAATAATTAAAATGCCATAAACTAATCAATATACACTTATTGCGTTTTTTTTTTTACCAAACATATGTAGAAGAATACATATTGGCCTAAACTGATGAAGAAATACCACCAACAGAAAGCTCTATTTGTGGGAAATAAAGGATGTAAATTTTGTTTGGGTACAGCATCGCACGACCGCACAATTGTCAGTTAAATCGACGCAGTGCCATATCGCAAAAAAAAATTGTTGAAGTGCATTATTTCTATTATTACATTGTTATATAATATAAAATAGTTCAACTCACCATAATGGAGAATCAGGGGGAGCCTGAGCGTGTCACTTGCCACATCACCTGCCTTCAGATGCGGATTGTCACTTACCGCGTCACCTGCCACCAGATGTGGATTGTCACTTGCCACATGTTGCAGATTGTCACTTGCCACGACGTCACACATTGTGTTTTGTCACTTGCCACAACGTCACCTGCCACACATTGCGGATTGTCACTTGCCAGGACGTCACACATTGTGGACTGTCCTTTGCCATGACGCCACCTGCCACACATTGCTGATTGTCACTTGTCACAATGTCACCTGCCACACATTGCGGATTGTCAGTTGCCACAACGTCAACTGCCACATGTGGCAGATTATCACTTGCCACGTCACCTGCCACACATTGTGGATTGTCACTTGCCATAACGTCACCTGCCACACGTTGCAGATTGGCACTTGCCACTTCTCCTGCCACGCGTAGCGGAATGCCACTTGCCACAAGGTCACCTGCCACACGTCGTGAATTGTCACTTGCCACGATGTCACAGATTGCAGATTGTCACTTGCCACACAATGTCACACATTGTGTTTTGTCACTTGCAAACAACATCACCTGCCACACATTGCGGATTGTCACATGCCACAATGTCACACATTGCGGATTGTCCTTTGCCATTATTGTCAGTTGCCACAACGTCAACTGCCACACGTTGCAGATTGTCACTTGCCACTTCACCTGCCACACGTAGCGGGTTGCCACTTGCCACGGCGTCACCTGCCACACGTAGCGGATTGTCACTTGCCACAATGTCACACATTGCGGATTGTCCTTTGCCATGATGCCACCTGCCACACATTGCTGATTGTCACTTGTCACAACATCACCTGCCACACATTGTGGATTGTCACTTGCCACAAAGTCACCTGCCACACGTTGCAGATTGACACTTGCCACGTCACCTGCCACACATAGCGGATTGTCACTTGCCAAAACGTCACCTGCCACACATTGCAGATTGCCACAACGACACCTGCCACATGTTGCAGATTGTCACTTGCCACAACATCACCTGCCACACATTGCTGATTGTCACTTTCCACAACGTCACCTGCCACACATTGCAGATTGTCACTTGCCACTTCACCTGCCACACGTAGCAGATTGCCACTTGCCACAACGTCACCTGCCACACGTTGCAGATTGTCACTTGCCACTTCATCTGCCACATGTAGTGGATTGCCACTTGCTGTGTCCCAGAGTGAAGGCAGGCAAGAGAGAGATGATGTAATCTCTCTGCTGCCGGCGGCTGCACAGTGAGGGCGGAACTGCAGTGATGCAGGGCGGGCAGTGAGAGATGATGTTATTGGCCAGCAAGCCCGCTCACGCCGACTGTCTCGCCCGTTCATTCTGCCGCCGACCCACCACCCTGACTAATCCCCTGTTCTGCCCACACACTCCTGTCACCTCGGCGCCAGGATCCTCGCAGTGGGATAAGCAGTGGAGCGGGCGGAACAGGCTGGCTGGCGGGTAGCAATTTGCCGCCCCCAGAAAGTGCTGCCTGGGAACGATGGTACCATCGGGTCCCATGGTAGGGCCAGCCCTGACTCCAGCGACAATTGCATGCCTGTGCAATGTGTGGAAATGACCACTTCTAGTCTATACTGAAAGCTTGTGTGGTAATGCAGGAGCACAATTAGGAAATGGACAAAGCGTTGTCACCCTATAAAAAGCGACCGAGCAGGGACCTATTTCCAGATCACCAGGTATTATTTTAATAATTATTATAGATTTAAAAGTGTTTCAATCACTTTTGAAATAACATTAATGCTGGAGATTTTGGTGATTTACATACTGTATATTTTAGGTGTGAATAAGGCCCTATGTTGCCTCTATGTTATTAATCTAAAAATGTGTTTACATTAGCTTATTTACACTTATTTGAAAGAATGGCACATTCTTATTTTTCTTCCTCATCATTTCCATTTTGCATTATCATTTCCCATCTGAAAATTCCCCAATGGTCAAGTTACTTCTCTGGTTGTCAGGATACAGGCTGCAGACAAATGACAGGTCACAAATGCTTTTTCAGTAGTTTCTTAGTTACTGTGACTCTGACATTAACAACCATTGTCTTAGGGAAGTAGACATTACATAACCATACATTTACAGACAAAGCAAGCATAAAACAAAAGTGAATACAAATTATATAGAGTAATGAATGCACAAAAACCAACATGACAACAAACTTATGTATACAGCATGTTGTATATTGGCATAAACAGGACACAGTTAGCTGAATGTGGCAGAATAAAGTGAGTGTAAAATACATGAATTATGTATGATGAATAATAACTAACAAGATTTTTCATTTGAGCATTTTAGTTTGCCAAAACTATATACAAAAAGTAATAATTCTACAAAAAAAGTTCACTCGAAGATGGCACACACAGTTAGGCCCCTTTCACACTGGGGCGGTAGGGGGCGTCGGCGGTAAAACAGCGCTATTTTTAGCGCTGTTTTACCACGGTATTCGGCCGCTAGCGGTGAGGTTTTAACCCCCCCCCGCTGGCAGCCGAAAAAGGGTTAAAACCCCTCGTATAGCGCGGCTATAGCCGCGGTATTACCGCGGTATAGCCGCTGTATAGCCGCGCTGTCCCATTGATTTCTATGGGCAGGAGCGGTTTAGGAGCGGTGAATACACCGCTCCTTCACCCCTCCAAAGATGCGACTTGCAGGAGATTTTTTCTTCTCCTGCCAGCGCACCGCTTCAGTGTGAAAGCCCTCGGGCTTTCACACTGGACAAACAGCGGAGGCTGTTTAGGGGCAGTTTGCAGGCGCTATTTTTAGCGCAATAACGCCTGCAAACCGCCCCAGTGTGAAAGGGGCCTTAAATAATGTAAAAATGGCAAAGTGTCCAGGCCAGATGACTTTCAAACCTACACTATAATAAAGTTAAAATTACTAGATAATCTCCCTCGAACCCTTAAAAAATCTCCATTTAGGAATTATTTACAGCTGGACGAATAGTGGCATTTAAAATGCATATCCTACCATAACTTTAATCTTTTTTGCATCTTACCAATTCCATTATCCAAGACTCAACTCCAGAAACAGGTAAACTCATATATGGAACTATGATAAGCCAGATCCAGGCAGTGGTGTATTTTGGTTTTGTGTTGCCCTAGGCAAGACTAAAATCGGGCGCCCCCCCCCCCCAGTCTAAATTTGTCCCACCCTAGCCGCCACCAGAATAAAATTAGAATGAAACAATCCAAATGAATTTGAAGTGCAGACTTTCAGCTTTAATTCAAGAGGTTGAACATAAATATCAAGTCCAAATTTAGGACTGCAACCATTTTTTTATACACAGTCCCCCCATTTTCAGGGGCTCAAATGTTGTTGGACAAATGAATATAATCATTAATAAAATGTTCCTTTTTAATATTTTGTTGAGAAGCCTTTACTGGCAATGACTGCCTGAAGTCTGGAACCCATGGACATTACCAAAGACTGGGTTTCCTCCTTTCTCATGCTTTGCCAGGCTCCAACTACAGCTGTCTCCAGTTGTTCTTTGTGGGCCTTTCTGCCTTTAGTTTTGCCTTCAGCAAGTGAAATGCATGCTCAATTGGGTTGAGATCAGGTGATTGACTTGGCTGTTGCAGAATATTCCACTTCTTTTCCTTAAAAAGCTCCTGGGTTGCTTTTGCAGTGTGTTTTGGATCATTGTCCATCTGTACTGTAAAGCGCCGTCCAATCAACTTTGCTGCATTTGGCTGAATCTGGGCTGACAGTATATCTCTAAACACTGCAGTAGACATGTACATTGCAAAAAAATT
The DNA here is from genome assembly GCA_037952925.1 of Lithobates clamitans. Taxonomy (NCBI): domain Eukaryota; kingdom Metazoa; phylum Chordata; class Amphibia; order Anura; family Ranidae; genus Lithobates; species Lithobates clamitans. The sequence goes on from JBBGZY010000449.1 coordinate 4,880,826, forward strand.
TTTTTTTTTTCCATTTTTTTGGTCATTCGTTATGATCGAAATTCGTTATTTCGAATAAATTCATAAATTAGTAAAAATTTTAATTTTTTAGTTCCATTTGTTTTAGATGCGGTACTCGTTATTTTGAAAATTTGGAAAAATCTGAAAACTCAAAAATCCGAAATTTGAAAATCCAAAATAATAACTAACTAACTAACTAATAATAACTATTACTAACTATTAAATTATTATTGGAATTTCCTTTCAAATTTGTCTGTTAGTGAACATAACGAATTTAACCAAAGTTACAAATTATCTGAAATAACGAATGCTGCATCTAAACAAATGGAATGAAACAAATTATTAATAATAATAATAATAATAATAATAATAATACATAGAAATAATAATAAAGTTTTATTATTATTTACTATTAACTTGTTATGTTCCATTCGTTTAGATGTGGCATTCATTATTTCGGATAATCTGTAACTTCGGATAAATTCGTACTCGTTATGTTCACTAACAGCTAATTCTGAAAGGAAATTTCAATACCTATAATTTAATAGTTAGTAATAGTTATTAGTTAGTTATTTGGGATTTTCGTTCTTTTGAATTTTCTGATTTTTATTCAAATTTACAAATGTACCCCTACCATTTCACAAAAAAAGTCAAAAAGGTTAAAAAAGACAAGAGACAGTTTTTGATAATTCCTTTATTAATTTCTTCTTCTTTCCCCACTTCTTCTTCCATCTTCTTTCTTCTGGTCTTCCTTCAGTGTTCTTCTTCTTCCTCCATCCTCTTCTTCCCCCGCTTCTTCCTCCGGTCTTCTCGTCTGGCATCTTCTCCGCTTCGTCCTCCGCACGATCCGCCTCAGTGGGACTCTTCCGCTGTGTGACGCTTCTGTTCAGGTGACAGTTCTTATATAACGGAGGGTGGGGGACCCCGCCCCTCTCTGATGCACGGGGACTTTCCTATGGCCTTCCCCGTGTTGTCAGAGGGGGCGGAGTCACAAACGGGTGGGCCGCTACCCCAAAGCACCCTCCCAATCTTGAGGGCATGTGGCCTGGTACGGTTCAGGAGGGGGGGCGCTTTGTCGCCCCCCTCTTTTTCTGCGGCCTGCCAGGTTGTGTGCTCGGATAAGGGTCTGGTATGGATTTTTGGGGGGACCCACGCCATTTTTTAAAAAAAATTTGGCGTGGGGTTCCCCTTAAAATCCATACCAGAACCTTAAGGTCTGGTATGGATCTTGAGGGGGACCCCCATGCAATTTTTGTTTTAAAATTTTGGTGGGGGGTTCCCCTTAATATCCGTATCAGACCTGAAGGGCCTGGTATGAAATTAGGGGGAACCCCCATGCATTTTTTTTGTAATCTTGGTTCGGGGTTCCCCTGTGGGGAAATCCCATGCCGTTTTTATCAATGAACTTTTATGTGTATTGCCGGACCGACAATTCATTATAGCCGGCGCTAGCGCTAGTACTTTTTAATGACTTTTTTCCTTTAGAAATGTCATTTTGCACTCAGACTGTTCTAAACACGGGAAACATGCGCCACTTTACAGGCATACTATAGACACCCCCCAGGTACGAAATTTAAAGGAATATTACACTTTTATTGTTTCACTTTAAGCATAAAATCACTGCTCCCAAAAAAACGTCCGTTTTTAAAATTTTTTTGCACTGATACATGTCCCCTGGGGCAGGACCCAGGTCCTCAAACACTTTTTATGACAATAACTTGCATATTAACCCTTAAAACTAGCACCTTTGATTTCTCCCATAGACAATTCACTATAGCCAACAATTCACTATATCTGCTATTATTTCATGACTTTTTTTTCCCTTTAGAAATGTCATTTTGCTGTCAGACTATTCTAAACATGGGAAAAAAGCGCCACTTTACAGGCATACTATAGTCACCCCCCAGGTACGAAATTTAAAGGAATATTTCACTTTTATTGTTTCACTTTAAGCATTATTAAAATCACTGCTCCCGAAAAAACGTCCATTTTTAAAACTTTTTTCCACTGATACATGTCCCCTGGGGCAGGACCCAGGTCTCCAAACACTTTTTATGACAATAACTTGCATATAAGCCTTTAAAATTAGCACTTTTGATTTCTCCCATAGACTTTTAAAGGGTGTTCCGTGGCTTTCGAATTTGCCGCGAATACCCCAAATTGTTCGCTATTCGGCGAACGGGCGAACGGCCAATGTTCGAGTCGAACTCATGTTCGAGTCGAACTCATGTTCGACCCGAACATAAAGCCCATCCCTAATTAGAACATAGGGGAGCTGGGATTTAGAAAAAAAGATGAACAAAGGTGAACTTAGCCTTTAATATAGGAGATGTTTTGCTCTCATCAATTTTGGAAATATTACACTAATAAAATGTGTTTAAAGTGCATCTATTGTCAAAATGTAAAATCATATAGTAATTTCCACATTGTATTTTAATTATTTCTGGCCTATTGCTATTAATATGAACGAACTTAAAGTTGGAAACTTACTTTGTAAAGATGCCCACACATTTACTTAATTGATTTTTGTGAAACGTATGCCCTGTGAATGGGCACATCTGTGCCACACATTTCACAGAGCCTGCCTTGTGAACTACAGAGGTGCTGAGAGGTGGAGTGTCAGGAGGCACAGTCAGTGCAGTAATCATTGCTTGCAGGCAGCAAGGTACCATTGGATATGTAGTCCTTAGAAATGTAAAGTAAACAGCAAAGGAGAAGCTGCAAAGCATTCAGATAATCCCGGAAGTTGTGGAAAGAGATGGGCAGCAGACAGGCAGCATTGCCAACATGAAAGGAGATTTTCAAGTAAGCTTACAGTATATTTGAGTGTCAAAAACAACTATTGTTTGATTTGCATTTACAACGCTGATTTTATAAAATTAAAGTGTATGTTGTGACTATAGATTTCCTTTAGGTTTCCCATCCATACCTAATAAAAGCCTCCAGACATGACTTAAAAGAAAAAAAAAACATAACAAGAAGCTCAACAGAGAAAAATAAACCTACAAATGTTAGACAAGTAGACTAGTTTGGAATCTGTGAGGCTGGGTTCACACCTAATACCGATGCGGCTCCCAGCAGGGGTCCTGTGCGTCCCCATTCACGGTTTCAGGTCCGATTTCAGCCCGAATTTTTGGCTGAATTTGGACCTGAAACATACCAAAAGATGCACAGGGCTCCTGTGCAAATTCGCACTGGAGCCGCAGTGGAGATATGTGAACCAGCTCCATAGAGAACCGGTCAAAATCTCCTGCTATTGCGAATTGGATGCGGATCCGTATCCAATTCGCAATGGTGTGAACCCAGTCTTAAATTTGCACCATTTATGCAGGAAAATGGCCTCTTTGTATATGGATGTATGCTATATATTTGTATATATGATATACTGTATGCAACAAACATTTGATTGTGTTCTTACAAAAAATGAAATCAAAAAGTAATATTTCAGCGTGACCTCATCAAAAAGTTATGATCTCATTCTGTGACAATTTCTTATAAAATAAGACAAGAACGTTACATAATGTTCTTTTCTTTGATGCAAGGTGTTCCATGTGCAGATGATCATTACTGCAGTTCACTCAAACTAAGTGCTTTGTGTATCGTGAAATGCATTAAAGCTCAATTGTTCCTGTTAAGTTTTTGCTGCTTTAAAAACTAAGTACATCCCTTCTATGTGTAGCACCCTCCTAGATAGGTGCTAGGATTAGTTAGATTTAATGCTTGCTCACTGTGTTCAGTGAAGCTGGGTGTATTCTTGTTAGGTAAATTTAGCTTGTCTCACTATAAGCAGCGTGGCTGTAATTAGTATGTTAGGCAAATCTAGCTGGGCTCACTGTAACCAGTGCATCTGTTTAATTAGGTCAGTTTAGTGTTCTCAACTACTGCTAGTCTGTTTATTCTCTCTGCTTTTCAGAGAGTGGTAGAATTCTCTGGAACATAGGTGTGCAGTTATGCAGCTGGCAGTATGAATATTTATGCAGCCCTGGCCAATCCCAAGGAGCAGAGTCCTGAAGGCTGCTTGGAAACTGCATAAATATTCTGTGAGACTGGGCTTTTGGGTTTTTGCCTCCTGAGGACCAGTCCAGCCTGGAGGGCAGCACTGCCATGTTCTTGGTGTTCACGAGGCCTCATGTGGGCAACCTGGGGGCCTGGATGCTGGGGCTACAGAGAGCTGACTGAGGGGGTGTCTGCTGAAGATACGGTCTGGCCTCATTTGGAGAAAGGTGTGGCTTGGAAGTTGTAAGGAGGCAACCAACTGTCCTTGGATATTTTTTGAGTGCAGACTGCTGAGAGATCTTAGTGTAGCAAGGTCCTGGGCCTCAGGAAGCCTAATGGAGACCTCAAGAGTTAGAGAGAGCTGACATCCTTCCATGTAGAGTGGGTTAATAGGCATGGTGGGTGTAATGCAAGATGAAATGATGGGCACCAGTCACTTTTTCGAATGCGAACAAGAAATTTATTGTCTTTTAACAAGAACTGTGGGAGAGTGGGTTAAGGCAAGGACACCCTTGAGTAGATGCAATGATAATTGACAGACTCCAAGACTATAGGTAGACAGCTATACAGGGAAAGGCCTCCAGCCAGATGCCACCTCCGTATAGGTAGGACCGCTGTCTCCTATGGCAACTGAACTTGTAACAGTCACTAAAGGTGTTTGCACATAACTCTTGGTAACACAGAATAGTTCTTCGCTTATCTCACAGTATCCCACTGTAGGTCTTCACTCACTGAGCTCCCAGTCTCTCACTAGACTTCCAGATTCAATCTTTACTGAATCTCCTGAGCTCTTCTACAGATAACCCACTGTACACTCCAAGCGTCACCCACGCTATCTGCTGGGTCCCTGGCTTGGCTCTCAGCTAACCCGCTGAACCCTCCTCAAGTGTCATCCACGCTCACCCACTGGGTCCCTGACTTTAACGATGAAGCTTTCCCAACTTGTTCACCGTCCCCGTCTAGTGAAAAAGGCTGCTCTGGTACTTCTTCAGACTTCACAAACCTGGCCTCTGATAACAGGAGTAGTTGTCCCTTACTGGCGACGGTGTCCCATTTATCTCTGACCTCTGGTTCTCACTTGCTTCTGGTAACAGAAGTGATCGTCCCATGTGGCAACTGCTTCTCCTTCACCTCTGGAAACACTCGGTTCTCCTTCACCTCTGGAGCACGCTCAACACCTTTTATTAGGCATTACAGGCTTAATATGGCTTGTCCGCCTGAGGAAACATTTGGCTCTACAGTTACTATGGCGGCTGTTGCCCATTAAAAATTTTGAGTAGCATTGCATTGAGGGTTTGGCTCATTTTTTATTTTTTGTCTTCCCTCCCTTCTTTATATTGCTTGGTACATCCCATAGTAGGCTGACATGGGGAGGTCCAGGAATAAGGAAAATTGTTATCCATACTTACAGTAATTTTCCTTTCCTGGATCCTCTCCATGTCAGCCGGAGGATTCCCACCCAGTTTATCCGTCTCGAGGTGGGGTTTTTTTGATGTGGGCAGACAGCCGCCCTTTTATGGGCTAGAAAAGAGGTGGTCCTAGAGGAGTCAGAGGGGCGGAGCTGACCCATAGTAGGCTGATATGGGGAGGATCCAGGAAAGGAAAATTACGGTAAGTATGTATAACAATTTTCCTTAATGTATACCTACTTCATGTGGTACGCCATATGTATTGTTACTTTTTGTTCTTCCCTGTTACCCCACCTATCCCAGTTGTTGCCTGAACATCCACTCTCAGGCTTGAGAGTATCTTTGTTTTTTTTCTGCAAACTCCAAGATGTTTCCCTTGGTAGGGGGAGGATGTAGCACCCTGATATTAGGCAGGGTTGCTAACAAATTTAGTTATGCTAGGTAGTAACTAGCCTGGATAATTGGTAGTTGTATCCACTGACTTTCTGCCCTAAGCCTGAATCTGGTGCATTTCTCTCTTTTGTCAATAGGTGGCACTGCTGCCTTTGGCATTAGAATGACAAGACCACAGTGAGTTCAGGTTGTGAATAGACATAATTTCCCAGCCAATCAGAGTAGCTACTTGGCATGCTGGGATAGTCTATTTAAGGGGAATGATTCAGGTGATCAGTGTTCTTTTAGCTCCGGCTGAGGCCTGGGGGCTGTATGTGAAGCAGCAGCTGAAGTTTAGGCCTAAGCCTGAGGCCTAGCCAAGTGTGTAGAGGCTCAGCCCGAGGGGAGCCTGAGGTGGTCCTGGAGGGGTCAGAGGGGGTGGAGCTGACCCATAGTAGGCTGACATGGGGAGGTCCAGGAAAACATATGTACATAGGCAAGTGGCAGTTCACACAAGGGCAGATAAATAGAAGATAGTATTTACAGTTTTACGTGTGGCGTACCACCCAAACTAGTGAGGTAAAAATACAATAACAGTAGCCTTATATCCTATCTATCTACTATATACACCTGTAAAAAACAGAACGTTTAGCATTGTTACGCAAGCTGTGGTCATTGTCTCTTCTTAGCCAAGGAAGACGCGATGAGTGCTGGAACACTTGAAAGAGAAGAAAACAGCATAGAAACACATCCTATTCCTATAGCAATACAGTGCAATATGTAAATAAGTGAAGTTTGTTCCTTCTCAGTAGGGATGGGCCAAACACCCCCCTGTTCAGTTTGCACCAGAACATGCAAACAGGTAAAAAATTTGTTCAAACACGCGAACACCGTTAAAGTCTATGGGACACGAACATGAAAAATCAAAAGTGCTAATTTTAAGGGTTAATATGCAAGTTATTGTCATAAAAAGTGTTTGAGGACCTGAGTCCTGCCCCAAGGGACATGTATAAGTGCAAAAAAAAGTTTTAAAAATGGCTGTTTTTTGGGAGCAGTGATTTTAATAATGCTTAAAGTGAAACAATGAAAGTGTAATGTTCCTTTAAATTTCATACATGGGGGGGTGTCTATAGTATGCCTGTAAAGTGGCGCATGTTTCCCGTGTTAAGAACAGTCTGACAGCAAAATGACATTTCTAAAGGAAAAAAAGTAATTTAAAAGTACTCGCGGCTATAATGAATTGTCGGTCCGGCAATACACATAAAAGTTCATTGATAAAAACGGCATGGGATTCCCCCACAGGGGAACCACGAACCAAAATTTACAAATAAAATGCGTGGGGGGACCCCAAATTTCATACTAGGCCCTTCAGGTCTGGTATGGATTTAACGGGGAACCCCGCTTCTAAATTTAAAAAAAAATGGCGTGGGGTCCCCCCAAAAATCTATACCAGGTCCTTATCCAAGCACGCAACCTGGCAGGCCGCAGGAAAAGAGGGGGACGAGAGAGCGCCCCCCCCTGAACCGTACTAGGCCACATGCCCTCAACATTGGAAGGGTGCTTTGGGCTGGCCCCCCAAAGCACCCATCATGTCCCCATGTTGATGGGGAGAAGGGCCTTATCCCCACAACCCTTGCCCGGTGGTTGTGGGGGTCTGCGGGCAGGGGGCTTATCGGAATATTGAAGCCCTCTTTAACAAGGGGACCTCCAGATCCCGGCCCCCCCGTGTGAATTGGTAATGGGGTACAAATGTACCCCTACCATTTCACAAAAAAGTGTTAAAAATGTTTAAAAAAGACAATAGACGGTTTTTGACAATTCCTTTTATTAATGTCTTCTTCTTTCCCCGCTTTTTCTTCCATCTTCTTCCGGTCTTCCTTCGGTGTTCTTCTTCCTCCATCTTGTTCTTCCCCTGCTTCTTCCTTTATCTTCCTCAGCTTCTTCCTCTGGTCTTCTCGTCCAGCATCTTCCTCCGGCATCTTCTTCTCCGCTTCGCCCTCTGGGTGATCCGCCTTAATGGGAGTCTCCCGCTGTGTGACGCTTATGTTCAGGTGACAGCTCTTATATAATGGAGGGAGGGGCCACCCGGTGACCTCCCTATGGCTTTCCCCGTGTTGTCAGAGGGGGCGGGGTATTCTCTATTCGGCGAACGGGTGAACAACCAATGTTCGAGTCGAACCCATGTTCGACCCGAACATAAAGCTCATCCCTACTTCTCAGCTGAGAGCAACAAAGTGGTGAAAAAATTAACACAGTAATATCTCTCAATATACATTTATATACTTTAGCAATGACTATACCTAAACATATGTACAGTTGAAAATGGGCCCCACCCCCTCGAAGGGTGCCACCCCTTTTCCATAGCAATACTGGAAAATAACTTTTACACAGCAATCTACATTGAAATATTAGCATAGCTGCAAGCAAGACTCACTCAGATTGGCACTCTCACGCCACCTAGTGGTCAGTATCAGACAACAGTCTTTGTGTGAATTTAATTTAGTAATCTGAGTTTCAAGATGAACACTTGCCCTTTTTGCCACAGCATATCCTACCTAACTAACTAAACACCCCCAGTGTCCTTGGAGCCCCAAGTCCATCAATCTCCCCACTGGAGGTGCAGCAACACAGCAACAATTTTGCCCAGCACTTTCCCTTCTTCATAGGGACAACTCTGGGGACAGGGTGCATGGCTGTATACAAATAGCACTTTACCCATGCCAACATGCAAGGGACCATAATTCTTGAAGAACTTGTCCATCTTCCTGGTCAATGGGGTCACCTTGTAATTTTTGGATATCTCAGTCTGTCCTTAGCACAGCCAGGGACTGAGAAAAATTGTCCTCATTAATGAAGAACAAGACATGCTGAAATCTTTAAACTTCAAATCAGCATGTCACTTTTCAGAGGGAGTGTCAGATAGGGTATGCCAGCACCCAAGATGGCTGCAGAAGAAGACGACCTATTACCTCTGCCTGTCAGGAAGGGCATGCCAGCACCCAAGATGGCTGCCGAAGAAGATGACCTGTTACCTCTGCCCCTGTCAGAATGCCATTGGTGTGCACCCTGTGACAGCTTTTGCCGCCCAAACAGGCTATTTAAACTCAGCTAGTTTCCAGACTCAGTGCTGTCTGCCCTACAGCGTTCCCGTGTGTTCCTGTTGCCCTGTATCTGATACCTGTGCCTGTTAGCCGACCCAACTTACCTCTGACGCTCCTGCTTCCTTCCTGTACCAGACCCGGCTTGTTTGATTCCGCATCTGCCTGCTATCTTGCTGCCAGCCCATCACTGATCCCGCCTGACTACACTTCTGCCTTCGCATCTGCTCCTGACGTGCCCTCCAGTGTATGACCCGGCCTGCCTGTACCTGCCTTCTCTTCTGCTTGAAGATTCCTACTGAACTACTATCCCTCCTGCAGCTGTCCCAGCTTCACTGTTGGGACAGTGTCGGGACAGTGTCGGGACAAACAACAGGAGACGAGCTCGGCGCTCGTAGTTACTACACACTGCAGCATTGTTTTAAATGTAAGTTGATTGGACTTGTTTTATTAAATAAATATACCTTTTATATGGGATCACGCTATGTGCGTCTCTTTCCCCCTCACACTGTACATCACTACTCTACCTGACGAACACTGAGGAGTTCCAGTTTCCAGGCACGGGGACAGATTCCAGATTGGTGACACTCCTGGAGTCATACGAGCTCGGCGCTCGTGGATTGATGCCCACACTCACTTCATGAAAGTGAGTGCAACCTCCCCCCGTGTGTGTCTTGCCCCCCCTCCACTGTGGTCGTTGAAGAGTTATTTTACATGCTGTATACTTTTTATTTTTTATATTTCGCTTGGCATGTTCATCATTGTCACTGCCTGTATACACGGAACGTCTACACCTGCGGGTCATTTGCAACATAGGCTGTACACCTTACAGCTGTAAGGTAAGCGGCTTGCAAACACGGAGGTGTCCTCACTGAAGATCCCCCCTCCCTTCACGATTGGACTTGTTTTGTGTTTCTCATCACGAGTTTTTGTTTTTTGGACTGGATGATAGAATTAATATTCATGTTTGTCCTAGGGATTTGTCACTTGTAGTTCACCAGGATCTGGCACGTTTTTGCTAATGGGGCACTAGCCCACATATATTTTTCTTGCATTGTAGATTTTTTTTGCATTGTGTCATTATTCATCCTATTTGTGTTAGTATATGCATTTTTGTTTTGCTATATTCAAGCAGTCACTGTTTCACGATTACCTTTATATATTAGGCTTTGTCTGCCCGCAACATTATAGTCATGTTGATCAGCTACGTTGCACTGCACTGCATCCTCACCATGTTCTTTTAGCATGTAGGATCCATTCATGCATTGGCCCGTTTCTTCTTTTTTAGTTCACTTTGCCACTTTAGTCATCTGTGTAGCTTCCCTCCCCCCCCCCCCCCTTCATCACAGCGCAACTACCATCTTCACCCACTTTTGGAAAGTAGAAAGAACTTCCTCCACTGTAGGTTCACACTGTTGCTCAGCATCACTTTCAGGCCACAACATAGTATTAGAAAATAGTTCAGAGATCGAATCAGACAGAATAACGATATCTGATTTAGTGGAATACTCTTCAGCCGGGAGCAAGTTGCGTTTTAAACTAACAGCAGCAGATTTTTCGAACTCTGCTCCCTTAGTGGCCACAGGTTTTACAGTCCCCACAGGCACACTGCTCTCACTTACATCAGGCTTACCAGGTTCAGTTGTCTTCTCCCCAGGCGATTCCATCATCAGAAAACACAGGTGGGCCTGACCGCAGCCCCCGGGACATTACTGGAATACCTGACTTTGGAGCAGCTACAATGGTTGAAGAAGCAGCCACTTCAGTAAACCAAGCTACAGCAGAAGGGTTCTCAGGAGCTTCCTGAGCTAGAATGGCAACACACTTGTCCCAATTCATCTCTAGTTCCCGCGGGGGTAGACTGATGCCTGGAACATAACCTTTCCAGTCCAACATCGAGACTCCGAACAACGCCATACTCTCCGCTTGATAACAGTATATCGACACGTGTACTGGTAATGGTGGAGTACACAGCAGCATCTCTTTCTTCAGGGTCTACATCAGCAACTTTTGGGCTGCTCCTACCCCTCTTGTGCTAGAGAGTAAGCTGTATGAGTTTGTCTAAAGGGAACATTGGCTGGTGTTCTGAATAGCTTAGTCTATCTGTCACGTACCTGGTTGGGGCGGAGGTGACGAGAATCTGTGCATTACAGAGCAGCAAATTATCTAAAATTGTGCAGAATGGTGTTGAATGCTTCTGGTAGCCCTGCCTTATGGGATGATGGGACAGCCCAAGCCACTTTCTCCAAAAACACTACTACTGATTTTTAATGAAATCAGTACTCTGAAAAAATTTATTATATCGGCAGAGACTAATGCCGTGTACACACGACCGGACTTTTCGACAGCAAAGGTCTGACGGAACAAATCCGTCTGACAATTTGATCGTGTGTGGGCTTCATCGGACCTTTTCTGTTGAAAAATTTGACGGACTTTAGAAATAGAACATGTTTCAAATCTTTTCGACGGACTCAAGTCCTATCAAAAAATCCATTTGTCTGTATGCTAGTTCGACGGACCAAAAACGACGCAAGGGCAGCTATTGGCTACTGGCTATGAACTTCCTCATTCTAGTCCGTTCATACGTCTTCACGTTCGAATCAGTCGGACTTTGGTGTGATCATGTGTAGGCAAGTCCGTTTCGTTGGAACTCCGTCGGAAAGTCCGTCTAAAAGTCTGCTTGTGTGTACGCGGCATTAGGGGATAATTTCCTCTCTATATACATACAGTATATGTTTATAAATCATCTGGGAACTATATGTTAGGCTGTAAGGATAAATGGCAGGAAGACCTGGGTACTACTTCTGAAGAAACGTGGGGTGATATTTTTCATAATTTTTCATTAGCCTCCTTGTTCTCTTCACATAGACCAACCCAATTATTTATTAATCACAGAGCATATAGAACACCTGTTTTTCTTCACAAAATAGGCTTAAGTGAATCCCAAAGGTGTGACATCTGAGGACCTTGTATACTTCCTGTGACAATGTCTGAAGCTGGTAAGATATTGGGATTCAATAATCAGAAAAAATAATAACATCTGCTTACTAAGATTGAGAACTCCCTACTTGCATGAATTGTAGGTCACTGTGAATCATCTAATTTGGATTTGGGCACTTCGCTGGCAGTGACCAGGTCCTTACTTGCTGCCCGCATGATAGTTGTGATGAAGTGGGTCTCTAGTGGATCTCCCTAAATGGAAGAATGGTTGATAGAACTTACCAAACTAATAACTTATGAAAAGATTACTTATGAACAACAAGGGGGTGTGCACACATTTGTTTTGGAATGGATGGTGGGATGGTATAGTGAGGGCTACAGACCTGCCTTATATACCCCATTCTGCTCGGAGTAAGGCCAATTCTAATTCCCAGAAGTGGATATTGGATATGTGGCATTTACTACAATGTCATGATGTGATTATATTTGTACTTAATAAAAAGTGTAGCGCTATAAAAAATGAATCAAATAATATAAATATGTGTAAACTGGAAATAAAGTGAAAATGTGCACATGTAAACCATAAATATTGTACAATATTTATGTAAATACAACACAGTGCAAAAATAGGAATAATTTTAAATGCAAAACAAATATTAGATGGAGTGCAAAATACATATGCAAAAGTTCATTGGTGATGAGAGTTCATAAGGAGAGATCCTCATAAGACATGGATCCAATAAGTGAAGTCATGTGAAGTGTGAAGTATAAACTTGACCACGTGAAACCCGTCACCACAGAGAGACAACAGGCTTACTGGAGAGCCAGCGACCACCCTTATTCGGGGGGGGTCATAAGGCGCTTGTTGGATCTGGGATCCTATGGAAAGATATCCTGATGTCCTGGTGCGCCCCCCACCGGATATCCTCACAGATACTGAGCAATATTCAGATCCAATACGATAGCATCAAAGCCAGAGTGCAAAAGTGCAAATATGCAAAAAAGAAAAAAATCCAATAGTGCAATAATGTCTTTTAAATTTGCTTTAATGGAGAGAAATGCAATGCTGCATATATACGAAGAGACCCACAGACAAGTCAAGCATTAAAAAATGATGAAAATTGGCGTGGCCTGCTGCGGACCAGGATGGCTGCCTGAAGTCCGAGCTCCGCTCCACGGCCTGGTATCCAGCAACCCTAAGCTACCATCCTTCCCGCTGCTCACACCATAACAGCGGGGAAGGATCGGGGAACCACTCGGGCACACTGATGCAGCGGTATAAGCCGCCAAACCCCCGCCGTCTTACCGACTATTATCCGCCGGCCGCCGCCATGCAGAAGGCCCAAGATGGCGCCGACGAAGGAGACGGCGCCCGCTCCAACAACAGCACAGAGGACCTGCAGCCTGCCTCCTCAGCACTCCCTCACCAGGGCACTGTGACCACCTCAAAGGAATGGGACAGCATGGATGTTCACCCCCCTCCAGAGGATTCCCCAGGAGGACTGCAACAAGACAGAGGTAAGCGGCTGGCTACCTCCCCTGCACATTCCCCTAACAAAGAGCCTCATGCAAAAAAGCAACTGTGGTCCCATGTTGTTACAGGGACACACAGTGCCCAAAATACTCCATCCCTGGCTGCCATACCTGTCACTGACAATACAGTGACAGAAGCTATGCTCAAATCTATGCTTCTCACACTGCAACAAGATCTGCATAGAGACCTCCAATTGTCATTATCACAAATGCATGACAAAATAGACTGCCTAGAAGAGCGCACAGACGTTCTAGAAGAAAATCTGCAAGAATATTCTAAGGCACACAACGAATTGTTAGATGCTCATGAGCACCATTCGGAAAAAAAAAAAAATGATGAAAATTGAATTACAAATGAAAATAAAATCACATCAATGTGTGAAGGTGATCACGCATGCGCAGAGAGTATGTGCGTAGCGTCCCGACGATCATTTCGTCAGATATGACGTCATCAGGGGTACGCCCACACGCCTGCGCCAACGCTCGAAATAGTCCATTAGCAAAACAAAGGAGCGCTGCCATTGGTTAGAACAAATGATCCAAGGGCGCTCATTGGATGAATATAATAGGAGAAATGAGAGAGCGTGCCCTGCCTTTATTGCTTAAACCGTTAGACAAGGGAGTCCGTTATCCAATGAGAACACAGGATAGCTTAAGGCATACAAACCCACTGTGAACTGCATGTGCTGCCATCATGTGGCCAAAGGATGAAAGAGCAACACATGCAATATAATTGTAAGAAGCCCTGCTCCCACTGTGAACCGCATCTGCTGCCATAATGTGGCTAAAAAATTAAATGAAAAAGCAACCAATGCAATATAATTGTAAAAAAGCTTGCTCCCATTTGTTACCAAAGGATTACAATTTATCAACTCATCATTCCCTATATAATATGCAGATTAGTGCTAATTAAAACAATAAATTGTGCTTTATAGAGTTTGCCTAAAAAACATATAGACAAATATGTGCAAATCTGTCAGAGCAATAATACGTTAGTGATAACCACCTCAAAAGTGGATGGTTCCAAACCTGGGGTGGAAGGGAGGAGGGGACATCAACTATTATTATTAAAACAGTTAATGTCCCACTCCACATTCAAGCCACCAGATACATGAGACCCCAATTTAAAGATCCAGTTAGTTTCGGCCCAGGAGATATTTTGCTTCCCATTGCTCCCACGCCAGTGAGGCACATATTTTCAAGGGCAATGAAGGTGGTATCCCTAGGGTCCCGGTTATGCTTTAGATCATAATGTTTTGAAACATTATGCTTAGCAAAGCCTTTACGAATATTTGTTATGTGTTCCCCCAGTCTGACATGCAATATTCGTATGGTACGCCCTACATATTCCAGGCTACAGGGGCACCTAAGGAGGTAAACCACACATTTTGTGTTGTTTTTAAAACTGCAGCCTCCTTAAGAAAATCCTCTAAATTGGTGCAGTTTCTTTTCAAGCGTAAGAACTGACCCTTAGGTATGGGTATTTTTATTTTAAAAAAAACGATGGAAAAGGTCTTTTTAATACATAAAATCTGATTTAAGAAAAACAATATAACTAGGGATGCTAAGATAGAAAGGTGGGACTGGCAGTCAAGTTAAGGGTGAACAGGCAATAGAAGAAGCAGATATAGGGCAAAAATAGCCTTGAAGCAGCCTTTGGTGCCTTTACCACAATTTTTTTTAAATATTATTAAACTTTCATTTTTTAAACCTGATGAAAGTCAGATTTTAGGCATCAGCTGCAACAAAAATTCAATTTTTGGTGAGATGCTCCTAAAGGGTTAATCACTTCTAAAGGGATGCAGACCTTGCAGCTTTCCTCCTTACATTCCTACAAGTGTTGCAGCCAGGGGCGGATTGATAACTCATGGGGCCCCCGGGCAATAGGAGATTATGGGGCCCCCAGGCAATCAGAGATTATGGGGCCACACAGTATACACGCACACAGTATACAATCACACAGTATACACATACATGTACACACAGTATACACAGGCAGAAGTAAAAAAAACACAGATTTATACATACTGTCCTTGGTTTTACTGAGGCTGGCAACACTGATGGGGCCCCCTAGTGGCCCAGGGCCCTCAGGCAGTGCCCGAGTGGCTTAATGGTCAGTCCGCCCCTGGTTGCAGCTGATTACAGTAATAATGAAAAAGTCACTCCCATTCAGAATCCGTATCCAAACTACAAAAGAACAAACAGCTTTTTCTTCGGAGGACTCAGCAACAAAGTTTGATAAAAACCTTGCAATGTACACTGATCATGACCCAGAATTTTTTTTTTCACGACAAAAGTGGAGCTACTCTATAACTTTACTGCTATTACAAGGGGGCTGACAATCCCTTAGTGAATTGATTTTCGGCATTTTGGCTTGAAAGATAGTATCTCTTAAAGATCAATATGGTCCAAGTAATAAAAAAAAAATTCAATAATTGAAAGGATGTTTGGTCGGACACTGCATATGATTTATTGAACTGTTAAGAGGCACCAACCGCCATATTACTACCTGAGCACTCTTTGGATGTTCATTATTTTTTTTTATTTTTTTTTTCATCAGACATTTTTTTGGGGAAATAAAATAGTTTCCAAATATTATAGGTTTGTTAAGACATTACAACAAAGAATGTTTGCTATGGAAAAAAAAATAGGCACTATGACAGTCAAATGCCGTTCCAAAAACATTGTACTGGGTGTAGAGTTCTGGTTAAGGCAGAAGAGAAATTATAGTTGGACCAAGGGATCTCTCCATGAGGTCATTGCAATAGGTTGTATTATATTTTCTTTGTCAAGTACAGTAAAATATCAAAAATAGGGTTGTTTCTGTCCAGACCGCTGGAAAAATTAACATTTATTTATTTTAAAAAAAGATTTAGCATGGGAGGTTTTTAGGCTATTCACTCCCAGTGCAGTATGATGCTTTTATTGTGATCTGTCACAATCTCATAGTTAATAACTGTCAATAAGTGATCGTGAAAACTGCAAAACCATAAGAAGTTCTTCTAACTTTTCACTCACATCATTATCATAACCATGGTAGGGCTCATTATATTTTATATCTGTCACAGTGTTATGCAGTATCCCCTTACATAAACCTTTTCTCTGCCAGTAATTCTGTCAAGTAATTTAAACCATGAATCCCCCAGACAGGTTGCTAGAAATAATAAAAGAAATATATAAATATATTATATATATAAATATATTATATATATATATATATATATATATATATATATATATATATATATATATATATATATATATATATATATATATATATATATATATATATATATATATATATATGTATTTCTGTGCAAATGTTTTAGGCAGGTGTGAAGAAATGCTGTAAAGTAAGAATGCTTTCAAAAATATATATCTTAATTGTTTATTTTTTATCAGTTAACAAAATGCAAAGTGAGCGAAGAGAAAAAAAAAATCTAAATCAAATCAATATTTGGTGTGACTACTTTTTGGGTTCAAAACTGACATCAGTCCTGACACTTGCACACTTTTTACACTTGCACAAAGTCAGGGACTTTGTAGGACTAGTCAGGTGTATGATTACCAATAATACCAAGCAGGTGCTAATGATCATCAATTTCATATATACATCAAGTTGAAGCAGCTGTGTAAGAGGCTAAAAACTGTGTGAGGAACAGCTAAACTCTGCTACTAAGGTGAGGTTGTGGAAGACCGTTTCATGTCACAAGTCAAACACCATGGCAAGACTGAGCTCAGCAACAAGACACAATTTAGATATACTGCATCAGCAAGGTCTCTCCCAAGCAAATATTTCAAAGCAGAATAGGGTTTCAAAATGTTCTGTTTAAGCTCTTTTGAAAAAGCACAAAGAAATTGGCAACGCTAAGGACCATAGATGCAGTGGTTGGCCAAGGAAACTTATGATAAAAGACACATCGGGTTTACTTCTCCTCAACATCAGAAGATGTCCAGCAGTGCCATCAGTACAGAACTGGCAAAAACCAGTGGGACCCAGGTACACCCATCTACTGTCTGGTAATGTCTTGCCAGAAGTGGTCTTCATGGAAAATATGCGGCCAAAAAGCCATACCTCTGACGTGGAAACAAGGCTAAGCGAATCAACTATGCATTAAAACATAGGAGACTGGGGCGCAGAAAAATGTCAGCAGGTGTTCTGGACTGATGAGTCAAAATTTGAAATATTTGGCTGTAGCAGGAGGAAGTTTATTGGCTGAAGGGCTGGAGAGAGGTACAAAAATAGGTGTCTGCAGGGAGCAGTGAAGCATGGGGGAGGTTCCTTGCAACTTTGGGACTGCATTTCTGCAAATGGAGTTGGAGATTTTGTCAGGGTCAATGATGACCTCATCCCATCATGCCATACCATCAGAGAGGTGTTTGATTGGCCCCAAATGTATTCTGCAGCAGGACAATGACCCCAAACATACAGACAATGTCATTAAGGACTGTTTACAGCATAAAGGAAAACAAGGAGTCCTGGAAGTGATGGTTTGGCCCCACAGAGCCCTGTCCTCAACATCATCGAGTCTGTCCAGGATTACATGAAGAGAGGCTTTCTAAGTGATTAAATCTCTTTGCTACTGAGAAATGTAACAACTCGTTGGCATTAATCTCATCTACATCACACTGAAATGTGCTCCTAATGAGATTAAATATCTCAGTAACAAAGAGATTAAGGGTCCATTTACATTTGTACAGTGTGTTAATGCACGTGTGTTAATGCACACGTTAACATGCATTGCATTAGGACAACCCATTGCAATCAATAGGCTTCCAACCCATGAAAACATCTGAAAAATGTGGACATGTCATAACATTTTTGCAATAATGCACTATAGGGCGATGACATATATGTCACATACATGAAATGCATGTGTGTTGCCTTAGTGCTTTGCAAGGCTATTCAAAATTAATCATAAAAAGATCAAAACATATAAACATGCAGTGCTGTGCTTGTGTAAATTAATCAAATAAATGTGTCACACAACACCAGTGTGCAGGCAGTGAAAATTGAATAAGTCCAACAGTCTCTTGTGGTAAATCCACACTTTGTGCTTCCAGTGTCCAAAAGCTTATTCCTAATCGGACCCCAAAGTGCAGCGTGTTCCACCACCATCCAAATGACAGACGCTCACCGCAATGCCTATCTGGTAACAGATTGGAGCATAGCACATAAACAATGAAAAATCCTTTACCGTCCATCTGGGTAACTCTCAACTCAGATAAATCCCTTGTATGACACAATCATCAATAGCCAACATAAAAAAAAAAAGAAATGCTCCAACGGTGTGGCACCATAAAATCACCAGTTTTATTAGGGATAAATCTACTCACAAGCATTAATTAAAAACCAGCATATAACATCAAGTGCCTCCAGGGAACATCGGTCAGCCTAATATAGATACTGCATACAACCGCCCAGATCCGAGCAAACAGCTCACATCAACATCCCCTGACCGCACTGCTCTGTTCCTGAGGTCACTTCCGGTACAAGCCAAGCCACACCCCAGTGAGCTTCACCATTTCCCACTTTGTCCAGGGGTTCTATTCAAAATGAATCTCAACACATGTAATGGGCATTGCCATGTGTTGCAGTTGCTGCAACACATAGATGTAAATTGACCCAAAACTTAAATCTTAAAAAAAATGTAATATATTGAAGCTTACCTGACTTGGGGTATGGTTGCTGCATTTGTTTATTTGTTTTGTGTTTTTTTGCTTTATTTCCACCTGCTGAAACTGTAAATAACATAATAGTTTCTTTCTTTTCTACACTCGTTCCTTCTCTGTATCTTTGTAAGGAGTTATGGTTGCACATAGGTTGGACTTTCATAATGTTACCTTTGCAATTCTCTATGTGGTGGATTGATGGGACTAGCAGTTCACACAAGAAGGATTAGGAATTTAGTGCTTTATTTTCAGTTTACAGGACGTAACAAGGATGCTGCACTGCTGGCAAGATCAACAGACATTTTCTGCACATGCTGAAAATGTTGTTAGCCTGGGAAATGAAAAACGAATTCAGCCACCACATCTAAGAAGTGCTAAGCTGCAATATATATAACATTTTTGTTTTTAGGTTTAAATGCCCCTGAAGGCCTAGTCCAGAAGAACATTCACACCACAATGCAGTGTGTTGCAAAGCAAGCATTGTCATATCCTGAAGTGCATTAAGTTAGCCAGACCATTTCTTTTTGTTTTTCTACATAAATATTTATACAACTTAAAATGATTGTAAAGGGGGGGCGTGTCCAAGATGGCGATGAGTGCAGTCGCTTGTTAACTGCACTCCTCTCACCGGCTCTCTATCCTCCACAAATCCTGGTGTAAAAGACCCCATCTATAGCCATCTTCCAGCGGAGACGTGCAGGGAAGCTCGGGCGATGCCCGCGGGCAGAAAAGGCGGGACCAAATCGAATACTGCGACCCCGGTGAGCACCAGGCAAAAGCCGCGGCCTACTCCCCACGAGGCCCTAAACATGGAGACCCAGACGGACCCGCCGCCTAACGGAGTCATAGAAGCGGGCTCGGCCGCATTTGAGGCCCTTATGACGGCGATCTCTACATGTCAGACCACGCTGACTACAAAAATTGATCACGTACAAACCGAAACAGCACTGATCCACAGAGACATGGACAAGTTCCGTGAACGAATGACGGAGGTGGAGAGAAGGGTCTCAGACACGGAAGACACCCTGAGGGAACACCATACAGACATCCGGGCCCTACAGGTAAAAGTAAAAACCCTAGAGACCAGAGCCGAGGACGCCAAGAACCGCAACAGGCGCAATAACCTGCGTGTCCTTGGCCTCCCGGAAGGAGCGGAGGGGGAAGACCCGGTAGGCTTTATGGAGGGCCTACTACCAGCATTACTCCCCAGGGCTAAATTCTCCCAACACTTCTCCATAGAGAGAGCCCACCGTATCCCAGCAACTAGAGGCCCCCAGGGAGCTCCGCCACGCACCTTCATATTCAAGTTGTTACATTACCGAGATCGGGATACAGTCCTGCGGGCGGCCCGACTGCAAGGAGAGCTTAAATTTGAAAACACGAAAATCCTCATATTCCCAGATTACACCGTGGAGACCCAGCGCCAAAGGAAGGTTTTTGACCACGTTAGAGGAATGCTACGTCAGAAGGGACTAAAATATAGCATGCTCTTTCCGGCCAAGCTGCGGGTCCAGGATGGGGAACGTGCCCAGTTCTTTACTTCACCAAGAGACGCAGCGGCCTGGGTTGAATCGCTCACTATTTGACCCCTTCAATGCCATGCTGTGAACTCTGTACCCTGACTTGCTATCTACTTGACACCACCTATTTGCATTCCTGCACTAAGACAAAGCTCCCATTGCCCACGGAGGATTCGTTGTGACTGTGATAGGAAGAAGTGCCCACCCAGGGAGTATTTGCCATGCACTCCTCTTTTGATTGACAACTACAGTACTGTGGCTAGATGCCGATGTGGGAGATGACGCAAACAAGGAATCCAGAGAACGGGGATTCCTGAGGACTATCCCCTCTCTCCTTGACAGGAATTGTTTCGGAGGCCAGGAGTTGAACTGCAAGTATCCGTGGATACTCCTACTTGAGTGGGCGGGACAACTCACCCTCAGATTTTGAATGACTGCAGTCACAGTGTCCTTGAACATCTCCACAAAAATCGGCCGCCATTGAGGACTCCCACTTCGGAGAAGGTTGAGGAGTTGCGGGGGGAAAAGTAGGTGCTATTGATGCACCTTTCCCCCCCAGTTTAAATCTTATTTACCACTTATGTCCTACGGCAGCCTCCGGAGTTGGGAGGATTTACACGGGATGTCCCTTCTCAATATTATGGATTAGCCTATTTCATACGCATCTGGGGGGACTGTAGGGGCACTGTGCTCTGGGTGCATAGCTGTAGCGTGTCAGGTGTTTGTTCTTTTTTTTTCTTCTTATTTCTTTGTTTTGTCATTTATGAGTAACAGGGGTTCGGATTTGCCTTACTCTTTAGTTGAATCCCCCCGAGTTTGAAGCATGTTCCCCCCAGGGAAACCGGGTGATTTACACACAATATCCTTGCCGGATGGTTCTATGAACGTTTAGTGGAGAGGCTGAGTACCTCTTGCACATTGCCCTCATGCTGAGCTGGTTAGCTCAATTCTTTTTGGGGAGGGATGCCCTCCTACTGAGATGGGGGATGGGCGGGGTGGGGGGTTGGGTCAGTTGGTTGGTTTGGTCTACTGTTGTGGGCCTTATGTTCTTATTGTTTTTTTTACTTTTATTTTTATCTGTATGGTATAAGACAATATCATTGACGCTGGTTTACAGCGTTACACTTCGGTTCTCATTGTCCCATCAATGCTTCTGTGAATCTAGTTGCCTGATCGGGGGAAGTCGGCTCCATATCTGTCACCCCCCATTATTGACCCATTCTATAAATGTCCTCCCTTAGAATAATCTCCTGGAACACCAGGGGTCTCAATTCACCTATTAAACGATCCCTTGTGTTTCAATTTGTCAAGTCATATCAGCCTCATATCTGTCTGTTCCAGGAGACGCATTTAGTGGGAAAGAAAACTTTGAGCCTTAAAAAACCGTGGGTGGGATACCATTATCATTCAACCTATTCCACTTTTTCTAGAGGAGTGAGCATTTTGATCCTCAAGACTCTCCCTTTTAGACTCCTCGATCTGGCACTAGACCCTAACGGCAGGTTTGTGGTAATTCACGCATTAATACATCATGTCCCTTGGGTAATAGTCGGTCTATACCTCCCACCTCCAGCTTCTCTCCAGGTCCTAAACCAAATAACGGCAAAAATTGCCGAATTTTCCACTGAGAATGTAGTCCTCTTAGGAGACTTTAATCTAGTTCCGGATGCAGGAATTGACAGGATGACCCCTTCGGGTACGTCCCGTGGTGGAAGACTGGCTGATTGGGCTGACACCTACGGTCTCTTTGATCTATGGCGCTGGAAATTCCCTCAAGCTAGAGAGTACACATGCCATTCCTCATCTCATAGAACCTTCTCCCGCATTGACCTTGTCTATGCGGGGGGACTGGTTCTCCCTAAAGTGAGGGACGTTAGAATCCTCCCACGAGGTGTTTCGGACCACGCTCCGCTCTTATTAGAATTGGACCTTTTGCTGGATCCATCAGATAAAATCTGGCGTTTGTCCAGATACTGGGTCTCAGACATGGAGGTGGAACCGAGATACAGGGAGGAGATGGACTCATATTGGACGATAAACACAGATACAGCCTCGGCCTCTTCTGTATGGGATGCCTTTAAGGCATTTTCTAGGGGACAATATCAGCATATAATCTCAAAGGTCCGTAGGGAGCGTAGGAGGGAGCTGACCAATCTGGAAGCGGAAACGACAAGGCAGGAGGCAATATATATTAGATCGCCGGACCCACAATCCTATGCCCGGTTACAGTCCCTTTTGCGAGAGACTCTCCTATTAAGGACAGCTTTGACGCAAAAGAAAATCCTACATCAAACTCAGAGGATATTTGAGCAAGGAGAGCGGACA
Organism: Lithobates clamitans; assembly: GCA_037952925.1. Lineage (NCBI taxonomy): Eukaryota > Metazoa > Chordata > Amphibia > Anura > Ranidae > Lithobates > Lithobates clamitans. Next base: position 4,903,692 of record JBBGZY010000449.1, read on the forward strand.
GGCCACTTGCTGGCTTGGCTCTCCAGGGAACAAACCATGGGAATGTCTATAGGGCAGATTCGGGCGGCGGACGACTCACTCCTCTCCACTCCAGCCGAAATCAACCGCGAATTTCTCTCCTTTTACCAAACGTTATATACATCCAGGGTGTCCTATGTACCCGACGAACTTGCGGCCTACCTAGGGAATGTAGACATCCCTGTACTCACCCCAACATATGCCGATAAACTAGATGCCCCTATAAAAATTGAGGAAATTCAAAAAGCGTTTAAATGATGCAAACAGGCAAGACACCGGGACCAGACGGTTTCCCGGTAGAGTTTTACAAACTTTATGCAGAACAATTAGCCCCTAAGCTCCAAAAATTATTTTCCAAATCTATGGAGGAAGGCTGCCTTCCAGATTCCATGCACGAGGCGGTGATAGTCGTTATCCCCAAACCGAGGAAAGACCCGACCCTATGCTCCTCATATAGACCCATATCTCTACTCAATGTAGACACAAAAAATCTCTCCAAGGTCCTAGCAAATAGACTGAACACAGTAATCACGGCCTTAATACACCCAGACCAGACGGGGTTTATGCCCGGGAGGGGTACTGATATAAACATTCGTCGCCTACACACACACATAGCAATCGCCTCCTCGGAGGGGGGGGCGTGGTGGCCTCACTCGACGCCGAGAAGGCCTTCGACTTGGTGGAGTGGGGCTACCTATGGGGGGTCCTTGATAGGTTTGGGTTTGGTCCCAGATTTCTGGCTTGGATCCGTTTGCTCTACTTTCATCCAACAGCCAGGGTCTGTACCAATGGGTCCCTCTCTGAGGCGTTCACACTAGGGAGGGGCACGAGGCAGGGGTGTCCGCTGTCCCCGGCGCTGTTCGCCCTAGCGCTGGAGCCTTTGGCCACCCTTCTGAGGGCGGACGATTCAGTCAAAGGGATCCGAGTGGGTCCTTTGGTAGAAAAACTCTCCCTATATGCCGATGACTCCCTCCTCTACTTAGCGGACGCCTCTGCCTCTCTAAAAGCAGCCTTAGAAATAATTAACAAATTTGGCCACTTCTCTGGTATTAAAATTAATTGGAACAAATCAGTCCTTTTTCCCCTCAACCCAACAATGCCCCTGATAGATACTGGAACTCCCTTACAGTGGACGCAGGACTTCACATACTTAGGGGTGAGAGTGGGGAATGATCTTTCTGGTTACATAGAAAAGAACATAAGTCCGGTACTTTCTCAGCTTCAGCAGAAGTGCTCCACCTGGAAGACCCTCCCTTTGACCCCAGTAGGAAGGGGAAATCTCTTAAAAATGATCTTCCTACCAAAATTTCTATATTATTTTAGACAAACCCCAATACCAATTCCCAAATCTTTCTTTCAGCGGTTTGAAAACATAGTGGTCTCATTTATTTGGGCAGGCAAATCGCAGAGAATAGCGAAACGCATACTATATCTCCCGTTATCTAGGGGTGGTCTGGCATTGCCCAATTTTCTGGTTTAATATTGGGCAGCAGTCTTAGTAACGGTGCGGTGGTGGTTTTCCCAATCCCGATTTAACCCAGCAATTACACTGGAGGCGGCCCTCCTGGGGTCATATGCAGCCCTGTCTAATCTGCCATATAGGGGAGTGAGGGCTAGTAATGCGGTTACGGGCCTTATGAGAGCTACCATCCAGGTGTGGAAATCCTCTAGAGCTGCTCTCCTGGAGCAAACCTGTATCTCTCCACATACCCCACTATGGGCTAATCCTATGCTCCCTCACCTACTCACTATCCCTGATCCTGCGAGCTGGGCTAAGAAAGGTATTGTTACATTGAAACACGTCATCAAAAGGGGGACTGTGGTCCCGTTTCGGGAGCTACAGTCGTCCCATGCGGTGCCAGCATCCTTCCTATTTAGATATCGGCAGCTACACCATGCTCTTAAAGCCCAGTTTCCCTCCCAGGTGACGCTTCAACCGGACCCAATTGAGCGTCTCCTGATTTCAGGTGTACTGGAGAAACCTCTTTCATCCCTATACCTCCACCTTACAGTGGCGCACGATGTAAAAAATGACAGGGCAATGGCCAAGTGGCAGGCCGATATCCCCTCCCTAGGGGAGGAGGAATGGGAAGAATGTTTAACCGTCTTCATTCCGTCTATGATTGCGGCTAGAGACAGGTTTATCCAACTAAAATTCTTACACAGAGCCTATTACACGCCACGGAGGTTAGCGAATATCTATCCTGGACTTAATCCCAATTGCAACAGATGTGGCGTGGAGGTGGGCTCCTTTTTCCATGTTGTCTGGTCCTGTTCTAGGTTACGTCCATACTGGTCCTCGGTAGCAGATACTCTAGGGACAATATGTGGAGTCCAAATACCGCTTGACCCCCTAACCCTACTGCTGAGCCATTTAGATGATATAGAAGGGGACCGTTATGTTAAACTCTGTCTAACCTATTCACTATTCTATGCTAGGAGGGAGATTCTTCTCAGGTGGAAGCAAAAGGAACCTCCATCCATAGAGACGTTTCGGAAATCGATTAATAATGTGTTACCCTTATACAGACTTACTTATAAAAGTAGAAACTGCCCACAAAAATATGATAAAATTTGGTCGAACTGGGTAGATGCGTGCGGATGAGCAAAAGTCGAGGACTGCGGTATTGGAGAGATAATTAGAGCCTATATTTTGTCTGGTGTGGTGAGGTAGGACTGAACTAGTATTGGACCTCCGAGCCCGGAGCTATTAATTCTGGTCATTTGTGGGCCGAGTTGGGATCGATGCTGGCCCCCCCCTTTCTCCCCCCTGGCCCCTCCCCCCTAGCCCCTCCTTAGCCTTCCCCCCTCCTCTTCTTCCTCCCTTCTTCCCCCCTCTTCTTCTTCCTTTCTCCCCCCCCCCCCTCCCATCTTGCTCCCTACATTTTCCCTCCCCCCCGCCCCCCTCCTTTACTTCTGACTAGGGGGACAAGGAACAGCCAATATCGAACAGATTAGATTTCCGCACCCTTCTTTAACTCTACTACACACATGAATGCATACGATGTTATAACCCATCTACCAAAGGGGGAAAAAACAAAAAACAAATTGAGAACTGTGGATACACTAAGCACTGTTAGAAGATGACATGTAAATATATTATATATGTATGTACCACTGCAGAACTCTAGCTGTTTATCTGTCACAAGATTTATGTAAGACTTCTGTTAAATCTGTATTGTCTTATTGCTCAATAAAAACCTTTTCTGTTAAAAAAAAAAAAAAAATGATTGTAAAGTCAGAAGGTTTTTTTATCTTAATGCAGCAGGCCCCCCTCAGCCCCCCTAATATTTACCTGAGGTCCTTCTAGATCCAACGATGTCACAGGAGTGTCTCGGCTGCCCACTTCCTCTCCCCATTGGCTGAGACAGCAGCGTGGTGCCATTGGCTCCTGCTGCTGTCAATCAAAGTCAGACAGTCAATGAGGAGAGAAAGGGGGCGGACCGGTCCACGGCTCCGTGTCTGAATAGACACAGGGAGCTGTGGCTTGGCTTGAGTGCCCCCATAGCAAGCTGCTTGCTGTGGGGACACTCAACAGGAGGGAGGGGCCAGGAGCACTGAAGAGGGACCCGAGAAGAGGATGATCAGGGCTGCTCTGTGCAAAACCACTGCACGGAGCAGGTAAGTATAACATGTTTGTTATTTTTAACTAAAGAAAAATTAGACTTTGCAATCACTTTAATAGCAGGATCATAGACTAAATGTATTAATCATTCATCTAACTGGGCATCTTCTGCAATCAAGGTATACACACAACATAACGATAAAGGTCTGAACCATAAATGGCCAATCGGGTTCAAATAGATTTTGTAGCAGCTTCATGATGGAGTGTTGATTTTGTTGTGATATGTTTTAATAGATTAAATAATGAAAAAAGGAGAATTATTTTTGGCCTTTTACCAATTTCGGTTTTCTACTGTTGCCGATATTTCCCCAATGTGCAGAGTGGGATAATCGTTGCACGGGGCATTCTGTGTGAGGAGCTGTTTGGTTGTCCCTCTATGCAGCATCCTATTCTGCACATAAATGTTTTCATACAGTGAGAAAAAAAAAGTTTTTTGGTTAAAAGGATGCAGCATTTGATTTTCTACATTTATTCAGTATGAAGGTATCGCATGCCAGAAAATAAAAGACCTGTTTTTCTAATTAACCTGAAACACAGCATAACACTGCATTATTATTGCAAAAAAACACTGATTTTAAATCAAGATACATGTGCCTTGGATCCAGAATCGTACTGTTTTTTTCTGGTGCTTGTAGTTTCTTACTTCCAATCTTTATAGATACAGGCAGTATATCAGCTCTGTATGCAATATATATTGATATCAGCATAAAAACATATATATTTTTTGCAATGGTTATGTTTCACCACCTGTCTCTCTCCAAAAGAATCAACTGGGGCAACAAATTATAACAAGTCTCTACTATGATTATAATTACCGTATTTATCGGCGTATAACACGCACTTTTCCCCCCTTAAAATCAGGGGAAAATCATGGGTGCGTGTTATACGCCAATCCCCTGCAATCCGGAGCTGCCAGATTTTCAAAATCGCCGATCGCGATTTGAAAATGGCGCCGCCGGCGCCGAAATACACAGTGCCGGTCCTCGGCTCTTCTCGGCCACTTTCGTCTTCACTCGAGCGCCGCCCGAACCTAGCCGAGTGTACTCGGCTAGGTTCGGATAGCTCCGCTCGGGACTACGAGTGGAGCCGAAAGTGAACGAGAGCCGCCGAGAAGAGCCGAGGACCGGCTCTGTGTATTTCGGCGCCGGCGGCGCCATTTTCAAATCGCGGTCGGCGATTTTGAAAGACAGGATGGCAGGGGTCACAGGAGGCAAGGCTGCACTGACAAGGCTGCACTGGGGAAGGCTGCACTGACAAGGCTGCACTGGGGAAGGCTGCACTGACAAGGCTGCACTGACATGGCTGCACTGGGGAAGGCTGCACTGACATGGCTGCACTGGGGCAAGGCTGCACTGAGAAGGCTGCAATGATGAGCATTTAAATGTAAGGTTTTTTTCCTTCAACTTCCCTCCTAAAAGTTTTTTTTCCTTAAAATTCCCTACTAAATGGGGCTGCGCGTTATACGCCGGCGCGTGTTATACGCCAATAAATACGGTATCTTAAAACACTAGTGTTTGCTTTCCTTGCTTCCACATATGCAAAAAATGGTTTATTTTGTCTCATTTTTATGGATAACTAAACTGTATATAAACCATAAAAAAATATAAAATATATGTTTTAAAATGTGTATAGTTTCCCTTTTGTGCCCTGCTAAAATCTCAATCCAAATCATACAAATAAAATTAGGTTACAGCCAAGTAGATTAAATAAGCTGTTTGAAGTTTGGAATAAGTTTGGAATAAGTTGTTCCAAACTACGGTGACAAACCCAATCAAAATATAAGAGGTGGTGGTACCTCACTAGGTTTCTCAAGAGCAGGCAGTGAGAGGTCAAACTGCAATACATTAATGTTTGGGATCAATTAATTTATTTTATAATAAAAATCTATAGGCTGTTAACAGTTTCTTCTGATTTTAAATCACCAGCATCCCTTTATTAAGTTCTGCTCTTCCTCCTCCTCCTCCCCTCCTCCTCTGTCATATTTGGAACATTGGGGGGGGGGGGGGGCGGTTAACTAGCTTTGACAGGTACCCACTGCCACTTCCACTCGGATCACCTAGGCCAGGCATGTCAAAAGTCCGGCCCGTGGGCCAATTGCGGTCCGCTTTTAGGTTTCAAACGGCCCCAATGGTAATTTGGCTATATATATTTTTTTTGTGGCCTCCGATGACTCCCCAAGCGCCGCGGGGGCCACAAAAGATATATACCATCATTTATTTATATATAAGTGCCTTGGAGAGAACAGGGAGGGGGCGGGACGAGCGCCGACAAAATACATACAGTGGGAATTTTTCTGTTTACACGACGGCCTGTGTAATAGGAAGTCCCGTCTCTTGGGCTGTATTGGACGACTGTTCTATCTATCATAGAAGGCGGGACTTTGTATTAAAGAGGCCGCCGAGAAAACAGGAGATTCCCATGTATGTAATCTGTTGGCGCCGCCCCCCTCCCTGTCCCCTCCGAGGCTGCAGATGGACATGGATCAGGCTGCACTGATGGCAATGGTAAGGCTGCATTCATGTCAATGGTCAGGCTGCATTCATGCAATAGTGAGGCTGCATTCATGTCAGTGGTGAGGCTGCATTCATGCAATGGTGAGGCTGCATTCATTCAATGGTAAGGCTGTATTCATGCAATGGTGAGGCCGTATTCATGCAATGGTGAGGCTGCATTCATGCAATTGTGAGGCTGCATTCATGCAATAGTGAGGCTGCATTCATGTCAATGGTGAGGTTGCATTCATGCAATGGTGGGGCTGCATTTATGCAATTGTGAGGCTGCATTCATGCAATGGTGAGGCTGCATTCATGTCAATAGTGAGGCTGCATTCATGCAATGGTGAGGCTGCCTTCATGTCAGTGGTGAGGCTGCATTCATGTCAGTGGTGAGGCTGCATTCATGTCAATGGTGAGGCTGCATTAATGCAATGGTGAGGCTGCATTCATGTCAATAGTGAGGCTGCATTCATGCAATTGTGAGGCTGCATTCATGTTAATGGTGAGGCTGCATTTGAGGCTGCATTCATGGCAATGGTAAGCCCGCATTCATGGCAAAGAACAGGGAGGGAGCGGGACGAGCGCCGACAAAATACATACAGTGGGAATTTTTCTGTTTACACGACGGCCTGTGTAATAGGAAGTCCCGTCTCTTGGGCTGCCATTGGACGACTGTTCTATCTATCATAGAAGGCGGGACTTTGTATTAAAGAGGCCGCCGAGAAAACAGGAGATTCCCATGTATGTAATCTGTTGGCGCCGCCCCCCTCCCTGTCCCCTCCGAGGCTGCATATGGACATGGATCAGGCTGCACTGATGGCAATGGTAAGGCTGCATTCATGTCAATGGTCAGGCTGCATTCATGCAATAGTGAGGCTGCATTCATGTCAGTGGTGAGGCTGCATTCATGCAATGGTGAGGCTGCATTCATTCAATGGTAAGGCTGTATTCATGCAATGGTGAGGCTGTATTCATGCAATGGTGAGGCTGCATTCATGCAATTGTGAGGCTGCATTCATGCAATAGTGAGGCTGCATTCATGTCAATGGTGAGGTTGCATTCATGCAATGGTGGGGCTGCATTTATGCAATTGTGAGGCTGCATTCATGCAATGGTGAGGCTGCATTCATGTCAATAGTGAGGCTGCATTCATGCAATGGTGAGGCTGCCTTCATGTCAGTGGTGAGGCTGCATTCATGTCAGTGGTGAGGCTGCTATCATGTCAATGGTGAGGCTGCATTAATGCAATGGTGAGGCTGCATTCATGTCAATAGTGAGGCTGCATTCATGCAATTGTGAGGCTGCATTCATGTTAATGGTGAGGCTGCATTTGAGGCTGCATTCATGGCAATGGTAAGGCCGCATTCATGGCAATGGTAAGGCTGCATTCATGGCAATGGTAAGGCTGTATTCATGGCAATGGTAAGGCTGCATTCATGGCAATGGGGAGGCTGCATTCATGGCACTTGTGAGGTTGCTGATGGGCACTAATTAGGCTGCATTGATGGGCACTGACCATTATTTTGCTTAACAGGTCTTTCTTTAAAATTAATTTTTTTTCCTGAAACTACCCTCTTAACCACTTCCCATCCCAGCCATTCTAATATGATGGCCACAGGAACACTTTGTCCCTCTGGGCGGCCGTCATATGACATCCTCGGCTTCCCGGCATTGTAGGGGATGCACGCGCGCCACGTCACTAAGGAGCCCATGCGCGTGCCTGGCGGCCGCGATGTCCGCCAGGCACCCACGATTGCTCATCACAGAGCAGGAAAGTGGATCTGTGTGTGTGAACACCGATCAGTCTCCTCTCCTCGTCAGTCCCCTCCCCCCACAGTTAGAATCACTTCCTAGGTAACACATTTAACCCCTTGATTGCCCTCTAGTGTTAACCCCTTCCCTGCCAGTGACATTTACACCGTAATCAGTGCATATTTATAGCACTGATCGCTGTATAATTGTCAATGGTCCCAAAATAGTGTCAAAAGTGTATGATCCGTCCGCCGCAATGTCACACTCCCGATAAAAATTGCAGATTGCCGCCATTACTAGTAAAAAACAAAATAATAATAAAAATACCATTTATCAATAACCTATTTTGTAGGCGCTATAACTTTGGCGCAATCCAATCAATATACACTTATTGCAATTTTTTTTTGACCAAAAATATGTAGAATACATATCGGTCTAAACTGATGAAAAAAATTGTTTTTGTTTTTTTAAAATTGGGATATTTATTGTAACAAAAAGTAAAAAATATTGTGTTTCTTTTCAAAATTGTCGGTCTTTTTTTGTTTATAGCGCAAAAAATAAAAACAGCAGAGGTGATCAAACAGCACCAACAGAAAGCTCTATTTGTGGGGGGAAAAAAATGACCAAAATTTCATTTGGGTACAACGTCGCACGACCACGCAATTGTCATTCAAAATGTTACAGCGCTGAAAGCTGAAAATTGTCATTGGGGTGAAAATGCCCTGTATTGAAGTGGTTAAAGTGAAGGTGCGTGTTATACGCCGATAAATATGGTATATCCAAATAATAAGCCCAAGCTCATCCTTAGTCCTGAGCGGTGCTCAGGGATTCGTTGGGGGCCACAAAAGATATATATATATATATATATATATATATATATATATATATATATATATATATATATATATATATATATATATATCAAAATAACATGCCCGAGCTCATCTTTTTACCACACACAGCCACAAAGGCAAGAGAATTCTTGTTGGGCAGTGTATTAGTGCTTGGATGAGCACACTTATGCCGTGAACACACGAGCGGAATGTCCGACAGAAAAAGTCCGATGGGAGCTTTTCATCGTATGTTCTGATCGTGTGTATGCCCCACTGGACTTTGTACGTCGAAAATTCTGACGGACCTAGAAAGGGAACATGTTCTAAATTTTTCCAACGGAACCAATTCCTATCGGGAAAAAAGCTTGTCTGTATGCTGTTCTGACGTACCAAATACAGCGCATGCTCTGAAGCAAGTATGAGACGGAAGAGCTTGAGCGGAATTCCGTAGGGAAAACCGGTCGTGTGTACAGGGCATTAGACGAAATTTTAATGGCAGAGGTGTAACTAGAATCTTCAGGGCCCCGATGTAAGAAACCATGGAGGGCCCTCCTGACCCCCGGACAGGGCTCTTTTCTCCGAGCCCGATGGCGGAACACCAGGGTCCGGTCGCAAGTGGGTGTCTGCATGTAAAGGAATCGATCCCCCCCCCCCCGCTTCTCCTCCTCTCCCTCCCACAGGCATTCAGCGGCTGCAGGAGGAAAATGGAGAGATGGGTTCCTCTATGTCAGTGTTTCTCAATCTTTTTCCAGTCAGAGCACCCTTGAAGTGGCTGCACTGCAACCACCCTGCAACTGTGTGCATTGCATGCAGTTGCAGCATAGTGATGATGCATTTAAGGGGTTAAAACAGGCGGTCAGGAGGCAACATATTGCCTCTTTACCGGCTGCCAAATGCCTCTGAAAAGCGATCTGAGCATGGATCACTTTTCAGAGGAACAGCATTTTTTTTGCTGGTACTATGGACAAGCAAAAAAAAAAAAAATTGGTTCTAATGGGACACATATAGGGGGTCAGGATTAAAAGCGCATACATAAAATGTGCATATATACATGTAAACACACATACATACACACACACACACATAAATACACACACACATTTTATATATATATATATATATATATAAATGCACATATGCACACACATATAAACCAGTGGCAGATGGTGCTCAACATTTTTGGGGGGTGCAAGCAAACTGAAAAATTCTTTAAAAAAAAACGCATCAATTGCAGCCTCACTGTGCTCATCAAACGCAGCCACTGTGTACATCAATTGCCACCACTGTGCCCATCATATGCAGCCACTGTGCCCATCAAACTCAGTCACTGTGCCCATCAAACTCAGTCACTGTGCCTATCAAACGCAGCCACTGTGCCCATCAAACGCAGCCACTGTGCCTATCAAACGCAGTCACTGTGCCTATCAAACGCAGTCACTGTGCCCATCAAACTCAGTCACTGTGCCTATCAAACGCAGCCACTGTGCCCATCAAATGCAGCCACTGTGCTCATCAAACGCAGCCACTGTGCCCATCAATTGCCACCACTGTGCCCATCATATGCAGCCACTGTGCCCATCAAACTCAGTCACTGTGCCCATCAAACTCAGTCACTGTGCCTATCAAACGCAGCCACTGTGTCCATCAAACGCAGCCACTGTGCCTATCAAACGCAGTCACTGTGCCTATCAAACGCAGCCACTGTGCCCATCAATTGCCACCACTGTGCCCTTCATATGCAGCCACTGTGCCCATCAAACGCAGCCACAGTGCCCATCAAACGCAGTCACTGTGCCTATCAAACGCAGCCCTTGTGCACATCAATTGCCACCACTATGCCCTCAAACACAGTCACTGTGCCTATCAAACGCTGCCACTGTCCCCATTAATTACCACCACTATGCCCTCAAACGCAGCCACTTTGCCCATCAAACGCAGCCACTGTGCCCATCAATTGCCACCCCTGTGCCCTCAAACGCAGTCACTGTGCCCATCAAACGCAGCCACTGTGCCCATCAATTGCCACCCCTGTGCCCTCAAACGCAGTCACTGTGCCCATCAAACGCAGGCACTGTGCCCATCTATTGCCACCACTGTGCCCTCAAACGCAGTCACTGTGCCTATCAATTGCCACCACTGTGCCTATGAAATGCAGCCACTGTGCCCATCAAACACAGCCACTGTGCCCATCAAACGCAGCCACTGTGCCCATCAAACTCAGTCACTGTGCCTATCAAACGCAGCCACTGTGCCTATCAAACGTAGCCACTGTGCCCATCAAACGCAGCCACTGTGCCCATCAATTGCCACCACTGTGCCCATCAATTGCCACCACTGTGCCTATGAAACGCAGTCACTGTTTCTATCAAACGCAGCCACTGTGCCTATCAAACGCAGCCACTGTGCCCATCAAACGCAGTCACTGTGCCTATCAAACGCAGCCACTGTGCCCATCAATTGCCACCACTGTGCCCATCAATTGTCACCACTGTGCCTATGAAACGCAGCCACTGTGCCCATCAAATGCAGCCACTGTGCCCATTAAACTCAGTCACTGTGCCTATCAAACGCAGCCACTGTGCCCCGTTAAACGCAGTCACTGTGCCTATCAAACGCAGTCACTGTGCCTATCAATTGCCACCACTGTGCCTATAAAACGCAGCCACTGTGCCCATCAAACGCAGCCACTGTGCCCATCAAACTCAGTCACTGTGCCTATCAAACGCAGCCACTGTGCCCATCAAACGCAGCCACTGTGCCCATCAATTGCCACCACTGTGCCCATCAATTGCCACCACTGTGCCTATGAAACGCAGACACTGTGCCCATCAAACGCAGCCACTGTGCCCATCAAACTCAGTCACTGTGCCCATCAAACGCAGCCACTGTGCCCAAACGCAGTCACTGTGCCCATCAATTGCCACCACTGTGCCCATCAATTGCCACCACTGTGCCTATGAAACGCAGCCACTGTGCCCATCAAACGCAGCCACTGTGCCCATCAAACTCAGTCACTGTGCCTATCAAACGCAGCCACTGTGCCCATCAAACGCAGTCACTGTGCCTATCAAACGCAGTCACTGTGCCTATCAATTGCCACCACTGTGCCTATGAAACGCAGCCACTGTGCCCTGAAACGCAGCCACTGTGCCATCAAATGCTGCCACTGTGACCCCCCTGCCCGCTCACAGTCTGCCCGGCACTTACCCTGTCTCGATGGGGCAGCGGGTGACGGCGATGAGCGGGGTCCTCCATGCGTCTCCTACCATCCTCTCCTCCTGATAGGCATCCAATAGCGGCGCCCGTTGTTTCAGCCAATCAGGTGATGGGTAACAGACCCGAGCACCTGATTGGTGGAGAGGCGGTTCAGTGTTAGGAAAGCGAATATTTATTCGCTTTTCTTACACACCTGGGTGGACTGTGAGCGCCAAGCATGGCACTCGTAGTTCACCTATTTTGAAGCCTATTAGTGCTTAAAAAACACCCCCGCCGGTGTCATTCAGGCGCCCGGCGTCCAAAAAGGGGCCAGGCGTCTGAATAGGGGGGGCAGTGGCGGCCATAGATAGATTCACGCTATGCATGAATCTATCTATTTGTGATAGAGGGGTGCCTGGAGGGAGGGGGCGGCGCCCATGCGCCCCTATGGATGCACCGCCACTGATATAAACACATACACATACATACACACACATATACATAGATGCACACACATTCACACACATAGATGCACACACACATGCACATACACACACACACATACATACACACACATGCACACACACATACATACATGCACATACATATAAACATCTGGCGCTCTTTGAAAAAAGTTTGGACACCCCTGACCTAGGCGATCCCCCCCACCTGCCTACAACCTTCTGGGACATCACAGGTTCCAGAAGGCTGTGGTACCATTCACAAATCGCAGCGCAGTTCACACATGCACAGTGGGCAGGAGGCTGTGAAGCCCCAAGGAGCCACAGTCAGCTGCCCACAGTTAACATGCCAGTGCAGGGGACAGGAGACTGGTAAAGAAACCGGCTCAGTTGAGGGCAGTGCTGGATCCCTGGAAAGGTGAATGTCTGTTAATTAAAAGTCAGCAGCTACAGTTTTGTAGCAACAAAGTAGAACAAAAAAAAATATATATTTTACGGCTTATGCACACGGGAACAGAGGGCTATTCACTGTCAAGAAGCACCCAGGAGACACAGGTGATTCTGTACAGACGTGGCCAATAGCCTGTACAAATCAATGACACGCTGACAGATGCTGTGGCTATTCAGATGTAACCACACATTCAAGTCACCCTAGATGCACACTGGACTGCTCATCTATTCCCGTATGAATGTATCTACTCGGATGTGGGCTTACATCAACAAAAGAGACCTATCTGAGGAAGAACACAGAATGGAAGTAAAACCCAGGATAAAAAAAAGAAGCAAATAATAGAACTAATAATATATAAAGAGATAGAAAACACTTGCACTTCACAGGGAAAAGAAAGTAAAGGAAATTTTAAAGTAGTTAATGTAGATTTGAAGAAAAAAGAAGAAAAGTTATTTGAAAAAGGGCTAAAATTTGGCTAAAATTTGCTTTAAATAAGAGATTAGATAAGACTGTTGCTGTACACCCGTTTGTGAGGAAAATTAATTAAAAAAAAAAATTTGGATTAAAGATTGCGCAAAAGGTAAATATAAATAGTAACATATTTACCATTCTAAAAAAAAAAACCTTGTGTTTTGTAATGAAGAAAACACAGGCAATGAATGTGTGGAGGTTTTCAAAAAAAGTGGTTCTAGAGGCTCTTAAAATGAAAAATATAACTAGTAATAGTATGTCTAAGGAAAACATTGAAGGAATTACAAATTTGAGGTGATAGTGTAATAAAACCGGCAGTTAAGAAAGGGGGACTAGTCATGGGGGGGGGGGGGGACAAATATGAAAAAGCAGTAAAAAAGACAATTAAGGGATTTTAATCCCTTAATTATATAAGGATTTTAATCCTCATATAAAAGGAAGGAAAAACATTAAAGAAGAATATAAGAAAGTCTTGAAAATATAGCTTAGAGAAGGGAAAGAAAAATGATGTAATAATTAAAAAAAAAAGAATACTAACATACAGTTAATAAACAACAAAATAACAGTTTGTTGTTTACTAATTGTTTACAAGTATAAAACATTAACTCATTATTCATTCATTTATAATTGGTATATGTATAGCACATATTGATTTATTATTAATCATTGCTCATTGTACATGTGGATATATTAGGTCATTTACCACATATTATTCACAGTATATTATCAATCCAATAGCACAACACAGACCTGATCACAGATGTGGAAATACGGGGCAATTTAGGTAACAGCGATCACAGGTCAATTAGTTTCAGTATAAATCACACAAATAGGAAACATAAAGGGAATACAAAGACATTGAATTTCAAAAGAGCCAACTTCCCTAAACTACAAACCTTGCTAAAAGGCATAAATTGGGATAAAATATTAGGAACAAAGAATACGGAGGAGAGATGGGTTTGCTTTAAGAGCATATTAAATAAGGGCATTAGCCAATGTATCCCATTGGGTAATAAATTTAAAAGAGCGAACAAAAATCCTGGATGGCTTAACTCCAATGTAAAAATGCATATAAAAGCAAAGGAGAAGGCCTTCAAAAAATACAAGGTTGAGGGATCATCCTCAGCATTCAGACTTTATAAAGAATGCAATAAGAAATGTAAGGGTGCAATTAGGAAGGCTAAGATAGAACATGAAAGACACATAGCGGAGGAGAGCAAAAAAAATCCCAAGAAATTCTTTAAGTATGTAAACAGTAAAAAAGGGAGGACAGACCATATTGGCCCCATAAAGAATGAGGAAGGACATCTGGTTACAAAGGATGGGGAGATGGCAAAGGTATTGAATTTATTCTTCTCCTCAGTCTTCACGAGTGAATCGGGGGGCTTCAGTAACCAAAACTGCAGTGTTTATCCTCATGACACAACACAGGTAGCACCTCCATGGTTAACAGAGGACGGAATTAAAATTAGAATTGAGAAACTTAACATTAATAAATCACCGGGACCAGATGGCTTGCATCCGAGGGTACTTAGGGAACTCAGTCAGGTGATTGCCAGACCGTTGTTCCTAATTTTTACAGACAGTCTATTGACTGGAATGGTACCAGCTGATTGGAGAAAAGCCAATGTAACACCAATATTTAAAAAGGGCCCAAAAAAACATCCCTGGAAATTACAGACCAGTTAGCCTAACATCAATAGTATGTAAAATCTTGGAGGGGATGATAAGGGACTATATACAAGATTTTAGTAATAAGAACGATATCATTAGCAGTAATCAGCATGGATTCATGAAGAATCGTTCTTGCCAAACCAATCTATTAACCTTCTATGAGGAGGTGAGTTGCCATCTAGATAAAGGAATGCCCGTAGACGTGGTGTATCTGGATTTTGCAAAAGCATTTGACACAGTTCCCTATAAACGTTTACTGTACAAAATAGGGTCCGTTGGCATGGACCATAGGGTGAGTACCTGGATTGAAAACTGGCTACAAGGGCGTGTTCAGAGGGTGGTGATAAATGGGGAGTACTCAGAATGGTCAGGGGTGGGTAGTGGGGTTCCCCAGGGTTCTGTGCTGGGACCAATCCTATTTAATTTGTTTATAAACGATCTGGAGGATGGGATAAACAGTTCAATCTCTGTATTTGCAGACGATACTAAGCTAAGCAGGGCAATAACTTCTCCGCAGGATGTGGAAACCTTGCAAAAAGACCTGAACAAATTAATGGGGTGGGCGACTACATGGCAAATGAGGTTCAATGTAGAAAAATGTAAAATAATGCATTTGGGTGGCAAAAATATGAATGCAATCTATACACTGGGGGGAGAACCTCTGGGGGAATCTAGGATGGAAAAGGACCTGGGGGTCCTAGTAGATGATAGGCTCAGCAATGGCATGCAATGCCAAGCTGCTGCTAATAAGGCAAACAGAATATTGGCATGCATTAAAAGGGGGATCAACTCCAGAGATAAAACGATAATTCTCCCGCTCTACAAGACTCTGGTCCGGCCGCACCTGGAGTATGCTGTCCAGTTCTGGGCACCAGTCCTCAGGAAGGATGTACTGGAAATGGAGCGAGTACAAAGAAGGGCAACAAAGCTAATAAAGGGTCTGGAGGATCTTAGTTATGAGGAAAGGTTGCGAGCGTTGAACTTATTCTCTCTGAGGAAGAGACGCTTGAGAGGGGATATGATTTCAATTTACAAATACTGTACTGGTGACCCCACAATAGGGATAAAACTTTTTCGCAGAAGAGAGTTTAATAAGACTCGTAGCCACTCATTACAATTAGAAGAAAAGAGGTTTAACCTTAAACTACGTAGAGGGTTCTTTACTGTAAGAGCGGTAAGGATGTGGAATTCCCTTCCACAGGCGGTGGTCTCAGCAGGGAGCATTGATAGCTTCAAGAAACTATTAGATAATCACCTGAATGACTGCAACATACAGGGATATGTAATGTAATACTGACACATAATCACACACATAGGTTGGACTTGATGGACTTGTGTCTTTTTTCAACCTCACCTACTATGTAACTATGTAACTATGTAACACTACGGGGTTGATTTACTAAAGGCAAAAAGACTGTGCACTTTGCAAAGTGCAGTTGCACACTGTAAGAGCAGTTGCTCCAGAGCTTAGTAAATGAGCAGAAGCTCTGCTGACTTTCATCAACCAATCATGTGCAAGCAAAAATGTATTTTTTTTATTTTCCTTGCATGTGATTGGGTATTCTTTGCAAAGTGAAGCTTTACCTCATTTACTAAGCTCTGGAGCAACTGCCCTTGCAGAGTGCAATTGCACTTTGCAAGGTGCACAGTCTATTGGCCTTTAGTAAATCAACGCCTATGTTTCACTTTATTATCTAGTACTTTTTGGAAGATTGTGAATCACTCTTCAGAGGACTGTGAATCGCTTTTCAGAGGACTTTGTCATTATTTTTATTTTTTTCATTTTGTCGTTGTTTACTAATTGTTTACACAGTTAAGCACAAAATATTAACTCATTATTCATTCATCTATATGTGGTATATGTGTGGCACATATTGATTTATTAGTAGTCATTGTCCATTGTACATGTGGATATATTAGGTCATTTACCACATAGTATTCACAGTATATTACCACTCCAACAGTGCAGTACTATGTTTCATTGTTAATTTTCCTTGTGGTTATGGTATGACCTCTCAGTGCTTTGCAGCAGTTATTTAGTTGTAGTGTTTTTTCTTTGATACAGCGCGGGAATACTTACTTGATAATGATAGTGTAATAAAACCGGCAGTTAAGAAAGGGGGACTACTCATGGAGGGGAAAGAACAAATATGAAAAAGCAGTAAAAAAGGCAATTAAGGGATTTTAATCCTTATATAAAATGAAGAAAAGACAATAAAGAAGAATATAAGAAAGTCTTGAAAATATAGCTTAGAGAAGGGAAAGAAAAACGATGTAATGATTAAAAAAAATGATTATTTAAATATAAAGAATACTAATATTTTGGTTCTATATGTTTTACGGAAATTACATAAAGATGAATTCACCCCATCCATTCTGAAGAGCGGTATCGGGCATACACTCCATTGCAAGTAGAACTTCGGAGTTTATAGATATTTTCCTTCAGCCGCTAGTGATGTAACTATACCTTTTATGGGACTCAAGTGATACCATTAAAGCTATGGAAGGTTTGAGTTTAGTCCAAATATGTTTTTATTTTATTTGTTATATAGCGGATTGTTATATACACTAAATTCCCATGGTAACTCAAAATCATTTATAAAAGGATACTTAGGAGAAAATTTGGATGTGGAACAAACGACAAAGTGTTTTTAATGTATTGATTTTACATTGAAATGTAACTACTTTGGTCTAGTGGGGAACTCTACAGCTGGTTATGGGATGATCTATGAGGGAGCAATCCCTCCTCACTTTTTGAATTTGTATGTAGGTAAATTTGAAAAACAGAAAATAACAACGAAAAAAATCATTATCCAATTCCACCATCCAATTATAAAAAGTCTCACCATGATTATAATTATCTTAAAACACAAGTGTTTTACTGTCTTGCTTTTATCACATATGCTAAAAAAAACTTTTTTTTTTCTCATTTTTTTTGGATAACTAAATTTTATATAAGCCATAAAATCACATAAAACATTAGTTTGAAAATGTGTAAAGTAAAACAAAAAGTGAAAATTATACCAAAATCTTTATAGTTTCTCTTTTATTCCCAGCTAAAATCTCAATCCAAATCAGAAAAATAAAATTACGATACAGCCAACTAGCCTGAAACAGCTGTTTGAAGTTGGGAATAAATGGCTTTGTATTAGGCTGTATCACATTTATCAACGTTTCACCTCACAACTTGTGTATTGGAGCTTGAATACATCTATTTTTAGTGGGATGCCACAAAGAACATTGCTTACTGCCAATAAAACGTTCTAGCATTCTTAAAAACAAAATAGATTAAGTAGAAGCAACAATGTTGCAAAGGAAAATTTATTTCAGAGAAAGATAAATTTCATTTCAACATTAAAGAGGAGTTCCACCCAAAATGGAACTTCCGCTGATCGGATTCCTCCCCCCCCTCCGGTGTCACATTTGGCACTTTTCAGGGGGGAGCAGATACCTGTATAAACATAAATAGTGTAGCGCTAAAAAAATGAAAAAATTCTATTGTATAGTATTTGCTGTTCAAACAAGAAAAGAATAAAGAAATAATCCACAAATGAAGTAGAAAGTGATCTGATCTGATCTCTAGATTACATATTAATATAAAGTATCAAATGTGCAATGTGACATCATATAAGAGAACACTCGTATATAGGTGAAAATAAAATTCCGTATTTGTGTTTATAGTGTCCACATTTCAATGGAAAAAACTTTAAAGCTGATATTGTCCAAAATTAAAAGTTGTAACCACCAAATGAAATCAAATCCCAGTGATATATCATGCAGACAAGGTGGGTTCCATACAATGCAGATGGTCCATAAAAATCTTCTCCATAGATATCTAATCAGCATAAAAGATAGGGTACTCTTACCAACTTTGGTGGACTCACAGGCCGTTGGCGGTGAGTCAGAAAGGCTTGCACTGTCTCAAAATGGAGGACAGTATGGAAACAGGTCATGTACTGGAAAACCTCTTCCTCCAAATGGGGTGCCAGGATCCTAACCGGATGGTCCACACGATCTCCGTTTGATTCAAAAGTGGAAACCATATATAAAGAAAGAAAAAAGGAGCCTCCACATGGTGTAAATCCAACAATTCAATTGGCATTTATTTGATCAATCATGACCATTAACAGTCCATAAAAGTAAAAATACCCCAGCAGAAGTCTCTTAAGACGAAACGCGTCGGGTCTCTTTGCTGTACCCAGCCACCCTTACCACGCTTACCTTTTAACTTTTTTTTAACTTTGGAATCGATTCTATTTACAACGTTTTACTTTTATGGACTGTTAATGGTCATGATTGATCAAATAAATGCCAATTGAATTGTTGGATTTACACCATGTGGAGGCTCCTTTTTTCTTTCTTTATATATGGTTTCCACTTTTGAATCAAACGGAGATCGTGTGGACCATCCGGTTAGGATCCTGGCACCCCATTTGGAGGAAGAGGTTTTCCAGTACATGACCTGTTTCCATACTGTCCTCCATTTTGAGACAGTGCAAGCCTTTCTGACTCACCGCCAACGGCCTGTGAGTCCACCAAAGTTGGTAAGAGTACCCTATCTTTTATGCTGATTAGATATCTATGGAGAAGATTTTTATGGACCATCTGCATTGTATGGAACCCACCTTGTCTGCATGATATATCACTGGGATTTGATTTCATTTGGTGGTTACAACTTTTAATTTTGGACAATATCAGCTTTAAAGTTTTTTTCCATTGAAATGTGGACACTATAAACACAAATACGGAATTTTATTTTCACCTATATACGAGTGTTCTCTTATATGATGTCACATTGCACATTTGATACTTTATATTAATATGTAATCTAGAGATCAGATCAGATCACTTTCTACTTCATTTGTGGATTATTTCTTTATTCTTTTCTTGTTTGAACAGCAAATACTATACAATAGAATTTTTTCATTTTTTTAGCGCTACACTATTTATGTTTATACACTTTGCACAATTTTGTCATATTGGAGTGTTGGCTGCTTACTTATATATATATATTTTTTGATTGGCGCGGTATTTTCCACTTTCTCAGATACCTGTATAATCCAGGTTTCAGAGAAAGATAAATTTCATTTCAACATTAAAGAGGAGTTCCACCCAAAATGGAACTTCCGCTGATCGGATTCCTCCCCCCCCCCCTCCGGTGTCACATTTGGCACTTTTCAGGGGGGAGCAGATACCTGTATAATCCAGGTATTTGCTCCCATTTCCAGGAATAGATCACTGCAGGCTCCGCGGTGATCTATGTCCGGACACACAGGTCCTAGAAGACAGCAGGGACCAGTGAGGATGCGCAACGCGACTCGCGCATGTGCAGTAGGGAACCAGGCTGTGATTCTCTTATCGAAGATGGCGGCGCCTCCACCCGAGAGCTGGGGGACAGGTCGGCTTTGGGTAAGGACATCGCGGGCCCCCTGGTCAGGTAAGTGTCCATATTGTAAAAGTCAGCAGCTGCAGTATTCGTAGCTGCTAACTTTAAAAAAAAAAAAGATTTTGGCGGAACTCCGCTTTAAATAGATTTATTTGGGCAAGTTACAATTGTACCATTAGAATCAATGGCTAAAACCTGCATTGGACTATAATAGCACCGATTTTCACTCCCAAAAAAAGGAAAATTTGTTATCAAATACTTACCGTAATTTTCCTTTCCTGATGGACTCCATGGCAGCCTACGTGTGGGTTAACCCCGCCTCCTCTCCAATGCTATAGGACCCCATTCCCATAAATGAGTACTCACCACTAGCTACTGTGTTCCGTAACTAGCCTACTCGTTGACCAATGGGTGGGAACTCCGTCTGCCATGGAGTCCATCAGGAAAGGAAAATTACGGTAAGTATTTGATAACAAATTTTCCTTTTTCCTGACAGACTCCATGGCAGCCTACGTGTGGGAAATAACTAGCCAACCACACGGGTGGGTATGCTGAACAAACATAAATTTTAATTTGTCCTATCGGTCGATAGGATTTGTAACCCAAAGTTTACAGAGGATAGTGAGGCAGGCTCTATACAATAATGCAACATGAAGGTATTAATAGAAGCCCATGAAGCTGCCTTGCAGATGGTATCTGGAGCCACGTGTCGAGCTGCTGCCCATGAGGCTGCCATTCCCCTGGTGGAATGGGCTGTCACCGCCTTTGGAGGAGCCAAGCCCTTAGCCCTGTATGCCTGTTGTATGGTCTGTACGATCCAGGACGCGATAGTCCTGGTTGAGGCTTTCTTCCCTATATTGCTGCCTGAATGAAGCACGAAGAGATGACTAGAACGTCTAAAGGGAGAAGTGACTTTGAGATATTCTTTAATAGCTTCGCCTACATCTAGAGGGTGATTTTCAGTGGACCCTGGGGTCCTAAATGTAGGTAAAGCGATCTCTTGATTGACGTGGAATACCGAAGACACTTTCGGGTTGGAACCCAACATAAGGATGAGGACCACCCGGTCCGGGAAAAACGTTAGGAAGGGTTCTTCATGACCAAGTGATGCAATCTCAGAGACCCTTTTGGCTGAGGTAATGGCTACTAAGAAGGCCACCTTTGCTGAAAAGACCTTGATAGAGAGCGGGGAGGGCCCCGTAGTACTGAGTCCAGAGATCGAGTCGAGGACTAATGGAAGGTCAAATTTGGGGAACCTAGGCTTTCTTTGGGGCTTGAGCCTCGATGCACCTCAAAAAAATTGTCTAACCAAAGGATGAACTGCCCATGAAGTGCCGGAAAAGGCCAAAAGTGCCGAAACTTGAACCCTCAGAGAGCTGACAGATAGATGTAAATCTAGGCCCGTTTGGAGGAAACTGAGAACGTCCTGGACTTTTGGATGTCTAAAAGACCTGCCCTGGGGAGAGCAGAACTCCACGAATTTGGACCAAATTCTTCCATAGACTTTATTTGTACTAGATCTTCTCGAGCTCATGAGAGTGGATATTACTTCTGAGGCACAACCTAGGGATTCCAGCCTCTCCCTCTCAAGAACCAGACCATCAGTCTCAGCACTGCAGGACAAGGGTGCAGGACTGACCCTTGAGAAAGAAGGTCCGGTCTGAGAGGGAGAGGCACTGGGTCCCGACAACTGAGCTGGACCAGGAGAGGGAACCAAGGCCTGTTCGGCCAGTAGGGAGCTATTGTCACCACCTCCACTGGCTCTGCTCGGAGCCTCTGCAGGAATCTCAGCATGACTGGCAGTGGCGGAAAGGCGTATGCACGCTTGAACCTCCATTGATCCGTCAGGGCATCTGTCCCGATGGCTTGACTGCAGAGACCCCTGGTGTAGAATTTCTTCAGCTTGCAATTGCAGGGGGAAGCAAACAGATCCACCTCTGGATCGGTCTTGAACGACAAGATCCACCTGAACGTCTCTATGTGAAGAGACCATTCGTTGTTGTCCAACTCGGTCCGTGATAGGAAGTCCGCTTGAGTGTTTTGGACCCCTGGGACAAAGACTGCCGAAATGTTGGAAAGGTTTTTCTGCGCCCAAGATAGGATGGGCTCGACTTCCCGCAGGAGAGTGGGACTCCGAGTGCCCCCCTGCCTCTTCACATACGACACCGCTGTGGTGTTGTCCATCCTTAACAGTACTGACTCCCCTATGAGGAGATGAGAGAAGGACTGAAGGGCACACCAGGCCGCTCGAAGTTCCAGGATGTTCGACCCTGGGTTGGGAAGACATGCACCCCACTTGCCCTGAGCCAGATTCGACCCGCAGAGGGCTCCCCAACCGGTACCGCTGGCATCGGTCGTGACCGTCACCCAAGAGATGGGAGCGATAGAATGGCAGGTCAGAAGGTTCTTGCGCTGAAGCCACCAGAAGAGGCTGTTCCTCATTGTAGAAGTTATGCGGATGACCTGATTCTTGTCTCCAGACTTCCATTGTCGAAGGAGACCTGCCTGGAAGGGTCGCAGTCTCCATAAGGCCCATTTTACCATGGGAGTCGTGGAAACCATCGTGCCGACGAATTTCAGGCACTGAGAGGCTTTCATTTGCCGGACATGTAGGGCCCGAGAGACTCTGTCTCGAACCGTAGGAATTTTCTGTAATGGAAGGGAGATAGTGTTTGCTACTGTATCGAACTGAGCTCCCAGATATATTAGACGCTGAGTTGGGGTCAGTTGACTCTTTTCTAAGTTTAGGAGCCACCCCAAGTTGGACAGCGTGGAAATCACTTGTTCCCGATGGACCAGCAACTGCTCCCTGTTCTGAGATAGCACCAGCAGGTCGTCGAGGTAGTGGTAAAGACGTACCCCTCTTGATCTTATGAGTGCCACCGTAGCCAGAAGGACCTTCAAAAAAACTTGGGGGGATGTCGTCAGGCCGAAGAGGAGGCAGATAAATTGAAGATGATCCGACCCTATTTGGAAACGGAGGAATTTGTGTAAATCTTTCTCCACTGGGACGTGGAAGTACGCATCCTTCAGGTCGATCGATAACATCCAGTCGCCTGGCTGTATAGCTTTCTGAATGGTCATCAAGGTTTCCATTTTGAACCTTCCGTTCTCTATGAATTTGTTGAGATATGTGAGGTCTATGACTGGGCGCCAAGAGCCCCCCTTTTTCTGCACTAGGAAGAGAGGGGAGTATACCCCCTGGAACCATTCGTCCTGTGGGACATGTACCACTGCTCCTTGAGTTTTCAGGAGGTCCACATAGCACAGCAAAATTTGTTTTTGATCCTCTGCCCGAGGGAGAAGAGTGGAGACGAACCTTGGGTGAGGAGTACTGGAAAAGGCCCATCTGTGGCCTGACGAGACCGTCCTTATGACCCAGAAGTCTGAGATCGCCGCCACCCAGACGTGCCGGAAGAGGAGCAGACGAGCCCCCACCCGGCCCGCCTGGGCGGGCGTAATCTCAAAAAGATTTAGCCTGATCACGAGCACTGGACGTTTGATTTTTAACTGGTTTGCGGAAGGATGTCTGCCCTCTGCTCCAATTCTTCCTAAAGTCCCGGCCAGGCTTGTAGGAGCGTGCTTCCCTGGAGCGCTCCGGGCTTCGTCTTCTGAACTGGGGCTTCTTTCGACCCAGCATGCGCCTGTCCTGGGGGAGAAAACCCGATTTACCACCTGTGGCTCGCGTAATGGCATCGTCAAGCTTATTGCCAAACAGTGAGGACCCCTCAAACGGAATTTTACACCATGCTTGCTTGGAACCTGGGTCAGCAAGCCAGGGACGCAACCAGAGGGCTCTCTTGGCCGTAACTGAGGACAGCATAATACGAGCCAGAAGGCGGATCAAGTCAATGGACGCCTCCCCCAGGAAGACCGCTGCAAGCTTCAGCTCTGCGGCTGCTGAACTTCCGGCCAGCTCTTCTGATACGCCCTTAAGGAAGTACTCCACGTTCTCCGTCCAGGCCTCCATGGCCTTGGACATGGCCGCTAGTGCCAGGGCTGGTTTACAGGCCATACCAGCGAGCCCATAGATTCTTTTTAGATCTAGATCTATCTTTCTCTCAAGCCCATCTTTGAAAGATACTGCGTCTTCTAGAGGAAGAGTCACATGTTTGGCCAGACGCATAAGAGCTGCGTCCACAAGGGGAGTATTCTCCAAACTCTTTACTTCTTCCGACTTGAAGGGGTACAATCTGGAGGTTTTATTAGACATGGAAGACTTTTTCTCTGTTTTACTCCATTCTTCCTCAATGATTTCCTTTAGCTCTGGAAGGAGCGGAAAATTTGCGCGTTCTTTCCCCAGGTGCTTGAAGAATTTTTTCTGCTTGGCTGGGGGAGTGGAAGGGTCTTCCCACTTCAAGGCTTCCTTGATCGCTTTGATTAAAGGGGAAACCATCGCGAAGTCGAACCCTCCAATGACCTCCTCATTAATAGACTCGTCCTCTGAGGAGTCAGGAGAGGCAACATAGGGCTGAGAAGTACCCGGATCATCACGGGCCTCTTCAGCCGGCGGGCCAGACACGGTGGTAGACTGACTCAATGTGCGAGGTGCCTCCCTCTCCATTAGGGATTGCTGCACCACTCGTTTCACAAGAGACTCTAAACGCTGGTTTTCCGTCTCTTTTTCCCCAACCGCACGGGCAAAAAAACGGTCACATAAGGACTTGCCCTCCGGGACTCGTGTCCTACATCCCCAGCAGGCTCTGTGGTCTGAGCGGCTGTCATGGCGGTGGGAGCGGTGTCTTGAGGAGGAATGAGAGCGTCTCCCCTGGTGAGATCCGGACTGGGAGTCTCGTCTGGATGAAGATGATTTATATTGTGGCTTGGCAAGGTCATTGGCATTCTGGACCACGTTTAGTGGGTCCGACCTAGAAGGGCTGGAGAAAAAAGAATAGGGGAAGGGGAGAGAAGAAAAGCAGAACATGGTATCAGCACGACAACATTTGTGCATAAATCTCATCCCCTCCCCTCACGAGCACATACCTTGTGCGTGAGGGCTGGCCACTTAAAGTTGGTGAATTGTCCATAACCTAGGACGCGAATGTCACTTTAAATAGTCTGCAGGGATAATGGTCTAAGAAAACCTAGACACCAAACATGAGAAGGTTTTTAGGAAAAAACTCTGCTTTTAAAAATGCACAAAGCATGTATCAACACATATTCAAGGCAAAAAGAAACAACTTCCTGCCGCATATATATATATATATATATATATATATATATATATATATATATATATATATATATATATATATATATATATATATATATATATATATATATATATATATATATATATATATATATATATATATATATATATAATGATATTTATGAAGAATACTTTCCATTATATTCTGCAAAAAATTTATTATTTATTTTTTTTATATTATTTATTTATTTATTTTTTTAAATATTATTTCCCAAAAAAAAAATCAATCATTAGTCCATTCATATATAAATATATACCCCTTTTTTTTTTTTTTTTTTTTTTAAATAAGCAGAGGTTTCAGCCACTCACCTGGAGACCAGCAGGGATCCGCTCCTCCTTTCCCTACCAAGGGAGATCCCAATACAGCAGGATAGGAGGGCGGAATTTAAATTCCCCGCTCGTGACGTCATTATCTCCTACTGCGCACGCGCAATGGGAGACCACCGTACGGCGCCTGCGCAGACGACGAACGAACCGCCGTACTGCGCATGCGCGAGCCAAGCCTCGCTCTCAAGGTGGCTACAGCGCAGGTGCTAGCGGCGGAGACTGCCGCAACCCGGAAGTGCCGTGGCGGGCTGGAACGCACGCGAACCAGCCGCCATGAGGGGGACAGGACACACTGGACCACCAGGGAAACACAGACTACACATAAAAACACTGCCATAGAGTATGAAATACAGCCACAGACCTTGCCAGCCGTTGATGAAAACTGTCCGCCGGGCATACAGAGGCGACCACCCATCCACCAAGGGGAAACATTCAAGCCTCTTTAAGCTACTTGCCCGCCCATGGCTGGGCTTTTTTGAGCTGCACCGCATAAGTATGCCAATCCTGGATCCATTCCATCCTGATGC
The DNA here is from genome assembly GCA_037952925.1 of Lithobates clamitans. NCBI lineage: Eukaryota > Metazoa > Chordata > Amphibia > Anura > Ranidae > Lithobates > Lithobates clamitans. Next base: position 4,930,119 of record JBBGZY010000449.1, read on the forward strand.
GGACAGCATGTGTAGGTCCATAGAGGAGGACAAAAAAGGAACGCAGTAGCTAGTGGTGAGTACTCATTTATGGGAATGGGGTCCTATAGCATTGGAGAGGAGGCGGGGTTAACCCACACGTAGGCTGCCATGGAGTCTGTCAGGAAAATGCTCTTTAACACAGCGCTCATTCTGGTATTTAGTATAGCGCCCTGTAAAAAAGACATTGAAGCTAAAATGAGAGATATTTGCAGGTCTGAGCATGCTCAGTTGTGTTGGCACCTAGTTGTACAAAAACTGGGAATTTATCTCTTCTTAAAGATATTTCAGTGTAGTAATTACTTTTTCACACAGTTTAAAAGCAGATTACCTTTAATTAATATACTGCATATTTCAGTACCATTTAGGCAATTATATCATGCTCCAAAACAATATTTCCATGTGCTCTACTCCAGGTTTTAGCAGAGTAATGCCCCATACACACGGTCAGATTTTCAGACGGAAAGTGTGTGATAGGACCTTGTTGTCAGAAATTCAAAACCGTGTGTAGGCTCCATCACACATTTTCCATCGTATTTTCCGACACACAAAGTTTGAGAGCTTGCTATAAAATTTTCCGACAACAAAATCCGTTGTCGGAAATTCCGATCGTGTGTACACAAATCCGACGGACAAAGTGCCACGCATGCTCAGAATAAATTAAGAGACGAAAGCTATTGGCTACTGCCCCATTTATAGTCTCGACGTATGTGTTTTATGTCACCGCGTTCAGAATGATCGGATTTTCCGACAACTTTGTGTGACCGTGTGTATGCAAGACAAGTTTGAGCCAACATCCGTCGGAAAAAATCCTAGGATTTTGTTGTCGGAATGTCCGATCAATGTCCGACCGTGTGTAAGGGGCATTAGGGTTTGGGCGCTATTTGGTTTCAGGGAACTATAATAAATTAGATTCTGGGAGTATTTTTTTACCAGCGCTATAGTGAATACCGTTTTAGCGCTAATTAGCGCTAATTCAGGTAATTAGCGCTAATTAGCGATGCAGCGCTACAGTAAATGACCCCCAAACGATCCTTGTTATCCCATTTGTAATAAAAAATAAAATGTAAAAAAGCAAGTATAGTTTATTTACTGAATAAGCTGTACTTTTATGTCAAGCATAATACTTTTATATACTCTGCATTTCACCTTCCCAGTTTAATAAAATGGCTTTCAATTTGTAAAACTACTCCACACTAAATTTTCTTCAATTTTTCCAAAAAAAATTAATTTTTTTCTAGCAAAAAAATAGCGAAACATTTTTTCCCATGGCTTCAAAATTTCTGGAAATGTTGTTTATCCCTAGTGATAGCAATAAGCTTGATAAAAAATTTTTTACAACTTCAATACTGGCCACTTTTACCCTCTTCCTGCCCATTCCTATGTGACTTGATTCAGAACTACCACAGCCATCACCTAAAATTCCTATGGAATCTGTATTAACTTCCCTGGCGGTATTCCCGAGTCTGGCTCGGGGTGGATTTTCAGTACCAAAAGCGGTAACCCCAAGCCAGACTCGGGATCGCATCACAGGATCCAGGAAGAGCTTACTTACCTTGTCCCCAGGATCCTGCGATGTCTCCCCATAGTGTGAGCGAGCCGTCCTCCGCTTGATCTATCACAGTGCCTGGGCTCCGTTCCCTGCGAGCGTTGCGACGCATGGGGACGGTGAATGGCGCCAAATTTAAAAAGTAAAACACGCACTACATATACAGTACACTGTAATCTTACACATTACATTACTGTATCAATTTATTTCAACTCCCTTTTGTCCCTAGTGCATGCAGTTGTCCCTGCATGCAGTTTTATATTATAAAAACTGTTCTTTTTGCCTGGAAACTGGAGATTGTCCATAGTAACCAAAACCATCCCTTTACATCAAAAGCAGGTTGAGACCAGCTAGAAAACAGCGATAATAAATTAGAATCACCTGCAGAATCGATAACGATTTGTGGGGAAATCCGACATCAAACACTAAAGGTAACGACAGCGACAATTCTGTAACTGAGCAGATTTCAGTGTTTTTGATTTGATTACATTATTGAATCATTTTTATTATTATTATATTATTATTTCTTATTATTTATAGTTATTTATTATATTATAATTTATGATTTTGTGTTTCAAACTTTATCATACCTGGGATATCTACTAGATTCTTGTTTGGACAGATTTAAGTGTGTTATTCCTAAGAATTACAGGCCTACAATATAAAACACCAAATTTCCATGCAAAATAATGGTACCGCTTTCAGCACCAAAAATCTGAAATAATCATACTGCCAGGGAGGTCAACCATTTCAATATTGGACACTTTCACTAGCCCTTTATGCCCCTGGCCAATTTTCAGCTTTCAGCGCTGTCACACTTTGAATGAAAATTACGCGGTCATGTAACACTGTACCCAAAATATTTTTTTTTCACACAAATAGAGCTTTCTTTTGGTGGTATGTAATCACAGCTGGGTTTTTTATTTTTTGCTAAATAAACAAAAAAAGAACAAACATTTTGAAAAAAAAAGAGTTTTTCTTTGTTTCTGTTATAAAATTTTGCAAATAAATAATCCTTCTTCATATATTTAGGTCAAAATGTATTCTGTTACATTTCTTTGGTGACAATAACCCAAATCACTATTTATTATTTAGTCTGTAGAAAAATACCACAAACGATGGTGTGTATATATACTGTATCCGAAAATTGATCAATCCTGATGTACTAATACCCTATCTAATTTCTTGAGGCCCAAAATGCCAGGACAGTACAAATGCCCCCCAAATTACCCCTTTTTGGAAAGTAGACAGTCCAATGTATTTAGTAAGAGGCATGGCGAGTTTTTTGAAGTTGTAATTTTTTGTCACAATTATTTTGAAAATGAAGAAATAAAAAATAAAATAAATTCACAAATTTATTATATAACTGGTATGGCGGTGATCAGGGACACTGTGACCGGTTAGCTATGTGTGTGTGTCGCTCAGACTCGGTGAATAGGGGGTATACAAGTAGGTGTCTCTGCAACTGCTGCTGAGATTGCCTGCAGGGGATGGTGCCCTTCCTGGCTCCTGCATCAGCTCAGAAAGAACAGGGGCATCCCCATGACTAAACTCCAGGGAGCGGAGCAAAACACGTTCGGGGCGTGGCCTGAGCGGAGTTCAGGCTGAGGTTGCCAATCCACACACTTTCACAGGATTTTTTAAATGTGCGGCATACAGGGGTTACCCCTCTTCTTTCTGATCAGGGACACTGAGTGGTGACAGCTAGGGATGAGCTTTGTATTCGAATTGAACGCATGTTCGACTGGAACATTGCCTGTTCGGTCATTCGCCGAATTCCGAACATTATGGGCCGTTCGCGCCAAATTCGAGTGGCGAGTCACGGCCCATAATTCACTGCGGCATCGCAGTGCATTGCTGGCTGATGATTGGCCAAGCATGCACTATGACCCTCATGCTTGGCCAATCACAGCGCCATCTGTACAGAGAGCCGTAATTGGCCAAAGCCAGGGTGGCTTTGGTCAATTATGGCTCAGGGGGCTTAGTACACGCCCCGCACTATATAAGGCCGCCTGTGTAGTGTGTTCCGGCGTTGAGAGACAGATAGATAGACAGAGAGACAGTGTCATTTGATTTAAGTTAGATAGAGTAGGCAGGCGAGTCAGTTAGCTGCACTTACAGTGTATTATGTATATATATACATCCTGGGTGTTGTGTGTATATATATATATATATATACACTGTATTCAGTTTAGCTAGATCAGTTCCTGTTATTCTCTTCCTACTACTGACAGGCAGGCAGGTGTTTTTACAGTATTTACAGCTACCTGAAGAAAATTGCTGGTGTTCTTCTAATCCTATTAGTCCTATTAGCTACAGTATTTACAAGTTAGTGTAGTGCGTCCTATGCACAGTGTGCACCTAAAGCTACCTGAAGAAAATTAGTGTTCTTCTGATCCTATTAGTACAGTACCGCAGGCAGCTGCAGTATTTACAAGTTAGTGTAGTGCGTCCTCTGCATAGAAAATTAGTGGTGTTCTTCTGATCCTATTAGCACAGTACCGCAGGCAGCTGCAGTATTTACAAGTTAGTGTAGTGCGTCCTCTGCACAGTGTGCACCTAAAGCTACCTGAAGAAAATGATTGGTGTTCTTCTGATCCTATTACTACAGTATCACAGGCAGCTGTAGTATTCACAAGTTAGTGTAGTGCGTCCTCTGCACAGTGTGCACCTAAAGCTACCTGAAGAATATTAGTGATGTTCTTCTGATCCTATTAGTACAGTACCGCAGGCAGCTGCAGTATTTACAAGTTAGTGTAGTGCGTCCTCTGCACGGTGTGCACCTAAAGCTACCTGAAGAAAATTAGTGGTGTTTTTCTGATCCTATTAGTACAGTACCACAGGCAGCTGTAGTATTTACAAGTTATTCTAGTGCGTCCTCTGTACAGTGTGCACCTAAAGCTACCTGAAGAAAATTAGTGGTGTTCTTCTGATCCTATTAGTACAGTACCACAGGCAGCTGCAGTATTTACAAGTTAGTGTAGTGCGTCCTCTGCACAGTGTGCACCTAAAGCTACCTGAAGAAAATTAGTGGTGTTCTTCTGATCCTATTAGTACAGTACCACAGGCAGCTGTAGTATTTACAAGTTAGTGTAGTGCATCCTCTGCACAGTATGCACCTAAAGCTACTTGAAGAAAATTAGTGGTGTTCTTCTGATCCTATTAGTACAGTACCGTAGGCAGCTGCAGTATTTAAAAAAAAAGAAAGAGAAAACCTGCGCTATCAAGCAAAAAATTATTAATATAACTGCAGCTGCACAAATATCAATGAGGTGAAAAATTACATACAAAGACACTGTCCCCCTTGTCCACCTGGAGCACACGCTGCATGGAATAATGGACAGGGCACTTGAGGCAGAACAGAAGCAGGAAGAGGAGGACTTCCTTAGTTCTCAAGGCCCCCTTTATCCAGACAGTGTTCCAGCGTGCCTGCCGATCACACAGGAAGAGGAGGAAGAGGAGGAGGAGGAGGAGGAGGAAGAGGAGGAGGAGAAAGAGAAGGATTGTGTCAGCATAGAGGTGGAGCCTGGCACTCAGCATCAGCAGCAGTCTTTAAGGGATCATTTACAGTGCCAAGAAACCCATGGACTTGTACGTGGCTGGGAGGAGGTGGCTGCGGATCAAGTCATCCTTAGTGACCCAGAGGACTCTGGACCGAATGCCTCAGCAATTCTACACTGCATGGTCTCCCTGATCCTGCAAAGCCTGCGAAAGGATCCTCGTATTCGTGGTATCAAGGAGAGGGATCAATACTGGCTGGCAACCTTTCTTGATCCACGTTCTTATCTTGCCATCGCAGAGGGAGCAGAGAATGAAACATCATCGGGAGGCCTTGCAGAAAGGTCTGTGCAACGCGAGAGACTGGGGTGTTACAAACTCCTGTTCCTGGACAGCGTGTTGCTGAGGCTTCGGTCAATCAAAGAAGGAGCGGTGGAGAAGGTGTTTTTAGTCTGCAGCCCCAAGGTATGATCGGTTCCAGCAACCATCGCCAGCATCTGTTTTACATGGTGCAGGAATACCTAGGGGCAAGATCTGACTTGGACACCTTTCCCACCGAAAATCCTCTGGGTTACTGGGTCCTGAGGATGGATCACTGGCCAGAGCTTGCACAGTATGCAATTGAGCTACTGGCCTGTCCTGCATCCAGCGTTCTTTCGGAATGCACATTCAGTGCTGCTGGAGGTTTTGTAACCGATCACAGGGTGCGCCTGTCCACCGACTTGGTCGATAGACTGACCTTCATAAAAATTAATCAGTCTTGGGTCACCCCCAGCTACCAAGCACCTGATGCTGATTTAACCAAATATTTTTTTTTTGAAAAGTCAGATCCCTTAAAGACTGCCTATGCTGATGCTGAGTGACTATCCTGTTATGCTGAGTGACTATCCTCTTCCTCTTCAATGATCATGCTGATAGCTTGTAAGAATATTTTTGGTTCTGGGTGCCGCCGCCAGTGGCCAAGGCCCAATTTTTCAGCCCCTGTTTAAACAGGGGCGTGTAGTTACAATTTTTGATGCAATATTTTGCAAGGAGGGTTCCTTGCTGCACTCAACTAGAGTATTTGTGAGGGGTTGTGAGGGGTTGCAGTGTTGTGGCACCAGCACCAGTGCCTAAGGCAAAATTTTTCAGCCCCTGTTTAACAGGGGCGTGTAATTACAATTTTTGATGCAATACTTTGCAGCAGGGCTCGTTCCAGCGCTCCAACTAGAGTATCTGTGAGGGGTTGCAGTGTTGTGGCACCAGCACCAGTGCCTCTTCCTCCTCAATGATCATGTTGATAAAAAATATAATGGTGACCCGCGCAGTGGAAATGAAGAGATGTGATTTGCAGTAAATTTCAGGTGAACTGGAACTGCTGCCCCCCAGAATGCAATCACCACTTGAGCGGAATTGGAAAGTAAAGTGTGGGTGTGGCGCTGTTCCTTTTTATATCTTAAGTGATCTGTAGTGACTTGTTATTTGAGTGGGTGGTGATGGTGATTCTAATAGTGTTAACAAACTTTATTGTGATGTAAAATAAACCAAATAAAATGAATATAGTTGGATATGATATTAAAATGAAAATAAAATTAAAATAAGATCAGACAAAATCACGTCAGCTTGTGGTTATTCTGACCTTATATAAATAATAAGGGTGCTTACGTGATACACGTTTGAAAGTGTTGGTAAAGTTCACAACCTGATTAAATCAAATACAAGGGGGAAGGGAAGGGAGGGGGGAGGGGTGAGGAAGAGGGAAGGGTGCAAAGGGGGGAGGAAAAGGGGTGGGTAAAGGATGCACAACGTTGAGATTGTTCCAATTAACCAAAATTATTAAAAACCTTTCATAAAAAGTGCACATGTGCATTTGCTGAGAAAATTGTTCAATGTAAAAAAGTCCTTTTATCCCACAATAATATTCAGTCCAATAGTCTTTATTCTTGTTTCCTTAGTAGTGATATTCTTAGTTTCATTGGTGCCAGTGCTATTACGATCTTGTGCTCTTAATGTGCAAACACTCACCAGCTGTCTTCACCCCTGCTGGGGTATCAGGCAGTCACAGTCTATGCCACTGTGCGGCAGCTCCTGGCAATCTCAGGATCGTGGTCGTATTTCACATAAAAAGAGAAGGGATGCCCATAGCGTGAAACAATTTAAAAGAATTTTATTTAAAAAAATGAACAGTGGTACTCACTCAGCAATCCTGAGTTGTTTTGGGAGACGCAGATTAGGCCACGCCCTACGCGTTTCATCATTGGACGTCTACGGGAGCGTGACCTCTGCTGCACCTCTCACCCTTATATAATGTGCGGCTTATTATTCTACACCTGTGTTGTGGGCATCCATTTGGCTTGTGTTAACTACAGACCAAAGTCCGCTGATGGCCATTTTGTCAGTGTTTTTGCAGACCATAGCCCGTATATGTTTCCAATATGCCGCAGTATTCGAGCGAATTAAGGTCCATTGGCAGCCATTTTTCCTATGCTTTTGCAAACCATAGTCCGCATGTGTGTCCAAAATGCCGCTGTATTGCAGGCATGTTGGGGTCCGACGGCGGCCATTTTTCCTGTGTATTTGCGGACAGAAGTCCGTATTTGTGTCATACATGCTGTAGTTTCATGGTATAGTTGGTGTTTTAAAGACACCTCTACAATGATTTGTCGGTTCCTCCTTCGGTGTCACTACAACTCCACATCTAGGTGTAGATACTATTATTTGATTTCAGACGAACTTGCTGACGATTCCGCACACTATAGCTGGGTAATATAACTTTTTATATAATTTTTTGTTATGCGATCAGATTGATTAATTTATTAATTAACCTCTTTGGGGCTTTTTAACTTTTATTTTATTCCTTTAATTTTATTATTTTTTAATTTTTATTATTTATTTTTTATTTTTAATTTTAAATTTTAAGTTTTATGTATAATTTTTCCTCTATTTTCGTGTATTTTTTGATATGTATGACAGTTATATTACCCAGCTATAGTGTGCGGAATCGTCAGAAAATTCGTCTGCAATCAAATAATAGTATCTACACCTAGATGTGGAGTTGTGGTGACACCGAAGGAGGAACCGACAAATCATTGTAGAGGTGTCTTTAAAACACCAACTATACCATGAAACTACAGCATGTATGACACAGATACGGACTTCTGTCCGCAAATACACAGGAAAAATGGCCGCCGTCAGACCCCGACATGCCTGCAATACAGCGGCATTTTCCACACACACGTGCACTACGGTCTGCAAAAGCATAGGAAAAATGGCCGCCAATAGACCTTAATTCGCTTGTAATACTGCGGCATATTGGAAACATATACGGGCAAAAACACTGACAAAATGGCCGTCAGCGGACTTCGGTCCGTAGTTAACACAAGCCAAATGGATGCCCACAACACAGGTGTAGAATAATAAGCCGCACACTATATAAGGGTGGGAGGTGCAGCAGAGGTCACGCTCCCGTAGACGTCCAATGACGCGTAGGGCGTGGCCTAATCTGCGTCTCCCAAAACAACTCAGGATTGCTAGCAGATGACCTGGATTTTACTTTTTTGCATATATGGACTTTTAAAATGTGAGTACCACTGTTCATTTTTTGAAATAAAATTCTTTTAAATGGTTTCATGCTATGGGCATCCCTTCTCTTTTTATGTGAAATACTACCACAATCCAGAGATCGCCAGGAGCTGCCGCACAGTGGCACAGACTGTGGCTGCCTGATACCCCAGCAGGGGTGAAGACAGCTGGTCAGTGTTTGCACATTAAGAGCACAAGATCCTAATAGCACTGGCACCAATGAAACTAAGAATATCACTACTAAGGAAACAAGAATAAAGACTATTGCACTGAATATTATTGTGGGATAAAACGACTTTTTTACGTTGACCAATTTTCTCAGCAAATGCACATGTGCACTTTTTATGAAAGGTTTATAATAATTTTCGTTAATTGGAACAATCTCAACGTTGTGCATCCTTTCACCCACCCCTTTTCCTCCCCCCTCTGCACCCTTCCCTCTTCCTCACCCCTCCCTTCCCTTCCCCCACCCCCTTGTATTTGATTTAATAAGGTTGTGAACTTTACCAACACTTTCAAACGTGTATCACGTAAGCACCCTTATCCTTTATATAAGGTCAGAATAACCACAAGCTGACGTGATTTTGTCTGATCATGCTGATAGCTTGTAAGAATATTTTTGGTTCTGGGCGCCGCCACCAGTGGCTAAGGCCCAATTTTTCAGCCCCTGTTTAACAGGAGCGTGTAATTACACGTTTTGATGCAATATTTTGCAAGGATGGCTCATTCCTAGAGTATCTGTGAGGGGTTGCAGTGTTGTGGCACCAGTGCCTAAGGCCTAATTTTTCTCCCTCTGTTCAACAGGGACATGTAATTACAGTTCTTGATCTAATATTTCACAGCAGGGCCCGTTTCTGCGCCCACCAAGAGTAACTGTGAGGACTTACAGTGTTGTAGCAACACCACCAAAGGCCCAATTTTTCTGCCCCTGTTCAACAGGTGTATGTAATTACAATTCTTGATCTAATATTTCACAGCAGGGCCAGTTCCAGCTCCCACCAAGAGTAACTGTGAGGACTTACAGTGTTGTGGCAACACCACCACCACCACCAAAGGCCCAATTTTTTTGCCCCTGTTCAACAGGTGCATGTAATTACAATTCTTGATCTAGTATTTCACAGCAGGGCCCATTTCTGCGCCCACCAAGAGTAACTGTGAGGACTTATGCCCTGTACACACGGTCGGATTTTCCGACGAAAAATGTGTGATAGGAGCTTGTTGTCGGAAATTCCGACCGTGTGTAGGCTCCATCACACATTTTCCATCGGAATTTCCGACACACAACGTTTGAGAGCAGGCTATAAGATTTTCCGACAACAAAATCCGTTGTCGGAAATTCCGATCGTGTGTACACAAATCTGACGCACAAAGTGCCACGCATGCTCAGAATAAATTAAGAGACGAAAGCTATTGGCTACTGCCCCGTTTATAGACCCGACGTACGTGTTTTACGTCACCACGTTCAGAACGATTGGATTTTCCGACAACTTTGTGTGACCGTGTGTATGCAAGACAAGTTTGAGCCAACATCCGTCGGAAAAAATCCATGGATTTTGTTGTCGGAATGTCCGATCAATGTCCAACCGTGTGTACGGGGCATTACAGTGTTGTGGCACCAGCACCACCACCACCAAAGGCTCAATTTTTCTGACCCTGTTCAACAGGGGCATGTAATTACAATTCTTCATCTAATATTTCAGAGCAGAGCCCATTCCTGCGCTTACCAAGAGTAACTGTGAGGGCTTACAGTGTTGTGGCAACACCAACACCTAAGGCCACAATTTCTGCAGAGTATATAGGGCAGGCCCCTACTTGCAAACATCCAACTTACAAACGACTCCTACTTGCAAACGGAAGGAGACAACAGGAAGTGAGATGAAATCTACCCCTAGGAAGGGAAATTCTCTCCTGTAAGAGTTAATGTGGGAAAAACGTGTCTCCTCTCCACTGATGCTTTATCACTAATCCTTGTTTCACTAAAAACCCCAAATTGTCAAAAAAAATTTGTCATTGGGACAGAAAGTGAAGTAAAATCTTCTGAAGAGGTGCACAGACAGCAAAACAAATGTCACAGGGGTGATAACCCTTCCCTATGTTTTCCAAAAAGCTTAAAAATAGATTTTTTGGCTGGAGCTACACTTTAAAAATGTACCAGTTCAAAATTACAAACAGATTCTACTTAAACCTACAGTCCCTGTCTTGTTTGCACCACTTGTATACTGCTGTTCAGGGGGCCTGGGGCCCCACGCCTTTCCTTTTTTTAATTTGGGTACAGGGTTCCCCTTAATATCTATACAAGACCCAAATGGGTCTTGTATAGATCTGTATCTGTTAATGGACTGGGGGGGTACCCATGCCGTTTGTCTCACTGATTTTCATCCATATAACCGGGACCGGATATTACATTAAAGCGGTAAGCAGTTTCAGTAAATGACTTTTATTACTTTAAAAATGCCATTTTGTGCAGGGACTGTTCTAAGCACAGGAAACACGTGCCACTTTACAGGCATACTATAGACATCCCCCAGGTACGATATTTAAAGGAATATTTCATTTTTTTTTTTTTACTGTAAGCATCTTTAAAATCACTGCTCCCGAAAAAACGTCCGTTTTTAAAAGTTTTTTATGCATTGATACATGTCCCCTGGGGCAGGACCCGGGTCCCCAAACCCTTTTTAGGACAATACCATGGAAATTAGCCTTTAAAATTAGCACTTTTGATTTCGAACGTTCGAGTCCCATAGACTTCAATGGGGTTCTAACGTTCGTGCAAATTTTCGGTCCGTTCGCAGGTGTGAACCGAACCGGGGGGGGGGGGGTGTTCGGCTCATCCCTAGTGACAGCATGTAAATTCTTTATTACTGTTTTCTTTTTTTCTTTTCTTTTTTTTTAAATACGATTTTGTGTTTCTAAAACACTGTGACTAGAGCAATACAGTGTTACCATAGTGATATTGTACTACTCTGGAGAAGTGATCAGGATTTTTTTTTTTTTGTTACACATTATGATTACTTATACCAATGAATTTAATTGGTATAAGCAAACATTTTTACTAAATTAAACTGGTTCATTCAGTGTATTTTGTTGTGATTAGCCATGATTGGCCAAAGCTAATCACATGGTACAGATGGGCCCTGTCTGTACCATGTGATCATTGTGATCAATACAGCTAGCAACACAGTTGTATACAATGGATGGCATGAAAGGAAGCCATCCATTGTTTTCAATTGTCATGTGATCTGCTGTGATTGGTCAGTGGGCAAGTACAGTGATCAGTCATTGGCTGTGTCCACCGGACACAGCCGGTGACAGAGCTCACTGCTGCACGGCCCCGCGAGAGGCACGTTCTGGGAGGACGTCATATGAACAACATATGCACAACAGTTATTGTACTATAGGCCGGATGGGAAGGTGTTAAAGTGTCAAGAAAAATAATTTTATATAAAATAAATCATAAAATGTAAAAAAGTTGTTAAAGAGCTCCTGTGCTTACGCGCAAGTGCGAATGCATACATAGGTCCCATATGTAAACAGTGATCACACCGTAAATGTAAGGTATTGCCATGAAAATCAGCGCAAGAGCAATAATTCTAGCACAAGATCTCCTGTTTAACTGCTTCCCAACCGCCACACGCCGATGAACATTGGCAGAATGGCACGAGTGCGCAAAAGGGCGCACCCGTACATCCCTTCGTAATTCATAGCATACTGTAGCTAGCTATGTAAACAAGGCATTTCCCTGTTCTGCCTAGTGACATGACAGGGATCTACTGCTCCCTGTCATCGGGAGCAGTGATCTCTGTCATGTCCTAGGTAGCCCATCCCCCCTACAGTTAGAACACGCTGAGGGAACACATTTAACCCCTTAATCGCCCCCTAATGTTTAACCCTTTCCCTGCCAGTGACATTTATACAGTAATCAGAGGCTATTTTTATCTCTGATTGCTGTATAAATGTCAATGGTCCCAAAATAGTGTCACAAGTGTCCGATCTGTCCGCTGCAATGTCGCAGTCATGATAAAAATCGCAGATCACCGCCATTACTACTAAAAAAAACTTAATAATAAAATTGCCATAAATCTATTCCCTATTTTGTAGACGCTATAACTTTTGTGCAAAACAATCAACTTATTGCAATTTTTTTACCAAAAATATGTAGAAGAATACATATCAGCCTAAACTGCAAAAGAAATTTGTTTTTTTTTATATATTTTTGGGGGATATTTATTATAGCAAAAAGTAAAAAATATGGCTTTTTTTTCAAAATTGTTGCTCTTTTTTTGTTTATAGTGCAAAAAATAAAAACTGTAGAGGTGATCAAATACCACCAAAAGAAAGCTCTATTTGTGTGAAAAAAAGGACATCTAATTTTTTGGGGTACAACGTCGCGCGCCCACACAATTGTCAATTAAAGCCACGCAGTGCCGAATCGCAAAAAAGCCTCTGGTCATTAAGGGGGTAAAATCTTCTGGGGCTGAAGTGGTTAACTCTAAATTTGTAACCTGTAAAGGCTTTTAAAGCGTTGCCTATGGAGAGTTTTAGGTACCATAGTTTGTGGTCATTCCACGAGCGTGATATTTTAAGTATCTATTCACTTGGTGTAACATCATCTTTTATACAAGGGTTCTTCAAAAAGTTTCTGCACTTTTTTCAAACTCTTTAAAATATAAAAAAGTGCGGAAACTTTTTGAAGAGCCCTCATATTTTACCAAAACACTGAGAATATATTGTGTTTTTATGCACTAAAATTTATTAAAGTATATTTTTTTTCCTGAAAACTGGAGTTTGATAAACCACTCTGCAAATGTTGAAAAAACATGAAAAAATCACAACAACCCCCATTTTATTCTTCAGGGCCTTTGCTTTCAAAAATGATATAATGTTTGGGGTTGTAAGCAATTATGTAGTAAAAAAAAAATGCAGATTCTTACATGTATGTGAGAAGTGTCAGCATTGACTTGGGCAGCAAGATGTTCTAAAGGCTCAAGGTTTTTACCTTCATGCACTCTATGCATGAAGGTAAAAAACATTCTCTGTGCAGCAGCCCCCCAGCCCCCCTAATACTTACCTGAGCCCCATCTCTATCTAGTGATGTGCACAAGAGCCTCCGGGCACTCTCCCTCCTCATTGGCTGAGACAGTCCTAAGATTTTTTTTTAGTATTATGTGCAACAAATAAGTACAATAAGTACAACTTTAATTGTGAATGGAACACCCCAACTTTCTTTTAAACCAAGACTAACTTTAGCCCCTTTGCGCCCACAATATAGCCCAAAGACGGCTACAGCGCGGGCCTAAATTGCCAGGAGGTCATCCATGTACATCCTCCCTTGCATGAGCTGCCTGCGTGCCCCCTGCAGAACACACACAGTGTGCTCTGTGATCAGCGAGTACACAAGACTTGGCTGATCATAGATCGGAGTAAGGGGCTGATCTCGACCTCTTACCACATGATCAGCCAATGACAGCTGATCATGTGATGTAAACAGAGCCGGTTATTTTTCCTTCACGCTGACAACGATCACCGGCTTCTGTCAGGGGGACATCGGTCCCGCACATGGAGAGCCACCACCGCCTTATCTGTGCCCACCAGTGCCACCTGCCAGTGCCCACCAGTGCCACCTACCAGTGCTACCTATTAGTGCCCACCAGTGCCATCTACCAGTGCCCACCAGTACGGTACAGGTACAGAGACTTCTGGTGATGCCATTTCTTAGATTTTGGAACGCAAACCTGCAGACTGCACTGTGTTTTATATGCGTGTCATATAAGACTAACTAGTGGATATTATTTTATAATAAAGGGGCCAGTCCGATTTCACCACAGCAGAGCGTGGTGTGATTTACATCGTTCACACTACCAGCTTTATCTGAGGAATACTTGCATACAGCGATCACTCTGAATGTACATGATGCGTGGCTTATAACCTTCTATAAAGATATAAAGATAGCCATTGGAGAAATAACCCAAAGCTCCACAAAGGTTGCAGAGATACAATTAGTAAAATTCCTGGGTCTTCAGTTTATGATAGGTGATCCCAGTGTATGTCTTTTTGAATCACCCTGCCGTTTAAGCAGGCCAAGTACTATTTTTCTGCTCTATCCATCCCCCTATCCTATGATTTTCTAACTTGTTTTTACATTGCCACCGGTTTTGCATCATTGCTCATGGAGATATTACCACATGTACAACAAACTAAACTTTCCCTGAAGAAGGAGTTGTAAGGACTCTGAAAGATGTCTGTTTGGTTTATGCACTACTATATGTATATGACAGTTCAAGTGATTTTTGTCTATATTGTGGTACAACATATTATCTATATTGCTATGTATATACATTTTTAATTGCACAAATTCTCTCTTAATTTGTTTTTTGATACTAATAAATATAGAATTTTTAATATCTCATACGTTTGTACACTAATTAATTGAGCCCATTAAGTGCCATTCCTAGCAGGGGGTATCTTGATCTTTCACAAATACAAGGGATGTGGGCAGATTAACAAAACCTCATCTTTTATACATAATTTTATAAAAAACCTTTTTTTTTTTTTTACAAACAAGAGTTGTTGTTTATTTACAAAGAGTACACATTTACAAAATAATGAATACATTGATATACATAGCAGTGTTTAAAATACAGAGTATATCTATCACGACCTACGTGGTCATTATCGATAACACATATGCAAGTATTTATTGGTGCTTACCAAACACATGTATGCCATTTGCGTTGAGAGGTAGTTTTTTTTTTTCCATCACATCAGTGCGTATAATAGGGGGATATTCTACTAGAATCTATTCAGTAGTTGTGTTGCATGTGGCTGCGTTGTTTAACCACAAATCCCATATTTTTCCATATTTAGATGGGCAGCCCCTATGGGCATATATTTCTTTCTTATATGGTAAAACAGCATTAATGGTAGCTATCCATTCCTGGAGTGTTGGTGGTTCCCTCCTCATCCATTTTCTAGCTATGAGTAATCTAGCCACAAACAGTGCCTCCCTGAGAAAGATGATATGGAATTTGTCTGAATCTGGATCTGGGAAAATTCCCAAAATGCACTGCTTGGGGCATAGTTTAAGAGGAGACCCCATTTCATCGTGTATGAATCGCACTATGTGAGACCAGTAGTCATGTATAATCGGGCATACCCAGAGGAGATGAAAAAAGGAGCTAGATGGGCTGTCGCATCTAGGGCATAAAAAACCTTTTTTTTAACGATATCACGCCATGTATGTTCTATTTCTTATCCTATGAGTACATTTAACTATTGGGAACATGTGGAAGAGGATAAAGACACATCTATGAAAGATATATTTCACCAGTACAGGCGATCTTTACATGGATTTCTAGTGAGTGAGGGCACAAGAGTTGGGGAGCACAGCACTTTCATCACCTTTGCCATATATTTCTGCACGGATTGCATTTTTTACAGAATTTTTTTGCACAGATGGCACTTTAAAGGAATCATTGTGATATTTAAGAATCACAGCACTATATAAACTCTTACTGTTATGCTCTTTCATTTGTTATAGCAGATATTGTTGATTATATGATGGATATTGTAGACTATTTTTTGATGATTCTATATAATTTACTGAACACAGACAGCGCAGGAACTTCCCATACTAGTGCCCACCAGTGCCACCTATCAGTGCTGCCAATCAGTGTCCATCAGTGCCTCATCATTAGTGCTGCCTATCAGTATCACCTATCTGTGCCATCAATCAGTGTGCCCTTTTAGTGCCCTTAAAGTGGATGTAAACCCAATTTTTTTTTTTTATGTCATAACGTAGAGTATAAGATTTCCTATCATTTGAGCCGTCTTGCCACAAAGAGTTAATCCAGCTCTGAGCAATCCTCTTTTATTGTTCAGTGAGATAAATCTTGACAAACAGAGAAAAACTTTGTCAAATCCTCCCCCTTGCTGTGAGTGACAGGTGATTTACATCTCGTGCACTAGCCTAAGACACAGGCATTATTTTTTAATTCCCACCCCCACTCCTTTCTTCAGCATCTCTGCAAGGATTGGCTGTTATACACCTCAGCATGATTTGGCATGCTGAAGTCATGTGGTTACTTTCCTGTCTTTTCACTGGATGTTAGAGATCGTAGCAGTAGTTCAGTGTAAGAAATACACAGGAGAAATGCATGTTGACAAGGGGAGTGTAGAGGTGGGCGGGGAGTCTACTGACATCACGACTCCACCCACCGAGCTCCAGACAACAGACCCACCCACAGAATCTGCAGTTTTTCGGCTCTCATAACAGACAGAGGGGAGACATTTGACAGGTAAAGATACATGCAGGAGGCATGTATATCCTTATAGATAACCCCTATGGCAGTAGTTTAGAAAGGATGACATTGGGTTTACATCCACTTTAAGGGGCTTGCCCATCAGCGCCCATGAGTGCAGCCTCATTAGCACACCGCAATGAAGGAGAAAAATTACCTGGTAAACTTTTATAACAAACTATGAAAACATTTTTGGTCTTTTTTTTGTTTGTTTAGGAAAAAATAAAAACCCCAGTAGTGATTAAATACTACCAAAAGAAAGCTCTATTTGTGTGAAAAAAATGATGAAAATGTTATTTGGGTACAGTGTAGCATTATCGCGCAATTGTCATTCAAAGTACGACAGCACTGAAAGCTGAATATCGGCCTGGGCAGGAAGGGGGTTTAAGTGCCCAGTAGGCAAGTGGCTAGGCTAGGTTCACACATGTCCGGGTGCAGTTAGCAGTCCGGAGTCTGGTGCGGTTTTGTTCACCGGTTCAGGTACGATTCAGGTGCAAATTTTACTTGAATTCACACCTGAACCGGACCTAAAATCACACAAGACTCTTTTCAAAAATGGACCACAGCAGCCCCGGACATTTGTGAACTGGCTCCATTGAAAGCTGCTCGGTTCACATGTTATGCAAATCGGATGCAGATCAAAATGCATCCGATTCACATATATGTGAACTAAGCCTTATAGTATACAACAAAACACTGTTTCTTTGGAATGTTACTTATTTATTAAAACGTATTATTTCAAAATTGTGAAACTGAACTATGCGTATGATGTGACCTACATGTACAAGTCGCAGGTGCTGGTACATTACTTATTACCTGTTTTGTTAAAAGCTTGGCAATGTAAGGGCTGAAAGAGGCTTCCTTCACAAGACTTCAGGGAAGATTAAAGGGAAGAAAGCTTTAGGCAGGAGATAAGAGTAAAATGTAATCTTGTAACTTTGTGACATAATATAAAGGATCAAAGACGTGAATATTTGGTTGACCATTCCCTGACTACTACAGTTTCTTTTTAACCAGTACCAACATTTCAAGTGAAGAGACTGGAGATTTTGGACTTTTGTAAAATAGAATACAGGTCTCATGGTTTGTTGCTGTTATACAACTACGGCCTGAGCTTCACAAACTTTTTTTGTTTATTTAAACAGCAGCAGGAGTCACCTTTGACATATTTTGTACTCAAAAGTGCTTATTCAGCGTACATTGGCCTCAAAATAGCTGAAAGTATTTGACAAATATGACTGATGATCACAAAAGTATCTTATGTAGGTTCCTTCCAGGTGGAAGGAAGGCAATGTTTTCACCGGAGACTTCAGAGATTACCATATATACTCGAGTATAAGTCGAATTTTTCAGCACATTTTTTTGTGCTGAAAGTGCCCCCCTCCTTATACTCGAGTCAAGCACTTTTCTGCAGCAAAAAATGTCATTTTCCGAACCGATTTTGGGGCCCCGTATCTCAGGGCCACTTGGTGCTAGGAACCCCAAATTTGGTGTGCAAACCCAGTGGAACTGGTTCCATAACATATCCAAAGCTGAAGTTCCTAGCACTAACTGGCCCTAATATACGGGGCCCCAAAATTGGTTCGGAAAATGTCATTCTCTGCTGCAGAAAAGTGCTTGACATTTTCTGAACCGACTTTGGGGTCCCATATCTCAGGGCCACTTGGTACTAGGAACCCCAAATTTGGTGTGCAAACCCACTGGAACTGGTACCATAACATATCCAAAGCTGGGGTTCCTAGCACCAAGTGACCCTGAGATACAGGGCCCCAAAACCGGTTCGGAAAATGTCATTCTCTGCTGCAGAAAAGTGCTTGACATTTTCTGAACTGATTTTTGGGGCCCTGTATCTCAGGGCCACTTAGTGCTAGAAACCCCAAGTTTGGAAATTTTATGGTGCTAGTTCCACTGGGTCTGCACACCAAATTTGGGGTTCTTAGCACTAAGTGGCCTCGAGATACGGGGCCCCAAATTCGGTCAACTGTGTCCATCTGCAGCAATGTCATTTCGGGACGCTTTGGGTTCAGAGACCCCAAATTTTGGCTGCAGCTAGGGGGCATCTGGGAACCCTTAACTACCGAGTTTGAAGTTCAGGGGACCTATGGCTGCAAATGGGCACAGTGAGGCATGCAAATGGGCACAGTGATGCTTCAAATGGGCATTGTTGACCCTCTTTTCCACTTACAGTAGCTGTGCATTTCTCACCCTCGTCTTATACTCGGGTCAATAAGTTTTTCCCATTTTTTTTGTGGTAAATTAGGGCCTCGACTTATACTCGGAACGACTTATACTCGAGTATATACGGTATTTGCTTCAAGGCAAAATTGATATTAACATTAGTGTGTTCTTAGAACTGGCTTCCCTAGTAGGGTATAAAGATCTTTGGGCTATATTGAATCAAGAAATAGATCTTGCTACTGACCTAAAGTGGAACTAAACCCTCCTATTCTTTCAGCCAAGAAAGCTGCCATCTTAAGCCCTGTACACACTATAGGAAAATCAAGGGAACATTTTTGCCCGAGGAACGATCGTACGATTTTCTGATATACACAACTTTCGATAGCCGATTCTGACCTCCCGAATGAAAATTTCCGAAGGCACAAACTCTAAAGTTTTTCTCATATGGGAACAGAATGAACAATTTTCATTTAACCACTTGCCGACCAGCCGCCGTCATTATACTGCGGCAGGTCGGCATGATCCCGCGAACCGTTGTAGCTGTACGTCGGCTCCCTTAAGCGGGATAGCAGGTGCGCGCGCCCGCTGCATTGCGAGGGTGCCGATGCTCGTGGCCGGTGGTCCCTGCACGAGGGGCAGAATAGGGACGTGTGTGTGTAAACAGACATATCCCTGTTCTGTGATGAGAGAAGAGGCAGATTGTGAGTTCCTAATAGCTAGGAACCACGATCTGTCATTTCCTGTAGTCAGTCCCCTCCCCCCACAGTTAGAACACACAGTCAGGGAACACAGTTAACCCCTTGATCGCCCCCTAGTGTTAACCCCTTCCCTGCCAGTGACATTTACACAATAATCAGTGCATTTTTATAGCACTGATCGCTGTATAATTGTCAATGGTTTCAAAAATGTGTCAAAAGTGTCCGATGTGTCCGCCATAATGTCGCAGTCCTGATAAAAATCGCAGATCGCCGCCATTACTAGTAAAAAAAAAAAAATAATAATAAAAATGCCATAAATCTATCCCCTATTTTGTATTACCTAAAATATGTAGAAGAATACATATCAGCCTAAGGCCCCTTTCACACTTATACGACTTGTCCCACGATTTTGTACTGCAAAATCGTATGACAAGTCATTCTCCATGATTTTCAATGACTACCATTCATATTGGCACGACTTTAAGTCGTGCCGACTTGAAAGTAGTCCCTGCACTACTTTGGTCCAACTTCTATGCGAGTTGTACTCCATAGACCTCAATGTTAAACCCTGAAGTAGCATGCAAGTCGTGCCTGAATATTATATAGACACGACTTCAGCACGACTTTGTAAGCACAAGCCTGGCCTCGCTATTCGGGAAAGGAAAACTTTTCTTTCCTTTCCCGATGAGCGACAGGCAGTGCTGACAGCTGTCTGGTATGAATCCAGAGGGGGAACGCTGCGCCAAGTTTTAAATGAAAAAAACGGCGTGGGTTTCCCCCCCAGGGGCATACCAGGCCCTTAGGTCTGGTATGGATCTAAGGGGAACCCCCTACGCCGAAAAATCGGCGTGGGGTCCCCCCCAAAATCCATACCAGACCCTCATCCGAGCACGCAGCCTGGCCGGTCAGGAATGGGGGTGGGGACGAGCTAGCGGCCCCCCCCCTCCTGGACCGTACCAGGCTGCATGCCCTCAACATGGGGGGTGGGTGCTTTGGGGCATGGGGGGCACCCTGCGGGCCCCCCCACCCCAAAGCACCTTGTCCCCATGTTGATGAGGACAAGGGCCTCTTCCCGACAACCCTGGCCGTTGGTTGTCGGGGTCTGCGGGCGAGGGGCTTATCGGAATCTGGGAGCCCCCTTTAATAAGGGGGCCCCCAGATCCCGGCCCCCCACCCTATGTGAATGAGTATGGGGTACATGGTACCCCTACCCATTCACCTAGGGAAAAAAAGCATCAATAAAAAAACACAGTACACAGGTTTTTAAAATAATTTATTAGGCAGCTCCGGGATCTTCTTCCGACTTCGGGGGTCCTCTTCTGACTTCGGGGGTCTCTCCGGCGTCCGCATCTTCTGCCGGCTCCACCGCTATCTTCTGGCGCTCTTTTGCCAGCGGTGGTCCGGACCTCTGGATCGTCTTCTTCCCTCTTCTCTTCCAGAGATGTTGACACGACGCTCTCTCCAGCCAGAATGGTCTCTGTGCGCTCCGCAACTGACTTATATAGGCGGTGGCCCCGCCCCCTTATGCCGTCACAGTCCCTGGGCATGCTGGGACTGTGACGTTTTAGGAGGCGTGGTCACTGGGTGAGGACCACGCCCCCTTATGACGGCACAGTCCCAGCATGCCCCGGTACAGTGACCTCATAGGGGGGCGGGGCCACCGCCTATATAAGTCAGTTGCGGAGCGCACAGAGACCATTCTGGCTGGAGAGAGCGTCGTGTCAACATCTCTGGAAGAGAAGAGGGAAGAAGACGATCCAGAGGTCCGGACCACCGCTGGCAAAAGGGCGCCAGAAGATAGCGGTGGAGCCGGCAGAAGATGCGGACGCCGGAGAGACCCCCGAAGTCAGAAGAGGACCCCCGAAGTCGGAAGAAGATCCCGGAGCTGCCTAATAAATTATTTTAAAAACCTGTGTACTGTGTTTTTTTATTGATGCTTTTTTTCCCTATGTGAATGGGTAGGGGTATCATGTACCCCATACTCATTCACATAGGGTGGGGGGCCGGGATCTGGGGGCCCCCTTATTAAAGGGGGCTCCCAGATTCCGATAAGCCCCCCGCCCGCAGACCCCGACAACCAACGGCCAGGGTTGTCGGGAAGAGGCCCTTGTCCTCATCAACTTGGGGACAAGGTGCTTTGGGGTGGGGGGGCCCGCAGGGTTCCCCCCATGCCCTAAAGCACCCACCCCCCCATGTTGAGAGCATGCGGCCTGGTACGGTCCAGGAGGGGGGGGGCCGCTAGCTCGTCCCCACCCCCATTCCTGACCGGCCGGGCTGCGTGCTCGGATAAGGGTCTGGTATGGATTTTGGGGGGACCCCCACGCCGATTTTTCGGCGTAGGGGGTTCCTCTTACAATTCATACCAGACCTAAGGGCCTGGTATGTCCCTGGGGGGGAACCCACGCCAGTTTTTTTATTTAAAACTTGGCGTGGAGTTTCCCCTTATGATTCATACCAACTACTGTATGTTTTAATTTGTTAATGCCAAAAACGTGGCAAAGTAGTACTGCTCCCAAATCGCGGTAAAATAGCGGCAAATCGCGGTAAAATAGCGGCAAAATCGCGGTAAAATCGTGCGACTTTGAAGTCGTATAAGTGTGAAAGGGGCCTAAACTGAGGAAAAAATTATCTTTTTTTTTAAAAAATGGGGATATTTATTATAGCAAAAAGTACAAAATACTATGTTTTTTTTTTCAAAATTGTCGCTCTTTTTTTGTTTATAGCACAAAAAATAAAAATCGCAGAGATGATCAAATACCACCAAAAGAAAGCTCTATTTGTGGGAAAAAAAGGACGTCAATTTTGTTTGGGTACAGCAGCACATGAATGCGCAATTGTCAGTTAAAGCGACGCAGTGCCGAATTGCAAAAAATGGCCTGGTCATTAAGTGGTTAATATGTACCATTTTAATACGATTTCCGTACAAGAATATCAGATACAAAAGACTGCACATGATCAGAAACAACAAATAACAAAAAAAGAAGCCTTTGTCGTACAAGAATTTTCGTATAATATTTCTATCATCGGTTAGGTCATCGAGGAAAACTGGCCAATCGTTCGCCTGATTTTCTCATAGTGTGTACTGGGCATTAATCTCAGTTTGATCTGCAGTTACCATGGTGATGTACATGTGATCAGTTATGACTCCAGCCATTTGATGGTTTGACAGTTTGGATGGTAGCACAGCCAATGTGACAGTTAGCATTCTCATCATGAAGGGAATGTAACATATTTTTTTTTTTAAACTGTAATTGATGAGTTTAGGTTCGCTTTAAGGCTCCATGCACACTGAAGCTGGCGCTCAACGACTTGAAATGCAGCAACCCATTTCTAATATTCCAAGTAAAGTTTTATCTGTGTACAAAATTGGCAAATTCTTTTTTATAATCTGTCACTCTCTTAGAACCCGAATAGGAGAACACTATTGTAATACAAATAATCCAAATGTCAAGCACATCTCTAATGTGACATGTCATTTTAGAGATTATCATCAAGGTGATCTCTCCTCATTTAGATTCAGGGGAATAGAGAGGCTTTCACACTTCACAAGAGAGGAGGAAATAGAGAGAGGAGGCTTTTGGGAAGAGAGGCCTGGTGGATTTTTAGATTAAAGACTAGATCTCCTCAGGGGTTAAACTTGAGATGGGATCTGGACCTGCATGTACAGTGCCTTGAAAAAGTATTCATACCCCTTGACATTTTCCACATTTTGTCATCACATCAAAAATGTATTTTATTGGGATTCTATGTGATAGACCAAAACAAAGTGGCACATAATTGTGAAGTGAAAGGAAAATGATAAATGGTTTTCAAAATTTGCTACAAATAAATATGTGAAAAGTGCAGCGTGCATTTGTATTCAGCCCCCCTGAGTCAATACTTTGCAACTTTCGCTGCAATTACAGCTGCAAGTCTTTTTAGGGATGTCTCTATCAGCTTTGCACATCTAGAGTGACATTTTTGCCCATTCTTTTTTGCAAAATAGCTCAAGCTCTGTCAGATTGGATAGAGAGCGTCTGTGAACAGCAATTTTCATGTCTTGCCACCGATTCTCAATTGGATTTAGGTCTGGACTTTGACTGGGCCATTATAACACATGAATATGGCTGTATGTTTAGGGTCATTGTCTTGCTGAAAGGGGGAACCTCCGCCTCAGATTCATGGTTTTCTTCTAAGATTGCACTGTATTTGGCTCCATCCAACTTCCTATCAACTCTGACCATCTTCCCTGTCCCTGCTGAAGAAAAGCATCCCCACAACATGATGCTGCCACCACCATGTTTCATGGTGGGGACAGTGTGTCCAGGGTGATGTGCAGTGTTAGTGTTCCGCCACACATAGTGTTTTGCTTTTAGGCCAAAAAGTTCAATTTTGATCTCATCTGACCAGAGCACCTTCTTCCACATGTTTGCTGTGTCCCCCACATGGCTTCTCGCAAACTGCAAACATGACTTCTTATGGCTTTCATTCAACAATAGCTTTCTTCTTGCCACTCTTTCATAAAGGCCAGATTTGTGGAGTGCATGACTAATAATTGTCCTGTGGACAGATTCTCCCACCTGAGCTGTGGATCTCTGCAGCTCCTCCTGAGTTACCATGGGCTGCTTGGCTGCTTCTTGGGTGAATGCTCACCTTGCTCGGCCTGTCAGTTTAGGTGGACGGGCATGTCTTGGTAGGTTTGCTTTCCATTTTTGGATGATGGATTGAACAGTGCTCCGTGAGATATTCAAAGATTGGGATATTTTTTTCACATCTAACCCTGCTTTAAAACTCTCCACAACTTTATCCCTGACCTGTCTGGTGAGTTCCTTGAACTTCATGATGCTGTTTGTTCACTAAGGTTCTCTAACAAACTTCTGAGAGCTTCACAGAACAGTTGAATTTATACTGAGATTAAATTACACACAGGTGGACTATTTACTAATTGGGTGACTTCTGTAGGCAATTGGTTCCACTAGATTTTAGTTAGTCGTATCAGAGTAAAGGGGGCCAAATACAAATGCACGTCACACATTTCACATATTTATTTGTAAAACATTTTGAAAACCATCATTTTCCTTCCACATCACAATTATGTGCCACTGTGTGTTGGTCTATCACATAAAATCCCAATAAAATACATTTACGTTTTTGGTTGTAACATGACAAAATGTGGAAAATTTTAAGGGGTATAAATACTTTTTCAAGGCACTGTACAATAGGTTGCCTCTCTTCCCAGTTTCCTCCTCTCTGTACACAATATCAGCATGTTTCTGTCTATCTCCTTACCTCTTCCTTTAACACACAACCATCTAATCATACTGCTATTTATTAATTTTTATTTCTATTTATATGTTTTTGAACACTATCTCTCTATGTGGTCTGTTTGTGAAATATGGTGGCGTCTACATTGACTCCTCTGCTATTGCATCAGCAGTTTTTTGCAATTATATCTATCAATTAATCCAATTAGTAGGTGGAGCCTTTGTTATCTTGGCCACTATATATCTCAAAATTTCATGTCTTATCGTAGTTATGATTAAAGCTGAAACGCGTCAATTGACTGCATTTGTATACTGTACACCGTGGTTTCCTGGATAAAAGCAAAATTTTAGAGCGGATCATCTTTATGGACTAAAACACTGTGAATGCATTTTTAGTGCAGAAAAAAAAATGCACAGAACTGCATCTGGTGTGAACTAAAACGAAAGAAGCTGTCAGTGCTGGGGGGATCTCTTCGCAGGTAAGTCTGCCATAATGTCCTGGTACGCTGAGCATAAGAACACATTATGGTTAAAGCTACTGGGGCCCTCTGAGCCCCAGATTTAAATCAGCTTTAACCTTACCAAACAGAACCACTGTTTACTATAAGCAGCCCAACATGCTTAGTCACCAAGACACAAGCAGGAATATCTTCAGGCTGGGTTCACACTGGATGCCGATGTGTCTCCCAGCAGGGGTCCTGTGGGTCCCAGTTCACGTTTCAGGTCCGATTTCAGCCCGAATTTTGGCCTGAATTCGGACCTGAAAATGACCAAAAGACACACAGGGCTCCAGTGCAAATTTGCACCGGAGCCGCATCGGAGATATGCGAACCGGCTCCATAGAGAGCACGTCACATTCTCCTGGTATTGCAAATGGGATGTGGGGATCCCTCATCCCATTCGCAATAGTGTGAACCTGGCCTCATACCTTCCAAATTTTTGAGATGGGAACGAGGGACATCTATTAGCTAAAGTACATACCAAAGTACAGACCAAAAGACGCACAGCGTTCCTGTGCAAATCGCACAGGAGCCGCTGCAGAGATATAGAGAGCCGGTCATCTCCTGCTATTGCGAATTGGATGCCCTCATCCAATTCACACTAGTGTGAACCCAGCCTTACAAATGGAGCAATTTAGAAATTGGATGAAAGGTTTAGCACTGGGAAACACTTTTTGAAAGATAAGATAAATAGTGCATTTTATATTACAATTATATAGATCAGACCAAAATGAGGAACAAATGAGGAGAAAAGAGGGACAGAGGGACTTCAAAATCAGGGACATTCCCTGTGAAATCAGGGACGGTTGGGAGCTATGTATCTTTCACCAACCAAATATCGGTTCACCGACCACTGTCTACACACAAAGTTGGCATTATTTTCTCTTGAAGATTGACTGCATTGAGGGAAAAATAAAACAAAGGGTAGGGTGGGCAGGGGAGCAGGTCAAAGGA
Organism: Lithobates clamitans; assembly: GCA_037952925.1. Taxonomy (NCBI): domain Eukaryota; kingdom Metazoa; phylum Chordata; class Amphibia; order Anura; family Ranidae; genus Lithobates; species Lithobates clamitans. The sequence goes on from JBBGZY010000449.1 coordinate 4,956,615, forward strand.
TCCAAAAGGAAGGCTGAAGATAATCCAGAGTTGAGTCCAGAGGACCGACCTGAGGTAACTCCTGACCCTGCCCAGTGACAGAGGTGAGTTCACAGGTGAAGGGTTACAGTCATTGTCCAGCTGTATTCCCGCCAAAGATTTGTCACCAATCCAGCACTCAGATTTCTGTAGATTTCCCCGGAAGCTGAGGTAAATCTTCCTAGCAACAGCAGACAGATTGTAACCTGCAACACAAAACAAAAAGAACCAGCAAAGCTGCCCCAGAGGAACCTGTGCTTAACAGTCACCATAGATAGTCCTTTAATAAAGCAAAACTAAACCCACTGATTTGACCATTTCCCAAAACAAATTTAAAGGCATACCATAAATGATAACTGTCATAGTTGATTGTACTCTTAACTGCACTGTCAAGCCATCAAATGGCTAGTGTCATAACTAATCACATGTGCAGCAACATGGCAACTGCAGATCAAACAGAGGCTAAGATGGCAGCTTCCTTGGCTGTAAAGGATAGAAGGGTTTAGTTCTGCTTCAAGAATATAATTAATGTAAAAACAAATGGGTGATAGGAGTGACAATTCCATGGAATCACTTTTCCAGTTTTCTCTTTTATGGCCTCATCATTCTTGTCTTGCCTAGGTAAGAAAGGAGGCGGGGGGGAGTAGAAAAAAAATACTTTTTTGTGGAGGGGCTGCAGGGGGGAATGTCGGTTTTAGGAGTGAAGATCCGCTTTAACTTTATTGAAATGTCACAAAATTACACTTTGCACAAATCTATGCTCCGTAGCAGGTTGCGACATGCTGCAGTGAGTTTCGCTTTGTAAGAATACAGACATAATGCATTTCAATGCCTCATGCACACTGAGCATTTTTGAAGTTACTTCTAGGGGCGTCAGGGTTTTTGTTACTGCCGCTAAACTCCCCTGCATGTTATTCTATGTCCATGCACTCATCGTCTTCAAGCAGGAGAGTTTAGTGGCAGGAAAAAAAAAATACTGCCAGTGCATCCTGGAGCATCTGCGTTTTGGCAGGAAAAAAAGCTTGAAGCTGCTAAATGCGCTTAAACGCTAGGCACGTTTAGCGCTTGAGTGTTAGTTTATTTTAATGGCGAGAATAAATGATTTAATCTGGTCAATGAAATTAACCCCTTCCTGCCTGTGTTATAGCCAAAAGACAGCTACAGCCGCGGGCTTACTTTGCTGGGAGGGCGTTCATAGACGTCTTCCAATGATTGTGCTGCCCGTGCACCCCTTGCGGTTACGGGCTCAGTTCTTCTGGCTCAGCTGATCGGAGTAAAGGACCAATCACAGCAGCTCTTTACCACGTGATCAGCTGTGTCCAATAACAGCTGATCAGGGATGTAAACACAAGCCAGCTATCGGCTTTCCTTTCATCACGCATCAGTCATCATCTGTCATGTATCAGTGCTGCTTATCAGTGCCGTCTACCAGTGCCTAATAACTCCCTTCAGTGCTGCCTATCAGTGCCTATCAGTGCCATCTATCAGTGCCACCTATTTTTCATATGAGTACAGTGTTGCATGACCGCGCAATTGTCATTCAAAGTGTGGCAGCGCTGAGCAGGTAATGGGTAAAAGGGCCCAGTAGGCAAGTGGCTAAGTAGCGCCCAAACGCCTGACGCGGGTAAGCGCAGTACACACTTACAAGCATTAGGCTTTTTTTTTGGGCCAAAATGATGCTGCCGGGAGGAGGCCGGGGAGTTTATAAAAAAAACACCAGTGTGTATGAGGCCTTAGGAGTCATTACCTGGCACAGAGGCCCATACAGCATGCAGAAGGGATGTGTTTATGTACTTGGTGGAGATAAGCGCTCTGTTCAGCTGTGGCCGGCAGCTTGTTAAAAATCAATGACAGATGCAGTGGCTGTGCGCACCTTACCATATATCTGAACATTTACACCCATAAGCCCCTCCCACATGAGTTTTTCCCATGGGATTAGGTCCGCCTGTCAGTTTTTCACATGGAGCTGATTGGAAGCTCCACGCAGATCTTTGGGCAGACAGATGAACATGGACTTTTACATCAGCCTCCCTCCAAGTCCATTCAGGTGAAAAAAAAAAAAACAGAAAAGAAAAAAAAGAAAAGAAGTGTTTTTTTTAAATTTATTTTTCTGTACCTAAATGTGATGAATCATAGGTAGTTGTTACAGAAATCACTGTCTCAGACCGTCCTCAGGCATCAAGGTAATATTTATTGCATATGCAAGAGAAATGAATTACACGTTCATGCAGCCTTTATCATTTCTAAGGAAATACTGTGATACATGTTTTTTATAAGCCCTGGACACCCCCCTTTCCTGTCTTAAAACATGCCCAGTCTCATGTATTTTCAACTTTATTCTGGACGTAACAGGAAAGGTGGAAGTGTCTGTTACAGACTGTTTATCTTACATATAACAATGGTTACAGGATACTGACTTGAAAACTCCCCAAGTCAACACAAAAAATACAGGATATATTCAAAACTGCACCTCTAAGCATATTATATTGCTGACTCCATATTATCACTATAACTTATTTCTAGGCCATGATAATCAAAATGGCGTCTTTCATAACTGACATTTAAAGTATAATTTCTCTAACATATCCCCCCTTTTATACTCATAATGTCAATACTTCAAATATCCAGGTTTTTCATTTTACCAGGTATTATCATTTAGACAGATGAGTCCTTAGCGAGAGTTGTAAATTCATCAGGTTCCGAGTATAGTTCCGTGTCGCTCTGGAGGAGCATAGTTTTTGTTAAAGATGTGTCAATCAGTCTTTGAAGAATTCCCCTAATACAGGGAATGCAGCAACATCCACACAATGTAAGAACTGCGGCTGCCATGACAATAGAGATAAGCAAACTTTTTGCAAGATCACCCCATTTACCAAACCATTTTTCGAAAAGTCCTGTCAGGGGGTTCTCTACACCAGAGTTCTCAGCTAATTCTTCGGATAGCATTTGTAGGCCTTGTAAGGCTTTGGTGATACTTCCATCAGGTGCCGTATTGTTTGGAATAAAAGTGCAGCAGAAGGTGCCGAACATTTTGCATACCCCGCCCCTTTCTGCCAGCAACATATCCAACGCTATACGGTTCTGCCACGCTGTCAAAGAGGTGGCGTCCAATTGTGCTGCTATACCTTTGATAGCATCTCTGGTGTAATTCACAAACCTCTGCTGGTTGTAGTAGATGTAGTTTATCCAGTCGACGTTCTTGTTGGGCTGGACCCATATGAAGAGTGAGGTGAGTCCTGCTGTTATTTGATTCTGTGCTTTAAATTCATCTGGAACTCCTCGTGGAACACCTATTTCGTCTATATACACTCGGTTGTCAAATGAGCCTTGTGGTGTTTCTCTCTTAATTCGTTTAAAAAAGTATTTACCTGGTAATTTCATTGATTTATCACTTATAGGAACTATATAGAAGGGAAGCAGCAATCGGGTAAGGGCACAACTACCCTCCCATTTAGGTGACAGTCTGGGCCTTAGTCTCTTATCTCCACACAGCCACCAAACATCAGCCAATTGCCGTTTCTGTTTCTGAAACCATTTTAGTTGGTACTTAATGTCTGTAGTAAGGATTGTAGTTGCACAGTATTCCGTGGATAGGGTGCCAACATTTGTACCATTACTGTCATTGTTAGAAAAACAAGTAAAATTTCCTGGTAATGCTTGTACTGATGGGGGTATACTTTGCATTTTAGTCTTTGGGTAGCTCTTTTTCTCATTTGCACATTCTGACCCAGTAATATTTTCTGAAAACATTCTTATTATACAAGTCAAGTCTATTTCCTCTTCAGGGAGAGGAACGGTGGCTAATTGTGGTCTTGGATTTGCACAAGAAATACAATCACCTAACCCTTTAGATTGGGTTGTGTATCTGACCCACTCTATCCACTCATTTTTGTCTCCAAATCCTGTTTCTATACTTAATTGTTCCTTATAGGTAAAATCTGTTGTGACCAAAGAGGGATTAAGTTTAAACTGTGTTGGTTCTGGGGCTGGGGTGATCTGACCAGGGGTTACAACCTTAATAGTAATTCTCCCTAGTAGATCACCCTGACTTGCCCTATATACTCCTAGTCCATAAACTCCAGCATCTGATACCTGTGGGTTTTTTATTGTTATTGAAATGGGATTACACTTCCCACGTATAGTACGGTACTGGCAGCTCCCAGTCCACCCCCGGCGGCTATATATTGATATACGTTCTACCTGATCCTTCCTCTGTTCAGGGATCACGGCAGAACTAGAAAGCCATCCGTCATCATCGGATGACCACCATACATCAGCCCATGTATTGCATTCTGGAGTAGAGCATAGATATTTGCCATCAAAGACATACCTTTGATGCCCAATGTCTATGACCTGACTGAGATCAAATCGTATGGTGGTGGTCTTACCCTGTGTAACAGTTATGGTGGCACCGTCTGGTCCCTTTGTCATCTGTCTTTCCCCCCTTTGACCCATTATGCTCAACATCGGGATAAGGTCAAGAAGCACATAAATTCCCACAACTATGCCTACTATTATCAATATGGCAAAAAGTATTCTCCCCCTCCATGTCTTGGTAAAATACCCTGGCTCGAACAAAAGTCTCTCTCTGGGTCTTCCCTCCACCCCTATGAGTCCATATTGCACCATGTTCTTCCTCTGTTGTGTGGTAGTTAATTCTTAATCAGTTTTTTACTCAAATAGTGTGCCTTCTTGCAGTGGGTGAGATGTATCCAAGGTATCCGTTCCACGATTTTTACTGCAGTAGGGGTAGACAACAATACTTGATAGGGTCCTTCCCACCTGGGGTCAGACCAAGTCTTTCTCTTTATTATTTTTATCCAGACCCAATCTCCAGGTCGTACAAGATCTTCCTGCTCTGATTTAGTCTCTTGACCTGTAAGAGAATTTGGGCATAGGAGTTCTTTAGTTGTTAGCAACTTCCTCATATAATTTGCCAGTTCATAGTCCATTTCCTCGTCATCTCGAGTAAATGCTCTAAGTTGTGGAATATAATAAGGTTTACCATACAGCATTTCATACGGTGTTAGTCCTTTAGCAGTAGGGGTAATTCTTGTACTCAACAATGCCATTGGCAAACACTGAACCCAGTTTTTCCCTGTCTCCTCTATCAATTTTCTTAGTTTACTCTTTAAGGTACCATTGTGTCTCTCCACTGTGCCCGCAGATTGTGGGTGGTAGACACAGTGGTTCTTTAGGTCAATATTGTACCATTTACCAATTTGTTGTATCGTTCGGTTTACGAAATGGGAGCCGTTGTCACTGTAAATCACAGAGGGGATTCCTTGACGTGGAATCACCTCTTTGATTAGTACTTTGGCCACTGACTGCCCATCTGGGTGTGTCATAGGAAAAGCTTCCACCCATTTCGTAAACATGTCAACAATAATCAGACAGAACTTTTTATTCTCACATTTGTTCAATTCAATAAAATCCATGCATATCGTGTGAAATGGATAAGGGGGTTTTGGGAAATGGCCCCTTAAGGGTCTTAGAGCACCTTGAGCATGGTATCTGTTACAAAGTGGACATGTGAGGCAAAAATTTCTAGAATAGTTCGTAAACCCATATGTTGTGAACACCTTGTTGATCACCTGCACCATCCCCCCTTTTGAGATATGGGCTTGCCCATGGCTCAATAACGCAGCATATCTAAACAGTGATGTAGGTAAGATGGGTTTACCTTCTGTACTTGTGTATATACCATTGACCAGCGTTGCCCCTTTAGATAACCACTTTTGTTTTTCACCTGCCGGTGATGTTTTCTGCATTTCTGATAACCATGTTTTATCAATAGCTTTCCGTACCCCATCATTTTCTTGGGGACCTGTATAGTATATGTGTGTTTTTTGCGGTCCTGTAGCAGCTTCCCTTGCGGTCTTGTCTGCTAGTGCATTCCCTAGAGTAATTGGATCTGTTCCCTTTCTGTGTGCTGTACATTTACAAATAGCCACTTGTGTTGGTTTTTGTACATTTTCTAGAAGGGCAAGGATAAGATCTCTATGTGAGATTGGTTTACCTGTGGACGTAATCATACCCCTATTTTTCCATTGCTGGGCAAATATGTGTATAGTAGAAAAAGCGTATTGGCTGTCTGTATAAATATTTATTTTCTTCCCTTCCCCTAGACTACAGGCCCTGGATAGGGCAATAATTTCAGCTTGTTGTGCTGAGTATGAACTGGGAAGGGGTCTGGCTTCAATGACCTGGTCATGTGTTACTACAGCGTATGCCGTTTGATTTACCCCTTTATTGTCCTTTTTACAAGACCCATCAACAAAAAAGGTAATGTCAGCATCGGGAAAGGGAATATCAGTGAGATCCTTCCTAGGGAGTACCCGTTCATCAATTTGTGCTATACAATCATGTGGATCCCCATCACCAGGTGTTGGTAACAGTGTGGCTGGGTTCAATGTGGTACACCTCTCGATTGTAATGTGAGGCTGTCCCAAAAGAGTAGTCATACATGATAGATGCCTGGCAGGAGATAAATAGGAGATTTTGTCTTGCAGTAAGATTACTGAAATGGCATGTGGGACTTTAAGTACCAGGGGGTGGAACAGTACTATCAGTGCAGAGGACTGTATGGCCAATGAGGCTGCTACTACAGCTTGTACACAGTGGGGCAAACTCCGGGCTACTGGATCTAATTTAGTGGAATAGAATGCAATTGGTTTGTGCTTGTCCCCATAAACTTGTGTAAGAACAGAAGTCATGTACCCTTCCTTACAATCTACAGTCTGAAAAAAGGTTTTACTGTAATTTGGAAGGCTAAGTACAGCAGAACCTACAATGAGGTGCTTTATCTTCGTAAATGCATCCTCTGCTTGCACATTCCACTGAATGGAATCTTTTGCAGCCATTAGTGAACCATAGATGAGATCAGAAAGAGGCGCCACCTCCGTAGCATAATTTGCTATCCATGCTCTACAGAAATTTGCCATGCCAAGAAATGACATCATTTCTTTTTTGGTACGTGGTTTGGGGGCTTGAAGGATGGCCTCTTTTCGGATCTCATCCAAATGTCTACCTTCTTGAGATAAAATATAACCCAGGTATTTCACCTTTTCTTTCCACAGTTGCAATTTGTCTTTGCTGACTTTGTGACCTTGGTCTGCGAGGAAATGCATGAGAGCCAAGGTGTCAATTTTACATTGTTGCTCTGTAGGAGCCGCTACCAGAATGTCATCCACATACAAGAGAATTTGGCTCCCACCGGGAGGTACAAACCGAGACAAATTATTGGACATTTCTTGTGAGAATATAGTTGGACTTTCACAATATCCCTGGGGTAACCTTGTGTATGTGTATTTTTTTTTTTTGTACGTAAATGCAAACCAGAATTGACTATCTTTGTGTAAGGGAATGGAAAAGAAAGCATTACTGATATCGATGACAGAAAATACCTTATTCTCTGGGTGGAGGTCGTTCAGGAGGACATGCGGGTCTGGGACCACCGGGGCCCTCGGTAATACGGCCCTATTGACCGCCTGTAAATCCTGCACGAGTCTCCACCCATCTTCCCCTCCCTTCTGCTTCCTAACTGGGAACAAGGGCGTATTGCATGGTGAATCTGGGCATTCAATGATGACACCTTTTACTAATAATTCCTTTATCAAGGGATCTACACCCTCTTCAGCGTCTTTCCTCAGTGGATATTGTTTTTGGTGAGGCCTCATTGTACTCTTAGGGGTTATTTGGACTTCACTGGCTGTTTTAATTAGGCCCACGTCCGTCTTTCCTCTTGACCACAAGATATCGGGGACGTCTTTTAGGGCATCCTCTTCCTCTTGGGTCAAAAGTGTCAGTCACTGTCTTTTGTCACAAATTGTAATCATGTGAGTTCTGGGTATACACTTAACAAACCACGTCAATTTGTACCTCCAAATCCCTCTAGATTTTAGTTCCTCGTCTGTCAATTGGACCCAGTCCGTGATAAGTTCTCCCAGCTCATGCCATGATACCTTGGGGTTCCGGGTGACCGAAACATGAGGTACAGTATCCTGCCTGTATATTTGCAGAATAGGCTGTGGTAGGAGACAAGTAGCCACGCTATTTCCTTCCTTATCACAGTACAAGTATTTTAAGAGAACTTCAGTGTTAGTGAGACTCATTAACTGTTTCTCATAGGACTTATCAGGCCCAGAGGTCTTTTTGTAATACATGGTGCAATAGAGGTTTGTCTGGACCTTATACTTTTTCCTCTCAGGCTCTTCTTCAATTATTTCCGTCAGGGTTTTGGGTATATTTAAGCCCTCAGTTTGCAAATCCAGGCTGTACCAGTATCGGGGCTCATTATCCACGGCTGTGATTTGTTTTTCACACAGCCGATGGGCTTTGAGACCTCCCTCCACTGGTACGACAGAAATATCAAGAGCGTGCAACATGTCTCTACCCAACAAATTAACAGGACATTTAGTTGAAATTACAATTTTACACTGAGCCTTTTTACCTGTCTGTGGATCTTCCACAGTAAGGCCTTCGGACACGGCCTCCTGGTGCATCAACCCATTTGCAGATTTCACATACACTACACCTTTTTTCTTTACCCCTGGGGGCATATCCAGTGGGTGTATTAGGGTCCTGCAAGCCCCAGTGTCACAAAGAAATGTTACCCATCTACCCTTCACAACCAAGTTTATTTCTGGTTTGACTTCAGCATGCAAACAAGTTTCAACAGCGCACACATCCAAAATTTCAGATTCTTTCTCATCATTTTCTTCTGTATCTCTCTCTGCAGACATACCAACATCTAGTCATGCTTCTTCCTCTCTGTTTGACCTACATTCTTTTGCCAAGTGACCTCTTTTACCACACAGGAAACACTCCCCTCTCTTCTTTTTCCCCTCATAATCTTGAATGCGGGGCCTTGTTCGAGTGTTTCCCACCCTTCTGTTCTCCTTCTCAATGACATACACATCATTACCTTCATCTACCATAAGCACTTTCCCTTTCTTTACTCTCTTTTTTGATTGGAAGTGCCGCTCAGCATGCCTCGCATACTCAATCAGCTCCTGAAGTCTGCAGATCCTATGGTTGATCATGTGTTTGGTAACAAAACTTGATATAGGGGAAAGCAGCCCCTTCAAGATTGCATTCTTTAACTGTTGTTCATATGGGCTATCGTTTACTTGATTTACTGGGACTTCTATTCCAGAGTGATTATTGAAAATCTCCCTCATCCTAACAATGAAATTGTCCACTGTTTCCTCTTCTCCCTGCACACACTGATTTATCATGGACCAGTCGGCTCGACGTATCCATCTATTCTCTATCCTTGCTATAAGAGCATTTCTCCTGTTTTCCAGTGCTGCATCATCATGAGGCAACACAACTCCCTGATTGTTTAATCCACTCCAATCTCCCACTACATGATGCCAGTCGGGACCCAGGATCTGTCTGATGACCTGCTCTATTTCCCTCCCATTGAGATGATAGCTAGCAATCATTCCCATGATACCATCTCTGAATTGGGCTATGTTAACCTTGGGATGTGGTATCCCTTCAGTAGCTTTTTTAACATCCTCAGGGGTCCAGGGACGATAGACCATCATACTGTTGGGGACTACTATACCTCCTACATTTTGTCCTGCCCTAGGGTTGGGAACTTCAATTAGTGGAAATTCTTCCTCTCCACATTCCGTTTGTTCCCCTGTTGTGGGGGTTATCAATTTGTTCACCAGGTCCCCAAGAAATTTTGTAACCGTTGCTGTAAGGGGCGTCCCTTGTGGACTCCTCTGGACAGCAAGGGTCATCTTGAGAGGGGGTTTAGCTACAGGAGAATCGGTTGCATCTGCGGGTGACCCAGGTGACCACGGGGGAACAACAAACAGTGGAGAGTCAGGTTGCATGGTAAAAGGGTTATTCGTCGATAGTTGGGAGGTCAATGGGGGTGACTTATTGCATGCCTCTGTCCCATATGGTGGTGGGGACTGCAGGTCTGCAATAGGATATAGGGAATTGGGAGCTGGTATTGAAGTCGGAGGGGGAGCAGCAACTGTCAGTGAGGTTGGAGAGGTCTCCAAAGTATGTGCGGGGGCTGTCGGGTGCATTTGGTTTGTTACGTTTTGTTCAGTCAATACTTGCTGAACTAAACTTCGGAGGATGGTCATATTATTGTCCTCCTCTTTGTCCAAAAACATAGTCTTTTTATGGTTTTCTGAATTTAACCTACGGTTAGCCTCCTCAAGCCATTTCTTTGCCTGGGGAAGGCCTAATTTCTTCTGTTTCCTTATTTTCGTGCCGGCATCATTTTTAAGCTTTCTACACAGTTTTACACAACAATCCTTATTTAAAGATGCATCAAAATCATACTTTGTTTTCCACATTTTAAGAAATTTCACATTCTCTTTGTCTAGACTACACATATACTTAGCATCCTCATTCATACCAACAGATTTTCCATGGATCATACCCATTTTGTTTATCGTGCACACGGAGCTCTTTTTTTGTTAATGTCTTCTCACAATGACACAACACACGCACACAGTATCTTATCACTTGCAATCACTCACAGACTTTCTAGTCATGATATATCACTTCTAGATTACTGATCTTGTGTATTGCTAAAACACTGGTGTCTTAGAGAATTACAGAATTACTGGGAGACTGTATTCTCCCGACTGTTCTCTTATCATTACTTAATACTTCACTAACTTGTAGAGAGCATTTACAGAATTACGAGGAAACTGAATTCTCCCGACTGTTCTTTCATCCTATCAAAACATTTAATATTTCAGTCATTGATCCAAGGGTATTTATGTGCCTGCTCAGGATTAATACAACATATGAGGCTGGCATGAACACCGCGGTCCGCCAAATGTCCTCTATTTGTTACCTGGAAATCTATCAGGCCACACCCTTGTATCAACGGAGGGGGGGGTTCTTTAGGTTTTGATCTAGGAGTATTTATGTGTCCCCAAGGGATTTTCTGCAGTTTACAAGGCTGTCAAACCGACAAATTTCCTTTATCTGCACCCGGATATTAGTATGGGACCATACCCCTATATCAAATGACAATTAACCAGAAGAAACAAACAAGAACACACAAGAGAGAGAACACCCGCAGTGCTCGACTGCCGCCAGGTCGCCCTGAGCGCGTCTTCCCAAAACGCGGGCTAGTCACTAGGTCTGCCCATCCAGGATGGCCACAGACGGATCTATACGGGGAATACGTGACCACTTATTTCCCCTCAACAAGAGTAAGCAGATAGGACAGAAACAGATAAACCTTCGATCAAAACACACAAGAGAGAAAACACACAAGAGAGAAAACACACAAGAGAGAAAACACACAAGAGAGAACACCCGCAATGCTCGACTGCCGCCAGGTCGCCCTGAGCGCGTCTTCCCAAAACGCGGGCTAGTCACTAGGTCTGCCCATCCAGGATGGCCACAGACGGATCTATACGGGGAATACGTGACCACTTATTTCCCCTCAACAAGAGTAAGCAGATAGGACAGAAACAGATAAACCTTCGATCAAAACACACAAGAGAGAAAACACACAAGAGAGAAAACACACAAGAGAGAAAACACACAAGAGAGAAAACACACAAGAGAGAACACCCAAGAGAGAACACCCAAGAGAGAACACCCGCAATGCTCGACTGCCGCCAGGTCGCCCTGAGCGCGTCTTCCCAAAACGCGGGCTAGTCACTAGGTCTGCCCATCCAGGATGGCCACAGACGGATCTATACGGGGAATACGTGACCACTTATTTCCCCTCAACAAGAGTAAGCAGATAGGACAGAAACAGATAAACCTTCGATCAAAACACACAAGAGAGAAAACACACAAGAGAGAAAACACACAAGAGAGAAAACACAAGAGAGAACACCCGCAATGCTCGACTGCCGCCAGGTCGCCCTGAGCGCGTCTTCCCAAAACGCGGGCTAGTCACTAGGTCTGCCCATCCAGGATGGCCACAGACGGATCTATACGGGGAATACGTGACCACTTATTTCCCCTCAACAAGAGTAAGCAGATAGAACAGAAACAGATAAACATTCAATCAATCTCTATATTGTATGTATATATTCAAATCCCTTATTCATCAAATTCCTAATCAAGTCTAACACAAAAGGTTAAATAATAAAATGAAAATAAAAATCTTACCTTGTCCCGAGAGCGGTCTCTTGTGCTGATCCGGTAAGTCGCTGCCCGGGAGGCACTAGTTCAGCGGACCGGCCTCTTTTTAACATCTAATTTGAGATGGAGGACTTACAGTTTTGCCGTACGGTCATCGGTCACTGTTGGCCAGTGCGTCTCGGGGAATTGGACTCCCGGCTCGAAAGACCAAATTGTTACAGAAATCACTGTCTCAGACCGTCCTCAGGCATCAAGGTAATATTTATTGCATATGCAAGAGAAATGAATTACACGTTCATGCAGCCTTTATCATTTCTAAGGAAATACTGTGATACATGTTTTTTATAAGCCCTGGACACCCCCCTTTCCTGTCTTAAAACATGCCCAGTCTCATGTATTTTCAACTTTATTCTGGACGTAACAGGAAAGGTGGAAGTGTCTGTTACAGACTGTTTATCTTACATATAACAATGGTTACAGGATACTGACTTGAAAACTCCCCAAGTCAACACAAAAAATACAGGATATATTCAAAACTGCACCTCTAAGCATATTATATTGCTGACTCCATATTATCACTATAACTTATTTCTAGGCCATGATAATCAAAATGGCGTCTTTCATAACTGACATTTAAAGTATAATTTCTCTAACAGTAGTGTGATGTGAATGGACACTAGTCCATTTATATTCAGAAGCTCATACAGCTAAGGTGAGTCTGCCACAGTCTGCTGTCAAAAAGCAGACGATCTTTGACATCTGTCCTGTTCTCCTCTGCTTCAGAGAATCTTCTCACGGATCCACTTCTGAATGGAGGGGTGCACGCTCGAATGAAAGGGCCCATACAGGGCGGGGGGCACCACCCTGAAAACAATCTGTCTGCATCTAAGAATGTGCATCCATCCCTTTACAGATGTAAATACTTCTTTTTGTTATTGTTTTTTGATCCTACGTTGCGGTGCACAAAACAAATACCAAATAGAACCAAAACAGTGCATTTAAAAAAAGACACACACAAAGGTGAGCTCAGCTCCTAATCAATGTTTTGACTGCTCGTTTGCCCTTCCACTGATAACCAGTGCTGTTTCGCTCCTCCCGGCTATCTATGCATGTGAACAGTATAATTAGATATTTCCCTTTAGCCTTAGGGCTTCCGTAGTACCTATTTTGGGCATCAGACTTTTAAAGATGGCCGCGGGTCAGTCAAAGACTTCTGACGCCGCTTACGCTGTTTCCGCACTGAAGCCGGGATGCGTGCGCATGCGCGGTTGTCTTTCGTCGGTCCGCAGCGTGACGGCGAGTCAGACGCCGTCACGCTGGAGAGGTTTAAGAAGCGGGCTCCCCCGCTATTCTCTGTCATTCCCTCCAGACACGCTGGGCAGACAGACGTCCCTGGATACTCTCCTGCTGATGTTACAATTGGCTTTAACATTTACAAGTAAGTTTCTCTGTTGTTCTTTGATCTCCCTATGTTAGCCTTATTCAAATTGTTTTGAATCATGCATTTGAACCTAGACCACTTTCTTTTTCCTATATCTATAGGCTCTTTGCGGTAGGCTGCAGGCGATTTTTCAGGTTTGATTGCTCACTATTTCTCTGTGGGTGCTCGAACCCTGTATGCTGCCCATTTCTCAGCTGTTATCCTGCTGCATTCAAAGAACCACTTATCCATATTTTCAGCAATCAGGCTTTCCATCATCTTTTGGATGTGAATTCTGGTATTTAAGAATTGATTCTACTTACCATACTGAAGGTACTTAACTTAAATTGCTATCCTAGATATCATCTCCTCACAATGCCAATTTCAACTTATTTTTATATTTTTGAAGTATGCATCAGACTTTATGACACCCTCATATTTGATTTTTCTCCTTCCAGAGAATTTCATCTACTTTTGCAATCTTTTTTATCCCTCTCTGCATGCTTTTCAGTGAGGTGCGGACTGGGGGGCATGAATATTCCTTTTGCACAAATCTACATTTTTTAATATACATCTTCCCTCTTTCACGGGTAAGACTAATGAACAATTTATGACGTGATGTTATGCTGAATAAATGTGTACACATATATAATATTTTTTTTTTAATCTTATCTTATTTTATATTGTTTATACATACTTATATTTTTATATTTTTTTCTTTTTTTCTACAATACATTTCCCTTATTGGTCTACATATGTAAGATTTCCAAAAAAACTTTTTCAGAAATTGTTTCTTGTTTTTGACTTAACGGATATATACTATGATTGCAATATATTAGCAGACATAAAATTCTTATTGCTGTTTTTTTTCTACCTTATAGTTGATCTAATGCCACATTATGTCTCCTGAAGAAGCTTAAGAAAGCGAAACATGTTGAGAAAGTGGTATTAACCTCTGTATCAATCAATTATCTTATCTGCTTTGTAAACATATTCTTAGTGTTTTTCTTTTTGTCTGTTCTTTTTAAAGATTGTTAAATAAAAGATCTTTTTATCCTACCTTTTCTACCTTATTTATCCCAGCACCGTTAAAAATCCCGGGGGCCGGCTCTTGGCCTCAATGTCCCCTTTCTCTACAAATATATTTTCTGGGATGTGGTGCTTCTGATTTTTCCTCTCTTCCATTATTTCAATACCTTTTGATAAATAGACCAAAAACAAAATTTGAAAAAATATTAGAAGAGGAATAAGAACCAACTAAAAACTATCAAAGATATATAACTTATACTACTCCCCTCCGGTTCCCTTTGAGAATTAATAAGAATGAAGAAATGGGAAAAGGAAATAGAAAATCCTATATCAGAGGAGGAATGGGAGAAAATCTTTGAAATAATACATAAAACATCTATAGCAAATAAATATCAAGAAAGAAATTATAAGATCGCAATGAGATGGTATTGGAGCCCAGTAGCTTTAAATATAGTTAACAAAGTTAATACAGAAACGTGTTGGAGATGTAAGGTAGAAAGAGGCACTATAGATCATGTATGGTAAAGTTGTCAAGGAGTGAGGAGCTTCTGGGACAAAATATTTGAGATATATCAGAAAGTGTCAGGAGTAGAAAGGAGTCCAAATATAAGCACCTCGTTGTTCTCCCTTACATCAGATACAATAAGGGTAACCAAAATAGATATTCTTCATCACATGACAACTGCAGCTAGAACAATTATAGCGCGAAATTGGAAAAAAACAAATAATCCAACTGTGTTGGAATGGATATGTGAAATTAACGAAATTGAATATATGGAAAAACAGATAAGAGAAGAAGGGTATGTAGGGGGTCAGATGCCAGAAATATGGCAAAAATGGGAGGAATTTCGGTCCTCAAATAGATTGCTGGAGTATTTATAATTGGAGGGGAATGGGAAAGATATGGGATGAAAGGGAAGGAAGAAAGGGGAGGAAAAAGAAAGGAAAAAAGAAAGGGGAAGGATTTTTTTTTTTTTTTTAATGTTTAGATGTATGCATGAGCAATAGGAAAGTGTTGAGGTATGTATGAGTAATAGGAATTTAGATGATTCTATAGAAACAGGAGGAAGTGGGTATCATTAAGATTATTTATTATGTAAATATTATGTAAAAGGAATTTTTAATGTATGTATTTTTGAAGACGGTATGATGTGTATTACTTGTCTTTTTTAAAAAATGTAATAAAAAGAAGATTGATAACATAAATATTGTAAAGTAACACATTTAAGTAAAGTACAGTAAAGTAGCACATTTTTTCCATGTTTAGAAAAGTACTGCAGCAAAATGACATTTCTAAAGGAAAAAATGTCATTTAAAATTGCTCACAGCTGAAATGTATTGCCAGATCCCAGCAATATACATAAACATTTTTTTAAAAAACAGCGTGGTTCCCCCCCCCCACCCAGTCCATACCAGGCCCTTTGGGTCTGGTATGGATATTAAGATGAACTCCATGTCAATTTTTTTTTAACCACTTAACAACCGGCCCATGGCCGAATGACGGCTACAGGAGCGATCACATGTAAACAAGCCGGCGTCATGTCATGACGCCGTTTCCTCTCTCCTCTCTGTGTACCGATCGGTACAGAGGGGGAGGGATCAGATGGCAGCAGCGCTGTGGGCTGGATGTGTAGTGCCCACAGCGCTGCTCTGTGACACAAAGCTACATCCATCCATCCATACTCAGACATCCCTCCATGCTCAGAAATACCCTGTGCAAAACTCTGCAATTCCCCCGTGCAATACTCTGCAATTCCCTGTGCAATACTCTGCAATTCCCTGTGCAATACTCTGCAATATCCTTTGCATTACTCTGCAATACCCTGTGTAATACCCTGTGCAATACTCTGCAATACCCTGCAGTACTCTGCAATAGCCTGCAATACTCTGTGCAATACCCTGTGCAATACTCTGTGCAATACCCTGTGCAATACCCTGTGCAATACCCTGTGCAATATGTGCAATACCCTGCAATACCCCATAATACCCTGCAATACCCTGCAATACCCCGCAATACCCAGCAATACCCAGCAATGCTCTGCAATACCCCGCAATACCCAGCAATACACTACAATACTCTGCAATACCCAGCAATACCCTGCAATACTCTGCAATACCCCGCAATACCCTGCAATACCCTACAATACTCTGCAATACCCTACAATACTCTGCAATACCCAGCAATACCCTGCAATACCCTGCAATACTCTGAAATACCCGCAATACCCTGCAATACCCTGCAATACACTGCAATACCCTGCAATACCCAGCAATACCCTGCAATACTCTGCAATACCCTGCAATACCCCGCAATAATCTGCAATACTCTGCAATACCCCGTAATACCCTGCAATACCCTGCAATACTCTGTAATACCCAGCAATAACCTGCAATACTCTGCAATACCCTGCAATACCCCGCCATACCCAGTCATACTCTGCCATACCCAGCCATACTCTGCCATACCCAGCCATACCCGGCCATGCTCAGCCATACTCTGCCATACTCGGCCATGCTCAGCTATGCTCGGCAATACTCTGCCATGCTCAGCCATGCTCGGCTGTACTCGGCCTCTGCATGTGGCCAGGCTGTAGAAGTCTCACACATGTGGTATCGCCGTACTCAGGAGGAGTAGGAGAATGTATTTTGGGGTGTCATTTTTGGTATGTACATGCTATGTGTTAAAAATATTGTATAAATGGACAACTTTGTGTTAAAAAAAATGTGTTTTAACCACTTCCCGCCGCGGTCATATGATGTCCTTGAATTTATACGGGGAAATCTGAATGATGCCTGCAGCTACAGGCATCATTTAGATATCAGCTTTTTCAGCCGGCGATTCTCTACACCATAAGAACGCTCATAGCAGCTGTTTCACTGCTTGATCATTCCTATGGAAGGCGAGAGGGGAATTTTTTTAAAGCGCCCCTGTCTCTGTGTGCTCGCATGCAGAAGTGAACGCATATGTAAGTCCTGCCCACATATGAAAACGGTTTTCAAACCACACATGTGAGGTATCGCTGCGATCGGTAGAGAATTTTTAAGTAGCGAAGTTTGGCGCCATTCTACGAGCGTGTGCAATTTTGAAGGGTGACATGTTTGGTATCTATTTACTTGGCGTAACTTCTTCTTTCACATTATGCAAAAACATTCGGCTAACTTTACTTTTTTTTTTTTTTTTTTAGCACAAAACAGGTTTTTTTCCAAAAAAAAACACGTTTGAAAAATTGCTGCAAGATAAAAAGTTGCAACGACCGCCATTGTAGTCTCTAGGGTCTTTGCAAAAAAATATATATAATGTTTTAGGGTTCTATGTAATTTTCTAGCAAATAAATGATGATTTTTACATGTAGGAGAGAAATGTCAGAATTGGCCTGGGTGTTCCAAAACGCCTGAAGGTGCTCCGTGCATGTTGGGCCTCTGTATGTGGCCACGCTGTGTAAAAGTCTCACACATGTGGTATCGCCATACTCGGGAGTAATAGCAGAATGTGTTTTGGGGTGTAATTTGTGGTATGCATATGCGGTGTGTGAGAAATAACCTGCTAATATGACAATTTTGTGAAAAAAAAAATGGAAAAAAAAATCTCGATTTTGCAAAGAATTGTGGGAAAAAATGACAACTTCAAAAAAACTCACCATGCATCTTTCTAAATACCTTGGAATGTCTTCTTTCCAAAAAGGGGTCATTTGGGGGGTATTTGTACTTTTCTGGTATGTTAGGGTCTCAAGAATTTAGATAGGCCGTCAGCACTTCAGGTGTGATCAATTTTCAGATATTGGCACCATAGCTTTTGGACTCTATACCTTTCACAAAGACCAAATAATATACACCAATTTGTCATTATTTTTACCAAAGATATGTAGCAGTATAAATTTTGGCCAAAATTTATAAAGAAAAATGACTAATTTGCTAAATTTTATAACCAAAACAAAGAAAAATTCATTTTTTTACTGAATTCTCAGTCTCTTTTCTTTTATAGCGCAAAAAATTAAAAACCCAGCGGTGATTAAATACCACCAAAAGAAAGCTCTATTTGTGTGAAAAAAAGGACAAAAATTTCATATAAGTACAGTGTTGCATGACTGAGTAATTATCATTCAAAATGTGAGAGCACCAAAAGCTGAAAATTGGTCTGGTTATTAAGGGATTTAAGTGCCCAGGGGTCAAGTGTTTAAATGGCGTGGGGGTCCTCCCCAGAATCCATACCATGCCTGGTATAGACAGTGGGGACCCTGCCGTTTTTTTCTTAATTCTGTCATAGGGCTCCCCTTAACCACTTCAATACACTATATTATATATTGTACACTTAACTATATACCCTGCACTGTATTATATATATACTACACTGAGGGCACTATATACTCTGAACTGCAGTATATATACTATACGGACTGCACTATATACTCTGCTGAAAAAGTGGGCCTTAGGTGTTGGTGGTGGCAGAACACGGTAACCCCTCACAGTTACTCTTGTTGGGCGCAGGAACGGTCCCTGCTGTTAAATATTATTTAAAAAATTGTAATTACATGCCCCCGGTAAACAGGGGCAGAAACATTGTGCCTTAGGTGTTGGTGGTGGCAGAACAAGGTAACCCCTCACAGTTACTCACAGTTGGGTGCGGTTAAAAATTATTACAGAGACTGCTTTCTCTCTTTTAGTGGCCTGTGAGCGTCTGCCTCTCCTTGGAGGCCTTCCAGACATAATGGGTATTTTTTTTTTTTAACACCGCACTACACTGTATTATATACTGTGTAGTGTACACCGCCTGAAGTGTATTTGAAACTGTACACACTGCATTGTATACTGTGTACACCGCCTGCGCTGTATTATCTACTGCACGCCGCTGAATGCATTGTATATATAGGCTACGCTGAATGCATATATGTACAGTATCTCACAAAAGTGAGTACACCCCTCGCAGTTTTGGAAATATTTTATTCTATCTTTTCATGTGACAACACTTAAGAAATGACACTTTGCTACAATGTAAAGTAGTGAGTGTACAGCTTGTATAACGGTGTAAATTTGCTGTCCCCTCAAAATAACTCAACACACAGCCAATAATGTCTAAACTGCTGGCAACAAAAGTGATTACACCTCTAAGTGAAAATGTCCAAATTGGGCCCAAATAGCCATTTTCCCTCCCCGGTGTCATGTGACTTGTTAGTGTTACAAGGAAGCAGGTGTGTTAAATTTGGTATTATCGCTCTCACTCTCTCATACTGGTCACTGGAAGTTCAACATGGCACCTCATGGCAAAGAACTCTCTGAGGATCTGAAAAAAAAAAAGAATTGTTGCTCTACATAAAGATGCACCCCCCTTATTGAAATAAATGGAAAAATGCATCAAATATGCACTATGGTTGCCTTTTTTAAGTGCTTTTTAAATCACATGTCCATGTTTAAAGGGTGGATGATTGGAGAAAAGGGTCCATAGCCCTGCTTTGGACATGATGACATTGAGCATACTGGGACAGGGAGAGGATGCGGAGCTGCACCCCCTCCCCCCGCTGCTAATGCATACTGTAGAATGGATATACTGCCCTGTGCCCATTTTCTGGCCCCTTGTTCCAGCTGTTCATGGTTGGAATGGAGTGTGCACTGCACACAAGTGACCAATCGCTTTCTTTCTAGCAGCTAGAAGGTAAGTTGCACATACACGTTGTGTTTTTCATGTCAGCTTTGGGTGAATAGGGTGGAAAGTGGTGGAAAGTGGGCATGTTGGAGCACAGTGTGACAACAGCAGTTATCAGAGCAGACATGAAGCTGCTGCCTACTGGTTGCCTGATACTGATCTGGGGCATGTGTGCTGTGAGGGGAGCCCCTTTAACACTATGCTCGGGGCAACTGCCCTTCCTTAGTGTGGGGGAGCGCCATCTGCTGGATGGGAGGATCAAGTAAGTAAAAGTGCTTCTTCTCTCCCGTAGACTAAACAGCATAATTAAAACAGGGGGGAATTGGGACTTTATATGAAACACACAGCTACAATCTCGTAAAATTGGTAGATATATAAAGATCACATTTATTAATTCATATATGTATACATGCTCAATCATAACATAATACAAATAGATAAGGTCACATTTATTAATTCATCTATGTACACATGTTCTATCATGACCTACTACAGTAATAAAAAGTAATGCTCATTGGTAGCACATTATTGATTCACAAATGTCCACATGTTCCATCACAGCACGAGACAATTGTACATAATGATGTTAATTGTGACCTAAATGCCTCTCTAGTCTAACATCAAACTGTCACCATAGAGATGGATCATAACTGCAAAGAATTCATATAAGTGATCTGTTGATTAGCACATCCCTGTAGTGACGTAGCATCCAAAAGAGCTCTACGCGTTTCATGGATTAATCCACTCATCAGGAGCAGATGCAAAGTGCATACGACATATCTGCAATGAGGGGGGGAGGGGGGAAGCGGGGGAAGGGAGTAACATAAAACTCCACCATTTTTACTTACAGAACAACTATAAGTTCAAAATGTGGTACTAAGAGCTGATGGCTCAGTACCACATTTTGAACTTATAGTTGATCTGTAAGTAAAAATGGGGGAGTTTTCCTTTATTCCCTTCCCCCTCTCCCCCCCTCTCTGCTTGGCCAACTATTAGATTATATTGACAATTATGTATCTCATTGCAGATATGTCATATGCACTTCTGCTCCTGATGAGTAGATAAATCCACGAAACGCGTAGAGCTCTTTAGGATGCTACGTCTCTACAATGATGTGCTAATCATCAGATCACTTATATGAATTCTTTATCTTTATGATCCATCTCTATGGTGACAGTTTGATGTTAGACTAGAGAGGCATTTAGGTCACATTCAACATCATTATGTACAATTGTATCATGCTGTGATGGAACATGTGGACATTTGTGAATCAATAATGTGCTACCAACGAGCATTACTTTTATTACTGTAGTATGTCATGATGGAACATGTGTACATAGATTAATTAATAAATGTGACCTTATCTATTTGTATTATGTAATGATTGAGCATGTATACATGTACGAATTGATAAATGTGATCTTTATATATCTACCAATTTTACCAGATTGTAGCCGTGTGTTTCATATAAAGTCCCAATTCCCCCCTGTTTTAATTATCTTGTAATAGGCATGGAGGTGTATGACCTTACCCGGTCATCGCCTCGTTTAAAGTCCCCAAAAACTCCCCCCTCTTTCCCCCAGACTAAACAGCAATGTACCCTTGCAGTGTGGACACAACCCCACTTCAAGGGATCATTTGTAAGTTTCCCAGAGTTGGGATTTCAAGTAATTTATCCAAAAAGTGCTGCTGACTGGTATTATATGCAGACAGCTAGAGGAGTTTATACATACACTATATTATCAACAGTATTGGGACACCTGCCTTTACACGCACATGAACTTTAATGACATCCCACTCTTAGTCCGTAGGGTTCAATATTGAGTTGGCCCACCCTTTGCAGCTATAACAGCTTCAACTCTTCTAGGAAGACTGTCCACAAAGTTTAGGAGTGCGTTTATGAGAATGTTTGACCATTCTTCCAGAAGCGCATTTGTGAGGTCAGGTACTGATGTTGGACGAGAAGGCCTGGCTCGCATTCTGCTCTAATTCATCCCAAAGGTGTTCTTTCGGGTTGAGGTCAGGACTCTGTGCAGGCCAGCCAAGTTTCTCCACCCCAAACTCACTCATCCATGTCTTTATGGACCTTGCTTTGTGCACTGGTGCGCAGTCATGTTGGAACAGGAAGGGGTCAACCCCAAACTGTTCCCACAAAGTTGGGAGCATGAAAATTCCAAAATGTCTTGGTATGCTGATGCCTTAAGAGTTCCCTTCACTGGAACTAAGGGGCCAAGCCTTGAAAAACAACCCCTGAAAAACAACCCCACACCATAATCCCCCCTCCACCAAATAATTTGGACCAGTGCACAAAGCAAGGTCCATAAAGACATGGATGAGCGAGTTTGGGGTGGAGGAACTAGACTGGCCTGCACAGAGTCCTGACCTCAACCAGATACAACACCTTTTGGATGGATTAGAGTGGAGACTGCAAGCCAGGTCTTCTCGTCCACATCAGCGCCTGACCTCACAAATGCACTTCTGGAAGAATGATCAAACATTCCCATAGACACACTCCTTAGCCTTGTGGACAGCCTTCCCAGAAGCGTTGAAGCTGTTATAGCTGCAAAGGGTGAGCAAACGTAATATTGAACCCTACTGAGACTGGGATGCCACTAAAGTTCATGTGCATGTAAAGGCAGGTGTCACAATATTTTTGACAATATAGTGCATGTGCAGCAGAGTCAGTCCCTCCACTCCATATGCATCCTGGGCTGCTCTGAGTGTAATCATGTTATTGAATTAGGTATAGCAGGTTTATATGTGAGGGTTTTATTCATTTTTTGAGTACAAATTTAATCAGAATCAGACAGTATTACACTAGAAGAGACTTTTATCGTGAGGGAACAAGTAGATGGCGTTTTCTAGTTTGTTCCTCTTTGGATAATTAAGAATTGGAGTCCAACTGATGTGGACCAGACAGTTCCATACAGATGATATAACAGGCACATTAGAGCCGCTATGGTTATGGAGTTTATTTCTCTCTGGACAAATGTGATGAATTTTAAATTGGACCCAAATTCAAAAAGTGAGGATTTGCTGTTATAGAGAACATCTAGAAATGTTAATTGTGCCTAATGAGTCCCCTGAGAAATCTACCTTTGATCTTTAGTTCCTCCTAAAAGACAGCACTTCCTGGTATGTGAGTGTGCCTAGGCACTCCTGTACCTACTTTATCATAGCTGTATATCTGCAGTGTGAGATCTAAGGCACTGCTTCATATGACTGCTAGTCTCAGGTGGTTTGGAGTGAGATTTAGTGATGTGACTAGTGTTCCTCTCACTGTTCTCCTTGCTGGAGGCTCTAACATGAGGGGGCAATCCCCTACCTCTACAAAGATGGTCGCCTCCACATGGAAACAGTGCAGAACAAGGCTTGGTAAGTCAGTAATGGGAGAAACAACCAGCTGTAAGGAGACCACATGCAGTGAGCAGTCACTGAAGATCTGTCACCAGGATATTCCACTACGACCAACCCCTTTAGTTAAATCTTGGACTCCACAGTTCATAAAAAATAGAAGGCACATAGTGTAAAACCATTTCTCTGATCTAAGTTTTCTACCTTTTAATAAATTCTGTGAGAAATGTTTTTTGCATGTGGAGGCCGTCTGTTTTTTATAAACTGTGGAGTCCAAGATTTATCAATGGGGTTGAACGTAGTGGAATATCCTGGTGGCAGATCTTCAGTGATTGCTCTCTGGATCATCATTCTACCGTTTCCATCCTTATGCCTGTTTGACTCTTTGGCGCTGGCAATAGCGTCCACGCATTCTGGTAAGCATATTTACTCTCCCCTCTGGGTGGGGGATGCATCTTCCTCTTAGCTGTCTTTACAAATATGAAATTATAACATTCTTTATCTGGAGTAGACTGGTAAATTTGATCTCTGGCTTCTGTAATGTTGCATTTGTATGCCTTCCAAGGCTCAGTCTACGTACTTATAATCACTTTCAGATAACAGTCAAGATTTTCCCAAGCTGTATTTTTGTATTAATTATTCTCAAATCAAGGAATGGGACACTGCTGGGATCATAACTGAGGTTAAAGCGAAGGTTGAAATAATTTATATTCAGTAACTAAATAAATTCAATAAGCGATGTTTCTGATCCTGTCCAGATTAGGAACAGGTCATCAATAAATCTGTGCCAGCAAAGGACCTAGGTCAAGAAGGGTTGGAATGATTCATCTGCAAACACTGTTCTCTCCCATCCCCCTAAGAAGAGGTTGGCATAGGAGGGTGCACAGGACCTGCCAATAGCCATACCCTGTGTTTGCAGATAAATTTGATCCATATAGATAAAGTAGTTTTTAGTCAAAATAAATTTCAATAATTTCAAAATGAAGATGTTTAGAGGCCAAGTATTCCGGTCTTGCTCCATCAGGAGGGTACCAGCCATTCGGACACCCTGCTCGTGGGGAATACTAGAGTACAATGCCTCGATGTCAATAGCCACGAGTAGGGCATCCAGAGGGATCTGGACCCCCTCGATGTTCTTGAGCAGATCTGTTGTGTCATGGATGTATGAGGGTAGGCTAAGGACATGGGGCATCAGGAATTAATAGATGAATTTGCTGGCATATTCTGTTAAGGAGTCAATTCCCGAAAATATCGGTCTCCCCGGCGGAGATCAAATGTTTTTATGGGTTTTGGTGAGTGTATAGAAGGTAGGCATATGTGGGTCTTTTGTATTGATAAAGTCTAAGGTGTCCCTATCAATCGAGCCCTCCCAGAATGCTCCAATGCAAAGGCCCTATAATTTTTCAATGTATTGCTGTATTAATGCATCCTTAATAGGTCTATACCAGCTGGAATTTTGTAAAACATCTAGGCTCATTTTTTGGTATTGAGGATGTGTCAATTTATAATTTGTAGTTTTTATTAAAGTTTTATCTAAAAACAGTATACAAAACAGGACAACTACCCCAGTTTTTTTTTTTTTATGATTGTAGTTTTAATTAAAGTTTTATCAAAAACCAGTATACAAAACAGAACTACCCCAGTTTTTTTTTTTATAACTGCAGTTTTTATTAACGTATTATCTAAAAACAGTATACAAAACATGCCAACTACCCCAGTTTTTTTTTTAATTGTAGTTTTTATTAAAGTTTTGTCTAAAAAACAGTATACAAAACAGGACAGCTACTGCAGGTTTCCCAACACACTTACCAGCTATCCTGCAAATAAAACAAAATGGCACAATCTAATAATTTACATTAAAAACAGAGGTCTTAGTTGCACACATTTCCAAATGGGGAAGCCGCACTTCTTCACCAAGGCTCCTCTGTAAAGTGAGGTCCTAAGGCCTCATTCACAAAAGACGTATGAATCCATACCCCATGTGAGGGCAGTGGGTACAGGCGCTCTGTGCATCCCCATGGAGGCAGTCACATTGCACACATTTGCAAATGTATGTGGAAGCTGCACTGCCTCGTCAAGGCTCCTCTGTACAGTGCAGTTTTTTTTTGTATGATTATCCAGACCCCACAGTTGATGTAGAGGAAGGTGAAAAGACCCAGATGAAGCGTAGTGTAATTTGCTCCAACAGGGAAAAAATGCCTTCCTGACCCCCGAAGGCGATCGGATTACTCCCTGGATTATACATCTGTGGGTGGACATCACAATATCTTTTGATGGTTTTCAGTTTAAAACTGCTTGTTTAATGAATATGGAGAAGTATTGTCCAAAAATGAGGAATTTTTGTTCATCTGTATCTTCTGAAGATGATATCAATGTCTTTACAGATGAACTGTCCTCTCCAAATTTCTCATGAATATATCGGTATATAGGTCCAATCTGGGTATTATGTCACATCAAGAAGAATTGTCCAAATATGAGGAATCTTTATCACCATGTCCATCCACCCCTGTAAGGGGATGCAGCAGCTGGACAAACACAGTCCGGGTCCTAATTTGACAGGTGTGCAGGCATGGATGAGTGGCCCTGAATGCACACAAATTACAACCTGTGTCTGTGTTCCCTGACTGCCCGGCTGCTCCATCCCATAGCGTAACATAGACTGACTTCACACAGCTGCAGGCTGGGTGGACATCACAATATCTTTTGATGGTTTTCAGTTTAAAACTGCTTGTTTAATGAATATCAAGAAGTAATGTCCAAATATGAGGAATCTTTGTTCATCTGGATCTTCTGAAGATGATATCAGTGTCTTTACAGTTGAACTGTCCTCTACAAATTTCACATGAATATATTGGTATATAGGTCCAATGCGGGTATTATGTCACATCAAGAAGAATTGTCCAAATATGAGGAATCTTCATCATCATGTCCATCCACCCCTGTAAGGGGACGCAGCAGCTGGACAAACATAGTCCGTGTCCTAATTTAACAGGTGTGCAGGCGTGGATGAGTGGCCTTGAATGCACACAAAATAGGACCCGTGGCTGTGTTCCACGACTGCCCGGCTTCTCTGTCCCATAGCATAACATAGGCTGACTGCACACAGCTGCAGGCTGGGTGGACATCACAATATCTTTAGATGGTTTTCAGCTTATTTTCTTCATCATCTGGGTCCTCTGAAGATGACATCAATGTCTTTGGAAGGTTGACAAGCGTGCTCACAACCTGTCAATGTTTATGAATCCAGGCATGTATATTTTCCTTCCTAGAATGTCCAATGCCTTTACATCTATCGCTGATGGAGGAAGTCGAGAGTGCATTTCCAAGTCCATGTCCAAGGGCTGCAAGAAGAAAAAACAAATGTGAGATTCTGTATTCATAGATGTCTAACCTGAGTAAATATCAGGATATTGCTCAAAGCCCAATTCCAGAAACAATTAAAACCTCCCCTTGCAGTATTTGTGGGAGGGGGTACATTTTTGCCTAGGGGTAGAGGAATAGGGTGTAATAATTTATTCCTTGCTTTGGACAGCCTCCATCTGTGCAACTGGTCCCTCACGGTCACATGCTTACCTCCTCACATACAATGCAGGACTGATAGGCCGGTATTAATATAAATGGTTTTTCTGACGGCGTTCCGACGGAGTTCCCGCTGAAACGGACTTGCGTACACACGATCACACCAAAGTCTGATCGTTTAGAACGTGGTGACGTACAACACGTACGACGGGACTAGAAAAAGGAAGTTAAATAGCCAGTAGCCAATAGGTGCCCTTGCGTTGTTTCTGGTCTGTCAGAATAGCATAGAGACGAACGGTTTTCCCGATAAGAATTGATTCCATCGGAAAGATTTAAAACATGTTCTATTTCTAGGTCTGTCAGAATTTTCTAAAGAAATAGTCCAATGTAGCCCACACACGATCGGAATATCCAATGAAATGATTCCGTCGGACCTTTTCTGCAGTGTGTACACGGCATTAGAGTGCAGAGTGGGGATGGTGTTTGCCTACTGCTTTTTTTTTTTTTAATTGGGCTTTAACCTCCCTGGCGGTATGATTCTTTCGGATTTTAGGTGCTGAAAATGGTACAATTATTTTGCATGGAAATTTGGCGTTTTATATTGTAGGTCTGTAAATCTTAACAATAACGCACTTAAATCTGTCCAAACCAGAGTCTAGTAGATATCCCGGATATGATAAAGTTTGAAACACAAAAACATAAATTATAATATAATAATAAAAATAAATAATTAAAAAAAAAATAAAAATAAATAGTAATAAAATAAATTTCCCCACGATTCACTATCGCTCAATTCTGCAAGTGTTCTCATTTACTATCGCTGTTTTCTAGCTGGTCTGAAGCCACTTTTGACGTAAAGGGACACTTTTTGGTTGCTATGGACAATCTCCAGTTTCCAGGCAGAAAGAACAGTGTATATCACATAAAACTGCATGCAGGGCATGGGCCAAAGCACTGGGGACAAAAGGGATGTGAAATCATTTCATACAGTACTGTAATCTGTAAAATTACAGTACTGTATGTGTTATGATTTTTACTTTTTTTTAATTTGCCGCCAGGCTCCGCCCCCATGTGTCGCGACGCTCGCAGGGAACGGAGCCTGGCACAGAGAGGCTTCGGAGGAGGAAACAGCCCGCGGACACTGCGGGGGACATCGCAGGATCCCGGGGACAAGGTAAGTAAGGAGGCACCAGGATCCTGCAATGTAATCCCGAGTGTGGCTAGGAGTTACCGCTAATGGTGCTGAATTTTAACTCCGAGCCACACTCGGGAAAGGCTACCATTGACCAACATCCTGAATACAACCTAGAACCTTCTTTCACTTTCAATGAAGTGGGAGAGCATATAGGATACAAATCTAGAAGCAAACTACATGTCTGGTCCCATGACTTCCACCACATCATGATGGCTGAAGTCACATGTTCTAGACATCCCAGAGATTGTATTATATACCATTGCACTCCTCTGTGCACCATTGGGGTTTATTTACTAAATCTGGAGAGTGAAAAATCTGGTGCAGCTCTGTATGGAAACCAATAAGCTGCCATTTTTATTGTCAAAGCTTTATCAAACAAGATGAAACTGATTGGCTACCATACACAGATGCACCAGATTTTGCACTTTCCAGTTTTAGTAATTCAACCCCATTGTATCTGATGCATAGAACGTTTCATTTTTATTTTTTGTTCCAATGGAAAATGAAATATTGACTGATTAGTTTCTGAGGTTTTCATGCAGACTGGGATATGTCTGTGCCCCCTACATTAGCTGTAAGGACACAGCAATGCTCCTTTCAGTGTGTAACAATCTTCTTTTCGAATCCTCATCCTATAAAGATTTGTGTACTTACCGCGCCTACTAAGAAAGGGGGTCGTCCTTTCCCTTGTTCCAGTGACTTCCAATCGATGGGCCTCATGAACGGATGGCGTCTTACGTCTCTGATGACTCCAATCCTCTTGTTCGGACATTTGCATAGCAGCTATAAAAGAGAAATTAGGAGTTATTTTGGGTTGATTTTGCACTTTTTAGAAAAAAAATATATCCAAGTACAGGTGCTGGATGTCTGTCTGCTAAAGTACTGATCAGCTGAGTAATTGCACATGGATGGAATTCATATCATATTCCAGCACAACAAATGAGTACACATTATGCTGTGCCGCCATTAGATCACGTCTAACTCCTTGAGCTCTTTAGATTGGCGGTGACACTTAAAATAGAATTACAGCCACAAAAAAAGGGAGGGGATTAGATTTTTTTTAAAGATCTTTTTTTATTCTCATTGACATAATTTATCAGCAGAGGGCGATAAAAGCAATTTGATGAATGGAGTTGGAAAGGGTTAGAAACTCTCTGTTAGGTTGTGGTTGCTTTCTGTGTACCCCCTTTCTGTGTCCCCAGGACAGGATATAAAACAAAATGTCTCCAACAGGGACACAGACAACATTAAAGTGAAGGCAGGTGATCTAATCCTCCCCACTATGTTCAAAACAATAGTAAATGGTTAGGAGTTCTGCTTTAATAACCTCATACAAAGTGCACATCAGTGATTGACTGATGTGCACTTTGACTCTACATGCGATTGGGAGTTTTCTGATCATGTGACCACTGTGACAGCCAATCGTGGTGGTCACATGATCAGAAACCCCGCTCCGCCTCCAGGCATCAGAAACCTCTTAAAGAACAGGGAGGCCCCGGTGTTAAGGGGTTAAACTGTGATGAGTTACCAGGTGACTCTGGACTGTCTCCATCTTCTTCCCCACATGGTGCAATCACTGCCCGCTGTGGGAAAACTGGGATTGCAGAATGCCATGAGGATGACCAGTCTACTTTGAACCCCAAACCTGCTTTAATAATACAGTGGCATCTTGGATTACGAGCATAATTAGTTTCATAAGATTGCTTGTAATCCAAAGCACTCGTATATCAAAGCGAGTTTCCCCATAGGAAATACTGGAAACTCAGATAATTCGTTCCAGTGGCACTTCTAGTGTATGCAGTACTGCATGTAACCAGAGGTGGGGGGCACTGGAGACATTCGGAAACACTTGGAGAGCACTTTTTTCCGAACAGCTCCGAGTGTCACCTCCGGTCAAATGTGGTACTGCACACTCCAGAGGCTTGAATTCTGCTTGTTTTGTGAGACAATCTGAGGTATTAATGTATAGAGTATCTAAGCTTGGGAGAGGTGTGGTGTCCCCTGCTGTGTATTGTTTTCCTCATATATTTATGGGGGACGGAGTGACATTACTCTAAAGTATCTACGTCAGATCTGGCTGGACTGCTGTAGCTAAGTATTCTAATGGAGTCCAATGTAATTCTAAACTCCTAAAGCCTGGATTGTAAAACGGCATATATTATAAAGATTGCATGGGAGAGACACATGACAAGAGTAATATAGACGCTGCCGCCCCAAATGAGTTACAATATGGGAAAATCTCCCCCCAGTGGGGTTTTTCGCAGCAAAAATACAATTGTTAGAAAAATAGTTAAAAAGATTTTTTATTGAAAAATAGCAACATAGCATGAACCCATGAATGTTTAAAATATGAGCTCTGGTCTGAGGTATGTAACACCATTCATATTTCTACAAACATTTACAAACATACAATAATACATAATATTTTATCAGAAATTTCTGGTATGCAAATTCCAGATATTTTTGAATAAATATTATGTATTATTGCATGTTTGTACATTTTTGTAGAAATTTGAATGGTGTTACATACTTCCGACCAGAGCTCATATTTTAAACTCTTGATGTCCGGGCCATAGCCAAATGACGGCTACAGCGCAGACTTCAATTTCTGGGAGGCCGTCATACGACGGCCTCCCCCTTCCTCGCTCCCCGTGCGCGCTCACGACTGGGTATCGGGGAAATTCTGTGCTGGCCGTGTCCCTTGGACACAGCCAATCACAGATCGCTGTAAATGGCCAATCACAGTGGCCATTTACAGTGCGATCAATGTGGTCAATGAGAGATGATTTCAAATGTAAACATATGAGATCATCTCTCATTGCCGGCTCTGTGAGACTGCGTGTGAGGAGAGAGAGCATCTGACAGTGATTTGTGAGTGGAAAAAAAATTACAGTGCCAACAGTGCCCAAACAGTGCCCCATCAGTACAGTGCCCCATCAGTACAGTGCAAACCTGTGCAAATCGGTGCCCACCTGTGCAAATCTGTGCCCACCTGTGCCAATCGGTGCCAACCTGTGCCCACCTGTGCCAATCTGCCATCGGTGATCAGTGTCCATCTGTGCACATCTTCACAATCAGTGCACCTCTGTGCCACCTCATCAGTGCCCACCTGTGCCACCTCATCAGTGCCCACCTGTGCCAATCAGTGCACATCTGTGCAATCAATCAGTGCACATCTGTGTCGCCTCATCAGTGCCCAACTGTGTCGCCTCATCTGTGCTGCCCCATCAGTGCCGCCTCATCAGTGCCCAGTGCCCACCTGTGCCAATCAGTGCCCATCTGTGCCGCCTCATTAGTGCACATCTGTGTAATCAATCAGTGCACATCTGTTCCG
Source organism: Lithobates clamitans (assembly GCA_037952925.1). Taxonomy (NCBI): domain Eukaryota; kingdom Metazoa; phylum Chordata; class Amphibia; order Anura; family Ranidae; genus Lithobates; species Lithobates clamitans. The sequence goes on from JBBGZY010000449.1 coordinate 4,988,212, forward strand.
TCTCATCAGTGCCCATCTGTTCCGCCTCATCAGTGCCCACCTGTGCCACCTCATCAGTGCCCATCTGTGCCACCTCATCAGTGCCCACCTGTGTCACCTCATCAGTGCCTACCTGTGCCAATCAGTGCCCATCTGTGCTGCCTCATCAGTGCATATCTGTGCAATCAATCAGTGCCCATCTGTGCCACCTCATCAGTGCCCATCTGTGCCACCTCATCAGTGCACATCTGTGCAATCAATCAGTGCACATCTGTTCCGCCTCATCAGTGCCCATCTGTGCCACCTCATCAGTGCCCATCTGTGCTGCCTCATCAGTGCACATCTGTGCCGCCTCATCAGTGCACATCTGTTCCACCTCATCAGTGCACATCTGTTCCACCTTATCAGTGCACATCTGTTCCACCTCAGTGCCCACCTGTGCTCATCAGTGCCGCCTCATCAGTGCCCATCAATCAATGATAATACCCAATGCCCTCCCCGAAATGACCCAAATTATGACAGGCTTTTAAAAATTTGGCCACTTCTAAATTATTTTTCTGAAGTATTCCCCCAGCTGTTTACCCTGGACCAACACATATGTGTGGATGAGTCCGTTGTTAAATTTATTCCCAGCAAAAGGGCCCGCTATGGGGTGAAGGTAAACAAATTATGTGACCGAGTCACAGGGTACATATATGCCTTCAAAGTGTACAAAGAGAAGGACACCCAGCTACAAGCCCCTAATTGCCAAGACTACTTGGGATCAAGCGGGAAATTTGTTTGGGACCTCATATTATCCTTACTAGAGAAAGACTACCATTTATACGTAGACAACTTCTACACATCTCTGCCCCTGTTCCACAACCTTTACCGGAAGAAGACACCAGCATGTGGCAATAAGCAGTTGAGAAAAGGAGAAACGGCAAGTTTCTTGTGGGAAATTTGTGTGGGAGAAGCCTCTACCCCTGTCCCGATTCTGTCCTGAACGAGGCCCTACTTCTGCCTGCTGCCTGTAGGACTTACTGCCATTACGTCTCTGCCTGTCGCACTGACCACACCACATGTTCCCGCCTACTACCAGGACCAATATTTTTGGCACTGCTGACAATAGCTCTGCCTGCACTGACCCTGGACTTTATATGGACAGTATCCCTGCCTGCTGCCTGGACAGATGTGTTTGTCATTGCTGACCAAGTCCCTGCCTGCTGCCTGGACCAGTGCTATCCTCCTGTGTACACCTGCGCTACTACAACCACAAGTAATCTTTTGTTTACGCTTTGCTCAGCTTAATGTATTTTGGGGTGTAATTCTTGGTATGTGCATGCTATGAGTCCCTGGAACACCTGACTGTGTTCCTTGCATGTTGGATCTCTGTATGTGACCAGGCTGTGTAGAAGTCTCACACATGTCATATCGCCATACTCAGGAGGAGTAGCAGAATGTATTTTGGGGTGTCATTTTTCATTTTTGCTATAGAAATTCTGTGTGTTGGAGATATCTTATAAACGTACAACTTTGTGTTTTCATTTGTTTTCCACATTTTCCAAAAACTTCTGGAAAAAATTAACCGTTCAAAAGACTTTTTATGCCTCATAGATTATACGTTGGGGTGTTAGCTTTCCAAAATTGGGTCATTTTGTGGGTGCTTCCATTGTCCTGGTGCTCCATGGCCTTCAAAAGTTTAATAGGTGGTTGAGAAATGTGATATGTAATTTATGCTCCTAGAACACCTGATGGTGCTTCCTGCATGTTGGGCCTCTGTATGTGGCCAGGCAGTGAAAAAGTCCCACACATGTGGTATCGTAATACTCAGGAGGAGTAGCAGAATGTATTTTGGGGTGTCATTTTTGCTATGTAAATGCTATGTGTTGGAAATATCTTATAAACGGACAACTTTGTGTAAAAAAAATGCGTTTTTATTTTTTTCCACATATTCCAAAAACTTCTGAAAAAAATGAACCATTCAAAAGACTCATTATGCCTCATAGATTATACGTTAGGGTGTAAGCTTTCCAAAATGGGGTCATTTTGTGGGTGTTTCCATTGTCCTGGTGCTCCAGGGCCTTCAAAAGTGTAATAGGTGGTTGAGAAATGTGATGTGTAATTTATGCTCCTAGAACACCTGATGGTGCTCCCTGCATGTTGGGCCTCTGTATGTGGCCAGGCAGTGAAAAAGTCCCACACATGTGTTATCGTAATATTTAGGAGGAGTAGCAGAATGTATTTTGGTGTGTCATTTTTGCTTTCTAAATGCTATGTGTTGGAAATATCTTATAAACGGACAACTTTGTGTAAAAAAAATGCGTTTTTATTTTTTTCCACATATTCCAAAAACTTCTGGGAAAAAAATGAACCATTCAAAAGACTCATTATGCCTCATAGATTATAGGTTGGGGTGTTAGCTTTCCAAAATGGGGTCATTTTGTGGGTGTTTCCATTGTCCTGGTGCTCCGGGGCCTTCAAAAATGTAATAGGTGGTTGAGAAATGTGCTGTGTAATTAATGCTCCTAGAACACCTGATGGTACTCCCTGCATGTTGGGCCTCTGTATGTGGCCAGGCAGTGAAAAAGTCCCACACATGTGGTATCGTAATACTCAGGAGAAGTAGCAGAATGTATTTTGGGGTGTCATTTTTGCTATGTAAATGCTATGTGTTGGAAATATCTTATAAACGGACAACTTTGTGTAAAAAAAATGCGTTTTTATTTTTTTCCACATATTCCAAAAACTTCTGAAAAAAATGAACCATTCAAAAGACTCATTATGCCTCATAGATTATACGTTAGGGTGTAAGCTTTCCAAAATGGGGTCATTTTGTGGGTGTTTCCATTGTCCTGGTGCTCCAGGGCCTTCAAAAGTGTAATAGGTGGTTGAGAAATGTGATGTGTAATTTATGCTCCTAGAACACCTGATGGTGCTCCCTGCATGTTGGGCCTCTGTATGTGGCCAGGCAGTGAAAAAGTCCCACACATGTGGTATCGTAATACTCAGGAGGAGTAGCAGAATGTATTTTGGTGTGTCATTTTTGCTTTCTAAATGCTATGTGTTGGAAATATCTTATAAACGGACAACTTTGTGTAAAAAAAATGCGTTTTTATTTTTTTCCACATATTCCAAAAACTTCTGGAAAAAAATGAACCATTCAAAAGACTCATTATGCCTCATAGATTATAGGTTGGGGTGTTAGCTTTCCAAAATGGGGTCATTTTGTGGGTGTTTCCATTGTCCTGGTGCTCCAGGGCCTTCAAAAGTGTAATAGGTGGTTGAGAAATGTGATGTGTAATTTATGCTCCTAGAACACCTGATGGTGCTCCCTGCATGTTGGGCCTCTGTATGTGGCCAGGCAGAGAAAAAGTCCCACACATGTGGTATTGCTATACTCAGGAGGAATAGCAGAATGTATTTTGGGGTGTCATTTGTGGTATGCACATGCCATGTGAGAGAAATAAGCTATTACAATGACAATTTTGTGGGAAAAAAAATCTTAATTTTGCAAAGAATTGTGGGAAAAAATTACAACTTCAAATAACTCACCATGCCTCTTACTAAATACCTTGAAATGCCTACTTTTCAAAAAGGAGTTGTTTGGGAGGCATTTGTACTTTCCTGGCTTGTTAGGGTCTCAAGAAATGAGATCCACCAGTACATCAGATGTGATCATTTTTTATGATTTGCACCATGGCTTGTAGACTCTAAAACTTTCACACGGACCAAATAATTTCCACTAATTCTTGGTTATTTTTACCAAAGATATGTAGCAGTATAAATTTATGAAGAAAAAATACTAATTTGCAAAATTTTATCACAGAAATTAGGAAAAAATATTTTTTTTTCAAATTTTTCGGTCTTTTTTCATTTATAGCACAAAAAATAAAAAACGCAGAGGTGATCAAATACCACCAAAAGAAAGCTCCATTTGTATGAAAAAAAAAAGACAAAAAAAATCATTTGGGTACAGTGTTGCATGACTGAGTAATTGTCATTCAAAGTGTGAGAGCACTGAAAGCTGAAAATTGGTCTGGACGTGAGGGAGGTTTAAGTGCCGAGTAAGCAAGTGGTTAAACATTCATGTGTTTATGCTATGTTGCCATTTTTCAATAAAAAATCTTTTTAACTATTTTTCTAACAATTGTATTTTTGCTGCGAAAAAACCCCACTGGGGGAGATTTTCCCATATTATTATGAAGATTTCTTTCTATTCTCATTGTGGTGATGAGAATTACCTTATGACAGAAATGTCAAGAGGGAAATGGTTTACGGTGAAATCAAACAGATCCCCTCCAGAGATGTATTCCATAACGAAACAGGCAGAATCGCAGGTCTGAAAAGTGGTGTAAAGCTGGGTGAGGAATGGACACCCTGCTGCCATCTGCAAGACCTTCTGCTCTGTTGCAATGAAGTCACGTTGATCTGAAGTCTTCACTACTGACTTGATGGCCATGATCTTCTTGGTTGCACAGTGAGTTGCCAGAAAGACCTGAATGAGAGAAAAGACAAAAGTAATTTGTGTTATAGGAAAGAACACTACTTCATGGATGGGAAAGGAACTTTAACTGTAACTAGCATTGAAGAGGAATTAGAAGTAGTTATTGATGAAGGCTGTGCAGCTCGATGACGGACTGTCTTCTGATATCTATGACAGGGAGAGCTTTCTTAATTTTGTGTTCCTGGCTCCTCCCCTCCATAAGGCAGAGTGCGATAATTAAGTCTACCAGTAGCTGAATCAGTTTTGGGCGGCTGGCACACATTGATAATTACCGGGGAGGGATTTGTTTTGTGGGTGGAGCTACTAATCTAGTTATAGGTTAGAAAGTTAGAATGTACCTGTCCAAATCCTCCTTCTCCGAGCAGACGGTGCAATATGAAGGTTGACTGGCTGTCACAGCGTGGAGGTCTTACTTGAAACTGGACAATGCGATTTCCTGCTGTGACACGTTCTATGTCAATGTTCAGGGGAGTCACAAGAGGTGGGACTTCCGCTGGCACATATTTCATAGAATTTCTAGCTGGTGTGGCATTCTTCATTATCTTTCTAATGGCTGCAACATTTTTCATGGTCTTGCTAGTTTCACAGCTTAGGGAAGTCACAAGAGGTGGGACTTCTGCTGCCACATTTTTCACTGGCTTTCTTGCTGGTGCTCCATTTTTCATTATGTTTCTAATTGCTGTAACATTTTTCATGGTGTTTTTAGGGTCACAGCTTGGGGGAGTCACTCCAGCTGATCTTGTGTGGACTGCATCCCTATTTTTTTTCAGAAAGCCATTATATGGCTCTTGTCTTATTTTTGGAATCATTTTTTCCATCATCTTTTTGCTCATTTTACTTGTAATAAACACAGAGAAAATCACAGAAACGGTCACAGAAGAAGAAATCTCAGAGAGCTCAGAAAAACACATCTTAACTCTAAGAGAAGTCAGAATCTTCTGAGCTCCACAGGTGGGGGCTGCTATTTATAGCCGCACTAGGGGGTGGAGAAAAGGAAGCGCCACCTGAGTGCAGTATTAATATGGATATTTAATGACATATAAAAAATAAACACTTACAAGAAGGATATATCATCTGTGAGTAGGCAGTCTGTGTATCTTCCTCGAACTCCAGTCCGGAAGTTGTATCAGCGTTGTAGGGCTGCAGATGGAAGCTTGTGGCTGGTAACTCTTCCTGTGGCCATCAGGGAGGAGCTGGGACCGGCGTGGAACGCACGGAGGAGGTACGTAACGTCACGGGTCATCCAAAGACTTCCAGGTACACTCCAGGGGGAGGGCTAACACCAAGGGAGGGTTCTGGAGGCTGGATATGCTTGGCTACGCGCTCGGAGCTGCTGCTCCTTCAATAGGCCTATTGAAGGAGCAGCAGCTCCGAGCGCGTAACCAAGCATATCCCGGGAGTATACCCAGAAGTCTTTGGTTGACCTGTGACGTCACGCACCTCCTCCGTGCATTCCACGCCGGTCCCAGCTTCTCCCTGATGGCCACAGGAAGAGTTACCAGCCACAAGCTTCCATCTTCAGCCCTACAACGCTGATACAACTTCCAGACTGGAGTTCGAGGAAGATACACAGACTGCCTACTCACAGATGAGCCTTTTTAATATGTCCTTCTTGTAAGTGTTTATTTTTTATATGTCATTAAATCTTCATAATTATACTACACTCAAGTGGCGCTTCCTTTTCTCCACCCCCTCCTGCAATACCACAGAGCCAGCTCTCTGAGGACAGCAGCCGCCTTTAGGACCAACCACCCCACTAGCCAGCCCTTCATATCCTGAATGATCAGAGACTATATTAACCCCTGGACTGCCACTACTATGGCCATGGACTTTATGCCTGGCTAATTTTATATACCCCCAGTATTGTATGCATCTTTTGTATATGCGCTTACAGTTATTATTACCTATATCTGCTTTTTATAGCCGCACTGCCCGATGACATCACAGTGCTGGTCACCATGACTCCTCCCCTAAGTTGTAAACAACCTCTCCCTTATGGAAACAAGCCAGGCTGTATATCCTCATGTCAGAGATGTGAGGCTGCTGGGTCACATGATCTCAGCCAGTACATTTGTGTGTTTCAACTAGCATTTTTCAAATTTTCTCTATTCTCTGGGGGAGGGGAGGAGGAGATTACCGTTCAGGTTTAAATTTCTGCAATAAACAAGTTTTTTCTGTTTTACTTCCCATTGATAAATGTCAAATTCAGATGTGTGGCAAATTACAAGAAACATGACCCCATCAATGAAATGTGCAGTCCTCATATTGGCAAAATTCACAAAGATAACACACCAGGATAAGGATCCGTTTTTTTTTTTTTTTACCATGTCAGCTCCGGAAGGTTTTAACCCTTTCATGACCAGAGCATTTTTGCTATTTAGCACTGTGCTAATTCAGTTGGCAATTGCATTATTATGCAACACTGTATACAAATGAAATTTGCACATTTTTTTCCACACAAATAGAGCTTTCTTTTGGTGGTATTCAATCTCCACTGGGATTTTTTTATTTTATATAAATGAAAAAAGACTGAGAATTCAAATAAAAGAAAAAAGACTGAAAATGAAAAAAAAAACTATATTTTTTTATTTTCACTTATAAAACATATCTAATAAAATACAAAAAAAAATAATTTCTTCATACATTTAGGCCAAAATGTATTCTGCTACATGTCTTTGGTAAAAAAAAAAATAGAAAAGACCGAAAATTAAAAAAACAAAAAACAAAAAAAAATACTTTTTTTCGATTATAAAGCATATCCAATAAAATCATTTTAAAAATCAAATTTCTTCATAAATTATTTAGACCAATTTTTGGTAAAAAAATCCCAATAAGTGTATATTGATTGATAATTAAAAAAATCTAATTTCTTCATAAATGTAGGTCAAAATGTATTCTGCTACGTCTTTGGTAAAAAAAAAAAAAAAAGTGTATATTAATTGGTTTCTTAGTTATAGGGTCTAAAATCTTTTTGGTTAAAAAAAATGAAAAAAGACTGAAAATTAAAAAACAAAGCAAAAAAACCCCTTTTTTTCAGTTATGTAACATATCAAATAAAATAATTTCAAAAATCTAATTTCTTCATAAATTTAGACCAATATCTGTTACATATTTTTGGTAAAAAAAATCCCCATAAGCATATATTGATTGATAATTAAGAAAATGTAATTTCTTCATAAATTTAGGCCAAAATGTATTCTGCTACATGTCTTTGGTAAAAAAAAAAAAAAAAAAAGTGTATATTAATTGGTTTCCTTGTTATAGCATCTACAATCTTTTTGGAAAAGAAAATACATGAAAAAAGACTGAAAATTTAAAAAAACAACAATATTTTTTATTTTCAGTTAGAAAACATATCCAATAAAATAATATATTCGACGTGTAATATCTAATGTGGAATGGGAGACTACACCACGGGAGTCCGTCACAGCAATGACATAGGATAATACCTGCTGTGCTTTGGTAAGCACAGCAAGCAGGGCCGGTGCTACTCAAAAGTGCTTATTCAGCGTACATTGGCCTCAAAATAGCTTAAGGTATTTGACAAAAATGACTGATTATCAGGGCCGGTGCTACCACTAGGCAAACTAGACTAGGGCGCACTGCTGCCTGGGGGTGCCCAGCCACTGGTTTACCTCTGCGCCTGCATGCTCTGCAGGCTTCAGCATGTAACTAACTCAGTCTCAGGCAGCCGCTCCGTCCAACCGTTAGTGTAACTAGGGGAGCAGCACTCGAGCCAGCGCTAGAGGAAGCAAAGCCGATGCATCCTGTATAGCGCCACCTCCTGTCACATGGGCAGAGCAAATGGGGTGGAGTCAGGGGTGGAGCCAATGGGGGTGGCAAAATGAGGTTTCGCCTAGGGCAGGGATATGCAATTAGCGGACCTCCAGCTGTTGCAGAACTACAACTCCCATGAGGCATAGCAAGACTCTGACAGCCACAAGCATGACACCCAGAGGCAGAGGCATGATGGGACTTGTAGTTTTGCAACAGCTGGAGGTCCACTAATTGCATATGCCTGGCCTAGGGTGTGAAATCCTTGCACCAGCCCTGGCGGGTGGGGGGGGGACACCATGTTTTACTGCACTAGGTGACACCAACCCTAGTGACGCCCCTGGTTTTTATCACCCCTCATCGTAGAAGACAGGCTGCGCGTACACGGCCTTCATATAAAGGTGACTTTGTATATTTTGGGGGAATGTTGTCACCTCTCAGTGTGTGTGGGTGGAATGTTCTGTATAGTGGAATGTTCTGTGTGTACTCCTGAGTCCTGACAAACCCAGTTCTCTCAAACTCCAGCCAGTCTGCTCTGACAAGCGGGGAAACTTGCTGGTTGAGCTGTGACTGGAAGAATCGTCCCATTATTATTATTACTATTATACAGGTTTTTATAGCGCCAACAGTTTGCGCAGCGCTTTAAAACATGAGGGCAGACATTACAGTTATATTACAATTTGGTACAAGAGGAATCAGGGGGCCCGGCTCATTAGAGCTTACAATCTAAAAAGGAAGGGTCAATTGATACAAAAGGTAATAGCTGTGGGGGATGAGCTGATGGAGGAAGTAAAACAGTGTATTACCGGTAGTTAGAAGCAGGATAAGAAAGAGAAGGGTTTTCAGGGATCGTCTAAACATGGATAGATTAGGGGACAATCGGATAGATTGGGGTAGGGAGTTCCAAAGGATGGGAGAAGCTCTGGAGAAATCCTGGAGGCGAGCATGGGAGGGGGTGACGAGGGAACTAGAGAGCAGGAGGTCTTGGGATGACCGAAGAGAGCGGCTTGGTTGGTATTTTGGGACTAGGTTAGTGATGTAGCTGGGGGCAGAGTTATGGATGGCTTTGTAAATTATTGTTAGTACTTTGAATTGTATTCGTTGGGTGAGTGGAAGCCAGTGGAGGGATTGGCAGAGAAGGGTGGAGAACACTGAATGGTTGGTAAGGTGGATAAATCTTGCAGTGGCATTCATTATGGACTGAAGGGGGGATAGTCTATGTAAAGGTAATCCAATGAGGAGGGAGTTGCAGTAGTCGAGGTGAGAGATAACCGGGGAGTGAATTAGAAGCTTGGTGGTGTCATTAGTTAAAAAGGGGTGTATTCTGGAAATGTGGCGGAGGCTAAGGCGGCATGATTTGGACAGGGATTGTATGTGGGCCTGAAAGGACAGTTCAGAGTCTAAGGTTACCCCTAGCACCCTGGCATGTGGGGACGGACTGATAGATGTGCCATTGATCTTGACAGAGAAGTCAGGGGAAGGGGCACGTGGGGGAGGAAATATAAGGAGCTCAGTTTTAGATAGTTTGAGGAAGTGGTTTGACATCCAGGCTGATATGTCTGTTAGTAGATCAGTGATGTGTGAGGAGATTGATGGGGTGAGCTGAGGGGTAGAGAGATAGATTTGGGTGTCATCAGCATATAAATGGTAGTGGAAGCCATGGGAGGCTATCAGCTGACCCAGGGAGGACGTGTAGATCGAGAATAGTAGAGGTCCAAGGACAGAACCTTGGGGGACCCCAACGGTAAGAGGAGTTGGAGGAGAGGAAGTGGAGTTGTAAGTGACACTAAAGGTGCGATGAGATAGGTAAGATTTGAACCAATGGAGAGTGCAGCCATGGAGACCAAACAAATTGAGTCTCATGTAATGGTGCGGAGGCTCCTCTATAGAAATGGTGTGGGGTCTCCTCTATACATATGGTGCGGGGGGCTCCTCTCTATCTCTCTATATAAATGGTGTGGGGTCTCCTCTATACATATGGTGTGGGGGGGGGTCCTCTCTATATTTATGTTGTAGGGGGCTCCTCTCTATACATATGGTGTGGGGGGCTCCTCTCTATACATATGGTGTGGGGGACTCCTCTATACATATGGTGTGGGGGGCTCCTCTCTATATAAATGGTGTGGGGTCTCCTCTATACATATGGTGTGGGGGGGTCCTCTCTATATATATGTTGTAGGGGGCTCCTCTCTATACATATGGTGTGGGGGGCTCCTCTCTATACATATGGTGTTGGGGGCTCCTCTATACATATGGTGTGGGGGGCTCCTCTCTATATAAATGGTGTGGGGTCTCCTCCATACATATGGTGTGGGGGGCTCCTCTCTATATAAATGGTGTGGGGGTCTCTTCTATACATATGGTGTGGGGGCTCCTCTCTATACATATGTTGTGGGGGTCTGCTCTATACATATGGTGTGGGGGCTCCTCTGTAGGTGTGGGGGCTCCTCTATACACATGGTGCGTGGGGGGCTCCTTTGTAGGTGTGGGGTCTCCTCTATACATATGGTGTGGGGTCTCCTCTATACACATGGTGTGGGGGGCTCCTCTGTAGGTGTGGGGTCTCTTCTATACATATGGCGTGGGGTGCTCCTCTCTATACATATGGTGTGGGGTCTCCTGTGTACATATGGTGTGGGGTCTCCTATATACATATGGTGGGGGGCTCCTCTCTATACATATGGTGTGGGGTCTTCTCTATACATACGGTGTGGGGTCTCTTCCATACACATTGTGTGTGGGGGGGCTCCTTTGTAGGTGTGGGGTCTCCTGTATACATACGGTGTGGGGGGCTCCTCTGTAGGTGTGGGGTCTCCTGTATACATATGGTGTGGGGGCTCCTCTGTAGGTGTGGGGTCTCCTGTATACATACGGTGTGGGGGGCTCCTCTGTAGGTGTGGGGTCTCCTGTATACATACAGTGTGGGGGGCTCCTCTCTATACATATGGTGTGGGGTCTCTTCTATACACATGGTGTGTGGGGGGCTCCTTTGTAGGTGTGGGGTCTCCTGTATACACATGGTGTGGGGGCTTCCTCTGTAGGTGTGGGGTCTCCTGTATACATATAGTGTGGGGGCTCCTCTGTAGGTGTGGGGTCTCCTGTATACATACGGTGTGGGGGGCTCCTCTGTAGGTGTGGGGTCTCCTGTATACATATGGTGTGGGGGGCTCCTCTCTATACATATGGTGTGGGGTCTCTTCTATACATATGGTGTGGGGGCTCCTCTGTAGGTGTGGGGTCTCCTGTATACAGTGTGGGGGGCTCCTCTCTATACATATGGTGTGGGGTCTCTTCTATACATACGGTGTGGGGGGCTCCTCTGTAGGTGTGGGGTCTCCTGTATACATATGGTGTGTGGGGCTCCTCTGTAGGTGTGGGGTCTCCTGTATACATACAGTGTGGGGGGCTCCTCTCTATACATATGGTGTGGGGTCTCTTCTATACATACGGTGTGGGGGGCTCCTCTGTAGGTGTGGGGTCTCCTGTATACAGTATGGGGGGCTCCTCTCTATACATATGGTGTGGGGTCTCTTCTATACATATGGTGTGGGGGCTCCTCTGTAGGTGTGGGGTCTCCTGTATACAGTGTGGGGGGCTCCTCTCTATACATATGGTGTGGGGTCTCTTCTATACACATGGTGTGTGGGGGGCTCCTTTGTAGGTGTGGGGTCTCCTGTATACACATGGTGTGGGGGCTTCCTCTGTAGGTGTGGGGTCTCCTGTATACATATAGTGTGGGGGCTCCTCTGTAGGTGTGGGGTCTCCTGTATACATACGGTGTGGGGGGCTCCTCTGTAGGTGTGGGGTCTCCTGTATACATATGGTGTGGGGGGCTCCTCTCTATACATATGGTGTGGGGTCTCTTCTATACATATGGTGTGGGGGCTCCTCTGTAGGTGTGGGGTCTCCTGTATACAGTGTGGGGGGCTCCTCTCTATACATATGGTGTGGGGTCTCTTCTATACATACGGTGTGGGGGGCTCCTCTGTAGGTGTGGGGTCTCCTGTATACATATGGTGTGTGGGGCTCCTCTGTAGGTGTGGGGTCTCCTGTATACATACAGTGTGGGGGGCTCCTCTCTATACATATGGTGTGGGGTCTCTTCTATACATACGGTGTGGGGGGCTCCTCTGTAGGTGTGGGGTCTCCTGTATACAGTATGGGGGGCTCCTCTCTATACATATGGTGTGGGGTCTCTTCTATACATATGGTGTGGGGGCTCCTCTGTAGGTGTGGGGTCTCCTGTATACAGTGTGGGGGGCTCCTCTCTATACATATGGTGTGGGGTCTCTTCTATACACATGGTGTGGGGGGCTCCTCTGTAGGTGTGGGGTCTCCCGTATACATACGGTGTGGGGGGCTCCTCTGTAGGTGTGGGGTCTCCTGTATACATATGGTGTGGGGGGCTCCTCTGTAGGTGTGGGGTCTCCTGTATACAGTGTGGGGGGCTCCTCTCTATACATATGGTGTGGGGTCTCTTCTATACACATGGTGTGCTCATTAGAGTCTCTCCTCAGATCTTATCTCCTCACACACACACACACAGGACACATTGGGGAGGGCTCTCCTCTTAGAGGTCATATGAAGGACACTCAGGACCGTCTGCCCCACATAAGCGGAATATTTCTCTGACAGACATAGCGGGTCAGCTGGAGGAACTGGCCAAGGTCACAGGCGGCGTCATTGACGAACTTGTGACCGGAGCGGGAGGGGTTAATGTCGCCAGAGGTGACAAATTGCCAACTAAGTGTGTGAAGGTGACACACAAGGACATTGTATGCGGAGTGCGGGAGAACTCTCCGTATGGGGTGAGCACTGAGCCCTGACCCTGCAGGCGTCACACTGTACACAGCCAGGGCGGCGGGCGGCTCTATTGGCGTTCATTGGATACGGGACCACCACAGAGCGCACCGCCCGGGCTGCTATACACACACCAGGCAATGTGCTCGCTGAGCCTGCGGTTCTCCAGGCCCCGCCCCTTCCCTGCTTGTCAGAGGAGGGGGAGGAGCCAGGATAGGAAGTGTGTCTGTGTGTGAGTGTGTGACACGGGGTGAGTGTGTGTGAGTGCGCTGTGTCCTCTGCCGTGTCCTACAACCAATCTCCACCGCTACCGGGCATGTCACCTGTCCCGATCCTGCACGTGATCCTCGTGTAAACACACCGTCCCCGGTACACAGGGACCCGGGCCCCTCCGAGCCCAGCGGCGGGATGACAGCGGGACCTTGACGTGAGTTGGGGCAGTGGTGGGGGGATGTAATGGGACACTATGGAGGGGGAACTTTGTGTCCACCGATCGCTGCTGTCACTGCTATTTATACGTGTAGTCCACGATCGGCCACTTCTCATAGAGATCGCTCATCATGGACACATCACACACCTAGCTGTCATTGGATTGTTGTCATGTAGGGATCCCCATCCGGTGCACAAGATCCCCCCCCCCATATCACCAGGATAAAGTTTGAGGCTGAGGGATCACAAATGATTTAGGGGCTCATTTACACCAGGTGCGATTTGAAGCGCGGTATGGACGCACAGGCAAGAAAATCAAATGTATTCCAATGCGCCATTGTACACCGCTCTACCAAATTTATGTGCGATTTAAGAAAAAGTTACAAGCTGCATCTTTCTGAGCTGTAAATGCGTGCAATGCAAATATGCATGAGAATATATACAAATGTGTGTGAATACTTAGTAGAAAAAAAATGAAATGGGGGGGGGGGATCCAAAAAAAACGTTCTGAAAATGCGTGGACATGTAGAAACGCACAGGAAACGCAGAGATTGCGGGGAAAATTAGGGAGCTAGAGAACCAACGCTCAGCTTTCTACTCATCACACCCTGTACACAACTTTACTGATGTGCACTGTATATAGATCTATATGTCTTATGTATGTATGTGTGTGTATGTGTATATATATATATATATGTGTGTATATGTATGTGTATATGTGTGTATATGTGTGTATATGTATGTGTAAGTATATATATATTAAATTGTGTGTATGTAGATATATATATATATATATATATATATATATATATATATATATATATATATATATATATATATATATATATATATATCTATCTCTATCTTTAAGAGATATATAACCTCTATTGTATTAGGTGATACATCATATTGTGCCATGCGTTGTATTTTTCATCTACTTGGCTCACGCTTTACTCCCGAAGAAAAAAAAAAACCTGTGCTGACTTTGATCCAAGGTCATCAAGATTTTGGAGGCACAGGACGAGTGTTCTTCCGTAAGGCTGGAAGATAGGAAATCCATCAGATCCATACCCAGCTAATGTTCTTGTGTGTGTACATATACACACATAGTTCAGTCTACATTGTGCAGGCATCGCTACAGATGTTACACATCAATTCCTAATATTTTTTCGTATTCCAGAATAGTAGAGTATAAAAAGATGAAGGTAGCCTTCTGATCTCTAAGACAACTCTGTATATGAAGTTAGGATTGTCTCAGGGCCCTTGCAGACTGATCAGTTTTTAAAGTGCTTTTGGTGTTTTAAAAAGCAGAACAAAAATATATCCCTTTAAATCAGGGGTCTCAAACTGGTGGACCTCCAGCTGTTGCAAAACTACAAGTCCCATCATGCCTCTGCCTGAGGGAGTCCTGCTTGTAACTGTCAGCCTTGCAATGCCCCATGGGACTTGTAGTTTCACAACAGCTGGAGAGCTGCCTGTTTGAGACCCCTGCTTTAAATCCTATAGAACTGTTTACACCAAGGTGTTGCAGGTGCGTTTTTTGCCCACGCTTTGCTGCATTTTTGGCACGGTGTTTAAAAAGTACACCAAAAAGGCACCTCTGTATTGAAATTAATGGAGAGAACACATCAAAAACGCATTTTTGGTAAGTTTCTTTTGAGTCACATGTCTAAGTTTCACAGATGCATCCTGGGAGTCATTGAAAACACCTCAAAAGATGAAATATGTGTTTTTTACGCTTCTTAGTGTGAAAGGGCCCTTACTCTAAAAAAGAATCCACCTGTCACATATTGGCCGATTGTGTGTCTGTGTGTACCATGGTGTTCAGTGTGTTCATATTGTCGTATTTCTATCTACAGGTGATCTCATTGTTGTAAGCGCAGTGTTTGAATCTCCACCTGGGTGTCAGTGACTCCACCGCCGCCAAAAAGAGCCGCATTGCTTGGCTGCCTTCATGTGCATCTCCCTGTGAGTGTCTGCCATGCTGTGTACTTTGATGTCTTTCATGATCTGAGATAAAGCTTGTGACTGTAATTGCCCGCGCTATAAACTGTACGGCCTCAGCCCAGGAACTGTGCTCGGTGAGCTGAGTAATTAGAGAGTGTCTGGGGGATGAGACAGGTCAAAGGGTAAACTGACCCGCTGACAACTTTCTACATCGGCTTCCTGCCCTGCACCTTTTTGCTATTCTTACACTGACCCCCCTGACTTTAACAAAATTTAACTTCCTTAAACATGTCTCCAGGTTACACCTCAGACTTTCCTGAACCAAGTTTGTTGTGCTATCAACAATACTACTGCCTAGCACTCACAATGAGAAAATCGGACGGAAAATACCGCTTTCAGAGCGATCGTACGATAATCTGAATGTTAGTACACTGCTTTCGAGAGCAAATCACAATAGTTCATGCAAAATTATCTGAAGGAACGAACGCAAAAAATTTTCTCGTACGATACCAGATTGTATGATCTTTATTTAATCAGTACAGTATTCGTCTGAAAAAAATCAAGTGACCAAGACCACGCATGCTCGGAAACAAAAGAATACAATAAAATACAACACATCACTTCCAAAGTTATATTCTGTCACACGAGACTTTCCATAACTTTTTCGATATGAGACAAGCATGCAAAAAAAAACAGGGCGATCATTCGTCCAATATTCTCATTGTGTGTACGAGGCTTTAAGCTGCCTATACACACATCAATGTTTTTTTGTTTTTTTATTAATTTTTTTGTTGTTCAGACTGTGGGCTAAACAAAAATCTAAGAGATTCCTCCATCCAGATGCCAAACAGCTCAGATGGACAAATCTCCTGCTGCTGCCATTGTATTCTGGAAGTTGGCGCCGCTGGCTGTAAAAATACCCGAAGTGTGCCCTCCTCTGATTGGATGCAGCACTGTTCATAGTTACATAGTTGGTAAGGTTGAATAAAGACACCAGTCCATCCTGAGTGAGTGAGTGTGTGTGTCTACAATTGTCTCTATCCCTGTACATTGTGTCTCATTAAGATGCTCATCTATTATTATTATTATTATTTATTTAAAGCGGGAGTCCGGCGAAATTTTTTTTTTTAGATGTCAGCAGCTGCAAATACTGCAAATAAGGTCACTCCCCTGTCCCGGGGTCCAGCGATGTCGGCACCCGAGACCGAACCCTCCCTCGATCTTTTAGTGCTGCCGCCACTTCCCGACTCCCTACTGTGCATGCGTGAGTCGCGCTGCGCGTTCTCAATGGTCCCCGCTATCTCCTGGGACCTGTGTCTTTCCCAGGAGACAGCGGGGGAGTGCGGGAGTCTATTCCCGGATACCTTAGACAGGTATCTGCACCGCACTCCCCCCTGAAAGGTGCCAATTGTGACACCGAAGGGGGGGGAGGAATCCAATGAGTGGAAGTTCCACTTTTGGGTGGAACTCCGCTTTAAGGTACCCATATAGCGCCATCAATTTACACAGCGCTCCACACATACATCGCACACTCACATCGGTCCCTACCCTCAAGGAGCCCACAATCCAAGGTCTCCAACTCACACCCATATACCAAGGCCAATTTTGGACAGAAGCCAATTAACCTACCAGCATGTCTTTGGAGTGTGGGAGGAAACCGGAGTACCCGGAGGAAACCCACGCAGGCACAGGGAGAACATGCAAACTCCAGGCAGGTAGTGGTTGGGATTCTAACCAGCGACCCTTTTTACTGCTAGGCGAAAGTGCTACCCACTACACCACTGTGCCACCCAAAAACTGACAGCTTTTCTGCCTTCTGCCCAGCTCCTTCAAGTTTTCAGTCAAAGGATGTTGAGTATTTGGGCCACCCATGGAGTAAATTTTGACTGGTTTATAAGGGACTGGATGAATGTTGCTCCCTGTATGGCCAGCTTAATAAAACCACATAGACAGTTTGGCCTCATTCACATTGGTGTCGACAAACATATGCGTTTATATGACATTTCTAAATTCACTTGACGATTTTTAGGCTTCACGCTCATCTGTGTCCAGATGCTTTGGAGCTAGTTTTAAATCTAGAAGCATATAATGATTTTCCATGGCTGAATGCACACTAGACATTCAGCAGCATACAGGTGCATTTAGTCTAGACGCATTTACATGAACACGTAATTTGCATGTTTAGCCTGCTTGTAAAAAGTTAAACACATGTAAATGCAAGAACATTGTTATCTCCATGCCGCCATAACACATACTTGCAGTGGGTGGACCCTAACACCCAGCCACTGCATGAATCTATCCATGGAAGTCCAAGGTTATATGCTGAAAGCTTGCTCCCTGCACGCTGACCAAGCTGTTACCGACAGGTCTCGATCTCTCTTTTTGATTGGGCTAAAGTGGGACGGGCTCCTGATCACATGACCTCTATAAGAGCCAATAACAGGATTGAGACACAGCCTTGCTTCCTAAAGTTAAGACCAACTTAAAGGGCCGGGAAGGGGTTAAACTGAACTCCAGAAAATAAAACTATTTTTGACCTTTTGATGTGGAGCAATACATTTCCTCTATGGATGTCTGTCCCGTGTTTGGTAGCTGCTCTGTTTGGTAAAACGGTTTCTTTAATTCAGCCTCCTCAGTACTGTAAGTGGTGAACGTCCGGTGCTGAGATTTATAGTTCTAGTGGTAGTACACTGATCACAGCAGGTCATTCTTTGTATACCTCCTCCATTCAGAAAAGCCTTGTATTTCTTTTCACTGAATGCAAGGCTTTATATGATTTGAAGGAAGGAGATTGTGGCGTTTTTTCCACCCCTTCTCCAATCACAGAAAGACTTGTATTCAGTGAAAAGAATACTGTTTCTAAATGGAGGAGGTATACAATGAGTGACCTGCTATGATCAGTGTTCTATCAGTGGGAATAGGAGGTCTTTGTGCATAAGTTGTAAAGGTAAAATTCACACTGTGCATTTAGATCGGTGGTCTCAAACTGGCGGCCCTCCAGCTGTTGCGAAACTACAAGTCCCATGAGGCATTGCAAGGCTGAGATTTACAAGCATGACTCCCACAGGCAGAGGCATGATGGGACTTGTAGTTTCGCAACAGCTGAGACCCCCTGTGGTTTAGATGCATTCAGTTCAGCTGTGTACACAAACAACTTCTTATACTTGACTGTCCTCTGCTTTTTCATTTTACAACAAGAACAGGTAAAGGTGGTTCTGATGATTTTCTCTTTTGGTAGATGTTGTTATGTTGCTA
This sequence comes from Lithobates clamitans, assembly GCA_037952925.1. Taxonomy (NCBI): domain Eukaryota; kingdom Metazoa; phylum Chordata; class Amphibia; order Anura; family Ranidae; genus Lithobates; species Lithobates clamitans. The sequence continues at coordinate 5,006,882 of JBBGZY010000449.1, forward strand.
CAACTGTGCTACTGTGTTGTCCTTTATACCCTGAGGTTATTGCAAAACCAGTCTAACTAAACTATATAGGCTTATGCAGTGCAAAGGTCACTATCTTCATTGCCTTGCTTCTCCTACTTGTCTTCCTAGCTGTTTTGTTTCTATGCCAATCACGGGTCACGCTTGCAATGCCATTAATTGTTAACGGCACCCCAAGTGCAGATAGCAGGCACGTGTTTTGCTGTGCGACAAAATGCGCTACAAACACACCAAAACGTGCACTGAAAAAACGCCTGACAATCCACGATCGAAAAGGTCCTGGAGCTACTTTGGGATGTCTATGCATAGGGCTGCCCATTCAAGAGAATGAGCTGCCCTAGGTGTGATGTGCAATAATGCCCAAAAGAAATGCAAAAAAAAAAAAGTGAGCTGGAACGCACATTCCCACTAAGCTCACTTGTGAATGGGGCCTCAAAGTAGGAGTGACATTGCAACAACTCAGCTGTTAAATGCTGAGTTCCCTCTGCTCTGCTCCTCTCTGCATACATTTTTAAATAAATCTCTTTCTGAATCTTCATGGACAGCACAGTGGCTAAGTGGTTAGCACTTCCGCCTATCAGGGCCGTTTGAATCCCAACCACAGCACTACCCGCTTGGAGTGTGCATGCTCTTCCTGTGCTTGCATAGGCGTCCTCCGGGAATTGGAAAGTGGAGGTGTTGCCCATAGCAACCATTACATAGAGGCTGGATTTAACAAAAATCTTGAAAAAATGTGATAACAGCCTTTAAAGGGTATTTTGGCCATTTTTTTTTTTTTTTTTTACAAATATTGGGTTTTGCGTTTTGGGTCTCCATTAGAAAGATTTTCCCATACTTCCTGTCCTGCTGACAATGGTTTCAATAGACAAAAATTGAGGAGCAAATGTGCAGCAGAGACACAGAAATAAAAACCTGAGAGGGGTTCTAGTTTATCCCTACTCTACTAAACAAAAGCATTTGTATTTCTGTCTGTGTCTCTGTCTGAGACACATATAGCCAGCTGTTGAAGTATGGCTTCCCTGAGTATGAGGTGGTGTTGCTCTTTGCATTGATTTTTATGCCATTAATATTTTCTTTGGTTTTTTGTTTGTTTTCTTTTTCCCCCCAGAACTCCTCTATATCATGTCTTCTCGTGACAGACGTCCCGACCTGTGTATTAAAGCAGAGCCAGGGACCCCAGAGAGCATCGGCCGTAGAAGTCCAAGCGGCTCCAGCGACAGCAGCGGTCATGGACCCGATCCACAGGGCCCTCGTTGTTGCCGAGGTGGAGATGATGAACAGGAAGACACTGCTGGGAGGGGAAAATATGTTCTAAATTCTATCCCCAAGAGGCTGTGTCTTGTGTGTGGTGATGTGGCCTCAGGATACCACTATGGCGTGGCTTCATGTGAAGCTTGCAAAGCTTTCTTCAAACGTACAATACAAGGTGAGACTTTAGTTTCTCTAAATAAAATTCAGGTAAAGTTTTGTTAATAAAAAAAAAAAAAAAAAAAAAAACAGTTCTCTTTTATTTCGGCAAGCTCTTTTTTTTTGCTACAGATCTTTAGCTGCATTGGTACTAGAGTTTGATAGTTGTAAGCTTTGCCAGCACAAATAAAATAAAAAAATGTGGAAGCATCTGCTTTTTGTAGCTTCCTGATGTATATGTAAAGCCAATTTTTTTGTTTGTTTTAGTTAGAGTTGGAAAGGATTAGAACCCCTACCAGGTTATTACTGCTGTCACTGCACCGTTAAAGAGATGTTTACTGTTTTGGGGGGGTCTAATTGAGAAAGAAGAACGTCAATAATTTTCCTCCTTCCTCCTCGGTTCTCTGGGGAATATCTCTTCTCTCCCCGATTCACCACCTCTGGGCCGGAGAATCTGGGAGGGAGAATTCTGACAGATCACCAGTGAGGTGCTGAGATCGCACCTTCATAAACTGGCCATTTCTGTCAATGACCGATTGTCTGTGTGCTGAGATGATCAGCAGAGAACATGTTCTCCCCTGAACATCTGTTTCATAAACTGCTAATGATGTGAGATGAGCTGCGATCATCAGGATCGCAGCTCATCTCGGTTTCATAAACCGACACCAAAGTCCCTAATAGCATATAACTGCTGGAATGAGTGCTTACATGAAAAGAGTCTGCCATTGATTTGTACAGGTACTTGTGCCGCTGTTGATCGCACATACTAGGGTCAATTTACTAAAACTGGGAGTGCAAAATCTGGTGCAGATGTTCATGGTAGCCAATCCGCTTCTAACTTCAGCTTGTTCAATTAAACGTTGACAAAAAAAATAAAAACCTGGAAGCTGAAATCTCTGTAATAGAGACCCGAATAGCAGCAAAATCCAACAGGGGTTCTGATTCTTTCCACACTATCCAAAACTAAAGTTGTGTAAACACAGTGCACCTCAGTGTGAGCAAGTAGGTCTCTAATGCCTCGTTTCCACTGAGCGGATCAGTTCGGCACGGTACACTATTTTGGGTGTTTCCATTATGAAAGTGGCCCATACAACAGAACCATACCGCTCCATTCAGAGTCCTGCTTCAGATGTGGGGCCATAGAAAATTTAACGGTTCGGTTAGGGTGGAGCTACGATACATTTCACTGATTGGCTGACAGAAAACCCTCTGCTGTGCTATGCTGAGGCATTTTTTCTAAACCCTGTATGGCCCCTTGTGGTCTCACTTGCAGTGGAAACGCTCACCAGAATAGACCGGACCATTCTAGGCCATTCAAACTGTACCGACCCGAACTGATCCGCTCAGTGGAAACGAGGCATAATAGCCTTATATGAACTGCACTGTGACTTTCTATTGCTTTGCTGAGTGTCAGTTGCAGTACGTCAGGGTACATAGGCGAATGGAAATTTGCTTGTCTGAATTAAGTCCTAAAGTGACCCTTCTTCTATACCCATGCAGGACAGAGCAACAGATTCGCTCAACTGCCACCCTCCCCAGTTATACATACTTTTCTTCATTCCCTTTCTGATCCATATGACAGTTAGGAGTATGGACTAGTACTATGTACTTTCGGGTATGGGGAGCATGTGACTCGCTCCCCTTCCATCCACACGGCAGTGCTGGTTCTTAGTAATTGGCTGCTAAGGGACCCATGACTGTCACATGAGAGCAGGAAGAGATTCTTCAGCTGTAAGCATCAAATCACGACTTTCAGCTTACACAGGGCTTAATCTTTCACTTGCAGCGGCACAATGGATCGGTGGGGGGAGACAAAAGAAAGGTGAGTGTGCTGGTTGGGAGGTCGGAAAATAAGGAAACATGTTGCATTGCCCTGAATGAGCAAAAAACTGGTTCAGTTGAATGTTTTGTTTTTTTTTTCAGTTTTTCCACCATGGGGCGCTCTCAGCAGTGCTTAGCTTTGTCTATCAAGAGTCTACCTGATCTACTGGAAGAACATAACATATGGGAGTTGTGTTGTGTTTTTTTTTTCCCTACATACAAATTGCAAGCACTTGAGGTCCCAATTGGTCACTTTAATAAAGCCTAATAATGAAATTGAAGGACAATAGTGAAAGAGGAAATAAACTGCATGCACATACAGTTTTTTTTTTTTTTTTTTAATCACTTAAAATTACGATTTATTTTTAAAAAGGCTTTCCATAACTGTGCTAGACCACAAAGTGTTGCAGTAGCAGACCGATTTATTTTGGGGTATACTGATATTTCTTTGATATGTCTTTCATAGGAAATATTGAATACAGCTGTCCAGCCACTAATGAGTGTGAAATTACTAAGCGAAGGCGAAAGGCATGCCAGGCTTGTCGTTTTACCAAGTGCCTTCGTGTGGGCATGCTTAAGGAAGGTGAGTCTTATCATTTTCCAGTTGGCCTCTGGGTCCATGGGAAATATTTTTCATTTTGGGTAAAGAAAAGGATATGGTTTGAATCCTATCAGTTTTTATTTGCTTTGTCCTGTTAGTGAGATTTCCTTTCATTTCCTGTCCCAAAGACACAACTGTTAATAGAAGGAAATCTCTCAAAAGTGAGGAACATATGAGCTTTGGCATGTATGGAGAGAAAATGTATTAGTAAAGCGGCAGTTAAAGTGGTTGTAAAGTCAGTGAGTACCGTTACCACTAGCCCCTCTGTTATAACAAAGTATAATACACTGTGTCAATGTTTTTGTAAAATAATGCTGCTAAATACCTTATTTCAGAGTGCTGCTGTGCAGTCACGTGACCACCCGCCCCTCTCTTCCCCTGATACAGCAGGAGGGGCTGAGATTCTCCTCTGACGTCAGTGGGGAGTAAACGTGACTGCTGTGTTGTCCGGTCAGCCCCTCTCGCTGTAATCCTTAGATCATGGGATGAGAGCGGCAGGAAATTACGTGACCGCACAGCGGGGCTCTGAAATAAGGTAGTTAGCAGCATAATTTAAAAAAAAAAAAAATTGATACTGTGTATTTTACCTTGTTATAACAGAGGGGCTGGCAGCAATGGTACTCACTGACTTTACTGCCACACCAAATGGTGGCATGAGAGGAGGGTTTTGAGATGATTTACAACTAGGAATTGACAGACGAGGAGAGACTCTAACACAGAGTTATGCACATGCTAGTATGCACCACATGCTAGAATATTATGGAAGACTTGCCTTAAAACAAAGCCCCCTGGCAACGCACTGTCACTGCTGACAGGGCTCCCATTCTTACCCAGTCTTCCTTCCAGGTTCACCGGCTCCAGCTGTTTGAATGCCTGAGCCACAATGATTGGAGTCAGTCCTGGCATAGTCCTCTGGCCTCAGTATGCCATCATTTCAAAGTGCTGTGCGCAAGCGCTAGTGGCATCACCGGCTGCAGAAATAGAGAATATCTCTAAACGGTGCATGTTCATTGTACCTACAGGTACGTTTTAAGGGGATAAAGCATAAGGAAATGTGTGTGTATTGCAGAGATGAGCAAAATATGTTTTGGCTTGACATATGCTTTACAGACCGGTAATTATGGGAATGCTGGCTGTCATTTTGAAAAGGCTTTAAGCGTTTTGTTAACTGTTTTATAAGTGCAAAAAATCTTGTGAACTGATAACCCCTTCTTGTGCACAGGAAGTTATGAAGACGAGAAAGAGGTCTGTGCTGTTTGAAATCTATCAGAAATGAAGTAGGCAGGGCTGACAACACATGCTTAGGAGTTGTCATGTAATTAGGAAGGTAGGAGCACTCTATATTTCTGGCACATCAGTAGTTCTTTTTCTGTTCTTGTAGAAATGTAAAAAACAAACAGATATCAGATAGAAGGTGCACCCTACCATTCTGGTAAAAGTGCAAATGCAAGTTGATTTTTGGGGTCATGTATGGTGTAACATGCAGCATGTGAACATAAACATGGGTGTCACATGGGGAGAAAGGTGAACTTTCCCTTTTAAACCTGCCCCCCCCAGTCCTATTCTAGCTACCCTATGAAAGGAAGATGCTTATACTTACCTGGGACAGTCAGCGATTCCATTATGATCCTTGTAGAACCTCATCAAACTGTAGCTGGATGGTGCTGTAAAGGCTTAAAAATGTTGCTTGAAGCCTATTGAATGGTTTGTTTTGTTTCTGGCCTGATAACTAAATGTGAGGGTCTGTTTCTGGTATGATCACAGATGTTTTTATGCTTCTGACATCAGAAAAAGATCTTGTACTTGTTAGATGAAACTTGGCTCCCACCACAAGCTGCTGTATTACAGCTTGCACCGCATGGAGATCAATACTGAGTATTTCAGGCTCGCACAATACCTTCTGAGCCAGCACAGCACCACCAAGTGGTGAAATGCACTCACTGCACTAGGAGCTCTGTTCATCTGCTGTAAGAACTGACTCTATACATAGTCCCTTCTAAATATTCAGATTCATACTTCCCTTAAAGCATTTGTTAACCCAAAATAAAAATGGACCCTGCTCCTTTAAAGCATGTTATACAGCACAGTGCTGTCTCATTTGGCCCCCTGTATCACCTGAAATACCTGGCTGATCCTGCCAGTTTCTACCCTCCCCTCTCTGTACGCTGACCATGATATATCAGGGCTGCTGAGCCCTGACACCATGGTCAGTTTACGTGCCCCTGTCCATCTGCTGCTATCTGCAGCTCTCCTGTGTCTCCCTCTGTCCTCCTCCCCCCTTCCCTTCATGCCTGTCAGCTCTCACTAGCTCTGCTTCTCTCCCTGCTGCTTCAAAACTATCTCATCTTTATATCATCCCCTCTGCTAGATAAAAAGCTGTATCCTAGTGCCTGTGCTTTATTAAACAAAAGCCAATTTCTACCTGCTTTAACAGCATCTCCCAGCGATCACGTGACTCCAGGCTCTCTCCTCCTTGGCTGACATTAGCAGGGGAATCTCAGCCCCGCCCGCTGGAGCTATCAGACAGGAAGAGCAGAGAGCCTAGAGTCATATGATCGCTGGGAGATGCTGTGGAAACGGGTAGAAACCAGCTTTTATTTTTATAAAGCACAGGCACTAGGATACAGCTTTTTATCTGACAGGGGGATGATATAAAGATGATAGTGGCTTAACATCCACTTTAATATCTTGATTATAATGTGTGTCATCTTTTTTTACTTCTACTTTTTTTCCCCGTGTAAAGAGAACCAATCATTAAGATAACATATAAACCTGTAAGGAACATGCCAGTGGTAGCGCATGGCATATTTTTTCTTTTTGTCTAAAATAAAAGTGCCATCATTTCTTTTTTTTTTACCACATGTATTGTGAGTATTCTAAATCATTTGAGACTGCATAGATTCTGTTGTTTTCAATTAGGAAGACTTTATCATTGAAAAAACAGGATCAACAGAAAGCAGAGCCTGCTTGTGCAAAAGCACACACTTGGCATTTGCTTTTCTCCTCTGAACGCCAGAACTCCGGACAGGAGAAAAGCTGCTTAAATAACGAGTCTAAAGGCACATACTGCACGTGTGTTTAGGTGTGCTTGAGCACTAATGAATTGCATTGGCCAGAATAAGGGATGACTGTCAGCTCTCTTCTCTGCCTCTCCAGCACTCACTGCAGCGCCATGCTATAGAGGGGGCAGGAGCAACTTGCTAAAAGGCTAAGCAAGCTTCCAATCCAGACAGCTGGGTGGATCCTGACCATATGGTGTGGATCTTTTCAGAGCAGGGGTATGCCTTACCAACCTAGGCTACATGGCTGTGTGTTTCTATTGATACACAATGTAGAGCTCTAGTCTCTACATGCAAGGGTGCCTCCATAGGACACTACAAGAGAAAGGAGCCACCTTAAAATGGGAATCAGCTTAAGCTGGAACATAGGCAAGGATTAAAAGATAAAGAAGCTGCATACTCAGTAAGTGAATAAATCATTAAAAATAAATCGGCTGCTGAAAGTGTTTAAAAACTGGGGGTTAATATCATATTTTAAATGTGGGCAACAACAGTGTCAGGACTTATGACAGAGAGAATTGCTCTGGATCGTGAATGTTGAATTGTAGAATATGCTGTAGTCACCATTTTAGCAATAATAATTTAGTAGGGAAACTGTACCTTCATAATTGTTATTAATCTGCAGGTGTGCGATTGGACCGAGTCAGAGGTGGTCGGCAGAAATACAAGAGACGACCAGAAGGAGACATTCTGCAGTATACCCCGGGGGGACAGTCCCATCAAAGTTCAACAACAGGAATCAAAAAACAAGGTTGGATCATCTCTATAATATTAAAGTGATTGTAAAACAACCTATTCCATTTAAAATGGAACTGAAAGGCAAAACATTTGTGTATAGATATAAAACAAATTATACATACACTTTTTTTCCCCTTTCCTCTGTTCTCAGCTGCAGAAAAGCTGGGGGAGGAGAAGCAACAGTACACTGAGCTTCCCAGTGAAAGGCTGTGCAACGGGGGAGTGTTGGGACAAGGAAGCAATACAAAGAGAACAGGGTACTTTCTCATACAAGTGCATGGTACAGCAGGCACATGAAATGTTGGGGTAACAAACACTTTAAAGGTTGACTTGGGGTTGGAAAGAAATGCTCACTGTTTTGGACACCGTATGGAACAGTGCTTTGTGTTCCTATACACCCCCCCCCCCCCAGATGATACCATCAGTGTAATATAGGAATATGCTCCTGATGGGCACCTGTGAGTCTGAAAAAACAGAGGCTACCTAAGGACTATCACATGTGCCAAAGTCCTCTGCTGCTTCTGCTCAAAAATAAATAAAAGCATTCATTATATAGCCAGGTTTTTAATGTCGGTATGTTCTTTGGTCATATTTGGGGTCCTTTACGTAAACACTACAGCCTGCCTTCTTGTATTATTTTAGGTTAGTGTTGTCTGCTGACTTCTGACTTTTTTTTTCTTTTTTTACTGTTGCATTAAACTAAATTAATGGACATCTGTTAGACAACCAACCCTAAAGGGTTTCTTTTGGGGTTTAGCTGTTAAGAAAAAAAGATTTGAATAGAATTATGCTGCACACCTATGTTTTTCAGCACCTTACTGCAAGGTATGCAATGCAGGGCCATTTATTTAGAATGGTACTCCAATGTACAGTAGGTGCCAACAGGCAAGCACTGCAGCTCACCAAAATGTACATACAATGCACTGTGGTGCACTGCAAAAAAAAAAAAAAAATGTGTTCCGTTGCTGAGCGTTGGCAGCCTATTCTAAATTGATGTGCTGCCTTAACACAATGCATGTTAAGGTGCATGCAGAGTGTGAAGGAAGCCTCGTAAGCTTTTATTGCTATCTGTGTTCTCTTTGATGGGATTTCCCTTCACTTCTTGTTTCAGGGACACAGGAGGAAGTCAGGGGAAATCTTCCCAGACCGATGGGCAGCCCTAATGTTGACTATTTTACCTGAAAATATGCCCTCTTTTGAGAAGACAAAATGACATTTTGGATATTTGCAAAATAATTTTTTTGTTAATTTAGTTTGACAAGGAGAACTTTTCCTGAGTCAAAACACTGATTGTGAATCTGTGGCCAGGGGATGGACATCAAATGTTTACATATTCTTAAGCGATATAAGCTTTAAAACAAGTCCCCGCTGACCACTTTAGCTGCATTTACTCTTGTGCAGTTCATCCTCAATTTTCGCAAAACAGAAGCTCTGAACCTATTGTCTAGGCCAGCTAAGCTCATCCTGCTCACCACTGCCAGAGCTCCTGCTGTGTGTTTACATTGAGATTAGAAAGCTGAAAGGCCCCTGAGTCACTAATGGGAGGGGGAAGCACAGTCAGCTGAGCTGCTGAGAGAAACGTTTGAAGATGAATTGCTCCACAATGTTGGCTGCTACAGAGGTTAGTGGTGGCCTGTTTTAAAAGCTCATTTACTGCTTGTTAAAATATGTAAAACTTGAATCCTCATAACCTGGACACAAACACTTTTCAAAGTGAAGTTACTGTAAAACAACCTGTTTTAGGTAAAACAAATTTACAATAAACTGACTTCTTTTCCATCCTTGCATTGTCTGATCTATAGCTCCAGTCAACACCGTAGTCTCTCACCTCCTGGTAGCAGAGCCAGATAAGCTGTTTGCGATGCCAGATCCAGCACTTCCTGATGGCTACCTGAAATCTATGAGCACTTTATGTGACCTTGCAGACCGAGAGATTGTCATTATCATCAGCTGGGCCAAGAACATCCCAGGTAAGCAAGTACTCATTTGGTGGTCATCTCTGACTAGTATTTCAGACTGCCTATTTGACATGTAGAGCTCAACCTTTTTCAAAGCTAACACAACAAGAATTATTTCGCTATCATCCTGAGGCTGTCAGGTTTGCAGTGGCTCGGAAGCCAGGTATGATGCGCTTTATAATATAGTGCAATGTGGCAGTCCAAACCAGATTCTGGGGCAATGGTTGCAGCCAGGGGTTTTGCATTTTTGATTGGGAACTGGGTCTGTGCACTTAAATCATTAGATCACAGGGAATAGGTTTTGGTCTTCTGAATGTCTGATTTGCAGTTATATTTACTAAGAGAAAGTTTTTAACTGCGCTCAGGGTTACAAAAGACATATACATTATACCTGCTGCCCTAAAAATTCCAAAGCTCTAATCTTTATGTGAAATGTGGTGGGAGACATGCAGAGCATCCAGAGAAACAAAGAATTCAGATGCTATTCTTGAAGTGTATGTGAAGCCAAAAGTAGCGAAGGGTAAAGACTGCAGTTTTCTTTTGTTGTCTGATATTTTCCCTCCCTTCCTGTCCCACAACCAAATTAAGGAAGTAAGAAAATTCTCTCTAAAGTGAGGGGATATCCATTTTTAGACAGTTGACTTCAGAACAGGTATCCCCATAGGAAGATTCCCCTCACCTGTTCTGTGACAAATCAAAAATGTTGGATTTTGGAACAGGAGACAATAGTTACCAAAAAGAGCAATTTTCCCCACAGACAGCAATAAAAGAATAATTAAATGTGACTGGGTGGCCCTCATTGTAATACGGCACCTCATCCCAATAATTTGAAAAGTCAAGCCAGAGGGAGGGAGTACAGGGATTATAGCGGTGCCAGGAGAAACACAGTATACTCAGAATAAAATCGAAATTATTTTTATTAACACAAATTATTAAAAATAGACATGAGAATCACAGGAACAAGGTGTGCATAATCGGTAAAAACAATTTTGTAGCAAAGTTTATCACGTGACTTGGCCTGAAGAGCGTGACGGCCAGTTCAGTGGATAGGTATTTAGACATCCGACATGTTTCGCCTGTGAAGGCTTCCTCAGGGACAGATGTCATAGGTATTAAACATCTGTCCCTGAGGAAGCCTTCACAGGCGAAACATGTCAGATATCTAAATACCTATCCACTGAACTGGCGGTCACGCTCTTCAGGCCAAGTCACGTGATAAACTTTGCTACAAAATTGTTTTTACCGATTATGCACACCTTGTTCCTGTGATTCTCATGTCTATTTTTAAAAAATTAGTGTTAATAAAAATAATTTAGATTTTATTCTGAGTATACTGTGTTTCTCCTGGCACCACTATAATCCCTGTACTCCCTCCCTCTGGCTTGACTTCGCAATAAAAGAATCTGACATAGGTTCTAACCTTTCCACATTCTATGAAGAAAAAAAAAAGTTTTGGCTTTGCATACACTTAAATGCCAAATCCCAGTCAAAACATTTCCTTTTCCATTTTTTTTTTTCCTGTGAGAGTAAGTAGGGGAAAACTTTGTTAACCTCCTCTACATATGTCCCTGTGTGGGAGTTGTCTGCCTGTTTCTTGTCCACTCGACGGTTGTCAGACAACACAGGAAGTGCTGGGAAATTTTTTTCTAGCAAAGTGAGGAAACAGCCACTGTCGGAGGGGGTAAATTCCATTCACATTGCTTTTTGTGGCTTCATGTGTAAATATGCACAAATGTAAATGTTTCTCTCCCCTTGCAGCTGCTGTGTGGATAAGGATTCATGACTGGAACTTGTCCTTTTCACAGGTTTTTCCTCGCTGTCATTGTCAGACCAGATGAGTCTCTTGCAGAGTGTCTGGATGGAAGTCCTCCTCCTTGGGGTGGTATTTCGTTCTCTTCCTTACGAAGATGAAGTTGTGTTTGCAGAAGATTTTGTTCTAGATGAGGAATCGTCTCGCTCTGCCCGTCTCTCAGACCTCTGTTCCTGTGTTCTTCATTTGGTGCGCAAGTATCGTGCGTTGCGTGTGGAAAGAGAGGAATATGTTATGTTGAAGGCCCTCACACTTACAAACTCTGGTAAGATGCATATGCGGCTTGGGTGCCTCCTTTTTTTTTCTTTTTTAAAGTATCTTTTCATTAAAAAATTTAAAGTGATTGAAAAGGCAGAAGGTTTTTTATCTTTATGCATTAAGATAAAAAAAAAAACCTTGTGTGCAGCAGCCTCTCTAAAATTTACATGAGCCCCATCTAGATCAAGCGATGTTGCAGGAGTGTCTCGGCTGCCCGGGACTCCCCTTCTCATTGGCTGAGACAGCAGCGTGGCGCCATTGGCTCCCGCTGCTGTCAGCCAATGCGGAGAGAAAGGGGGTGGAGCCAGGCAGCGGCTCCATGTCTGCATGGACACAGGGAGCTGTGGCTTGGCTCGGGTGCCCCCAAAGCGCATTCAACAGGAAGGAGGGACCAAGAGCGCCAAAGAGGGACCCGAGAAGAGGAGGAGCTGGGCTGCTCTGTGCATAACCACTGTACAGGGCAGGTAAATATAATGTTTGCTTTATATCCACCCTGGTTAAAAATAACAATGAATTTTATCAAATTTATTTTAATAAAATCTAAAGATAGTTTTCTATTTAAGATAATTAATAATTTAGTTTATTCAGCATTAAAAGGGGGCTTAGTTATGTAGCATGAGGCTGTATATTCTGCAATATTTACATTTTTGGTAAACTCATTCAATGAATCCAAGCTCTGCAAGCTGAGATAACATGCACTGCATTAATGCATTCACAAAATTTCACAGTAACCATGAGATAAAACAAAGTTCAGGAATATTCCTTTATCACATTGTTTTGCAAATCTATGTACACTACAAATTGTATAATTGATTCAGTTCTGATATCGCTGTTTTACTAACCTGACAGCTTATTATTCTAAATAGGAAACCTTCATTTTGTTTGCAAATATTAAAGATTCTAACTACCAGTAAGAATAAGTCCTTACATTTAAAGAGCACCTGTCATTTCAGATCCATGAGGGCAGTGCCTGTTCGCGAACATCCACTCACCGGCTACCGCCACGTCCCTCACCTTGTTGTATCACTGCCACATCACCAGCCGTCCCATTAAAGTGAATGGGACTGTCGGTGAGTCAACAATGGGTCAGAGGAGGAGCCGCCGCTGGACAGAAATGACAGTTGCTCTTTAAAAATTGATTTAAATCAAGCCTTTTTACTAGTGATTTAAATCAAATCCACCCTGTTTTTAACAACAAAAAAAAGAGACTTTAGTATCACTTTAAATGAAGATAGAAATTCCTTTGATGTGAAAAGGACAGAGTACATAAATCACTGGCTTCCATAGATTAACACAGTGAAGACCTCACCCAATATGAAATGTACTGGAACAGTTCTGAAAATGCTACTTGCATTACAGTAGTGCTACCTATTTGCCTCAGTACATTAAAGTGGTTGTAAACCCTTTACAACCACTTTTTGTTACAGGTAAGCCTATAATTAGCGAGACATGTGGCCAAACATCCTGAAGAATACACTTTAAAGTGGTTGTAAACCCTAAAAAAAAAAAACCTGCAAGACAAAGGCATAATCAGTGAGCTAGTATGCATAGCGAACTAGCTCACTGATTATGCCTTTTGTCTGGCAGTTTTTTTTGTTTTTTTTTCTAGGGTTTACAATCACAGTCTATTCTTCAGGATGTTTGGCCACATGTCTCGCTGTATACAGTTCAAGGCATGTCATGAATAACTGTCACAGTTGCTTGTGCTCTCAACAAAGTATCAAACCCTCCAATGGCTCTTGTCATAACTAATCACATGGGAAGAACCATGGCAACTGCAGATCAAACAAGGACTAAGATGGCCGCTATCTTGGCATGAAAGGATAAGGAGGGTTTAGTTATGCTTTAGAAATATGAAAGTTGCCATTGCTGATTTGATTTGAAGATATATGCTTAGCCACTTCAGCCTTGGAAGAATTTACCCCCTTCCTGACCGGGCCATTTTTTGCGATGCGGCCCTTAGTCGCTTTAACTGACAATTGCGTGGTTGTGCAACGCTGTACCTAAACAAAATTGACGTCCTTTTTTTCCCACAAGTAGTTTTCTTTTGGTGGTATTTGATCACCTCTGCGGTGTTCATTTTTTGCGCTATAAACAAAAAAAGAGTGACAGTTTTGAAAAAAAAAAACAGTATTTTTTACTTTTTGCTATAATAAATATCCCAATTTAAAAAAAAACAAAAACACATTTTTTGCTGCGTTTAGGTAGATATGTTTTCTTCCACATATTTTTGGTAAAAAAAACCCTCAATAAGAATACATTTATTGGTTTGTGCAAAAGTTATAGCGCCTACAAAATAGGTTATTGATTTATGGCATTTTTTTTTTTTTTTTTTTGCGATCTGCAATTTTTATCGCGACTGCGGCAGACAGATCAGACACTTTTTTGAAACCATTGACATTTATACAGCGATCAGTGCTATAAATAGCCACTGATTACTGTACAAATGTCACTGGCAGGGAAGGAGTTAACACTAGGGGGCGATCAAGGTTAAATGTGTTCCCTCACTGTGTGTTCTAACTGTGGGGGGGATGGGACTGACTGGGGAAGGAGACCGATCGGTGTTCCTAAATACTAGGAACACACGATCTGTCTCCTATCCCCTGACAGAACGGGATTTGATCCAGTTTCCTGCTCTGTCAGGAGCGATCGCGGGTGCCCGGCGGCCGCACGCGCATCGGCTCCGCATCGATCACGTGCCCCCCATACCTCTTAAAGCGTACAGCTACGGCGATTTGTGCCATTTTGACGGCGGTCAGTCAGTCGGCAAGTGGTTAGACTGTCATCCTGAACCTTTCTTCACTACCTACGCCTAGAAGATGTTGGGACACCTGCTGTACTATGTACATGCTAGCCTGGTGTAGTGATTTACTAATGAAGCAAAGCAACTATATGCACCTTTTCGAAACAGATTTTCAATGACAGCTACCATATGTCTGTCTTTACAGATTTCCTTGTAATTATCTTATAGATATGAGACAGCCTCATATCTGTGATGTGATCTACCCACCAAGCAGGATTTTTGTATAGCAGTTGGACAGGTTTGAGGAACCCCCCTATTGAGCTGTTTGTAGCACACCTCTCCTGCATATTTACATAAGCCTAAACTCACAAACTTACCTGGGGGTCCAGCGTCTAGGCCAGCCATTCTCAACCAGGGTTCCTCCAGAGGTTGCTAGGGGTTCCTTGAGCTGTGGCTGATGAACCACCTATTTGATGATGCCTACAGGATTCAAGGTTCAGCAGCATGACACCAAATTTATCTTTTTAGCTGTCTGTAAGGGTGGCATTCTGAGCACCACTTTAAGGGGGACCGTCTTCCTATTAAATCATCAATATAAGGGGCATTGTTGAGCCCTGATGAATTGGTTATAGTAAGGGTTCCTTGAGACATGAAAATTAATTTTGGGGTTCCTCTAGGGTTAAAAGTTTGAGAAAGCCTGGTCCAGGCAGTTGTATTGTGTGAGCATGTCTGACCACCTTATAGTGTCTATGGACAGATCTATTGTTCAGTTTAGGTGCAGATCTATAGGTCAAACTGGCTTCATGCGTGATTGTAGTGAAAAACAGTCACAAATGATAGAGTTTACAAATATATGTATGTATAATACACTAATTGAAACTCTGACTAGGACAGTATCGGGGACAAGGCAGATGCCCTGCAGTGCATATGACATTCTGAGAGGAGTAGTGAGCAAACAAGACTACGGTGTTCCTTCTGTGACTTCACTATCAAGCTACAGGCTTGTGGCAGGAAGGTGACCAGGCTGTATTGCTTAAAGGATAAGTTCACCTTTAGTAACATGTTGGTAAACAGCACATGCCTGCACCTTCTGATCCCCCCCTCACCAGCTGTCACAGCTCTACCTACGCAGCCATGTCATTCATTCAGAGTTTAGTGACTACAAGTCCCTCTTCTACCACGGCAGATGCCTTGTAGTTCTCAGTGAACTGCGAGGACGCTGGTGAGTGCTCTTGTAGTTCATTGAAACTTCCCACAGCTTTCAAACAGAAAGCCAGCAGAAAGAAAAAGGAGGTTACGGCTGAAAGTTGTAGGACTTGCCTGCAGGGGCCTGAAATTGCACCCGTGGCCTGCTGATCGTGGGCGCAATGCTTGACAGGCTCCTGGGGAAAAAAAATGCACTTTTTTTTTCCTTTTACCTGCAATAATATGTGCATTTATTTGTATTTTTTTAAAAAGGTGAACTTGGCCTTTAACGGCAGTCAAGGCAAGTCACCAATTTGGCTTTACTCTCAAGTGATTAATTTGATGCATGTTATATGTACATTATCTAATGCATGTTCTTTATCTCCACAGACTCTGTGCACATTGAAGATCCTGACGCTGTTTTGCGTCTTCGCGATGCCCTACAAGAGGCACTTAGCGAGTACGAATCAAATCGTCACCCCGAGGAACCCTGTCGTGATGGAAAACTGCTTCTCACACTCCCCTTACTGCGCCAAACAGCAGGACGTGTCCTTCAGCACTTCCACGCCCTGCGGGAGGAGGGGACCGTCCCTATGCACAAGCTTTTCCTGGAGATGTTGGAGGCCATGATGGACTAGAAATGGAGGCATTCTAACGGCAGGGATCTCCTGTAATCTCTTAACTATGTGCAAAGCAAGACCATTTGATGAATGTATGGGGGTCAGACATTTATGGGTTTCTTATGCACAAATACTTGGAATTCCTTATAGACTAACAAGGAAGATACCACAAGACTGGTACAGACATATGAAGCAAAATGCATAGTTATTGGATGCACAGCTCAGAAGATATAAGCCATGGGACAGTGACTGATGGGAAGGAGTGTCTTCCCTGGAGCCTATGTAACAAAATCAGTGTTTGTTTTATTCCTATTTAATTAAGCAATGTGTTAATATCCCATGGTGGGATAAGAACAGCAAATATAGCTGGAAGTCCTTCAATCCTTAAATGAACACTTGAGCCATATGCTGCTCCTTGTAAGCAATAGGGCACATCATATAACTGCTGAAAGTAAGTTATTGGTTTGTGTCCCTCATCTTCTCTTACTGTATTTTATTGTGTATGACTACATGCCAGTTACTTGTTTTTATTTTTTTGTGAAAATATGCCTAAATCATCTTATTTAGTGACAATCTATGTGTTCGATGTCTTGAAAATCATTACTTTAGGATGTATGGTACTGGTTTAGGAACAAAACATATGTTGTTCCTGTATGAAAGAGTTTTTAAATACTTGAGTTGATATAAATTTTAAGAACACTATTGATTTGAAATTGCAGGTGCTGTTTGTGGTAAGCAATTTCCTGTTGTGCTTCTGAATTCCCTTTCCTTTGCTGAATAGTTTTAACTGAACAGAACTGCTGTTTCAAAGAATGTGGTTTGGAAGTGGAATATTGTACGGGGTTTGCACCTTTGATCAATACAATGTAGATTTTGTATTCAGCCACTTGTGCACATTTTAAGCCCTGTATAGAGATTTACCCCATCGGAGAGCTGGGGGCAGTCTTTCCGAACGAACATGTTAATATTTGATATGTCTGTCCGGATACCTGAACATTCCACTTTTCATGAAGATATATTTGGCTTTATTCAGTAGAGGTCCTATTGCAAATGGTAAGCCTTTAAATGCAGTAACCCCTATAAACCAATCAGGATTTACTCTGCTGCAGTCAAACTAGAACATGGATTCCAGTTAGTTGTAATTGGATATCGTGCTTAGAAGAGAAAAAGTTTCCTTTATTGGTAGATGCCAATGGAAGTTATATGTTTTATGTCAAGTGTTTTCCTGTATGTATAAAACAGACAACTATCCAGGTCCCATTCGGTCAATTTAGAGGAAACAACACAGGTGCTGAAATTCAGTTTGTACATGCAGTACCATTTATCATTGCTGCCAGCCTTTTCCCCAATGTCTCTTCTGCAGCATCAGGTCAGTCAGAACAGCTAAGCCCCGGTTCACACAGGGGCGGCACGACTTGCAGGTCGCCTCACCGAGGCGACCTGCACACGACTTCCACGGCGACTTGCAAAATGACTTCTGTATAGAAGTCTATGCAAGTCGCCCCCAAAGTAGTACAGGAACCTTTTTCTAAGTTGGAGCGACTTGCGTTGCTCCTATTAGAACGGTTCCATTGTACAGAACGGGAGGCGACTTGTCAGGCAGCTAGGTCGCCTGACAAGTAGCCCCTGTGTGAACCGGCACTAAGGCCTCCTGCACGCTGGCTTGGGGGAAAAAAAATAAATTCCACTTTTACTAGCATTTGACTTTTTGTTTCTTTTCAGCCTGTAAAAGCACCTCCTATATTGGCCTATGTGTCCATGAACACAGGCGTATACAGGCTGAAAAAAAAAGAAAAACAACACCAACACATTCAGGAGAGGTGTGTTTGGTCATAAAAAAAAAAAGGACGTATTTAGGTGTGTTAATGCATTCTAAAGGCCAGAATATTAATTTAAACCGAAATGCATTAACCCGCATGTGGAAAACATGGCTGAGGCACTTTTTTTTCCTGCCAGGAGCAAAGGTGTCCAGGGGAGGAAAAAAGTCCACTGTGCTTGAGGCCTAATGAATAGGAATTTGAATAGTGCAGGAGCTAGAATTGTGATTCTAAAGTGCTGAGTTGTAAATATGAAGGTGAGTGTAATTTACACTGTATACTCCCCCCCCCCCCCCCCTTTATGAACTTGCATAAGTGTTGGGCCTTTAAAACATAGGAAAAGTCAGGCTTTAAATATTTTTAACTTGCGTAAGCAAAACTTACCATAACCTGTGCAAACAGCTGGTAAGTGCAGAAAAATAATCAATCTGCTGAAGTTATATTTATCCCCCCCCCCCTATGTTAAAGTTGAGCTTTTCTCTGCCCTGTCTTTCTTGATTCTCCTTTGTGGTTCCTTAGATTATAGCTTCAAAAAGGTAAAGGGTAGTGCTAAAGTCAACTTCTATGGGAAAAGTCTCAGCTGCCTGTATCTCTGGTTCTACTGCTCATTTTGTCATGTGACTTTCCATGAATTTCACATATGCTAAGCAGTAAGTGCTTTAATATATCCTGCGCTATAGGCACCTGAAGGTATTTGCGCATGTTTTTTTTTTGTATTTTTTTTGTTTAAGGATAGTTCACATTTTGTAACATGTTGCAGCAGCTTCCTTCCCCATTTTGACAGTGAGATCTCCCCCTCTTGCTGTCACAGTTATTAAATAAAAATAACACGTGGCTGTGCAGGGCTCAGCCTGTCTGGCCATGTCATTCAGCACTCTGTGAAAACTACAAGAACTGACAGCCTTTGTGGCTGTCAGCATGTAGTTCTCAAATTAAGAGGTCGCTATTGAGTACGCTAGGTAGTTCATGGAGTCTTCCTGTCTTAACTGCTGCCCCTACGAGCAGACCGCTTACACAGGCTGTCTAGAACCCTACATTGCACTTGTAATCTGATGCTTGTGGGTGCAGTGCTTTGCAGGCTCATAGTTAAAAAAATAAAATTAATAAATATGAATACCCTATTTTTTTTACCTGCAAAAATGTATTCAATTATTACAAAGGGGATATGTAATCCTTATGTGTAAATCCTGCAGCCTTCAGGCTGGTCCAATGATGTCACAGGCACTTCCTCTCCTCCTCTGGTGGCAGGGGTTGTGGATTGAGCATCACTTAGTCCGAGAATACTCTAGGCCAGGCTTGGTTCAAAGGAAGTGGGATGAAGGACACTGGCCAAAGAGGTTTAGGAGCTAAAAGGAATTGCACCGGGTTGGCATTACAGAAAAAGCAGGTTTTTGTTTTTAACAGTTACTGGACACTTTTTTGTTTTACTTGAGTTCTGCTTTAGGATGTAAATATGTTCAGCGTCTCCTATTTCTGGATCTACTTGCTTAGAATTGTGGTTTTCACTGAAGATGACCTTCACAGCAGGATGAATAATATGCACTTAGAAGTGTAACTTTAAATTATAAAAACTGTAGCAATGCTGCTATTGGCCACAAGGTGTCCCCATAATATAACCAAGCAAGTGTAGACACATCTAGAGACTAGGAGTCTCCCAGACTGCAAGGAAGGGAATTCTATCTCACACTGGATTTTGTTTTCTGCCCAATCTTGAAGCCAGTACCTTGATTTTTGCTACTGAACAAAGCAATAGTATAAAAGCCATGTATCTTCATACTATTTTAACACCTTCAGCTAAAAACATACAGGAAAAAAAGGTTAAGGACAAATACTAGTGAAATAATATAAAAGTCAGATCAATAGCTTACAAAATTCATGAAACTTCTTTTCAGAGTACTAAAGCCACCTAGAAAAGTCTCACATGCCAAAGCTATTTTATTTTGTGATAGTTGCTATCACTATAAACCTGGTTTAGGATAGATACTCTTAAACGTGGTGTGTCGCATATAAATAGATAGATGTAACATGCAGCCATACTTTTTCAGAGTTTTCCCATCTCTACCAGATGAAAACATTTTACATGAATTGCAGTGGAAATACATTTAAACCAGCACAGGCCTCCCAAATTTTCACCCCCCCCCCCCCCAAAAAAAAATCAAATGGCTTAAAACTGCAAAAAAATAATGAAAAAAAAAACATGGACAGATAGCAGCAGCCAATTCAATTTCATGCATTTAATTTTTTTTAAACCAAAGCAGATTGAAAGCTTGTAAAATTGCTATGAGTACATGTTTTGCTATAGATAATGTTAAAGAGTAACTCCACTTGTTGGGGGGGGAACAAAAAAACAAAACACATTACCCTCTGGATAATCTCTGTACATTGCAAGGATTTTAAATAACCTTGTTGCAGATTTCCACCTTTAGTTCTTAAAGCGGACCTCCAGTCATTTTTCAACTTTCCATTTATTAAATCTGCCCTGGTTGTTTTAAGTTTGGATAATAAATTTTTTTTTTCTGCCAGTAAATACCTTATACAGCCCACTTCCTGTTTCTTGTCTAGTAAAAAGCCTAGGCTTATGACATCATGCACAGCTCTCTCTCACTCTCGTTTGCCAGGAAGGGAGGGGGGGGATGAGTCATAAAAGGGCCAATGAGAGCAGGAGGTGTGCCTCTGTGTCAATCCAGGAAGTAAACAGGCAGCAGCTTCACCTGCCCACAGTTAAAAATGGTTGCAGCCAGACTCGGTGGAGGGAGATTTCTGCAGCATATTTGGCAAGTACAGAATCACAGTATATATGAAATATGCAAAGTGTTTGGAGGGAAGCTTCAGAATGGCTAAGGTATTTTTATTACAAATTATGTGAGCAGACTGCAGTTCCTCTTTAAGAAATAGCTTTGTCTTTGGCCATGTGTATAGTGAATCTTTATGGGAGTGATTTTATAATGATCAGTCACCTGCATGGCTCTGGGGAAAGTGGCAGGGTCTGCATCCCTTTACACACGATTTCCCTTTGGGAGTATCTCACCAAAAATTGCATTTTTGTTGCAGGGGATGTCCAAAATCTGACCTGAATCTTAGTGTAGATATCTGGGAAAAATCAGTAAGCCAATCACACAAGCAGGAAATGACATTTCGGGGGGGGGCGGTCTATACACCATCTATGTACAGAATGCCCCCCAGCTAGCCATATTGCATTGTATTTTACAGAAGATTACAGCAATGCAGATTTGAAAAGGGTAAGTTTTAATACCATTCAATTACAATATGATTTGCGTTGCAATTGTATATTCTATTTTTTCCCCCAAAAGTGGAGTTATGCTTTAAATAGTAGAATGAGATTATATGGGTGACCATCCCTTTTTCTCATTTTTTTTTTTATACAAACTATCTAAAGCATTAGGTGTTCAAGTAGACCTTGAAGATGGCTAGAAGTCTCAAGTCTGGGACTACTTGCACTCCTTTGTACTAAAATGCAAGGTAATTTATTATATCAGCGTCCCCCTCCCTTCCTCAATGCACATTGCTACATGATTGCCTGGGGGGGGGGGAGAAAAAGGAATATTTGCCTTACTCCCAGTTCCCATGCTATAGAAGGCGACAGCCATCCTTTTGCTGAGATTCTGGGACTCAGTGTTTTCACTGCAATTGTGGCATCAACCTCACTTGGAATATTATTCTCCCATAGAGGAAGCATTTAAGTACAAGGTCTGCTTTAAATTACATCTGTCATGAAAAGTATTTTTTTTTTTTTTTTTTTGGGGGGGGGGGGGGCACTATTGGCCTCCCCTGAAACTGCTATTTAGCAAGTCTAAACTTGTTCTGGATCAATAAATTGGAAAACACTGAACCTAAAAGCATGGTAGCCAAGCAACCAACATTCTCAGAAGAAGTGGACAGCAATGGCAAACCCTGTAATTATGTCTTGATAGATGTACTTGAAAAGTGGTGAAATATTTTTTTTCCAAACAACGCAAAACAATCTCCTGCGCTCAGGAGCTTAGTCCATATGTAAGTGGTGTAGCCAACCCTTTGGATAAAATATGGGAAGTCAAAGGTCTTGCTGCCCTCCTCAGAACAATGGGTGTCCTTAAAGCTGAAACATAGAAAAACAGGGAAGGCGCACCGACCTTGCGCATTACCAAAGATAAAATGTTATTTAAATAATAAAAGTAAGAGTCATACTCAAACAAACATTAAAAAGTCTTAACAGCACTCCAAAAATTCGGAACTGTGTCTCCTGGACCGGGTATTAGGAGGAACCAGATGGTACCGCAAATGGCATACGCGTTACGACGGAGTACCCTCTTCATCAGAGCCTCAGTGATAGCCTAAGATTAAGCCTTCTTTTTAATGTTTGTTTTGCAAGTATGCTCACACACCAAAACATTGGATGCCATAGGGAGAACAAATGTGGGATCACGACACTGCTAATTTTAGTTCAATTGGGGAAATAAAATGTTTATTTAGGCTTCACGCAGCAAGCAATATGTTTCCATGGCTCTTGAATCCTCCAGCCACAACAGATTGGAAAAGAGTTGAGGGAAAACATCCTCTTGAGCTTAGCTATTTAAAGACTACATAAAAGGTACGCTTGATTAAAATACAAAAGTAGTTTAGTACACTCATCAACCATCGTTATTAAAGAGTTCCACTCTTCCTGTATAAGGGCCTATTTATAATCTGACAGGTACACGGTGGATTCTGATTGGTTCCTATGGGTACTGCACTTTACATAGGTCTGAAATTGATCAGCTGCAGGTATTTGGCCAAATATTTGCTCAGAAATACATCTTGAAAGGTTATGTGATTTAAGCAGCAATATAGGACGATTTTGTTTTGTCAGATTGAATATTCAGCTCATCCGTACCCTGAACGATGTCTCAGTCTTCGTCTTGAATGCATTCTCCTGTCTTCTTACCCTCTGTGCCAGCAGCAGCCTGTTTCATTAGTTCTGTAGTTGCAATCAACGTTGACCCACATGTCAGTGGGCCAAAAAAATCATTTTTATTTTTGTCTTTATGTTAAGTGAAAATCTGTAATTTTCTTCTCCATGCCTCTGTATTCACATTACGGTTTGACTCTTCTAGCCCTGACTGTGCTGGGCAACCCTCTGTATATAGAATAATGTGCATATGTAATATACCTCATTGCTTAGAAATGTATATTATATACAGATCACTGTATACAGATATGGCTCCAAAGGCCTGGATTGCAATAAACATCAGGGAGATTTCCTTGTGTGTTCGTTTTTTACCTCCTTTCCTATGATACTGATCTCATCCCCAGAGAAGCCATAACACCAAACCAAGAACAGGAAAACAGAACATTTAATATGAATAAAACACGGTGGAAGAAATATTTACATTGCAGCATATAGAAGAGTTTGTTAGGATTCCTCTTCATTAATGAGCATGTTGGGAATTCCTCTTGTAATGGGAAATTCTGTTCCAGATTCTGGGCACTTTAGTGCACCTTCAATGATTTCAACCTAGCAAGAGACAAAGCACAAGAAATGTAAAATGGGAAGATTAGATACTCACTGCCATAACATGCACCAATTATTTTACCTTACCTCCAGTAACACATGATGAACTTTTTTCAGGAACTCCTCATCCGTTTCATATCCAGACAGAAGCTCTCGAGGTAGGTCAGACCCATGTCCAAGCTGTTAGAAATAAAAATGGTAATCTGATATACAGTATGTATACATATAGCCATTCAGTTGTATTAGACGCTGATTCTATTGGCCAGCTTTCTGTGTTCAATCTCGCATGTGCTTGACAGCCGTTCCAGTAAAATTTTCCTTTCTTTACAAGGTAGGCCATTAGGTCTTTTCGCAACGCTACCCAATTACTGGAGCTTTGGACTGGCATGCAGAATGTGATAAGCCATGTGCATAGCCAATTAGTAGACATCTACTAGGGCCAATTTAGACAGAAGCCAATTAGCCTACCATCATGTCTTTGGAACATGAGATGAAATCATAGTATTTGGGAGGACACCCACACAAAAACCATGGATAACAATGCAAACTCCATGCAGATAGTGTCCTGGCTGATATTCGAACCAAGGACCCCAGAGCAAGACATAAAAGACATAAGTGCTAAGGACTAAAGTCTAGCACACACAGGCCAAAATGTTGAGGCGGCACCGATCGACATATGGCCCATGTTTACTGGACTCGGGCCGGCTTCTGTGGAAGGGGCATGACTGAAAAAAGGTCTGTCGATCTGCTCCGGATCAGTGCTCTCAGCCAATGGCAGAGCACTGACCAGAGTGTTTATAAAAAATGTGAAATAACTTTTTACAGATATTTTTTTTTTTCTAATTTGTAAGGAGATAATGGGCAGGAGAGTGGAACATGGAACAATTGGTAAATTTCCACTTTAAAAAAAAGGATAAGTTCACCTTTTCAAAATAAATGCACATCTTTTTGCAGGAAAAAAAAAAAGTTTTTTTTTTAATTTTTTATTTGGAGCCTGCAAAGCATTGCACCCACGATCAAACCATAGGTGCTATGCAGGGCTCTTGCAGACTGTGTGTAAGCTGTGTGCTTGTACCTGAATTCAATTACACACTGACTTTCAATGAACTACCACAGCGCTCAACAGCACCATGGTAGTTCATTGAGAACTACAAACCGACAGCCGCAAAGCCTGTCAATAGTTGTAGTTTCCCCATTCACAGAACACTGTAAATGAGCGATGCCTTCAGGTGGACACATTTTTTTAATTGTGGCAGCAAACACGGGGAGAAGATCCCTGGTCTGCTGTCATAGTTGGGATTGTGTTTATTTACACTAGTCACTTTTTTAATGAAGCATTAGGGGTATGCATTCATGTGGGGGGGTTGGGGGGTTTGGTAAAGGGGGCTTCCAGATTCCGAACACACCCGCATGTTATTTTTTCTTCATTATGGTCAGATGAACACAAAAGCATTATTATTAGTCTGCCTTCTATCCAACCAGTAGCTGGACCTCCAGTTTCCCGTTGGCATTCTAAGCCATTAGCCCTGAAAGGCTTTGGGAACTTTGTCATATTACATTTTTATTTGTAAAATAAAGATTCTGTGTATGATCAACAGGGCCGAATTATATATATATATATATATATATATATATATATATATATATATATATATATATATATATATATATATATATATATATATATATATATATATATATATATATATATACACATATACATACATACACACACACGCACGCACACTAATATAAAGCGCTAAAAATAGCGCCTGTAAAGCACCACTCCTGTCTCCCCAGTGTGAAAGCCCGAATGCTTTCACACTGGAGCGGTGCACTTGCAGGACGGTTAAAAAAAAAAAAAACTCCTGCAAGCCGCATCTTTGGAGCGGTGAAGAAGCAGTGTATACACCACTCCTGCCCATTGAAATGAATGGGCAGCGCAGCTATACCGCCGGCATAGCGCTGCTGCAGCAACGCTTTGCAGTGGTTTTAACCCTTTCTCGGCCGCTAGTGGGAGGTAGAAGCGTTCCGCTAGCAGCCGAATAGTGCCATAAAATGGACAGTAAAGTGCCGCTAAAAATAGCGGCACTTTACCGCCGACGCACCCACCGCCCCAGTGTGAAAGGGGCCTTATTGTGAAGCAAACAACAAATAGGACAAAATAACAGAAAAAGTCAATGTGCATAACTATTCACCCCCCTCAAGTCAATACTTTGTAGAGCTACCTTTTGCGCCTATCACAGCTCCAAGTCGCTTTGGATAAGTCTCTATGAGCTTGTCACATCTTACCACTGGGATTCTTGCCTATTCCTCTTTGCAAAACTGCTCCAGCTCCTTGAGGTTGGATGGTTTGCGCTTGTGAACAGCAATCTAAGTCTGACCACAGATTTTCTATTGAATTGAGGTCTGGGCTTTGACTAGGCCATTCGAACACATTTACATGTTTCCCCTTAAACCACTCAAGTGTTGCTTTAGCAGTGTGTTTGGGGTCATTGTCGTGCTGGAAGGTGAACCTCCATCCTAGCCTCAAATCACACACAGAGTGGTACAGATTTTGCTCAACAATATCCCTGTATTTAGCAACATCCATCTTTCCCTCAACTCTGACCAGTTTCCCAGTCCCGACTGCTGAAAAACACCTCCACAGCATGATGTTGCCACCACCGTGTTTCACTGTGGGGATGGTGTTCTTTAAGTGATGTGATGGGTTTGCGCCAGACATAGCGTTTTCTTTGATGGCCAAAAAGTAAAACATTTTAGTTTCATCAGACCAGAGCACCTTCCTCCATACATTTTGGGAGTCTCCCACATGCCTTTACGCAAACTTAAAACTAGGGTTGCACCTGCAGCTGGCAATGTTGATTACCAACATTGCTCAGCCCTGAAACACGAAAGAAAAAAAAAAAAAAAAAAAAACATTGTTTCTTTTTCGTATATTTCTGTTCCTTCATCTGCAGATCAAAGGGATGAGCAAATGTTCCTGTTTCAAACCTTAATAACTCTTAATTTACTCTAATCAGCCTTAATTAACTCCCTATTCTTCTCCATTTAATTATTTTCCTGCTTTTTGTTCTTTTGTTTACGTCAATTTCATAAACGATAAACAAGTAAAACTTTTTTTTGTTTGCTTTGTTAGTGAATATTTTGTTTACACATATATTTACACATTTCACATTGAAAAAGCACTACATTAAAAAAAAAGAAAAAGTTTTGGGGCATCCCTAATCAAAACGTGCCATTTTGTTTGTTAACAAAAGTAATGGTTTTCTTCTGGCGACTCTGCCATAAAGCCCAACTCTATGGAGCGTACAGCTTATTGTCGTCCTATGTACAGATACTCCAGTCTCTGCTGTGGAACTCTGCAGCTCCTCCAGGGTTACCTTAGGTCTCTGTGCTGCCTCTCTGATTAATGCCCTCCGGTGTTGCAGCCTCTGGGGCCTTTCAAAAAGGTGTGTGTGTATATGTAGTGACAGATCATGTGACACTTAGATTGCACACAGGTGGACATCATTTCACTAATTATGTGACTTCTGAAGGTAATTGGTTGCACCAGAGCTTTTTATGGGCTTCAAAAAACAAAGCGGGTGAATACATACGCACATGCCAATTATCCGTTTATTTCTGAAAAATAGTTTTATGGATATATTTTTCTAATTTTACTTCACCAACTTAGACTATTGTGTTCTGATCCATCACATACAATTCAGATTAAAAGAAACATTGAACTGAAGGCTAGAATTTAACAAAATAGGTAAAAAGCCAAGGGGGGGGGGGGGAATACTTTTGCAAGGCACTGTATATACTTGAAAAAATGCCAATAAACTCAGACTGAAAACAAAATGTTGATGTTTATTAATGCCACAAAAGAAAGAAAAAAAAACAAAACAAAAAAAAAGGGGGGGGGGCAGCGCTAACTTACTAATCAATAATGATGGAGCCCTGTAATGTATTGTAATCTCAGGAATCATCAATATTACCACAACATTATGGTCGCTGTGATACGTAACTACATATAATACACATCAAACTGAAAATAAAGACATAAAAATAAAACTTAGCAGGGATGATGGAAACCCTTTCTATAGATATTTACCATACAGATTAACCTCAAGTGCAATAATTCCAGTGATATGTGATTTCACATGTAACACACATCAAAAGGAGAATAAGACAAACATTCTTAAAACTTAGCAGGGGGTCGTGGAAACCCCTCTACAGATATTTGCAATACAAACTAACTTAAATAATTCACATTATAATAGTAACTACAACATATAAAAGTCAGTGTAGCAATCTAAAAAAAAAAAAAAAAAAAACAATTTACAAATTGCTATAATGGTGGGAACCTCCCAACTAAAAAGTTATTGAAGTTAATTTGTATTGCAAATAAAATATCTGGCGGGGGTTTCCACCATCTGTGCCAAGTTTTAATTTTTTTTAATGTCTTATTCTCCTTTAGATGTGAATTACATGAGAAATCACATATCGCTGGAATTATTGCACTTGAAGTTATTCTGTATGGCAAATATATATATGAGGGGTTTTCACCATCACTGCCAAGTTTCATTTTTTAGGTCTTATTTTCAGTTTGTGTATTATATGTGATGTTGTATATCACAAATACCGGTATTGTGGCAATATTGAGATTTCCATATTTGAGGGTTCCACCATTACTGTTAAGTTATTAGTAAGGTAGCACTGCACTTTTGTTTTTTGCTCTTGCTACTGTGTTGCTCGTGTTATCGATGTAAAGCAGCGTGTCCCAGCTCGCTCTGTGTTGCAGTAGGGAAGTGCTCATATACACCATACAAGCACTGAATGATGATAGAAAGATCTCAACGCTGCAGGAGGAGGAATATTTCTAATACTGAATTACAGCAGAAATATAATGTATAAACATGGGCAGGTGTCTACAGTTCTGTAAAGATTAAATAAAGCAAGTAAGGACAATAGGTTTATCTGCTGTTGTGGCTGGAGGGAGAGAGATCACATGTGAAGGTAGCAGCCACAGCCAGTAATAGAAAACCTAGAGGAGGGAGAATTCAATATTTAATGAAAGTAGACTACATAGAATAAACTATACATATTGCATATGTATGCTTTACATTTCTAAGAATTTGGCCTCACAGTCTGTTGTGCTGAGCAGTGCGGCTGGAGAATGGGGGCGTGATTTATGTTAACCACTAGGCATCCGCGCTATAGCCGAAAGACGGCTACAGCGCGGCACTCAATTGCTGGGAGGGCGTCCCTGGACGTCCTCCTGTTTACTTCCCCTCTGCGCGCTGCCGTGGGCACGCATTGGGGAAATTCTGTGTTGGCCGTGTCCCTTGGACACAGCCAATCACAGATCGTGCTAAATGGCCAATCACAGTGGCCATTTAGCACTCGATCTATGTGTCCAATGAGAGATGATCTCATATGTAAACATATGAGATCATCTCTCATTGCCGGCTCTCCCTCCTCACACAGAGACCGCGTGTGAGGAGGGAGAGCTGTGCTGCAGATCTCTGAGTGCCAGTTTACAGTGAAAACACAAATCAGAGCCCAAATAGTGCCACATCAGTGCCATTGGTGCCACAGTGCTCATCACCGTTAGTGTCACAATGCCATCTATAATCAGTGCCACCTGTCAGCGTCATCTGCCACATCAGTGCCACCTGCCACGTGTCAATGCCATTTGTCATCACTAAGAATGTCAAAGATCATTTTTTCAGCCAAGGAGGCATACAATATTCTTGCGGCCAACGGATTCCTCATAATCAGATTCTGAGTCTAGCGTGGACTACGAGCCTGTCCTAAGCAGTGGAACACTGACAGCCTCAGAGGAGGATGAGAGTCCGCCCGCCAGACGAAGGCATACTGGTGAGGAGGCAGTGCTATCCACCAGCACCGCAGTGCCATCCACCAGCACCGCAGTGCCTCGGCAAAGGCCACGTACCAGTGGGGTGTCACCTCAGTCCCAAAGGGTTAGGTTCCATGCCAGCCTTCCCTATTCCCTTCAGAACCCCTTATGGCTTCCTCCTAATTCAGGAGTAAATATCATTCCCCCTGTCACTGCCCAGCCAGGAGTCCAGGTGGACACAGAACATTTTTCACCGATAGATTTTTTTCAACCTTATTTTTACTGAGGACATGCTAGCATCAATTGTGGTCCAGTGCAACCTATATGCCCAACAATTCGTAAGAAATAACTCAATGTCCTAATATGCCCGTCCCTACGAGTGTAGAGCCCCAACAGTGGAGGAGTTAAAAAAATTTTTGGGCCTCACATTCTGTATGGGACTAACCAAAAAAAATGTATTACATTCATATTGGTCAACCCTCCCCATCCACCACATGCCTATCTTTTCCTCAGTAATGCCCAGAACCAGATATCTCATGCTTATGAGATCCCCACACTACAATAATACCCAGTGCCCTCCCCGAAATGACCCAAATTTTGACAAGCTTTATAAAATTTGGCCACTACTAAATAATTTTTCTGAAATCTTCCCCCAGTTGTTTACCCCAGACCAACACATATGCGTGGATGAGTCCCTTATCAAAATTTTCTGGCAGGCTGGGCATAAAACAATTTATTCCCACCAAAAGAGCCGTCTATGGGGTGAAGCTTTATAAATTGTGCTACCGAGCCACAGGGTATACATATGCCTTCATAGTATACGAAGGGAAAGACACCCAGCTGCATCACCCTAATTGCCCAGACTACATTGGATCAAGCGGGAAAGTTGTTTGGGAACTCATAAACCCACTCCTGGAAAAAGGCTACCATTTGTATGTGGACAACTTTTATACTAATTGTGCCCCTAGTCCGCAACCTTCACAGAAAGAACACTCCAGCATGTGGCACTGTAAGGAGGAACCGGAAGGGCTTTCCTCAAAGCCTCGTCAACAAGAAGCTTAGAAGAAGAGGGGAGACGGCGAGTTTACGGAATGAGAAAATTCTGGCTGTGAAGTGGAGGGACAGAAGGGATGTCTACGTGCTTTCATTGATCCACAACAATACATTCGTTGAGATCACCAGGAGGAATGGCCCAATCCAAATACCAACATGTATCCATGAATACAATATGTTCATGTGAGGTATCAATTTCAACGACCAAATGCTCAAACCCTACCTTGCCACAAGACGAACATACCAGCGGTATAAAAAAAGTTTCAATTTATTTGTTTAATTTGGCCATATACAACAGCTATGTTATCTATCACAACTCCACTGAAAGCCACAAATTCTTCCTTGGCTACCAGGAGGAAATCACCACTGCCCTTGTATTCTCAAACGGCCCACCAGAAACCATTCGATCCAATGTGATTAGCAGACTCTCTGAACGCCACTCCACCCCCCCCAAAAAAAAAATCACTCCCAGACCAACAGGCCAAAAACGTCAGAAAAAAATGCCGGGTGTGCACTAGAGGAGGAGTTAGAAGAGACACCACTTTTTATTGTCCCCAATGTCCTTCCCAACCAGGCCTCTGCATAGTTGACTGTTTCCGCCGTTACCATACTTCACTAAATTATTAGTGAAGTATGGTAAACATAACCCTCACTTCCTGCCATTTACCTTCACACCCCTTATGCTCTACTTGCTCTGTAACTGACCCTGGACTGTTATTCGACCATGCTTCTGCCTACCGATTCTGCACATACCTCTGCCTGATCTGAAGCTGACCCTGGACTGTTCGACCATGCCTCTTGCCTGCCTCTTGGACTGATTTTATACCCTGCTACTGGACTAATGGGATTCATAACAGGGGTCTCACATATGTGAGGGGCTCCAGAACTGTTTTTCTGCATGAAGAAAACATTTTTTTTTTTGTTTTCTCATTCCTAGATTAGGGTCTGGAGACTCGGAGGCTTCAGAGATATTTGGGTGGGAGAAGCCTCTACCCCTGAACGAGGCCCTACTTCTGCCTGCTGCCTGTAGGACCTATGCCATCATGCCTCTGCCTGTCGCATGAACTGACCACACCACATAGACCATGTTCCTGCCTACTACCAGGACCAATATTTTGGCACTGCTGACAATCTCTGCCTGCACTGACCCTGGACTGTATATGGACAGTATCCCTGCCTTCTGCCTGTACAGACTATGGACAGTATTCCTGCCTGTTCAATTGCGTTCGCTTTTGCTGATCAAGTCCCTGCCTGCTGCCTTGACCAGTGATATCCTCCTGTGGACAACTGCGCTACTAAAACCACAGGTAATCTTTTGTTTACCCTTTGCTAAGCAGAATGTATTTTGGGGTGAAATTCTTGGTATGTGCATGCTATGTGTCCCCAGAACACATGACGGTGTTCCTTGTATGTGGCCAGGCTGTGTAAAAGTCTCACACATGTGGTATCGCCATACTCAGGAGTAGCAGAATGTATTTTGGGGTGTCATTTTTGCTATGTAAATGCTATGTGTTGGAAATATCTTATAAATGGACAACTTTGTGTAAAAAAAATAAATAAATAAAGTTTTCTTTTTTCCCCCCACATTTTCCAAAAACTTCTGGAAAAAAAAAAAACGAACTGTTCAAAAGACTCATTATGCCTCAGATTATACCTTGGGGTGTTTGCTTTCCAAAATGTGGTTATTTTGTGGGTGTTTCTATTGTCCTGGTGCTTCAGGGCCTTCAATAGGTAGTCAACAAGTTAGATGTGTCATTTATGCTCCTAGAACACCTGATGGTGCTCCCTGCATGTTGGGCCTCTCTATGTGGCCAGGCTGTGAAAAAGTCCCACACATGTGGTATCGTTATACTTAGGAGGAGTAGAGAATGCATTTTGGGGTGTCATTTGTGGTATACACATGCCATGTGAGAGAAATAACCTATCACAATGACAAAGTGTGGGAAAAAAAAAATCTTAATTTTGCAAAGAATTGTGGGAAAAAAATGACATCAAAAACCTCACCATGCATCTTACTAAATACCTTGGAATGTCTATTTTCAAAAAAGGGGTCATTTGGGGGGTATTTGTACTTTACTGGTTTGCTCGGGACACAAGAAATGAGAGGCCACCAGTGCATCAGGTGTGATCAATTTTTTATGATTGGCACCACAACTTGTAGACTAACTTTTTTTTTTTTTCACAATAGATTGTAGACTAACTTTTACACAGAACAAATAGTATTTACTAATTTGGGTTATTTTTACCAAAGATATGTAGCAGTATAAATTGTGGCCAAAATTTATGAAGAAAAAATTAATAATTTGCTAAATTTTATCACAGAAACTAAGAAAAATTTGGGGTTTTTTTTCAAAATTTTCGGTCTTTTTTCATTTATAGCGCAAAAAATAAAAACACAGAGGTGATCAAATACCAAAGAAAGCTATTTGTATGAAAAAAGGACAAAAAATTTATTTGGGTACAGTATTACATAACTGAGTAATTGGCATTCAAAGTGTGAAAGCGCTGAAAATCGTTCTGGTCACCGGGGGGGGGGGGGGGGGGGGGGGTTTAAGTGCCCAGTTGTCAAGTGGTTTAAGTGGACCAGTTCAAATTTAAAATGTACAGGCCTAGTGTACCCACCTTCATTCACTGCAATTCCCAAAGGTTCATAGGAAATGTAGTTCCTTTATATGTAAATAGGGAGGAGATGATATGATGTAATCATTGCTGTAACACCTCCTCCTTGACAGAGAAGATGCTAGTAATTCATTTAAATACAGAGGCAACTTGCTGAGAAATTAGTGTTTTGTGTAAAGGGGTGTACTAATGGGAGAGTTTTTGCTGATCCCGGAGTTCTTCTTTAAATGATGAATTATTGGCACAACAGAACCTTGTTTCTGCACATTTTTGAGCAGGTTCATTGAGAACTTTGGTATATGTAGCACGTTGCAGAATTAAAAGGACAGTGCTCCATTTTATGTTTTTGAAAACAAACCACATATTTCATGTCTCTACAATCCAAATCACTACAATGAACTTTACTTACACTTTCTGCGGTTTCCACCAATGCTTCCCACTCTAGTTTTGGAATCATGCGTGATACAAACTCTCGATTGAAATCCACAGAATTGACCTTGACTTCATCTGCCTAATAATTCAATAGGAAAAAAAAAAAAAAAAAAAAAAAAACTTTCATAAATTTAAAGCAGAGTTGAACTCACATAAATGTGTAGTTGGAAAAACACTGAACTGATAACCTCTGTTTTTATAGCCTTAGCCCCCCTCTTGTTAGCATCGGACAGGCACCAGAGTTTGACTGCACCACCCAGTGCACTCTAATCAGATGGGACCCGGTCAGACACGTGCCCTCTCTTCCTCGGCACTACAGGTCTGCATTGCGATTCTTACTCTACTTTGCCAGCATGAGGTTAAATATCTTGTCAGTGCCCAGCTCTAAAAGACATGAGGTACACAACAGTGAAGGAAGCTGGCAACTCAACAGGTTAAAATCCAATCTTCTTGATTGAAAAATGATGTTGGGGTAAAATACCAGGAACAGTTGATGCATTTCAGCCTGTGCAGCCTTTAGAGCCCTTTCACACCGGGCCGCTAGCGGCCTAGAATGGGTTAAAACCGCCCGCAATGTGCCGCAATAGCGGCGTTATCCCAGCACTGCCCCATTGATTTCAATGGGGAGCAACGGTGGAGGAGCGGTAAACACACCGCTCCAAAGAAGCTGCTGGCAGGACTTTTTTTTCCCGTCCTGCAAGCGCAGCGCTCCGGTGTGAAAACCCTCGGGCTTTCACACTGGAGACAATGCTGCAGCTGTTTGAGGGCGGATTGCAGGCGCTATTTTTAACGCTATAACGCCTGCAAAATGCCCTCGGTGTGAAAGGGGTCTTAGTCATAAGTTATGAATAGAAATGCACCGAAATTTCGGCCGCCGAAACATATCGGGCGAAAATTGTGTCATCGCCATTTTGCCAATAAGAGAAAAAGTGCCAATAATGGTGCCGAAAACATGATTTTGTGCCCATTTTAAGGTGCTTATGGTTTGCTCTTCATAGGTCATGGGACATCAAAAACATAACATGGGGGCGGTAATGATGCATTCTTGCTGCCTTTTCAATGCATTTTAACAGGGAGGTGCGAAATGCAGCAAGCAAGATTTTTAACACAAAAGATGCGCAACAGACCAGTGTGAAGACATACCGTACATAGAATGTAGTCCTGGTTCACACTGGTGCGATGCGGGAAACCCTGGGATTCAGTGCCAGTTCCCACATCGCACCTGAAACGCACACTGACATCTGCCAACCACTGGGGGTGTCAAAGTAAAGTTAATGACACCCCAAATCGGGTCGCTGATCGCAGTGCGGACTGTCAAATGGTGCAGGAATCAGATGGCATAGGTGTGAACCCCTTTGTGATACGATTCCAGTGCAGACCAAAAAAAGGGGTCCTGCGGCATTTTGGTGCAAATGCGATTTTATCCTGTGTGTATGGCTGAATTCGCATCGCACAGACATGGCATGTGATCAGCACAGAAGTGCGGTGCAAATCACAGGTGATGTCTGATCACACAAGTGTAAACCCAGCGGGATACATTTTTCTTGAGCTTTTCTTGCACTAATGGCCGACAAATTCATATTCATCTAAATGAATTATATTAATTAAAAAGTCGAATATACTACAAGGGTTTTGCAGGAACGGCCTGCTCAGGCTCTCAGCAGCGCACTGAGAGGATGAACAAGCTGCCGGTCAGATATCTAGATGGATCCCGACATTATTGTTGGGATTCCTGTGGAGCCTGGACCAATCTGTGACGTCAGCCAGCAGCAATATTTAGCCCGCTGTCGTCTGATTCTGAGTCACTGGACTGCAGAAATAAGTGCCACAGAAGTACAGCCAAAACAGCTTAGGCCGCCCTTTTCTTTTATGGTGTTCTTTATGTAGTGTAAGGCACAGATTACATAGACATCCATGTGATGAGCAGAGAGGACATAAATCACCACAACCAATCAGAAATCATCTCTTCTCTGACCACACTAAGCTAAAAACTTACTGCACCGACTAAGGTCTCAGCATGCAGCAACTAGGACACAAAGCAGACACCAACATACCCGGATGATGAGCGGGAAGCCCCGGGTCACCCCGGTAACATGGCTCCGCAACATATTATGTGTCAGCAGCTTCATTTTCCCGTCTCGAGTACCCACGTGCCTGGCATAGAAACTACTTCCGGGACCTTAACCAATCACCGGCTCGCTGTAACCCCGCCTTCAGGTCCTCCCTGAATAGGGCGGGGCCTACTGGACTATGCTAGCGCTTTGCTTCGGATGCGCATGCGCCTGTGGTTGCCCCCGGGACAGGGCAAGAGCGCATGTCAATCAGCGCAAACCACTTTGGGGGGCGTGTCTATTGGACGGCCCACATGAAGCCCCGCCTCAGTTGTCATGGCTTTTAGGTTACCCGTATCTTTCCTCCTCTTGTCACCACTTCGTATAGCTGCGAGGAGCGGAGTCTGGAGCAGAGCCATGTCTATCAAGGTAAACATGCCGTGTTGTGGCCGGGGGACTCATATGACACATGGAGTGTGCTGGACAGAGTCCGCCCTGTGTGTGGTGCCAGGAGACGCCAGGTGTCCTCTGTACTTTACCAAATCAGGAGAGAGATGGAGGATCCCTAGATATACAGGGACAGGTGATCTCTACCATGTCATGTCATGTCATGTCCTTAGATGAGGGTTTTAAAAATCCTACATTTGTATTAATATAA
Organism: Lithobates clamitans; assembly: GCA_037952925.1. Taxonomy (NCBI): domain Eukaryota; kingdom Metazoa; phylum Chordata; class Amphibia; order Anura; family Ranidae; genus Lithobates; species Lithobates clamitans. The sequence goes on from JBBGZY010000449.1 coordinate 5,043,063, forward strand.
AAATACCTGGATCAGACCCTTCCTGTCATGGGGTGACAACACTGTGTATTGTGTCTTCTTCCTGTCATGGGGTGACAACGCTGTGTATTGTGTCTTCTTCCTGTACGTGTCATCAGATTTCATGATCGGTGATCCATACATATTGGAGGGAATACTTTGTAATGTCATGACAACATTATCATTCCTGTTTACTGAAGGCTGATTGAGTTATTACAATGTCCTCCCTGCATTTCTACTCATTTTGATTTGTATTTCTAAGTGGTTTAAACCCCAAAGCAAACATTTTATTATACTGCAGTTTACTAGTTCTTAGATGTGGTGGCTGCATTCGTTTTCCTTTGTATTCCCTTTTAATCTGGTGATCTGGCCAGTAAGTCTGTTGTTTTTTTCAACAGGACAATTTGCCCTACAGATGTAGCAGTTAGAGGGGTGTGAGACACAAACTTTTTATTTATGTAAAACCTTTATCTCAAAAGGAAGACAACTGTTTGTTGTAACTGATTTATAAAGTGGGAGTTCAGCTTGAATTTGTTAGTGTATTTAAATCTGCTACAACCCCCCCCAGACTGACTGCTGCTATCCAAAGGTGCCCCCTGTGCTCCCTCATCCATAATACAGGAGGTGTTACTGGGCAGATCTTCTGGGGGGGGGGGAACCTAAAAAATAAAATGAATGCAGCCCCTACATCTAATATAGGGCTGCAACTAATGATTATTTTCATAATCGATTAGTTGGCCGATTATTGTTTTTTCAGTTAATAACCTTAAAAAAAAAAAGTGTGGTGTATAATTTAGTTAATATGTAAAGAACAGGCAATTTATTCTTAAATATCTCTATGCAGTGGTAAATATAAATAACCAACTATATGGTTAGGGAGCAAAATCTCTAATCCACTCTGAGAATAACAGACAGAGGAGATATACTGTATATATACTATTAGAGGAGATATACTGTATATATACTATTAGAGGAGATATACTGTATATACTATTAGAGGAGAGATTCTGTATATACTATTAGAGGAGAGATTCTGTATATACTATTAGAGGAGAGATTCTGTATATACTATTAGAGGAGGTATTCTGTATATACTATTAGAGGAGGTATTCTGTGTATACTCTTAAAGGGTGAATCTGGTAAATATCATCAGACTCGGATCAAATATTATTTTTTTAGTCATTACAGTCATTTTAAGAACATTTGTTCTATTTATTTATCTCTAATCATTAGTGGGGGTCAAATCGACCTTCATTTTCAACCACAGTGACTGGAACATTTGGAAGTATAGAAAACTTCTTGGTGAAAGGAATTTTCAGACAGTGTACGTGGATTTCATTCAGAAATTACATTTATTTTAAAAACGGAAGGTTAAAAACAAGTGAAAATTTCAAACAACATTCTTTCATTCAGTGAATGTACAAAGATCGGTACACACCTATGCAGTTTGCGTTCGATCTGTTTTTGCTGTGCATCTTGATTTTTGCGCACGTGATTTTGCTGCGATTTTACATTTTTGCATTTTTTTTTTTTTGGCCAATATGTTGGGCAGATTAAAAAACACAAATTGCTGCAAAAACGCATTACATTCTTTTCTGCAGCTTCTCCTTTTGAAGTATATTGAACCAAAAAAGCATCATTTTTGCTTTTTAAAAAAAAAAAAAAAAAAGTCCCTGACTGTTTCCAATTATGCAGCGGCTGAAAAAAGCATAGATGTGAATGTGTCCCATAGGAAACCATGTAAATGAACTGTAGTACAATTCTGCAAAAAACACATAGATGTGAACCAGGTCTAAGACGTTTAGTAACATAATGGGTTTAAATAACTAAAATTAGCCCTTTATCCCTTTCATGACTATTTTTGACATTTGGTGTTTACAAGTTAAAATCCGTATTTTTTGCTGGAAAATTACTTAGAGCCCCCAAACATTATATATGTTTTTTTAGCAGAAAATCTAGAGGGAAAAAATGGCAATTGTTGCAATATTTTTTATCACACTGTATTTGTGCAGCTGTGTTTTAAACGCACATTTTTGGGAAAAGGGACACTTTCATGAATTTAAAAAAAAAAACAAACAGTAAAGTTAGCCCAATTTTTTTGTATAATGTGAAAGATGATGTTACGCCGAGTAAATAGATACCAAACAATAACTGCACGCACTCATGGAATGGCAACAAACTACAGTACCTAAAAATCTCCATAGGCGACGCTTTACTTTTTTTTTTTTTTTTTTTTTTTTTACAGTTACCAGGTTAGAGTTACAGAGGAGGTCTAGGGCTAGAATTATTGCTCTCGCTCTGACGATCGCGGCCATACCTCACCTGTGATTTGAACACCATTTACATTTGCGGGCGCAACTTCCGTATGCGTTTTCTTTGCTGCGCAAGCTCGCGGGGACAGGGGCGCTTTAAAAATTTTTTTTTTCTTATTTATTTTGTTTATTTTTAGAAATTGTGTTTTTTTTTTTTTTATCACTTTTATTGCTGTCACAAGGAATGTAAACGTCCCTTGTGACAGTAATAGGTGGTGGCAGGTACTGTTTATGGAGGGATCGGGGGTCTAAAAGACCCCCGATCCCTCCTTTGCACTTCACAGTATTCAGATCGCCGAAAACGGCGATTCTGAACACTATATTTTTTTTAAACCGGCGCCATTGGCAGCCGAGTAAACGGGAAGTGACGTCATGATGTCGCTTCCATGTTTACAATTAGAAGGCTGGAACGAAGCCATGCATGGCTCCGTTCCAGACTGTCAGGCCCGGTAAGAGCGGCGGGAGAGGGAGGACGTCCCTTCCCGCTCCTCCGGTATAACAGCCGAGCGGCTTTTAGCCGCATCGGTTGTTATACCTGGAAAGCCAATCGCCCGCTCTACAACATGGTACCTGGGATGATGCCTGCAGCTGCAGACATCATCCCGGTATAACCCCGGAAAGCCGAGTACGCACATCTGCATACGCTCCGTGTGAAGGGGTTAAAGTACAAAAAAAATGCAGATAATCACTACTGTAAGGGGTTCATTTTTTATACTGTAGAACTGTGAAAGTAATATTTACAGTAACGATTATATGCTGTTTTTGTACAATAAAGGGCTCTTTTTTCTTTTTTTTTTTTACCCTGTTATGCTACTGGACGATTAATCGATTTTATGAAAATGGTAATCAATTAATTTCATAATCGATTAGTTGTTTCAGCCCTAATCTAATGATTGGTAAGCTGCAATATATTACATTTTTGATTTAGGTTCAATATGTTTTTATTCTTTGTTTTTCACATTAATAACAGAAAAGTACAGGAGCTAGATCAGGACCCAAACATAGGGTACTCCGATCCACAACATAAACATGTAAACATTTATACAGTACAGTTTTACATGCGTGAGTGTGAATAGAAAGGATGTTAGTAACAAAAAAAGGTTCAGATACTATGCATTTTTTATCATACTGTCTATCCCTCTGGCTCAGAAGCCCCAATGGGATCCCGCTGCTCCAGAGGCCGAGGTGATAGATTTTCCATATGTACCCTTAGATACATTTTTGATTTAATACTACTTTTAAAGAGGAAGTAAAGCCTCTGGAAAAAAAAAAATACACCCTGCAAGACAAAGGCATAATGAGCTAGTATGCATAGCATAGCATACTAGCTCATTATGAATTACTTACCTGAGATCGAAGCCCCCGCATCGGCCCTTGTTCACCTCCTCCGACGCCGCCATCTATCCCGGAGTGACTGGTGCTGCCACTAATGGCATGATCGCTGTTAGAAACGGCACGCTCAGTGCGCCTGTGCCCGATGTCTACAGCACATGCGCCGTAGACATCGGTGCCGCTACTTCTGCAAATATCTCCTAAACCTTTTAGGTTTGGGAGATATTTCTTGCACCTACAGGTACGCCTTAATCTAGGCTTACCTGTAGGTTAAAGGGGTTGTAATGGGTTTACAACCACTTTAAAGACTAAGTTCACTAGAGAGAGAGGGAGAGATGCCCTCCACGCTATGCCACTGGAACTATGCCATCCCTCCTGTGATTTGGAACTCCTGGTACGTTGGGCACGCTCCCAGCATCTCCTGAGCGAGCGTTCTCGCTCTTTTCCCATTGCCACGTTGGCGCTGAGCTCAGTGCTGCTAGGAGAGAGGAGGGAGAGCACACTGCACATACATGAGAGAGGTGCATCGTTCATGCCGTCAGTTGAACCTTTAAAAATGTACAAGCTCCGGGTTCTGTGGTGTTCGCTGTCTTTACAGAGATAGTTTTGCAGTGACAACTCTCTGCCCGTCTCAGTTACTGTCTTGTGTTGTCGTCCCCTCACATGCATGCCCAGTGGAAACTAAGACGTGTTGCTGACACTCATTGTACAGGCGTGTTCCACTGTTGTCACCATCAGGATACCTACCATGAGAAATGCCATGAAATCACTGTTGAGGCATATCTAGACAAAAATGGCTGGTAAGTGTTTTGGGGTGATCCTCTGACTGGCGTCATTGTCCCAACGCTCATTCATTCATGGTGAATATTTTTTTTTTTTGCCAAAGATGACTACTTTGAATTTTTTTTTTTTTTTTTTAATTTAGGAATGTTCTACTAAATATTTACTATTACTAGGGTTGCACCGATACTAGTACGAGTATTTGCACAAGTATCGGTACTCATGCAAATTCTCCGATCCCTGAAACCGATACTTTCAGGCTCGGCTCTTTGAGCTGTCAGTGGGTCTCCCCAGTGTTAGGGCCCTTTCACACTGGGGCGGTTTGCAGGCACTATTGCGCTAATAATAGCGCCTGCAAACCGACCTGAAACAGCCGCTGCTGTCCCAAGGGCTTTCACACTGGAGCCGGGCGCTAGCAGGACGGGGAAAAAAAGTCCTGCTAGCAGCATCTTCGGAGAGGTGAAGGAGCGGAGTATACACCGCTCCTGCCCATTGAAATCAATGGGACAGCACGGCTATACCGCCGGCAAAGCGCCTCTGGTGGTTTTTAACCCTTTCTCAGCCGCTAGCGGGGGGGGGGTAAAACCCCCCCACTAGCGGCTGAATACCGATTGTAAAGCACCGCTTACAATAGCGGTGCTTTACCGCCGACGCCGCCCTCGCCCCAGTGTGAAAGGGGCCTTAAAGTCCAGTAATTGGAGCCGGCAATGTTTATTACCAACATTGCTCAGCCCTGAAACGCTAAAGTAAAAATAAACATTGTTTCTTTTTGTATATTTCTGTTTCTTCATCTGAAGATCAAAGGGATGAACAAATGTTCCTCTGTTTAACCCCTTAATAACCCTTAATTTACTCTAATCAGCCTTAATTAACTCCCTATTCTCCTCCATTTAGTTATTTTCCTCCTTTTTTAATTTTTTATTTCGTATATAAAATAGACGTGAACAAAAAACAAAAAAAAAAACTTTTTTGTTAATATCTATCTATCTCACTTACACATTTCACATTGAAAAAGCGCTAAAAAAAAATGTATATAATTTCATTTGTAAATAACTTTTCAATGCTTTGTACCATTGCTGACAGCTGAAGTTAAAACAAAACAGTTGCGGTTGGTATCGGCGAGTACTAAAAAAAAGTATCGGTACTTGTACTCATTGTGAAAAAATAGTATCGGTGCATTCCTAACTATTACAGATCAAATATTGTCTTTAAAAAAAGTTTTGTACTAGTAGTGAAGGGCCACACTTATGGTGCCTGCAAGCAGTGAGGCAGTTTTGGTTATCTGCCTGCTGGTAATCCGCTGCCTGGAGATTGGAAGTTAGGTGGGGTTGTCCACACAACTGCCTGATTATTTGAAGTTGGGTGGGGCTGTCTGCACAACTGCCTGATTATTTATTTGAGGTTGGGTGGGGCTGTCTGCACAACTGCCTGATTATTTATTTGAGGTTGGGTGGGGCAGTCTTCACAACTGCCTGATTATTTATTTGAGGTTGGGTGGGGCAGTCTTCACAACTGCCTGATTATTTATTTGAGGTTGGGTGGGGCTGTCTGCACAACTGCCTGATTATTTATTTGAGGTTGGGTGGGGCAGTCTTCACAACTGCCTGATTATTTATTTGATGTTGGGTGGGGCTGTCTGCACAACTGCCTACATACAGGATTATTCTTCCTGGTGGCTAACGCACAGGGTATGAACACCATTCCCCGGTACAGAAGTTGTGGCAGCACATGTCCCACAATTCATTTTTAGAGGTTCCGCTTCAATAATGATTCCAGAACGATGCTTACCCAGCTACCAATTTGGGGGTACCATCCGGGTTGAGTATTGCCAGGGCAACCCTTCTCTCAAAGTCCATTACCACAACCAAAGGAAGATGTCGGGATGTGTTCTGGACTATCATTTATTTGCAAAGTCACGTAGAACACAAAAACTCCTACCACTTACATGTTTCGGCCACACCTGGCTTTAATTGTAGCTAATTGCGACATGTTTCAGCAACATTTAATCCCACTTTCTCTACATCAGAAGGTAAATTACCTGGAAATGTGATAAAACCACAGCCTAAATTTGAATTCCTGTCCTTGCAGATCAAATAGCAGTGGAAACCACTTTGCTATAGTTACAAAAAAAATTGAAGATACGCCATGGTATAGTATATGATAGAGCAATTCCAGTCTGCTGCGCTGCCATCCTACCCTGATATTATGGTCTGTGACTGTTGCCATCACTTTTAAGGTGCCTGGAGTTGCTAAGTCTCTGCAGCTAAAAGGGGACATTTAAAACATACAACCCAGCAGTTTATTTCTACTTAGAGACACTTTTGTCCATGCAGGGTAAAGTGCAACGGATATTTCTCCCCTCTAGCCCCCATATACTCATCTTACTTGCTCCTGCAGGCAGTTAAATTGGGTGTTAGCAACCTGGGAGATCAGTGATGTCACTCCTCTGGTCATGTGACAGAGCTTGGGACTAGTGACTGGCTGTTAGATCTTTGTACTGTCACAAAGGGGAAGGTCACATGCTCCCCCCCCCCCCAATCATACATGGAAGTGCTGTGCATTCTTGGCTGCAGAAGAATGAGTTGTCAAGGAGCCCGGGGAAGGTGGCTGGGTGTAATTGGAAGGAGGGTTGATAGATGCCCTTTGCATAAATACTCACTTGGCATTGCAAGGCCCCATACACATGGAGTGATTTACTCTGTGCCACATGCAGGGCTGAGGTTTACTGGCACAGGGATGCACAGGTACTGCGTGTATCCCCTGTGCTGGCATCAAATTTTAGTCTATTAGGACATGCAGCTGCACAGACACAGCCACTGTGTCCCTATATATGTGGGGGCGTGGCTCCCCAAGCACACACAGGGTGAGTTTGGGAACTTGCACCTGCATATCATATAAGGACACATCGGTTGTGTCTGTACAGCCGTGTTTCCTGATAGACTAAAATGGGATGTTGGCATGGGGATGCACACAGTACCTATGCATCCCATGTCAGTAGTGAAAGATGGCCCTGCATGGGGAATGGAGAAAATTGCCCCATGTGCCCCAGACGACGTCATTATATGACAAAACGTGCGTCGGGAGGAGCTGACGTGCTAACGTCATCGCGTGTGAGTCCGAGTGGACGGGCGTTCGTATTAGCCGGCCGGCTGCTATGTGTGTTTTTTAATCTTCCAAATTGTGTTATTCTACTTTTTAATAAACGGTGATCCGCCAGTATTATGCTATGGTGAGTTTTTCTATTTAGGGGAACAACTGGATGGTATCTGGAGTTAACGCCATACCTGGACCTGGGAATCGGGGGTTCCGGGCTGAGTGTTTAATACTTCTCTATGATCCTGCTGCCAATGGTTTCTTCTATCCTTGGATAAAGGCCCTAGCCGGGTAATAAGCTGCAGGCTCATATAGATTGCCTTGTGGTAAACGCGCATTCTGTGTGGTGCTTCACTTTTGGTTTTGGTGGATGATTTATTCAATTTCTTTACTCAATTTATTTATATCTATACTTGGTTATGGACTTTGAGCACGTCTTATTTGCTATTAAGGACATTTTCAATTCTGATTTTTCATAATACTAGGATTGTGTTTTGTTAATTTATTAATTTTGTTATCTCATCACAGATTTATCAATCAATAATTTATTTGTGTTCAGCGCTGCTACATTTTTTTTCTATTACTATTTGGGCCTAAAGCAGTCTGCTCACTTTTAATCCACCTTCCTGCACACGGTCCCTTCACTCCCCAATTGATCTGTTCCATGTCCAGTACAAAGAAAAATACCTGTTTCTTCTGGGTGTGGGAATTATGAAGCTTGCTTCTCCTCCCCTTGTGACAGCACTGGTGCATGGCCATCACATATGGGCGGGAAAAGAGTCCTTAGCCCCGTGTAAGTTCTGACTAGAATTGACGATGAACTTGCATATTCTTCCTGTTAGAGGGTGGATATGTTCATTCTCCATGGGCCTACCCCCAAGATGGACTGTGGCATTTGTAGTGTGCATAGAGCATTATACATGGGCACAACTAATGTGTACTTTTCGTTCCAAATAAAGAGAAGTGAGGGGAAAAGGTGAGGTTCAGGAGGCTACAAGAAGGCAGAGAAACACAGTAAGAAACAATACCATGAAAAATAGATTACAGGGCCAATAGAGGCTGAACCTCTCCTGTGAAGTACAGAAGTGCAGTTGGTTCTGCATTCCTGTGCTCTGTTTTCAGCAGACAGCGGGCCGAAGCCTGCTGTCAGCCGACGTCAGAGCCGGTCCAGGCTCGGGAAAGATCGCGACCATATTGTCGGGATCCACACATGCCTGGACCAGCACCGGCGAGCTGCTGAGAGTCTGAGCTGGCCGCTCCCGTCCCCTTCACAGCCAAGTGTTCCAGTGAGCGTGGGGCGGGGGGCAGAGCAGAGAGCTGATGACTGCCAGTCACCAGCTCTCTGCTCACGGAGCTCTTAGAACCGAGCGCTTGGTGGTGTTTGATCGCTCGGTTCTCAGTCTTAAGCCTCGTACACACGATCGGATTGTTGGCCAACAAAACCGTGGCCTTTTGTCCGAAGGGCGTTGGCCCAAACTTGTCTTGCATACACACAGGCCACACAATTGTTGGCCAACAAATACAAATGTAGTGACGTACTAGGTTGTTTTTCAGCTCTTTAGCGCCACCCTTTGGGCTCCTTCTGCTAATTTTCATGTTAGTAGAAGTTTGAGTGTTGATTCGAGCTTTTCATTTCGCACTTTTCAGTTTGTTTCTGAACGGCCGTTCGTCAACCAGTCATGTTGTGGAATCGGAGGAGATGACGTGTTATTATTGGCCTTGGAGTTATTGCTTTGACATTATTTTTTTTTGGTTGTATAATGATTTGGTATATTTTTGGATGCATAGAATGCACTTTTTGGTTAAGTTCTATTGGCAGATAGCATATCTAATTTTATTTGTTTTTTTTTTTTCTTTAATGCACAATAAAAAAAAAAAAATATGTGGAGAATAATACTTGGCTATGTGTTTTACTTCAAATGACAGTTTGGGAGCAGGCAGTTACATTTAAAAAATATTCTTGATCTCACTAGAAAAAAAAGCCTCTACTTTACTGTAAAAAAAAGAAAAAAAAGCCTTTGAAAATTTGTTTGCAATAACTCCATCAATATCACCAGCAAAGCGGCTTCATTATTATCCTTATCATCCTTATCCTTATCATTTAGAGAAGAAGAGAATTGTGCACTGCATTTGGAGATTTCATAATTTGCCGCGTCACGAATGTTAATTCTCCGTTACGAACGCTAGTTTACAAGACCGACCACTTCTGGCTCGTCCTTGCTTCCGAGCATGCGTGTTTGCACTTTGGACTTTTGTCCGACGGACTTGTGTACACACGCTCGGAAAATCTGACAACAGACATTTGTCCGTGGAAAATTTTAAAGCCTGCCATCCAACATTTGTCTGCGGAAAATCCGACAACAATTGTCCGATGGAGCGTACAAACTGTTGGATTTTCCACCAACAGCCTGTCATCACACAATTCCCGTCAGAAAATCAGTTCGTGTGTACGCGGCTTTAGAGCCGGTGTCTTGTCAAATACAGTCCCCTATCATATAGTGTCCTCCCTGTACTGCGCAGGCGCAGTACGGAGGACAAACGAGACGCCGAAAGTCTCCGAAGTTTAACAGCTGATCATCAGCTGTACACGGCGCCTGCGCTTTTATTCTCACCCTATGTCCAGGTTCATTCCCCACTATCCAAGTGGACATAGAGTGAGAATAAATAGTTGCCGAGCGCAGCGAGGCCGTGCCCGAAGCGTGGCGAGCGGCCCTCTTACACTGCCATCGCTAAGAAGTGCCGAAGCGCCGTGTACAGCTGATGGTCAGCTGATCAACTTCGGACACTTTCGGCATCTCCTTCTGCTCCGTACTGCGCAAGCGCTGCGCCTGTGCAGTACGGGGCGGACACTATGTGATAGGAGGACAGTATATGTCAGAACACCGGCAGGGGACAGACAGATCCACCTATGTAAGTGTATTTAATATGATGTGACTGAATTGCAAAGAAATGTTAAAAATAATTGCTACCTTTTTTGGGATTTAAAAAAATTAAACAAATAAAAAATAATCCTCAATTAGTCTGGCGTCACTATGTAATATTATTATGTCTTGTGGCACTGCTGTGGATGTTACAATCCCCGTTTTGAGGTGATTACAAGATTCAGGATGTGCATGATGACATTTTATGCAGCAATTATACCAAAGCCGTTCTGGGAAAACCCAGACATGTGACTGCCAGAAAAGCTTGGGCCAGTCCTGTGGTTGAGGCAATGGGTGTGGAATGGATAAATTGCACAGGCTGATGAAACACTAATATTATGTTACCCAGTAAGAGTTGTTATGTGAACCATTCTGTTATCTGATATGTTGACAGGTAGGAGATCCAATTCCTGATGTACAGGTATTCGATGGCGGTCCAGGAAACAAGATCAGTGTGAAGGATCTGTTCGGCGCTGGCAAGGGGATTCTGTTTGGTGTCCCAGGAGCTTTCACCCCAGGATGTTCCAAGGTAGGTTGGATGCAGTTTGTTCTATACTATATTATGTAGCCCTTTATTACAATAGATCAATGAGATTATTATATACTGTACACTTTTTATTGGTGCAATGTCACATCAGTCAAATAAGCCAATGTTTCCTCAAGGTGACACACTGACATATAACAGTACACTGAAACATGAATATATATGCAGTGGTCATACAGTACCAAATGCACACCCTCTGTGATGTCATAGTCTCACAAAAAACACACACAATACCATATTCAAATCCTAAAGTATATACAAAAAAAAATCAAGTATAAGGGCCGGATCCCACCAAAATACAGGAAAGGCGCACTCAGTGTGCGTTTCCCACACCACAGGTGAACACAACCCTGCCCATGCCGATGCCAATTAATCATTAATGGCACCCCAAATGCAGCATGTTTGCAGCCTCCAAATTGCATAGTACCACAGTGCCATGCAGTTTGGAACAGAGGATTCTGAAAAAGCAGAGCTTGCACTTTGTTTTCTGCTTTCCAGTGCATTTTGTAGCCCCTTCAAATGAATGGGATGTCAAAACTGCACCGCGCGGGATCACCCAGTGTGAACCAGCCCTTAAAGCAGAACTTCACTCTTTAAATCAACTTTTTTGAATATCTTTAACCCTTCTGCTTTGAGCAGTAATAAAAAGATAGGAAAGTATATAATATTTGCTTGTTTTAAACTTTTTACATTTTTTTTTTTTAAGTTCCTTTTTGGTTTCCAGGCCTAGGCAAATGATGGTGTACATCCCAAGAGTCTTCAGAAGGGGAGGAGGGGTTTTCTCACCTAAGCACACCCTCCTGCCTGTATGTCTGAGCTAAGGACTGATGGATCCCAGAAAGTAAATGCTACATGAAGCATCTGCCCTTACTCAAGATGGCCTTGGCCAGAAATGCTAGGGCGATGTTATACAAAGTGATTTCCGAACAAAAAAAATCATGGAGACATGGAAGGATGGGTTAGTTTGCGTCTTTTTTTTTTTCTCCCCACAAATAGAGCTTTCTTTTGGTGGTATTTGATCATCTCTGCGGTTTTTAATTTTTGCGCTATAAAAAAAAAAAAAAAAAGCGACGATTTTATAAAAAACACAATATTTTGTACTTTTTGCTATATTAAATATCCCAATTTTGCTTTAAAAAAAAAAAAAAAAAAATTCTCTGTTTAGGCCGATATGTATTCTTCTAGATATTTTTGGTAATAAAGATCGCAAATATTGATTGGTTTGCGCAAAAGTTGTAGCGTCTACAAAATGGGGGATAGAGTTATAGCATTATTATTATTTTAATTTTTACTAGTAATGGCGGCGATCTGCAAATTTTTTTTGTTTTTGTTTTTATCATGACTGCGACATTATGGTGGACACATCGGACATTTTTGACACATTTTTAGGACCATTGGCTTTTATACAGCGATCAGTGCTATAAAAATGCATTGATTACTGTAAAATTGTCACTGGCAGTGAAGGGGTTAACACTAGGGAGCGATCAAGGGGTTAACTGTGTTCCCTGCTACGTGTTCTAACTGAAGGGGGATGGGACTTGCTAGGGGAAGAGATAGATCGGTGTTCATACTTTGTCTGTCTCTTCTCCCTCCAGAGAACCGGGATCTCTGTGTTTACAAACAGAGATCCCGGTTCTCGCCGTGTCACGAGTGATCGCGGGAGCCCGGCGGTCATCGCGACCGCCGGCTACTCGCATCGGCTCCGGGGGCGAGCACGAGCCCCTAGTGGCCACAAAAAAACGTCGTAACATGACGGCGATTCACGCAGCCGAGGCATGTTGTCGTAGTACAACTGCAGCAGCTGATCAGCAAGCAGTTAAATAGCATTTGTGGTTTTGTAGTGCTTAGATGCAGTGTAGTTCCCCTTTAAGGATACCTAAGTGTCTAAAAATGCTATGTAGGTGATTAAGAGAAACCAAGTGTTTGGCAGTGGCCTGTCATTGCCCAGAATCCCTTGTGGCTCAGTACCCATCCTAGGTAGGTATTACAGGACCTTTTTACCAAGTAACCCTGGAGTATATAACATTTATGCCAAGTGACCCATAAAGTGTGTACATTTCTTGTTTTATACCCTCTAAATATCTATATATTTCACCCAAAACAATCCATTCTTGCTTTTAAAAATAACCTTAACCATGTATTTAGTGTTTGCTATGTAATAAACTTGCAAACTCCAGTTCCCCTGTGACCAGTGTGATGTACACAGAATTTGCTAAGCACTACTGATCTTCAGTACCTATTATAGCTTTATATTGTACTGACCATAGTGATGCCTAACCAGTGTGTTGGGATTTATTAGAATGACTAAAGACCTGTCAATATAAGGTATACAGTATGTGGACTGCCGTTGCTAACCTCCTTGAAACTTGCTAGTCGCCTGGCTGTCTTCTGCCTCTAAGGCCCCTTTCACACGAGGCGGGCTCCGTTTCTACGGAGCCCGCCTCGGTCCGCCGGCTCAGCGGGAGATCTGTCTGTTGATCTCCGCTGAGCCGGCGGATGACAGGTCCCTCTCTGCTCACTGAGCGGGGAGGGGCTTGTCAGGCGCCGCTGCCGCCTATGGAGGGATCGGACGAAAACGGACAGCGTGTCCGTTTTCGTCAGATCTCACCCGATCCGATCCGCCAGCGACGGATTTGGACGTGGAGCCCATACGTCTGCTTTTGGCGGATCGGACGGGGTCGGATGTCAGCGGACATGTCTCCGCTGACATCCGACGGTCCATAGGCTAACATGGATCGCCCGTTCAGGTCCGCCATCAAAACTGACAGGCGGATCTGAACGGTCCGATCGTGTGAAAGGGGCCTAATAGTTTGATTTAAACCTGTACAGTCAAGCCTAGGCCTCTTTCACACGAGGGATCCGTATGTCCGTTTTTCATCCTTCCGTTTTCGGATGAAAAACGGACATACATTCATCCCTATGGAGCGTCGGATGTCAGCGGTGACATGTCCGCTGACATCCGACCCGCTCCGATCCGAAAAGTGTAACGGAGGAAAAACCTACTTTTCCCTCCGTTTTCGGATCGGATCGGATGACGACGGACACTACGGACCGTCATCATCCGATCCCCCCATAGGGGAGAGCGGCGCTCTGACAGGTCCGTCGCTGCACAGTGTGCAGCGATGCACCTGTCATCTTCCTGCTCAGCGGGGATCGGCGGAGCTATCCCCGCTGAGCCAGCGGATGTTCACGGGGCGGATCATGACTGATCTGCCCCGTGTGAAAGAGCTAATAGACAGTACACATAGATTTTGTATTATTTGCAGCAAGTATGCAGATCACAAGTTGTCTGCTCTAGCTGGATATTGGATATTTGTTTTGTGTGATGACGCAAAAGTGAATAAATAAACAGCCATGTCTGGTGCCAAAAAAGTCCTTTTTATTGTCCCCCCCCCCCCTATTTCTATAGTAAGGTGTTATAAAACTAGGGATCTATAATAGAAGAACAATTATTTAACTTATCCCTCACTCCTACAAGCTTCCTTCCTGTTGGAAAGCCGGTCCCACGAAGCCACTTCTCTTTGCTGATCGTTGGCATCATTGTGTATGATAAAGGACCAGTGGACCTGCACTGTACCTGAGGATGTGAAGGGCCTCCCCATATTTTGGAAAGCAAAGAGTTCTGGCTGCCAGGGGTGTTGAGAAATGAGGACAGTAGGTAGAGCCCTTAAGACTTAAAGTGTTACTAAATCCAGGACCCTGCATTCACAATATCTGGTCTCCCACAGTACACAGGACATGGAAATGCAAATATTTTTTAGTAAATTTAAACTGCTAAATACCTTTTCTCATCAGCACTAAATAGCAGTCTTGTCACTTCTATCAGTGTCTGGTTAAAGCTTGTAGGAGGAGTTTTCATTCTCCTGTCTGTCCTATGAGGCTGCATAACCCCTGATTCTGTCTGGACAGTGCCGATTGGCCCTGTGCTGATCACATGCACTTTTCCCAAGGAAAAAAAAAAACTCTCTAGCAATACACCCCAAACTGAGCATGTGCAGAGTGACTTCAAAGGCTCTGTACTATCAGGAGATGGATTGGGGACAGTGGAGGAAGGGGAGGATGGGAGAAGACAGGATCAAACAGCCTTTTTACACAATGCAGAGGACTAATCCCTTCCACATTGAGAATAACAAGCATGCTTTACTCCATATGCAGACTGATTTTACTGTTGTGGGTTTAGTAAGACTTGAAGGTAGTATTAAACCCAAAAGCAAACATTTTATTATATTGCAGCTTACCAATTCTTCGATGTGATGGCTGCATTCATTTTCCTTTTTTCGCCTAGTGATTCAGCCAATAAGTCTGTGTTTTTCAACAGAACAAGCGAATGATTGGTAAGCTGAAATATATTACATTTGTGGTTTTGGATGTAATACCACTTTAAGCTCTCCATACACTGATAGTTGCGAACTGAACGAAAAAAAAAAACTTTTCAGGTTCATCCATCCATGCTATATAGAAATTATAGACCAATCTCTCCTGTCAGGCTATTGTATACAGCTGCTGCTGGCGCCTGTCAGAATACTCAAACTGCTTTAAATCAATGGATGCTGGGCAGGAAGGGTCTGACAGGGTCACCCGACCGGATCAGGAACTGGCTGACCATTGCATAGTGTTGGCCAGTTTTAGTGAACATTAGAGCCTTACTATTGAAAAAAGGAGCTATATTTTTTTTTCAAGCTGACCAGAGTTCACTTTTCTGTCTCTGGCAGTAGAATTTGTCCTGTCCTTTCCTGCTTTTCTTTTCTCCCTCCCTAAGGCTCCATTCACACTAGCGCGTTTTTTGATGCATTTTGCATTTTGCAGAAATGCACGGGAATTTTTTAACATGGGTTCCTATGGAACATGTTCACATCAACGCCTTTTTGTTTCTCTGCATTTTTGGAAAGGGTCAGGGACTTTTTTTCATGCAAAATGCAGCGTTTTGCATGTAATAGAATTCAATGGACAAGCATCAAAAACGCAAGTGCACCGTTTTTGGTGCGTTTTTGATGCGTTTTTGCCGTTTTTTTTTTTTTTTTATTTTATTTTTTTATTTTTTTTAAGACTAAAAAAAAACTGTAAAAAAAAAAAAAAAACGCAAAACGCAAATCGTGGCAAAAACGCTGCTCAAAAACGTGGCAAGCATGAAAAAAAAACCTCCAAAAAAGCTCAAAAGCAACATGCATAGGTGTGAATCGAGCCTAAGACCCCTTTCACACTGGGGCGCTTTGCAGGCGCTACAGCTCTAAAAATAGCGCCTGCAAAGTGCCCTGAAAGAGCCGAGGGCTTTCACACTGGAGCTGTGCGCTGGCAGGACCTGCTAGCAGCATCTTTGGGGCGGTGTGTATACCGCTCCTTCACCGCTCCTGCCCATTGAAATGAATGGGGCAACGCGGCTATACCGCCGGCAAAGCTCCGCTGCAGCAGCACTTTGCGGTGGTTTTAATCCTTTCTCGGCCGCTAGCAGGGGGTAAAACCGCCCCGCTAGCGGCCGCATACCGCCGCTATAAAACAGCGCTAAAAATAGCACCGTTTTACCGCCAGCGCCCGCACCACCCCAGTGTGAAAGGGGCCCAATCTGTGTTTCCTCAGCACAGTTTGTCATTCTTGTAGCTTTCTTCCCTCTTCAGCAACAGTGAGACCCCATTCACACAGGGACGACTTGTCAGGCGACCTAGTCGCCTGACAAGTCGCCTCCCGTTCTGTGCTATGGAACCGTTCTAAGGGGAGCGACGCTCCGACTTAGAAAAAGGTTCCTGTACGACTTCGGGGGCGACTTGGGGCAACTTGCATAGACTTCTATACAGAAGTCGTTTTGCAAGTCGCCCGGGCAGTCGTTTGAGGCGACCTGCAAGTCGTGTTGCCCCTGTGTGAATGGGGTCTAAATCTTAAAGCTGTCAGCCTCTACTGGCTCTGATTTCAGGGTACTGTGCTGAGAATAGGAAGTAACTGAGCATGTGCAGAGCAGGGTGAGACAGCGCATTACTGGATTTTAAACCATATAGGCACTTATTTTTAATATTTTACATATACTTTACCTGCAAAAGGGGCCTGCCTGAAGTGATTCAGGACTTAATTTTCTGACTAAAGTTCCACTTTAACTGAATGCTTTCAGCTATCTGTCTAAATTGCCTATTTAGACATGCAAGCTTTTTTTTTTTTTTTTTTTTTTTTGTAAAACAGGGCACGAAGCAGAGGGGTAAGTGACAGTTCCATTGCATTGGAGTTAATTTATTAAAACTGAAGAGTGCAAAATTTTAGTGCAGCAGTGCATGATAGCGAACCAGCTTCTAACTTCAGCTTGTTCAACTAAAGCGGACCTTTGGATGGTAAAACATGTTGGTTTTTTTTTTCTGCCAGTAAATACCTTATACAGCCCACTTCCTGTTTCTTGTCTGGTAATAAGCCTAGGCTTGTGACTTGTGGCTTGTGGCTTGTCGCTCACTCTTGTTAGAGTTTGCCAGAAAGGGAGGAGGGATGAGTCATAAGAGGGCCAATGAGTGCTGTAGAGCTGGAGGTTTGCCTCTGTAAATCCAGTTAGTGAACAGGCAGCAGCTTCAGATGCCCACACTTAAAATGGATGCAGCTAGACTTGGTGGAGGGAGATTTCTGCAGCATATTTGGCAAGTACAGAATCGGTGTATATATAAAATAATATGCAAAGTGGTCAGAGGGAAGCTTCAGAATGGCAAAGGTGTTTTTATTACAAATTATGTGAGCAGACTGCAGTTCCTCTTTAGGTTTTGGCAATAAAACCTGGTTGCTGATTAGTTTCTATGCAGAGCTGCATCAGATGTTGCACTCTCCAGTTTTAGTAAATCAACCCCTTTGTAACCAATTAGGATCCACCTTGTAACTGCTCAGCTTCTGTAAAGTGAACTGTGGTTCTAAAGGCTCAAGGTTTTTTTTTACCTTCATGCATTCTATGCATGAAGGTAAAAAACCTCTGTGCAGCATCACCCAGCCCCCCCCAGTACTTACCTGCACCCCATCTCAATCCAGCAATGTGCATGAGAGCCTGGGCTCTCCAGGGACCCTCCCTCCCTCATTGGCTGAGCTCCCACTGCTGTCAATCACAGCCAGTGAGTGAATGAGGAGAGTGAGGGGTGGCTCTTTGTGTGAATGTACACGCAGAGCAGCGTCTCGGAAGTGAGCCTGCTTGGGTGCCCCCATAGCAAGTTGCTTGCTCTGGGGACCCTCAGCAGGAGGAAGGGGCAAGGAGCACAAGCGGGGACCCTGAGAAGAGGAGGATCTGGGCTGCTCTTTGCAAAACCGCCGCACAGAGCAGGTAAGTATAACAGGTTTGTTTTAATGTAAAAAAATCCAAAGCTTTATTATAGCTTTAATAAATTTCTGTGGGTAACTGATCTACGCCTTGGAGCCCTTTCACACTGACAGTGCAGGCACGTTAGCGGTAAAGCGCCGCAAGTTTTAGGGGTGCTTTTCGGCTGCTAGAGGGGCGCTTTTAACCCCAGCTAGCGGCCGAACAAAGGGTTAAAAGAGCCTGCGAGGTGCTTTGCAGGCGCTTCCCATTCATAGACATCGATTAGTTGGCCGATTTTATTGTTTAGATTAACCGGTTAATAACCTTAAAAAATAAAGTGGTGTATAATTTTACTTAAGATGTAAAGTATTTAAAATATGTAAAAGTTTAAAAAAAATGCAATTGATTCTTCTCTCTATGTAGTGGTAAATATAAATAACCAACTATATGGCTAGGGAGCAAAATCTCTAATCCACACTGAGAATAACAGACAGAAGAGATATACTGTATATACTATTAGAGGTTGAATCTGGTAAATATCATCAGACTCGGATCACATTTTTTTATTTGAAGAAAAAAAGACTGTTTTGCAGATTTTCAAACAGAACTGTAATGTATTATATGCTGGCCATACAAAAACAGTGTCTTCCTTCAAAAAAAATTCAACGTTTGTCTTCAACCACAGTGATGGGAAAATTTAGAAATAATAGAAAAAGAAAAACTGCTTGATCAAAGGAATTTTCAGACAATGTATGTGGTTTTCGTTCAGAAATTACATTCATTTTAAAACTGAATGTTAAAAGCAAGTGAAAATTTCAAACAATATTCTTTCATTCAGCGAATGTACAAAGATTTTTCGTATGAATATTCTCGTCTGAAAATTTGATCTGTGTGGCCAGCATAAGGCTCGGTACATACCTATGCAGTCTGCTTTTGATCTGTTTCTGCAGCGTTTTTTTGCTGTGCATTTTGATTTTTGCGCATGTGATTTTTTTTTTTTTTTTTTGGGCCAATTTGTTGTTGGGCAGATTAAAAAAAAATGCTGCAAAAACGCACTACATGCTTCTCCATTGAAGTATATTGAACCAAAAAAGCACCGCTTTTACATTAAAAAAAGTTCCTGACCCTTTCCAAATAGGCAGCAGCTGAAGAAAAGCATAGATGTGAACGTGTCCCATAGGAAACCATGTTAAATGATCTGTAGTGCGTTTTATGTAAAAAGCACAAAAAAACACATAGGTGCGAACCAGGCCTAAGACATAATGGGGTTAAACTAAAATGTTCACATAATCTCTACTATAAGGGGTTCCTTTTCCTTTTTTTTTTTTTTTTTTCTTCTGTGGAACAGTGAAAAAAATATATATAAAGATATATAGATAATCTATATCTATCATATCCAGAAGTAGGATCTATGCACCTTTTTTAACTAGGAGTCAGACAAGACAGACAAGAAGCTGTTGGAAAGGAGATATAAATCTCTTATATTAAAGTAGTACTAAAAGCTGAGCCTTTTTTTTTTTTTTTTTTTTTTCATGGATGTGATAATTGTAAATATAATGCACAATACTGGAAAACGTTTACTTTAAATGTAATTGTAATCCCTTCTATTACCTCCAGTCTATCAGCCTCCGCCTTCTCTGGGTTCAGTTGCTGATCTTCCCTGAGTCTTTAAAAAAAAAAAACAAAACCAAAAAAAAAAAACTTTAGTTAAAAACGACTTTTATTTTTGCCTGCTCTGTGTAATGGTTTTGCACAGAGCAGCCTGGATCCGCCTCTTCTAGGGTCCCCCACCAACATTCTGGCTCCTCCTGCCTTCAGAGTAGTAGTAGCCTCAATAGCAAGCTGCAAAGTATAGTATAGAGTGCCCCAATACAAGGTAAAGAAACCTTCTGCCTTTATAACCACTCACTTCCTGCCCAGGACTACATGTCCCATGAGGCATTGCTCCTCACACATTCACAAGTTCTCAGGCACTTATTGACATGTATGGACAGTGTACTGAGTTGTATGTGTGCTGCACTGTAATACCTGATATGTAAACAAATAATATATTCTGTATGAAAATAGTAATCGATTTAATTTCATAATCGATTTAGTATGACATGTTTAGCGTTTCAAATTTTTATAAGAGGATTATATTATTTGGAGACAAGTGTCTGTAAATCATGTAATCATCCAAAATTGGGCTTAAAAATGACTGTTATTAATGATGCTGCTTGTGTAAGATAACATAAAGGGCATAAGGTCTCCTATTATGATGTCATATAAGGCTCGGCTCCCCATTATGGGGTATACTATGTGTGTATTCCTTCTAATATAAGACACGAGATGGAAGTGACCTGTAAGGAACCAAGAAAATGCCCCTCAGAATGTCCTGTTTATTCAACTGTACAAATCATCTTCTAGAAATCTTGTGTAATAGGAAATGGAGTAATACTTTTTTGTAGAAATATCACTGAATGTCCAGTGGTTTTCATTGCCATGTAGAAACTTGGTTCCTTATTTTTATAACAGCCATTGTGACGAGCATCAGAAGGTTGGACCTAATAGACATCATTCTTAGGATTAGGTGTTTCATGTATGTACTGTATGTCCAGAAACATATATATAATTTTTCCTTTGGGGAGACATGAAGTAGATGGCATTGTAGAAATTCATCAGAAGTGACTATTCAGCCTTTCTTTCCTATTGGTCTTGCTTTGCAGTGCTGGAGTCCTGGGTTTGGATTCTATCAGGGCTCTTTCTTCACTTGTTTGATGGGTTTCTGTTGGGTTTCTGTTGGGTGTTTGGGTTTTCTTTCAGGACATGAAAACTTCTTGGTTACCTCCAAGAGCTGGCCCCGGTGATTCACCTCAGTACTGTTCTTTCTAGGACCCAACCCAATGTGGAAAAATGTTCTAATGTAGAGAGCATTGTGGAATTTCACTATGATAGGAATAAATAACTTGTAGATGCAGTCACATTTCTTATCCTGTTTATGTGACTTTCTCGTATAGCTGTAAACCTATAGTGGTGACCATAGGCGTCACCAGGGGGTGGCTATCGAGGCTGGAGCCCCGAATGTGGAGCCCATAGCCCCGAGTCTCAGCAGGTGTGGAGGAGAGACGAGCCAGCGGGTCTCGGCTGCGACAGGCGGCATTGGAGGTGGAGGAGGGACGATCAGGCATGTATAGGCACTGAGCCATCGGACCGCCACCTCCCTCACACCGACCCCCCCCCCCCCCCCCCCGCAGCGTTCACCTCTTCTCCCTGCGGCTGCATACAGACATGATCCTAGGAGTGGACACTGATAAGCTCATCGTACGATCCAGAAGTCATGCATCCGCACACAGCTGTGACATGAACTTCCTCGGCACTCGTTCACTTGTTCTTTCCTTCCCCTGCTCTTCATCCTGTCTGCTGCCGTGGAGAATCTAGATGAGAGTGGGGGAAGGAAAGAACAAATGAACGAGTGCCGAGGAAGTTCATGTCACAGCTGTGTGCGGCTGCATGACTTCTGGATCGTACGATGAGCTTATCAGTGTCCACTCCTAGGATCATGTCTTTATGCATAACTAGAGGACCAGAGCAGGGGGGGGGGCCAGCAGAGCACATGTGGGACCAAAACCGCATTCGGCGGACCAGCGCAGCATGCGGGGGACCAGAGGAGCACAGGGGGACCACAGGAGCAAGGGGGACCAGAAGATCCGGCATGGGTGAGACCTGTCAAAGTTGGCCGGTCTGGATGAAGTCCAGGGCCAAATTTTTGTCTCAGACCAGCCCTGGAGATGAGCAGGTGGACAAGCAGAGATGATGTCATCTCTCACTGCCTGCCACACATCAGCGCTCTTCTGCCCTCACTAAATGGGCCTCTTCAATGTCGGAGGTATGGTGGGGAGCAGAGAGATTACATCATCTCTCACTGCCCGCCCCGCATCTCCACTCTCCTGCCCTCACTAAATGGGCCAGTGTTGCCAGCCTGCCACCAATGCAGCGAGAATGCACATTTGGTGGCACTGGCTGGCATAGCAAGTGACAATCTGCTAATGGTGGCAAGTGACAATCTGCTAATGGTGGCAGGTGATGTGGCAAGTGACACGCCCAGGGCTACCACTGATTCTGCATTATGGTGAGTTGAACCACTTCATTAAATATTACAATATAACAATAGAAGCAATGCCCTTTGATCACCCTGACACCATATCCACCATGGTGCAATGAAGATTGAAACACCAACACCAGCCTTCTTTTGAAATTGCTTACCACCGGCGTGCACCCCCCAAATCCCCCCTCCCGGTTACCTGGGCTCTAGCCCCAGATCTTTTTCAGACCTAGCAACGCCCCTGGTGGTGACCTTTTTACTACTATTGTTTGTTTTCTAGAAAATTCACAATGCCTGGATGTTATGCTAACTCGGTGGCTTTAATGTTGACCCAAAATACATCTGCATGCAGGGTCACATCATTTTAAATAAATGAAAATACCGAGCCACCTGACTCCCTTGTTGGCAGCACAGCTGCTCTTCTTACCAGTCCCTCTGACTGTTGTCCAGCTCCGCTGGTTTCCTTTTGGCTCTTAGCCTTTAATTGCAGCGCCCTTCTGCATAGCCCATTCCTGGCTTCTGACTAGGGGTTCTCCTAACACCCAGATAGGAGCCCACCATTATCCCTGGGTGAGACCTCCTGGTTTGGGCTCCTCTGACCCCTGGGTGAGACCTCCTGGTTTGGGCTTCTCTGACCCCTGGGTGAAACCTCCTGTCTCCATACTGGGAGCTCTGAGCTATCCTCGGGCTTGAGTGTATAATGACCCTGCACACCTGTATACTCAGACGGGGTGCAGGCACCTGGTAAAATCCAGATACAGGACTGAAAGTCCCGATCTAGAACTACAAATCCAGAGAGCCAAAAACACAGCTTTCTTAATCAAACGGTAGTCTGGAACCTCACATTAACCCTTAAAGTGAATCCTGTGTCATTTTCTCCTCTATTTTCAAAGTGACAGGGTCTCGCTCTGTCAGTGTTTTTTATTCTAGAATTTTTTTTTTATATCTTCTTCTTCTTCCTTTTTTTTTTTCTCTGCATCGTGGAATTCTACATTTTGGCATGAGGGGGCACTATTCAATAAGCATACCTAACGGCAGTACATTTATTCCTACATACGGTAATTAAACTCTTCCAAATCATATACTGTGGTTTCCTGCCATGTATAATTCTTACCTACTGTAGAAGTGGGCATACTTAAAGAATTGAGGCTGTTCACACAATGAATTGTGTAAATGTTCACTTCAAATATCCATTAATGTGTAGATGAAGTAGGTAAACGGGGATTTGATTTTTACATGATTGGATAATTGAAGTCAGTCTTTAAACGTTTTATTGTCAAATCCTTTAGTAATCTGGCCTCGCTCTGTGATCTGGGCTCTCTAGTGGGTTACATTATTAGTCTGTTACGTTATTATTTTGGTGACTGCACCCTTGAGAAGCATTGCTTTTTTTTTTTTTTTTTTGTTATTGTGACTTTTTATCTGTTGTCTGCAGACCCATTTGCCTGGATACGTGAGTCAAGCTGAGGACCTGAAATCCCGTGGAGTGAAAGTTATTGCTTGTATCTCGGTCAATGATGCCTTTGTTATGAGCGAGTGGGGGAAAGCTCATGGTGCAGAAGGAAAGGTATAAGTAGAAAGATTCATAGTGTATTACTCATGAAAAATGATTAGTATGATGTAAACAATTATAACTATGTTTAGGCTGGGCTCACAGTTTTCCAATGGCGTTGCATTGCATTAACATGTATGGTGTGTGGGTTTTTTGTTTTTGTTTTGGTTTTTTTTTGCAAATTAATTTGCCTTGCATTAAAGTGTAAGTCTTTAAAAAAAAAAAACAACAAAAAAAACTTTATACTAGCCTGCTCTGTGCAGTAGATTTGCACAGAGCAGCCCAGATCCTCCTCTTCTCTGGTCCCTCTTCTGTGCTCCTGGCCCCTTTCTCCTGCTAAGTGCCCCCACAGCAAGCAGCTTGCTATGGGGGCACCCGAGCTGAGTCACGGCTTTCTGTGTCCATTCAGACACCTGAGCCGCGGCCCGGCCCTGTCCCCTCTTGGACGGCCGCATGACTCGTGGACAGAGATGGGGCTCACGCAAGTATTTTTTTTGGGGGGGGCTGCTGCACACAGGCTTTTTATCCAGATGCATTAAGATAATAAAAAACCTTCTGACTTTACAACCACTTTAAGGCAGCTCATTCAAATGAATTGGCTGGTAATGCACCAAAATGTCCATGAAAATGGACATGCACCATTGTGTTACCATGTGCTCTGGTGTACTGAAATGAATTTACATTGGAACTGCTTTGCCTTAAGAGTATTGGAGTGCTATTTTGATTGCCTGGCTGGCACCACCAATTGCATATAATGTGTGTTAGTTCACCACAGTGCAAAATTGTGAACCCAACCCCATGGGCAGCTCAGTGGTTGGCACTGAGCCTTGCAGGGCTAGGCCCTTGGTTTGATCCACTACCTGCTAGGGGTGTTGAATAGAATCGCAGCATCACTATTCAGACGTTCACGATGCTGCACTGATGCTGCAAGTCGGCCGAATCAATGTCTGCTGACGTCATCTGTCTCTTCATGTGGTGCTCTGCCTCTCCGGGAAAAACAGAGGCAGAGCCTGTATGAAAGTTAAAGCTCCCTCCCCTTCACTGAAGCAGAAAGTCCGCTGATGAGCTGACAGTGAGTACAGTGCAGGGGGAGGAGCTTGAGGAGACCCGACATCAGGAGAGGCTTCACTGGAGGCACCGGAAGGGGAAGACACATGGAGGAGGGGGAATCGACTGACACTGAGAGCAGGTGAGTGCCAGTGTCACTGATCCCATCCCTCCACTACCATCACTCCTCTGCCACTGATTGCCGGCCATCCCTCTGCCACTGGAGAAAATTTTTGTTTTTCTGAAGGTACTATTGACTTGAAATTTTCACCACACGTCGGTAACAACCCATGCAATCCATACATACAAAGAAACCAAAAACAAATAACTTCATAAATTGTTATATGGAATGGCTCAGGGAAAACGTATTGAACACATGAAGAAAGGGAGTTGCAAAATGACATGGAAAGCCAAGACGCCAGCTGAAATCTATCAGTAATTAGAAAGCAATCCTGCCCCTTGTCAGTGCAAATTTAATATCGGCTGGATCAGTCTAAACTGATGGCCTATAAAAAGGTGTCTCATTACCAAGTTGTCACACAAACCTCTCATGATGGGTAAAAGCAAAGAGCTCTCAAGACCTTTTGAAACCCTTTTGTTGCAAAACATACTGATGGCATTGGTTACAGAAAGATGTCTAAACCTGAATGTTCCAGTGAGCACTGTTGGGGCCATAATCCGGAAGTGGAAAGAGTCATAGTGGACTAGTTTCTTCATGCAGGAGGTGTTTTGAAGCTGTCATTACCAACAAAGGATTTTGTACAAAGTATTGTCGGTGTGTTCAATACTTTTTCCCTGTGTCGTTCCATTTTATTACACATAACTTAATTTCCAAACTTATTTGTGTTGGTTTCTTTGTATGTATGGGTTGCAAACTTCATGTCAATAGCCCCTTTAGAAATATATTTACCTAAAAAAATGGTGATGTGTTCAATACTTATTTTACACGCTGTGTGTGTGTGTGTGTATATGTATGTAAAATATACATACATACATACATACATACATACATACATACACATACCTCCCAACTTTTTGAGATGGGAATGAGGGACACCTTTTATCAAAAGTATGTAGGCATAAAACATACCCCCTGCCATGCCCCTTTTAATGGAGAATTATGCCAAAAAAAACCCACAAGTGCTTTTTTACCATTACTATTCCTTTTTATACTGGCTTTTGACATTTACAAATGCAGCAATTTAGAAATTGGATGAAAGGTTTAGCACTGGGAAACACTTTTTTAAAGATAAGTAGTGCATTTTATATACAACTATATAGATCAGACCAAAATGAGGGACAAATGAGGAGGAAAGAGGGACAGAGGGACATTGCTCCAAATCAGGTACAGTCCCTCGAAATTAGGGACAGTTGGGAGGTATGCATACATTTTGAACACACTAAAAGGGTTATAGTACTTTGTATGACATAGGTGCCTATTGTTCACTATTTGTTTTGATATGTGTTTTGTGTTGCTCATAGCAATCCATCCTTTGATTTATCTTTTTAGCACGGACTAGAAAAATGTCAGTTGCAATACTATTGGTCAATCAAAACAGAAACTTTTTTTTGTTTTTGTTTTTTTTACAATTGTAGCATGTGAGGCCTTTTGTTCCAGATACAGTAGAACAATTGAGTGCCTTCTACTTTCTTTATAATTGTTGCCCTGTATTATGTTCTGTCCTTGGGTAGGCTCTGTTTTTTATGCAGGAGGCCGGAAAGCCGTTGTAAGCTCTAGATTCCTCCTTCCTTTTTCTTTCTTCTTTCGTCTTCCCCTTTTTTTTTCTTTTTTTTTTCTCTTCTTTTTTTTTTTTGTGTATTGGAAGCAGAAAGGCGGGGTTTTGTTGTGTAACTGCTGGAACTGGCAGGATTTCAGAAATCCTTATGCAACCAAAGGAAGTTGGCTAAGCAGGCCTGGGCTGTCTGTCCATTCCTGTTATCAGCTCACAGTTTGGATGGTTTGCTGATAGATTTATGCATAGATGCAATGTTATCTTTGTAGTAGGATGGCACTTTTTTTTCCTAAACTGCCTGAGTTAAGTAACCCACAATGGGAAGTAACTTGCCTGTACATTAGCATTCCTAAATGTCCAAGAAAGATATGAAGACTGACAGAAGTAAACACGGGATCAGGTTAATGAAAATTACTTGTTTTTAGGTCTGAGAAGATGTAACACACTCTCATAGTGGGAGTCATTTGTACAAACTGCTAAAAGAAAAGTTCCATCTTTTTTGCATGCAAGTGAATTGCCTGCCTTGTTTCCCCCCAAAGCAAGCAAGCAAACAAAAAAAAAGTTTTAATCATTAATAGTTCATAAAAATAGAAGTGAACATATAAAAAACATCAGCAGGAAAATAAGTTAAATGGAGGAGAATAAGGGTTAATAAGGGGTTAAACAGGAACATTTTAATAAAAAAAGTTTTTATTTGACAGGTTGCTTTAGGCCTCATGCACACTGAATGTTTTTACAGCTGCTGTTTTTGGCTTCAAGCATTATTTTTATTTTTTTTTTCTACAGCCAGTAATCTCCCTAGCATGTTAGACTATGGGGGTTATTTATGGAAGGCGAATCCACTTTGCACTGCAACTGCACTCAAAAGTGCACTTGGAAGTGCAGTCGCTCTAAATCTAAGGTGTAGATCTGAAATGAGGGGAAGCTCTGCTGATTTTATCATCCAATCATGTGCAAGCTAAAATTATGTTTTTTATCTTCCTTGCATGTCCCCCTCAGATCTACAGCGACTTTAATTCCAAGTGCACTTTTAGTGCATTTTCAAGTGCACTTGCTGTGCAAAGTGAATTTTCCTTTAGTAAATGACCCCCTATGTGTCCATGCACACATAGGCGATTATCAGCAGTTTTTGGCAGGTGTGTCCCCTGGCTGCAAAAAAAAAACATAACTAGTGGGTTGTGAGGAGTTCTTCAGCTGTAAAAACACCCTAACTGATAAAATCTTAAACATTAAATGCGGCTATATAACGTTTTTGAGCCATAATCTTTTGTGGGAATATAGTTTTGCTAAATGCTGAAAAACTCATTCTACAGCTAACTCTTCTAGCGTTTTTATAACTTCCTGTGTGCATGAGGCCTTAAACTAACGTCATCTGCAGATCGAAGCTCATCCCTTTGATCTATAGATGAAGAAACAGAAGATGCAAAAAGAAACCATGTTTATTTTTATCTTCGTGTTTCAGCGGCTAAGCAATTTTTTTTTTTTTTTTTAATCACATTTCAGCTGTCAGTGGGGGAATGCCACTGACAGCTGAAAGAATTGAGCCTGAAAGTATTGGTGCATTTGCACGAGTACCGATACTCGTGCAAATGCTTAGTTTCGGCATCGATATCACAGAAGAGGGTGTGATAGGGTGTGTCCACCACTCTAGACCACACCTCCCTCATTACAATACTACCTTCCACCCACCTCCTATACAATCTGACTGTACAATCTCCTTTAGATCTCCCATCAAGGGCCTGCCTGATTGGATACAAATTGAATGGATTGCTCAGGTGGGTCCTCCGATTTCGTAGTTCTGGTAAATCTAAAGGAAATTGTATAGAGCTTGTACTATCGGATTACATACTGTATGGCTATCTTTATACAAGTACATAGGAGGGAATGGATGACACTTAGTTGTCAGGCCTCATTCACATCTCCACGTAGCAAACTCACATTCCCGCATGTGTAGAATGGTCTGCCCTACACACAATTGCCCCAGAAAAGCTTCCGTACTTTTTTTGGAGCGGATCATGGTGCATCACCTCAGTTTTTTTTGTGCGTTTGCACATTTTGCAGCATTTCTGAAACAAAGCTTGCATTTTTTGTGTGGTTTGCCATGCGTTCAAAAACGCAGATGTGAATGAAGCCTCATTGTTCTTGTGTAAACGCACACATTTCACTTTCCGGCCCCACTCACACCTAGAGTAGTGGGAGTACATGTTTTTTTTGTTTTGCACGTGTGTTTGGTGTGCCATTCACACCTCGATTCACACCTGGGCGTTTTCGAAATTGTGGGCAGTATCGGGACACTTTCAATACTTTTGGGTCTTTTCCATGTCCCTGGCTGCACTTTGGGGTTCTTTCTGCTGGCTCCCTATGTTGCAACTGTGTCCTGTACTGATGTAGGGGATTATGAAAGGTAACAGAGCATGCAATGTAACAGATGTAAAGAGGCCGGTGTTGTGCAAGAGAGCACCAATCGGAGGAACAGGTGGTGGGGCATCTGAGAAAAAGTCTCGTATTTTGCAGGTGGTACTTTGCTACATATTTGATGCAGTGAATTGCTTTAATGGTGCTATATGCAGGGCATATGATAGATTAACTACTTCCGTCTGCAGTACGTCATATGACGTCCTGGGCTTTGAGTGGGGCTATCTGAATGATGCCTTCAGATATCCTTTTTTGCCAGGGTTTCCCTACACCGTAAAAACAATAGCGGCCTGATTGCTTTTACAGGTGGCAGAAGGGGACCCCCCCCGCGCGCTCCCCCCCCCCCCCCCGTGCTTCAACTGGCTCTGATTTAATCCGGCGGCGGAAGTTCACCATAGAGAATACCGCGGACCAGATGGTTACCGGCAGTCTCTCTGGCCTTTGGAGGCGGGGCGCGACTTTATGATGTAGTTGTAAACACTTTCATGTATTCGACTATATCAGTCTTTCCAGGCTAGAGGAGAGATGTGGGGTCTTGTATCATGCCCTATTCCTATTACAAGGGATGTTTACATTGCTTGCAATAGTTTATTTCTTTATCGTACATCATGGGACACAGAGCCTTAAGTAATTACTTAATGGGTTATAAGCCACCTTCAGGTGATGGACGCTGGTATACCCAATCCAGGAAGTTTACTCCCTATATAACCCCTCCTCCTTCCAGGAGCACATCAGTTTTTTCGCCGGTGTCTAAGGTGTTGGTCATGAGTGAAGATGTGCTCTGAGGAGCTCCAGGAGGGATCCATGCTGGATTTAAATAGCCTCCATAGACCAGATCCATCCAAAGTGCCACTGAGGCCTAAGTGGATGGTACCTGGGGCCTCGTATCCGAAGTATGAGGTTTTTGCCTGTAACGCCTCTTTGTAGGGCTGGAGCCCGGGAACCCAGGGCTTAAGGGTCTTGCTACATTACCTAAAGCTTTCCTGGTGGGGTGTTTTACAGGTCCAAGGGAGTTGGAACCCCGATATCTAGGGACACGGTCCTTGAAGGTTTGCTAAACACAGCCCGCCATGATGGGTGAAGGTTGGATTGTCTGTTAATTTAGCAAATCCTGCGGCGGGGATAAGGTAAGGGAAGAAACTTGGGTACTAAAAACACCTATGTATTCTTTAAGGGAAAAAATGTTGTCATGCCTTAATTCTCCACTAGAAGGAGTCTATGCACATACCTTAATCTATTGTCTTAAAGCCCAGTCAGTCTCTGTGTGGCCGCAGCAGCATGTGCAAGAGGATT
The DNA here is from genome assembly GCA_037952925.1 of Lithobates clamitans. Classification (NCBI taxonomy): domain Eukaryota; kingdom Metazoa; phylum Chordata; class Amphibia; order Anura; family Ranidae; genus Lithobates; species Lithobates clamitans. The sequence goes on from JBBGZY010000449.1 coordinate 5,073,409, forward strand.
TTTCCTCTCTGGTAAAAGAAATCTGCCAAATGTTTTTCTTTCTGCCCCCTGAAGGGACCGGAGGGTTGGGGGGACATCAGTGCTGTGCCCCCCTTACATTATCCCCCCCCTCCCCCTGCGGGGGGTGCTGAGGTCCCGCTGTTCTGTTACTGCTACTATGTACGGTTTTTAAAGCCGTTTTGTTTGCTGGTCTCAGCCCCCCTCGTCTTGGGTCTGTAGACCCGAAAACACTGCGCATGAGTGCGGGAACATTTTAAATGAAAGGGGCGGATTTTTTTCAGAGGGGGCGGGGCCTAAGCGTGGTGTCGTAACTATCCACGAGGACGCACAGCAGGCTAAAACAGCCACAGCTGGGACAGTCTCTCATCGACTGGCGAGGAGGAAACTAGCAGTTTGCAACCCTCACATGTCCTGCTCTTGTGTCCAAACTGGCTTTCCTGATACAGGAAGGACACCTTTTCCCAGCACTAGCCTGAACTTTATAGCGGCTTTAAATGTCATGACTATATTTAGCGATTTACGTGCAATTGTATAGTGCCTCTGTTTTTGTGCTTAGAACTATGCCTACTAAAAGACACCACAAAGACCAAAAAGGTACTAAAGATTTCACCCCAGGTGCTAGGATCTCGAGTCGCATTTCCACGCTGTCATCCTTGCCTGAATTACCAGTTATGGCAAGCCAGGGTGAGCCATTGGCACAAATTGATGGTGCAACTGCTTCTCACATCTCAGCCCCTGTATAAATGACTGAAGGAAGGAAGATTAGCGGCTTTAATCGCATCCTCCATTCAAATGGATAGGAAATGTGCTAGATCCCCCTCTCCCACTCCAGAACCTTTGCAAGGGGAACAGTGGGCACAGGGTGAGGTGTTACTCTCAGGTGATCAAAAGGAAAAACAAACCGATGATTCCTCTGCAGAGGAAACAATGGTAGATGAACCTTTTTTCAACCTCTCAATCTGAGAAATTGTTGGTACAATCTCTTACGGAGATGGTTCATTCCACTTTAATGCTGCCCCTAGAGAAGTCTTCTGAAAGCTCGGTTTCTTCTTTGGGTTCCTTTTTAAAAACTCCTCAACCTCTGCATGCATTTCCTGCACATGCATTACTAGAACAGCTTATTTTTCCTGAATGGGCTCACCCGGATAAGCATTTTCTCCCTCCTATAAGAAATTTTCAATTCTCTATCCCCTGGAGGAGGAATTCTCCAAATAATGGAAAGTACCAGCAGTTGACGCTGTGATTTCCAGTGTGAATAAAGGCCTAACTTGTCCTGTAGACAATGCACAAATGCTTAAGGATCCAACAGATAAAAATTGGAATCCCTGTTAAAATCGACCTTTTTTCCTTGGCAGGTGCCGTTACTCAGCCTGCGGTTAAAAAATTGGTCAGCTGAAGCACCATGTAAAAACCTCCTAACTGGGTTCCCTTTTCATGGGGAGCGACTATTTGGAGAAGACTTGGACAAATATATCCAAGCAATTTCTAGTGGGAAAAGTACTCTTTTGCCAGTCAAAAGAAAGTATAAACGTCCTTCATTTAAACAGGCTCTTTCTCCTGCGCCAGGGGCTTCCGCCTCTAGGCAGTGGCGACGGCCTCCGCCTTCAGACTCTAGAGGAAAACCTCAGGGTCAGACCCAGGCTCAAAAGAAGTACTGGGGTTGGAAACCTGCAAAGCATAATCCTAAAGCCTCATCATGAAGAGGCAACCCCCCCTCGCCAAGGTGGGGGGAAGACTTCTGCAGTTTTCAGAAGTCTGCAAAGAGGGAATTGGGACAGGACAGATGAGTCATCTCCATGGTAATGCTGGGGTACAAGCTGGAATTTCGGGACTTTCCACCGTCTCATTTCCTGAGGTCAAGAGTTCCCAAAGATCCAGAGAAAACAATCTCTGTTTCAGGCACTAGACCGATTCATTTCTCAAGGGATGATCATACAGAACCCCGCGAAAGAGCAAGGTTTGGGGTTTTATTCAAACCTTTTCATGGTACCAAGAACAAATGGATGTCGGACCCATTCTAGATCTAAAAAATATCTAAATCGGTTCCTGAAGATCCGCTCCTTTCGCATGGAGACGATCAGGTCAGTAGTTTCTATGCTTCTAGGAGGAAAACTTCTGGCATCTATCGACATCATATCTGCAGCCATGTTCCTATATTTCCCGCTCACCAAAACTTTCTGCGGTTGGAGTTAGAACAGCAGCATTTCCAGTTTGTAGCCCTGCCCTTTGGGCTAGCCACAGCACCCGGGGTGTTCACAAAAGTGCTGGCCCAACCTCTAGCCAGCTTAAGGGCACAGGGCATAACCGTTGTAGCGTACCTAGATGATCTATTGCTAATAGATCAGTCGGTGGCTCGTTTGGAGCAAAGCGTACGCACTACAACCAATTATCTGAAAAGTTTGGGTTGGATTCTCAACCTAGAGAAATCTTCCTTAATACCGCTAAAAGGGCTGGAGTACTTGGGTCTGATCATAGACACAGCCCGTCAAAAGGTGTTCTTGCCTCAGGCAAAGATCAACTCCATAAGAGAGCTGGTGCGGATGGTGAGGTCAAAAGGCGATCCCTCCTTTCGCCTCTGCATGAGGTTGATAGGAACCATGGTGGCTTCCTTCGAAGTAGTTCCCTATGCCCAGTTCCATTCAAGACTGTTGCAAAACAGTATCCTGTCGACTTGGAACAAAGCAATTCAAGCTGTAGACTTGCCAATGTGGCTATCCCCAAGAGTGTCCCAAAGCCTCGCTTGGTGTTTACTAACCCAGAATCTGCTGAAAGGAAAATCCTTCAGACCAGTCATCTGGAAAGTGGTAACAATGGATGCCTGCCTTTCAGGCTGGGGAGCAGTACTATAAAAGACAACAAGAGGTGAACCATATTCTTACTTGGGCAGAAAGGAATGTTCCGTGCCTATCGGCAGTCTTCATTCTGGGAGTAGAGAATTGCCAGGCGGTCTATTTGAGTCACCAGCAGTTATTCCCAGGGGAATGGTCTCTTCACCCCGACATTTTTTGGGCTGTTTGCCAAAGATGGGGGACTCCGGATGTAGATCTTCTAGCGTCCAGGTTCAACATGAAGTTAGTCAACTTTGTGGCCAGAACAAGGAATCCAGTCGCATGAGGAACGGATGCGTTGGTGACCCCGCGGGATCAGCGAGAACTGAGAATGGCTTGGCTATTGAAACCCACATTCTGAAGAAACGTGGGCTTTCCGGGTCAGTTGTCTCTACCCTGATTTAATGCAAGGAAGCCAGCTTCCAGAACTATATATTATAGGGTCTGGAGGGCTTATGTTTCCTGGTGTGAATCCAAGGGTTGGCACCCTCGGAGATATATCATAGGCATAATTCTTGCCTTTCTACAATTAGGGGTAGAAATAAAATTGGCCTTGAGTACTATTAAAGGCCAAGTCTCCGCTTTATCGGTCTTATTTCAAAGACCACTTGCTGCACATTCTTTAGTCCGGGGTTTTATGCAAGGGGTGACGCGGCTTAATCCGCCCTTGAACCCTTGGGACTTGAACTTAGTTTTGTCTGTGTTACAAAAACAGCCATTTGAACCGATACAACATATTCCCCTAGTCCTTCTGACAAGGAAGTTGGTCTTTTTGGTTGCTATATCCTCAGCAAGGAGGGTTTCGGAATTGGCTGCTCTTTCTTGTAAAGAGCCATATTTGATTTTTCATGAGGACAGAGTGGTGTTGCGCCCTCGTCCCAGGTTTTTTACCAAAAGTGGTCCCAGGTTTCCACCTGAACCTAGATATTGTCCTGCCATCGTTTTTCCAAAACCATGTTCCAGGGAAGAGAAGTCACTACATTGTCTTGATGTGGTGAGAGCAGTGAAAATCTATTTAAAGGCAAATGCTCAGATTCGTAAGACTGATGTCTTATTTATTCTGCCAGAGGGTCCTAAGAAAGGACAGGCAGCATCGAAATCCACTGTCGCTAAGTGGATTCGGCAAGTTATAATTCAAACTTATGATTTAAGGGGTAAGATCCCCCCCCCTTTTCAAGTTAAGGCGCACTCTACCAGGGTTGTTAGTGCTTCTTGGGCAGTGCGTCATCAGGCCTCCATGGCTCAGATCTGTAAGGCCGCAACTTGGTCTTCAGTGCATACATTCATAACATTTTATCAGGTGGATGTAAGGAGGTATGAGGATATCGCCTTTGGGCGCAGTGTGCTGCAGGCAGCAGTATAGGTCCCCAAGTCTGGGGGTACCCTCCGGGTTGTGTCTCCCTCCCCTCAAGTAGCATTGCTATGGGACATCCCATTAAGTAATTACTTAAGGCTCTGTGTCCCATGATGTACCATAAAGAAAATAGGATTTTTATAACAGCTTGCCTGTAAAATCCTTTTCTTGGAGTACATCTTATCACTTTTATTCCTTAAAGTTTAAAGGGAAAGTGTAAAAATGTAAATGAACAATAAGGAAATTTTATTTATTTTTTTAAATTTAAAGCGCCCCCCTCCCCACTTGCTCGCACGCAGAAGCAAAGGCATAATTATGTTGCGCCCACATATGTAAACGGCATTCAAACTACACATGTGAGGTATCGTCAGGAACGTTAGAGCAACAATTCTATCTCAAGACCTCCTCTAAACAGGTAACCTGTAAAAAAAAAAAAGTAAGCGTTGCCTATGGAGATTAAGTACCGAAGTTTGCCGTCGTTCCACAAGTGTGTGAAATTTTAAAGTGACATGTTGGGTACCTATTTACTCGGGGTAAATCATCTTTCACATTACACAAAAAAAAAAATTGGGCTAACTTTTAGTGTGGGTTTTTTTTGTTTTTTTCCCCAAAAAACTAATATATTATATTATATTATATTATATTATATTATATTATATTATATTATATTATTTGTTTATTTAATGTCATGTGACAGTTTCATAGATGGCACTGAAATGCAGCAATAAATGACATGAGAGGAAATGATTTATTTTGCAATGCTATGCTGCGATGCCCATCTTGGTACACCTTGCATTCGGCCACAGTAAGCAGCAGCACATCTTGTTACACCCAACCCAAACTATATGGGCTGGGTGTAACAAGATGTCCACTGGTGGCTTACTGTGGCTGAGTGCAGGGTGTACCAAGATGGGCGTCGATATGTTCAACCGCTAACGGCGACCGAATGTGACGGCTCCGGTCACCCATCCTGATGGAAAGTGCGGCTGCGACCCACACCCCTGCCAGATTACCTAGTTCCACTGCTGAGGACTCTCTTTATGCTCAGGCCGCTGACTCTGCCCACTGACTCCACACGCTGACTTCCAGTTGCGCGAAGCCTCTGACTCTGCCCGCCTCTCCCAGGTATCAGATCAAGCATCGGGAGCATTTGTACAAGTACTCGCACAAATGTTCGGTATTGGTCCTGATACTAGTATCGGGACAACCCTATACATAATGTATATGTTTGGGGGTTCTGAGTAATTTTCTAGCAAACAAATGATTATTTTTACATGTAGGAGAGGAGTGCCAGAATTGGCCCATTATGGAAGTGGTAAATTGGGCCACTCTTCTCAGGCTCTGACATTTTTAAAGGAATTCTTTCAAAAAAAAAGGTTTCCCTGACACAGACAGCTAGAATGGTAGAATACAGCCTCCAATACCTTGCTTTTATGGCTGAATTCTGAGCCTTTCTGACAGGTAAAGCTCCAACACTTCTATGGTGTGTCAGGGCGTCTTGCTACAACCTCTCTTATTGGCCCATTAATGGTTTGTCTTGCTGACTGGTAGCAATGTTCATGGGCAGGATGGAGCGGGCAAGCTTCATCACGAACAGGACAGGTCAGAACAGTCGGGATTCTGCCTTAACAGCAGCATATTAGAGGGTGCTACAGATATGTGCAGACACCTCCTAGGTACTTGCAGCGGGTTTGTTCTTTTTGCTTTAATTGAAAAGAAGAAAACCTTGATCAAAATTTGTCAAAGATTTTAGGAGTATAATACCTTGTCATGTTTCATTTCTTTAACTGTGTTATGTTCCTGTAGGTTCGGATGTTGGCTGATCCCACTGGGAAATTCGTCAAGGTAATTGCTGTGTATCCTAGCAGTAATAATCACAACATACTCTGTATCTTTCTTTACCATGTGAAAGCTAACTGCAGAGTTTATAATGTAACTTCATTTGCTTTGTACACTTGTCACCCCAGCATTTCATTTTCCTGATATGTGCCTGCTGTACTATGTATATAATTTGTATTGCTTCCTTTGTGTAAAATCTCTGACAGTCCCTTGTCTTTCCTATTAAAACTGACCACGCTAAACAGGGGAACACACAGTGGTCAGTTCTCTAGCTAGCCTGTTCTCCTCCAATGATCAGACTTGTCCTGACACACCCCTTCTGCACAGGCTTTCACTGGGAAGCTCAAATGTTTTGCCTTTTATTTTAGTTTTTAATGGAATGGCTTGTTTTACAATTTTGATCGTTTTACAATCAATTTAAAGAAGAAATGCAGTCTGCTCATATAATTTGTAATAAAAACATCTTTGCCATTCTGAAGCTTCCCTCCAACCACTTTGCATATTTTATATATACTGTGATTCTGTATTTGCCAAATATGCTGCAGAAATCTCCCTCCACTGAGTCTGGCTGTAGCCATTTTAACTGTGGGCAGCTGCTGCCTGTTCACTTCCTGGATTTACACAGACACACAGAGGCACACCTCCCAGCTCTGCAGCTCTCATTGGCCCTCTTATGATTCATCCACCTTTGTTTTCAGATTTATCAAAACCATATAATATAAGGTCAAACCTTTAAGAGTTTCAATTTGTATGCAGTCAGGCAGGCCCTTGCACTACATGGTTTTGGTAAATCTGAAGACAAAAATCTGCAGAAAATCTAATGGTGTGTATGGGGCCTTAGAACGTTCGACTAACAGGGGAAATGCCATGAGGGAGATCTCTGCACTGTACTGTCTATGCAGAATCTTTTGTAAACAACCAAATGAATTGGGTGTTCAGCTGAACAAACCTCACGTTTCAGCATAAAGCAAAACCTTTAGCATTGTTATTTGTCACTGCTAAATGTCACTGCTTCGTCATCCTTTGTTAACAACAAGCACCCACTGACATCCTAAAAGCCAGTAACTCAACATTCTTAAAATGAAAAGTTTTGAACAAACTTTTACTATGGTGTGGCCCACTTTCATCAAGCTTTAGCAGGTATGGCGTTGTGTTGTCTAACTATATATTTTTCTGTTTTCAGGCTGCTGGATTAGGTTTGGACAAACCAGAGCTGCTCGATCTCTTTGGGAACCAAAGGTGCAAGAGGTGAGCCCTTGCTGCCTGATGCAGACCTTCCTTTGCCTTGTTCACAACTTCTTCTTCCTTCTTTTTCCATTCCAGCAGTTAACTCCAGTGTTATCAATAGATGATAATATTTATTCTGTTGATAAAAATTGCAGTTCACACTTTACATAGTTACATAGTAGGTGAGGTTGAAAAAAGACACAAGTCCGTCAAGTCCAACCTATGTGTGTGATTATGTGTCAGTATTACCTTACATATCCCTGTATGTTGCAGTCGTTCAGGTGCTTATCTAATAGTTTCTTGAAGCTATCAATGCTCCCCCCGCTGAGACCACCGCCTGTGGAAGGGAATTCCACATCCTTACCGCTCTTACAGTAAAGAACCCTATACGTAGTTTAAGGTTAAACCTCTTTTCTTCTAATTGTAATGAGTGGCCCTGAGTCTTATTAAACTCTCTTCTGCGAAAAAGTTTTATCCCTATTGTGGGGTCACCAGTACAGTATTTGTAAATTGAAATCATATCCCCTCTCAAGCGTCTCTTCTCCAGAGAGAATAAGTTCAGTGCTAGCAACCTTTCCTCATAACTAAGATCCTCCAGACCCTTTATTAGCTTTGTTGCCCTTCTTTGTACTCGCTCCATTTCCAGTACATCCTTCCTGAGGACTGGTGCCCAGAACTGGACAGCATACTCCAGGTGCGGCCGGACCAGAGTCTTGTAGAGCGGGAGAATTATCGTTTTATCTCTGGAGTTGATCCCCCTTTTAATGCATGCCAATATTCTGTTTGCCTTATTAGCAGCAGCTTGGCATTGCATGCCATTGCTGAGCCTATCATCTACTAGGACCCCCAGGTCCTTTTCCATCCTAGCTTCCCCCAGAGGTTCTCCCCCCAGTGTATAGATTGCATTCATATTTTTGCCACCCAAATGCATTATTTTACATTTTTCTACATTGAACCTCATTTGCCATGTAGTCGCCCACCCCATTAATTTGTTTAGGTCTTTTTGCAAGGTTTCCACATCCTGCGGAGAAGTTATTGCCCTGCTTAGCTTAGTATCGTCTGCAAATACAGAGATTGAACTGTTTATCCCATCCTCCAGGTCGTTTATGAACAAATTAAATAGGATTGGTTTATAAACTGATTTAACAGCTTATGCTTTTTCTTTTTAAAGTTTTAATTTTATTCCTTTATATATTATTATTATTATTATTATTATTATTATTATTATTATTATTATTTTTTATTTTTTTTAACTTGCTGAATGTAACCCTATTCACACCTGAGCGTTTTGTAGCTTGAAGCCTGAAGCTACAAAACGCTCGAGGGGAAAAAAAAAAATCAATTCTCTATCGAGATGGTTTACATCTCCACTCAAACCCCTGAAGCCAGAAGCTCCAAAATGCCAGCTCAAACAAGTTCTGGAACTTTTTTTTTTTAGACAGATTACAGCCATTTTTCTGCTTTTTACATTGGTGACCTTTTGACCTGTACAAAATCGTGGCCAAAGCGTGGAAAAATTGCACGACTTCCTGCCTGAAAACGCTACGTTCAGGTGTGAATGGAGCCCAAGGCCCCTTTCACATGGGTGATCTGATCAGGTCCACCTGTCTGTTTTTCAGGCAGACCTGATTGGAAGGTCTATGCACTCCTATGGACAGGCAGGTGTAAATAGACTTGTGACTGTTTTTATTCAGCTACCACTTGGGTCCGATTCAGTCCACAAAAAAAAAAAAAATGGAAGGGGATCTGCCCTCTTTCATTTAGGCAGATCAGAGGGTAGTCAGGCGTAAATGGACAGCGGAGTCTGTTTACTTCCAGCCGCCCACAAAGCTGAACCAGTTCTGTCTGTGTCCTCTCTACAGAAACTGAATGAACACAAATGTGTCATCCGTCTGCTCTGCTCAGACCAGCAGGGGCTCTGTGAGCTGATCCCTTGCTGATCGGAATGGAATTTGCCCCATGTGAAAGGAGCCTACCCGCTGCAGGATGTGATCATTGACTGTTATAGTAAATAGCTGATCAGAAACCAATTGGTGGTTCCTGATCCTTCGCCTGACACCAGCACGGTCAGTGACAACTTGGTCTCAAGTTCCAAAATGGAATGTTGGTTAACATTTTCCTGTAGCACGTGGCATTGTCCTGAAGACCAATATTCTACAGACTGTGGATGCTTGACAGTAGGACAAATTGGTAGACCACACAAAACAACCCTGTATTTTTATATAAGCAGTCTTCAGTGGTCTAATAGAGAAACCATAGCCTAGATGGGTACAGTCAATCCACAGTAGCAGACTCAAAACAATATATACACCACCCATTTTTGGTAGCCTAGTGGAATAATTACTTTTATAGCCAATTTTTGGGGCCTACTTCTATAGCCAATCTCTGAAAGTCCAGTGAAGTGATTTTGCTGGATGCTCCAACACTGAAATCTCCCTTTCATATTTTTTCTTCATTCTGACCTTGTCCACTTGGGAGTATTGAGTATTCCGGCAACTCCTCCTGTTGCATTCTCCTTAAGCGCTGGTTCACACTGCTGCGTAGTGCAAGATCGCATGTGAATCGCACTGCAGTGCAAATCGCATGCCATGTCCGTGCGATGCAAATTCAGCCATACAGTTAGTATGGCTGAATTTGCATCGCATTCGGACCAAACTCACACAGGATCCTTTTTTTGGTCAGCAGAAGAACCGGATCACATGGGTGTTCACACCCTTGCGGATTCCTGTCCGAATTTGCAGATCGCACTGCGATATGCAAACTGATTTGGGGGTGTCATTCACTTTCAATTGACACTCCCAGCAGTTCGGATAGGGCAGTGTGAAGTCTTGCAGGGAGACATGCGATGCGGGAACCCACAGTGGATTCACAGGGTTTCTGCATTGCAGCAGTGTGAACCGGCCCTAATACAAAATCAAATGAGAGTGGGAATTCTTCATCCTGGCCAGAAAAGTTGCACAGACCCATGAACTCAAGCACAGGGATCTCACCAAAAGTGTACCAAAGAGCTATAAGAAATTGTTAATCAATCGGTAAAACTCTACCATATCTACTAGAAGAAATGTAAAAATCTGTTTTCAGTGGACTGACCCGCTGGGTTGAATGAAAAAAAAATGATAGTGTGCATTTGGTTTTAGTGACCACTCGCTTTGTTTGTTGTAATATTGTATCTATCTCACAAGGAAAGGGGGAGTGCAGTGATCTTTAGATAAAATAAAGAGAATACCTGTAAATGTCACACTTAAACATAGCATGTGCATATTTAAAAGAAGTATGGGTTTGGGGTTTTTTCCTAGGTGGATGCAGCATTGGTCCGATGATGCATCTGTCCCCCAGCGCCTCTACGCTGAGAACTGAGCGATCGAACATCGCAGATGGCTCAGTTTTCACAGCTCCACCGAGCAGAGAGCTGCTGACTATTAACCAGCAGCTCTCCGCTCTGCTCCTCCACGCTTACTGGAGCGCTGAGCTGTGGAGGGGGCGGAGCGGCCGGCTCAGGATCTCAACGGCTCGCTGAGAGGTCGAGCTGGGTGTCATTCTAGGCACCTGGCAGATCCAGGCTTTATTGTCACAATGACGCGGTGCCTGGACTGATATTCGTGACGTCAGCAGAGTGGACTTCAGACCGCTCTCTGCTGAAAACGGGTCACAGGAGTGCAAAACTAATTGCACTCCTTTGATCCAGAGAAGCTCAGCCAAACGAGCTCAGGCTGGACTTCTCCTTTTTAACCACTTGCCGACCGCCGCACACCGATGTACGTCCAAAGTTTGGCAGATATTGTTATGGCAGCAGCTAGCTGCCATAACCCTGGTATCTGTTTTCATGCGGCGGTTGGCTTTCAGATAAAAGTGATCCCCCCCGCCGCGATCCAGTGCCCTCCGCCGCTTACCGGAGTCGGCGGTAGCGGCGGAGGCGATCGCGTCTGTCCCCTTGTTGTGCCTGGAGACGAGTGAGGGGAAGATGGCGCCCACTCCATGACACGGCAGGGCGGAAGCGACGTCAAAACGTCATTTCCGCCCATACGTCTTAAAAGGCACTTTTTTTTTTCATTTACTTTTTTTTTTTTTTTTTTTTTTATTGCATTTTAGATTTTAGTGTAAATATGAGATCTGAGGTCTTTTTGACCCCAGATATCATATTTAAGAGGTCCTGTCGTGCTTTTTTTTTCTTTTACAAGGGATGTTTACATTCCTTGTAATAGGAATAAAAGTGACACAATTGGTTTTTTTTTTAAACAGTGTAAAAATAAATAAAACCATGTAAAATAAATAGGAAACACTAAAAAAAATAATTTTTTTTTAAACATTTGAGGTATCGCCGCAATCATTAGAGCAAGAGCAATAATTCTAGCCCTAGACCTCCTCTGTAACGCAAAACATGCAACCTGTAGAATTTTTTTAAACGTCACCTATGGGGATTTTTGAGGGTAAAAGTTTGACGCCATTCCACGAGCGGGCGCAATTTTGAAGCGTGACATGTTGGGTGTCAATTTACTCGGCGTAACATTATCTTTCACAATATAAAAAAAAATTGGGCTAATTTTACTGTTGTCTTATTTTTTTAATTCCAAAAAAAGCACGCTTGTAAGACCGCTGCTCAAATACGGTGTAAAAAAAGTATTGCAATGACCGCCATTTTATTCTCTAGGGTGTTAGATGTGTTTGGGGGTTCTAAGTAATTTTCTAGCAAAAAAAACTTTTTTAAACATGTAAACACCTAAATTCCAAAACAAGGCTGGTCCTTAAGTGGTTAAAGCTGAACTCCAGGCTGGCTTACAAAATAAAATGTCTCCTCCCAGCATATTCAGGATTTATTGTTCATTTTTGTCTGGGGGGGGGTCTAATAGAGTAACGCCTAATCCATAGTCCTGTGGCAGGTTGTCTTTTCTCTCCTGCCCTGAAATGTTGATAGCCTTTGTCACTGTATACTATGCAGGACCAAAGCCGGTGCTAGACTATTGTGCCCTAGGCAAGACCAGCTACGTGGCCCCCCCCCCCCCCAAAAAAGACTTCTATACCTCTAAAATATCATTTCTATACGGTATAGAAAGGCCGCAAAATAGTCTTGCACCGGCCCTGTCTATACCCCCCTGTGATGTTTGTTGCCCCCTCATTTGAACTGCTGGACACAGCGAGCATAGTTGCCAGCATTTAAACATTTTCTTTAGAGGACTGGCAGCAGGAGATGGGGCGACAGCAGGGCAGAGGGCTGGGTGAGAGAAGGGGACTGGGCAACAGCAGAGGGCTGGGCGACAGCAGGGCAGAGGGCTGGGTGAGAGCAGGGGACTGGGCAACAGCAGAGGGCTGGGCGACAGCAGGGCAGAGGGCTGGGTGAGAGCAGGGGACTGGGCAACAGCAGAGGGCTGGGCGACAGCAGGACAGAGGGCTGGGTGAGAACAGGGGACTGGGCAGCAGCAGAGGGCTGGGCGACAGCAGGGCAGAGGGCTGGGTGAGAGCAGGGGACTGGGCAGCAGCAGAGGGCTGGGCGACAGCAGGGCAGAGGGCTGGGAGAAATTGTGTTGAAACCTGCTGTGCCTAATATCTCAGTCAAGGACAGTGCTACAGGAAAAAACAGATACCATCTTGATCTTTGTCAACTAACAGCACTTTTTTACTTCTATGTAAAAGTCTAAAGATGGAAGTAATAAAGTTGACAAAGATCAAGATGGTACCTGTTTTTTCCTATAGCGCTGTCTTAACTGACATATTGGGCAGAGCAGTTTTCAGCACAATTTCTCCCAGTCCAGTGGCTGCATAAAAAAACAAAACCGCATTTTGCGAGCCTTTTTTATTTTATTTTATTTATTTATTTTTTTACCTCCATGTTGCTCTGCCCAGAAGGACTGTGCGATCATCCCTGAGGCTTGCCGCTCCGCCCTCATTCCCCAGTGACAGGTGGGATCCCCCCTTGGCTGGCCACACCCTCTCACGAGTCCCAACCAGTGACAATGAAGGAGGCAGGCCAGCTCCTCTACATCAATCGGAGCCCTGAGCCGCCGAACAGCTTTGCAGCTGGGGGAGCCGGGGGAAGGATCTGTCAGTGTACTGCATGTGATGGTTTCCTCCCCACGCCCCTGCACGATCCCCAACAGACATTCCCTCCTCCTACACTGGGACAGCGGCTCCAGAGGTTATATCCAGCGAGGATGAGGAGGTGACAGGCCATGGCAGCGCCCTAGGTGGCAGGGCGCCCTAGTCTGCCTAGTGGTAGCGCTGGCCCTGTGCAGGAGCAGCGAGGACCATAAACTATCTGATGCTTGCTAGTCCTGCTTTAAGGCAGACCACGAGAAAATGGTGTTAGACTTGCTGATTCACGTGTTAATTGTTTTGTTTTTGTTTTTTGTTTTTTTTTTGTTTTTCAGGTTTTCTCTGATAGTTGAAGGTGGGAAGGTGAAAGCCATTAATGTGGAGGAAGATGGGACCGGTCTGACCTGCAGTCTGGCTGGAAACATATTATCTCAACTCTAAGCTGCCAATCTGCATACACATAATAATGTCACTGTTCGTAGAAATATAGCAATGCTGAAAAGTTAGTATCGGGACTGGTTGTATAAATTACCATAATTGCATATTAAAGGCAATAGCAAATGTTTCTCCTGAGCAAAGCTGTTTTTATTTGTCCATGTTTTAAATTGAAACGAAAATAAGTGCAGCGCAAATGATACTATTAAAAGAGTCCATAAGTCAAGGAAACAGAAATCCCCTGTGGTAAGATAATTCTTCTTGGTGAAACAGCGATCCTCTCCACTCACACACATATAGAATGCTTACCAGATGGGATGGACCTCCTAAATTACAGGAGGTCATACGGGCATAAACTCCTAAGACACTGGATGGACACGACACGGATACTCTGGTTATCCTCAATAATTCCCAGCAAATACCTCTTGATTGCGGCAATAGGACAGGTGGACTTCCAATGCAATGTAGCAGTCCCCAAAGAAAAAAGGAAGGATACAAAAGAGCAGTCTGTATAATTCAACCGTAGGACCGTTTATTAAAAAAAATATAAGTAAACCACTTAAACGCACTGGTACAGCAGCAGGTTAAGAACAGACTGTTCATGTCCGAACAGCTGTGAGATGGCAGCGGGTGACGTCAGAGCGAAAACTCCACCCCAGTACGCGGCGTTACGTCCACAGGACTTCGTCAGCGAGGGACTTAAATGTTTACTCAACAGATTATATTAGATTTGAGGTTGTAGGTGTAGCCATTTTTGTATTTACAGTTTTCAGACAGCACTGTCAATAATACTTTTTTTTTTTTTTAAACTTTAAGGGCCAGTTCACACCACAATTTCTGCATTCCAGATGTGTTTTTGCATTCACAATTTTCCCCTCTTTTTGTCTTCATGACATGTGTATATATATATATATATATATATATATATATATATATATATATATATATATATATATATATATATATATATATATATATATATATATATATATATATTAAAATATATGCTTTCCCGTGCATTCCATTGCATTTTTGATGTGTTTCAGATTCGTTCTATACAGAAAAATGTTCTACTTTTGTTGGCTGCACTGGAACGCACTGCACTGGTGTGGACTAGGGCTATTGGAATACATTTAAAAACACTGTGCATGTGTTTTTGATGCAGATTAAAAATGCACTGGACTGCATCTGGTGTAAACCAGCCCTAAAGCAAAATCCATATAATCAAACCTTAAGGAACTTAGGCTTTTATTGGTACAAGTGTTGCTGGAGTTTGTATCAAATGGCTTCTAAAATACAACTGCAGTCAGTAATGCAGACAATTCAAGAAAGTTTGGTGCAATTTTTTTCTATACTTGTAGAACAGTCAGTGACACAAAAGCTTACATGTGTTGGTGGCAGTGCACCCACCTAATCAGGGCTGGTATGGGGGAAAAAAAAGGCTAAATGTTTTTGCTAAGTAATAATCTTCTCAGGGAAATCTTCATGCAAATATGAACAGTCTCTGTAGTGGGCCCTGATGTCTCATTATAACAAGAGGCAGTCTCTGTAGAGCAGGGATATGCAATTAGCGGACCTCCAGCTGTTGCAAAACTACAAGTCCCATCATGCCTCTGCCTCTGGGTGTCATGCTTGTGGTTGTCAGAGTTATGCTATGCCTCATGAGACTTGTAGTTCTGCAACAGCTGCAGGTCTGCTATTTGCATATCCCTGCTGTAGAGAATAAATAAAGCTAAACAAATTCACTTATACAATGTGCAGAACCACTTCATTAACTATCCTCCTGCTATATAAAAAGAAAAAATAAACCACAATATCCAGTGTTTTTGGTAAATATGTTAAAAAGTCACACTACTTTTCCACAGTGTGTTGTGGGGAAAATTGTGTAATTGGCTACAAAATAATATCTATTTCTTCAAGACAAATGCAACATAATTTTGTCTTTTTTGTAATCTTTTCCTGAATCCATATATAAAACTGGAACACCCAGAATCTGGTGGAGCTGTGCATGGTAGCCAACCAGCTTAAGCTTGTTCAGTTAAGCTTTCACAATAAAACCTGATTGGTTTCTATGCAGAGCTGCACCAGATTTTTACTCTACAATTTTAGTAACCTAGGTCAAAAAAGCGCTTCACAACAGAAATTTGCCCCATGTTTCTTTCTCTGTCTTTTTTTTTTTTTTTTTTGTATCCCAAGTGCTGCAATTAAAGTTAAAAACAAATATCCACATACCATAACCCTTGTATGATATTTGAATTGTTTTAAAATGTATACAAAATGTACACTCGCATAAGATTGTGCTACTGTCTGCATCAAATATATACCGTATATACTCGAGTATAAGTCGAGTTTTTCAGCACATTTTTTTTGTGCTGAAAGTGCCCCCCCTCGGCTTATACTCGAGTCAAGCACTTTTCTGCAGCAAAAAATTTCATTTTACGAACCAACTTTGGGGCCCCGTATCTCAGGGCCACTTGGTGCTAGGAACCCCAAATTTGGTGTGCAAACCCAGTGGAACTGGTACCATAACATATCCACAGATGGAGTTCCTAGCACCAAGTGGCCCCGAGATACGGGGCCCCAAAGCCAGTTCGGAAAATGTCATTCTCTGCTGCAGAAAAGTGCTTGACATTTTCTGAACCGAATTTGGGGCCCCGTATCCCAGGGCCACTTAGTGCTAGGGACCCCAAATTTGGTGTGCAAACCCGGTGGAACTGGTACCATAACATATCCAAAGATGGAGTTCCTAGCACCAAGTGGCCACGAGATACGGGGCCCCAAAGCCGGTTCAGAAAATGTCATTCTCTGCTACAGAAAAGTGCTTGACATTTTCTGAACCGATTTTTGGGGCCCTGTATCTCAGGGCCACTTGGTTCTATAAACCCCAGCTTTGGATGTTTTATGGTGCTAGTTCCACTGGGTTTGCACACCAAATTTGGGGTTCTTAGCACTAAGTGGCCCCAAGATACGGGGCCCCAAATTCGGTCAACTGTGTCCATCTGCAGCAATGTCATTTTGGGACCCTTTGGGTTCAGAGACCCCAAATTTTGGCTGCAGCTAGGGGGCATCTAGGAACCCTTAACTACCTAGTTTGAAGTTCGGGGGACCTATGGCTGCAAATGGGCACAGTGAGGCATGCAAATGGGCACAGTGAGGCTGCAAATGGGCATTGTTAACCCTCTTTTTCACTTACAGTAGCTGTGCATTTCTCACCCTCGTCTTATACTCGGGTCAATAAGTTTTACCCATTTTTTTTTTTTTGTGGTAAATTAGGGCTTCGACCATACTCGGAACGACTTATACTTGAGTATATACGGTATATGTAAAACCCATAGAGTTCTGGCAAACTGGTCTGTACCTGTCACCTGTGGACTTTCTCAAAGGGTTGAGAACCTCAAGCACATGGCTCTGGTTATAACTGCACTCTAGTACAGGAAATGTTTTTCAAAACAATTGCTCGTACATCTCCTTATTAATACATACATGCGCAAACAATATATAAAAAAGATAAAATCTCTCTATATAAAATTCCTATTTAAATAGATGCACTGCAAAATAAAGTTATACCATACATTTTACCAATTAGGCCTAATTCAGATGGGTGCTGACACCTGTAGTCTGTAAATGGGCACTTTGTTTTATGCGGCTTAAGGTGCTGTGTGCAAGTAGCTCTTTCATATCTATTGGGATGCAGTGGCTGCACAGACATAGCTGCTTGTCCCAATGTGACAGTGGTTGGGGTGAGCACTGAATGCAGACAGTCTGGGTGGCTGAAGACGCATAAGGAGCTCATTCAAGAACTACAGGTGACAGCGCCCTTCTGAATGAGCCTTCCACTCAACATATATTTGATATAATGAATAAAGGAATATATATAACTCCCTGGTTTCAACTTATTTACCTGTCATTGATAAGCAGTCCATATCTGTCAGAGTTTAACTGCCTGCCTGTACCGGCGTTAGGGCAAGACAGATACACAGTCTGCAGGACTGTGGCATAAGGCCTGGTTCACACCGATGCAGTTTGCATATTCCAGGTGCATTTTGCATTTTTCAATGCACGTTTTTGATCCATTGAAGTCTATGGAACCAAAAACCCCAGAAAAAAAGTCCCTGGCCCTTTCCATAAAATGCGCAGATGTGAACTTGACCCTTTGGAAACCATGTTAAATGGACTGTAGTGTGTTTCTGCAAAACTGAAAACACACTTAAAAATGCATAAGTGTGAACCAGGCCTCACACCCACGATCTGCTGATTGTGTGTGCACTGCTTTACAGGTCCCCAACAAAAGAAAATACATTTAAAAAAAAAATAATAATTTTTACCTGCAAAAAAATGTGCTTTTATTTTTTTGTAAAAGTGAGCTTCTCCTTTTTTAAGGTCCTTTTTTCCTTGACAGGTCCCACCATGCATGCAACCTGTAGCTGCATCCATGGCTGTTTGCCAGACACTTGGCGGTTGATTTACTAAAACTGGAGAGTGCAAAATCTGGCGCAGCTTTGCATAGAAAATGGGGCAAAGTTTTGTTTTGTTTTTTTTTTGTTTTGTTTTTTTTTAATGCTAGTGTGCTTAGGTGGGGTACAAAAATAGTTGCAGATTACATCCATCATTGAATACCATAATCCACTGGAACCCTTGGAATAGGGTGCAGGATGTATGATCTATGTTGTGTCCAGTCTCTTCTCCATGAGAGTGCTGGGCTTGATGGTGGCCTCCTTTTAAGGCTGTCCCATACACTCCGTTTTCACTGCAGACAAATGGGCACAGTCATTGGATCATTCCATGTGGTCAAACACAAGTCCAGGAGAGCCCTGAAGTGGTGGCTGTAAGTCCAGAACCAGGGAAGTCCGCACCTTCTGCACTACTGGGAGAAAGTACAACTGCCATCAACCTGTCCAGCTGGGGAGAAGTCCTGGATGCCCAGCAAGTCCAACCAATGTGGCTGTAGGAAGAAGCCCAACTGCTGGCTGTTAATGCCCAGATCCTGAACGACAGGGGTCTTTCAGAATCCATGATCCCCACCATGTTGTAGGTTAGAAAGTCACCTATCTCTAAGGTTTACCACTTTGCCTAGAAAGTATGGAGAGGAAGCTTTCCCTCTAGGAAGTACTCTGTGGGATGAGTTTTATTGTTTTATCAGTCTGGCTTGGGTAAGTCTTTCCACCTGAGGGAGGTAAGGGTCATGTTTCCATCTTGGGTCAATTTTCCAAAGACCGCCAGCTCTCAGTCTGGTTTTGTTGGTTCTTTAAAGTAGAACAATAGGCTGAACTTTTCATTTTAGAATGAGCAAGGGAGGGTTATAACCCCTGTCAGATTTTATTTTGCCATTTGTGTCCCATTGTGGAGATTTTCCTTTACTTCCTGTTTTGTAGCCAAATCGGAAGTGAGAGGAAATCCCTGCAAATTACAGGAATTTCTTGGGAACCCCCAGGTCATCAGAACTGGTGTCCCCATTGGAAGATTTCCCCTCTATTACTTTTTTGGGAACAACTCAAAATGTGGGATTTTCTTTTACTTTCAATGATAATAGTAAATCGGACCAAGAGAGAGTGAATCTCCCTAAAGAGTGGCACATACAGCAATAAAACCTGAATGTTCAAATCCCTCTCCACTCTGTCCAAAATTTAAAAAAAGAGTTTTGCCTTTAGTTATACTTTAATCAGGGCTCAAAATTTCAAGCCCTGAGCTACTAGCCAGGCTTTAAGTGTTACTCGCCACCAGTTGCCCCATCCAACTTCTACCCTGCTCCGCTTCTAAACATTCCCTCATAAATTCTCTCATGAAATTAAACTGTTAGGCCTCTTTCACATGAACAATCCATTCAGGTCCGCCTGTCAGTTTTTTAGGCGGACCTGAACGGACGCTCCATAGACCTCTGACATGTCACCGCTGACATCCGATCCGCTCCGATCCAAAAAAGTGTAACGGAGGAAAAACCTACTTTTCCATCCGTCTGCGGATCGGATCGGGTGACGACGGACTCTATGGTCCGTCATCATCCGATCCCCCATAGGGGAGAGCGGCGCTCTGACAGGTCCATCGCTGCACACAGTGTGCAGCGACGGACCTGTCATCTGCCTGCTCAGCGGTGAGCGACGGAGCGATCCCCCGCTGAGCAGATCGGGCTCCATACACGGACACGTCTGTGTGAAAGAGCCCTTAAATGTTTTATGCAGAATTAATTTACAAAAATAAATATTAACGCCAACAACCTTCTCAGTGCCGATCAATGCAGTCTACCAGTGCCCATGTATGGAGCCTCATGGGAGCTGACTCTCCTTCCAGCGATTTGGCCAGGAAACTGGGGAAGGGAAAAGAAAGGAAGAGGAGAGCCGGCCAGATCACACAGAGAGGGGATCTCCGCTGTCAAACAAAGTCCCGCCTCCTGGACTGACTTCTATGATAGACATCACACTACTTAAATTTCCCAGCATTTGGACCAGTGTGCTGTATTTCATAGGAACCGGTCCAGGAGGCAGAAATTAGTTTGACAGCGGAAATCCTCTCTCTGTGTGATCTGGCTGGCTCTTCTCTCCCTTCCCCACATAATTGGCTCCCATTCAACCCCGCCTGCCGGAAGTACTTGCCCCCATCCCCACCCTTCCGATACAGCTCCTCACTCGCCCTCAGGTAATTTCCACTTGCCAAATGTGAGCAGGTGAGTGGAAATTTTGAGGGCTGCTTTAAAGATGAATTCCAGGTATGGTATATTTTTACATAGTTACATTGTAACTATATACATACATACTTGGCTGATGCCCCTGGGTGCTGAAAATCACTGAAATAGACACAGCTGGTCCAGTGCACTAGTTTTTGGGTCCTGTGCTGAGCGGCCGGCCTGATGCATTCTAAACATAGGAGGTCAACCGCTCTGCATGGATGCCATTCAGAGAATGCTTTAAGTTTTCTGAATTTATTCAAAGTGTACTCTGGATGAGATGGAGAGTTGGGAGCATGATTTCACTGTCCCGCCTCTCTACCCCATCCAATCAGAGAATGCTTTGTGCTCACAGGAGGGACAGACTGCCTCTCAGTCCACAATTGCTAGGTGGAGTTGGTAACTCATTTTTTAGGAAAGCCACCACCACCCCATTTCCTGTAAAATCTCACTGCAACTGAAGCTTCATAGGTCTGTAATGCCTCGTTTCCACTGAGCGGTTCGGTTCGGTACGCTATTTTGGGTGTTTCCATTATGAAAGCGGCCCATACAACCCAACCGAACCGTTCCATTCAGGGTCCTGCTTCAGATGTGGGGCCATAGAAAATGGAACGGTTCGTTTAGGGCGGAGCTACGATACATTACACTGATTGGTGGACATGTGACGCCATGACGGCATTTTGTCTAAACCCACGTATGGCCCCTATCGGTCCAACCTGCAGTGGAAACGCTCGCCTGAATAGGCCGGACCGTTCTAGGCCTTCCAAACCGATCCAACCCGAACCGATCCGCTCGGTGGAAACGAGGCATTAGACTGCCATCTGATCTTTCATGCACATGTTCCCCAAGTTTACTAGCTTGGTCAGAAGGTCCTTCAGACAACTCTATAGGGGCCTTGGCTCTTTACCCTCTTTTTTTGTGGCAGGCTTGTTAGCCGTTGTTTGCTGTTGTGCATCCCTCATTGAATTGCCTTTGGAAATCCCAATGGTCTAAATTTAACTTTTTCCTGTGTCTGGTGATGTATGATAAGAAAATAAGATTTTTAACTTGCCTTCAAAATCCTTTTCTTGGAGTACATCACAGCATAGAGGTCCCTCCCCTTTTTTTCACTCCGATATTGATTGCTGACAAAACAGAGGTAATGCTAAGAGTAGGAGGGGTTATGCAGGGCTAGTTTAGGCTTTGCTAAAGTGAAGTGTCCAATCACCCATTGGTCTACGATTAACCATTTCCTGTGATGTACTCCAAGAAAAGAATTTTACAGTCAAAAGTTTTTTTTTTTTTTCTAAACTAGGTATCTTTGGGTGACATTTGGCTGTTGGAGACTGCGCAATGGGAGGTTTCCTGTATCACAGTGCCTGTGTGGTAAGAAAAGGGTGGGGACAAGAGAGAGGAACTGATGTACAAGCAGAAACCACAGGCTGTGACACATTAAAGTAGTGTTGGGTAGAAAGAACGGCGTGAGAGAGATGACAACAAAAAGGCTGAATGCTGGACAGTGAGAAATGGGTGGATGGTATCTGAGAGTGTGAGTGGAAGTAGGATAAGCTAGACAAGTTGTGACCATCATATAATTAGGAGATCATGGACAACCGTGAAGGGAAAACCCTCGAACGCTTGATGGATGGAGCACTGGTCACGTGGGTAAGGAAAACTGTTTTTTTTTTGTTTGTTCCTTTTATTTTTTAAATATAATTCCTTGGCATTGTGAACCAGAGGGGATTATTTACTAAAGGCAAGTACACTGTGCACTTGGAAGTGCAGTCGCGGTAGTTCTGAGGGAAACATGCAAGGAAAAGTAAAAAAACCTACATTTTTGCTTGTGCATGAGGAGGTTCCCCTCCTTTCAGATCTTCTCAGCGACTGCATTTGTAGTACACAGTGGATTTGGCTTTAGTAAATCAACCGCACTGTGTAGAGAGATCAATCCAACACTAATTATAGTACAGCTTAGTGTATAATATATTCTACTAAGGAGACAAGAATGTATAATGGTAAATATGCACCTGTTAGACATTGCACAGCTGTTAAGTTTGTGTGTTCACGTCTATCTAGAGCACAACTGCATATGCCAGATATGAAAACCATACTGTGCAGTGACTGAGGATTAGGATGGTAAAAAGATCATAAAACTCCACAGTAGAATTTATTTAATTTATTCTGGCTGCTTTCCCTGCTTACCACTTCCTCTCTTCTGCTAGTGAATAGGAAATAAAGGAAGATTGCTGAAATTGTGTACTGTGGGTTTGCTATAAAGCCGGCCATATATGGGTTGGAATTTGGCAGGTTCAGCAGAGACCTGCCAAATTTTGATCCATCGAAGGGTAGGCTGGTTGTAAACAAGTCGATCTATCGATCGACTTATGTGCAACCAGCCTGTTGAGTTTTTCCCAAACGATCAGTGCCACCATTCCTATGGAACACTTCACATCAGTGTGCTGTGTGTCCAGTGTGTTTTGAAGTCCTGCATGCTGCGTCTTTGGTGCTCTGTTTCAAAAAACACACCTCCCTATTGATTTCTATAGGAAACACCAAAAACACAAAAAAAAATACACCAGCGCTGCTTTTTAGATGTGTTTTTTTTGAGGCCCAAATGCAAATGTCACAGGTGCATGCTGGAAGTCAGGAATCCAGAAAAAGCACACAAAAAAACACATTAAAATTGCGATATGCGTTTTTGCAAAATGAATACCATGTTTTTAAGCACACCAGTGTAAAAGGTCTCTAATTGTGCATCTGTCTGGAGTAAATATCCATTTCATGTTCACTTCTACAACTGATGCAGATCTATGCAAACAAGTCTCGGTCCTCTATCCAAGGATTGTAGGGGTTGTAAATACATAGAAAAACTGTCTCACTAACTTTGCTAAATGAGAGACAGCCTGGTTTGTTAATTGTGTCACTAATTTTCTTGATTCTGTGGGCTACAGAACACCTCCCCCTATATAATGGCAAAAAGGAGAGCAGGAAGTGTTCTGTAGCTTAAATCGGGAAAGCTGACCTTGCTGATTCTATGTAGATATTTACAGTGTTGTCACCCTTGGATAGGAGGTGTGTTAATGGAAGGATCAGTAGGTAAAAAAAAAAAAAAAAACTAATGCAGTCGACATGTATGGACCGCTAAGTTGCCATATATAGTATCTCACAAAAGTGAGTACACCCCTCATGACACTTTGCTACAATACAATGTAAAGTAGTGAGTGTACAGCTTGTATAACAGGGTAAATTTGCTGTCCCCTCAAAATAACTCAACACACAGCCATTAATGTCTAAACCACTGGCAACAAAAGTGAGTACACCCCTAAGTGAAAATGTCCAAATTGGGCCCAAAGTGTCAATATCTTGTGTGGCCACCATTATTTTCCAGCACTGCCTTAACCCTCGTGGACATGGAGTTCACCAGAGCTTCACAGGTTGCCACTGGAGTCCTCTTCCACTCCTCCATGATCACACAGGCTTTGTGCCACGTGCAATGACCCTGAAGGAACTACTTCTGGGTAGTGCAGAAGTAAACAGGAAATGGTAGTTCCCTGGATCTTTTACATAACTGCACTGAAGAGCACATGTAATAGGCCAGTGTTTTTTCAACCTTTCTTCAGTCATGGCACCTTTTAAAAGGCATGAAGAATCACAAAGCACCCCAATCCCTAAATGTAATTATTGGGCTGAAGGAAACATGTACACTGCATGATGATGTCACCCTCTCCTTGGCACCCCCTTCACATTAGAGTTCCCCCATTATATCAAAGTAAGCCTCCCTTCACATGAGCGTGCCCCCCCCCCCCCCCCCGCTCCCATGACATCAAAGCTTTCCTTCACATGTTCATATGAGAGTCTCCCCCATGCTATCAGAGCCACTTCTTCACAATAGAATCCCCGTGTACAATAGAGAACCCCACCTTCACATCAGAGTCCTCCATCACAAGAGTCCTCAGTCTTCCCTTCACAAATAATCGGGTAAGAGTAATGCCCCGTACACACGGTCGGATTTTCCGATGGAAAATGTCCGATCGAATCGTGTTGTCGGAAATTTCGACCATGTGTGGGCTCCATCAGACATTTTCGATCGGATTTTCCGACACACAAAGTTAGAGAGCAGGATATAAAATTTTCCGACAACAAAATCCGTTGTTGGAAATTCCGATCGTGTGTACTCAAATCCGACGGACAAAGTGCCACACATGCTCAGAATAAATAAAGAGATAAAAGCTATTGGCTACTGCCCTGTTTATAGTCCCGCCGTACGTGTTTTACGTCACCACGTTTAGAATGATCGGATTTTCCGACAACTTTGTGTGACCGTGTGTATGCAAGACAAGTTTGAGCCAACATCCGTCGGAATTTGTTGTCAGAATGTCCGATCAATGTCCGATCGTGTGTACGGGGCATAATACATGTTTGTGATGACGATGAGAGTATTTGTGCTAGGAGGGGATGCGAGGAGATAATTAATTCTAGGTGGGGGGGATTGGAGAGGGTATTTGTGCTGGGGGGGGGGGGGTTTAGGTGTGACAGGGGTAAGTTATTCAAGGAGGAGTGATTTAGGGGGGGATTGTGTTGGGGGGAGAGGATTCATGCTAGGAGGGGGGATTTGGGGGGTTGTACTAGAAGGGGGGATTTTAGACAGGGAATTTGTGCTAGAAGGGGAAATTTGTGCTGGGAGGTGGGATTTGTAGAAGGGGAGGATTTGTGCTTGGAGGGGAAATTTGAGGGGTGAGGATAGGATGTGTGCTAAGAGGGTGCTAAAAATAAATACATAAACAAAAATAAGTGTGATAAACACACTTAACACTTCCAGGACCATGCTAATGGTGATGTGCTAAATTAATCAGGTGCTAATAATCTTCAATATAATAGAACAATAATAAACATTCATGATAAAAATAAAACACAAATAAACGATGAATACTTCCAAAAATGTTATAAAACTGATGTGCTGAATAGTCAAGTGCAACAAATCTTCAACATGATATATAATATTAAACGTTCATAATAAAAGGTATTTCTAATAAAGTGCAAATAAAGCAATAAAGTGTAAAAGTGTTCTAAAA
Source organism: Lithobates clamitans (assembly GCA_037952925.1). Lineage (NCBI taxonomy): Eukaryota > Metazoa > Chordata > Amphibia > Anura > Ranidae > Lithobates > Lithobates clamitans. The sequence goes on from JBBGZY010000449.1 coordinate 5,098,828, forward strand.
GTGCTGGTAGTGTAATCAAAGTCGAAAAAAGACAGATCTCCAAGTGACAGTTCATATAAAAAGACCAAAGTGCATGTGCAGTATGATCGAACGAAATCCACTTCATCCAATAGATATCACCATCCGTGGTGCGCCACTCATTTCCCCCAGCCTCTCACCTCATATAAAGACCCCTACAGGTCAAGTCAGGCCTTGGTATGAATATATCCAGTACCCTCGGCGACTGATCGATCCGGAAGTGACGACACCTGGCTCCTCTCTGACGCGTTGCGTCACTGGTTACATGTTCAGTGATGCCATGCGTTAGTGAGGAGCCAGGTGTCGTCACTTCCGGTCGAGGCCGAGACCGGAAGTATCCTACTTAGCTGTACTCAGGATTTTAAGATTGTAACTTACTTTTTTTCATTTTAATAAGTTGATTGATTTTACTACACTATGGAGCCCCCCCTCTGTATTGCATGACCCTACAACATCAGATGAGCTTGAAGTCAATATTGGTATCGGTATTGCTGTAATCATCTGCGGAGATTGACCGATCACTGAGGGTACTGGATATATTCATACCAAGGCCAGACTTGACCTGTAAGGGGTCTTTATATGAGGTGAGAGGCTGGGGGAAATGAGTGGCGCACCACGGATGGTGATATCTATTGGATGAAGTGGATTTCGTTCGGTCATACTGCACATGTACTTTGGTCTTTTTATATGAACTGTCACTTGGAGATCCGTCTCTTTTTTGGACTTTGATTACACTACCAGCACTTTTAGAACACTTTTGCACTTTATTGCTTTTTTTGCACTTTATTAGAAATGCCTGTTATTATGAACGTTTAATATTATATATCACATTGAAGATTTGTTGCACTTGACTATTTAGCATATTTTTGGAAGTATTCATTGTTTATTATTATCATGAATAATATGTTTATTATTAATATCATGTTTATTATTGTTTTATTACAGTATATTGAAGATTATAAGCACCTGATTAATTTAGCACATCTCCATTAGCACGGTTCTGGGAGTGTTAAGTGTGTTTATCACACTTATCTTTAGTTAGCGCCTGTACCTTCTTACTCATTTATTTTTTCTGTGTGGGAACACTTTTATATGTTAGCAGCTTCTCTTATCCTTATTTTGTTTATTTGAGTGAGCCTAGGTTTTGCGCATTAGTATTTTTCCTTTCGGATAGTTGGGAAAGATTTGTGCTGCGGGTTTTTGTACTGGGAGTCGGAGGAATTTTTGTTTGGGGGAATTTTGGCTTGCAAAGGGAAATTCATGATTCAGGCTAAGCATTTCAACTAGTGCTCTTTTTTTTGTTGTTGGAGGTGACCTTGCCCCAGCACTGACTGTCAGTTTGGTGGTGTGCCCTGATGGAAATCTAAAGTGCGTCTATGACACCCTTTTTGAATCCCCCCCCCCCCCCCCCCATTGTGGTTTTCCCAACAAGATTTGAATTGGACTTAAAGCCTGCGTTCCAACCTGCGTGGAATCAGAGCGTGGTGATTTTGAAAATTTTTTTAGGCATATTACAGGCATTTTTGCAGATGTATTAAGCTTCAAGACTTTCTTTCCAGGGCCAGACAAGGAGGATAGCTGTTCTATAAGAGGAGAGGAGTCCTTCAGATATAAAACCGTGCACAAAAATGCGCATATTGCCTGGAGCTCCAATTGAAGTCTATTGGGCCAAAAACGTCTGAATACATTAAAAAAAACTCAGGTACTTTTTTAAAGCACAGGTCTCAGAGTCTAGCAAAAAAACGCTCAGGTGTGAATAGGGCTAAGAGCAGGAATGGGGAGGACTAAGAGAACCTACATTTCAGAATAGAATAACTTGATTACTAATACCAAAGGATGCTTTTAAAGTTATTTTATTAGGTGAATTCTTAAATCTCATTCAGTGAGAAATTATAGATTTTACTAAATAGCACAAACCACAGTTCATAAAATGGTCAGAAGGTGCCAAGTCAAAATTCAAATGGCAATCAAAGACAATCAAAGCTGGGGAGTGTAGAATACCAGATGAACAGAATGAGAAAATTCTAGGTCAGAGGCAGAGGGTTGCAAACATAGAGATCTGTACCATTAGGAGGATTTATATGATGGAGGGAGGGTGGAACAAATATAAAGTGATTCTTCTGGTTTTGAGAGCCAGTACAAGAGCCTGCAAAATTGTGATAACTCTCTGGATGCCTAAAGACCTTGGAGCCTGCATCAAGGTAATACTGACATATAATCACTCACATAGGTTGGACTTGATGGACTTGTGTCTTTTTTTGACCTACTATGTAACTATATGTAAGGAAGCCAAAGTTGAGAACTGTGTGGTCAGTAGCTAGCTACTGTGCTTCCCCCACAGAAGAGAGTGATGTCATTTCATATTTCGCATGAGAGCTGAACTGTGTTTTTGGACAGTCACAATTTAGGCGATTCTAACACCCACTGCAGTTATATTAAGAAAAAGCTTCTGATATCTCTAATCGGCCCTCTGTCCCTTCCTAAACATCTGATATACTGAGGGCTATGAGCAAGCAGCATTACCTGAGCTAGAGCTGCCCAGGCTAGAAATTAGCCTTAGGCTCTGTTCACGCACCATTGCAAGGTGGCTTTGCTTGCATTTTTTGCGTGTTTCATGTGTTGCATTTAGGGCAGCCTCTAATTTCAATGGGCTGCCCTACACATGAAAAATGCACAGTGCAAAAGTGCTTGACACTTTAAAAAAAAAAAAATTTTGGCGCACCAAAATGCAGATGTTCGCAAAATGCATGGAGGGGATCACTAAGAATTATTCGCACTGCTGTGTGTCTGAAAAAGGACTGCGCACTTTTGTGCACATTCCCACAATGCACAAGAGTGAACGTAGCCTTACACCAGATAATTTAGCTTTTTTTGGTTATCTTAAACCCTGCTGGCTCCACAGGCATAGGGGTGCACAGGTGTACTTTGAATCTCAGCAACAAAATTCTACTATTTCCTGCTGCTGGGTTTGACAGCTGCATGTGGATAGCAGTGGCTTCCAAGCTCTTACACTATCGTAGGCCATGGATATTCATCTCTGTTTGCACAGCCATTGATTACATGCCGTGATTGCGGCTGGACACACTAAATCGCTGTAGGTGAATACGGACTTTGCGAATAGACATGAATAGCTGCGAATGCTGATAGCCTGTCATTGCAGTGTACAGGCTCAGCCGCTGCTATCCACACATAACTATCAATCTCAGTCGCAGGAAACAGTAGATTCTTGCCACTGGGATTCGCAGCGTGGAAAAATGCCCGTGTGAATGGCAGTCTAGTCTCACAGTTGTGCGTTGTGGGAATTCACATGCACTTCTTTCTGCCTGATTTGTGTGCATAGGGCAGCCCACTGAAATTAATGGGCGATGTTAATAGCTGTGTGCAAAATACACAATGCCAAATGATGGGTATTGTCAAATTGTGCTAACAGTGGGGGGCATAAAGGTGTATAGCTAAATAATAGTGGAGGGGTCAGTAATTGGTAGCAGAGGTCAGGAGTAAGTAATGCAGCAATCACAGGGGTCAAAAAGTAAGTAAAGTACAAAATATTTCCAAGGCATAAACCCCCCTCCTCCCAATAAACTCCTCCTCCTCGCAAAACCACCTTACACACAAACTCCTTCCTTCCTTGAACTGAATTATACTCACCGGACCTTGACATTGCATTGCTTCTGCTAGCAAGTTCCTCAGGCCCCAATTCTTTAAGTAACTTATGCTGCAATTGTTAGAATATATGTGCAACAAATGAGAAATCACAACAATACATGAGCAACAAAGGCAATCGTGACAATACGCTGTAAAATCGGAAAGACGGAGAGCCCTTGGGGGCTCACCGTTGGCAGATGTGTGAAGATGGGCGGAGGGCAGTTGTAATTAAAGCAGAGTCCAAAGGTCAGTTGTATGTAATGCACAGTGCAGTGACAGGAGTAAGTAACAGAGTGCAAAAGTCAGTACAAAGTAACGCAGGGGTCAGGAGTAGATATCACAGAGTTCAGTGGTCAGTAGTAAGTAAGGCAGAGTGCAGGTGTCTGCAGCAGTATCACAGAGTGCAGGGTAACACAAGGTGCCAGGGTCTTTAGTAATATGAAGTGAATATGTCAGTAGTTATAGAGAGTGTAGAGGTTAGAGGGCAGGAGTAACACAGACAACAGGGGTCAGCAGTATGTAACGCAGAGTTCAGAGGTCAGCAGTATGTAACACAGAGTTCAGAGATCAGTAGTAAGTAATGCAGAATTCAGAAGTAGGTAGTAAGATGCACTGAGTTCAGAGGTCACTAGTAAGTAACACAGAGTGCAGTATTATCTGATGCACAATGCAGAGGTCAGTAGTAAGTAATGCAGACTGCAGTAGTAAGTAGTGCAGAGGTCAGTACCAACTAATGCAGTTCTGAGGTCAGTAGTAAGCAATGCAGAGTGCAGTAGTAAGTAGCACAAATTGCAGGGTTCAGTGGTAATGCATGCCTCATACCTGGCCATGCCTACTTTTTCTACAGGCACACATTTATTGCATGCAAGCAGCAATGGCCAGGACCTAGGCAGCATATACGCAACCTCCTCACCTCCCGAGGCTCACCACATCTGCACAAGCTGGAAGGCAAAGAACATTAATCACATAGGTGTGCGCAGACTATTGCATAAGGGTGTGCACCCCAAAGCTCAAACACACGTGTGTGTGTATGTGTATATATATATATATATATATATATATATATATATATATATATAGGGGGTTTAAACAGACCCCTGACGTCTCACTTTTGAGACAGAGAAAGAGACTGAGGACCTCCTGGCACACCCTGTGCGCATGCCTATGATTAATCACACGATATCTGCACAACCAATAGAAAAGGGCACGGAGATAATTAAAGAAGGGAGATAACACATATACATCTTCCTCCCTCCCTCAATGTACTCCTCCAGGCAGCAAATAAAAAAAGTTGCCAGGCAGATTCCAATGCAGTACCCTGGCCCAGGGATGGCATATTTGAAAAGGGCTATGTGATATTAAAACAGGATTAAATCACTTTGCTGGCGAAGACAGCCTTCGCAATTCAGGGACTGTGTCCAGAAACCAGGGGAGGAGGTTTCAAAGCAAGGGCTGCTGAGTACTGAGAGAACCCGTTTACAGCTATCAAAAAAAGCAGCCTGACTCAGTGTTTATAAACAACACTGCTCAGACCAACCATAGGAAGATACAATGTAACATATTGTTACTTTTGTATCATTCTGTTTATTCATCTGCAGCTCAAAGGGATGAACTTAGTTCTGCAGATCAAGTAAACATTTTGTTTTTTGTTTTAAGAAAATGTTCCTCTGTTTAACCTCTTATTAACCCTTAATTTACTCTAATCAGCCTTATTAACTCCTTATTTTCCCTTTTCCCTCAACAATTATTTTGCCGCTTTTTTTTTCTGTTTTATCAACCATTACTATTTAAACGTTAGTTTTATTTGTTAATATTTTTACACATTTACCACATACAGTGCATCAGGAAAGTATTCACAGCGCTTTACTTTTTCCACATTTTGTTATGTTACAGCCTTATTCCAAAATGGATTAAATTCATTTTTTTCCTCAAAATTCTACAAACAATACCCCATAATGACAATGTGAAAGAAGTTTGTTTGAAATCTTTGCAAATTTATTAAAAATAAAAAACAAAATAAAATCCCAATTACATAAGTATTCACAGCCTTTGCTCAATACTTTGTTGAAGCACCTTTGGTACCAATTACAGCCTCAAGTCTTTTTGAGTTTGATGCTACAAGTTTGGCACACCTATTTTTGGGCAGTTTCTCCCATTCTTCTTAGCAGGACCTCTCAAGCTCCATCAGGTTGGATGGGGAGCGTCGGTGCACAGCCATTTTCAGATCTCTCCGGAGATGTTCAATCAGGTTCAATTCTGGGCTCTCGCTAGTCCACTCAAGGACATTCACAGAGTTGTCCCGTAACCACTCCTTTGTTATCTTGGCTGTGTGCTTAGGGTTGTTGCCCTGTTGGAAGATGATCCTTCGCCCCAGTGTGAGGTCCAGAGCACTCTGGAGCAGTTTTTCATCAATGATGTCTCTGTACATTGCTGCATTCATCTTTCCCTCGATTCTGACTAGTCTCCCAGTTCCTGCTGCTGAAAAACATCCCCACAGCCTGATGCTGTCACCACCATGCTTCACTGTAGGGATGGTATTGGCCAGGTGATGAGCGGTGCCTGGTTTCCTCCAGACATGACGCTTGCTATTCAGGCCAAAGAGTTTCATCAGACCAGAGAATTTTATTCCTCATGGTCTGAGAGTCCTTTTGGCCTTTTGACAAACTCCAGGTGGGCTGTCGTGTGCTTTTACTAAAGAGTGGCTTCCGTCTGGCCACTCCACCATATGGGCCTGATTGGTGGAGTTCTGCAGATATGGTTGTTCTTCTGGAAGAGTCTTCTCTCTCCACGGAAAAACGCTGGAGCTCTGTCAGAGTGAACATCTGGTTCTTTGTCACCTCCCTCCCAGATAGCAAGTAGTTGTGCTGCAAGTTTGAAAATGACTTGCTAAGCTCTTGCTAGACTTGGCAAGCTTCACAAGTTTGTTGCACAATTGCAGCAGGTCTGCATTGCATGACTCCAGATCAACTTTCTTTGCAAACATTCTGCAAGTCTGCTGCAAGTTCTGGGTCGGTTATGTTGTGTAATAGTTATCCTACCACAGGGGTCACTGGCTGAATTTTCATCATTGCTCCCTGCTGTGTGTAAAGTTTTCCTTTTAATTGGTGCTGGGGTGTGGTGTGTTTTGTGGGGTTTTTTTTTGTTTTGTATCATTTTTTTGTTTTTGGGAATGTTCTTTTTCATATTATAAATGTTCTTTTTTTATGTTTTGTTAAATGTTAACCCTAATAAAAACTAAAATGTAATCCAGTGTTATGTATTGATTTTATTTAAATACTTTAATAAATTATTTTATAAAGATCAGTTTTGTCTTGCACTAAGCAAGTCATGCACTATTCAGTGAACTGAGGTACATTTTTTAGGGAAATGGTATTATATGGTATTATAGGCCAAAAAAACTAAACTAAAAATATTTCAATGAGAGCTTTTTTTTTCTACTTTTGCAATTTTTCTGACAATTCACCTCTCTTTACTTATTAGTGAATAAACCCAATAAAAACAGACACTTGGAAAAAAAAAAAAAACAAGAAAAACTAGCGCTAAAGATATTAAAGGACAGACACACACACACTCTTAGGGCACTTTCACACTGGCAGCGCCTGGGCAGCAGCGGTAAAGCGCCATTATTTTTAATGGCGCTTTACCGTCGTTTTTGTGGCGCTTTTCAGCCGCTAGAGGGGAGCTTTTAACCCCCGCTAATGGCCAAAAAAGGGTTAAAAGTGCCGCTGCAGCAGGCAGCTGGCAGGGCGTTACAAAAAGTCCTGCAAGCAGATTCTTTGCAACGCTTTAGGAGCGGCGAAATCAATGGGTAGTGGCGTGAACCGCCGGCAAAGTGCCGCTGCAGCAGCATTTTGCGGGTGGTTTTAACCCTTTTTCGGCCACTAGCGGGGGTTAAAAGCTCCCCACTAGCAGCTAAATAGCGCTACTAAAACAACTGTAAAGCGCCGCTAAAAATATCGGCACTTTACCGCCGACGCCCGGGCGCTGGCAGTGTGAAAGTGCCCTTAAGTACATGCGATTTGTTTTGTTTTTTATTTTTAATACATTTGCAAAGATTTCCACCAAACTTCTTTCATGTTGTCATTATGGGGTATTGTAAGGCTGTAACATAACAAAATGAGGAAAAAGTGAAGCACTGTAAATATTTTCCGGATGCACTGTATTTACACATTTTCTATTGAAGAAAGTGCTACATTGAAAAATTAAACACTTTATTCAATTTGTAAATAACTTTGCAATGCTTTGTACCAGAATCATAATTTTAGTGTCATATTAAACAGGACAAATAACAGAATAAGATGTGCGATTTTATGTGCAGTGATATTATTTATTTTTAAACGAATGCTGCCCAAAAATAGAAAAAGGACATTTTGTTTATAACCTATAGATTACGAGAAAAAAAATCATTGTTGCAAGACAATATAATGAAAAGACAATGTATTACTTTACTACAGTATTTTATGTAATGACTGAGTTATTGCTGAGTTAAAAATTGCAGACATGTAAAAATTGCTCTGGTCCATAGGGGGTGAACAGGTGTGAGAAGTGATGAAGATGAGAAAAACAGTCAAAAACAGAATTGCCCAGTGCCCACTAGTGACATTCATAAACAAATCATTCATATGGGTACTACACTGTATTTGTTTTATTTTTACTGACAGTATAAGTCAGTAAAAATATGTTGAGTTATTTTTGCAGCCACTTGTGCCCTTCAAATGCAGCCACTTGTGCCCATCATAAGCAGCCACCTGTGCCCACCAACCCCCCCACTCACCGGGCTCGTGGCTCTGGCAGCAACCCCAACCCCTCGCGCGTGCGGCTCTGACAGAGGGGACTTACCGCAGCAGCTCCTCTCCAATGCACCAGATTGGTGGCAACCTCCGCTTCAGCATGTCTCTTCCGCTCCTCTTCATAAGTGCCAGGCATCCAATAGGGTGGCCTGGTGCTTTGGCCAATCAGGAAACAGGTCTGACACCCTGCCTCCTGATTGGCGGGGAGAAAGGTTAGTGTGAAAATAGTGAAAATTAATTCGCTATCATCACACAATTGGGTGGGATCAGGGCGCACTCTCTGCGCCCTGAGCCCACCCTATTTTGAAGCCTATTAGAGCCTCTGGCTCTAATCAGGTGTTTCAAGAAGTACCATCCCCCGTCATAGGAATCCATGCGTCAGGTGTCCTGAAAGGGGTCGGGCACATGGATGGGGGGGCGGCGCCCGTGCGCCCACAGTGCATGGGCCACCACCGGTGGAAAAGCTCCCCTCGTCCAGATTACAAAGGAAAAAAATGCCGATGAAGACTCCCTGGATGTATAACATCATTTTGGTCTAGGCCAGAAACCAGGAAGCAACTGAAGAAATGTAAAAATACATTTTTTTTATCTATTGACTAATACTAGCAGCATACTGAGAGAGCTTAGTTCTGCCTGAAGCTTCATTGCTTACAAATACTGGCAAAAAAACAGATATGAAATATAACCTGTCCGGACAGAAACCGAATGTTCTTCTGCTTCAGTATCTGTTCTGCTAACCCTCCTCTAATAAGAGGAATGTGGTGGAAACCTGTTTACTTACTGAAGTTGCGGCTTGTGTTAATGGAATTTTATGAAAACATGTTCCACATATCAATAAACCAAAGAGGAATATTGTACTGATAACATAGGAAGTCAAAAGTGAAGTCTCTCACCTTTGTTGAAGGGAAACTGCTATGGATTTATGTCAATGTGTAAAGGTCGTCAGATTAATTTTAATTGCTGTATATGTATGTATTTTTTTAATTCTATTATAACACCAATAGATGCGCATACAGGTTAATTTGGCATGAATAAAAAAAATACATGTAATATGGTTACAATAATACAAAGTCTCATAGAGATCAATCCTTTGCCTGTCTTATCATGGGAAGAAGGTGGTGGTGGTGGTGGTGGTGGTGGTGGTGGTGGTGGGGTTGGATTGGGAAGAGGTGGGGGTATATCCGGTGGCATTACAATTTCTAAGGCAGTCCACACATCCCTTACTGTGCCTGGGATAGGAGGAGGGGGGTCATTAGGAAAGCTGTTAATGCCTAAGTGCAACTAAAAACACAAAATAGTTAAATCATCACAAGGGACTGATATTATGGTCAACAAAAAACAGCCATTTTACTTGACACCCATGACAAATTTCTCCGAGTTTGTCAACCAGGGATTTCCCATGCTCAGCCGTTGCACTTTGATAATCTTTTGTCCATCTGAGAATTCTAAGCGCACTGCTCCCTTAGACCTCTTTATATTTATCTTTTCTTCCTTCTCTTTTTCTACCTTTCTTGCGCTCTTTCCCTTGTTTCTTGCTTATCGGCTTTTCTCTTTACCTTTGTTTCTCCATTTACCTAGCGTGTAAACCTATTAGGCCTTTAGACCATGGCCTGGTTATGTCATTACTGAGTTTTCAGCTCTTTCCTGTTTTTTTTTTTCTGTGATTAAATTGTGGAATTGCAATTTCTTTGTAATGATGATTCCGTTAACTATAGAATTACCTGAGTGTTTCGCTTTTTGTGATGTTGTGAAGTTCTAGATTTACATATTCTTTGCCGTAGTTTCGTACAACAAAATGTTATGTCTGCAATTCCCATATATTCACACCTACTGTATGCTTTCAAATTGTTATCCCACCAGCTCTGTTGTGCATGTTAAAAAGACAATACAGCCCTTAGTAAAAGAAAAATCAGCACAAGGAACATAATTTACAGTTCAGGGGCTTACGTACAGTGGTCACCATTGCAACCTGGCCCCATGCTCCAGGGGGCCCATGCGGCCCCCCTGTGGGTCTGGATAGGAGGGCAGCAGGGCGTCAGCATGGGGAGGAAGCGATCCCTCTATGCAGCTGCTGAATGCCTGCTTCTCCTTCTCTCCTTCTCACAGACATACAGCGGCTGGAGGAGGGAAATGAAGACATCGGTTCCTCTACATGCTGCCCCTGCTGCCTCCCTATCCCTGCCCTGCTGCCCCAGACCCCTATGTACTTTCCTGACTCCCCCCCCCTCATCACTGCCAGGCACCTTCCACCAGCTGCTGCAGGGGATCAGTCAGGATGGATGGCGGGGAAGGGGCCAGTAAATGTGTAATTTACTGGCCCCTTCCTTGTCTTAACGAATAGAGTCAGTGATCTTTTGTGTTTGTTTTTTAATTCATTCATAGCTGGGGCATAGTAAACTTCAGTTTATGAATGAACGGGAAGCTCTGTACAGAGCTATTCCTGTTCATTAATTCTGTGCAGCTGAGGCTGCAGAGAAAGGGACTGAAGAATCTGTCCTCAGTCCCTTTCTCTGTCTCAAAAGTGAGACATCAGGGGTCTGTTTAGACCCCTGATATTTCACCAAAGCCCCCCAACGGGCATCCTAAAAATTATGTAAAAAATAATAAAAATAAAATAAAATAAAAATTAAATATAAAACATTTATAAAAAAAATAATACAACAAAAATAAAAAAAACCTCCAGTCCACCACTGTGGGGGGACCCCAAGACTGCTGGAGGGTGGCCCACTGTGGGACCATAAAAAAGGGTCCCACAATGGGTGTAAAGGGCTCAGATGGGAAGGACATCAGTTCGGGGGCTAGCACCGGGGCCCTGAAGGTTCAAGTTATGCCACTGTTACAGTTAGTATGATGTGTCCTTTGTGTTGATTCTACTTTTGCCACTTTTTTTAAAGTCAAACTCGAACACTGTAGCGGCGCACTGCAAACTTTTTTTTTTTTTTTTAGTATACACTGTAGAATTCTAACGGACCTCAGACACCTTTAGGCACTCCAAAGAGAATAGTAATATGGCACACATAGTTCTCACCCTCCTGTCAGGCCCTGTTCTAAAACACATTCCTGTCTGAATAATGTGTCTGGGTTTCAGGTGGACTGAAACCCAGACACAATTCAAAATCCGAACTGTCCGGCTGAATCCCGGACAGGTGTCAACCATACCTTCAGCCAGCAGCATGCTACAGGAGGAGGCCCCCAAGCCGAGTCAGAGCTCTGTGTATCCATTCAGACACAGAGCCCCGACCTGGCCCTGCCCCACCTCCTTTAATTGGCTGACTGACTTTGATTGACAGTGGCGGGAGCCAATGGCGCCACTGCTCTGTCTCAGCCAATCACGAGGAGTGTCCTGGATGGCTGAGGGGATCGTGGACATCGCTAGAGAGAGAAGGGGCTCAGGTAAGTAATGAGAGGGGTGCTGGGGGGCTGCTACACACAGAGGGTTTTTTTTTTATCTTAATGCATAGAATGCATTAGGATAAAAAAAAATCCTTCTGCCTTTACAACTCTTTTAATACAGCTAAGGGGCTGTCTAAAGCCATCATCAAGGGAGCTTGACTATGCCCGCACTTTCCTGCCCGATCTGCCATTCATAGAATCTGTACTACAGCCTCTACGAATGACACAGGGTCTCTAAATGGAGGGGGCGAAGCTATCAATCACCCACCTGTCCCCCATTCAGAGATCCTGTGTCATTTATTGTGCTCTGGAGGGGTAGAGAGCAGTGACTGACAGTTACCGCTCCCTGCTTGGGGCAGACCGAGAACTGAGCATTCAGAGGTCATGTGATCACTCATGATGCTGCAGAATTAGGGTGAATATGTATGTTTAGTTTTTTTTAAATTACATAATTGGCCTTTAAGATTAGCTCAGTAAACATGTAAAAAGATGCCTAGAACTCCACCTACTACTGGAAATAGGTAAGTATCACACATTGCATGTGCCATCCTATTTACTTGACTACAAAAATGAAAAGTAACAACAACAAAAAAACAGTATAAAGACCTGGCACAGATATTTTTTTATATTTTTTACAAGTTCTACTACTTTAGTAACTAATGCAGTTGCCAAGCCTTGGAAAGGGTCCCCTTTTTCAACACATCAGATCAGATGGCCCAGATTTGTCCAAAACTAAATGAAAATTGGTTGGATCTCTTTTTGTTTTTTTACTGAATACATACATTTATTGGCATTTTTGTTATACATTTCCTCCTACAGTCTAGTTTTAAACCTTTACTAAAATGTATTTCTGTAAAACCTATCCAATCCTGTAGCAACAATAATACAAACAAAATAACATTCAGTCATAAGAAGCTTAGAACTCGGTCATACTTCCTGTGAGTCACACAAAAACTGCCACAAGAGTTCCTCTGAATATATTCTTCACTGGGATTGTATGTTAACTAATGAAGATTTAACCACATGCCGACCAGTGCAGGGCGATGTACGTCAGCACAATGACACGGCTGGGCAAATGGGTGTACCTGTACGTCCCCTTTAAATCGCGGCTTTGTGGGCGCGTGCGCCCGCCGCCTACTCCATGACCGTGCCCACGGGTCCCGCGGACTCGATGTCCACCAGGGGTCCACGATCGTGTCATGAAATGGCAGAACGGGGAGATGCCTATGTAAACAAGGCATTTTCCTGTTCTGCCTAGTGCCATGACAGGGATCTACTGCTCCTTGTGATCGCTGTCATGTCAGTGGTAGCCCATCCCCCCACAGTTAGAATCATTCCCCAGGACACACTTAACCCCTTGATCGCCCCCTAGTGTTTAACCCCTTCCCTGCCAGTGTCATTTACACAGTAATCAGTGCATTTTTATAGCACTGATCGCTGTATAAAAAGACAATGGTCCCAAAATAGTGTCAAAAGTGTCCGCCATAATGTCGCAGTCTCAATAAAAATTGCAGATCGCTGCCATTACTAACAAAAAAATAATAATAATAAAAATGCCATGAATCTATCCCCTATTTCGTAACTTTTGCGCAAACCAATCAATATACGCTTATTGCGATTTTTTTTTTACCAAAAAATATGTAGAAGAATACATTACGGCCTAAACTGAGAAAGAAATTCGTTTTTTTATATATTTTTGGGGGTATTTATTATTGCAAAAAGTAAAAAATATTGCTTTTTTTTCAAAATTGTTGCTCCTTTTTTGTTTATAGCGAAAAAAAATAAAAACCGCAGAGGTGATCAAATACCACCAAAAGAAAACTCTATTTATGGGGAAAAAAAGGACGTCAATTTTGTTTGGGTGCAACGTCGCACGACCGCGCAATTGTTAGTTAAAGCGATGCAGTGCCGTATCGCAAAAAATGCTCTGGTCAGGAAGGGGGTAAATCTTTCCAGGGCTGAAGTGGTTAAATGGAACTGATTTCCTAATCAGGTTTAGGGCAATGCTATATTTTTCCTTTTTTTGCCACTCAACTTTTTTGGGTATTTGAAGTGATTTTAGAATAAAATCCCCTTTCATTAAATCTGTTCTATGTACATCTTATAGAATAATTTTGACAGATCTTTACTGTGCACCCATACCTTTAAAAAAAACAAAAAAAACATTCAGTTTAAAATAAAAATCAGAGGCAAAACATTTGTGTATATATAAAAAAAAAAGTTATAAACACCCTTTTTCCCTTTTTCATAAGTGACCACATTCCCTTTGCTCTCAGCTGCATAAGAGCTGGGGCGAGGAGAAACAGCAGCACACTGGTCTTTCCAGTGAATGGCTCTGTGTGTGAGTGTGTATGTGAGGGGAAGTGTCGGGTCAGGTCTGATCATTGGAGGAAAGCGGGCTCAGTTCCCAGCACAGCCAGAAAACTGACCACGCTGTACTCTCATGCCTGGTGGGGTCAGTTTTTAATAGGAGAGCAGAGGGACTGGCAGGAACACCACGTATTTCACACAAAGGAAGCAAAACAAAGAGAACGGGATACTATTTTATACAAGAAAAATGGTACAGCAGTCACATATCAGGAAAATGAAACGTTGGGTTTACATATTCTCTAAAGCTAAACTGCAAGCCGACACCTGAAATATGGTTGAAATAAATATATGGGAGCTGTTTCTTCTGTCAAATGATTTGTATTTCTGTATATTTAAAAATATATATTGATATTCTAATATTTAAAAAGTAAGCAATAAAGCTATGTCACTTCTCTGCCACCAGCCTGCAAATGACCAATGAAAGAGCAGCAGTGGTTCACCATGCTCACTCTGCTCTCTAATATTCTCAGCATGTTCCCTGACAGTGCATGTGCATGCAGGACATTTAATTGGCTCCTATTACTGCCCACCCATATTTCAGCCTGAGCTTTGCTGTACAGGTGCTTACAAGAGACTGATACCAAGTTTAATTCAGGTATTTTGGCTACATTCACAAAGGTGATTTGTCCCAATGTGAATTACAGTGCCAGGAATCTGCCGATTCTTGAAACCTGTGAGTTGCTAGCCAGCGATTATCTGCATTGTTCCATGCTGAACGCACTTTTGCTGCTGGATGCAGGTAGCAATTACATGCGAGTGGCTGCGTTTACCTCTGGAAGCTGCTAAATGGGGCTGCATTTGCAGTTGTGAGTGCATCCTTAAAGTGGATGTAAACCTTCACATATACCCAGTGAAGTGAACAGCATCTGATGATACACAGAGATGAAACAAATCTCCCTACATAAATTTTACGTGTATTTGTGCTGTCTTCCGCTTTCTACACGGTTTAGAAAGTGCACATTGTGTTAGAAATCTTGTTTCCTCGTTCAGCAGTGGGTGTGGAGTCTGGGCATGCACTGTGTGAGCTGATTGGAGGAAAGGCACACACCCCTCCTCCACATAGGCAGAGGAACGAAAAAACGTGCAGAGCTGCAGTCTGAATAGACAAGCTCTCTGCTAATCTTCCTCTAAGTTCCCTCCCTGACACAAATTTCCAGCTGCTTTTATCTCCTGTGTCAGAGAACTTGTCAGAAGTTATCATGCTGATAACAGAGGAACTGAGCAGCAGAAAGACATAGGACTTAGAGCTTTGGAGAGAGATGAGTAAACACTACAGATATATGTGCCCATGTCAGATTTCACGAATGGGGATTACAACCACTTCAAGCTTGCCTTTGCCTAGTCCTATACCATGGACACTAAAATGTTTGTATACTTTAACAAGCAGTAAAACTGAAAATTGTATCATACTCAGGCCACTTTCACACCGAGGCGTTTTTTTCAGGCGCTTTTGCGCTAATAATAGCGCCTTAAAAGCACCTGTAAACTGCCTCTGCTGCAGCCCCAGTGTGAAAGCCTGAGTGCTTTCACACTGGAGTGTGCGCTTGCAGGACAGGAAAGAAAGACCTGACAGCAGCATCTTTGGGGCGGTGTGGGAGCGCTGAATTTAGCTTTCCTATACCGCCCCTGCCATTGAAATCAATGACCAGCGCTGCGGAAGCGCCTGCAAAGCACTTCAGCGGGGTCGCATAACGGGCACTTTTATCCCTTTTTCGGCTGCTAGCATCCGAAAAGTGCCGCTAAAATGACGGTAAAGTGCCACTAAAATTAGCGGCGCTTTACCGCTGACATGGCCATCGCCTCAGTGTGAAAGTGCCCTTACTGTAATTTTCCTTTCCTGGTACCTATCCATGGCAGCATACCTGTGATAGAGCCAGGGGCTTACCTAGAGCATTTGACACCCCGGGCGGATCCTATATCTGGCACCTCCCACATTAAAATGTAAAAACACCCCACTATGCCCCCTGCATACCTCTGCATCCTTCACTATCTCTTTGTCACTACTGTGTACCCCCTCTCCACAACTGCACCTCTGGACCCCTTTACATTACACAGCACCCTGCACCTCTGGACCCCTTTACATTACACAGCACCCTGCATCTCTGGATCCCTTTACATTACACAGCACCCTGCATCACTGGACCCCTTTACATTACACAGCACCCTGCATCACTGGACCCCTTTACATTACACAGCACCCTGCACCTGTTTACATTACACAGCACCCTGCACCTCTGGACCCCTTTACATTACACAGTACCCTGCATCCCTTTACATTACACAGCACCCTGCACCTCTGGACCCCTTTACATTACACAGCACCCTGCACCCCTTTACATTACACAGCACCCTGCACCTCTGGACTCCTTTACATTACACAGCACCCTGCACCTCTGGACCCCTTTACATTACACAGAACCCTGCACCCCTTTACATTACACAGCACCCTGCACCTCTGGATCACTTTACATTACACAGCCCCCCACAGCTCTGAACCCCTTTACATTACACAGACCCCCTCCCCCTTCAGTGCAGACCCCCTTCCTTCAGTGCAGACCCCCCCTTCAGTGCACACACACCCCTTCAGTGCAGACTCCCTATTCAGTACAGACCCCCCTCCCTTCAGTGCAGACTCCCCTTCAGTGCAGACCCCCCATTCAGTGCAGACCCCCCTTCATTGCAGACCCCCCCATTCAGTACAGACCCCCCTTCAGTGCAGACCCCCCTCAGTACAGACCCCCTCCCTTCAGTGTGGCCCCCCCTTCAGTGCAGACACCCCCTTCAGTGCAGACACCCCCCTTCAGTGCAGACCCCCTTTCAGTGCAGACACCCCCATTCAGTACCTCAGATCAGCGCGGCACATTCACAGCATGTTCTCTCCCCCTGTGTAGACATAAACAGAGAGGAGGGGGAGGCGGCTTCACTCTGCTCGGCTGTGCCTGTTTGAGACATCCAGGACCGTACAGACAGCCCGCAGCCGCGAGAGAAGGGGATTGTTGGTGCAGTGGTGTCACCCCGCACTCCCCGCCCCCCCTTGCAACACCATTGCAGCTCGCCTCTCCCTCCTTTAACCTGCCTGTCACTGCGCCACTGCCTAAACCCGCCCCCTGCAGCGCTGTCACCGCTTCATTCGCAGGGGGGCGGGGGCACTGACCTGACCCCCCCCAGTGTATGGCACCTGGGGCGGCAGCCCCCCTCCCCCTACTTGGTACTCCACTGGATAGAGCTCCACCTCGACTCCTCCCTCAGGACCAGTGAATAGCATAAATTAAAGACATAGTTACTCCCCCAACATTCTCCATAATATGGAATACCGAGGGTGGGAACATATGCTGCCTTGGATAGGCACCCAGGTAAGTATGATACAATTTTACGTTTTCCTGGTGCCTCCATGGCAGCATACCTGTGATAAATAACTAGCTCACAAGGATGTGTTTAATGCTAACAAAGGAACTTTAATTAGACACAGACATAGCCGCATAAACTGCTTTCCTTCTGAACCCTACAGTTGTAAGAGCCCCTGGGTCAATATGGTAGTGTTTGAGAAATGTGTGACGAGAAGACCAAGTGGCGGCCCTGCAGAGGAAACATTCGCCCTCGCTGCCCATGATGCTGAAACTGCTCTAGTTAAATGAGCATTCACTTGAGAAGGAGGCTCCACGTTCTTCACCCTGTAAGCTTTCTCTATCAATTTGACAACGAAGGATGCCAAGGTTTTATTGGAGGCTTCCTTCCCTCTGTTTCTGCCCCATGAGACGATAAACAGTCTCTCAGAGTTCCTGAATTTCCCAGTAGCCTCCAAGTAGGCCCTGAGGACTCTGGATATGTCCAGTTCATGACAGGAATCTGACCCTGAGTCAATGGCAATGCCCACAGCTCCATCAGATGAGCTGGCATGGTAACTTTTAGGTGTAAACCCTCGGAGAGGGCGAAGCTTTACTCTGTCCGGGAAGAAAGAATGGAGCTCCAAAATCCTTCTGCCAGATGTGATGGCCAAAAGGAATGCTGTCTTTAGAGTTAGATTCCAGATTGAAATCTCTTCTACGGGTGCAAATGGATGACTGGATAAGACATCTAGTATTAGGGGAAGATCCCACTTAGGAAAAGGGTGCCTCACAGGCAGACGTATCTTCAATACCCCTCTGAGAAATTTGACTACTAGGGGTTCTTCTGCCCATCTTGTATTGATTGTACAGAAATTGCTGCCACTTGAACCTTAACGGAGCTTAGACCGAGCCCCAAATCAAGACAAGTCTGAAGGAATCCCAATATATTGGAAGGAGATTGGGAGATTGGGTCGAAATTCTTCCCAGTAACATGGAATAAGAACCTGTCCCGGATCCTTGCGTATTTTGCATTTTTTGTCAGTTTTCTGGCCTTAGGAAGGGTGGTTATAACCTCCTGGGAACAGCCTAACGACTCAAACCTCCTCCTTTCAACTTCCATATTCAAAGATCCAGCCTCTGCGGGTTTGGATGAGCTGGTTTGCCCTGTGTCAGAAGTTGAGGGAAAGGAGGAATCCTGATAGGGGGAGGCTGAGGTGCATGGCTAGCAGAAACTATAGTCTCTTCGGCCAGTATGGTAAGACTGCAAGTACTTGTACTGGTTCTCTTAAAAGTCTGAGGAGAAACTTTGAGATGAGTGGGTGAGGAGGTAAGGCATATGTCATTGTGAAGTTCCAAGGGTATGATAGCGGGTCCACCCCCTCTACCTGTGGATGTGGAAGGCAAGAGAGGAATCTCCTGAGCCTGGCATTCTCCAGGGTAGCAAAAAGATCCACCTGCCGGGGTTCCCACAGTTTGACAATCTGGTGAAATATCTGAGGATGAAGCATCCACTCGTTGTTGTTCCCAAATTTTTTCGACAAGGTGTCTGTGTCAGGAACCATGAATCAGACTGAGACAGAAGTGCAGTAAAAATCACACTTTTTAAAAAAATGGTAAAATGGTATAAACAGAGCAATCGTAGTCAAAACATAGCCAGGGTTCGGTAACCAGAGCGGGTAGTCGGAACAAGCCAGTAAAACAGGAATCCAGAGATCAGTGTAGTAGAGGCAGTAAACAGGATCAGGAACCAGAAGGGAAGTCATCTAGGCAAAAGTCTTTAACAGGAAAACACAGCAGAGAGTATCCGAATATGTTGACCAGGTGAAGGCACAGGAGATCTGATCCAGGCAGTTTAAATAGCCAGCAGGGCTAGCTGACGAGCAGGAGGGGAAGACCAGGTGATTCACTGTGGAATGAAGAGTACTAGCAATTAACCAACAGCTGAGCACAGAGCTCTGAGAAGGAAGGGCCGAGCCCAGCCCTGACAGTCTGCCTCTGTGTTCAGTCTGTCTGGGAGATACATCTCTCTGAGATCTACTAGGTTTCTCTCTGCCCAGATCATTATTGGTTCTACTTCTTTTAGAAGCGTTCTGCTGTGGGTGCCTCTTTGACTTTGTAGATATGAGACTGCTGCCCTGTTGTCTAGGCGCAGAAGCACCCTCCTTCCCTTGACCTGAGGTATTAATGAGGTTAAGGCTAGGAATGCTGCTTTCATCTCTAGGGTGTTGGATACTATGCCTCTGGTGGGAAAAGACAATCTTCCCTGTATCCTGAATTCTTAGCAATAGGCACCCCTGTCCGCCTGCATCGGACGTAATTATGGTCCATGAGTGGGAACCCAAATGACGAGATTTGTAGAGATTCTCTGGATTCGTTCACCAGTGCAAGCTCCTGCGCACTGCGCTAGGAATCCTGCCTAAAAGTGACTAGAGGTATACACGATTACACAAGGATATTGTGCCTATGAGGCTCAGGCACTGTGAAGCCGTTAGATGAAACTTCTGCATGATCTTGAACATCCTTTGAATGATGCCCCTCATCTTCGGTTGAGGATAATGATACTGTGCCCTGGCGTGTATTGAACATAAATAAATCATGTGCTATGTTGGTGCTAGCTGTTTTTTCCCGTGATTTATCAACCATCCTAGTTTTGACAGTGACTGCAGTAGTATGTCCCTGTGGGCTATAAGCGGGATTCGGGTTGTTTGCCAGCAGGAGAATATCGTCCAGATAGTGGTAAATCCTTAGTCCCCTCTCTCAGAAGTGCTGAGACAGAGACCAACACCTTTGTGAATACCCGAGGGGAGGTGCACAGGCCAAAAGGCAGAGACTGGAATTGTAGGTGGACATGACCCACCGTATATCTTAGGTATCTTTGGATGGAGGGTAGGATAGGAACATGCAGGTAAGCATCCTGCAGATCTATTGACATTAACCAATCCCCTGGTTGTGTGGCTTGGATGATTGTATGTAGTGACTCCATCTCCAGCTCCATGAAGCTCTCGAGGTGAATGTATTTGATGAGCCTTTTTAGGTCTATCACTGGCCTCCAAACCCCCGTTTTTTTCTGCATTAGGAACAGGGTGGAATAAAACCCCATAAATCATTCCGATGAGGGGGCAGTCACTGCTGCCCCTTTGAGTTGTAAGCTGGTTTAAGGCCAGTGCTTTCTGAGGGGAGGCTGGTGTCTCTGTTTTCTTGAAGGATGTCTGAGGAGGCTGCTGAAAAAAGGTCCAAATGTGAATGTATTGAATTGTGGAAAGAACCCATGGGTCCTGGCATCTGACAGCCCATATTGAAAAAAATGCTTTACCCGGGCCCCTACTGGGAGAGTCCCAGCTCTTCTGGTGTCAAAAAGACTTTGTCCCCTCCTGGGGAGTGGCGAGGGTCTTATTTCTTCTGGCCCCTGAAAAGGATACCTGAGTGCCTCTCCACAATGTTTTGTTGTCCTTAAATTGTCATGACTACCTGAATTCTCTGGAATTTGACTGTCGAAATCTTGATAAATAGGCTCTAGCCCTCTGGACCTTGCTATCCTGGGGAACCAAGCCGGATTAGCCCTCTGTTACCCGGGAAATAGCCTTGTGTAGTTTTTCCCCGAACAAGGCTTTGCCATCAAATGGAATCTTGCACCAATTTTGCTTTGATGCCAGATCAGCCGTCCAAGGCTTTAGCCATAAGGCCCGCTTTGCCATAACTGACATAACAACAAATTGTGTCAATAGCCGCTTCCCCTACAAAATCTGCCGCCAATTTGAGTTCTTCTAGAGCCCTAATTATGTCATCTTTGGGGTCATCTTGGTGCAGGCCTGTCTCGAAATTCTTCGTCCAAGACCTGATAGCCTTAGAAACAGAGCATAGTGCAATGGCAGGCCTACAGGCCACCCCTGCAGCCAAGTAACTCCTTTTGAGGTAAAGGTCAATTTGTCTATCCAGGGGGTCTTTAAATGACATTGAATCTTCCATAGGCAGGGTTAAGTTTTTTGCTAGGCGCACCACTGCCATATCCACCACAGACTTCAAGCTCAAAGACTGTGTATCCGTATCTGCCAATGGATACAATTTGGTCAGTTGAGCTATGCAAAACTTCTTGTTCGTCTTGCTCCATTCGTCTTCTATAATTTCTCTAATTTTCCACATTAATGGGAAGAGAATCTGCTTTCTCTTAAGAAACAGAAAATACATATTTGATTTTCGTGGTGGGGATCCTCCCAGGCAATAGCATTCTTTACCGCTTGAATGAATGGCTGTACTAGAGAAAACTGAAACCAGAGTGTTCCGAGTCCTCTGAAGAATCCTCAGAAGGATCCTCCGGTGGTGAATCTTTGGCTGTCCATCCAGATGGAGGCAAAGGAGTGCTGACAGCTGAGGGCCCCCGGGATACTGGGCTCTATATCCTGAACTTGAACTACCTGTTGAACTGGTTGAGCTTGGATCATAGCCGCCAGCTCTGAAAAGGAGTCCTTCATGTTCTGCTCAAGTAGATTGATCACCTGCTGACTTTCCAGTTCCCGGTTTGCCATGTAGTCCCTGAGACAGTCCTTACAGACCAATTTATCAAGGAGTGGTACAGCGCCACATGCCCAGCACTTTTTTCTTGATGAATGAGCTGGGGGAGAAGGAGAGTGATAATGTCTCTGAGACCTTGACCTCTCTGATGACCTATGGCGTGATGAATGTGACCTTCACTCTGGACTGTAGTCCTCATGGTGTCTTGAAGACTTCCTAGATCACTTTGAGGGAACAGTGCTGAAACAATCAAAGTTTGTTCGTCAGTGGCGCACTCACGTACAGATGGTCCCATACCTATTAGACACAGGAGGATCTTGGTTTCGTGATAAATGGCTCATGGCGAAATGGGCAGGAGGAACAGCTGCAAGATGATAGAGTGAGAGAGTAAGAGAGTAGAAATCTAGAAGAAAAGAAACTGTACCACAGGTCCAAGCAATGCAAAATGCTGTGTACTGATTTGCTGACAAGAAAGGACCTGCAGGGCACAGCTGGGTATCAGTAGCAGCCCTGAGCCCAAATGGAGCCAAACTTTGAAACCTTAAAAGGGTGGGTGGGCTAATTACCGCGTCTGCCCCCCCAACCTTAATTGACAAGGGGAACCTGCAGCGCCAATTTCCCCAAACAAACATGGCCTCCATAGGCTGAAAGCTGACTTCGCATGCGCATTGACTGCCGCCTAAACCCCTGAAGGACTCACGTGCTCACCGAAGCATCTTGAGGCTACGCACGTACCCTGACTCACCAAAGTAAGCAGGGAAGCCAGAAAACGGATAGCCCGCGGTCCAAGCCTATGCTGCCGCCATGTGACAAGGGCCCCGTAAATCGCGGGTGGGGGCCCGCGAATCCCAGGAACCATCTCAAAGAGAAAACTGTGCTGCGCCGGGCCAAACCGAGCCGCACAGACGCAAACTGAAAAAAAAAGTCTTAAAGGGGAAGGATCTATTCTACACCTCCCTTCCCTATTTAAAAAAAAATAAACTAAACAAAAGGAAAGAAAATCTAACTTACCCAGAAAGTCTCAGGAAGCTGATCCCCCTGTGCATCCACCAGCATTCATAAGTTCAGACAGTGGCGGTGCGTCCATAAGGGCACACGTGCGCCGCCCCCTCTCTCCAGCCACCTACTCTATTACCAATAGATAGATTCATGCATTTCATGAATCTCTCCATGGCCTCCGCTGCCACCCTCTGTTCAGGTGCCCAGCCCCTCTTCGGGCACCTGAATTACAGCGGGGGGGTTGTTGTTGAAGCACCCGATTAGAGCCATAGGCTCTAATAGGCGTCAAAAAAGGTAAGCAGCGAGTGCCATGTTTGGCACTCGCAGTTCACCCAGGTGTGTTAGAAAAGCGAATTAATATTCACTTTCCTAATACTGAACCGCCTCTCTGCTAATCAGGTGCTCGGGTCGGTTACCCATCACCTGATTGGCTGAAACGACAGGCGCTGTGATTGGATGCCTATCAGGCGTCCAATCATAGAAGAGGATGGAAGAAGACATCAAGGACAAGGAGGAGCATGGAGGACACCGCTCCCTCACAGTGGCAGCATTCGATGGACACAGTGACTGCATTCGATGGGCACAGTGGCTACATTCAAAGGGCACAGTGGGAGCATTTAATGGGCACAGTGGATGCATTCAACAGGCACAGTGGCAGCATTCAATGGGCACAGTGGCAGCATTCGATGGGCACAGTGGCAGCATTTGATGGGCACAGTGGCAGCATTTGATTGCACAGTGGCAGCATTTGATGGGCACAGTGGCAGCATTTGATGGGCACAGTGGCAGCATTTGATGGGCACAGTGGCAGCATTTGATTGCACAGTGGCAGCATTTGATGGGCACAGTGGCAGCATTTGATGGGCACAGTGGCAGCATTTGATGGGCACAGTGGCAGCATTTGATGGGCACAGTGAGGCTGCAATTGATGGGGTTTTTTCTTCAGAATTTTATAGTTGTTTGTGCCCCCCCAAAAATTTTGAGCACCAGCCGCCACTGAGTTCAGATATCGGCAGACTGCGTTCCTATGAGGAAACTCTGCAAGAAAGGACCCCAAAAGATCCACAGAAGGGATTCCCAGTCTTCTTAGCGCTAATAGCGGCCCAATACCAGGGACTGTGCATAGGAGAGGTTGAACCTGGCAGATTCTGCCAAGGTCAGAGGTAGGGACAAGCTGCTACTTCTTTACTTAATCAAGAGGTATGAGGAAAAAAAGATACTGTTGGGGGAGGTACTATGTCTTTAATTTATGCTATTCACTGGTCATGAGGGATGAATCGAGGTGGAGCTCTATCACAGGTATGCTGCCATGGAGGCACAAGGAAAAGAGCATTCAAACACCCCCTCCCTGACCTCTCTAGCTGCTTGTACTGTGTGGTGATTCATTCTCCAATAACCTTAAAGATCACAGCAAATACTCTACAGTTAGTTTAAAGTGGAACATTAGTCAGAAAATTTAGTCCTGCTGGATCACTTCAGGCTGGCCCCTTTTGCAGGTATATCTATGTAAGACATTAAAAATAGGTGTCTATACTGTTTAAAATCCAGCAATACACTATCTCACCCTGCTCTTCACATGCTCAGTTGTTTCCAATTTTAGGCACTGCCAAATTTGTAGAGTCCGATCTGATGACAGCCTTAACACAGAATTAAACCTTCCTATCCTTTACAGCCAAGGCTTCTGCTTCTGTTTGATCTTCAACCAGGGCCGTCTTTGATATTGATTGCCCCCTCCCCCCCTCCATTCTGAGACATACAAAAAATAGCAGGTGGACTCAAAATCAGTTTACTGTAGCAGATCACACAGCGATTGCAATTGGTTTGTTAAAGGCAAACCTTAGGGGGTGGGGACAGAAAGGGAAGTAACAACAGGAGGGGAAGTCAGGTGAGGGAGGGCAAAAGAACAGGGTAGAGGAAAAAAGATAGGAGGTATCGGGGAGAAGAGGGGGTTTAGCGGCAAGGGATCAGAAAGGGAAATTGTGGCCTCGGCAGTGCTCTGAGACAAGGGTCATCTCTCACGTGTTATCTGGATGTGTGTTTTTCTTACTTATTCCTAATGGCAAAAGTAAGGTTCTCCATAGTCTGTATATTGCTCACCCTGCCAAACCACTGACTCAACATCAGTGGGCTTGTTTGTTTGCAAGCGGTAGGGATCCTTGACAGAAGACTCAAAGGAGTGCATCATGCGGCAATCCCATTAGACTTGCTTTAAGGGATGTGTTGCATTTACCAACATATGGGCAAGCGGAAGAAGGGATATTCAGCATAATTATTGCATAGCATAAATAAACAAACCCTCCATTACATCAAGCCTTTATTTTTTTTTTTGTTTCTTATAAAATGTAGTACTTGTACAATTTTCGTTGGGTCTCATTGGAACCACAAATTGGTTAGGCTTAACATAATTCTTAAAACCGATTGGTTCTTAAAACCGATCTGAACTATAATTCTTAAAACCGATCAGGGGCGTAACTAGAAATAGCAGGGCCCCATAGCAAAATGTTGTATGGGGGCCCCCCTGCAAACAGCCCCCCCCCCACAGCTGCCCTAGTGTCAATGCAGCGTGACCTGTGCCACATACAGCGTGACCTGTGCCCAATGCAGCGTGACCTGTGCCCAATACAGCGTGACCTGTGCCCAATACAGCGTGACCTGTGCCCCATAAAGCTTGACCTGTGCCCAATACAGCCTGGTCTGCCTGTGCCCCATACAGCCCCACCTATGCAGAGGAAGAGGCAAGCCACCCGGATCAGCAGAGAGCGTAATTACCCGCTGTAATAGCTTTCATTTCCTGTCTTCCCGGGGCTCATCGTCACATAGCCCCACCTCTTGGCCCGACGCCTTTGATGACGTCACATGTCCCGCATTGGATCGGCGTTCTGTCTATCAAAGGCACCGGGCCAAAAGGTGGAGCTATGTGACGTGAGCCCCGGGAACACTGGAAGTTCTAATGAAAGCTCTTACATTGGGCAATTCAGCTCTCTGCTGATACGGACAGCTCGCCTCTTCCTTTCCTCTCTCTTCCCCTGGCTGGGAGACTGTGCCGGCGGTACTCTTATCCTCACTGGGCCCCACTCAGCTGCGGGCCCCATAGCGCCCGCATGGGTCGCTATGGTGGTAGTTACGCCCCTGAAACCGATTGGTTAGCCTAACATAATTCTTAAAAGAAACCCAAAATGAGGTAAACATGTAGGGTGCCATTGTTGATCTCTGCCCATTCCTCCTCCATATCATCGCTAAACAGGTCTTCTATAAGGAAAAGGTCAGCTTTCGTACTGTAATATGAACTTCCTCTTCCTCTGATCTTCTGTAATTACACTGCCACTAATACAGTGGAGGATGTGTCCACATTTTTTTTTTAAAGTGTTAAGTGTACACATCTTCCTAGTTTTAAAATTAAATCCTGCTTTCTAGAGTTATTTAACCTACCTAATCATAACAACTACATGATAAATGTACCCCTAAATCTTAGATACACCCCCCTAAAATAGTTTTTTGCAATGTGGCTATGATTATAAAAAGTTAGAGAAACAAGTGTACTTATTAGTTGTCAAACTATCCCTGACCATTTCTAACCATCTGTTTGTTGTTTTATTTTGTATTTTAGTTCTCTTTTACATTTTTCCAATAGTTTTGTGTCAAATAGCTTAACAGTAATAAGTAAATTTTTTGAAGAGTTCTTTGATTTTCTTTGTTTTGAATATGTTGTAAATTTTGTAATTTTTTTTCTTTTTTTACAGTCAGCCTGTTTATACAATTTTTTGCAATGTACCGTAAGTGTGATAGACTAATGGCAACAAATGCAGTCATCTGACATCAACACATGCCCTTAAAAATGTACTTTTTTACAAATTTTTTTTTTGGAGCTTGCATTTTTAATTTTTATACAGTTTGCAGTAGACAAACTGTATAATACCTGAAGGAAATACTGTATATTCAGATGTTACAATGACCCTGAATATTAGGAATTACCATTTCCATAACTCCTCCATACCTATTATGAATTAATATGACTACAATATTCAAGAAAAATTTGATCAGAGCAAAACCAGTAGGACAAATACCCCCCCCCCCCCGGATCCATTGTACCAGTGAGAACATCACATTATTCAACTGTGAAGTATCACATTTTTAAATAATATTGATAAAGTGCTATACTGTACATCATTTGGATACATTTCTACCACAGCCACCTCATAGTACTTTGTAAACCTGGTACATATGAGGAGTAAAAGGAGTCCAAACGGATATTATATCGATACAAAACAGAATCAAAACATCTCTGACACTTTGGGTTGAGCTCCGGAAGGTTTCACCTCCTTCCAGACCAGGCCATTTTTTGCGATATGGCACTGCGTTACTTTAACTGACAATTGCGCGGTCGTGCAACGATGTACCCAAATAAAATGTCAGAGTAATAAAGTTTTTGTCCTTTTTTTACCACAAACAGAGCTTTCTTTTGGTGGTATTTGATCACCTATGCGGTTTTTATTTTTTTGCGATATAAACAAAGACCGACATTTTTGAAAAAAAACAAAACAATATTTTTTACTTTCTGCAATAAAACATATACAATAAAAACATGTAAAAAATCAAATTTCTTCATAAATTTAGGACAATATGTATTCTGCTACATATCTTTGGTAAAAAAAATTCCAATAAGCATATATTGATTGGTTTGCGCAAAAGTTATAGCGTCTACAAACTATGTGATATTTGTATTTATTTATTTTTATTTTTTATTTTTTCACTACTAATGGCTGCGATCAGCTACTTATAGCGGGACTGCGCTATTTGCGATGGATAAATCAGACACCTAACTGACACTTTTGACACTTTTTGGGGACCAGTGACACTAATACTGTGATCAGTGGTAAAAAATATGTACTGTCAATGTACGAATAACACTGGCAGGGAAAGGGTTCACTTTAGGGGTTTAAAGGGTTTAATATATGCTTAGGTTGTGCTTACTAATTGTGGGGGAGGTGCTTTGACTAGGGTAAGGCAGAGATCCGTGTTCCTGCTTAGCAGAAACACAGGATCAAAGCCTTCCCCGCTGACAGAACGACAATCTGCCTTGTTTACACAGGCAGACAGCCGCTCTGCTTGAGTCCCGAATGATCGTCGGGTCCCGTAGACATTGAGTCCACTGGACCCACTGATTGGCTCCCGCTGTGTCCAATCACAGCGGTAGTGGGTCGCCGGCAGCGCACGCCCCAGACCTGGAAGTGTCAGATCACGTATTAGGTATGTAATCTGGCACAAAGCGGCCACCCTGCCGCAGTATATGTATGTGGGGCAGTCGCTAAGTGGTTAATATAACAGTCCTGTTCCTAAGATGAAAAAAATTTGCTATGCTTTGGAACAAAGCCCCACAGTTCTTAATGCGGAGCTCCAGTCATTTTTGGGTTTATTAAAAGTCAGCAGCTACAAAAAATGTAGCTGCTGACTTTTAATAAACACACACTCACACATGGCCCAGGATCCAGCAATATGGTCACCCCAACCATCGATTCTCTCCCTCTCCTCTCCCCGGCACCGGCATTGTAACTGTGGGCACCCAGTTGTGACAGCTTGCAGGGAGGGAGGGGGAGAGGAGAACTTCCGCTCGGATCGCCTAGTGGGAGCGGGTACCTGTCATAACTAGGTACACGATGTCCCCCCAAAAAATTGTACATGCCAAATGTGGTAAGGGAGGAGTGCTTCAAGCAGAACTTCCCCTTTTGGGTAGAGCCAGCTTTAATACCAGGAATGCTGACAGTCTGAAGAACCTTGTTTGTCTTCTTCAGAGGAACCATGGAACATGGTCAGCCTTGAAGCTTCTGTTCAACCTGAGTCAAGGGGGTTGGTGAGCCATTATTCCCTGCATGTAGATGTAATACAGGATGCAGGATATTGCACAACCAACCACTTCTCCTTGCTGACAGGTTCCTTTGATGTGTGGGTCAGATATGAAAAAATCTTGGTATCACTTTACTTGTCACTATAGGAAACAGCTAGAACAAGGACCACAACCTACACAGTGGATCACCACTTAACCATAAGGTAAGTATAGCTTCAGTAGTGACAAATAACTCTTTACAAAAGAACATAGGCTCTGGCTTTGTACAGAATAGATAGGAATGAAATGAAATGAGGATAAAAATATCAGATTCTATTTAGCAAGAGAGGGTATAGTCCCTCACATATGTTGAATACATCAAAAAGGGACTCTAGTACACTTCCCTTTACAAGAGCACAGAGTTTGCCTTGCATAAGCAGTGAGTTTCAGCTCTTCCAGCTGCTCACACTTAACTATATTATATTTTCAAAATATTCAACTGATCTCTGTAATCTGCACACACCAGATTCTACAAAATCCACTTAAAGTTATTGTATAGTTTTTTGTTTTTTTTAACCACTTAAGCCCCGGACCATTTTGCTGGCCAAAGACCAGAGCACTTTTTGCGATTCGGCACTGCGTCGCTTTAACTGACAATTGCGCTGTTGTGCAACGTGGCTCCCAAACAAAATTGACGTCTTTTTTTTCCCACAAATAGAGCTTTCTTTTGGTGGTAATAAATATCCCCCAAAAATATATAAAAAATCTTTTTTTTTTCTTCAGTTTAGGCTGATATGTATTTTTCTACATATTTTTAGTAAAAAAAAAAAATCACAATAAGCATTTATTGATTGGTTTGCACAAAAGTTATAGTGTTCACAAAATAGGGGATAGTTTTTATGGCATTTTTATTAATTTTTTTTTTTACTAGTAATGGCGATCAGCATTTTTTATCCTGACTGCGACATTAAGGCGGACACGTCGGCGCGCACGTGATGGCACGGCGGCAAATTCAAAGGGACGTACAGGTACGCCCATTTGCCCAGCCGTGCCATTCTGCCGACGTACATCGGCATGCGACAGTCGGGAACCGGTTAAATAACAGACATGGTATACTTACCTGCTCTGTGCAAGATTTTTGCACAGAGCAGCCCTGATCCTCTTCTTCCAGGGTGCCCTGGCGGCGCTCCTGGCTCCTCCTCTTCATTGGATGCCCCCACAGAGAGCAGCTTTCCATGGGGGCGGGCACAATCACAAGTCCCGCTGCTGCATCCATTGACAGCAGCGGGAGCCAATAGAGAAAAAGGGGGGCAGCTGCAGCACAAGAGGATTTTCACCTTATTGCATAGAATGCAATAAAGTGATTGTAAGGGTTCTTTTTTTTTTTTTAAATAACAAACATATACTTACCTCCACTGTGCAGCTCGTTTTACATGGAGTGGTCCTGAACCACGTCTTCTGGGGTCCCTCGGTGGCATAGGATGCAGTAAGGTGAAAAAACACAAAGATTTACAACCCCTTTAGGAGAAAAACCTGGAGACTTTACAACCTCTTTAAGCTTTATGTAAACCCAAACAGTTAACTTACATAGTGTGGGGTATATTATGTCTCTACCACTTCCCATATCCCTGTATAATGTGTTCAATAAGATTCCCATCTAAGAAACGTTTTAAATTAGTGACATCACCTGCTAAATCCACATCCTTACCACTCGAACTGCAAAAAAACTCCTACACACGTGGCCACGTGTCTCCTTGAGTGAGAATATAGGAATAGTTTCCTTCCTATACTAGAATCGCCATTAAAAGAGAAGAATGAGTTTAAAAAAAAAAAGCCTTATACTCACCTAGGTGGATACAGCATTAGTCCAATGCTGCATCTGTCCCCTGCCGCCTCTGCAGTGAGAACTGAGCGATCAAACACCCCTGATTGTTCAGATCTCCCCTCTGATCTCTGCTGTGCCCCTCCAGCACTCACTGGAGCACTAGGCTGGGGAGGCTGAGCCAGCTGCCAATCCAGGCATGTGGGTGGATCCCAGCTGTAAAATCTGGATCTTTCCCCGGCCTTTTGCCCCTGCTTTTGGCTGAAAACAAGTCACAGGAGTGCACAACAAACTCCATCCATACATCCAAAAAAGCTTTGGTGTGCCTGAATAAGAGTTTTGTAAAGTTGTATAAATATAGTTTTATCTCTTGGGTAAATCCCCTTTTTTAGTGCATGCGAATATTCTTCTGGCCTTGCTTGCTGAAACTTGGCATTGCATGTTATTGCTGTGCCTGTGATCTACTAGGATCCCCCAGATGTTCTCTATCCTTGATTCTCCCCAGAGGTTCTTCCCCTAGTGTCTAACTTGCATTCATATTTTTAGCCCCCAATTGCATTACTTTACATTTCCCTACATTGAACCTCCTTTTTCATGTCTTTGCCCACCCTATTTTATGGAGGTCTTCCTGTAGAGTGCCTATATCCTCTTGTAAAGTTATTGTCCTGCTTAGCTTTGTATCATCAGCAAACACTGAGATTGAGTTATTTATACCAACCTCTATATGGTTTATGAACATGTTAACCGCTTGCCGACCAGCCGCCGTCATTATTCCTGCGCGCCCACTGCAATGTGAGGGCACCGATGTGCGTGGCCTGCAGTTGTGATGACCGCCGGTCACACACGATCGTGGGCACGAGAGCCAGAACAGGGACATGTGTGTGTTAGCACATAAATCCCTGTTCTGTGAGTAGAGGAGAGACAGATCGCGTGTTCCTTCCAGCTAGGAACAATGATCTGTCATCTCCTCGAGTTATTTCCATCCCCCTACAGTTAGAACACGCATGGGGGAACACAGTTAACCCCTTGATCGCCCCCTAGTGTTAACCCCTTCCCTGCCAGTGACATTTTCACAGTAATCAGTGTATTTTTATAGCATTGATCGCTGTATAAATGTCAATGGTCCCAAAAATGTGTCAAAAGTGTCCGATCTGTCCGCCATAATGTGTCAGTCCCAATAAAAAAAAAAATCGCAGATCACCGCCATTACTAGTAAAAAAACTAATAATAAAAATGCCATAAAAATGCCATACATCTTTCCCATAGTTTGTAGACGTTATAACGTTTGCACAAACCAGTCAATATACGCTTATTGCAATTTTTTTACCAAAAATGTGTAGAAGAATACATATCAGCCCAAACTGAGGAAAAAATTAGCTTTTTTTAAAAAAATTGGGGATATTTATTATAGCAAAAAGTACAAAATATTGTGTTTTTTTCAAAATTGTCACTCTTCTTTTGTCTATAGCACAAAAAATAAAAAAGAGATGATCAAATAACACCAAAAGAAAGAAGAAAGCTCTATTTGTGAAAAAAAAAGGACATTTTGTTTGGGTACAGCGCTGCATGACCGCGCAATATTCAGTTAAAGCGACGCAGTGCTGTATCTCAAAAAATGGCCCGGTCATTAAGCAGGCAAATCTTCCGGGGCTGAAGTGGTTAAATAGGATTGATTCCAGGACAGAGCCCTGGGGTACCCCACTTATAATTGCAGACCATTCAGAAGATAAGCTATTTATCACCACCCTCTGGACGTGTCCCTGTAACCAGTTTTCTATCCAGGTACATACACTATCGTCAATGCCAACGGACCTCAATTTTGTGGATTAAGCGTTTATGGGGGACTGTGCCCAATGCTTTGGTGCAGTCTAAATACACTACATTCATCGGCCTTCCTTTATCCAGATTACAATTCACTTAATATAACGTTAACCGCTTGCCGACCACTGCACGCTGATATACGTCGGCACAATGGCAGCGGTGGGCAAATGGGCGTACCTGTACGCCCCCTTTAATTGGTGGTGTTAGCAGCGTGCGCGCGCCGGCTGCTTACAGCATGACTGTGCCTGTGAGACCCGTGGGCTTGACGTCCTCCGGTGTCCCGGCGATCATGTCTCGGAGCCACAGAACGGGGAAGTGCCTATGTAAACAAGGCATTTCCCCGTTCTGCCTTGTGACATGACAGAGATCACTGCTCCCTGTCATCGGGAGCAGTGATTGCTGTAATGTGAGTGGAATCCCACCCCCCCCCCACAGTTAGAATCACTCCCTAGGACACACATAACCCATTCATCGCCCCCTAGTGTTTAACCCCTTCTCTACCAGTGTCATTTACATAGTAATCAGTGCATTTTTATAGCACTGGTCGCTGTATAAATGACAATGGTGTCAAAAGTGTCCGAAGTGTCTGCCATAATGTCGCAGTCACAATAAAAATCGCAGATCGCCGCCATTACTAGTAAAAAAAATTATTAATAATAATAATAATAAT
Organism: Lithobates clamitans; assembly: GCA_037952925.1. Taxonomy (NCBI): domain Eukaryota; kingdom Metazoa; phylum Chordata; class Amphibia; order Anura; family Ranidae; genus Lithobates; species Lithobates clamitans. The sequence continues at coordinate 5,132,012 of JBBGZY010000449.1, forward strand.
AATTTTGTAGACACTATAACTTTTGCGTAACTTTTGTAGAAGAATACATATTGGCCTAAACTAAGGAAAAAATTAGTTTTCTTATATATTTTGGGGGGGATATTTACTATAGCAAAAAGTAAAAATATTGCTTTTTTTTGCAAAATTGTTGCAATTTTTTTGTTTATAGCGCAAAAAATAAAAACCGCAGAGGTGATCAAATACCACCAAAAGAAAGCTCTATTTGTGGGGAAAAAAGGACGTCAATTTTGTTTGGGTGGCAAGAACAATCTTTCATAAATCCATGCTGGTTACTACTAATGATATTATTCTTTTCTGAAAATTCCTGGATATGGTCCCTTTTTATCCCCTCCAATAGTTTACAAACTATTGCTGTAAGGCTGACTGGCCTATAGTTTCCAGGTATATATCTTTGCCCAACTTGTCCTATTGTTCCTATTTAATCTGTTAAATATACAGCTGTCTGTTGTCCTCTTCATACTTTCTGTGTTATCTTTAATAGCCTCTTCTGCACTCATATTTGTTATTTTGGACTAAAGAATAAATACCTTTATGTTGTAGAGATCTGAAAGTGCAAGTTGTTGGGTAATTTAGCAAAAGACAGTGAACAGGGCTGACACCACTTAGTTCACAAAAATGATGTGTTGTCAGCCCACAATAGGGCTTCAGTGCTGAGCTCACTTAAGGCACTTTTTAGATGGTATGGTTCCTTTAAAAGAATACACATACCATGCCTGCAAAAGATGAGGTGCAACTTTTGGATTGAAAAACTTATTCATTATCTGAAGTAAAATCCATTTCTTCCATCACACTTTCAGCCTTTTGTAGTTTGGTTTATTTTTGCATTCTAGCTTTCCAGATTCTGCAATCTGCTTTTAAATGAGCTTGTTTCTTGCACACAAAACATTCACGTGTTTTATTCATATTTTTCTTCTTTAAAGCAGACTCTGTGACAGAAGCACCATCACTATTAATGCTTTCTGTTTCACGCTTACTGTATATTCATCCACAGGCTTGCCCTTAACATAGTCCAATGTCAGGTCATCATCTAGACGTGTATCAAGTGCTGTGACAAGCATTTCATAACTTTCTGGTAAATAACTGAGTAATAGTGCTACAACATGCAAATCTTTTATTTCTTCTCCTATACCTCTCAGACTTTCAACCATTTCCAAGGTGTGCCTTATGTAATCCTGCATATCCTGGCCTTTCATCATCTTGGTTTGGTATAGTTTTCTAATTTAATACAGTGAGATTAGCTCTTTTGTGCACCTTTTGTAATCCTTCCCACATTTCTTTAGCAGTTTCACACTTACATATATGTATTTTGCTAAGAGAGATTGTGCTTTGAGATTTCTGATCTTTCTCTATCCACTCATCTGAAGGGTGTTCTGGTCTGACTTCATGCATACATTTCCACATACCTTCTCCTATTAGCAGCATTTTCATCTTGCATTTCCAAGACTGGTAGTTCTGGTTTGTCAGATTTGCAAATGAAAGCTTTGTTGCAGCTCTGTTACTGACCATTTACTCTGGGTGGGTGTCTGGGCCTGGGCCCATAACCTGTTAGAAAATTCTGTATATAGCCCCACAGAACAGACAGTGCACAGTCCATATGTGTTTATCTGCTGCTTAACTGCAGACAGGTAACAGGAACTTTTATTCAGGAAAAAGACATAAAGCATACTACAGATGCAGCTACAAATGTATAAACACTACCATCTACTAGTTGAAGAATATATCTTTACTAAATACTGATACTGAGTAGTTGTTGCACAAAATACAATTCTGTATTCCAACAATCTCTGACCCTCTTAGAGAGAAAATTTCCCTCAGAATAACTCTTTAGTTTTTTTTACATCTATCCACAGATCCGAACCTTCGAGCAAAATCGAGCATTAGAATATGGACCTTTATCTCCTCTCAGAGATCCAGTTAGAGAATATATGCAACTGACAGGAGGTGGAACACTGCACTACATTATGAGTTTCGTGTAAGTCGAATGACTATAAGGTCATTGAAGGTCTTATCAATTTTTGTTTTACTTTTATTCTTAATAATGTCAGAAATAAAAAACTAAATTTATAATTTTTCCTGAATATCCAGAGATTCACCTAACATAACATACTGTATCTATCACAGTTTCTGGGAAACCGTAAAAACACAAACACAGTCAAAAACTGACAATAGTTCCTGTAACAGGAGGTTGGAGAACTTTCCCAATGACAGCACCTGTGATGGTGACAAATTTCAAAGTTGGGATTTCTCCTCACATTGGTAAGATTTCCACTTCCTGTTATGTTTCCAGAACAGAAAATGAGGGAAAAATGTGTGCAAGCCAACAGCAATAAATGCTTCACTGTTCCAACCAAAACAAATGATGGAATTACTTTCTTATTTCTTGGCAGATAAAATATAAATGTAATTTTTGTAGTTAGGTAAGCTAGTACTTTCCCATTTTGCAACAAATGTAATCTCCACTGACTACAATTCCAGGTAAAACCTGAAACTGACTTCCCGATGTCATGACTAGTTATTGTATTTTCTGTAAATTCCTCCAGAGGGCAGCAATATTTCACATTTCTAACATATAGTACATTTAACTTGCCATTCATCTCTAATTTAAAATGATTAGTAATGTTTTTTGGTACTTGAAAAATATATGAACAGCATAAATTTTGGCATTTACCATCTTTACCTGAAAATCTCAAGGATGACCCAGTAAGAAATTAAACATCACTGAAATAATTGTCAGTTTATTTATATTCTGTCTATCATAATCTATCATCAGTCTCGGAAATAGGTAAATTGGGCATCATTTACAAAATTTATTAAAACTTAGAGAAATACTTGTTGACTACAAAAATACATTTAATACTAGCCCTATTCTAATGCACCTTTTATGAGAATAAAAAACAATTAGAAAACACGTTTTACTGTATCTTAAAGCATAATTAGACAATATACTTTCTTCCTGCAATGTCATGTGCTCATAGAGTTTACCATTCACTTTCAAACATTAAAACAAGAGATTTATACTTCTGCTCTCCTAGGCAAGCTGTGGGGCACTAGTGTCAGCAGCCTGTACACCTTGCCCACACCTCAGGAGTGTGTGAAGTCACGACTGCTCCAGACATATCAGGGACAGTACTGGAAGTGTGTTTCTATACCATGGCAGCATTTTAGTGCGGCTCTCTGTAAAGGCAGCAAGAAATTATATCCTCTGTTGTGTTCAACGGGCAGTACTGCTGCCATTCATGGGCCATGCCACAACCATAATGCAACCACATGCAATGTACGCAGTTGCAACGCAGTGGCGTGGCCTTTACAGGGTTATAACGGGCACTCAGGATGCAACATATCACTTCCTCACCAATTGTAATATGCCTTGAAAAAGCGGTCCAGCAAGAATTGCTTTTCAGAGGATTGGCAAGGTCTGACGCATGTGTAAACTTAGCCTGTGAATGGGGATAATAGCAGGGCAGGGCAGAGCAGCCCAAGTCAGGTGCTTAAAATATAGGCCTTCCCCCAATTTGCTTGAGTAGAAGGTCAATTCTAGGTATTTTATTCATGTATACCAGGAAAACTGTGACCGGAGTCACTTTGGGCGGGGGACCAGTGAAACCCAAAATCCCTTGGAGAGGTTGGGAAACCCTTGTTTCCGTTCCCCATGCACCTCCTATGTCTAATCACCCTGTGTCTATTAGGGGCAAAGGGTGACCAAGAACCCCAGTCTGATCTGTACTATTCGGACTTACTGTACAACCACACTGGAATGGTGTATGTATATATATTTACTGTATATTGTCTCATACTATGGTGTGCTTTCTGTTGGGTCGTTTGGGGTGTGGCTGTATTGCATTGTTCTATTGTTTGTGTCTGCCTTGGGAGTAACCTATTATGGGATGTATATGTGTCTGTGGATTAGCTGTGGGGGGGGGGGATTTCTCCAGCAGCCCCTCCCAAAGACAGTCTACTGATGAGAAGTTTGACTACACCTGTGTCATGCTACTGGTGGAGATAAAGTCTACCCTGTCCTGTTTCATTATGCAAAGGAGGGGCTTGTCCCGAGTGTATATCTGTGTACATGTGTTTCAATAAACAGTTCATGTTCAGCAGCCAAAACGAGTACTACCTAGCTTGTGGTTGCAAGCAGTTGGAAGATCTGATATCTCTATTCAGACTGGAAGGAAGTGGTATATGACAAAAGCACTCAAGCGGAGTGTCAGGCGTTTCGTTACAAAAACTTTTTAGAGATTGGCCACAGCCCTAGGGAGAACTAGAATGGCAGCAGACAGGAGACAGTATCATTGCATTATATCTTATTTATTCAGAAATATCAACCCAGGGAGTAGCTTACAAAGGTTGATCCAGTAGCAGTACATGATATTTAAATAAGATGTGTAGCTAATTTAATTATAGAAACTCACTTCAACATATGAATGCTCCAATCCTCATACAAAGATTTTTACATGGAGACAATTCTTTTAACATAGGGCTTACTGAATCCAGCTTACAATTTAACCACCAGCGGTACAGGGACACAATCAGTCCCATATTTACTAAACCAGAAAAACATCCACGGAAATATAATATCTGCAGTGGCACCACCAGAACCACATCTGCAGAGATAAGATTAGCTCCACAGTGACACTACCAGAAACAAGTCCACAGGAATACTGTTTTCTAGTGACACCACTAGAAACACATCCACAGTGATACAATCAATCTCATACGCGTGTGCAGGGGGTGTGCCAGGTGTGGTTGGGCACACCCTAATCACTACGAGCAGTGCCGATTCCCTCTCCCGGCCAGGCTTCCCACCTCTCCATTTCACCCAGCTGCTGCAGGGATGTTTTAGAATGGAGAATGGGGGAAAGGGCTAGTAAATATGTAATTTGCCAGCCCCTTCCTTTTCTGGTTGAACATAGTGTACACACTCACTCACTGTGTTCATTCATAACTGAAGGATAGCAAAGTTTACTATGCTTCAGTTTGTGAATGAACAGGAAGGCGTTCAGCACAGAGCACTTCCTATTCATTCACTGTCTAGTGCAACTGAGGCTGCAGAGAAAGGCATTAGTGCTTTAGCTTTGGGATGCACACCCTAGTGCATTAGGCTGCAAACACCTATGATCAATACACATGCTTTAGGATAATTAGTAATTTAACTGAATCCATCAGACTTCTGTACAATGGCCCAGGCAGTGAAATGACCAAATAGCTTTTTCTGAAACGCACATTTTCCACTTGCATCCAGACACAAGAAATCAGTCCCTGGGCTTGTTTCTGTTGTTTTTATTAGGAGTAAAAACTTGGATGGGGTAGAGGGGTTATGGGAATGCCCAAATTGACTAAAACAACAGATGGGGACAACTTCCTTCCTATGTACAGTGAAAAGATCCTGGACTGTTCTCCTTCCTGGACACAATCAGTCTTTAAGAATCAGTCAGCAAAAGTCCCTTGTGGACTAGGACCTCTTAGTGCCCTCTGGAAAATAGCATAAAATGTTGCAAAACCACATGCAGGAGTATCTCCTCTCCTCGGTAGAACTGCCCCCAGCTCCATGCCTGCAGGTACCCTCGTGGCTGCTTGTCTACCAGCCTATCTGGCTGCTTCAAAGATCTCCCAGGACAAGCACTCCATCTGCCACCTGACTCCCCTGCTGGCATGTCTCCACCAAATTTAAAGGGCTGACCTAGCCACCCTGCCGGGACATTCTGCCTGGGGATTGGCCAAGTTCCCTTAAGTATGCAGATCAGAACCTCCTGGCCTCTGCCCACTAACTTCCAGAAGCTTCTACAAACTTCTACACCAGGAGGGAGGTATCAGAGACCTGCATCTGTACAACCATCTAGCCTGACGTGCCATAACCAGACCCAATTACATACTCACATAACCTACCATGAGTCATAAGCTTAAATTTACCTACACCAACACTAGTAGCACACTAGAAGGTGCTACATTAGTCTGAATCAGTGGTGCCAATGGTAGTAAAATAAATGCCAATTGGTGTCAGTGCTGGTAAAAAAAAAGCACCAGTTATTAGTGTCGGTGGGATAAAATGAGTCCTAATTGTTGAGGTCAGTGAGTGAAAGCAAAATAAAAACCCCAGCCCAGCATTGTGGCAGTAAACTTGCCTCTTCAGTCTCGCTGCTCTGCTTCCCTCCTCCTTTGGATAGGAACTTTTTTGCGAGTATTGAGCAGCAGATCTATATATACAGAAAAGCTGTATTTCAGGGTTTGCACTACTTTTAAATATTCTGATCATATCTGTCCAAAATCTAAGCCTTAGAGAATGGAAATTCCATTCAGATATGTAAAAATTAGCACAAAAAAGGGATTACAATTTGAAACCATTATCAGTATAGCATATCTTTAATTTTATTTTATTTCCTATCAGTCTTGGGATTTATTTACTGTCACAACAGGTTTGATTAAACAGTAATCATAAAACTTAAAATAAAGGACAAAGGAAGGCTTATGGTAACCACATTCTTCTGCCCGCACATCATTATTCATCACCACATGACCTAGCTCTGATTCATGGTGTCACGCTCACAGTATCAAGCAAAGTCTATGATCGGCATCAACAAAAGTTATACTGTGCATGCATGCAAATGACCCAGAAACCAAATCAAATACTAAAAAGTTACAATTACAAATACAATTTACAATTACAATTCACAAGTAGATTATCCTCTCTTAAAGTACAGAAACATACAATCCATAAGCACAAATAGTGAATAATTCCATTTAAAGCAACGCTCCAGTCAAAATGTCTTTTTAGTTTTAGTAAAAGTCTGGAAAGGTTAGAAATTTGTCGTTCTCTTGCTGTCTTCCTGTCCTGAAATTGCCTGTTCATTTAGTGTCCTAGTGTCACAGGTAAAGGAAATGAGAAGAAAACCCCGCAAAGGAGTCACAGACACCCATAGAAAGGAGTCACAGACACCCACAGACACCCAAAGGAGTCACAGACACCCATAATATCGTACGAAAACGGTCGTCCGAGGAAGGATCGTACGATATTCGGATCGTGTGTACACTACTTTCGACAGCCGATCACGACCGTTCATCCGATATTATTTGATCAGACATACACGAAAATTTTCCTCGTACAATTCCAGATCGTACGATTTTCGTTTAGTCAGTATAGTTGTCGTGCAAAAATACAATACAAATACATTACAACACATGACATCACTTCCGATTTTTTTGTCTGTCGTACGAGAATTTTTGTGACTTTATTTAGCTATTCAATTTCTACTTGCGACTATTAAGCGAGAACGATCGTACAATCTTTCGTAAAATATTCGGAACGTGTGTACGAGGCATAACGCTAAACCAAACCTCAGCACCTGTTCAGCCTTTAACTTACAAATTTCACCAAGTAGCGAGTACAAATGGCACCAAAATGATCAAGGTAGGATATTGTGTACTTTTCTAATATTCAAACACATGTAATGGGTTTAGCTAAAAAAAAATGTGCATGAACATTGACTGAAACAGCTATATTCTTCCTTTTTGTTAGTGATTCACGCTCATACCATGGAAATGTGGATCTGCACAGCCTCAAACTGAGATTACGATCATACTACCAGGTAACTCCTTACCAGCACCCTAGTATAGCATAGCCCTATACTGCAGCCAACGACCAGGCTATGATTACAGAAGTCTTATATTAGAAATATTTAAAGACTTACTAAAATTATGTCAGCTCACATTTCTCCAAATTTGTTTTGCAATTCTGTAATTATGAATATTGTTGATTTGTGATATCTATGATTGGATCAAAAACAGACATATGTTTTAAAACTATAAGATATTTACATTGAAGGAAAAACCTTTATGACATCGAGCTGTGAAGAGATTTGTTAGAATCAGTTTATCAACATCAGTCATTTTTACTTCCAATACATTTTCTACTGAATTTTCAACCTACTGTAAGTACAGTAAGTAATATGTGTTCATAGTACAAAGTACCATAGACAATAGCAGAAAATTGGGTAGCATTGGTCATTTTTAAAGTACAAAGTATAGGATGGACCTTTGCAATCCTGTGGATCTTGGAATTGATGCCCAGACATTATGTTTGTGGTGACAGATCAAGGAGCCTGTTACTGTATACTGTACATATAGTTGTCTAGTAGCTTCTGTTGGGGCTAATTCAATCCAGATAGCTACACTATATTGTCAAAAGTATTGGGATGCCTGCCTTTACACTAGAGGTGCGCATCTTCACTGGTCTCACGATTCGATGCAATTATCCTCTCAACGATTCAGGATGCTTCACGATTACTGCCCGTGCTTTTCATTAAAAAAATTCAAGCAATCAGAACTAATTTTTTTTAATTTTATCTGTTCTTCAAAAAAAAAAAAAAGGACACTCCCTGCATGTAGCAAAGTCTGAACACAACAGACAGCAACAGTATTTATTTAGAACAGTAAATACTAAACGGCACAACCCCTTTTACATTCCACACCCCCTATTTACAATCCAGAGCCCATTTTACATTACACAGCCCCCCCCCTTTACATGATACAGACCATTTTACATTACACAGCACCCCCATTTACATGATATAGGCCATTTATATTACACAGACCCCCGTTTACATTACACAGCCCATTTTACATTACACAACCCCCCCCCCCATTTACATTACACAGCCCATTTTACATTACACAGCCCATTTTACATTACACAGTCCCCCATTTACATTACACAGCCCTTCATTTACATGTTAAATTAACATAAACTGATGCCTCTACCATAGTATCTCCCATCTTCCATCGCTTGTCACAGGCACATGCCCTCCGGCCGGCCGGGAGGAGGAGTGCACTGGCAGGGCTGTCCCGGAAAAGGCAGGGAGAGCTGGGATGACCTAATCCATGCAATTGATGCGGTAGCTCTCCCGAATCGATGCTGAATCGTGCAAGGCTGCATCGAGATGCATCGATTCTACGATTATTTTCAACACCCCTACTTTATACGCACATGAACTTTAATGGAATCCCAGTCTTAGTCCGTAGTGTTCAATACTGAGTTGGCCCACCCTTTGCAGCTATATCAGCTTCAACTCTTCTGGGAAGGCTGTCCACAAGGTTTAGGAGTGTCTTTGGGAATGTTTGACCATTCTTCCAGAAACGCTTTTGTGAGGTCAGGCACTGATGTTTGATGAGAAGGCCTGGCTCACAGTCTCTACTCTAATTCATCCCAAAGGTGTTTTATCGGGTTGAGGTCAGGACTTTGTGCAGGCCAGTCAAGTTCCTCCACCCCAAACTCGCTCATCCATGTCTTTATGGACCTTGCTTTTTGCACTGGTGCACAACCATGTTGGAACAGGAAGGGGCCATCCCCAAACTGTTCCTACAAAGTTGAGAGCATGAAATTGTCCAAGATGTCTTGGTATGCTGATACCTTAAGAGTTCCCTTCACTGAATCAGAGGGGCTGAGCCCAACCCCTGAAAAACACCCCCACACCATCATCTCCCCTCCACCAAATGATTTGGATCAGTGCACAAAGCAAGGTCCATAAGGACATGAATGAGTGAATTTGGGGTGGAGGAACTTGACTGGCTTGGACAGAGTCCTGACCTCGACCCGATAGAACGCCTTTGGGATGAATTAGAGCAGAGACTGCGAGCCAGGCCTTCTCATCAAACATCATTGCCTGACCTGACAAATAGGCATCTGGAAGATGGGTCAAACATTCCCATAGACACACTCCTAAACCTTGTGGACAGCCTTCCCAGAAGAGTTTAAGTTGTTATAGCTGCAAAGGGTGGGCCAACCCCTATGGACTAAAGCTGCATACACACTATACAATTTTCTTTAGATTTTTTTCATTTTAGATTCACCAAAACCATATAATATGAGGTCAAACCTAAACACTTTCAATTTCTATGCAATCAGATGGGCCCTTGCACTACATAGTTGAAGGTAAATTTAAAGGAAATCTAACAACAAAAGTTGTATAGTGTGTATCCAGCTTAAGACTGGGATGCCATTAAACTTCATGTGCGTGTAAAGGCAGGTGTCCCAACACTTTTGACAATATAGTGTTGATTTATTTTTAGGCAATATACAGATTGCTTTGTTCTTGTACCCAACCTTTGTCGAGGTGTTATATTCACTTTTGTACATGTGTGAATGGACCACACGAATGATTAAATGACATCATGTTTCAGGATTTGCTCCATCAGATGATATTGATGCCACTCCCAGATACACACCTTATCGTCCAAGATCCAGTATCAGGTGAGCCAACCTTTGAATGATTTTATTATACTGTATCTGTTCTGCATGCCTGATGTACCCTCAAACGGTGACTTAGGTTACAACTATCCTGCTAAAACATATGATGAATATGTCTAAATGCCACTAGTGTATGCTATTGTGGATCAAGATTGGCATTTTCAGACAAAACTTAGAGTTTTGTACAATGCACAATAATATTTTAACTGTATTTTTACCAGCTGTAACCCTAATTATTGTACGCAAAGGACCCTAGACAGTTAGTTTTAAACACAAAATAAGTAACAATCTGACAACAGTATCACAGACAGAAAAACATATTTTATATACAGTACAAAAAGGTTTTTTTTGTTTTGGATAGAGTAGGAAATATTTAAAACCCCTATCAAATTAGTGTTATGCCATCTATGTCCCATTTGGGAGATCCAACAGCTCCTTTCCCAGTGAGGCAACTGGAAGTGAGTAGAAATCTCTTCAAAGTGAGGGTAATTCCCTTCTTATACAATTGTTATTGGAACAGGTTTCTTCACTCATTCTTGTCTGTTGTTCTACTGACAACCTTAAAAGTTTGGATTTCTCCTTACTTTCTCTTTTGTTGAGAATGTTGGTGGGAAAAAAAAGAAAGAAAGCCAATGAGCTCCCAGCTGTTCTCCGGTACTTTTTCTTACAACATTCTCTGGCTAAATATTACAGGAAATGTTTTCTGGCCCTGTCTCTGGGAATAAATATGATAAATTGCAATTGTTTCTGGAACTTTTTCTGGAATTAGGTAGGTGCGGTAGACATTATGCTGTCCCCTTGAAAATTCGGTCCTCTAAGTTCAGCCCACTCTTTCCTCTGAGTTTGTCATGCTTGAATGGGGACACAACCTTTAAAAAAAAAGCAATAAAAACTTGAGTCTAAATATCCACACTCTATCCAAAAACAAAAAAAAAAAAGTTTTCTACTTACACTTTAAAGTCAAAGTGAAAACAGAAAACTTTGCAAATGTGTTTTCACTTTTAAAATTTAAAAGTATAGTTAATTTCTATCAATCGGTGTAAATAAGAAAAGAAAAGCTAAATTAAATGAATTGTGATTCAATGTTCCATGACAATGAAACATGGAAACTACCAATGGGGGTGAATACCTTTGGTAGGCAATGTAGTTCATTTACTAAAGGAGTGGAGCAAGTTCACCGTGCAAAGTAAATTTTCACTTAGTTTTGCCTATGCAGAGATTCTCTCAATTAGTTATAATGCTTTGAGCATATTACACTCCCCTTAAAATCTTTAGATGACATAGGTGAGACAGCTCAGATTGTCCAAGATGTCGGGGCACTCCAGCAGATCATCACCCCATGTTCTGGGGGTACCTAAAGCTAATTCACTACTGGCCGATCATGGTTTTAGATACAAATTGCTTCTTACCCATTAATTTGTGTACTTGGAAATGTGGATAAGGAACTATATACTCCTGGGATAAGGATTCTGGTCTCTAGGCTACTCTTTATTGCCCCCAAGCTAATAGCTTTGAAATGGATATCCGCTCACCCCACTACTTTGGAGTAGTGGTGTATCCAGGTTAATACTTCTCTTTTTAGGAATTGCCTAATCTTCCAACGTAGTGGTTCTCCAAATATTTTATTTTGTCAAATTTTGGAGCCCATGGCTCTCCGTACCTGGACTGGTGCCACTATCCAAATTCTCTTCTAATGTTAAGTATACGGTTCTCTTTGAGACAGCAGTTAGACAGCAGCAGCATGTTGCGCATACTAACTTTATTAAAATGGAAGGGAGATAGACACGTATACTCTGTTGCAAATGATGACTTTTAGTTTGCATACATGTTGCTTAAGAATATTGGAATATCTAACTACAAGAGTTGATTAGGAGTCTAGGTCGAATATGCAGATATGTGTGGGGTGGATTTACTAAAGCTAAATAGACTGTGCACTTTGCAAAGCTTAGTCGATGAGGTAAAGCCTAATTTGGGAAAGAATACCCAATCACATGCATGGTAAACTCTAAAAACAGCATTTTTCCTTGCATGTGATTGGATGATGGAAGTCAGTGTTGATGGGGGAATCGAGCAAATTTCTTTCCTGCAACCCGTGGTTGCAGGAAAGAAAATTGCTCCACGTATGGAAGGCCTTAGACTGATCATTACACTAACGTTTAGATTCCAAAAACTTTGGCACACTCACAATGAGTATCCTAATGCCTTGTCAAGGTTATATTTGGTGACACTGCTAATAAAAGGTTGATAATAAAATAATGTCTAAAAAAAGTTTAATATAACTCAAGTTTATTCTTGAGTGTAACTAACACACTACTTTTAGAATTTTGAAAACCTTTGTAGGTTGTTTGTTGCTAACCATTTACATTCGAAAGCAATTTTTGCAGTTTTTTTGTGATATAATTTGTGGCATGCTACACTGCCCAGAACTATTTACACTAGAAATCCTTTACAATCTCTTTTCTAGATGTTTCCCTACAAGAAATGGAAAAGCTGATTTCACTTATATTGGGAGCTGCTGTTCAGGTAATTAAAAGCACCAATACATTTTGTTTAACTCCATTCAGACAAGCAGATGAAGCCAGGACTAAGCTTGGGTCAGTACCACAGAGGGCCCTTCACACCTGTATGTTGCAGTAATATGCACTTTACCTCAGCACACTGCAATGCACATTGCACAATACAACACAATAGGGTAACACCCATTCCTTGTTTGGGAACTGAGGTAGCTTTCTCCTTCATACAGTGCTGAAGTTGTGTTTCTGTAACAAAGCATATCTTGTCAATTTGAATGCAGCACTACAAAAACACCGCAAACAGGGTCAAACAAGAACAATATTTCTTAAACAATATATAACTAAGGCCCCTTTCACATTTGTGCGACAAGTCGTACCTATGATTCCCAATAATTACCATTCAAATCTGTGCAACTTCAAGTCGCAACGACTTCAAAGTAGTCCCTGTACTACTTTAGTCCGACTTCGATGCGAGTTGAGGTCCACAAACCTCAAGTTTACGTCATTTCCTGAAATTGTGGAAAAATCACGCCAAAAACACGTCTGCAAAATCGAGCTACTTTTAAGTCGCTGCAGTGTGAAAGGGGCCTAATATACATTGCAACAAAATTCAAAACAAATAAAGTTTTACCTGCCCCATGGATATGTATATAATTACACCCCAGAAACTGCTCTATATATACTCCCCGCTATGGGCACACCAATGTAAATATGTAACAAGGGTGATTAGCAGTGCTATGGCCAAAAGAAAAAAAAAATATCTAGAAAAGTAACCAACATAACTAATCATAAATCACAAATTCTGAAACAATGCAATATGTTTATACCAACAATACATTCAGTGAATAATTCAAATACAATGTTAAATTAAACTCCAGTATTTGTGTCCATAAATTACATACAGGACTTCATGTCCAGACAGGTTTTCCGTAACAATGATGTGGTCTGTGCTCCACTGCAGAGATAAAATACACAGTATTGTAGTGCCACATGCCCTATAGGTAGAAACTCACCGGAGACTTTTGACCCTAAGATAATAATTAGTCAATAAAAGTTTTGTTAGACGTGGGATTCAACCTCTCTGTCCCAAAGTACCAGGACCCTCCATACCAGGCTTGAGAACAAAGTATTTATGGACCACTTCCTCAGTTTAACTGTGTTATACATGAATTCAGCTCTTCTAGGTTGCTCTGCGCTCATATGTGTAGGTCTGTGTGAAGACCAGCATTAGTTGTCATTGGCTGCCTTTATAAATACCTACCCTGCTTTGGTGGCCAGTGGCTAGTTGTAAAATCCCCCCCCCCAGTACTGGAAGGTGTCCCTTTTATTCCCTGATTGGCCTAGCAGGGCACTCTGTGGATAAAAAAACAAAAATCCTTCACTTACCTGTCCTGCAGTACAGCACAGCTCTTTCTTCACATATTGACAATGTGCCCCTTCACTATTGTGACACTGCCTTAGAGCACTGTGTGGAGCTAGAGCTCTTCTCCCTTTAATATCTGGAAGTCTCTTCCATGCATCATAGGAAGACTGCAAAAGCTCTGATGAGTGAGCTGTGGGGCATCCAACAATTCAACAAGACAGCTTGCAATACTGTACCAAGCTGTCTGCGCCTACCATCCTCTCAGTGCCAGGTGCCATCATGCACAGAACTTTCCAGTAACCACCACACTGCTGCCACTTTGCATATAGCACGGGGGCACCATACCCAAAATGTCTGCAGTAAGCACATAGAGGGCCCCATCCTCTTTGGGACCTGTGTGGCACGGCACACATTATAGATATGCCAATGAATAGAGCAGGTTTTGCCTCCCCCTCCAGCAAGATATCAATACAATGGGTATTAGTTGTAGTTACTATAAGTGATCTATTGTTGCAGAAGTGCATGTTTTTTTATGGAAAACCACCATACGGAAAAAAAACTTTAACAATGGGTAAATAAATTAATAATATTAAAAGTTGTTATATAAAAGAAGTAACATAAATATACAATAATAAATAAATCTATGGAAATTAAAAAAAAAAAAACTATTCCTTTCTACATTAATTCTTAGATCCCATCAATTCAGCTGGTTACTCTTGATGTAATTTGTGTTTATTGCATCATACCTTCATATGAGCAAACAAAATGCCATCTGAAATTTTAGTGTTTGTAAACCTGCAAAAATGTCGCTGTCCTGCTAGTTTGTGTACATGCAAACCCAACTTTATCTTATATTAATATTATGTGAACAATTTACATAAACCCATTTTTTTTTTTTTTACCATCAAAAGGTGAAAAAAAGCTCTCAAAGTAGAAAACAAGCATTCACTTTAAGCTTTACCATTCTGAGACATTCAATAAAAAATGCCCATATGTGATATGATTTTAGACAAAAGATTGTTATATTTTGAGTTAAATATTTGGTGATGCACAAATTACATAAACGTTTTGCTGGGAAAAAACTACAGAAAAATGCATACTTTTTATCTGTATAAACCAGGAAATACAAATATACAGTATCTCACAAAAGTGAGTACACCTCTCACATTTTTGTAAATATTTTATTATATCTTTTCATGTGACAACACTGAAGAAATTACACTTTGGTACAATGTAAAGTAGTGCGTGTACAGCTTGTATAACAGTGTAAATTTGCTGCCCCCTTCAAAATAACTCAACACACAGCCATTAATGTCTAAACCGATGGCAACAAAAGTGAGTACACCCCTAAGTGAAAATTTCCAAATTGGGCCCAAAGTGTCAATATTTTGTGTGGCCACCATTATTTTCCAGCACTGCCTTAACCCTCTTGGGCACGGAGTTCACCAGAGCTTCACAGGTTGCCACTGGAGTCCTCTTCCACTCCTTCATGACGACATCACAGAGCTGGTGGATGTTAGAGACCTTTTGCTCCTACACCTTTGAAAATGCCCCACAGATGCTTAATAGGATTTAGGTCTGGAGATGCTTGGCCAGTCCATCACCTTTACCCCAGCTTCTTTAGCAAGGCAGTGGTCGTCTTGGAGGTGTGTTTGGGGTCGTTATGTTGGACTCCTGCCCTGCGGCCCAGTCTCCGAAGGGAGGGGATCATGCTCTGCTTCAGAGTATATCACAGTACACGTTGGCTTTCATGGTTCCCTCAATGAACTGTAGCTCCCCAGTGCCAGCAGAACTCATGCAGCCCCAGACCATGACACTCCCACCACCACACTTGATTGTAGGCAAGTCACACTTGTCTTTGTACTCCTCACCTGATTGCCACCACACACGCTTGACACCATCTGAACCAAATAAGTTTATCTTGGTCTCATCAGACCACAGGACATGGTTCCAGTAATCCATGTCCTTAGTCTGCTTGTCTTCAGCAAACTGTTTGCGGGCTTTTTTGTGCATCATCTTTAGAAGAGGCTTCCTTCTGGGACGAGAGCCATGCAGACCAATTTGATGCAGTGTGCGGCGTATGGTCTGAGCACTGACAGGCTGACCCCCCCACTCCTTCAACCTCTACAGCAATGCTGGCAGCATTCATAAGTCTATTTCCCAAAGACAACCTCTGGATATGACGCTGAGCACATGCACTCAACTTCTTTAGTTGACCATGGTGAGGCCTGTTCTGAGTGGAACCTGTCCTGTTAAACCGCTGTATGGTCTTGGCCACCGTGCTGAAGCTCAGTTTCTGGGTCTTGGCAATCTTTGTGTAGCCTAGGCCATCTTTATGTAGAGCAACAACTCTTTTTTTGTTAAGATTCTCAGAGAGTTTTTTGCCATGAGGTGCCATGTTGAACTTCCAGTGACCAGTATGAGAGAGTGAGAGCAATAACATCAAATTTAGCAAACCTGCTCCCCATTCACACCTGAGACCTTGTAACACTTAAGAGTCTCATGATACTGGGGAGGGAAAATGGCTAATTGAGCCCAATTTTGATATTTTCACTTGGGGTGTACTCACTTTTGTTGCCAGTGGTTTAGGCATTAATGGCTGTGTGTTGAGTTGTTTTGAGGGGACAGCAAATTTACACTGTTATACAAGCTGTACACTCATTACTTTACATTGTAGCAAAGTGCAATTTCTACAGTGTTGTCTCATGAAAAGATATAATAAAATATTTACAAAAATGTGAGGGGTGTACTCACTTTTGTGAGATACTGTATTTAAATTGGCAAAATCTAAAAAAAAATTAAAATAAAAGTGCACTTAGACTCTGGTTCTGGCTTGGCAGCCTGTCTGTGTAGGCCAGACAAGTATGGACACGCACTCCCTGTGTCAGGCTAAAAGTTGCTCTCGCAGCACATACCGTGACAGCCAAGACTGATTAGAAAATACAAGAACTGTCTCTGTCTTAATGCAATGACAGAACCTTCTTCTGTATCAGAGGTATAAGGAAAACATTTTTTTTTTCATTTTGGATAGGGTAAGGGAGAGTTATAACCCAGATTAGATTTATTTTTGGCATCTCTGTCCCATTGGGGAGATTTCTCTTCACTTCCCATCCCACAGTCAAAACAGGAAGTGAGAGAAAATCCCTTCAAAGTGAGGGAATCATGGGGGTGTCACCAGGGTCACCAGAACTAGTGTTCCCATTGAAAGATTTTTCCTCTATTACTTTTCTGGGGAAAACCCAAAATTTGGGATTTTCTTTTACTTTCACTTTCACTGAAAATGGTAAACAGGACAAATAGGGAGAGTGAATCTCTCTAATGGGGGCCACAAACAGTATTAAAAACCTGACAGAGGTTCTAATCCCTCTCCACTCTATACAAAAAAGAAAGTTTAGCCTTTAGTTATAAGTTAAAATATAATGAAATAACGTGTTTTAGAGTTCATGTAAATCTTTGCCGTACATTAACCGCTTCAGCCCCGGAAGGTTTTACCCTCTTCCTGACCAGAGCACTTTTTGTGATTCGGCACTGTGTCGCTTTAACTGACAATTGCGCGATCATGCAACGTTGCACCCAAACAAAATTGACGTCCCTTTTTTCCCCACACATAGAGCTTTTTTTTAGTGGTATTTAATCACCTCTGCGGTTTTTATTTTTTGCGCTATAAATAAAAAAAGAGCGACAATTTTGAAAAAAAAAAAGCAATATTTTTTTACTCTTTGCTAAACAAAAATCCCCCAAAAATATATTAAAAAAACGATTTTTTTCCTCAGTTTAAGTCGATATGCATTCTTCTACATATTTTTGATAAAAAAAAAAAAATCGCAATAAGCGTATATTGATTGGTTTGCGCAAAAGTTCAAGGGTCTACAAAACAGGGGATAGTTTTATGGCATTTTTATTATTATTATTTTTTTTTTCCCTAGTGTGTGTTCTAACTGAAGGGGGAGGGGACTGTGTAGGGCAGATGACAGATCGCTGTTCATACTCTGTATGAACAGACGATCTGTCTCTTCTCCCCCCTGAGAACCGGAAACTGTGTTTACACAAACAGATCCCGGTTCTCAGTGTGTCAGCACCGATCGCGGGAGCGCGGCGGTGATCGTGACCGCTGGGCACTCGCATCGGCTCCGGGGGAGAGCAGTGGGCGCGGCCGGGGGCGCGCACCCCTAGTGGCCACAGGGCGAAGCGACGTAACATAACGTCGTATCGCCCAGCCGTACCATTCTGCCGCAGTAAAACTGCGGCGGCTGGTCGGCAAGTGCTTATGAAGGTAATGATGAAGACAGTTTAAGGTTTTTATAGGTGTAAAATCACTGATGTCCAAGCATGCACCTTTCACCAGAAAGAAATCATGTTCCACCACGTGATGCACACTCCCCCAGGGGGTCAAACTCACCAGAAGCCACTGTTGAAAGAGCATTGAATGGGTATTCAGCATCCACTTCAATAGTCAGTCCTCATCATCATCAGGATTCACTGGTACAGGGGCTCCATATATATCATAAAACACAAGAGCAACACCGACATAGCGTAATCCTGTTTATTTATGTAAAAATCCCCTATACAGCAGTGTTCCCCTTAATCCTAACTACGTACATTGTAACATATTGAAACAAGCAAATAAGTAAGCCCAGAGGGTGCTGCCACCATGTCTAGCCATCCAGGATGGGATGTGTGTTTCCCTGCAGACACCACACTATCTTCCTGGTAGATGGTAGCAGACAGTGGAGCGTAAGCGTCACTTCCGGATCGTCGTGTAGGCCACGCCCTTACCGGTTTCGTCATCAAGGACTTCTACAGAGATGTCCTGCGATCGTGTCACAGAGTGGCAGAACGGGGAGATGTAAACAAGGCATTTCCTTGTTCTGCCTAGTGACAAGACAGAGATCTACTGCTCCCTGTCATCGGGAGCAGTGATCGCTGTCATGTCCTAGGTAGCCCATCCCCCCACAGTTAGAATCACTTCCTAGGGCACAATTAACCCCTTGATCGCCCCTAGTGTTTAACCCCTTCCCTGCCAGTGTCATTTATACAGTAATCAGTGCATTTTTATAGCACTGATCGTTGTATAAATGACAATGGTCCCAAAATAGTGTCAAAAGTGTCCGATGTGTCCACCATAATGTCAGTCATGATAAAAATCGCAGCTCGCCGCCATTACTAATAAAAAAAAAAAATAATATTAAAAATGCCATAAATCTATCCCCTATTTTGTAGGCATTATAACTTTTGCACAAATTAATCAATATACGCTTATTGCAATTTTTTTTTACCAAAAATATGTAGAAGAATACATATCGGCCTAAACTGAGGAAAAAAATTGTTTTTTTTATATATTTTTTGGGAATATTTATTATAGCAAAAAATAAAAAATATTGCTTTTTTTTTTCAAAATTGTTGCTATTTTTTTGTTTATAGCGCAAAAAATAAAAACCACAGAGGTGATCAAATACCACCAAAAGAAAGCTCTATTTGTGTGGAAAAAAGAACGTCAATTTTGTTTGGGTGCAACGTCGCACGACTGCGCAATTGTCAGTTAAATCGACGCAGTGCCGTTTCGCAAAAAGTGCTCTGGTCAGGAAGGGGATAAATTCTTCTGGGGCTGAAGTGGTTAACATGCATTATGTCAAACATTAAGGCAGCTCATTGAAAAGAAGGAGCTTCCAGCACAACCTAACATACCAAAAATCAGATGTGATCCCTTTTATAACAACACGCTGCAATAAGATGCGTTGGGGTGCCATTAAAAATGAACAGCAATGCAACATAGTAACATATTTTAAGTGTGTTGTAGTAACAAACGCATTACCACAACATGTTAGTGTAAATAGGCCCTTAATATCTGGCTCAATAACAGCATGCAGTTTTAAACTGTAGATCTAAGGATGCAAGACATTTAAAGGGATATCAGTGCAAGGGGCATAAGAATGATTTGCCTCATTTCAGAAAAGCCATGGCATCAATTTTGGCATCAATTAACAAAAATTAAAGTCCTATTGCTAGCAAGAGGCAACTAGCAGGCATTTTAGGTTGTTAGTTCCATAACATTTTTATTAAAAAAATGGGTACAGATAGACGTACAACCAATCATGGAGACAACAGACAAAATATTAAATGAGCTATGGCAGATGAGTAAACAGTTGCATTGTGGCATATTGAAACAGTGTATTTCTCTACCCCTCAGCTCACTCCCTCTGTCTCCTCACGTAATACTAATTTACTAGCAGATATATCAGTCTGGATGTCACACCACGGATGTCACACCACTTCCTCAAACTCAATCTATCCAAAACCAAACTTATAATTTTTCCTCCCCCATATGCCCCTTCCCCTGATCTCTCGGTTAAAATCGATGGCACAACTATAAGACCATCCCCACATGCCAAGGTTCTAGGTGTAGTCCTAGATTCTGAACTTTCCTTCAAGGACCACGTCCAATCACTGTCCAACTCCTGCTGCCTCAACCTCCGCAACATCTCCAAAATACGCCCCTTTCTAACAAATGACACAACAAAGCTCTTAATTTACTCACTGGTCATCTCTCGCCTCGACTACTGCAACTCCCTTCTCATTGGTTTACCTCTACATAGTCCATCACCTCTTCAATCCATCATGAATGCTGCTGCCAGACTCATCCACCTTACCAATCGCTCTGTCTCTGCTACCCCTCTCTGTCAATTCTTCCACTGGGCTTCCGGACAGCCAAAGAATTCAATTCAAAATACTAACAACTACGTACAAAGCCATCCACAATTTAGCCCCCAGCTACATCGCTAGCCTAGTCTCTAAATACCAACCTACTCGTTCTCTTCGTTCCTCTCAAGACCTTCTGTTCTCTAGCTCCCTCATCACCTCCTCCCATGCTTGCCTCCAGGACTTTTCCAAAGCCTCTCCAGTCCTATGGAATGCCTTACCCCAATCTGTCCGCTTATCTCCTACTCTATTGGCTTTTAGACAATCCCTTAAAACCCTTCTCTTCAGAGAAGCCTACCCACACCTAACAACTGTTTTTTAATTTTCTCCATCAGCTCACATCCCACAGTTATTACCTTTTGTTTCCACTTGACCCTCCCCCCTAGATTGTAAGCTCTAACGAGCAGCGCCCTCTGATTCCTCCTGTATTGATTTGTATTGTAAGTGTACTGTCTGCCCTCATGTTGTAAAGCGCTGCGCAAACTGTTGGCGCTATATAAATCCTGTTTAATAATAATAATAATAATAATAATGATGAGGCATGAGAACAATGTAACCAAGGGTAGCAAATCATACAGAGAATATGTAGGATACATAGGAGTAACGCATATGTAAGGTTCATAGGGAGGCAGACTCATCTGTTGAAGAGCAATTATTACATACCTATGAAAGGGGGTATAAAAACAGCTGAAAAATTAGCTTTCCATTAAGCGGGAAACTGCTTGAAAATAACATAGAAAAAGGGGGTGGTGCGATAGGTTAGTCACATTAATTAGAAAAAACTTAATCGACCAACAACTTTCTTCTGTTGTCACTGTCCCCGTGATGACATACCAAATCTTGAAGAAAGAGAGGTAGAAGAAAGAGAAAAAGAAGAAAGGAGAGAGAACGAGAAAAAGGACAAAAAGAAAAGATGGATAGAGAGTAGCCGAAATAAGGAATGGGGGAAAAAAAGGGGGGGATAAGGGGGGGGGAGCATTGAGACATAAAAAGGGGGTGGCAGGATAGGGGAGTGAAGATGAGGAAGGGGAAGAAGAAAGGGGGTGTATTAAAGGGAAGGAAAATAGGGGGGAAAGTCGTCACCCCTAGAGTGTTGGCATTTTAAGTTTTTAGTCATTAAAACTAAGTAATAAGATTACATACATTTAGAAACCAATATATACAGTACATGCATATGCTAACTGTTTCAGGGTCATACAGTTTGGGTACATGCCAGTTTATTGAATCCTGTATTGTTTCAATTTAAACTACTTAGTATTATCTTCTAGAGTACAATGATCAGGCTACATGTTAAGAGGAATATATAGTGGTTTTGTTTTTCTTGTTGTGCTGTGAAATAATAATTTATTTGGAAAAAAAGATTTTGCTTTCTGTCATTCTGGTAAATATAAATTATTGCATTTTAATATTTTGTATTTATTTAATCAAGAAGTTATGTTTGTAGTCTTTAGTATTTTTGACAAAAAGACACATTTTCATGCTCTCATAGTATTAATTCTTTTTTTTCTTTCTTTTTTTTTTTAATACAATAGGGTGAAGGTCGAGAAGAAATAATTGGTACAATAAGAAGTCTAAATTTGGATTTTCAGACAAAGCTGGCAGAAAAAATTCAGGAGGTGAATTTGGGTTGTCTTTTTTTTATAATTTTATAATAATAAATAATCCTATCATTTCCTCTTTTATTTCCAGACTTGATATATTGTTTCTCACCAGCAATTTTCTTTTTCTGTATGTGAAGATTACACAAGACCCTCATAAGATATTGTCTTTGCCTGGGTCAGAACTGTCTGACCTCTCAACCTCTGACCTGGAAGAGCTGGTCCATTTACTCTCTGCTCACCTGAGAGACATCCTGAAGCAGAGGGATGATGCTCTGGAGGTAAGGACAAAAATGTCAATATCCATATGTTGGATGTTTTACTTATTTTATTTGCTTTAATCACTTCAGCCCCAGAAGATTTGGCTGCTCAATGACCAGGCCATTTTTTGCGATACAGCACTGCGATGACGCAGTTGTGCGACGCTGTACCCAAACAAAATTGACGTCCTTTTTTTCCCACAAATAGAGCTTTCTTTTGGTGGTATTTGATCACCTCTGCGGTTTTTATTTTTTGCGCTATAAACAAAAAAGAGCGACAATTTTGAAAAAAAAAAAACACAATATTTTGTACTTTTTGCTATAATAAATATCCCCAATTTCTTTTTAAAAAAGCTAATTTTTTTCCTCAGTTTAGGCCGATATGTATTCTTCTACATATTTTTGGTAATAAAAATCGCAATAAGCGTATATTGATTGGTTTGCGCAAAAGTTATAGCGTCTACAAAGTAGGGGAGAGATTTATGGGATTTTTATTATTATTATTATTTTTTACTAGTAATGGCGGTGATCAGTGATTTTTATTGGGACTACGACATTATGGCAGACAGATCGGACACTTTTGACACATTTTTGGGACCATTGACAATTATACAGCGATCGGTGCTATAAAAAAGCGCTGATTACTGTGTAAATGTCACTGGTAGGGAAGGGGTTAACACTAGGGGGCGATCAAAGGGTTATCTGTGATCCCTAGTGTGTGTTCTAACTGTAGGGGGATGGGAGTGACTGGAGGAATTAACAGATTGTGGTTCCTAGCTAGCAGGAACTCACGATCTTCCTCTCCTCACAGAACAAGGATTTGTGTGTTTACACACACACGTCCCTGTTCTGCCTCTCGTGCCTGTGATCGCGCGTGGCCGGCGGTCATCGCGACCGCTGGCCATGTGCATCTGCACCCCCGCAGTGCAGCTGCTATCCTGCTTAAAGGGACCGACGTACAGCTACGACAGTTCATGGGATCGTGCCAGTATAATGATGGCGGCTCGTCGGCAAGTGGTTAATGAAACAACTTTTGTATAATGATCAGCGCTGTTGATTTAAATGTATGCTAATGTAAAAAAATATAATTCTATACAGTATAGAGAAAAACAGTGTTGATATTGTTTAAATCAAATTCTAGCCAATTTTTAAAGAGTACAGAAATGTTAGAACTTCTGTTAGGATTGTATTTTAGGCTATCCTTTGCCCTGCTTGTTGTAACCAGCTGAACAATAAAGACTTTGGACTTCCAAGTATTTTTCATTTGGCACTTTTTTTGACCTATTACACTTCAGCTCAGGTGAATGTCCTTTCGTGGGGGATCTCTGTCTTTGTGGGGGGCTGCCAAAGACAGGCCAATTGGGCTCAAGTAATGAGTGTCCATATTTTGATAACCTGAAAAAATCCATATCCAAGGCCCTTCCACCACTCTAGGATTACATATCTGTCTGTATGTCTGTCTGTTAGATGGGTATCAGTTAGAAAAGGGAGTGAGATGAAGTCCTATTATCATTAAAAATGTTTAGAACCTCTGTCATGGTATTATTTCTGTTTGATAGGTGTCAAACGATACAGGAAGTGAGTTGAAATCTTGTAAAGTGTATGTAATGCCACAATGTCATAGTAGGGAAGGGATAAAACCACTATCAGGTTAACTTTTGCTGTCTGTGTACCACTGGGGAGATTTCCTTTCACCTCCTGTCCTGGTAATGAGACAGACTTGGAGAGGAAATTCCTCCATAGTGAACAGAGTAGGCCAGGGGTCTTCGAACTATGGCCCTCCAGTTGTTCAGGAACTACAATTCCCATAATGCCTAGTCATGTCTGTGAATGTCAGAGTTTTACAATGCCTCATGGGACATGTAGTTCTGCAACAGCTGGAGGGCTGTAGTTTGAGGATCCCTGGAGTAGGCCATGTTTAAACTCCAGATGTTTTTTTTTTTTTAATGCAATCTTGTCCTTTTACTATTTACTATTTACTAGAAGATTTACTATTGCTTCCTATCCCAGAGTCACTACAGTAAGTAAATAGAATGCTCTAGGTCCAACCAGCTGCTCAGCACCATTCATTAAATTGAATTAGAATTCCAGCTTTACCCGATTGGTTGCAACCTGAGATTAATTTTGGCATCCCTTACCCAACCCTTTTATTCTCCGTACCATAAAAAGTCAGTGCCTTCTATCACATTTGAGTAAATAGGCCATGGTGGGAGATTTGAGAGCAGACAGTCCTTTTGGACTAGACATATGGAAGGCACTTCAACTATGACATTTTCTTACTATGTTACCACCAGCAATGCTTTTTTCAAGGCCAGTGACTCCCTTTAAATATTTTGTACCGATAAAGACCCTCTTAGGCACTCTTTATCAATCCTACATGCCCAATTGATCACACCCCAACAGGAGCATAAGGACCCTTTTCTGCCTCTCTTTAAACAAGACCTAGGGGTTTTCTGTACAACAAGAACAATGCCAGAAAATTATACATCTCCCCCTTAAATCCTTCTTGAACACTAACTTACAGGAAACTAACTTCAAACTCCTCAGAAGATGGTATAAGACCCCATCACTCTTACACACGTTTTTTCCTACTTTCTGGCAGGGGGAAGGGCACTCTTCATTTTATATATTTTGGTCCTGCCTGAAGTTGAAGGCTTATTGGACTGCAGTCAAGACCATAAACCAAAAATTTGGAGTTTAAAAAATTCCAGATGACTGACCTTCTTTTTCTGACACAATTCTCAAATCTTGCCATAAATTAGTTCTCCATCATCTTTTGCATCCCCCTGAAATGAAAAACACATTATTCCCATTTCCTATACTTTACCTTAAAACGGAAAACAAACTTTAGACCAGTGGTTCTCAACCTGGGGGTCGAATGACGTTTTCCCAGGGTCACCGGATCCTGGGCTGTTCCTAAAACCCACGCTGCTCTCCCAGCCTTTTTACGGCCGCCCAGCAGGACCCTACCTCCTGATTTCGGGATAGGTGTCAATGCTACGAGACACCATAAAGTCGGTAACACTACCTGTCAATAGTGTTGCCATTAAAAGTCCCCACTACAGTTCTCATATCAGCAGATGACCTTGATCAAGAGCACCTAAGTTTACTGATCAGAACTCCCCCCCCACCCCCAGCACTGCCACTGATCCCATTCCCCACCAGCACTGGCACTGCCACTCATCCCAACTCCCCGCCAGCACTGCCACCCGTGCCATCCCTTTAGAGCCCCGTGGCACGGTCCATGATGTCATTGCGCCGTGGCAAAACAAATGAGCGGAGCACACAAACCTAAAAGGAAGACAAGGCGAGGATGGAAGCCCTCTCAGCAGTGACAGCGCACCTCTGGAGGGCTTCGTTTTAAGGTAAGCATTTTTATAATGTGCTAGTATGCAAAGCATACTAGCACGTTATGCCTTTACCTTGCGGGGTTTTAAAAAAATAAAATAAAATTGGTGCGGTTTACTACCCCTTTAAGAATAGTTAGCATTAGCCTTTACTAACAATTTAATGCATGCAGCCAGGTTAGGTGCAAATTGTTTTCTTATCATTCAGAATATTCAGAATGTTGGTAATTTAAAATCTTGTATTAATCTCTTTACAGCGGCTGTCCATAATGCGATGTGACCAGCAAAACAGGTCCAGTGATACCAAAGTACAAGGTGTATCTAAAACAGTTCTATCTGATCCTAACGCTTGGCAGAATCACTCTTTGCACATTGCTGATCTACAGAGCAAACTTCGGCGTGTGCGTCAAGAACAGTAAGTATAATATACTTATTCATCGAGCAAAATATTTTAATGGCAATAATCTTTGTATTGGTCACATCTTAAAGCAGAACTATTCTGTCAAGTCAGGGATTAAACTGATGGCACAGCCATGTTGGCACAGTCAGCATGTTCCCTAGCAGCAAATTGCATTCAGCAGAGCCAGGTTTATTCTTGGTGATGCTATTCCTCTTTTAGTCCAGGCTTTACTGTACAGGGAATAACAGAAGGGAGGTATAGTAGGTACTTTAGAAATTAACTACATATTTTTTTTATAATTGGGTTTAATTGCATGTTTTTTTAAATATCTGCCTATAGTTCAGCTTTAGAAATCACTTTTTACCAGTAATTGTGATAAGTCATGTCTACTATACCTTAAAGCCACCTCTTTTAGAAATGAGATAGAATATTGGTAGCGCCATACAGCCCATAGAAGTTGTGTCAGAGAGTTCCACACCACTTGCTTCAAATAAAGTGTGAATAAGGTGACTCACAGTGATCAACTTTGTACACAAACCTTAAAAAACAGTTTAAAGTGATTGTAAACTCAAAGTTTTTAAGTTGCATTTATAGTTGATTCACTGGAGAAGTTTGCCATGGAATTTTTTTTTTTAATTCATCTAAATAAGATTCATCCGACAATTTCTCTCAGAATTCACCCTGTGGCGATACCTGCCAGAACAAATCTCACAGTAGAGTAGCAGCTATTTTTGGGGATCGTATTAAATAAATAGAATATCATTTGGTTAATTTGCCTCAGATCCCTCTATGGTGCCAGAAACTGCGTTTATACTTTCAACACTTGAAGGGTTACATTTCATATTTTATATAAAGGCCTCATGCACACAGGACATTTTTTTCCCTCCTTTGGACGCTCTTGCTCCTGGCAGGAAAAAAAGCAGCTTAAAAAACGCAGCAAAAAAAAAAGGTTTTGCATACGCATTTAGACATGTTTTGGCATTTATTTATTTCACTGGCCAGAATACTTTTTTTTGTTTCTGGGCATTGGAGTGAACACGCCTAGCATTTAGACTCATTTACAAGTATTTAGGCGCGTCAAGAAGTTTTTTTCTGGCCAAAAGCTCATCTCCTGACTGCTTAGGGGATTTTTTTTCTAGCCTCTAAACGTTCTTCTTCTAATATGCTTGTAAACAACAAAACAACTATGTGTGCATAGCCAAATGCCTGTAAAAGCAATGTTTTTAAGGGACGTACTAAACTGCATATTGGGATGATGGGATGATTGGATTATTGGCTGCAATACTGAGAACTCTCACTAGATGTCAGAGTACCATATACACATATATATGGTAATGACTCTGTTGTTTCTCAAAATATGTTATTCTTTACTGCAGTGCTTGATACAATGTTGCAAGAAGCAGTTGCTAATGTTTAACTCTTCACTTGCTGATATATATGCAGCTGTACAACAGTTGCTGATATATATGCAGCTGTACAACAGGATACAGAAGTAATATAAAAATTACATTTGACCTGTTTTTGATGGGAATATGGGTAGAATTATTATTGCTCATGGGGATTATTGGAGGAATATTATGTTAACTCCCAACAATGAACATATTTAATTAACAATAATAATATGCATATACTTTTTCTACATAGGGATTATGGGTGGAATATTGTAGTTAAACATACATAGGAATATATTAAACCTATTTCTGATATAAATATGTATATAATTATTTTTCTACATGGGGATTATTGGTGGAATATTGTTTAAAAATATACATAGCAACATATTAAACCCATTTCCAATGAGAATATGCATATAATTATATTTCTACATGTGGATTATTGGTGGAATATTGTTTATAAATATACATAGCAACATATTAAACCCATTTCTAAAGAGAATATGCATATAATTATTTTTCTACATGGGGATTATTGGTGGAATATTGCTTATAAATATAGATAGCAACATATTTAACCCATTTATGATATGAAGATGCATGTAATTATTTTTCTACATGGGGATTATTGGTGGAATATTGTTTAAAAATATACATAGCAACATATTAACCCCTTTTCCAATGAGAATATGAATATAATTATATTTCTACATGTGGATTATTGGTGGAATATTGTTTATAAATATACATAGCAACATATTAAACCCATTTCTAATGAGAATATGCATATAATTATGATTCTACATGGGGATTATTGGTGAAATATTGCTTATAAATATACATAGCAACATATTTAACCCATTTATGATATGAAGATGCATGTAATTATTTTTCTACATGGGGATTATTGGTGGAATATTGTTTATAAATATACATAGCAGCATATTAAACCCATTTCTGATGAGAATATGCATATAATTATAATTCTACATGAGGATTATTGGTGGAATATTGCTTATAAATATACATAGCAACATATTAAACCCATTTCTGATGAGAATATGCATATAATTATTTTTCTACATGGGGATTATTGGTGGAATATTGTTCATAAATTTACATAGCAACATATTAAACCCATTTCTGATGAGAAAATGCATATAATTATTTTTCTACATGGAGATTATTGGTGGAATATTGTTTAAAAAATATACATAGCATGTATACTTATAAACAATATTCCACCAATAATCTACATGTACAAAAATAATTATATGCATTTTCTCATCAGAAATGAGTTTAATATGTTGCTATGTATATTTATAAGCAATATTCCACCAATAATCCCCATGTAGAATTATAATTATATGCATATTCTCATCAGAAATGGGTTTAATATGTTGCTATGTATATTTATAAACAATATTCCACCAATAATCCCCATGTAGAAAAATAATTATATGCATATTCTCATGAGAAATGGGTTTAATATGCTGCTATGTATATTTATAAACAATATTCCACCAATAATCCCCATGTAGAAAAATAATTATATACATATATATATCAGAAATAGGTTTAATATATTCCTATGTATGTCTAACTACAATGTTCCACCCATAATCCCTATGTAGAAAAAGTATATGCATATTATTATTGTTAATTAAATATGTTCATTGTCGGGTGTTAACATAATATTCCTCCAATAATCCCCATGAGCAATAATAATTCTAGCCATATTCCCATCAAAAACAGGTCAAATGTAATTTTTATATTACTTCTGTATCCTGTTGTACAGCTGCATACATATCAGCAACTGTTGTACAGCTGCACATATATCAGCAAGTGAAGAGTTAAACATTAGCAACTGCTTCTTGCAACATTGTATCAAGCACTGCAGTAAAGAATAACATATTTTGAGAAACAACAGAGTCATTACTATATATATATGTATATGGTACACTGACATCTAGTGAGAGTTCTCAGTATTGCAGCCAATAATCCAATCATCCCATCATCCCAATATGCAGTTTAGTACGTCCCTGTTTTTAAGCCCCATGTGCATGTGGCCTAAGAAAAAAAACATGCCCCCCCCCCCCCGTACTTTCCCATTATAAAACAGATATTAGGTGAAATTTTTTTGAAAAGGGTGGAAACTGCTATGGTAAAATAGAGCAAATTTGGAATATATAAGAGGGGGGAGGTTGGGACTTTAGATGAGGCTTGCATAGTGGGACCAATCAAGTTCACATAAGTCAAAACATATGTATGTTTTATTGAGACCAATGATCGACATGGCATGAATAACAGTGTTGCATACATAAATCGTAGAAAATGGTCAAACACAGTATAATAGTAACACACATAACAACAAGGCATGAACAAGTAAATGGTACATCCTAATCCTCCACTGACCAGGGTACACCAAACAATGAAGAACTATTTTCATTGTTTGGTGTACCCTGGTCAGTGGAGGATTAGGATGTACCATTTACTTGTTCATGCCTTGTTGTTATATGCGTTACTATTATACTGTGATTGACCATTTTTCTACGATTTATGTATGCAACACTGTTATTCATGCCATGTCGATCATTGGTCTCAATAAAACATACATATGTTTTGACTAATGTGAACTTGATTGGTCCCCCTATGCATGCCTCATCTAAAGTCCCAACCTCCCCCCTCTTACATATGTAATAGGGATGGGGGCGTGAACTTTTGCTTTTAAAGTCCCAGGTTCATCCTTTCCCCCACTTTTTCACTCAAATTTGGAATATAGAATGTTAGAAGAAAACAGGCAAATTTTAGTGGAATCAGTAATAGATGCACCACTATCATTTTGGCATGTACAGTTTAATTGTACATAAAATACAGTTTAGACTTTAATGGGTAATCTTATCTCTTTCTTTACACTTCCAAAGGGAGGAGAAGTCTGAGGAATTACTGGACAGTCAGCAGCAGGTGCAGTTACTGGAAGTGGAGCTGAGGAAAGTACATCAGCAGGTACACATGTTCAATTGTTTAGGGTTACATTGTCCTTTACCAGAAATTTTTATTCCATATTACTTCCTGCATCTTTTGAGTTAGCCTCATATGAATTAGTATGCCTTCTTTTTTCCTTCCAGGAAGGATGAAAAAATAAGGCAATGGATGGACACCACAACATTAGGCTACTTCTTAAAGAAACTGTTTCTACTGCTAAGAAATGCTAATTTGTTCTGCTAATTTTTTTTGAATATTTTGAAAAAATTGGTTTAAGCTGCCTGAAAATTGTTGTGTTTATGATCAGCAAAAGAGACTCTAAGCATATATGGTGGGTGACATGCTCTACCTTGTACTGAATGAGTCATTTTTTTAACTTCATAAAATGGAGTGACACATGCAGTGTATGTTTGTACCAGCATAGCTGTGTTCCATCGCATGCTTAGTCAGATACACACCCCAAATCTTTTCTGTTAGTAATGCACATTAAGAAATTTCCTCTTTTTTCTCGAATACTACCCAATAGATATTGAATTATCTTACTGCCTTTTGAGCCTTTACAATGTATATGTATTAAAAAGGATAGAATGACATTCTATTTGTCCTACCTCAGAGGATGAATGTTGTCCAAGATGAATAGACATGTATATTGACATATATCAGAAAAGCTGACTTCTCGGCAGGTTTGAACGTTGCAGAGAAAACCTTTACCAAATAGATTGTATTGGAAATCCTCCAACAATGTTTGTAGAATTTACCCTGTTTGAATTTGCACTGTGAATTTTACAAACTCATAGCATCAAAGTGACCATTCAATAGTCACATTGTAGAACAGTGGTACATAATGCGGTCACAACATTCCTCACATCACAGACATTCATTTAGATTGAAAACTAAAGGCATGGTTGGCTCCTAGAATTAAAAAAAAAACTGCAATGTAAGATTAAAGAGGTCTAAAACGCCAGCTATCGCATAAAGAAACAGTCAGAATGTCCACCCCACAGCACTGGGTAGGTTCAACTCTCAGAGCTCTTAGGCTATTCACTAGTTGTGCATTTGCATACCACTCCATGTATTAGAAGAGGTTCATGTCCTTGAAAAGCTTTTTATATAAATCTTCACAGTCTGCTGAAGAATTGAGTAGTTTGTGTGCTCATGTGAAGTTTGGGAAGCAATTTTTCACAAGATAGAAAATGTGTCACAGATCTTTTTTAATGTCTGTAATGGTGGGTGTGTGGTCCCATGAAGGTTTTGAAATTGAGTTTCCCTCCGTGTTTCATTTGCCACAACATAATGTGACTGTTTTAAATCCTCTTAATAGTTAATCTGTATTGTCGTATGTAGGGAAAGTTCTTGGAAGGATTTATGTTTAGAAAAGTTTAGAAATTTTTGTAAGCCAGCTTGGTCCCACACTGTAAAGGCTGCAAAGCCCCTGTTTTGTGAGGACATTGGGTTGTCCTTTATAGGTTTGTAGTGAGAGAGACAAGGTGATAAACCTATATTTCCTGCAACCCACAAAAAGCTATAGGGGTGTTTCTGAAAAGGCTGTATCTACTTTGAGATTAGAGTATCTAGAAGATTGCATTATCCAGTCAAGAGCATGTGGATGTAAGCAAGACTAAGGCTGGTCATACACAAGAAAATGGCTTGATTCCTTCCTGCCATGCTATTCTATTCTGACAGCAGGAAAACTTCCCTGCTGTCAAAATATACTGATCATCAAAAAGAAAATTTTCCAACAGCCTGCCCATATATGAATCAAAATTCAGGCGGGCCGGTATTTAGTTATATGCTATAACGTTTGGAAGACCTAAGCCTCCCTCACTCTTCAGGTGATACTATTTCATGACTGCAGAAATCAGTGAGTGGAAATCAAGGGCATCACATCCCTAGAAATATGTACCCATATTTTGTAAAAGATAATTTGGGATTTTTAAGGTGCCATTGAGAGAAAAAAAACAATATATTATGTATAAAATTTAACATCCTTCTGTTGGGCCACTGACAGTGGCGGTGCATCCATAAGGGTGCACGGGTGCCGCCCCCTCTGTCCAGCCACCCCTCTAATACCAATAGATTCATGCAATGCATAAATCTATCTATGGCCGCCGCTGCCACCCCCTATTCAGGTGTCCAGTCATAGCAGAGGACGGGAAGAGAGGACGGGAGAAGACATCGATGAGCTGTCCCACCGAGGCAGGTAAGTGCAGACGGCAGGCCAGTGGGGGGCACACTGGCAGCATTTGATATGGCGCAGTGGCTGCGTTTGATGGGGCACAGTGGGAGCAATTGATGGGCACAGTGGCGGCAATTGATGGGCACAGTGGATGAATTTTATGGGGCACAGTGGCTGCATGTGATGGGGCACAGTGGCTGCATGTGATGGGGCACAGTGGCTGCATTTGATGGGGCACAGTGGCTGCATTTGATGGGGCACAGTGGCTGCATTTGATAGGGTACAGTGGCTGCATTTGATGGGGTACAGTGGCTGCGTTTGATGGGGTACAGTGGCTGCATTTGATGGGGCACAGTGGCTGCATTTGATTGCACAGTGGCTGCAATTGGTGGCACAGTGGCTGCAATTTCTGGCACATTGGCTGTGTTTGATGGGCACAGTGGCTGCGTTTGATGGGCATAGTGGCTGCATTTGATGGGCACACTGGCTGCATTTGATGGGCACAGTGGCTGCGTTTGATGGGGATTTTTCAGAATTTTTCAGTTTGTTTGTGCCCCCCCCAAATTTTGAACACCAGCCTCCACTGACAAGGTTTCAATTATGGGTACCTTAGGTGTCACGGGGGCCATGTCCTTTTGGGGGGTTGGCACTGCCAGTAAAGTCTCTCTGTCCTTCTAAGGTTTCAACAAATTAACGTGATATATTTGCTCCGGTTTCCTTTTCCCTGAATGGTAAACTTTGTAGTTTAATTCCCCTACTCTTACTATAATTTAAAAGGGACCTTGCCACTTTGATATGAATTTACTCTCAACTGTGGTGACTAGTACCAGCACTCTATCACCAGGGTTGAATGTTCTGGTCTTGGCACCCAGATTATAAACCCTTCTCTGGGCCTCCTGGACTTGCTCCATATGTTCCCGTACAAGCAGCATGATATCTTGTATCAATCAGATATGCTTGATGACGCTTCTATAAGGCGTGGTCTCACTCTCTCACATTTCTTTTGTGGCAACTAGCAACCCTGGGGATGTCTACCATACAGTAGTTCAATTGGAAAATAACCTGTAGAGGCCACAAGACCATCAGTTTGGGGGTGGTAGACAGAGGTACGAAGATGGGAGATTTTGAACAACTTGCACAAAACTTTAGTGACGCTGGACATAAATGGTGTGCCTTGATCCAGTAATATCTCTTTTAGAATACCCACACGACTAAATACCTGGACCAGCTCTTTGCTAATAGTCTTAGCTGAGCTATTCAGCAAGGGAATAGCTTCAGGATACCGTGTGGCATAGTCCAGTATTACCAGTACGTGCTGATGAGTCAGAGATAATTTCTTGTTCATTAACCTCAAGCTGAGGGCTAGTTTCCAGCTCCTCCTGCTCCCCAGCCATTACAGAAAAAGGAAAAAGATCTACCCCTCTGTGGGACACACCAACAATTTCCCTTTCGATTTTGCAATCAAAAGGGTCTGGAGCGAGTTCCAGGGTTTCCTAAGCAAGGGGAGCTCTGTCCTTCTGACTCCTTTTGTTTTCCCATAAACTCCAAAAGTGTGGAAAATCTCTTCCCCATAGGCGTGCGCAAGGGTTGTGCCAGGTGTGCCTTGGATCACCCTAATCCTGTGGTTGGCAACCCACCAAGGACTGGCAGGTGACAGGTAAACGCAATCCTTCCTTGCTGACCCTCAGAACCTGGACAGGAGAGGCGGCGAGGTGGAGTTTAGTGGAACCGATCTGTATTTTCCTCCTGCAGCAACTGAAAGTAGGCTTCTCCTCCTCTCATCAACATTCAGCTGCCACAGGAGGAAAATACAGGGGGGATCTGTACCAATATATACCACCCCCGCCATCCCTCCTTTCCCTGTTCCTCTTCCTTTTGTTGCCCGGGTCCCCCTGTGTACTCCCTGGCTCCCCCTTCCTCCCATTGTTTTAGGGTGGAGAGCGGGAAAGAGGCCGGTAAATATGTCAAACGCATATATGTGTTGGAGTTTTGGGGTGCACACCCTATTGCAATAGGCTGCGCACACCTATGCTCTTCCCGCTAGGGCTTCATAAAGTAGTGAGGGTACCACCCCCACTGAATGTTTCACAGTGCCCCAAGGGGTATCAAACTCAACCACAGCAGTCTGGTAGTCACGTGTGTCACCATGTATACAAATCACCCCAGTAGTGCTAGGGTGTAACTTTGCAGGATTTACAAAATCACCTTTGACTAATGTCACAACAATACTAGAATAAAATAAGAAATAAGTATTATCACATTGCATTGGTTCATGATTTAGGGAACAGTTAGCGGCAATATGACTTAACGCATGGCAGCGATAACATTTTATGTGTTCTGTACCCAGTTCTCTAAACTGCCTCTGAGACCTACTCAACCTATTTGGCCAGTCTCCGGGTCCTGAGCCCATAGTCTCATTATCTGTAGCAACATTCTTGTAATTTGTCCCCACGCCCTTGAGCCCCAGAACAGTCTTACTGGATTCATGGCTGACCCACTTCCTCACAATGGCAGGGAGCACAAGCAAATACATCCATGACCACATGCTCCACAATTTTAGAGCCTGCCAAAGTCTTGGTGAGGTGAATCAAGTCAAACATTTGGGAGCGGGGTGGCTTGTCAGTACTGTATGACCACCGATGCACCCGTTAAGCCTGGACTGCAATGGTGACACCCAGGCGTGCAAGCATCTCATCCTTCAGTGTCTCATAATCCTGGGCAGCATCCGGTTCCAGGTCACAATAGGCCTTTTGGGGTTCTCCTGTCAGAAAGAGTGCTAGCAGTCCTGCCCATTGCTCTTTTTGCCATCCTTCTCGAACAGCGACTCTTTCAAAAGTTGCTAGGTAAGCTTCCACATCATCTGCAGGTGTCCTCTTCTGCAGGTAATAGCTGGCACGCACGATTTTCTGTTCCACCAGCAAAGGACTTGCAGACGCCTTCTTTAATTCCAGCAGGGCCTCCGCAAACTAGCGGTTCATTTCCTGCTGGGCTGCAATGGCCTGGCGATTCGCTCCTGTTGCTGGTGATTGTCCTCCTGCTGGGCTGCAGTGGCCTCTGCGACTTGCCAATTGGTTTCCTGCTGGGTTGCAGTGGCATGCAGCATAGCTTTTAAAACATACTCCATCTTTCCCCTTGTTCAGGTTGATGCCTGCCAAATCCACCATGTGTCAGGGGTTAGCTCAAGGGGGATCACCTTCCCTGGGAAAAAGGCAGTCCAAATTGCAGGTTTTCTTAACCCCTTTCCGACAGGCTCGCGCCGATATACGTCAGCAGGAGGGCACGTAGAGGCATATTAACGTACCTGTACGTTGCCCTTTAAGACGCAGCATTGTGGGTGCATGCACGCCCGCTGCAAGCTCTGTGAGTGTGATCGCAGGTCCCGCGGACTTAATGTCCGCGGGGATACCCACAATTGTCTCACAGAGAGGAAGAACGGGGAAATGCTAATGTAAACAAGCACTTCCCCATTCTTCCTAGTGACAGGACACTGATCACAGCTCCCTGTGATCGAGAGCGGTGATCACTGTCATGTCACACGTAGCCCATCGCCCCTACAGTTAGAACACATCCCTAGGACACACCTAACCCCTGCAGCACCCCCTATTGGTTAACCCCTTCACTACCAGTCACATTTACACAGTAATCAGTGCATTTTTAATCGCACTGATTGCTGCATAGATGTGAATGGTCATAAAATAGCGCCAGAAGTGTCCAATCTGTCCGCCATAATGTCGCAGTCTTGATAAAGATAAAGATAATGCAAACCTTTTCACTTACAAAAGCAAATTTCACCTAAACAGCTCTCTCAGGTATGTGGCTTCCTGAGTCTCTTTGCTCCAGTCCTGCTTTATTTATACAACCGGAACCAACCCTGCCAAGGTGGCTGATAATACCCGAACCGGATTCCACCTTAGATCTCAGCAAATGAACGGATGCGAGGTGAAACATAATGTCCATCAATCACCCCATCTTTCATAATGTCATATATATATATATATATATATATATATATATATATATATATATATATATATATATATATATATATATATAATATACTGTGTGTGGATGTGTATGTGTGTATATATATATATCTATAGATTATATATTGTTTATTTATTTTTCATTGACGGCTTGCTCTTTCGCTCTTGCAATGTGTTAAACATATCTTCACATTTCCTAGGTTCGGGAACTTTCGCAAACGGCTGCTCTCTCTCGTAGTTACCGTGATGAGCTTGATGCATTAAGAGAGCGCTCACGACGTTCTGAGGCACAAGTGAGCACTCTCACAGAGAGACTACGCATTATGGATTTTTATCAGCGATCCCTTCAGGTCTGTCCTCTCAAAAGCCCACTTTCACTTTATTGGCACTATGGGTAGGTTCAGAAGACTGATGTGGAATATATTTGTTTCTAACAGGAAGAGAAAGAGTTCTCTAGGAGTCTGTTGGAAGATAAAGAGGTGTTAGAACATCAACTAGCTGCTGAAAGAGAACGTTCTGAGAGACTGCGCATGTGCGAAAGAGAAAAGCACTCACTAGAAGAGAGAATCAAACGATTAGAAATGGTAAGATTGTATGTTTAAACTTCTTGTGTGTATTTTTGTATATATATATTAGTTAGTTAAGCACAATTTTCATACTTTTGGCTCTGTATACCACCAGAATAAAATTAAAATTAAACAATCCAAATTAATTTAAAGTGCAGACTTTCAGCTTTAATTCAAGGGGTTGAACATAAATATACAAATTTTAGGAACTGCAACCATTTTTATACACAACCTCCCGCCCAACACAATTTTGAGGGGGTTAAATGTAATTGGACAAATGAATATAATCATGAATAAAAGGTTAATTTTAATAGTTTGTTTAGAAACCTTTACTGGCAATGACTGCCTGAAGTCTGGAACCCATGAACATTACCAAAGACTGGTTTCCTCCTTTCTGATGCTTTGCCAGGCTCCAACTACAGTTGTATTCAGTTGTTCTTTGTTTGTGGGTCTTTCTGCCCTTAGTTTTGCCTTCAGCAAGTGAAATGCATGCTCAATTAGATTTAGATCAGGTGATTGACTCGGCTATTGCAGAATATTCCACTTCCTTCACTTCAGAAGCTCCTGGGTTTCTTTTGCAGCATGTTTTGGATCATTGTCCATCTGTACTGTGAAGCACCGTCCAATCAACTTTGCTGCATTTGGCCAAATCTGGGCTGACAGTATATCTCTAAACACTACAGAATTCATCCGACTGCTTCTGTCTTCTGTCACATCATCAATAAACACCAATGACCCACTGGAAGCCATGCATGCCCATGCCATTACACTGCCTCCACTATGTTTTACAGATGATGTTGTGTGTTTTTGGATCATGAGCTGTTCCAAAACTTTTCCACGCTTTTTTCTTCCTGTCATTTTGGTACAGATTAATCTTAGTTTCATCCGTCCAAAGAATGCTTTTCCACAACTTGTCTGGCTTTGTTAGATGTTTTTTGGCAAAGTATAATCTGATTTTTCTATTCTTCAGCCTTATGAATGGTTTGCACCTTGTGGTGAACCCTCTGTATGTGTTCTTGTAAATTCTTCTCTTGATTGTAGACTTTGACAATGATACGTCCACCTCCTGGAGAGTGTCCTTCACTTGTCTGGATGTTGTGAATGGGTTTTTCTTTAACACAGAGAGGATCCTGTTGTCTTCTGTGGACGTCCAGGCCTTTTTATGTTGCTGAGCTCACCAGTGTGTTCTTCTTTCCTCAGAGTGTAACAACTTGTTGATTTGGCCACTGCTATCTCTCTGATTCACTTGCATGGACAGTTACTTTGAATGCATGATGTAAGTTCACAGCAATAGATTCCAAATGCAAATACTAAACTTATGCCCCATACACACGGTCGGACATTGATCGGACATTCCGACAACAAAATCCTAGGATTTTTTCCGACGGATGTTGGCTCAAACTTGTCTTGCATACACACGGTCACACAAAGTTGTTGGAAAATCCGATCATTCTGAACGCGGTGACGTAAAACATGTACGTCTGGACTATAAACGGGGCAGTAGCCAATAACTTTCATCTCTTTATTTATTCTGAGCATGCATGGCACTTTGTGCGTCCGATTTGTGTACACAAGATCGGAAATTCCGACAACGGATTTTGTTGTCGGAAAATTTTATAGCCTGCTCTCAAACTTTGTGTGTCGGAAAATCCGATGGAAAATGTGTGATGGAGCCTACACACGGTCGGAATTTCCGACGACAAGGTCCTATCACACATTTTCCGTCGGAAAATCCGACCGTGTGTACGGGGCATTAGAATCAACTTCAGACCTTTTACCTGCTTAATTGATGAAGAAATAACGAAGGAGTAGCCCACACCTGGCCATGAAACAGCTTTTGATTCAATTGTCCAATTACCTTTGGCCCCTTAAAAAAGGGGGGTGGCTATTCTTAAGAGCTATATATCTTAAACCCTTCATCCGATTTGGATGTACATACCCTCAAATTAAACCTGAGAGTGTGCACTTCCCGTCCAAATCCATTATATAACTATAGCTTGAATATGTTTAGGTAAATACCTGAAAAACTAAAATTGTGCCTGTGTCCAAATAAATATGGACCTAACTGTGTATATATATATATATATATATATATATATATATATATATATATATATGTGTGTGTGTATATATATACCGTATTTATCGGCGTATAACACGCGCCGGCGTATAACACGCACCCCAAGTTTAGGAGAAAATTTTAAGGAAAAAAAAATTTTAGGAGGGAAGTTTTAGGAAAAAAAACTTACATTAAAATGCCCATCAATGCAGCCTTATCTGTCCATCTGCAGCCTTTTCAGTGTCAGTGCAGCCTTGCCCCAGTGCAGTCTTGTCAGTGCAGCTTTGCCCCAGTGCAGCCTTGTCAGTGCAGCTTTGCCCCAGTGCAGCCTTGTCAGTGCAGCTTTGCCCCAGTGCAGCCTTGCCTCAGTGCAGCTTTGCCCCAGTGCAGCTTTGCCCCAGTGCAGCTTTGCCCCAGTGCAGCCTTGCCCCAGTGCAGCTTTGCCCCAGTGCAGCTTTGTCCCAGTGCAGCCTTGCCCCAGTGTAGCTTCGTGGCCAGGTCTGCCCGAGGCCAGCCATGTCAGTGCAGCTTTGTGCACTTGATGTAGATTAAAAAAATGGCGCCGAGACTGCAGGGAGCCGAGATACACATACTCGAGTGTTCTGGGCTTTTTCCGGCGCCGCCATCACGCCCAGTCCCGCCCCTGGACCTGTGTTATGTCCATCATAGGGCGGGACTGGGCGTGACTGTGAGCGGCGCCGAAAAAAGCCGAGAACACTTGGGTATGTGTATCTCGGATCCGACAAGAGCCGAGATACACATACCCGAGTGTTCTCGGCTTTTTTCGGCGCCGCTCACAGTCACGCCCAGTCCCGCCCTATGATGGACATAACACAGGTCCAGGGGCGGGACTGGGCGTGACGGCGGCGCAGGAAAAAGCCGAGAACACTCGAGTATGTGTATCTCGGCTCCCTGCAGTCTCGGCGCCATTTTTGAATCTATCCACGGCTGTGTATGTCGGCGGCGACCGCCGCAATTGCCGCGATCGCTCCGATGACACAGAAATCGTCGGGGATCGGCCTATAACACGCACCCACGATTTTCCCTTGATTTTCAGGGGAAAAAAGTGCGTGTTATATGCCGATAAATACGGTATATATATATATATATATATATATATATATATATATATATATTAGATATATAGATATATAGGTATATATATATATATATATATATATATATATATATATATATATACATATACAGTGTCTCACAAAAGTGAGTACACCCCTTACATTTTTGTAAATATTTTATTATATCTTTTTATGCGACAACACTGAAGAAATTACACTTTGCTAAAATGTAAAGTAGTGAGTGTACAGCTTGTATAACAGTGTAAATTTGCTGTCCCCTCAAAATAATTCAACACACAGCCATTAATGTCTAAACCACTGGCAACAAAAGTGAGTACACCCCTAAGTGAAAATGTCCAAATTGGGCCCGATTAGCCATTTTACCTCGCCGGTGTCATGTGACTTGTTAGTGTTGCAAGGTCTCAGGTGTGAATGGGGAGCAGGTGTGTTAAATTTGGTGTTATTGGTCTCACTTTCTCATACTTGTCACTGGAAGTTCAATATGACACTTCATGGAAAAGAACTCTCTGAGGATCTGAAAAAAAGAATTGTTGCTCTACATAAAGATGGCCTAGTCTATAGGAAGATTGCCAAGACCCTGAAACTGAGCTGCAGCACGGTGGCCAAGACCATACAGCGGTTTAACAGAACAGGTTCCACTCAGAACAGGCCTCGCCATGGTCAAACAAAGAAGTTGAGTGCATATGCTCAGCATCATATCGAGAGGTTGTCTTTGCAAAATAGACGTATGAGTGCTGCCAGCATTGCCGCAGAAGTTGAAGTGGTGGGGGGTCAGCCTGTCAGTGCTCAAACCATACGCCGCACACTGCATCAAATTGGTCTGCATGGCTGTCATCCCAGAAGGAAGTCTCTTCTAAAGATGATGCATAAGAAAGCCTGCAAACAGTTTGCTGAAGAGAAGCAGACTAAGAACATGGATTACTGGAACCATGTTCTTTGATCTGATGAGACCAAGATAAACTTATTTGGTTTAGATGGTGTCAAGCATGTGTGGCGGCAACCAGGTGAGGAGTACATAGACAAGTGTGTCTTGCCCACAGTCAAGCATGGTGGTGGGAGTGTCATGGTCTGTGGCTGCATGAGTGCTGCAGGCACTGGGAAGCTACAGTTCATTGAAGGAACCATGAATGCCAACATGTACTGTGACATACTGAAGCAGAGCATGATCCCCTTACTTCAGAGACTGGGCCGCAGGGCAGTATTCCAACATGATAACGACCCCAAACACTCCTTCAAGACGACCACTGCCTTTCTAAAGAAGCTGAGGGTAAAGGTGATGGACTGTCACCAGACCTAAAACCTTATTGAGCATCTGTGGGGCATCCTCAAACAGAAGGTGGAGGAGCGCAAGGTCTCTAACTTCCACCAGCTTCGTGATGTCATCATGGAGGAGTGGAAGAGGATTCCAGTGGCAACCTGTGAAGCTTTGGTGAACTCTATGCCCAAGAGGTTTAAAGTAGTGCTGGAAAATAATAGTGGCTACACAAAATATTGACACTTTGAGCCCAATTTGGACATTTTCACTTAGGAGTGTACTCACTTTTGTTGCCAGGGGTTTAGACATTAATGGCTGTGTGTTGAGTTATTTTGAGAGGACAGCAAATATATACTGTTATACAAGCTGTACACTCACTACTTTACATTGTAGCAAAGTTTCATTTTTTCAGTGTTGTCACATGAAAAGATATAATAAAATATTTACAAAAATGTGAGAGGTGTGAGGTCAATATAAATTTAATTTTTGCTCTTTTGGTTATGGGTATATGTATTATGAGGCTAAACTGTATTTCAGGAAAGAGATACAGAGTGCCAGCGAATGCAGTGTCTTCTCCAGGACAACCTAACTCTGGCTGAGGAGATTCGAGAGCTTAGGCAAGAGGCAACTCAAGGCTGGGAGAGAGATTATGAGGCTGATACAGAGACAATCTCAAAGTGGGAGAGAGAAAACTTGACTATCAGAGGAAAAGCCTGGGTCAAGCAAGAGCCACAAAAAGAATGTATGTGTTAATAAGGTTTATGAAAAAAATTGTATTCATTATTTGCATTTGTATGTGCTGAAGTTATACTTACCAGTAGGTAGTAAAATCTATTGTGACCTTTTATGATTTGAAGCAACATTAATCATTTTAACTTGCCAGGTGACTTGACTGTTCTATTCTACCTCAAAGTTAAAGAGGTAGCATACAATAATTAATCAATTTTACTCAACATAATCAGACTTTTTGATGTAAACCTCAAACAACTCTTTCCTTCAAAACTGGCTATAGTTGTGTATACTTAAAGTTGAACCAATGGCAAAATATTACAAAATTTGATATATGGTACAGTCTGTCAATATTAATAACACAAGAGTTTTTATTTCTTTTCTAAGTCCCCCATGAGATAGTTTCAATAAAAGAGCATTTTCACCCTCCCCCCATTTTTTTTTAATCCCTGCTTACCTGGTTATGGGTCCTGCACAGTTAAGATACTCACCCACCCAGCGGATCCAGCATTGTCCTGCAGAATGCACTCTTCAGCCCATACTCAGCCCCACGCCGCCATCTTCTTGCGTGACATCATCGAAAGGCTGCCAGCTCTTCTGGGTTCATCCAGCAGGCATGATGCACCACTTGACCCCCCCCCTCCTTCTTTGTGAATGAAGGACTATGCCTCCTTGGATATGTGACTTGTGATATCACAGGAGGTAAAGCAAGCATAGTGCATCATTTGCATAGGTAAGTGACACGCATGGAGGGGCAGGCCAGAAAATATTTAAATGAAAAAATGAAAGGTAAACAAACAAAAAAAAAGTGCTATTTGCACAGCATAGGGGAGGAGGGGTGGAGAGGAGGGAAGTTAAAATTGAAGGGGAAGATCTGCCTTAACTGTTGATCCTACTAGTAGATGTGTTGATGTTCCACTTACTATAACGGCTTGAAACTCTGTTCATTTTGAAGTCACACCACAGTGTTGTCATAGGATATTCTTATATCATAATGCAAATTTAGATGGAGTTTAAAGTGATCCTGTGCTCAATCACAATAAAGTATTTACATATTCCTAACAAGCAGTATAAGTACTAAAAAAAAGCCCCCATTCATCTCGGTATCTATAGGCATTATGGAGAAATTATTTTTCAAATTTCACAACACCGGTATCAAAATCTTAGCTTTGCAAACAGACCTTGGCAGCCTGACATGTAAATGCACAGCAGAGGTTTCTAAGTTGGAATTTACATTAGAAACTTCACATTAAAAACAACTAGGAAGGCAAGTGGGGGCTTTTTTTAGTCCCGGTTCACACTTATGTGATGCAGGAACCAATGCAATTCCAGTGCGTGTTCCCGCATAGCATGTCACTCGCTGGTTGTTCACACTGACATCTGCGAACCGCTGCGGGTGTCAATGTAAAGTTAATGACACTTATAAAAAGATTAAAAAAAAAAAAAAGGTTAATGACACTCCCAGATCGGTTCACAGATTGCAGTGATATCTGATTCCAGTGCGGACCAAAAAAAGGGTCCTGCACCATTTTGGTGCGAATGTGATGCAATTTTATCCATACAGTTTGTATGGCTGAATTCGCATCGCACAGACATTGCATGTGAAATGCACAGCAATGTGATGCGAAT
Source organism: Lithobates clamitans (assembly GCA_037952925.1). Lineage (NCBI taxonomy): Eukaryota > Metazoa > Chordata > Amphibia > Anura > Ranidae > Lithobates > Lithobates clamitans. Next base: position 5,176,320 of record JBBGZY010000449.1, read on the forward strand.
AACATGCAATTTCTGTGTTCACACCAGTGTGAACCCAGCCTTAAAGTTCTTGTGAGAACTATGTAAATGGTTTAATGCAGATAGTCAGTCTGTGGACAGGTGAGTAGTAAACAAACCAGTTAAAGGCCAACTGCAGCTAACACTTTCTAATCGGTTAAGACAATCTGACCACCAGACCATGATGACCAGCTCATAGCTTGCTTTAAACATTTTTGTGTCAATTCAGAGATCTGACAGGTATATAAGGCCTGAAGTTTGAGCCGTGTTATTATCATGATGATGATGACTATGATTTAAAAATATCATATTTACATATTTATCCTTAGTGATTACTTACATTATAAATAACAGAACAAAATATGTGATTTATTTTCAAGAAATGACAATCTGTTTACTTCTGCCTCTTTTTAATATTTGTATCCAATGGAAAACTGTAAGAGCGATAATATCTGCAAAGCATTCTTGTTGCCCTAATTTCATTTTCTAGTTTTAGACTTGAGCTCAGAACTATCCCAGGCTCTGCTGCGACTGGAGAAAGAAAATCATATTCTAAGAGAGAGGCTTCAGGCACTGACAGGAGGAAATTTGGAAACTGAAAGCATGATACAATATCATACGGGGCAGAAGGAGCTCATGGGTCAGGTCTTGAAAAATGTACAAGCCTCATGTGTCCGGGAGGTAAGTGCAAATTCCGCAATTTAGATTGTATAGAAACAATAGTCATCCTCTTAGATGACTATTAGACCAAGTGCTAGTGCATTCTGTTCGATAAATTACTACCAAAAGAGGCATGCCAAAACACAAAATATTTACCCAAAGGCAACGTTAAATGGAGAGGCAGGGACATTTTCGACTAGGCAAAATAAACAGTATCCTGTCTTACCTGTTTCTTGAGGTATAAAATATTTTTACTAAGAAATAATTGTAGTTCAAACTATTTTGAGCCTATATAAGTGAATTGACTATAGTCATTTTGATCTTCCAAATTCATTTAGGAAATATCCGCTCTCTTTTTGATGCTTACGCTCTCAAACCTGGCTACGGATCTTTGTATTTACCTGTTTTTTCAACAACTGCTTGCCTAGTCAAAGCCTCCAAATATTGTCTAAATATAAGAGGCATGCGTATTCTTAGTGGAATCTTGGTGTGCTGTGTTTAGTTGTTCCAGATCTGTGCAGTAATCTAGTGTGAAACTTTGCCTCTGTGCAAAGTCCTTATAAAAAAGACTAGTCACTGCTGCTCTCTCTCCTTGTGTGGGGTTACTGGTCTTGTCCCCGCCCCCCCTCTAGTTTCTTGCAGTCAGTCCATGGGGGTGGTCCTGTTGAGTCCCTCCCACAGCTCTGCTCTCTGAACAGGTTGTGAGAAGCACAGTGATAATTTCACTACTATTTAGTAGATTTATATCTTTTGTCGATGTAAAAGAATATGTTTAAATAAAAAGCGTTGTGCCTGGATTTCAGCTTTAATCTTATTAATTTGATTTATCTTTTTTTTTTTATCTTAGGAGCCAGAAGGTGGCAGTTTAGTGGATAAAGATCAACATGGAGATGGAGATATAAATCAAAATGAAAAGACGACTCCCAAAGATGTTTTTGTAGACTTGCAGTCCCAAAAAACAGAAGAAAAACACTGTGCACCAAAAGGCACTGAGCAATCAAATGTACATTTGGAAACCAATGCAAAGAAGGACATTACAGAGAAAAAACATGAAGGCGATGTGCAGCTGATTGAAAAACGGTTGGAGGAAAGCATTGTAGACAATAAGAATGCTGAGGAGATCCAGTGTTTGAAGACACAGCTCGAACTGAGAAATGTAGAGCAGAGATCACTAAAGTTACAGCTGGAATCGAATATTGAAGAGGTGCAAAAATTTAAAACACAACTGGAGCTAAGCACTGGAGAGGTAAAGTCACTACTGACTCAGCTAGACCAGACTAATAAAGATAAGCAATCTTTAACAACACAGCTGGAACCAAAATTAGAAGAGGTACAAATACTAAAGACACAATTAGAATTAAGCATTGGAGATATCCATTCATTAAATGAACAACTGAAATTGACTGCAAATGAAGTTCAATCTGCAAAGAAACAATCAGAACAAAAAGCTGAAGAAGTTCTGTCACTAAAGGCAGAGCTGGAACAGAGTAATGGACAGGTGCACTCACTGAAGACACAGTTGGAAGTGAGTACTAGTGAGGTGTGTTCACTAAAGACACAACTTGAGTTCAGTGCTATAGAGTTGCAATCATTGAAAGCACGATCTGAACTAAATGCTCAGGAGATACTATCACTGAAGTCACAACTGGAGTTAAGCACTCAAGAGGTACAATCACTGAAGCCACAGTTACAACTAAGCACCCAAGAGGTACACTCTCTGAAGACACAGTTGGAATTACATTCTAAAGAGATCCAGTCTTTAGGTACCAAAGTAGAACTGGGTGCACATGAGATACAAACACTTAGAAAACAAATGCAGGAGAAAGAAATAGAAAATTCCATCCACCAGAAACATATTCAAGAGAAATCTTTAGAGAATCAGTTATTAAAGAAGCAAATATATGACTTGAAAGAATCACATTCATTGAAACAGCACCTTCAAGAGAGTTCTGAGGAGATACTCTCTTTAAAAAAGCATCTAGAAGCAAGCACAAGAGATATGCAGTCTATAAAGCTGCATCTTCAAGGACGAGAAGACCACTCAATTAAGAAGCAGTGTGAAGATACTGCAATGGAAGTTGAGTCCTTAAGAAGGCATCTTGAAGAGAGAACTATAGAGGTACAAACTGTTAGAAATAACTTGCATCAAAGGGAAGAAGTAGAACAGTTATTGAAGAAACAGTTGGAAGAGAGATCAGGAGAAATACAGCTACTTAGGAAAAACTTAGAAAATAGGGAAGAGTTAGAACAGCTTGTAAAGAGACAACTAGAGGAGAGAACAGGTGAATTACAAACCCTAAAGAAAGGCTTGGAGAAAAGGGAAAAAATAGAACATTATCTGAAGAAGCAGTTAGATGAGAAAAGTAAAGAGGTACAGGAACTGAAACGAACCCTGGACAAAAGAGAGCAATTAGAAAAGTTAGTGGAAAGGCAATTGGAAGAAAAGAAAGGGGAAGTGCAAATGCTTAAGAAAAGCTTGGAAAAGGGAGAAGAAATCGAAGAGCTTCTGAAAAATCAATTGGAAGTGAGGTTTAAGGAGGCTCAAGAGCTAAAAGAAAACCTGGCAAAAGAGGAAGAAAGAGAGCAGCTGGCAAACAGGCAATTGGTAGAGAAAACAGTTGAGGTGCAAGAACTCAAACAAAACTTGATAAAAAGGGATGAATTGGAGCAGGTAATGAAAAGACAGCTTGAAGAGAGAACAGGAGAGGTACAGGAACTCAAAAGAAACATGGAGAAGATAGAGGGCATAGAGCAATTAGTGAAAAGGCAGCTGGAAGAAAGTAATATTACCATCCACTTTCTTCAGAAACAGTTGCAAGACACTACCAGCGAAGCGCAGTTACTAAAAAGACAGCTGGAGGAGAATGAAAGAGAAAGGCAATCCCAATACAGAGAACTGGAAGAAAATTCTGATAAAATGATGTCCTTGCAGAGACAGCTACAGGAGAGAGATGCATCAATACAACTTTTAAAGAGACAGTCAATAGACTTGGAAGAAAAATATATGCAGCAAATAAAAGACCATGCAGTTGAGAATAATGATCTGCAAGCTCCAACCGCAGAGTCAACTTTACTTAAGCAACAACTCCATGAGATGTCTGAGCAAATAATGAGTCTGAAGAGCCAAATTCAGATTGCAGCTGAGAAAGAAGAAAGTTTATTACGAAAGATAAAAAATACTGAAGCTGACATACAATCTCTTCAGACACAGCTTCAGGATAGAGAGGAGGAAATTCAGTCTTTGGGGAGAAAGTTAAATGAGAGCGTTGGAAAACAGCAGTCCATACAAAGAAAACTAGAAGAGAGTGACTGGGAGTTGCAACTGCTAAAACGACATCTGGAAGAAAATGAAGGAAGGAGAAAGGTCCAGCTGAGACAGATGGAAGAAGATGCAAGGGAAAGACATGCATGCAAGATAAAATTGCAAGAGAATGCTGAAGAAATACAAACCCTGAAACTACAATTGAAAGCAAAGGCGACTTTTGAAACTGCCCTTAACAAACAGATTCAGGAGAAGTCCGAAGAAATAGATTCCTTGAATAAACAGCTTCAAAAATGTTTAGAAGAAACTGAGTCACAAAAAAGACATCTGGAAGAGAGAAGTGGGGAGAACTTTTTGCTTCACAGACGCTTGGAGGAAAGGGAACAGTCACTGAAGAGACAGCTGGAGGAGAACATTGCTGAACTTCAGTTCCTTAGGCGACAGCTGAAAGAGTTTGCTGAGCAGGAACACTCATGGAAAATCCAACTTGAAGAACATGAACGAGAGAAGCTGTCATTGAAAAGGCAATTGGATGAGAGCCATAACCAATTAATGGAAAGAAGTTTAAATGACAATGAACAGATCCAGCAGCTTAAGAAGCAGTTGGATGGAATAATTAGAAACAAAGAATCCCTTTCTAGGCAGACAAATGAAAGTAATGAGCAGTTGCAGAATACAGAGTTGCATCAACAGGTACAACAGAAAGATGAACAATCTCAAAGTCTCCTCAAGCAGCTTCAATTGAGCACTGAAGAAGCAGAAAGTTCCCAGAGACAAGTTAAAGAAAAAGAAGGAGAAATACAATTACTAAGAAAACGGTTGGAAGAATGCACAGGAAAGGAGGAAGCCTTGATAAAAGAGCTCAAAGTAAAAGAAATATCAGAGCAGTCACTGAAGGTTAAACTAGATGAAAGCATTAAACTGGCAGAACTTCAGCAGAGACAACTGTATGAAAGTTCTGAAGATGTTCAGTCTCTTAAAAGACAACTAGAACATAGAAATGGAGAAAAGACAACACACAAGAGAAAAATTGAAAACAAAACCGAGAGCTCCGGTCAAAATACAGAACCAAGGAAGAAAACTCAAGAGGAACAAGTAAACCAACTGCTTGGTGGTGGAAAGCAATGCAAAACAATCGAACAAGTTAAAGAAAACAGTGCTTCTATAGCTGCATCCTCTGAGTCTTCTTCTAATCTCAAATCTTTATGGACCACAAGTTCTGTTCCTTTGTTTCCAGTGTTTCCTCCATCTACTCCAGTGGCATCTCCAGCCTCTGAATATGCCCTTTCCATTCCTTCATCACCATCAGCAACAACAACTATGTCAGGACAATCTCCTGTATCAACCACAACAGCACTTCAAACGACTCCATCTGATATGTTTGAATCTCTTCCTCTAGTAAAACCTGCATCTGAAACTATCCCAGCTGCTACTGAGTCCCCTCTGTCACTGCTTCTGCTGGAATTGCATAGTGTGCGCAGAGAGAGGTCAGAACTTCAGGGGCGTTATGACTCCCTCCTCAGAGACCTACAGAGACAAGAAGGGGAGCTAGAACGTATGCAAAGAGAGCTGCGCAAAGGCCGAAGTGCTATGAGGCTGCTGAAGCAAGAACAACGGGACCTACAAGACAGGTAAGAAAGCAAAGAGACTATTAAATGGTGCATTGGTTACAAGAGACATTTATCTGATGAAGACAAGGCAGAAACACTTGAGTTTAGCCAAAAAATATATAAAACACATTTTGCTACATGTAAATACAGGGGGAACAATTATTACCAAAAAGTTCTGATTTTCTTTTCTGCTTTTTAATTAAATATACTATACGTGTTCACGTGGGCCCTAAGTCCCTGTAAATGAACCAGGAAGTCCAAATTTTGAAGCGGTTTCCTGTTTGTTCTCTGACATCGGCTGTCATCTGCTCCCATAAATTGTATGTCAGCTACACGATCCAACCATTGTTCAATAATAGGTGGAGAAGGTTTCTTCCACATGGCAGGTATACAAGCCTTAGCTGCGTTAAGCAGATGTCTTAGGTCAGTTTTTGTAGCATTGGATGGACAGGTAACGTGGAATGAGCATGCCACTAGATCTCCCGCAAGAGACACATTTGTCACCTTATAAATCGATTTGAGCCCTACAGTCCAGAAGTCCTGTAGAGCCGGACAATCCCAGAATATGTGAAGTAGAGTGCCTTCATTTTAATTGCATCTCTAGCAGACAGAGTATAATTGGGGACCAACTTTATGTAGGATTTGGGAGGTCCTGTACCACCTTGACATAATTTTGTAGCCGTTCTCTTGGTAGTTGTTAACTATAAATGCTTTATGGGTAAAGATGAGTATCCTATCTTTTTGAGTTTGTTAAAATGTTCTCTGTAAGTCACCCTCCCACATCCACAGAAAGGAATGGTTGCTTGGTTGCATGTCTCAGGTCAACATAATCTAAAACAGGGGCAAGGTATGCACAGAGGGGTGCTATCATGGCACAGCTGTTCCAGCAAGGTGAATGGGCTTAATGTTTGGAGTAGGTTGAATATTGCTCGTATGCGGGAGCCCAATTGTTTACATCTGAGAAAATCCAGTTTGGAACTGTATATGGCCTGAATCGCTACCACAGACATCAGTTTGTTTTGGGCACGTGTGGTAAGAATATGGAACTGAAGATCTGTCTCGTTGTGAGAGAACTGTGGATTACCCAAGATTGGTATCAAAGGGCCGAGGGCTGGGGACAGACTGATATTTTTGAATAGTGTCCTGAGTACCAAGTCCGAGATGATCATTCCTATTAGTGTAAGGTCTAAAGTTGCAGTGGATTGGGAAGGAGCAATCCTTGTCCAGGGCAAACCCTTCAAGAGGAGCTAGCTTGTTCTAGATCTATCCTGGGTTTACAGTGCCTTGCAAAGGTATTCACCCCCCTTGGCTTTTTACCTATTTTGTTACATTACAGCCTTTAGTTCAGTGTTTTTTTAATCTAAATTATATGTAATGGATCAGAACACAATAGTCTAAGTTGGTTAGTAAAATTAGAAAAATATATACATAAAACTATTTTTCAGGAATAAAAAAATGATAATTGGCATGTGGGTCTGTATTCACCCCCTTTGTTATGAAGCCCATAAAAAGCTCTGGTGCAACCAATTACCTTCAGAAGTCACATAATAAATGATGTCCACCTGTGTGTCACATGATCTGTCATTACATATACACACCTTTTTGAAAGGCCCCATAGGCTGCAACACCTAAGCAAGAGGCACCACTAACCAAACACTGACATGAAGACCAAGGAACTCTCCAAACAAGTAAGGGACAATGTTGTTGAGAAGTACAAGACAGGGTTAGGTTATAAAAAAATATCCAAATCTTTGATGATCACTAGGAGCACCATCAAATCTATCATAACCAAATAGAAAGAACATGGCACAACAGTAAACCTGCCAAGAGACAGCCGCACACCAAAACTCACGGACCAGGCAAGGAGGGCATTAATCAGAGAGGCAGCACAGAGACCTAGGGTAACCCTGGAGGAGCTGCAGAGTTCCACAGCAGAGACTGGAGTATCTGTGCATAGGACGATAATAAGCTGTACGCTCCATAGATTTGGGCTTTATGGCAGAGTGGCCAAAAGAAAGCCATTACTTTCAGCAAAAAACAAAATGGCACGTTTTGAGTTTGCAAAAAGGCATGTGGGAGACTCCCAAAATGTATGGAGGAAGGTGCTCTGGTCTGATGAAACTAAAATTTAACTTTTTGGCCATCAAAGAAAACGCTATGTCTAGCGCAAACCCAACACATCACATTACCCAAAGAACATCATCTCCACAGTGAAACATGGTGGTGGCAGCATCATGCTGTGGGGATGTTTTTCAGCAGTCAGGACTGGGAAACTGGTAAGAGTTGAGGGAAAGATGGATGGTGCTAAATACAGGGATATTCCTGAGCAAAACCTGTACCACTCTGTGTGTGATTTGAGGCTAGGACGGAGGTTCACCTTCCAGCAAGACAATGACCCCAAACACACTGCTAAAGCAACACTTGAGTGGTTTAAGGGGAAACATGTAAATGTGTTGGAATGGCCTAGTCAAAGCCCAGTCCTCAATCCAATAGAAAATCTGTGGTCAGACTTAAAGATTGCTGTTTACAAGCACAAACCATCCAACTTGAGGGAGCTGGAGCAGTTTTGCAAGGAGGAATGGGCAAAAATCCCAGTGGTAAGATGTGGCAAGCTCATAGAGAATTATCCAAAGCGACTTGGACCTGTGATAGCCGCAAAAGGTGGCTCTACAAAGTATTGACTTTAGGGGGGTGAATAGTTATGCACATTGACCTTTTCTGTTATTTTGTCCTATTTGTTGTTTGCTTCACAATAAAAAAAAAATCTTCAAAGTTGTGGGCATGTTCTGTAAATTAAATAATGCAAATCCTCAAACAATCCATGTTAATTCCAGGTTGTGAGGCAAAAAAAAAAAGAAAAACGTCAAGGGGGTGAATGCTTTTGCAAGGCACTGTACACCTTTTTTGCTGCACCAGTCCAAGAATCTGGACCTATGGACCGCTGCGTGTTATTTAAGCGGGTTCGGGAACCCTATTACTCCCCACTGTTTCGACAAAGTTAGGGTCGTTCTATTTATCCTGGCTCTCTTCCCCTTCCAGAGATAGGAGAGGAATCAGGCCCTTAGGTCTGCTAAGAAACTGGGCAGAAGTTTAGTTTGAAATGTCTGTAGCAAATATAGTAGATGTGAAAGAACATTCATCTTCAGAACGCTGTTGCGTCCAAACCATGTAAAGGCTTCTCTGCCCCATTTTTGGAGGTCTGCCTTTATGACCTTGGCTAGGGGAGCGAAATTAAGTTGGAAAATTCTCTCTTGACGCACCGGGATGTTCATTCAGGGATAACGAATATGCAAATCAGACCATTTGAGTGAAAAAGTAGTTTCATCGCAGAAAATTGAGGTGCAGTGACCCAGATATTAATCGCCTCTGATTTGGAAAGATACAGTCAGGTCCATAAATATTGGGACATCTACACAATTCTAATCTTTTTGGCTCTATACACCACCACAATGGATTTCAAATTAAACGAACAAGATGTGCTTTAGCTGAAGACTTTCAGCTTTATTTGAGGGTATTTACATCCAAATCAGGTGAACGGTGTAGGAATTACAACTGTTTGTATATGTGCCTCCCACTTTTTAAGGGACCAAAAGTAATGGGACAGAATACCAATCATCCATCAAACTTTCCCTTTTTAATACTTGGTTGCAAATCCTTTGCAGTCAATTACAGCCTGAAGTCTGGAACGCATAAACATCACCAGACGCTGGGTTTCATCCCTTGTGATGCTCTGCTAGGCCTCTACTACAACTGTCTTCAGTTCCTGCTTGTTCTTGGGGCATTTTCCCTTCAGTTTTGTCTTCAGCAAGTGAAATGCATGCTCAATCAGATTCAGGTCAGGTGATTGACTTGGCCATTGCATAACATTCCACTTCTTAACCTTAAAAAACTCTTTGGTTGCTTTCCCAGTATGCCCATCTGCACTGTGAAGCACCGTCCAATGAGTTCTGAAGCATTTTGCTGAATATGAGCAGATAATATTGCCTGAAACAATTCAGAATTCATGCTGCTGCTTTTGTCAGCAGTCCCATCATCAATAAATACAAGAGAACCAGCTCCATTGGCAGCCATACATGCCCACACCATGACACTACCACCACCATGCTTCACTAATGAGGCAGTATGCTTTGGATCATGAGCAGTTCCTTTCCTTCTCCATACTCTTCTCTTCCCATCACTCTGGTACAAGTTGATCTTGGTCTCATCTGTCCATAGGATGTTGTTCCAGAACTTTGAAGGCTTTTTTAGATGTTGTTTGGCAAACTCTAATCTGGCCTTCCTGTTTTTGAGGCTCACCAATGGTTTACATCTTGTGGTGAACCCTCTGTATTCACTCTGGTGAAGTCTTCTCTTGAATTGTTGACTTTGACACACATACACCTACCTCCTAGAGAGTGTTCTTGATCTGGCCAACTGTTGTGAAGAGTGTTTTCTTCACCAGGGAAAGAATTCTTCGGTCATCCACCACAGTTGTTTTCCGTGGTCTTCCGGGTCTTTTGGTGTTGCTGAGCTCACCGGTGCATTCTTTCTTTTTAAGGATGTTCCAAACAGTTGATTGGCCACACCTAATGTTTTTGCTATCTCTCTGATCGGTTTGTTTTGTTTTTTCAGCCTAATGGTGGCTTGCTTCACTGATAGTGACAACTCTTTGGATCTCATATTGAGAATTGACAGCAACAGATTCCAAATGCAAATAGCACACTTGAACTGAACTCTGGATCTTTTATCTGCTCCTTGTAAATGGGATAATGAATGAATGAATGATTTGTAAAGCGCAAATGCAAATGCGAACTGAATTGCCTCAAGGCGCTAGATGCATTCTCTGTTGTCAGCTTTTTAGAAAAGGAAGGTCTTTAGTTTTTTCCTGAAGGCCTGGTGGTTTTCTTCCATGCGGATGTTGGTTGGAAGAGCATTCCATAGTCGAGGTCCTTGGACTGCGAATCTTCGTTCTCCCTTTGCTTTGTAGAGGTATTTGGGAATGATGAGGAGGTTTTGGTTAGCTGATCGAAGACTGCAATTCGGCGTGTAGTGTTTTATTCTCTCCCGGAGATATAGCGGAGCGTTTCCTTGTATGCATTTGTGGGTGAGGCAGAGGGTCTTGAATGTGATCCGATTCTTCACGGTTAGCCAGTGTAGGCTCTTTAGGGATGGGGAAGTAGACTCCCAGGGTTTTTTTCCTGTTAACAGTCTTGCCGCCGTGTTTTGGATGAGTTGCAAGCGCGCAAGTTGATATTGGGGTAGTCCTACGTAGAGCGAATTTGCGCAGTCGAGTCGGAAATTGATGATTGTTCCCACAACTGCCGCTTTGTCCTCTTCTGGGACGAAGGGGATGAGTCTGCGTAGCAGGTGGAGGAGATGGTAGGATCCGCTAACTACTGATTCTATTTGTGCATCCATTGTCATTCCTGAGTCAAAGATGACTCCGAGACTCTTGGCTTTGGTGCTTGGAGAGATGGTCTGTCCGAGGATGGTGGGAGGTGTCCACGAAGTCTTTATTTTGGAGTTTTTGTTAGCATGTAGGAGAAGAAGTTCTGTTTTTGATCCGTTGAGTTTGAGGGAGCTGATGGTCATCCAGTCATCTATTAAAGTGAGCCATTTCTCTAATTGCTGATGAAGGTCTTTTTGTCCGTTGATGCGAAGGTAGAGTTGTGTGTCGTCAGCGTATGAGTGGAAGCAGAGGTCCGTTTTCCTGATGATATTGAGAAGTGGGCGGATGTAGATGTTGAATAGCACTGGTGACAAGGGTGAGCCCTGAGGGACTCCACAGGAGATTGCCCGGGTTTCCGAGGTGAATGTTCCTAGTTTCACTATCTGAGAGCGATTCTCTAAGAAGGATGCAAACCATTTTAGAGCAGAATCTGTAGCTCCTGCAACTTCTGCGAGGCGGACAAGTAAAGTATTGTGGTCCACTGTATCGAATGCTGCGCTGAGGTCTAACTGCTCCTTGTAAATGGGATAATGAGGGAATAACACACACCTGGCCATGGAACAGCTGAGCAGCCAATTGTCCCATTACTTTTGGTCCCTTAAAAAGTGGGATGCACATATACAAACCGTTGTAATTCCTACACCGTTCACCTGATTTGGATGTAAATACCCTCAAATTAAAGCTGAAAGTCTGCAGTTAAAACACATCTTGTTTGTTACATTTCAAATCCTTTGTGGTGGAGTATAGAGCCAAAAAAGATTAGAATTGTGTTGATGTCCCAATATTTATGGACCTGACTGTAGATCAGAAAATTAGATGGGTAACCATATCAGTGCAGCTCACAAAGCAGTGCAGTGATCGAGACTGTCGGTGAGGCAAGAAAAAATAAGAGGTCATCTGCAAAGGTCTCAATGATGTCTCAACAGTATTGATAGGCCAGTGATGTCCTGTGCAGTAGACATATGCAGAAGAGATACATTTGTTTTGTTTCGGATATATTCGTTATGTTACTAACATTGTTTCGAAATTCATTTAGTGTCATTTCGGAATTCGTTTATTTTAGTGTTGTTTTCATTAAATTTAGTTTTGTTTTCGTGAAATTTCGTTTCGTTTATTCATTTTCTAATGAATTTCAAATTTTCAGAATGATTTGAATTCGGATTAGTCGAAAAATGATCGACCAATTCGAATTCTGTGTGAAGAATAGCTGGTTGTTAAGCAGCAGGCCGGCCACCGTGTCCTTAACAACCGATGACTCATCAGCTGTCAGCGGGCTTTCCCACTCTGCGCCCCCATCCCAAAGCACCTTCTCACCATGTTGATGGGGATAAGGGCCTCTTTCTTACAACCCTGGGCTGTGGTTGTGGGGGTCTGCGGGCATGGGGCTTAACGGAATCTGAAAGCCCCCTTTAACAAGGGGTCCCCCAGATCCCTGCCCCCATCCCTTGTGAATGAGTATGCTTACCCATTCACAAAAAAATGTATAAAAAGTGAATAAAGACAGTACACAAGTTTTTGACAATTCCTTTATTAAAGAATAAAAAACAATGTCCCCTGATGTAGATCCATCTCATCCTGACCGCCGCACCACCAAACTAGAAAAAAAAAAAAAACCTCCAGCCTTGTCTAACTATCCCCGCAGACTGCCTGCTCCTCCATCTGAAATTGGCAGAGCCCCCCGCCACAGAGCACCCCCCATGTTGAGGGCATGTGGCCTGGTATGGCTCAGGAGGGAGGTGGACGCTCGCTAATACCCCCCTTTCCTGGTCTGCTGGGCTGCATGCTCCGGTAAGGGTCTGGTATGGACTTTGAGGGGGGCCCCACACTGTTTTTTTTATTTTGGCCTGGGTCTCCCCTTAGAATCCATACGAGATCCGAAGGGGGGGGACCCCACGCAGTTTTTTTTCAGAATTTTCTATTGCCGGCAATGTTATGTTTTCATTTCAGCTCTCAATGGGGAATGAGTCATCGGTTGTTAAGTACGCGGTGGCCGGCTTCCTGGCCCGCTGCCTAACAACCAGCTATTCTTTACACAGAATTTGAATTGGCCGATCATTTTTCAACCGATCTGAATTATAATCATTCTGAAAATGTGTAATTTTTTAGAGAACAAATAAACTAAACACATTTTAAAGAATTTGAATTAAATTTGTTACTATTCGTTACTATTTCATTCGGAGATTCGGATACATCCAAATCTTAAAATAACCCAAAATTAGTCCGTAGTTGTACATGTCTACTCTGCAGCTCTTACAGTCCAAAGAAGGGGCTACAGGGTCAGAATAAAGATTAGGGGGATAAAGGGCAGCCCTAGCATGTGCCATTACTTTTGGACATAGTGCATTAACATTCTTAAAGTTAAATATATGTCTTCTTTTACACAAGTGTTGCAGCAATACAGTGTTTGTCTTGTTCATCTCAGAAGGTTCAGAGATTGTGCGTGCCAGTAGAATAAACAGAAATATACTTTGCAAATACACTATGTAAAATATTTTTTCATTGCATTTAAATTCTGGCAGGTTTTCTCAGCTTTCTATAGAAAAGGAACAAGCACAGCAGGAGCATCAACGAAAACTGCAAGACAGTTTGGACAAGGTGCAAGAGATGAAGACTGAAAATCATAAACTTCAGGAAGAGCAAAATAGGTGAGTGAATTGGAAGACATGCAGAAAATCCTTCTAAATAAAGGGTTGCAGAGTACAATTTAGAAAGGGTTTAGGCTGGGTTCACATATGCTGTGGCTCTGTTCACAGCATGGGGTCCAGTGCGTCCCTGTTCACCGATTCAGGTGTGAATCAGGTCCGAATGTTCGCCTAAATTTGCTCCTGAATTTGCAACTGAATCGGAACCAAAGACACACAGGACTCTTTTTAAATGTGTTCCGCGGCCGCCCCAGAGCCGTGTGAACTGGCTCCATTGAGAGACGGTCAAACTCTCCTCTCATGCAAATTGGATGCGGAGAAATCTGCATCCAATTCGCATATGTGTGAACCCAGCCTTAATATTATTGAAATGTACAGCATCATAATAATTCAAGAACACAAGATTCTATGATCCAGAAAGGTATGGCTCCTTCAAGGAATGGATCTTCTAAAAAACAGGGTGTGACTTAGCAGATTTGATTTGAATTCAGAATTAGTAAATCCACTGAGAACTGCACTTGCCTGCTGGTCCAATAGTCCACTTTAATTTAATGGCCGCAGCCAGCTTTAGGGCAGCCTTTTAATTTCAATGGGCTGTCCTATGCGCAATAAACATGCAAAAGAAGTCCTTTACCCTTTTTAAAAATCGTACCAAAACGCATGTTACTTGGTACACATGTTAGCAAGATGCATGGGGGTGCTTGGGGGTGCCCTTTATCTCTCCCCACTGAACTCTGCAGAGTGTAACTTCTGCTCGTTGCCCCCTTTTTTTTCTAAACACTCAGACAAGCTTTATAAATTCTGGACCATGAATGGATGTAGAGCGTAGGAGACCGCAGATAGACAAGTACAACGTATGTAGAAGGATTTGTTTTATCTGGCCGATCGCTTCACTGAGTATATGTAAGGGTTTACAACCACTTTAATATTCAACAGTAGCTGACACATATCCTATTATTTTGCAATACTGAGTGACATGGTCAACCATACAGTGTATGGTCATGGCCATATTTTGGTTAATAACGTTACCCAGGATGATGACAGTGGTGATGGATTTACACTGGTAAGATGTTATTTTCAATTTTGTAAACGTGTGTCTATTTACATATGTTTATTTTTGGCAACGAGTAATAAGGAGCACTAATGTACCCCTTTACTCATTCCTTTGGAAGAAGGTGGATACATGAGGTCCCCTTATTCTAAAAGGGGCTTTACAGATTCCTAAAAGGTCACCTCAAAAACCCCCACATCCTTTTTGGGGGACAGGATGAAGGAACAGGCCCTGGTCCCTCAACATTGGGATAAGATCCCTTGCAAGGCTTTGATGGTAGAGGATAGGAGTGGGAGTAGGTGGGGTGGGCGTTGCTTCCTGTCCTTCCATTCCTAGCCACCCAGACTGCATACTTTGATATGGATTTGGTTAGAATATTACGGGAACCCCACACCATTTTTGCTATTTTTTAATGTCACTTAATGTCACTACATTGAAGTATTGATGTGTAACACCACAACAGCTTTAAAATGGATGTAAACCCTCACATATACCCAGTGAAGTGAATAGCCTCAGATGATATAGAGAGCGGAAATAAATTCTGCTATATATGTTTTCTGATGTCTTCCCCTCTCTACACTCTTTGGAATGTGCAGATCATGTTAGAAATCTTTCTTCTTGTTCCAGCGCTGGGTGTGGAGTCTGGGCTTAACCTATGTGGGAACTGATTGGAGGAAAGGCACACATCTCCCCTCCACATAGGCAGAGGAATGAATGAACATGCAGAGCTGCAGTCTGAATAGACAAGGTCTCTGCTAATCTTCATCTAAGCTCCCTCCCAGACACAAATTTTCAGCTGCTGCTATGTCATGTGACAGAAAACTTTTCAGAAATAACTCTGCTTATAACAGAGGAACAGAGGACCAGAGAGAATGGGAACTTGAAGCTTGGGAGAGAGATAAGTAAACACTACAGTTATATGTGCCTAGGTCGAATTTCATGTATGGGGTTTACAACCAATTTAAGGCATCCCCCAAGCATGTTAAATAAAGTATTTGTTTATTTTGAATATATTGCCATTTGAGCCACATAAAAATACCCCCTCCATTCTAAATGTAGCAGTGCCCAGTTCCCAATGCACTTTTTTCATTCAATACATTTTTAGTTTGTGTAAGAAAAAGGTATACAGGTTTTTTGGATGTCCCGATATGCATAGACATGTTGACCTAGCTCAGTATATAGCAATACCATCAGATCTTTATAACATAGGGATATGAGGAGCTGATTCAGTGTGCTTATTGAAGTGAAAAAAAATCTTGCATATCCTCATACATTTGTGAGGGATTACTCGTGCTAGCAAACATAAACAAATGTGCTCTTTTCAACAATAGCATGCCTATGAGCCTTGAAAAAGGTTATAAAATGCTATTTTCACCCCTCCCCCTCATACACTTCAGTGGGGTTCACTGCTAAATTCTAACCTTCTGCTCTGTTTGTCGAACGCCCCATAAACCTAACCAAGCCTGGTTCCCTAATCCTTAGTAGTGTAGGGTCTGCTTTATATGCATTTTCAATTATACAGGCCACTAAGCAAGGAGAGACAGTTTCCCACTATAAAAAGCCTTCAGACCTCTTCTCAACAACTTCTGCACCTCCTACCACTTGTCCAGAGGTACAAAAAGAGGAAACTAAGGAAAAGTTCTCACAATTTGTAAATGTAAATTTTTCATGTTACCGCAGATCGACCTGTCTTGAAAAAGCTCTGTAAAAATATGCATACTATCGAATAGTTTTATGTGATATGAAAAAAAATAACTGATAGGGTATGGCGATAAGTCATTCTTAACCTGTTTTACCTATATAGGCTCCAGGTGGAACTGTCGCACTTAGAGAAGATTTCTAATGAAAAGACATCAGAGCTAAGAGAACTAAAGAGGGAGCTAGGAGCTGTCAAGAGACAGAGTGATCAACTCGAAAGAGAGCGTACGGAACTAAAAGAGTTTGTACAGCGAATGGAGATCAGTAATACAGTGCTAACCGAGCAGTGTCAGGTTAATTTCTTTTTTTTGGCATCATTGTAAGAATACATGTTAGTGCTTCACAGTGTTAGCCATGATAAAGCATATAAAAAATTTTAGGAGATACTTAAATAGTTCAGTAGTTTTTATTTTTATTATTTTATTTTTTACTATTCTTTTTATTTTATTTTTTATTTTTTTTACAATTTTTTTTATGAGCCCCATTAGGGGGCTTTGCTGAAATATCAGGAGTTTAAACAGGGGGAATCTGCTCCACACCTGGCACATCCTGTGCACATGCCTATGGTGTGGGCACCCATAGGAAACTGAAGGGCAAAGAATTTTTATTGAACCAAACTGCCTTGTCATAAAATTTGTGGTGGCACAGTAGATATAACGGTATCACTCCAGCCAGCAGGCAGCATTGCTACAATTATTATAAAGAAATGGCTAGTAAATGTATCTTTTATGTGCTGCAATTTTTAACTTCAATGCCAGGAGGTGTAGTTGTGAGACGAGAAATGGGTTTTCTTGTTGATCTGTAAACTCTCCGGACTGATGCTGTTGATGATATTTTTGCATGAAGTTCCAGTAGCCCATCCACAGCTTCACTCATGGCCCACCTCATTGCAGACCTAGGCCTCCTTCTTAGTGACTAGGATTGCAATGGAGAAGTGTTCCATATTTACCAATAAGCCCACACATTGTAATTGATTGCACATTTATCCATGTACACATGTACTTATTGTTTGTCTGCCAGCCCTGCAGATTCATTTTGGCTTATACTATTCACTGCTCAAATGTATGCACAGCCATACACAGCCATCATAATCCACCACAGATTACTGCCCTTGCTTGTTGATTGCCCACTGTCTTTGGTAACAGGTGGATACATGATATAGTGGTAGAACAGCTCCCCACTTATCATTTACCATCGTGGTGCAGCAGCCACCCCATATAGCCCCTGGGGCATCAATGATAATGGGATTATTGGTTAGAGTGTTTTAGTGTTTACCTGTTAGCCCATATAACAGTTGTTTGGTATCTTACAGGTATTATCCCAGGTGAAATTGTCTCTTCAAGATCAGAATAATTTCTTGCTGTCTCAGATTAACTCTCTATCTCACGATAACCGTGATTTATTAGAGCGCAGTCTGGAGAGCGGAGCTTTGAGACAAGAGGAGGAGAGGCAATTCCGGTAATGTCAAAATAATTATATTTCAGTTTTAGGAACAACTGACCTGCATTCTGGCTACATACAGAAATTAAAATATATGTACTGTGGGAAGAGTAAGGGCAAAAACATACTGTATATGGGGAGCAATGTTTTTTTAATGTTGTGTATTTTAAAAAATTAAGTGAAAGATTAAATAAAATAATTCATCGCAGCTGCCTTACTCCAATATCAATTACTAAAGAACCTGAAATAGAAGTGTCGACTCACTGCTACTCTAATTTTAAAGCAGCTCTGTGTTACATAAAGTAGTTATCACCAATATAGTGAAAAATAGTACACCCAAAACAGTCCCAACAAGTCCATGAAACTGTGATGCAATAATATTCAAGTGTCCTCCAGATATTTCCGTGGTCACCATGTGCAACTGTGAAACACCTCTCCCTCTAGGCAGGAACTCACAAGAATCATATGCCACTCATTCACATGTTTGACTTATAGAGCTTGTATATATCCATAGGTTCCTGGGGGATGCTGGTGTATTATTCCTCCTTCCAGTTATAAACTGACTCATTGGTAACAATGTAAAAGAAACCAACTAATTGGTTTATAACAAAACAGCCCCCGATAGTGTAGCAATTTTAAAAACACCTCTTTTATTAAAAAGAATGCCATTAACAAAAGTTAAAAACGCTCATCTCAATCACAGTATTGTCACATCAGTAATGAAAGCGCTAACGCTCACCTCTCACCACGTCCGGAACTCATGGTCGCATCCAATATGTCACTTCTGGTTCTGTCTCTGACATCACTTCTGTTTGCCATGTAGCCTTCCAACTTCATCACAGGGAGTGGCTACATGGCATGGCAACTATGCCTTTATATCCTCCTCATTCTAAACCTTAACCCTTATTCCTCCACAGTTTCCATGGCCACACAGGCAAAGTATAGTGGTTCAGCAAAATTACTATGCATATTTATCTAGTCATTCAATTAACCCCTACTTTTCCAGCACCGCCAAAGAACCATAAATTCCTTGATTATTGATAATGGCTGTACATTTGTTCTATATATAACACATCAAAATCAGATTCTCACTTTCTAAAACCTTGAGAATTCATACAATATTAAAGTCTTATAAAATAAACTAAAATGAAAATGTCCACAGTCTAATTACAGTACTTTAATAATCACTAATAAAGTAATTCATATTGAGTTTGATACTCAAACCATCCGGTGCCAAAGAATGGAGATGATAAATCAATTTAATTTCTTTCCTCGAGAGTTCCTTAACCCAGTTGGACACCCTCCAGAAGCTATATATCCTATCTACCCCCCAAAATTGCAAGCCAGAGGGAAAAGGAAAGAGGTAGGGGGACCAGAAGGTTACCCAAATACACTGAATCACAGTGGAGAGGAAAAGTGGCAGAAATGGGGGTAGAGGATGTAGGGCGGGACGAAAGCTTCAACTAAAAAAAATAAAAATAAGAAAAGAATATTAAATTAAGGTATTCATAATTTGAGTAAAGTGACACTGACACATAAAGGGATGAATATCCTAAATTTGGGTTTAAAACATGCTCATTTAGCAAATTTTATGTATACATTGATACTCATAAGTATATTCTATTTAAATAAATATTTTTTTTAAATAATCCTTTGAATTCTAGGATTAGGCAAGTGCCAGAGAGTTCTGGGTTAAACAGTGAGCTACAAAATAAATCTATGTTTAATCCCCCAATGTCTAATAACTACCATACTGAAGTGTTTAACTAATTGGTCTTGTTGGATCTTGACCAAATTATTTAGAGAAAACAGGTTAACCCCCTCATATTAGAGAGAGAGTATTAAAAGTTTGGAAAATGGAAAGATATAATTTTAAGACCAGCAGATAGAGGAGAGGGAGTAGTTATTATGGATACAAAATTTTATCATACCCAACTGATCTAAATTTTGTTGGATTAGAATACCTATAGGAAATTGAAAAAGGATCCAATGATCGGATATAGAGAAGAATTGAAGTCAGTGGTAGAACTGGGATATAGAGCTATGGTATTGACCAAAAAGGAAAAAAAGTGTGTGTAAGATTCCAATCATATACAAACTACCCAAAAAATACTTAACATTTCTCAATCCCCCCAGCTGTCCGATTGTGAATGGTATTGTTCCGTGTTGGGCAGGTCAGGGGAATTTTTGGAAACATTTCTTCAACCTGGTGTACGTCAGATAAAGACCTACTTAAAAGATACAAAAAATGTACTACAATTATTGAAAGAGTTAATTTTGGAAGGAAGGTCTATTTAGTAAACAGATGTTTTATTGCTGTATACTCTTATACAGCATGAGAATGCCCTACTAGCCCTGAATGCACACTAAGTAGGAGGCATGGAATCCCATATGCAAAAAAAAAAACAAAACATTTTTTGTGAAAAGTGTGGACTTCTGCCTGTCACATAATTACTTCTGGTACCAGGGTTCCTTCTACAGACAGAGAAGTGCTGTTGCAAGGAGTGCAAAATTTGCCCTGTCTTGCAAACATCTTCATAGCGGAGTGGGGGAATAAATGTATGTTTAATAAACAGAGAACAAAATTATTGTTCTACTAGAGGTTTATAGATGACATCCTGACGATTTGGGAAGGCTCAGGGGGAAAGTTTACAAATGTTAATGACCGAGCTTAATAAGAATAAGAACATTAAACTTGAGTATCAATAAAGTATGAATAATATAATTTTTTTTAGATGTACACATTTTAAAAAAAGATAAAGGTTTAGCTACTAAGGTTTATTTCAAAACCACAGAAATAGCTATTTATCAGTAGGTAGTGGCCACCATCCTGTGGGGTTATGGAATATTCAGCGAGTTCAGTTGATGCGTATAAGGGGGAATTGTATGAATAACTGTGACTTTGTGGTTCAGTCTTCAGATTATTAAAGAGAGATTTATACAAAAAGGATATGCACCTGACCGATTGGATAAAACCATAGAGGATGTATTGGCTATTTCGAGGGAGCACTGTTTACAGGATAAGGAGAAACGGGATGAGAATGGAGAGCAACAATGGAGTTTTATCTCAGATTACCATTGCCAGTATAAGAAGCATGAGGCCATTTTTAAAAACATTGGCATATACGGACAGAGTATTGAGCCCTGTGTTACCCAGCAAACTGTCCTTTATTTATAGAAGGGCACGTAGCTTTGGAGAAAATGTGGTTAAGAAAATATTAGACCCCCCCCACTAGACCTACCTTTTAATATAATAGAAACTTTTTTTTATCATAAACATGTAGACATGCAAGGGGAAACATGAGGAAACACACTAGTTTTTTCTCGCAGGTCACAAATTGTGAATAAAAAACTTCGAGTTCATAACATTTAATACTACACATGTAGTTTGTGTTACAATGTCCCTGTGGTTTAATGTGTGTGGTACGCACTAAACGACCTCCAAAGAACAGGATTGCTGAATATATACAAAATGTTCTAAAGGGATATAGACATCACAGTGTGTCTCAACATTTTGGCACTGACTTTCAATTCTGAGGGGTAGATTGGGTATATCCCTCCTGTAGGAGGGATATACCCTATACCTCCTGTTCAACTGGGCTAGGGACCTCTCCAGGAGATAAATGAAGTTGATTTATAATCTCCATTCTTTGGCACTGGATGATTTGAATATCGAACTCGATATAAATTGCTATATTAGTGATTATTAATGTACTGTAATTAGACTGTTGTTTTTATGCTTTATGTATGGATTTTAAAGCAGGGTTCATTTAAAATCTATTATATGAGGTTTGCCAAGAACTCATTATTGTAATTTTAATTTTAGCTTATTTTATAAGATTTTTTTGATATCTATAAATTCACAAGGTTTTAGAGAGTGAGAATCTGATTTTGATGCATTTTATATAGGAAAATTTTAAAACTGTTATCACTTATAATAGAGGAATTTATGGTTCCATGGCAGGGTTGGCAAAGTAGGGGTTAATTGAATGGTTGGATAAATACAAGCATAGCAATTTTGCTGATCCACTATACATTGTTTGTCTGGCCATGAAAACCCTGGAGGATTAAGGGTTAAGGTGTGTGAGGAGGGGGGATATAAAAGTATGGTTGCCATGCTGTGTAGCCAGTCCCTGTGACGAAGTTGGGAGGACGAAATGCGTTGGGGCATGGCTACGTGGCAACTGGAAGTGATGTCTGAGCAGAAATCAGAAGTGAAATATCAGATGCGGCTATGATTTTTGGAGGTGGTGGGAGATAGGTGTTAGCGCTTTCATTACTGATGTGCCAACATTGTAATCGAGATGAGCATTTTTTTACTTTGACTTTTGTGAGTGGCATTCTTTTTAATAAAGAGGTGTTTTTAAAATGACTACACTATCGGGGACTGTTTTGTTTCCTTTACATGTTTTGCTATCAATGAGTCGGTTTACAGCTGGATGAAAGAATATTACGCCAGCACCCCCCATGAACCTATGAATACATACAAGCTCTATATGCCAAACATGCAAGTGGCATATAAATCTGCTTAATTCCTGCCTGAAGGGAGAGGTGTCTCACAGTTGCACGTGGTGACCACGGGAATATCTGGTGGACGCTTGAATATTTTTATGGACTTTCGGGGACTGGTTTTGGTGCACGTTTTTTCACGTTATTAGTGATAAATAATATTTTTTTTTTCCCCCAATTAGCAGTCTAGGGAAATTGGGTATACAAGGAGAAGGGATATATAGTCCCTGGGATATAATTCTAAGATATACCCGGAGAGGCGGTTGGAGGTTTGCTTCTTGTTTGATTGCTGTGATGAGGGGTAAAACAACAAGAAGTGCTGGTGCGGTAGCTAAATCACACTGGGCCAGTCTAGGCCCTAGCCCTGGTCCCATGAATAGATATTTAACGCAAGGAAATGGGGAAGGAGAAAGACAACCGGGTATAAAGGGCCAACAGACAGACACAAAGGAGAAGGAGAAAAAGGGTCAGAATAAGACAGTAGTGGAAACTAGCCTACTCCCAGAACCCAGAATGGAACAAGAACTAGAAGTGGAGGGTGAAGAAGGAGGAAGGGAGGAAGACCAACATGCACCTCAACTACTAACAAAATCTGACATGAAAAAAATGTTTGCGGCACTTGAAAATTCCCTGAAGGCAGAGATGACAACAATACATAAAGATATGGGACATATCCTCTCAAGAGTGGAAGAAGTGGAGACTAAAGTAGATTCTCACTTAAAAATGATAAAAGAGTTGAAAGGGGAAATAAATACATTAAAAAAGGAATAACAGGAACAATCCTATAAAATAGAGGATCAAGAAAACAGAGAACGAAAGAAAAATCTGAGAATCCGCGGCCTTACTGAATCTGAACAAGTAGAAAATTTAATAGAAAAAATGAATAATATTTTTAACCCTATCTTAGGAAAGGAAGAATCCAATATAATAAGAATAGAAAGAGTACATTGAATAAGAAGACCCCAAGGGTTCTCAATGGAGACACCAAGAGATATAATAGTTCGATTTAAAAATTGGGAGGAAAAAAATCAAATTTGGATGAACCTGAAGAGAAAGCCACCGATTGAATATGCAGAAGTTAGGATACAAATCTTTCAAGATTTGTCCCAAGAAACGTTAAGAAGAAGAAGGACGTTAAGACCCTTACTGAAAATTTTCCAAGAGCAGGAAATACAATATAATTGGGGCTTCCCTGCATGCCTGATAGCAAGAAAAAATGGAAGAAGTGCTAGATTAAGATTTACAGAAGAGATACCGGACTTTTGTAATAAATTAGAAATTCTACTACCAGAAAACGGCAGAAATGTAAACAGACAAGAACAATTAAGGACACGAGACGAATCACAATGGCAATTGAGCTCTAGCAATAGAACATATGAAGTAGCGTCCTAAATAAAAAAATGGGATCTGAAAAGTAGTGTTAAAGTTTACAAAGATAAAATGTATCATTACTTAAAGAGGGGGGGTGGGGGGGGGGGTTGTGGGGAACGGTGAATGAAAAGAAAAAGAGAAAAGAGGATAATAAATAAATAAAATAAGCTAGAGGCGGGGAGGGGAGGCTGGGACTTACGGTGTGGTCAGGGGGCCACCCTTTCTTAGTATAGGAGAGAGGGGCTCAGGGCGTCTTATAGATTTCCACCTCAGACTTAGAAGAGTAGAGGGGGCAAGGTTGAGCTCCACAAAACAAAAGTGCTCTCTGCTCTAGAGACCATGGGGTCAAACCTTCTTCATCAGGGAGGAGGGGGGTGGGGGGAGGGAGGGGGAAGGGATTCGGAGGGGATAGGGAGGGGAGAGGGAGGGAGGGGTTTGGTTTGCATAAGTCGATATAGTTCTCAATCACCTTGAAACAAAGTTAGGGGTCCCGCGTGCGTCAGCTCGGGGGGGTCCCCCCTCCCGGTCCTTTGTTCGGACCGGCGGGGGGGATCCCGGGAGGACGCACGGGGATTAAAAAGGAATGGAAAATACGAATAGTATAAAAATGTTGTCTTATAATGTCCGAGGATTAAACTCCCCAGGGAAGAGAAATAGAATACTTTGAGAACTAGATAAAAGCAAGGCGGAAATAATATTCCTACAGGGGGCACATATCACTCAAAACTCAAATACTAAAATATATTCAAGAAATATTCCAACATGGTACTACGGAGACTCACCAATAAGAAGGGCTAAAGGAGTGGCTATTGGAATAGGGAAAAATATACGTTTTCTATTAGAACGAAGAAAAGTGGACCCAGAAGGACGCTTCCTCTTTCTTATAGGTTCCATACAGGGGGTAAAATACACACTCGCCAATGTATACTGCCCCAATACAAACCCCCAAAAATATCTGATGGAAATATTAAAAGTTTTAATGGAATTTAAACAAGGCAAATTAATACTGGCTGGAGACTTCAATTTCACCATGGACCATAGATTAGATAGTACCTCTATAGCAATAGACAGAGAAGTAAGACAATTAAAGAAATTAAAAGGAAAATTATATGAATATCAACTAGTTGATCCTTGGCGAATACAACACCCAAGTACAAAAGATTACACCTTTTATTCAACTGCGCATGGAATATACTCCAGGCTGGATTACATCATGGTCGAACATAGAAGCTTGGAAGAAATAGCAGAAACAAAAATGGGAATAATAACAGCCTCGGATCATAGTCCAGTAATGCTGAAAATTAAATTGCACGAAGATTCCTTCGAGAAAGGTACATGGAGAATAAATGAAGATATAATTGAAGACAGGGAGACGGAAAAAATTATAATAGAAGAGATCAAAAGATATTTTAAGGAGAATGATACCCCAGAATTATCAAAAGCAACAATTTGGGAGGCACATAAGGCTGTCATCAAGGGTAAATTAATATCTATTGGGGCAGGAAAAAAGAAGGAAAGAAGAAAAAATATGTTGAAAATTATAAAGGAAATATATGATCTGGAGCAAAGTCATAAAAAGCAATCAGATAAAGAAACATACCGGATCCTAATTCAAAAAAGAGATCAATTAAAGGAATGGATGGAACAAGAAGAGAGGAGGGAATATAATAGAGTACTGCAGGAGAGATTTAAATGGGATAATAAGCCAGGAAAATACCTTGCAAATATGATAAAAAAAGAAGTCTTTAAATTATATTGAGAAGATCAAAAATGAAAAAGGAGAAGTGGTAAACAAGACAACGGATATTGCATTAGCATTTCAAAAATACTTTAGCTCACTATACGCGATAAAAAAACAGGAAATACATCTTGAAGAAGATAAAAGAAAAAAGAAGATACAAGACTACTTAAAAAAAGCAAACTTACCAAAAATAAAACTTGAGCAATAAAAGAGCTGGAAAAAAAAATAACGCAAGAGGACATAAGACAGGCATTAAAAGAAACTCCTGCTGGAAAAAGCCCAGGACCAGACGGGTTCACGGTCAAATATTATAAAAAATTTCAAGAACAACTGATCCCTAAGTTACAAGAATATCTGAACAATATAGGAGACGAAGAAGAAATAAGACGAGAATCGCTATTAGCCCACATTACAATATTATCCAAAAAAGGGAAAGATAGAACCAATTGTTCAAGCTACAGGCCTATTGCTCCGTTGAACGTGGACACAAAACTTTATGCTAAAATTGTAGCCACTAGACTAAAAAAATTAATTCCACTCTGGATAAATCCCGACCAGACTGGATTTGTACCGGGGAGAGAAGGAAGGGACAACAGCTTAAAAACAATATTGATGTTACACAGGAGTAAACAAAGTGAATCCCAAGCTTTATTCCTGTCAATAGATACAGAGAAAGCATTTGACAGGGTAGACTGGGGATTTATGATGGACACGTTGCGGCATTTGGGGCTAGGACCAAAAATGATGAAGTGGGTAACAAATCTATATAACGGTCCAACAGCAATGGTAAAGGTTAATGGTAGACTTTCACCTTTGATCGCGATGCAGAACGGAACACCGCAAGGCTGTCCGCTTTCCCCACTACTTTATGTATTGGCATTGGAACCATTCCTGGCGACACTTCAAAACAATCAGGATGTGAGAGGGGTGAGAGTTGGAGAAAAAGAGCACAAAATCGCGGCATACGCAGATGACATCCTGATGTATGTAACTAACCCAAGAGTGACTCTGCCAAATATACTGAAAGAAATAAAAGAATATGGGGAACTGTCAAACTTCAAAATAAATCCGATAAAAACAGAGATATTAAATATTGGACTAGGGAAAATGGAAGTTCTGTCTCTTCAAAAAGAATTTCCATTTACATGGGTAAAAGAAGAACTAAGATACCTTGGAATTAAATTAACCTCAAAGGTTGAAAAAATCTTCCCGGCAAATTATATCCCATTAATCAATAAGGTTAAGGAAGAAACAAAAAAATGAAGTATACAACCAATATCATGGATTGGAAGAATAAATATGTTTAAAATGATGGTACTTCCAAAAATAATTTACAAATATCAGATGTTGCCAGTAAGGATTCCACAGAGTTTTTTCAAAATAATTAAAACAATATTGTTAAAATACATTTGGCATAATAAAAAAGTGAGAATTCAATTTGCACAAATCACAAGGAAAAGGGAGCACGGAGGATTAGCAACTCCAGATATAAGTAGGTATTATAAAGCAATAGTCTTGTCACGAATGATTGAGTGGACAAATGGAAATAGTGAAAAAACGTAGGTGGAGATGGAAAACACAATAAGTAAAACCACATTGCACAAAAACATATGGATATCACGAAAGTTCAGATTAATAGATTCGGAAACTCACGAAATAACTAAAAACGTTTTCTACATCTGGGATATAGTACACAAGAAGGAATGAATGGAGATACAATTCACCGTTAATAGCACTCACAGGAACAAATTTTTTTACTCCAGGGAAGGAAATATTTGTAGGACGAGAAATAAGAAATCCACAATTGAAAGATATCACCACAAAAGGTAGGATTAAAACACGACTAGAATTAGAAGAAATTAATGGGTGGAAGATGAGCGAATGGAATTACTGCCAATTAAGACATCTAGTAAATACAATACCATATCCACTTAGAGAAGAAGAGAAATTAAGCCCCTTGGAAAAACTTTGTTTCACCAAAACGCCACTAAAAAATTGAATATCAAGAATCTATGGAATACTGGCTGATTTAGATGAACAAGAAAGACCTGAGTACAGTAAACAATGGGAGAGAGAAATGAACTTAAAATTTGAAGATCAGAAAGTGGAAAAGATGATAGAAATGGGATACAATAATACCTGGGATATGAAGACCATTGAAATGAACTATAAGCTTTTAGCAAGGTGGTACCTGACACCAGTAAGAACCCACAGATATCAACAAGAGAAAACACCCTTGTGTTGAAGAAAATGCAGTCAAAGAGCAACGATGATACATTTATAGTGGGAGTGTCCAATAATAATGGATTACTGACAAGAAATAGTAAAAAATATAGGGGAGATAACTGGTGAGAGAATGGAACAAAATATATGGACCTGCTTGTTTCACGATCATAAAATACCAAAGAAACAATATATGAGATCAATGGTCCCAAAACTCCTGAATGCCGCAAAGGGTCTGATCCCAAAATATTGGTTAAAAAGTGGAAAACCAGATATAAGAGAGTGGTACGAAAAAATAGACTATTACTGTAAAATGGATTTGCTGAGAAACAGGGAGAGAAGAGATAACAAGTGTAATAGTCTCTGGGAGGGATGGAAATTGTATAAAACCTCGGATATATACTTAGACAAGATGAAGGAAGGAGTAGGTATTGAGCTAGAATGATAAGGAACTTGGGAAGAAGCAAACCAGATAGACGTGGGGGGGGGAGGGTGAGAAGTCGGGGATAACTGATTTAGTGACTAGGAAGGGATAAAGGAATTGTAGTAGTTATATATTTTTAACTTTTTGTAATTAAAATAAATTAAATATCTGTATGGAAAATTAATTAAGATAATCTTGAATAAATCCACAATGATGTGAAAAATGAGAGGGGACAAATTTGATCTCCAAAGTTAATACAACCTCTCTGAAAATTTTCGCTGAAGTGGAAAAAAAAAATAAAAATTTAGTGATAAATAATTTATGTAACACAGTGCCGATTTAAAGTGATTATAAGATCAACCCCTGAGAGAAGCGCTCTCCTGAGGGGTTACCTTGCGACCATAGACGCCGAATGTATGACTCGACCCTGCCCCCCGGCGCCCGTGTCATTGGATTTGATTGACAGCAGCGGGAGCCAATGGCTGCGCTGCTATCAATCTATCCAATCAAGAGCCGAGAATCTTGGGCAGAGAGACAGTGCGTCCCTGCCGGTTCAAGTTCCAGGGCTCAGGTAAATAAAAGAGGGGGCTGGGAGGTCGGTCACTGCCGGGTGTCATAGGATGCATTAGGTGAAAAAACACAAAGGTTTACAACCCCTTTAACTGCTTCAGGACCACCCACCGCACATATACTGCGGCCGAGTGGCCTGGC
Source organism: Lithobates clamitans (assembly GCA_037952925.1). NCBI lineage: Eukaryota > Metazoa > Chordata > Amphibia > Anura > Ranidae > Lithobates > Lithobates clamitans. The sequence goes on from JBBGZY010000449.1 coordinate 5,205,087, forward strand.
AGCACTGGATCATATACATGTACTTGCTTTTGTAGTTCCGGTTAGGGGTCACATGCACGCACCCGCTTCCCCGGCTGTGCTGTCATTGGCTACAGCATAAGCTGATCATAGTTAGTAAGGTTGAATAAAGACACCAGCAGGTCCTGGCCAAGGATTTATGTCCGGGAACCCGCTGGTCGGCTGAGCAAATGACAAAGGAGAGTCCTGCGCTGGTAAACAATGCAGGGCTCTCTACAGACAGCAGCAATGTGCCTTTTTATTCTCCCTGCAAAGTAAAAACCGGCACTTTGCTTAGTAAAAACAGCACACAGTACACACACAATCCCACTATAAGTCACTGATCATTACCTTTATTGTATATATATTGTTTTTTCTTATTTATATATATATATATATATATATATATATATATATATATATATATATATATATATATATAAATCGTTTATAGACGCTATAACTTTCAGCCGAGTAGCAGAATACATTTTGGCCTAAATTTATGAAGAAATTAGATTTTTTTTTAAACTTTATTGGATAGGTTTTATAACAGAGTAAGAAATATTAAGGTTTTTTTCCTCAAAATATTTGGTCTTTTTTCATTTATATCACAAAAAATAAAAAACCCAGTGTTGGTCAAATACCTCCAAAAGAACGTTCTATTTTTGTGAAAAATATGATATAAATTTCATTTATGTACAGCATTGCATGGCCGCACAATTTCCAGTTAAAATAACGCAGTGCTAAATAGCAAAACATGGCCTGGTCATGTAGGGGGTAAAATCTTATGGAGCTGGTTAAAATTAGAGTAGTAGTGAGTTAGTACTCTTTTTTTAAAGAACTTAAAATATCAAGTTTGTTTCTGTAAAAAAAAAAAAAATATCAAGTTTGCGCCATTTGGTGAGATTTCCATACAATGCATTTTCCATAGCAATTAATGGTACTGTACATAAAATTAGAGCAAAACACTAGTAAAATGAATTACAGGCAGTCTCCGGGTTACAAACAAGATAGGGTCTGGAGGTTTGCTCTTAAGTATAATTTGTATGTAAGCTGGAACAGGTACATTTTTCTATACTTTATTTATCATGCATTTTGTCATACAGATACAGAAAGGGCATGTAAATGCACAATATGGAAAATGGGGTGCAGCAGTGTGTTCTATTTTCAAAAGTGTAAATGAGTCTTTATGGTCTTGTCCACTCATTTTACTACTCCACTATACACTTACCTGCCACTTTATTATGTACACCTGTTCAATTGCTTGGTAACACAAATTGCTAATCAGCCAATCACATGGCAGTAACAGAATAGGGAAGAAAAGGGATTTAAGTGACTCTGAACATGGCATGGTTGTTTGTGCCAGTCAGACTGGTCTGAGTATTTCAAAAACTGCTGGGATCTACCAGGATTTTCACGCACAACTATCTCTATAAGGTTTACAGAGAATGGTCCAAAAAACAGAAAATTAGACATGTGCAATTCGTTTCATTACGAATTAGTTTTCGTGCGAAATTCTGCATATTCGTTCATTTGAAAGCATCTGAATGAACAGAAGACTCCTTTAAGGAATGCATATGAAAATGAATTGTCAGAAAAAAACGAAAACCCGAAAGAACGAAAATCTGAACATACGAGAACCTGAAAAGAACAAAAAACGATTCAACCTAAGAGTTTAATGAATCGATTACATTCGGATAATTTCGTTTTTCATATTTTGTATTAAATACTAATATTATGGTTTTTATTATTATTACTACTTATTATTATAAACTTTTAAATTACAGGAAAAATAGCTGAAGTCAGTAATTCTATTCAGGTCTCTGCACCATAGCAGCTAATTTGGGATAGATTAGATATACATTTTTATTGGAATTTCCTTTCAAATTTGGCTAAAGTAACTGTTATTGAACGTAACGAATACTAATGCTTCTGAAGTTATGAATTATCCGAAGTAACGAATGCCGCATCTAAACGAATGGAACGCTATGAATGCATCTGAAGTTAGGAATTATCCAAAGTAACGAATGCCGATCATAACGAATGACCCGATAAACGAAAAACAACAACAAATGAAATAAAAAGTAAACTAAACAAATTTTTCGGTAGTGCACCTGCCTAGTGAGCGGCAGTTGTGTGGACAAAAATGCCTTGTTGATATCAGAGGAGAAAGGTCAGACTGGTTTGAGATGATAGAAAGGCAACAGTAACTTAAATACCAATCGTTACAATCAAGGTATATAGAATACCGCCTCTGAACGCACAACTCATCGAACATTGAAACAGATGAGCTACAGCAGCAGAAGACCACACCGGCTGCGACTCCTAACAGCTAAGAACAAGAAACTGAGGCTACAATTCGCACAGGCTCACCAAAATTGGACAATAGAAGATTGGAAAAACATTGCCTGGTCTGATGAGTCTCAATTTCAGCTGCGACATTCAGATGGTAGGGTCAGAATTTAGCATAAACATGAAAGCATGAATCCATCCTGCCTTGCATCAATGGTTCAGGCTGGTGGTGTAATGGTGTGGGGGATATTTTCTTGGCACACTTTTGGCCCCTTAGTACCAATTGAGCATCATTTAAACACCATGGCCTACCTGAGTATTTTCGCTGAACATGTCCATCCCTTTATGACTACAGTGTAGCCATCTTCTGATGGCTACTTCCAGCAAGATAATGCACCATGTCACAAAGCTCAAATCATTTCAAACTGGATTCTTGAACATGACAATGAGGTCACTGTACTCCAATGGTCTCCACAGTCACCAGATCTCAATCCAATAGAGCACACACATTTGGGATGGGATGGAGATTTGCATCATTGATGTGCAGCCTACAAATCTGGAGCAACTGCATGAAACTATCATGTCAATATGAACCAAAATCTCTGAGGAATGTTTCAAACACCTTGTTAAATCTATGCCACGAAGAATTAAGGCAGTTCTGAGGGCGGGCGGGGGGTTGGGTCCAACCTGGTACTAGCAAGGTGTACCTAAAAAAGTGGCCAGTGAGTTTATATATAACAGATGTAGAAGCACTTTTCTGCACCTCAGGGATGTAACTTGCCCTTTATTATACACAATACATTACATAGCACATCTGACAGACTGACAGATATCAAATATTTTAGAACTAAAACGTATAGAAATACAAGTAGAAATTGTATATACCAAATGATCGTTGGGTTTTTTTTTTAATCCATAGAGAAAAGCTGACAGAGCTTAAGCACGAAAAGCAAAAACTGCTGGATAAGATTATGGATCAGTACCGAGTATTAGAACCAGCTCCCGCAATACAAAGGTAATCCAAATTGCAAAGGCTTATAGCTCAAAATGCTTACTATACCAAACGAAGGATATTTGTGTGGGCTAAAGTGTAGCCCCCTCCCTCTCTTCTGTATCGAAACTCAGTCATTTTCTGTTTTATTTCCAGACACTGATAATTGACTCAAATCTAACGTACAAGGAAACACACTGTTTTGCATATAAGTTCTTTTTTGTAAATCAAGTATTTTTACATAAACCTGTCATAATTCCCTAAACAAATTGCCTGTTCTTGGTGATCTCCGCATACCCCAACTAAGAAACACTGGATCCATCAGGTTCATTTTATTCTTATAAGAGAAAAAGTGACTTATGAACACAGAAACGCCAACTGTACATTTTCTTCTATTTGGCAGCCATGGCTTGATACTCCCAGACTCGACCCATCCACAACTTGTTATGAATAGGCTACTGCAGGTGTGAAGGCTCATTTGACCCTTGGCCTACTCTATTTGATGGTTCCTATTCACACTTAGGGGTTCTTACAAGCACTGGTAAATCTGAAAATAGATGACTCAGGCACTTCTTATTCTCCCACATTGAAGTTGTTTGTGTTTTCTTTTTACTGGATAACAAATCTGTTTGTTGTGCTTGGCCTTTTGGCCGTCGTCCTTTTATTGTTGATTTTCTATAATATTTTGTTTTGTTGAAGTTTTCTTTTTTTCTGTACTTATGTGCAATTATTCCTTTTTTCATGCTGCTAATTCAGGGAAATCTATTCAGTTACATTTTAGACACGGTATTGTTACCCGGCTATACTGTCTATACTGTCTGATTATCCTATATTGAGCTTCCAGACTCTTTTGTAATTTTCCAGACTCTTTTGTAATTTTCTTTTGTACCTTATCCTTCATGTATACTGAATAGGGCTTCCTATAACTGGTCTTCCTACTCCCTACAAGCATTTCCACTTCTATCCAGACACAAGGAACAGTCTTTGAGCTTTGTTTTTGTCATTAATTAGGGGTAATAACTTGGACGAGGAATATGAATTATGTTAAAAATGACAAGAGACAGTTTTTGGACAATTCCTTTATTTAAAGTCTTCTTTTTTCCATCTTCTTTCTTCTATCTTCCTTCGGTTTCTTCCTCCATCTACTTCTTCTTCTGGTTCTTCCTCCGGTGATGTCAGAGGGGGGCGGGGTCACCCGTTATGTAACGGGAGACCCCGCCCCCCTCTGACGTTTTAGGGAATGCCATAGGGAAGTCCCCGTCAAGTCCCTGTGCATCAGAGGGGGCGGGGTCACCGGGTGGCCCCACCCTCCGTTATTTAAGAACCGTCAGAAGACGAGAAGCGTCACACAGCGGGAGCCTTCCATCATGGATGCGGAGCGGCCCGAGAAGAAGAAAGGAAGAAGACGCCGCAGAGGATGATGCCGGACGAGAACACCGGAGGAAGAACGAGAAGAAGAAGAAGATGGAGGAAGAAACCGAAGGAAGATAGAAGAAAGAAGATAGAAGAAAGAAGATGCAAAAAGAAGACTTTAAATAAAGGAATTGTCAAAAACTGTCTCTTGTCATTTTTAACATTTTTGACAGTTTTTTTGTGAAATGGTAGGCCCTTACTATTTCACATGGGGGGGCCGGGATCTGGGGGTCCCCTTGTTAAAGGGGGCTTCCAGATTCTGATAAGCCCCACAACCACCGGGCAAGGGTTGTGGGGATGAGGCCCTTGTCCTCATCAACATGGGGACAAGGTGCTTTGGGGGGCTACCCCAAAGCACCCTCCCAATGTTGAGGGCATGTGGCCTGGTACAGTTCAGGAGGGGGGGCGCTCTCTCATCCCCCCCTCTTTTCCTGCGGCCTGCCAGGTTGCGTGCTCGGATAAGGGTCTGGTATGGATTTTTGGGGGGACCCCATGCCATTTTTTTTTAAATTTTGGCGTGGGGTTCCCCTTAGAATCCATACCAGACCTTAGGGGTCTAGTATAGATTTTGAGGGGGAACCCAACGCCATTTTTTTAAAAAATTTTGGCCGGGCTTCCCCTTAATATCCATACCAGACCTGAAGAGCCTGGTATAGAATTTAGGGGGACCCCCCACGCCATTTTTTAAAAATTTTGGTTTGGGGTTCCCCTGTGGGGAAATCCCATGCCATTTTTATCAATGAACTGTTATGTGTATTGTCAGTCCGACAATTCATTAATAGCCGCAAGTAGTTTTAAATGTTTTTTTTTCCTTTGAAATGTCATTTTGCTGTCAGACTGTTCTAAACACGGGAAACATGCGCCCCTTTACAGGCATACTATAGACACCCCCCAGGTACGAAACTTAAAGGAATATTACACTTTTATTGTTTCACTTTAAGCATTATTAAAATCACTGCTCCTGAAAAAACGGCCCTTTTTAAAACTTTTTGTTTGCATTGATCCATGTCCCCTGGGGAAGGACCCAGGTCCCCAAACACTTTTTATGACAATACCATGCATATAAGCCTTTAAAATTAGCACTTTTGATTTCTCCCATAGACTTTAAAGGGTGTTCCGCGGCTTTCGAATTTGCCGCGAACACCCCAAATTGTTCGCTGTTCGGCGAACTGGCGAACAGCCGATGTTTGAGTCGAACATGAGTTCGACTCGAACTCGAAGCTCATCCCTAATGATGTCTAAACAAATGCAGAGCCAGCTTTCTTAAGATAAAAACAGACATCAGGCTGAGTATTGTCACCTCTGTGAGATTTATATATACACATATTTAGCTTGGCATGAACTTAATGAAAAATACATCTATTGCAATGTCCACTGTTAGACATAGGAGATTTTCATAGTTTTTAAATGTTAACAGCTGTCTATGCAGTCAATAAAGGTAAAAGAAAAGCAGGCAGTTACCTCAAGAGGGAGTGGAAGACACTGGGTCTGAGGCAGGTTGGCTCATAGAGATTAATTTATATAATGTAAACAGTACAGTATGATAGCAAAAAACGACACATTGCAGTGATGTAATTGATTTTGCAACTACAGTTACCATTTAACTATTAATTTCGTCATCAAACAAAGTTACGGTTTGGATAAATTAGGTATGTTCATAAACATCCATCCAAAAATAGGCCATTGAAAGCTGATAATGAGCACTACTGACCATCATTTTTCCACACTGAGATTTTCCAACTTGCTGGAACATTAATACAGTGGGGTTGATCCATCCATATTCTCAATGAGTCAGCACCATCAGCATAGGCGTACGCACAGGGTGTGCCAGGTGTGCCTGGGCACACCCTAATCACCCTGTGTGGTGCAGATTCTCCCTGTTTAAACCCCTGATATGAAAAAAAATAAAATAATAATACTAATAAAACCTACTGACACCATCCACTGCCTTACTGACACCAATCACTGCCTTACTGGCACCCGCCACTACTCTACTGACACCGTCAGTATGTATACACATGCACACCTATATGTATTTGAGCTTTGAGGTGCACACCCTAATGCAATAGGCTGTGCACACCTATGACCATCAGTCAAGTGTTACAGTACAAATGCAACTGGTCCAGCTGCTTTTAAGGGAGGTAGATGTGTCTCCTATGCCTTTATTCTAATGAAGACATCTGGCTCTCTACGCCAGCTCTTATATCCAGATAACCACCATGTATCCTTGACAAAGAAACTGTTTTGAAAATTAAAAGTAATGTATGGTATATGGGAGTTAATTGGATGCTTTGTATTTAGTCATAGGAGAGGTAACTGGATTGCAGATAAAATGAAGAGGCTCCTAAAGAATAAGGACAGACCTTCAAAAGCACCTGGAGAAGCCCCTCGTTTTCTTAAACCTCCTACTGATCCTGAGATAGAGCCAGAAAGTCCGTCTAAAGGTAATTATCTGTTGTTTAATGAACATGTTGTGGTTGTTTTATGTACTTTTATGTTACATAAGATAAAAACTTATACCTAGTAAATCAGTATAATTTATCTATCATGGCCAGGCTCATGTCTGGCATGGGTCAGGCTTGGAGTACAGTAGCTGAAATAGCAGGCAAGTTTGTAGTTATGACAGACTGGGTTTGGTACACAAGTAGCAGTAGAGGAGCAAGCAGAAACATTGTCAGACATCAAGACAAAGTCAGCAGACAAAGGTATCAGGTTTGTAACGGAGAGCGACAAAGAATAGTCGGTGCATCTGCAGTGGGTGCACAAGTAGAGGTAGCAAGATACAAACATAAGCACATAAATCTGGCAAACAGTAAGTAAAGAAGCATAACTTAAATAGGAAGTTCAGGGGAAGAGCAAGGGTTCAGAGTTTAGCAAGAAATTGGGTGTCAATGAAGACTGCCCAAGAGATTAGACAAGGGGCTATCCAGCACTTCAGGTGGCCTAATAGGAGAATCCACTACCAGATGCAGCAGAGTTCCTGAGTTTGGATTCAGATTATAATTATTATTATACAGGATTTATATAGTGCCAACAGTTTGCGCAGCACTTTACAACATGAGGGCATACAGTACAGTTACAATACAAATCAATACAGGATGAATCAGAGGGACTTGCTTGTTAGAGCTTCCAATCTCGAAGGTAGAGTCAAGGGAAACAACAGGTAATAACTGTGGGGGGTGAACTGATGGAGAAAATAAAAATACAGTTGTTAAGTATGGGTAGGATAAGCCTCTCTGAAGAGGAGGGTTTTCAGGGAACGTCTAAAAGCTAATAGAGTAGGAGATAATTGGACAGATTGGGGTAAGAGTTCCATAGGATTGGAGAAGCTCTGGAAAAGTCCTAGAGACGCGCAAAGGAGGAGGTGACGAGGGAGCTAGACAGCAGGAGATCTTGAGAGGAATGCAGAGAACGATTAGGTTGGTATTTTTAGACTAGGCTAGTGATGTAGCTGGGGGCTAAATTGGGGATGGCTTTGTAAGATGTTGTTAGTATTTTGAATTTAATTTGTTGGGTGAGTGGAAGCCAGGGGAGGGATTGACAGAGAGGATTATCAGACAGAAAGCGATTGGTACGGTGGATAAGTCTGGATACAAGGCATTCATGATGGATGAAGGGGGATAGCCTATGTAGAGGTAAGCCAATGAGAAGGGAGTTGCAGTAGTCGAGGCAAGAGATGACCAGGGAGTGAATTAAGAGCTTTGTTGTGTCATTGGTTAGAAAGGGGCGTATTTTGTAGATGTTGCTGATGTTGAGGCGGCAAGATTTCGACAGTGATTGGACGTAGGTCCAAGAGAGTTCAGAGTCCAGGACCTAGGACCTTGGCATGCGGGTATTGGCTGATAGTTGTGCCATCGATTTTGACAGAGAGATCAGGGGACAGGGCACGTGGTGGAGAAAAAATTAGAAAAGTTTGGTTTTGGATAGATTGAGTTTGAGGAAGTGGTGTGACATCCAGACTGATATATCTGTTAGTAAATTAGTGATACGTGAGGAGACTGAGGGAGTAAGCTGGTGGTAGAGAAATAGATTTAGGTGTCGTCAGCGTAGAGATGGTATTATAAGCCATTGGAGGCTATCAGCTGACCCAGGGAGGAGACTGAAAATAGGAGAGGCCCAAGAACAGAACCTTGGGGGACCACAAAAGAGAAAGGAAGAGGAGAGGAGGAAGTAGAATTGTAATGCTAAAGGTGCGGTTTGATAAGTAGGAAGAGAACCAGCGAAAAGTACAGTCACGGAGACCAACGGCGTGGAGTTTTTGGAGGAGGAGGGGGTGGTCAACTGTATCAAAGGCAGCAGAAAGGTCCAAGAGTAGGAGTACAGAATAGCGTCCATTGGTTTTGGTAGAGAAGAGTTGACGGGGACTGGATTATAAGTTGTTAATGAGAGTGATGGAATAAGTCTGCTTGGCAGTGAGGAGGCAGGAATTGTATTTTTGGAGGGCAGATTTATATTGGTTGAAATCTTTCTGAGACTTAGTCTTACGCCACAGGCGCTTAATAGCATTGCTATTGTTTTTCAGACTTCTAATGTCATCTGTTTGCAAAGGTTGAAGGGATTGGTGCCTGATTCTGGCATTAGCATTCTATTAACAGTTAATATTTTGTTAATATATGTGGACATCTGCAAAGAGCGTTAAAGGGTATTGGTAGTTGCTAAAACAAAAAGAAATTTCTCCACCAGTACACGTGAGGTTAGTTGTCATATATTCACAGCTGGTGAGATTTAGGGACAGAAACAAACCTAAAAAAATATATATTGAAAAACCCTGTGCTAGATATAGACAAATACTGAAAATATAAATTTAAAAAACTGTGCACAATAATTCATTTATAGTAAACATTGTCCATAAGTGTTCCCAATATGGTGATACCAAACTGAGATAAAAAATAAAGTGCGTGGCAATCCTCAATCTCATTTAAATAAAACGTGCTTAAACTTTAAATAGTGTCCATAAAGCATATGTGGGAATTCCTGTTAGGTGATTCTATAACTTCCACCGCTGAAAAGACCCGTCACCAGAGAGATTAAAGGCTTACCAGATAGCCTTTTAAAAAAGGCATGAAATGACCTCCAATCTGGATGTTGTCCCTTTCATGGATGGGTCCCGTCCGAAAACGTTGGATGGATATTCACAGACAATTACGATGAGGAGCTGTTGTGGTTGTTCCTAAATGCAAAGTTAGAAGCGCTGCTTTGTGGTAGTGCTACTAGCTGTTGATGACTGTTCCTCTTCTCTCTTGTAGAGAGGTCGGAGAGAATGACCACAAGCAGATGCAGAGTGCCGGGCTCAAACATCCGATTCACATGGTCAAGAGATACAAGAGAGAAGAGGAACAGTCATCAACAGCTAGTAGCACTACCACAAAGCAACGCTTCTAACTTGGCATTTAGGAACAACCACAACAGCTCCTCATCGTAATTGTCTGTGAATATCCATCCAACGTTTTCGGACGGGACCCATCCATGAAAGGGACAACATCCAGATTGGAGGTCATTTCATGCCTTTTTTAAAAGGCTATCTGGTAAGCCTTTAATCTCTCTGGTGACGGGTCTTTTCAGCGGTGGAAGTTATAGAATCACCTAACAGGAATTCCCACATATGCTTTATGGACACTATTTAAAGTTTAAGCACGTTTTATTTAAATGAGATTGAGGATTGCCACGCACTTTATTTTTTATCTCAGTTTGGTATCAACATATTGGGAACACTTATGGACAATATTTACTATAAATGAATTATTGTGCACAGTTTTTTAAATTTATATTTTCAGTATTTGTCTATATCTAGCACAGGGTTTTTCAATATATATTTTTTTAGGTTTGTTTATATCCAGCGCTGCCCTTTTTTGTATATATATTCAGTGGTGCCCCCTATCAGGGTTATAGTGTTCAGCCGCAGGATACCTTTCACAGGTTTCACATTCATATCTCTCATTCACAATAATTGCACACCGAGCGCAAATTTTTTCTTTTAGAATGAGATTTAGGGACAGGTTTTGGAACCTTTAATTTCATTATATATATTATAACATAGGTCCCGTCCCACATTGTCACAGCCATGCAATGTTTATACCCTGTTTCCCCGAAAATAAGACCTAGCGTGATTGTCGGTGATGGCTGCAATATAAGCCCTACCCCCCAAATAAGCCCTAGTTAAAGTCCTTGTAGGTCTTATTTTCAGGGTAGGGCTTATTTTCGGGGAAACAGGGTAGGGCTTATTTGGGGGGTAGGGCTTATATTGTAGCCATCACCGACAATCACGCTAGGTCTTATTTTCCGGGAAACAGGGTAGGTAGCAATGTTTGATCATTATGCAGAGCCCTCCTAGTTGGGCTGCTAGGTAGATTTCGTTATTGGCTTCACTTTAGTGAGTGGAGCAATGATTGATTGGTTTTGTCTGTTCAGGGTTTCCTAAGCTGGGTGTTTGATTTCTCCCACCTGTCTTTGGAAGAAGCTTCCAGAATATAGGGCAGGGAGATGCAGATGACCTGTATGAATATTTGTCATGTTCCATCCAATCTCTGGAAGGAGGCATCCAGAAGGTGACTGGGAAGGTGGTAAATGTTTTGAAAGCCCTGGGTGAGTGTATTTCTACCTCAGAGAGAGTTGCAGTCTCCTAGGAGGCTACTACCCCTAGGAGAAAGTTTCTTAAAAATAAAATTGCATTCTGGGTCTCAGCAGGAGTCAGGCTGGGAGCCCAGGGAAGACTGCTAGAGGAGAATTTGCTGGAGGGCACTATTCTGAAGTCCTGGATCTGGAGAAGGATCTTTTGTCTCCCTACCTGAGGATCTGACTGTGGAGGCTGGATGGTAGATAGCTACTAGAAAGTTATGAGTAAAGACCTTGTGGTGAACTTGTGCTTGTGCTAGAAGGGATCTAAGTGCCAGAGGTTGCTACATAGACTGGGGCTGCTCTGACGGTATCCTGGATGTGCTGGCCAATTTCTGTTACCTCCAGGAGGGTTTGCTGTAAAAGGATTAGTGAGAAGTTTGTCTTACCATTATTGCTATGATCCTTTTGGAGTATCCGATGACCCTAAACCCCTCCTCTTGTTGGGGTTTCTTCAAGCAATGAATGCTAAAAAGACATACCTTAGACCGTTATTGGAGCTAGTAGGAATGGGCAGGTGTTTGAGGTGGTGGGCAGTCTCTGTACTTTTAGGGAAGAACCAGTTGTTACAAGGGGTCCCTGCCAGGCTAGCGCTACAGTTGGAATGACACTTCTAAACATCATTGTACTACAAAAAGGTCAGTCTACCCGAAATTGGGTTGAGTTGTTGAACCTGAGATGCAAATTTACTTCCACATCTGGTGCCTTGGGAAACAAGATCTTTCTATCTGAGCACAAGTCATTACAGATGTCTTCCTTTCCCTGTAGGATTTTACATTGTTTTACAGGACTGAGAATGTACTAATACAGCAAGACTCAATGACAATGTGAGACCCAGAAGACAATTTCAGTAACTCCACATAAGTTTTGAATAGCCAGTAATTGTTTCAAACCACCAGCATTCTCCCATATCGTAAATATCTGTTTTGGAATGACAATTTTAAAAAAATGGTATTTGCAACCAACAATTGTCCAGCAATGGCTTACATGTAGGTGTGCCATGTGTAAATCTAACAATACACACATATTTTTCGTATTTTAATACAATAAACTTGTATTCATAATTTGAGAATGTATATGTTTTAAGAAAAGAGGGATAGGGGAGGATTACATGGGAAAGAAAGGAAGGGGAAAATAAATGTACACCAAAATATGAATTACAAAATTAGTATGAATGCATAATGTGAAGTATAAACATGGACCCCCTTTCCGTTCAACTTGAAGGAAAGCTTTTACCTAGAGTTTCCTTTAGTGATTATTGTCACAATAAAAGATATCAGCGCTAGCAGTTCCATAGGCTTTTGATTAAACCTCAATTTAGCAATTTAGCTCTCGTACATTTATAATCCATTTTATAAGATTAAGATTTCCACACTAAGTAGCAGTTGGAGGGTTGGGACAAACCATTTAACACTGACAGGGGTGCTTACAATGGTCAATGATGTTTTTTTCCCCGCAAATAGAGCTTTCTTTTGGTGGTATTTGATTACATCTGGGGTTTTTATTTTTTGCGCTACAAATAGAAAAAGACAGAAAATTTTGAGAATTTTTTTTCTTTGTTTCTGTTACAAAACTCTGTAAATAAGTAAGTTTTCTCCTTCTCTGATGGGCACTGATGAGGCTGCACTGAGGGTCACTGATGAGGCAGTACTGATTTGCACTGATGAGGCGGCACTGATGATGAGGCACTTGTATGCAGCACCGATGGGCGGCACTGATAAGCAGCACTGATGGGCACAGATAGGTGGCACTGATATGCAGCACTGATGGGCACTGATAGGTGGCACTGATGGGCACTCATAGGTGGCTCTGATAGGTGGCACTGGTGGGCACTTATAGGCAACACTGATGGGCACTGATGGGTGGCACTGATGGGCGGCACTAATAGATGGCACTGTTAGGCAGCACTGATCAGGAGGCACTGGCAGGCATCACTGATGGTCACAGCGTGCCATCCCTAATGGACACTGATTGGCATACCTGGTGGTCATGGGTGGGCATACCTGGTGGTCATGTGTGGGCATCCCTGGTGGGCATCCTCAATGGGTCTGCACTAATAATCAATGTGCTGATTATCAGCGCAGACCCCCCCCCGTCAGGAGAGCAGCCTATTGGCTCTATTCTAATCGCGCCTGTCAGTGCGAGTGGAGGAAAAGCCTGAAAAACGGCTCTTCCTGTTTACACTGTGATGAGCTGTGATTTCACAGCTGGACATCATATGACTCCCAGTCAGGATAACAGAACCACTTTCTGCTATATGGCATGTGGGAAGTGGTTAAAATGACATTAAAATTATGTTTCTGGTACAAAATATGGCAAGGTTATTTGCAAATGAAATTATACTTTTTTTTCAAATTAGCATATTTTTTAATACAACAATGAAAAAATAATCAGAACAAATAAAAAAGAAAACATTCTAAATAAAAAAGGTATAAAATGAAAATAAACAAAAATCTAAAGAAAAAAATGGCTAAGGGAGAGGGGAAGAACAAGGCAATTAGGACTGATTAGGTTTATAAATGGTGAAATAGGAATACATTTTTTAAATCATCTGTTTTTACTTGTTATGTTTCTTTAACTAATGTCATATGTAACTCAAAGGTCACATATTTGATCCACATAGGAATACAATAGTAAATACAATGTAACTATACATTGTTATACTGTATTACTCAATGACACATGCATTTTGAGGCCAACTTCTGCTATGTAATACACTTTGAAAGCTGGTAATTGCCAGTAATAAGGAGAGAGTGGTGGCAGGAGGAGAGGAGATATACATAGGAGATAAAAACATTGTTGACATTTTATTAGGATGTATCTCCTATGGTTAAAATCCTCAAGGAGTTAAAATGACAACCTGATGACAAAAATGCATAAGTAGAAATCACCTTAATTGAAAACTGCATGTCAATACAATCAGATTCAGAAGTACAGTAAATGCAGTTGAAGTTTTATGCAAATCTTGATTAAAAGTTAGATTTTGATCACCTTTCTGTCTCCCAGCTATATTGGTAATGTGCAGCCTTAGATGGGTGGTTCAAGCTTGACTTTCAGAATCAGTGAAGATACACATATAACTTCAGCTGCCTTCCTACATCCCTGGATCTACCAGTGGCAGCTGGTGCTCAAAATTTTTTTTGGGGGGGGGCGCAAACAAACTGAAAAATTCTGAAAAAAAAAAAAACATCAATTGCAGCCTCACTGTACCATCAATCGCAGCCACTGTGCCATCAAATGCAGCCACTGTGCCCATCAATTGCCGCCACTGTGCCATCAAATGCAGCCACTATGCCCATCAAACGCAGCCACAGTGCCCATAAAACGCAGCCACTGTGCCCATCAATTGCCACCACTGTACCATCAAACACAGCCACTGTGCGATCAAACGCAGCCACTGTGCCCATCAATTGCCGCCACTGTACCATCAAACACAGCCACTATGCCCGTCAAACGCAGCCACTGTGAACATCAAATGCTGCCACTGTGCCATATCAAATGCTCCCACTGTGCCATCAAATGCTGCCACTATGCCATCAAATGCTGCCACTGTGCCCCATCAAATACAGCTACTGTGCAGCATCGAATGCAGCCACCGTGCCCATCATATGCAGCCTCACTGAGCCTCATTGTGCCCCATCAAATGCAGCCTCACTGTGCCCCATCAAATGCAGACTCACTGTGCCCCATCATACGCAGCCTCACTGTGCCCCATCATATTCAGCCTCACTGTGCCCCATCAAATGCAGCCTCACTGTGCCCCATTATATGCAGCCTCACCGTGCCCCATCAAATGCAGCCTCACTTACTTACCTTATAGGCAGCTCCGCTTGGGCCGTGCGTTCCACAGAGCTGCTGACAGTAACCTCTTAACTTGAACAACAAAGCTCCCGCCCGTAGCTGCTCGGCGTTTTGGAATGCGCCGCAAAGCAGGTGAAAAGCCTGCAAATGAAGCGCCTCGTCTGCAATCTCGTGATTGCATTGACATGGCGCTTCCCATAGTGCACTGTGTCTGGCGCCTGAACACAGTGCACTTAAAGAACATTTTTTTCTATTTTTTTTTAAAGGGGCCTTTTTTTTAAAAAAAATGTTTTAATTTTTAAGAAAATTTTTTTTTGTGACTGCTTGGTGGGGGAGGAAGGGCGACGCCTGTGCGCCCCCTATGGGCAGCTAGCCACTGGGATCTACTATCTGTTTTGATATGTGGTTTAATATAAGGTAACCTCTGCTTATTGGGGTATTCATTGTATTATATCATCAGTTTAAACTTTCAATGTTTGTGATGATTTATTATAATCTTTACTATATTGAACTAAAAAAAGTAAAAGTTATTTTAAAAAGTTAAACAAATGTTATACACCTTTACCAGATTAGTATTATCCTTTCTTTATCCACCAATATTCTCAAATATTTATCTCCTCACTAACCATCATGCACATTGTTGCTTTTGTCCTCTTCAGGTGAGATAACTCTCCGTCGCAGTAAAAGTTCTGTCAGCGTGGACAGTCAGGCATTTCATATGACACCCCCACGGTTTCGCCGCGCTAAATTAAGTTCCACAATTCGCAGCTCTGAATCGTTCAATGAAGGGGACAATACTCCCCGTGATAAATTCCGTCTGAGGCGCAAAGCACAGCTTGTGGAGGGTGAAGGGGAGGACACAGCATCTGAGAAACGGAGGCAAAGCAAAGGAGAAGAGTCTGCAGAGGAGAGGTTACCTGCTTGAACAAATCACATCTAAGAAAGCACCGTGTATAAGGTGTACAATGAGACTTTGAGGTTGTGTAAATGTATAGATGTTTCTTTCCAGATAAAGAGAAAACCCTCAAAACTGAGAAAAGGGAAAAAAAAAACAAAGCACAGAAGAGATTGTGCTGAATTTCATAGATTACATTTCTGTTAGGCTTCAAAATGTTTTTAAAAATCCACTGCAAATTTTTAACCTTATTTTCCCACTTCGCTGAACATAGCTGAAAAGGACAGAGCAAAAATCACCATAGCAATAGCTACAAAAGATTCATCAGCAGAAAAGTGTAGCGCTACCCCCGTAGGGGCTGCTAAGTGATGTGGCCCACCTGTCACCCTGCCCAGCCCGGCATTCACTTCCCATTCACTTTTGAGACAATGAACAGTCCATGTGATTGTTTTGTATTTTTATTGAGGGATTTGAACTTGGATAGGGATATATGGAATGCCCAGTAGAACAAGCAATTGGTTGATTGTATATCAATCAGTTGGGACAACTATACACACTTGGCCACTCTAGTCTCCTCCAGCACATCTCTTGCTTGCAGACTGTTATTCTCTCTCTCGCCCTCCTGCTCAATACTTTACCCCAGGCACGGCTAGCACATTGTTAGGCCCAACCCTGACTCAGTCAGGCCTCAGCAACTGCCTTTTGCAGGCAGGGACTGCGGGTCTCTCTTAGTGTAACAAAAGTAGAATAGGACGTTTTTAGTGCTAGTTGTCCTATGGTGGACTACTGCTCCTAGTAAGCCCTCTTCAGGTCCTGCAAACCCTCCTGGCTGCAGCTGCCCATGACATTGCAACCCTCACTGGCTCCACACCCAGCTCTGACTGTTTCCTCTCGGTGCTCTCTGGCATGCCTCTCCAGTCCTCCCGACTGCCCATGTCACTCACCAGCCCTCCTGGCTGCAGACCGGTGGTTCCCTCCTGAAGACTTGGCCAGCAGTCCTAGCTCCCGCTGTCCTCTCTGACTCCTCTCTGTGAGCGCTGTTCAGATCCTTCATGAGTCCTTGAAGGGATCTGTCCTGCACCCGAGTCCCAGGCCTGAGGTCCCCCCCCCCCCCCCAGACTGGGGAGCTCCCTTAAAGGTGCCAACAGCCTTGTACTCCATGCTCAGTTCTTTCACCCGACAACTCCTCCCCAGCTTGGCTGACCATGGGTATTTCAAGGAGGCCTGCCCCCTGCCAATCCTAGTTGGGGATCAGTCAATGCTCCCTGAGACACCCCAGACAGCTCCACCTCTCTTCCCCTCCTCTTCTTTTAGAATCCCCCAGAAGAAAGAGAATGGTGACAGTGGAGTGATGCTGTCTGTGAGTCACAGCTGCTGCTCTGAGCCACTCCCAGCCCACACAGATCAAAACTTCCAGCTAAGCCTGTTTAAATGTACCTGCTCTCACAAAAATCCTAACTCTAGCACCTACCTAAGTAGAGAGTGCTACAAGTGTTATTTTACTACTAGTACATATTTGCTTCTTGCACCTTTGTTTTCCCCATAATGTATGATTAATGTAACATAGTAATATTATATATTAGTAAGTAGATTTATTTATGAAAGGTGAGAGCCTACACTATTAAACTGGCCATACACCATTTTTTTCACACAGCCAGATTCCTCCATCTATACAAATGAGGTGGATGGAAGAATCCCCACCAACAACACCCCACCCCACAGGGACATTGTATTCTGGTAGCGGCACCCACCATTGTCAGAATACACTTATCAGCGGCTGCAGCTGCTGATCAATGAAAACATTTTCAACATGTCCCTTCAAAAATAGTCAGTTGATCAACAATCGACTCTGTAAACTGGAAGAGCCCACACACTGATCAAAATTCAGCCAGGCCATGCTGGACTGGCCAAACT
This sequence comes from Lithobates clamitans, assembly GCA_037952925.1. Lineage (NCBI taxonomy): Eukaryota > Metazoa > Chordata > Amphibia > Anura > Ranidae > Lithobates > Lithobates clamitans. Next base: position 5,223,002 of record JBBGZY010000449.1, read on the forward strand.
TTTATCAGATTTTGATTTTACCTATTTGAGAAGCATGAGAGCTGCCCATTTCTATAAAGATTGAAACATTCAGAGCCCATTTACATTTGCTCTGTGCATTAATGCACATGCATCAACATGTATCATGTTATACAATTATACAAACGTTCATGGTTAAGCTCTGGCCCATCAAAACCCAGTTGTTCTATTATGTTATTAATGACAGGAAGAGGCTTTGGAGCCCCAAAAAAGGTAGTGTCAGCAGAGGCACCAAAATATAAAGGATAAGTTAAAAAGCTGAATCTTCATAAAGTTTGTTTCTTATCTACAAAATCATATAAAAACACCATCAACATGCATTGTGGCACTATACTGGCCACTTCCTCCAGATGGTCCATAAAAGACTGATAAAAGAATATATGTGTACATGTAATATTTCTAATGCTTACAATCAAATCTTATTAATACAAATCTTGACATATTTAACATAGTTTATCTTATTGTCCCATGTGTCATTAAGTGACCTTATATATTATTTATATTATTTGGATTTGGTCCTTACTGTAAGAAATACCACATACAATATGCACATACATTATTTTCTTAGTGTCTTATTCACCATTCTGAGGAAGTGGCCAATATATTGTCACAAAATGTGTTGATGATGTTTTTATATGAATCTGTGGATAATAAATATCAACAACAAGAATTTGCTTCCTAGCCTATCTTTTACATTTGGGCACCTCATTTGACACTGCCTCTGGATTTTTTGGGGCTCCAAGACCCCTTTCTGCAAATACACTGGGATCCATAGATCACAGTGCGCAGGGTCAGATGTGAGTACATCATTGCACTTTATCCTCTATCTTTCAAGTTACTTTTCCATAAGGATCTCTCCCAAGGCCTTCTGCCTTCGTTTTTCTCCTCTCCCTCAATTTTTTTTTGTTGGTACCCTAGCCATGTGATTATTAAACACAGATTCCATGGTCAAGGTCTGGTCCATTACGCTGGCTATCTGTGCCTTTTTATTGCCTCCAAATGTAACAGAGGGACCCATTAGTCCACATGAAGGTATAATGAGTGAGAGGAGGTACTATGTTTCTTATGTCTACATAAATATTAAGACATTGTATGAAATACATTGCATCCTTAGCTACATTGAATAAATTATCTTAACTGTCTTTTACTTTCTGGTACAAAGCTTGACATTTAAATAAAAGGCACCTTAACCACTAATTTCCACATCTGATTACTTGGTGATGATAGCAAGACTTCAAATAAACTGTTTTACAACACCATAATCTTCCTTGTTCATTGACAAATTCAATTTAGGAGTGGACCAATTGGTTTAAAGAATTGTATAGTCAGTTGAAGGAGGTGGGATAGAACTTGACAATCGGGGTTGGGAATAGGAATAGTATTTGTATTACAGAGTGCCTGAGTTTATAGTAACAAAAAGCGTTTTTAAGATAATCCGAGCATAAGTGTAAACAGGTAGACTCACCTGTTTTGTGGTCCTAGAGCTCCTTTCCATGGTAAGATGGACTAATAGGGGATGATTTACTAAAACTGGTGTACACAGAATCTAGTGCAGCCATGCATAGTATCTAATCAGCTTCTAACTCCAGCTTGTTCAATTAAACTTTGACAATAAAACCTAGAAGCTGATTGGTTACTATGTAAATCTCCCCTAGAGACTCACTTTAAAGGGATTTTCCACTTTTATCAAGGCAGTAATAAACTACCATTTACAAGACAATGCCAGACAGTTGGAGGTGCCAACTTTAAAATGTCTGCTGATCCATTGTTTTAGGATCTTTTAGACAGCATTGTGAGGATATCCACTATATAACCTAGCATGGTTAGTACAGCGGCTCCGACCAGAGCTGTCATGTTTTTGGATTGCACAAAAAAAACTGTAGTGTCTACCCGGCTTAAGACATAGAAAAAAGGAGTATCCACTGCCATGGGGAATCCAGACTCAATTTCAACCTACAAGGAATTGGCATTGATCATCTATTATTATGGGTGCCTTAAAGAGGGCCTATCATTGACAAAAAATATGGTTATGCAGCAATTTACTAAAAACACTTGCTTCCCAGGTCTATGTCTAAATGAAAATTAAAAGTTGTAAAAAAAAATTGCATTCTCAGCCATGTTGAATGGATTTTTATGACCTAATTTTGTTTTCTGACACAGAGCTTGAAATTGAAAAAAAAGGTACAAAAAATACTAGTTTCCACTGCCATTTTTTTGGCAATGATAGCATGACTTTAAAAATGCTGTTCTAGAACATCACGATCTTGCTTTTTAATTGGCAGATTCAATTTAAGGATTAAAACAGCTTTATAAATAAAGATGTATTATTGCTATAATAAGTGATAGTGAAAGTAATTTTCTTTTTATACTTGTACTTTTTCCTTGACTCCATTGATGGTTTTGTATCAGAAATGGTCTTTGTGATATCTGATACTGCTTTTTTTCTAGGTAACAGATCCTCTAATAAAAGAGAGTGCCAATTTTAGAGTGGTATCAACCCTCACCCTTACTCAGATACCTCTAGTCAGTGTTTCTTAAATGTGCTCATTTATTCAGAAAATATAACATGTTACTCAAAGGTTCAAAGAGTCTGGTTTTGTTGTAGAAGGGTGTCTTTGAGTAGTGAACCAGAGAACATCTGAGCACTGTAGGTCTAAGGATATAGGGTGCCCTTGAGAGGTAAAAGGAAGGGGAAAGAGATGATATAAAAGAAGAAAAATAATGGGAGGGAGAGGAAGGAGGTGGTAGGATGGCTTTTGCAGGAGTAATAAGGTATGCAGTTGAGTGATAGGGTGTAGACCTCTCGGATAATGACTGGAAGGTGGGGGGTTTAATGGGTATAGGTGTAAAAAAAATGAGATAAAAAATAGCATCTCTTGCGGGACCAATGGACAGCTCCCCCTGATAAGTGCCTCATCTTCATTTTCAGCTCAACAGGGTCAGCTGGGTCCTCCACCCAAGGACTAAGTATTTAGTTCCCTGGCTGATAGTAAGTAAAGAAAATAAAACAGAAAGGGAATCCAACAGATCTATGTTTTGAAATAGCCCTTCAATTCCTTAGGACATGCCTGTCATAATGTTTTTATATTCTGAGGTCATCTTATAGTGCATCCAACAAGGCCACATACCAGTATATTTATGCATCCTATCATGTGCCTCATAAATGAGTTCCGCCATTTCCGCCACCTTATCTAGTCTTAAAAACAATCTTTTAGGGTTTGAGCTAGTTTCCAGAACACTGGCATGCATGCACATCCTAGCTGCATTGACCATGAGCAAAGCTAGGGATTTTAAGTTGATATTCTGAGCTAGCGATCAGGGCCAGGACAAGGGGTGGGCAAAAGGGCTGGTTGCCCTGGGTGCAGTGTGTATTGTAGAGATGGAGATGCCACCAGCTGTGTTTAATGTTTTTGTGCACAAGCAAATTAAAATAAACAAACGAACAAATGTAAACTGCCTGTTAGCTAGTGTGTGGTGTTTGGAATTTCACACCATAATATTATTGAATACTTACATACCATTGCATGCATTTGAAGAGTTAATATAATAGAATCAGCCAAATTAAATTGCATTAGCTAGTTGGCATTTGCCTATTTTCTGCATATGCTGCTATGGATAATAATCATTCACCTTTTTTTTCACCAATGCAATCATATAGTATCTCTCTGTGGGACTTGAACCCATCAGTCCTTTAAAGCCTGAGTTTTTCAAGGTAGAAGTGCTGGCCACTAGCCTATTGGGCTTAGCACAGTCATACATCGAAAATACATTTACTAGTGTTTGATGTTTCTTCTCCCCGAGCTGTCTTCTCCCTGAGCCATCTCTCATGCCACCGCAGTCTTTTATAAGTGGTTACCCACTTATAAAAAAAAGCCGCTCTTCTTCTGTGGCGGTCTTCTGTGGCCATCCGATGACATCACCAGGAAAGCCCGCCCCATGGCTTTGTAAGAGATGCCACACAGCGGGTGACAACACAGCAGAGGAACACCGCCACGGAAGAAGAGCGGCTTTTTTTTTTATTAGCGGGTGCGGAAGAACACAGCAGATGGAGAAGACGGTGGCGGCAGGAGGGACGGCTCTGGGAGAAGACAGCTCAGGGAGAAGATGGCGGTGGGAGACAGGAGAAGACGGTTTAGGGAAGAAGACAGTCAGAGCTATTTTACAATAAAGGACTTGTCAAAAACCTTATTTGGTGAACAGGTAGGGGTATGATGTACCCCGTACCCATTCACATGGGGGGCAGGATCTGGGGGCCCCCTTGTTAAAGGGGACTTCCAGATTCTGATAAACCCCCTTCCCTCAGACCGACAATCATCTGCCAGGGCTGTCGGGAAGAGGCCCTTGTCCCCATCAACATAGGGACAAGGTGCTTTGGGGGGGACTTCCACGCCATGATATTATTGAATAAGTACATACCATTGCATGCATTTTAAGAGTTAAAATATGGAATAAACCAAACTGATGTACATTGGCTAATAATGCTGCTGAGTACAATGCACATTTTCAGGAGGTGATACTGTCAGTGGGATTTGAACTCAAAGCTTGAACCATTGAAGGTAGCACATACCTACATAAAAAATACATTTACTAATGTTTGATTCTTTACAATAATGTTTTGTATTTCACGCAATAATATTATAGTAACAACCATGCTCATGCTGATGTGGCATTGGCTAATAGGCGTTCGCCTCTTTTCAGCATATGCTGCTTAGTACAATGCAAACTTTCAGTAGGTGATACCTTCTCTGTGATTTTCAGTCATTTGAGCACAATTATATTGAGAACATACGTTTACTAGTGTTTGATGGTGGGACTACTTTATATTCTAGGTATAATAGTACTCAGTACAGTGTGCGACCTTGTGCAACCTGAAAGTCGTGCAATTTTGATGCGACTTTAAGCAACAGAGACTACTTTAAAGTTGATGAGACTTAAAGTAGCACAGATATGAATTGTTATCATTGAGAATCATGGGGTACAACTTGTCATACAACTCAGAGGTCCATATTTGCTGGAAAATCAGAGTTACATACCAGTAACCTCTTTTCCAGGACCGCCACCTTTGAGAGACCTCCTCCCTTCACAGGAAACACCACCTTAGCTTCAAGCCCCTCCTGCCCTACAGTCTTCTGAGAGTACCTCCAGACAGCTGGGGAGACACAAGAACATGTCAAGAACATATTTGGGGGGCACACCATACAATGCGTTTAAATTCAAGATGGTGCTGCTATAAGACCTACAAACAGTACAAAATATTTTACAGCGCACACATACAAGAATGACATTTCCTGCAGGGCTAGTTAAAAACACCTGAATATATTCAAAAAATACAGGGGTTTGGTCACACTATATGGTCATATAGTGCTAAGCCCACTTATAGTGTGACCTAACCCCCGTATTTTTTGAATATGTTCAGGTGTTTTTAACTAGCCCTGCAGGAAATGTCATTCTTGTATGTGTGCGCTGTAAAATATTTTGTACTGTTTGTAGGTCTTATAGCAGCACCATCTTGAATTTAAACGCATTTTATGGTGTGCCCCCCAAATATGTTCTTGTATATTGTAATAGGCCCTGACCAGTTTTTTTGGGCTGGAGCACCCTTCCCCTCCTCATTACCTCCTATTTAGTGGCCACCAGTGTTTAGGATGTATCCCTTTAAGTTCTCCCACATAGAGGAGTTCAGCTCCCATGGTTGAGACATAGGATCTTCCATTCTATTACTAGTGTAGGACCCACTAATTCGGGGTACTTTGTCGCAGTAAGTGGGCTTAGCACTATATGACCATATAGTGTGACCAAACCCCCGTATTTTTTGAATATGTTCAGGTGTTTTTAACTAGCCCTGCAGGAAATGTCAATCTTGTATGTGTGCGCTGTAAAATATTTTGTACAAGAACATGTCACACACATAACTTTTAATCCTTCTGACTGTTCCCCTGTCATGGAGTCCATTAGAATGTTCAGGAATTGAACCATCAACCCCAGTGTTGCTAGACGGAACTGCTTCCCACTTAGCCAGTGGGCAGTTTCCCTTTTGCAGCCATATTTTTTGGGTTGGTATCGGTGCTGTCCTAAAAAGACTCCTGGAAATAGACGTTACCGGTACATAACTCTGATTTTCCCTAAACGTCTTTCAGGACAGCCAACTTTGAGAGGATAAATGAGTACTTAACCCTAGGGTGGGACCACCGCTTGTAGGACCCCTTTTTTTTCCCAAAGGTCCGATCCTTTGCGATCCACAGGTCCAACTTGAAGAGTTTAGCAAAGGTGCTATGACCTTTTAACATCCAACTTATGTTCACCCACAGGATCTGACCTGAACGTTGGCAAAATAATTTCTTGGCTTCTGTGAAACTTCAAGGCTACCCTCTTAAAAAAAGAAAAACACCTGGTATGGAAATATTTGTAGAAAAGGGGGCCCCTGATCGGGAATGCCCTCTGCATACCAGCTGTTGAAAATGTCTCCGGTAGATGTAGCGGGTTTCCCTTTTCCTGCTACTTACCAGGGCCACCACCCCATCCAAAAAGCTCTTGCCTTTAGCAGTTCCTCCTCGGAAGCCATCATGCAGGGAGAATCCCCTGCTCCACCTGGGGACAGCAGAATGGCCCTGAGATGAAGGTCCTCCCGGATTGGAAATATCCAGGAAGGTTCCACATATGAATGTACCGGATTGGGGACCACAGCCTCTTGGGCCAATGCGGCTTGGTTTAAAGATAAATAGGAGCAGGTTGTCCAGATAAGCGATTATTGCACGCCTTCCCTGGTTCTATCGTCAGCCTGGGAAACTTTTGACAGCTCTCCACCCTGGGAATGTGCAGATAAGTGTCCCTCAGGTCTGTGATTGTCATTAAGCAGTTTAGAGGGAGGGGGGGACTGAGTCTATACGGAGCCTTCTGTAAGTTATTCTGTTCCCCCAGGCCCTGAATCTAGGGAAGAGGAAGAACCGACCTTCTCTATATGAAGTGGCATGTTTGGGGTGCGAACCCAGAAACTCAGTGCTGGTAGGCAAAAAAAGCTAACCATTAGCCACTGTGCCACTTTAATCCCTCTGGTCATGGAGTGATAACAGCTTCTACTCCTGGATTCCCAGGGTGGTCCCAAACAATCCTCCACCTCCTCCAGGGAAGGCTTGTAGTGAGAGGGTCTAAAGGACTCACCGTCCAACCCCTCTACCTCCACCTGGAAGCCTGAAGAAGTGCTAACTGGCTCCTCTACCTCCCCCTGAAAAGAAGGATTTCCTCACCGGGTCCTGGCATCCTTTGATGGCTTCCACCCAAGCTTCCAGGCCTAGGATCACCCTTTTAAAACAACATACTGATGTGGCACTGGTAACTAGGCCCTTGCCTAATTTCAGGATACTCTGCTGTTTACTATTCAAGCCCCAAGCAGGCGATACCCTGTCCGAGACAGAACCTATGGTTTGAGTAATGCTAGTCTGGAGTGCCAGCCACTAAGCCACTGTTGATACCACGTTTAGGATTTTCCAGGGAGGGTAGTAAGGCTGACGCTTTTCTGTGCAGTTTGGGTAACTGGTGATGAGCGGCCAGGGATGGTGGGCTTGCAAAATCAAGCCGGTGAACCCTCCTTACCATCCCTAGAAGAAAAGATTGGAGGAGATCACTACCCACTATGGGAAGGCCCCCAATCTTCCTCTCTGGAGCGTCGGTCTTTGAGACCCTGAGTCCTCTCTGAGGGCGAGACTTATTCCTTGCTTGCTTTCCCATACTACACCAGACGGGAAAGGACTCTCACCCATCAGCCGTCGGATCTAAACGGTTTCCAGACCAGAACTAAACCAAAACAAGCCCTCTATGAGAATCCCGCAGAGCTTAGCCTTGGACGCACTGTCCAACTGCCAAGCTTTAACTGAGATTACTAGGGCTGAGGATCTGGCAGATGAGGCATCTGCACTATATGCCACCCCCCGTGAGAGCATGGGAAAGGACGACAAGATTGTCTCAAGTCCTCAAGGCACCCCAACAGGTCATGTTTTCCACCTTTCCATTATCTTTCACAGGTAATTTGATCAGTTTCACTGCCTTAGTAATTACCACAGCTGTTTCATCTGAGCAAAATCCTGAAAACATGACCTGTTGGGGCACCTTGCGAAACACTGCCATAGACACACTAAACCTTGTGGACAGCCTTCCCAAAAGCTGTTATAGCTGCAAAGGGTGGGCCACATTTTAACCCTATGACTGGTAGTTTTAGGACCTGAGTCAGGAGTTCTGTTTAACAACATAGGGAGCTGAGACAACTTCTCTACATGAGGTGGCATGCTTGGGATTCAAACCCAGACCCTCAGAAATGCTAAGCAGAAGTTCTAACCTCTAAGCCACAGAGCCACCACATGTGGAAACCTCCTACACATAAATACACATATACTGCATTTCTTTGGACATATAGGTGGTGAAATTACATTACTCAAGAGTTATTCTTCTTGATTTATTCTGTGATATTTGGTGGGTCAGTGTAGAATAATGATGTTACCCTCTAATTTTTGGGAATTACATTTTGATTTCTGATGTTGGTACACATATCACATTTTTTGCGCACAAAATATGATTATTTGGAAAAGATAAAAAAACCAAAATTGTTACCCATTTTAAATTTGCCTCGGCAATTGTATTGTTTGTGGTTTGTAAAGACACCTGTGTGAGTTTGGGTAAAGATTTTTGTGAGCTGGAGAGTAACAACTGAAAGTGACAGTGAAAAATATATTTTACCAAAACATCAAAACATTCCACATTCTAGCGTTCTTAAAAACAAAATAGATTAACTAGAAGCAACAATGTAGCAAAAGAAAAATTATTTCAGAAAGAGATACATTTCATCTCAACATTAAAAGTATTTATTTGGGGAAGTTATAATTGTACCATTAGAATCAATGGCTGAAACTTGCATTGGACTATAATAGCCGATTTTCATTATCAAAAATGCATTTTAGCCAAGCACTAATTTTGGTATTTACTATAGCGCCTTGTAAAAAAGCCATGGGAGCTAAAATGAAAGCTGTTTGCAGGTCTTTTAAAGATAATTCAGTGTAGAAATAGTTTTTTCACACAGTTTAAAATTAGATTATCATTAAACAATATACCTCATATTTCAGTACCATTTAGGCAATTATATCATGCTGTAAACATTATTTCCATGTGCACTACTCCCGGTTTTAGCAGAGTAAGGGTTTGGGCGTTATTTGTTTTCAGGGAACTATAGTAAATTCGATTTGGTGAGCATTTTTTTACAAGCACTATAGTGAATACCGTTTTAGCGCTAATTAGCGCCAGTTCACGGTAATTATCGCTAATTAGTGCCGCTGCGCTATGGTAAATGACCCCCATGGTAGCCTACCAGCCCTCATAGCAGCTGGCTCTAAGCTGTATAAAGACTTGGGTTGATCTCAGTCAGTTTTTGAATCCTGTCCTGTCTTTTACAATCCTTATTTTTATACATCTTTATTTTATTAGAATTTTAGTAGCACTTATCTGATGTTAGTAATAGATACCCCAAGTAAACCTGTACTGAAAAATATAGGGGCTGCGATTGCAAAGTGCATTTTTTAAAATGCATTTATTATGGAAGGACAATATGGAGGTAAGCTAACTGAAAATGGAACTATGGGTAAAATAGAAAATTACTTATACCTATAATGTAGTCTGTCGCAAGCATTAACCACTTCCCGTCCGGCCTATAGCAGAATGACAGTCAGGCGGTGGTTCATTTATCCTGACTGGGCGTCATATGACGCCCTGCAGGAAAGCCGCCGCGCACCCATGGGGGCGTGTATCGCGGCGATCGTTGGTGCGGTGTGTCAGTCTGACACACCGCTACACCGATCTCGGTAAAGAGCTTCCGGCGGAGGCTCTTTACCACGTGATCAACCGTGTCCAATCACGGCTGATCATGATGTAAATAGGAAGAGCCGTTGATCAGCTTTTCCTCACTCGCATCTGACAGACGCGAGTAGAGGAGAGCCGATCGCTGGCTCTCCTGACGGGGGGGTCTGTGCTGATTGCTTATCAGCACAGCCCCCCCTCAGATGCCCACTTCAGACTACCAGGGGAGACGCCAGGACCACCAGGGAAGCACATAATATGTGGATGGCCAGGTACATCCCCCATGGCCATCCACATGTGCCAACATATGCCCAATCAATGTGAATCAGTGCCCACAAATGTTCACTGACTGCCAGCATTATGAAAACAAAAAAATTCAGTGATACCCAGCAATGCCACCCATCAGTGTCACCTAGCAGTGCCCATCCGTGTCCATCAGTGCCCACCTATCAATGCCCATTCATGCCACCTATCAGTGCCACCTATAAGTACCCATCAGTCCCACCCATAAGTACCCATCAGTGCTGCCTATGAGTGTCCATCAGTGCCGCCTATGAGTGCCCATCAGTGCCACCTATGAGTGCCCATCAGTGCCGCATACCAGTGCCACCTATCAGTGCCCATCAGTGCCACCTATCAGTGCCCATCATCAGTGCCCATCAGTGCAACCTCATCAATGCCACCTCATTGGTGCCACCTCATTGGTGCCCATCAGTGCAGCCTTATCAGTGCCCATCAGTGCAGCCATATCAGTGCCCGTCATTGAAGAAGAAAACGTACTTATTTACAAAAAATGTAACAAAAAGAAAGAAAAACTTTATTTTTCAAAATTTCTGGTCTTTTTTTATTTGTTGCGCAAAAAATTAAAATAGCAGAGGTGATCAAATACCACCAAAAGAAAGCTCTATTTGATAATAGAAAAAAATTTTTGTTTGGGTACAGTGTAGCATGACCGCGCGATTGTCATTCAAATTGCGACAGCGCTGAAAGGTGAAAATTGGCTTGGGCTGGAAGGTGTATAAGTGCCTGGTATTGAAGTGGTTAAAGTGTATGTAAACCCTCACCTTGTAAAACAACCCATTCAGTTTAAAATATAAACGAAAGGCAAAACATGTTTGTATAGATATAAAAAAAAAATATTAATACATGTTTTCCCTTTTTTATAAGTGATCAAAGCTGAGGGGAGGAGAAGCAGCAGGACACTAATCTTCCCAGTGAATGGCTGTGCAGGGGGGCATGTCAGGACAAGTCTGATCATTGGAGCAGAGCAGGCTGGTTTCCCAGCATAGCTAGAGAACTGACCGCAGTGTGCTCTCCTGGTTAGTGTGGTCAGTTTTTAATAGAAAAGCAGAGAGACTGGCAGGAACACCAGGGATTTCACACAAAGGAAGCAATACAAAGAGAACAGTATGGATGAGCCCGATGTTCGAGTCGAACGTAAGTTCGACTCGAACATCGGGTGTTCGCCTGTTCGCTGAATAACGAACAATTTGGGGTGTAGGCCTTTAAAGTTCCAAAAGACGTCAAGCTCTTACACAGCATCAAATCTCATGCGGTTACACGTTTGGCAAACATTTGCGACCCACAAATTCAGTCAAATGAAAAGATCATTTTTTTTAAGTAAATGTAACTCAATTCGAATATGGAAATGCACATACTGTACCTTTTGCCTAGATTACTCAGTATTATACATTATTTTTGTAAATGTAAAAGATGTGTTTTAATAACTAATGAAAATTAAGTAAGGTACTTAAAATATCAAAATTAATTAATTAACATATTTTTATGTTGAAAATTATTTTAAAAATTATGTTAAAATTACAAGTCAACAGAATAATTTTTATCAGTGTATATAAAAATAGATTTATTTGGAATAAATAAATAAATATTAACATAAAATATATGTACATAGGAAATATACTGTGCTTTCTTCTATCCATTCATATCACAATAGTGCGTCATATTATACACCCCAAAAAATGTTTTTTCACAGATTCTCAACACTTTCTGCCCTAAATGACATATTGGTGACCCCCATCTCCTTCCCAATTGCCCGTTTAATTTTTCTACTCCTCTTTCTACACCTAAACCAATAAACACAAACAAATATCCCTAAAAGACCTGCAAGTATTGCGAAGCCAATTCCTACTGCCAAGTAAATGTATGATCCGTAGGGATCATAGGTATTATAGATGGCACATGGACCTGCAATGCCTTGCCGGCCAGACCATCCCTCTTCTTCATCCCTTGGCTCTACTTGGCTTTCTCCTGCATCATTTATGGCCACCACACACACCCTGTATGTCATGCCTGGGACAAGGTTGGGTATTGAGAAGAAGCGATAAGATTGATTAAGCAAGGGTCCCTGCTCCAGTGGTCCTTCTGGAGCACCATACAGCACCCTGTATCTCTGCACTGTTGACAGAGGGGAACACCAGCTCACACTGATGCCTGTTTGTCCAGGAGTTATGACATTTAAACTTGGAGCATCAGGAGGAATGGCAGGTCCATTTACTCCAGGACAAAGGCATTTGCCCCCAGCACGCTCCTGTATTTCACTGCATGGGAGCTCCAGATGCTTGCAACGGTCAAAGGGACAAGCATCATAAGATACTTGTGGGGGCAAAGTAAAATGCTTCTTATAACTGTTGTCCTCGTCGTCCTCATAGCTGTCATAGTCAATGTCTTCAGTTATGAACTGAATTCTTTCTCGTGTTGTCTTTTGACTTTGTGTGATCTTGCGTGGTTGAGGAACAGAAGACTGCTCGCCTTTGTAGTCTGAAGAAGCAGTGGTGAGAGGACTCATGGTGTAACTCAGTGGTACTGTGTTGTTTTTGTTATCCTCTGGTTCTGCTGTGCTATTCTTCTCAGTGGGTAAACCTGTGATGGTTGCGCAAAGCGAAAGAAGTAGAAGTAGGCAAGAAAGAGATAACTAAAGAATCACAAAGGGACAGAAGTGTCACAAGAAGGAAAGAGAAGCAATACCAAGAAAATAAGAAAAAAAAATTAATTACCAAAAACTTGACAGAAAAAATTAGAAAAACTATGTTTTACATCTCCAATAATATTTTCATCAGTGTTTTCCCATCTACCAGAGCTTCTGTAAAAGAAGTCAATTTATTCTTCCCTGTCCTGGCACCCATTCGCAAACTCTTATCTTGGTTGGTAAGCAAAACTGCTCAAAGGAACTTCACATCAGACATACTTCTGGGAGTCAGGTGCCTGTACCCTTCACTGCATTCTCTGGTTCCTCCTGATGGCCCCTACATCACTAGTAGTGAAGTAGGGGCCAGCTGGAAGAACCACAGAATGAGTTGGGGGGAAGCAGCCCACACACCCAAGACTGTCACATGGGTGGCTTTGCTTGGCAACTTTGTGACAATTTGTCTTCTTTTAGCTTTTTTATTTTATTTATTTTTTCCCCATAGAATAATATTATAACATTATAACAAAATCATTCTTGTTCATGAGGTCACAGACTGCACTTGATGTACAACCAATTTTCCAATCCGACCTCTATTACCTAGATTGGATGCTGATCATTTTATCTCTATAGGCAGCTTTACTATTATCGTCAGTTGGATTCAGGTAAAAAGACTGTTCACTTTCTATGGGAATTTTCCCTTAGCTAAGTGAATGAGGTGAAGTTCTGCTGACTTTTTTCATCCAATCATGTGCAAGTAATGTTTCTTTATACACGATTGTGTATTCTCTGCAAAGTGCATTTTTAACAAACTGAGAAAATAGGACCCTCCAGATACTGTCCTTCAATGAAAACATTAATTTTAACAAAATCCAAAATAGAGTCAAAAGGGGGAAAAAACTGAACCAATATTCCCCATGAATAGAGGTGGGAGCTATCGGTAAAACGCATGTAACTAAAACTGAGAGATAAAAAAACAGATTTATGCTCAACCAACCCTCAAGCAAATATCAAAAATACAAAAAAAGTATTCAACTCACTGAGCTAAATTGAAAAAGTTTATTTATTACAAAAACATTGACTATATATATAGGATCACTATGCCACTTTAATTCTATAAGCAATGCATTTCAATTTTGTTGAAAATTATGGTCACTGACTAATATAGCTAGAGTGTGAGAGAGTTGGATGTTTGAGTTTTAATAGTATGAGTGTGTTTGTGAGATGTGGTACCAATGTTATATATGTATACACAGTCAATGTTTTTTGTAATCAATAAACTTTTTTCATTTAGCTCAGTGAGTTGAATTTTTTTTTGATATTTGCTTCAGGGTTGGTTGAGCATAAATCTGTTTTTATCACTCAGTTGTAGTTAAAGTGCAATTTTACCATATTCATTAAGCTTAGTGAACATTCCCTTGCAATGTGAACAGACAATTTGCCTTTAGTAAATCAAGCCCATGAATTTGCAAACTTGAGCTCCAGCTCAAACTGTATATATATATATATATATATATATATATATATATATATATATATATATATAATAGATAGATAGATAGATAGATAGATAGATAGATAGATAGATAGATAGATAGATAGATAGATAGATAGATAGATAGATAGATAGATAGATAGATAGATAGAGAGATAGATAGATCTATAGATATATATCTATATCTATAGATATATCTATAGATATAGATATAGATATATCTATATCTATAGATATAGATATAGATATAGATATTTCTATATATATAAGTGAATTGCTGTACCCAGGACTACAGTAAGCAATATGTCAGCACCTAAGTGTAACAAGGGAATAAACGCATGGTATATATTCAGGTTCAGTTTCCAATCAGAGCTCCTATAACAAGAGAACACTTGAATTATTGAGTCGGAACACTCCTCTGATATATTAATAGCTTTAACATTTTACATATAACCTGCCTAGATAAATTATAAATGTGATTGCTGTATACCATGGCAAACATCATAAAAAATTATACTGTTTTCCTTTACAATTTGCATCCACTAATTAGCTTAAGAATTTGTTAGGTTTACATTATGATAAGCATTCATGTTTTCTGTAAAACAAAGTAACTAACAATGTGCAGTATCCCATAATTAACAATTAAATCCACCTTTTTTTCCTTTTTCATTAAAAATGCTTGATAAGTAATTAAAAATATTTGTTATTCTTTAATTTTGACATTGTACAAGTTGTAGAATAGATGTCAAATCTAGATTAGAATTTGTTCACAATGGCATGCAGAATGCCAATCATATGACCAGGATATTCCACTTTTAAATTTTTACTTCTAAATCCAAATTCCAGCCTTTACTAACTTTGCACTATCATTACCAAGGACACTTTGCTGCTGTGCCTGTTGTATCTAACCTGATAATACATCAAACGGTTTTAGAAAATGCAAGAAGTATCATATACCCAAATAGGGCATTTTAATAAATTAGTAGATAATAATTTCATGTAGCACACAGAATAAAAGAGCAATTTTTGTTACTACCGGTCATGAATATTGCCTAAAGCCTTAAACAAATTAACAAACTTTTGGTCACAGTGGTAGTGTCATGACTTGCAGTCAGCACATGCCACACACAACATGTAAAAAGTGAACTTCATTACCAGCCTCAGAAATAATTCTAGTATGTGTTCACTTACCTGTTTGTCACAAGACATCTTAGAATTTCTTAGTATGTCCTGCAATTTAATAAATCTTTGTGAATATATCCTTTCTTTTGGAGCAGTTCCCTTTTCTGTACTCAGTGTTGTTTTTTTTGTTTCAGATTAATAGAAGTGTAATATTAGGAAGTGAATATTGTTCTCTTCCTCCCACACGCTGTGCCTCCCTTTATAGAGCTTGTGATTGTGATGTCACTTGACTCGACCCTGATTCACTGACTGAGTATGTGGAAATAAAAGGGGAGGGGAGGCAGACAGGGAGAAGCATACCTTGGGGGGACACCAGAGGCAGCTAGAATATCATCTCCAGATGTGGGGTGGGCTGTGGGAACCTGTCTTTGAGATACTGAACTCCAGATGTGCAGACACCCAGGCTCTGTTTATACGGGTGTGTCACCAGGAATCCTTCCCTACAAGGAGATTTTATCTGATAAATCAGAATAACTATGCTATTGGGAGAAGTGTTTACATTCTTTGTCACTCATCACAGCTTATACTTCTTTATGGTGCTCAGAGAAATGTTTGATCTCATGGTCTGTTCACATGATAACTTTGATTAGAGAATGAACAAGGGGAATGCAGGTAACATTACTGTGTGGTGAAAGTGTGACAACCAAAAAAGGAATAGAATTTTAAGCTTAAAGTGTTTGTTACCCCAACAATTCATATTCCTGATATGTGAAAAAATGTGTAAGGGGGCGCTGGTATAATATACCTATAGCTATTCAACTTATTAACAACGTGTGATGACAAAAAATACAATAATCAAAAAAAAAATAAGAATGCAGTGACATAATTCATAAAGTGGAAAGTGCTACACATTAACCACTTACAGACAAGAAGATTTGCCCCCTTAATGTCCAGGCCATTTTTTGGGATACGGCACTGACAATTGTGCGGTCGTGCAATGTTGTACCCAAACAAAATTGACGTCCTTTTTTTCCCACAAGTAGAGCTTTCTTTTGGTGGTATTTGATCACCTCTGTGTTTTTTTTATTTTGCACTATAAACAAAAAAAGAGCGACAATTTTGAAAAAAAAAACAACAATATATTTTTTACTTTTTGCTATAATAAATATCCCCCAAAATGTTTTTAAAAAACTAATTTGCTCATCAGTTTAGGCCAATATGCATTCTTCTACATATTTTTGGTAAAAAAAAAAAAAAAAATCACAATAAGCATATACTGATTGGTTTGCGCAAAATTTATAGCGTCTACAAACTATGGGAAAGATTTATAGCTTTTTTATAATTATTTTTGTTTTTTACTAGTAATGGCAGTGATCTGTGATTTTTAGCAGGACTGCAACATTGCGGCGGACAGATCAGACAATTTTGACACATTTTTGGGATCATTGACATTTATTCAGCGATCAGAGCTATAAAAATGCACTGATTACTGTGTAAATGTCAGGGAAGGGGTTAACACCAGTCTTCAGTAGTAAGTCTTTAAAGAGGAACTGCAGTCTGCTCACATAATTTGTAATAAAACATCTTTGCCATTCTGAAGCATCCCTCCAACCACTTTGCATATTATTTTATATATACTGTGATTCTGCACTTGCCAAATATGCTGCAGAAATCTCCCTCCACGAAGTCTGGCTGCAGCCATTTTAACTGTGGGCAGCTGAAGCTGCTGCCTGTTCACTTCCTGGATTTACACAGACACACAGAGGCACACCTCCAGCTCTGCAGCCCCGCAGCTCTTATTAGCCCTATTATGACTCATCCCCCTCCCTTCGTGCCACACGCTCACGAGAGTGAGAGAGAGAGAGAGCTGTGCATGATGTCATAAGCCATGCTTTTTACCAGACAAGAAACAGGAAGTGGGGTGTATAAGGTATTTACTGGCAGAAAAAAATATTTTACTATCCAAAGTTAAAACAAGGGCAAAAGATTTAATAGATGGAAAGTTGATAAAATGACTGAAGGTTCGCTTTAATATGACCCCTTTAGCTAAAAAGAGTGTCAATTAGCACCTAAGTGGTTGAGTCATGCATCCTGTATGTTTTATCTCTGAAGTGCACCAAGATTATCTTCTCCTCTCCTCCACTCCACCAATAATCACATTAAAATGAGAGAAAGGGGGACCAATAGCGTGACACCGTTTATTTTAAAATATTCTAAAACATAAAATGCCTTACATGTATAGGTGCCTAACCCGGCACTAAGCATGGCTCGCATTCAAGGCTGAAGGGAACCACCGTCACCTGGCTCGTGCTCAAGGGTCGGCGTGCATTCCATTGCTGAGTAACTACAGCCGGAAGCCAGGAACCCGGACGTGACGTGCCTGCTGTACTATTTACTTGTATGAGAAAATATCCTGTTCTCTTGGTATTACTTCCTTTGTGTGAAATCCCTGGTGTTCCTGCCAGTCTCTCTGCTTTCCTATTAAAAACTTACCACAATAAGCAGAAGAGCACACCATGGTCAGTTCTCTAGCTTTGCTGGGAACTCACTGTGCTCTCCTCCAATGATCAGACTTGTCCCGACACGCCCCCACTGCACAGCCTATCACTGGCAAGCTCAGGGTGCTGATGCTTCTCCTCCCCTCAGCCATTATGTGGCTGAGAACAGAGAAAATGCGATCATTTATAAAAAAGGTACAGTAATACTTCGGTTCAGGAACGTAAATTGTGAAACGACTCAGACCAAAACCAAATTGGTCGTGAACCAAGGCAAATTTTCCCATAGGGTTCAATGTAAATCCAGTTAATCCGTTCTGAACTTTTTTTTGGTTTTTGAACCACAAAAATATGAAACAAAGTACAGTACAGTACAGTATGAAGAGGGAAAACACTAACCTTGCTTGAGATGACTTCTGGCATGGAGGAAGGAGGGTGGGAGGCGGTTATTGTTTGGAGGGAAAGTCCCCCTCCATAAGGACATTGGGGAGATCTCCTTCAGGGATTTCCTTGCTTTTTTGTCTCTTAGCCGCAGGCTCAGTTTTGCTGAAAAATTTGTCCAATGTCACTTGTCTTTTCCTGCGCTGCATAATCCTCCAGAAATGAGAGACCACGTTATCATTCATCAGATTTAACACTCTGTTCGTTACAGTTATATTGGGGTGGTGCGTCTCAAAAAAATCATGGCACTCTTTCCATTGTTCCATAATGGATTTTATGGCATCACTGCTAACCTCCTTCCTGTCTTCCTCTTCCTCAGTGGAATGCTCCTCAAAAAGCGTCTGCTGCTGCTCACTGTGGAGTTTAGAAAGTTCTTCCGTGATCAGCTCCTCCTTGTGTTCCTCAACAAGCTCCTCTACATCTGCACCATCGATGTCCAGACCCATACTCTTGCCCATGGACACAATCTCCTCCACTACCTCTGCATCAGACCCTTCAAAGTCACGTTCAGTGACACATTCTGGCCACAGTTTCCTCCAGGCTGAGTTTAAGGTTCGGTGAGTGACCTCTTCCCAGGCTTTGTCAATGAGGTTAATGCAATGGAGAACATTGAAATGTTTCTTCCAGAATTCCTTCAGAGTCAAGGATGTCTCTTCAGTGACATTAAAACACCTAGTGAAGAGTGCCTTTGTATACAGCTTCTTGAAGTTGCAGATCACTTGCTGGTCCATGGGATGCAGGAGAGGTGTTGTTTTGGGGGGGGGACATGATCTTTATGAAGTCATACTCAGCGTCCATACCATCCACCAAGGCTGGAGGGTGTACCGGGGCAATGTCCATCAGAAGAAGTTGTCAGAAAGATTTTTTATATGGTGGGTGCAAACACCTCGTGCAGCCATTCCATGAACAATTGCCTTGTGACCCAAGCTTTCGCATTGGCCCTCCACATGACAGGCAGTCTGGCCTTGTTCACATTCTGTTCCCTGAATGCACGAGGGGTCTGGGAATAGTACCCCAGTAGTGGCTTAATCTTCAGATCGGCACTTGCGTTCACACACAGCAAAAGGGTCAATCTGTCCTTCATGGGCTTGTGCCCCGGCAGTGCCTTTTTCTTCTGCGTGATATAGGTTCTGTTCTGCATTTTTTTCCAGAAGAGTCCTGTTTCATCACAGTTGAACACTTGTTGAGCGATGTATCCTTCTGTCTTTATGAATTTTGCTAAATCTTTCTTGTAGGCTTCTGCACTGGCCTTGTCAGAACTGGAAGCCTCACCATGTCTTATCACACTGTGGATGCCACTTCTCTTGCGGAATTTTTCAAACCACCCTCTACTGGCTTTAAATTTTTCATTTGCTGCACTTGTAGAGGGGCTTGTTTGCAGTAAATCACTGTGCAATTTCCTGGCTTTTTCACAGATCATAGCTTCACTAACGCTATCACCTGACAGCTGTTTCTCATTCAACCACACTAACAAAAGTTTTTTCACCTCTTCCAGCACTTGTGCCCTTTGCTTGGTTAACATTGTTACTCCTTTTGCCACATCAGCTCCTTTCATGGCAGCTTTGTTCTTCAAAATAGTTGAGATTGTCAACTTTGCCATCTTGTACTCCAAGGCCAGAACAGTCACCCGAATACAAGGGTCATGCTTTTCTATAATTTCCTTCTTTAGCTCTCAGAATTCCTGCTCTGCACATTCTTGTCACATTTATTACCGCTCTGCACTTTCTTTTTACCACCATGCTTGCTCTGCACATTCTTGTCACCTGCATTTTCGCTCTGCACATTCTTGTCACCTTCATTACTGCTCTGCACATTCTTGTCACCTTCATTACTTTCTTCTTACCACCATGTTTGCACTTAATTTTCTTTGGAGCCATACTGGATGTCCAGTACAGTACAGTACAGTAAGTGCTAAAAAGCACACAAAACTGTAAAAGCAAGTGTGCACAGGGGTTTGTACAGTACAGTACTATACAGTATGTGCGAAAAAGCATACCAAAAAGCTTCAAAATACTGTAAGTGTCTTACATTACACTCACAGTACACTCACAGTACTCTTCTCTGTGATCCACCTACAGGAAGTTGCAACCACATGTTAGAGAAGAGCAGGGAAAATGGCCGTGGCTTGTGTTCGTGAACCAAAGCGGAGTTGCTTACCAAAGCAAATTTTTTGAACTTTTCTGTTCGCGAACTGAGTTGTTCGTGAACAGAAGCTTTCGTGAACCGAGGTATCACTGTATTGATAATTCTTTCTTTTTTTTTATCTATACAAAAATATGTTTCCCTTCTTTTCTATTTTAAACTGAATGGGTTGTTTTACAAGGTGATCGTTTACAATCACTTAAATTTCCCTCAGTATTATTTATTAGTACTGGAGTCATCAGAATAAATAAATACATCCTGCCTAAAAGCCAAAACTCTGAGCACATTAAAACTAAAGTAAAGGTTTAAAACAAAAAAAAATTCCCCCCTCCTTTGCTTTTTTCCCCTTTCTCTTTCTTCCCTTTTTTAATAAAAGTTGATCCAACTTTTTAAATCTTGCTATCATATGAGTGCTATGTATATATCAAAGCAAGCAGAGCGATTAGGGCATAAGAGGTATGCCAAATATGTTTTATTTGGTCTGAATTGATGTAAATTGATTTCAGTGTACTAAGCCGAATATTTAACCATATCATGTTGAACGTATGACTATAAAAAGCAAAATGAAATATAAAAAAAATGTAGCTCAGGCTGCAATACCTACCTCCTCTCCAGCTCTTTTCCCCAGAGTAATTGATTTACACCACTAGATTACCCTCAGTTTTTCATGTTGATTGATGTCCAATAACAAGACTGAGGACAACCTGTGAGAACACCCCTGAGGTGCCATCGCCTCCACTAGGATGATGCACTTGCACACAATGCAGATAATATGCATCGATGAGGACCACCCACTGCCAGAGAAGATCTGAAGGGGAAGAGAAGCCAGTCTGTCATGTGAGTGGCTTGAGGACATTTGGAAAAGTTAAATATTAAAAAAAAAAGTATAAAATACTGTTTTGAGGCCTCTAGGGTATGAGAGGGTGACTGAAAGCATTGAAACTAGAGACAGTCAAGAGTCTAGAATTTGCAGTCAACAATGGGAAGCTCTAAATTTTTATTGGAACAGGCTTCCTTAAAAGCAACACTTATATTGAAATATATTGTACAAAGCATGCAAAACAAACATGTTATGACTGAAGAACTGCCCAGCAGCTGATGTAAATCTTCCTAGAAACAGCAGACAGCTTGTAACTTGAAACACAAAACAGAAAGAACCAGCAAAGTAGCACCACAGAAACACGTACTTAACAGTCACCATATTCCTCTATTAACAATAGAAGTTAAATAGAAACAAATGTGTAAATGGGTGATACGGGTCACAATCATGGGGCCACTTTTCTAGTTTTTTTTTTTTGGGACCGTTACACTCTGAGTCACCCTCATGGTCACAGTTCCTATTACGCCCTCAAGGCCCAGAGCACGCCATATACAGACCTCTGCTTTGACATGGTCCAGATTGGGGCTCCAGGAGTCTAACGAAGGACCTGGGGTCCCAGGTCACCTGATGCACATGTGATGATAATGTGGACTGGGTGCCCCAAAAGGCTACGTAAGAGGGCTAGGCAACTAGGTACTAGGACTTGGAATTCTAGGTGCTAGGAATCCTAGGTCAGCCATGATATTTTTTCTGAATAGGGACGCATAACAGCAGTGAATTCCTTTACATAATCCCAGGGGTGCGCCTCCACAGCTTTTTAACTTAAGTCTTATTTCTACAAGGGTCTAGAATTTCAAAGGACCTGCTGTCTCAACTCAAGTCCAGTGCAGAAAATGGTAAAAAACTGTCCAAGTGCAAAAATATAAGAATATATGGATGACAAATTATTCCATTTGATAAAGAAGAAACCAACTCCAATGGCGGAGGAGATCAGACAGAAAAAGCCACCACCAGTAAGTGTATAGATTGGCGGCTCACCTCCAGATATGACCAGAAGGTCAAATAAAGTTCAATGAATAGCTGGTGGAATCCCAGCTGGTACGCCTATGCAGACACCCTCTGGACTTCAGATAAAATCATAGGGTCAGAGAAAGTCCGTCTCTACTGCAGATGTTACCTTACCTTTATGTAAGCAGTTATTGAATAAATTATTTTCAAATTGGCATTATTGCACTATGGATATTTTTGTTCTCTCTGAGTAACGGTTGTGCAAGAGGCACGTTATTGGAGTGAGTCTCTACAGACCTATTGGAACCTTCATTGGAGGCCTGATGTTTCTCTGACTCTATGAATATATCTGAAGTGGTGTTTTAGGATGGAGGCATAGGACTGGACTGTGTCTGCATAGACGTACCAGCTGGGTTTCCACCAGCTATTCATTGAGCTTTGTTTGAACTTTTGGTCAAATCCAGAAGTG
Source organism: Lithobates clamitans (assembly GCA_037952925.1). NCBI lineage: Eukaryota > Metazoa > Chordata > Amphibia > Anura > Ranidae > Lithobates > Lithobates clamitans. The sequence goes on from JBBGZY010000449.1 coordinate 5,245,772, forward strand.
AGCGGCCAATCTATACACTTACTGGTGGTGGCTTTTTCTGTCTGATCTCCTCCGCCATTGGAGATGGTTTCTCCTTTATCAAATGGACTCATTTGTCATCCATATATTCTTATATTTTTGCACTTGGATGCTTTTTTACCATTTTCTGCACTGGACTTTATACTATATATATATATATATATAAATCTTTCAACTTGGAATTTATTGATTTATTTATTGCTTTGTTCCACGTTTTTTTTTTCACTTTATTCAAATGTCACTCAATTTAATTAATTTGTCCTTATTTTTGTTTGATGCAATCAATGATTGTTGTTTTTTTATTGAATAAGCGCACCATTATGTTTGTTTAAATATTTTGTGTTAGTGTTTTGAGTGCGCTCCCTAGTGGTTGCAGCTGTTCACAATATTTCTAAGTAATACTGATTTGAGGTTTCACATAGCAGCGCGCAAGTTTCTTGCATTTTCATTGAACACTGCACTCTGTCAGGATTTGCTTATCACCTCAGTTTGTGCGCTAACAAAAAACATCTGAAGATTATGACTTTCCACCGAGGGAATTGGGACTGACCCATCATAAAATGGTAACAATATCTTTCAGTCCTGTCACGCCTGGTTTGCAGGGTAATTAAACCCATTAGGAATACATAGAATTTCATTAAATACCATCTTCAGCTCTGTGTATACAGAGGAAAATGGGAAACTCAATTCCATAAAGGGGGGGGGGTGTATTGATATCAGGGCCGGACTGTGAATAAAAACTATCCTCTGGAAATAATTTCATATCAGCCCCATAGCATTATTATATCAGCCCCCCCACTGTACTAAGTGAGAGCAATGGGAGCCATTGGCTGCTGCCAATCAAATCCAGTGGTGAGAGAGCAGGGTCGAACCATACTGTGTGTGTGGGGATTAAATACCACCAAAAGAAAGCTCTATTTGTGTAAGAAAATTATACAAATTTCTTATGGGTACAGTGTTGCATGAGCACGCAAATTGTCATTCAAATGACAGTGGTAAAAGCTAAAAATTGGTCAGGGAAGGGAGGCGGTAAAAGTGCCCGGTATTGAAGTGGTTAAAAAAAATTTACTTTACAATCATTTTAATAAAAGACCACTTAGAAGAGTTTTTGTTAGAAAGCAATATTTTAAGCAGTAGTCAGCATGGTTTCATGAACAAGTATGCAAACACTCAAAGGAATGGCTGTGGATATAGTATTCTTGGATCTTGCAAAAGCATTTGACACAGTTCCCTCCACATGGCTAATGTGTAAGTTAGAATCTACAGGCTCAGAAAATTCATTTTTTAAATGGATAGAAAGCTGGCTAAAAGACTGTTTTCAGTGAGGATTTATGATCAGTGGTGGCTGGTGGGTTTTTTTTGGGGGGGCTGCAAACAATGCACCCACAGCCACCCCCACGGTCGGTCGGGTCACCCACACTTGCAAGACCTGCTGCCTGGTTGGCCGGGAGGAGAATCAGTGTGACAATAGCGAATTTTCATTCGCTATTGTTACAAAACTTGGTGGGTGCAGTGCTCTGCTCCTTAAGCCCACCCTTTTTTGAAGCTAGTTAGAGGCTCAGGTTCTAATCACGTACTTAAAAAAAAAAAAAACCTATTGGAATCCATGCGTCCTGCACCCCGCATGTAGTTAAGGGGCCTGGACAAATGAATAGGGGGGTGTGCCCCTGTGCCCCTAATGGACTGTTAATGATTCATAGTCTGAATGGGCTAAGGTTATTAGTTGTGTACCCCAAGGTTCAGTGCTGGGACCCTTAATGTTTAACCTATTTATAAATGATATAGAGTTTGGGATTAAAAGTATAATTTTCGTGTTTGCGGATGACACCAAGCTGTGTAGTGGAATAACGTCCTTACAGGATGTTCCCGACTTACAAGCCAACCCCATTTAATTGTGCAACTATGTAGCAAATGAAGTTTAATGTTGATAAATGTAGTCATGCACTTGGGGTCTAAAAACATGCATGCATTATACATTCCAGGAGGAGAACAGCTGAGAAAGTCAATGGTCATCATTGTGAAGGATCTAGGTGTTCTGGTAGATAATAGACGTATGCAATGCCAAGCTGTTGTTTCTGAAGTTTTCGGAAGGAATTTTTTTCCTCCCTGCTTTTTATTACCTTCCACTGTATCAGCTGTGGGTAGGGGATTGTGTATATGGAGGTTTTCTATTTATTTATTTTTTCTATTGGTTAAAGTAGACGGACTTGTGTCTTTAACCTTGTAGGCAGGTGCAATCTACTTCCCCCACTGTAGGTGACACCCAACCGGAGCGACATCACAGCCTGGAGAGGAAGTCAATGGAAACTCAGTTTCTTGTGTTTCCTGGTTCCTGGAGGCAGCATTCCGTAGGCTATGCTTGGGTCAGCAGTGTCTTTTTAAGTGCCTGCTCCCCAGGTTTTGGCATGCAATTGTGTGTTGGTAGTGCAGGGACAGGTTCCCCATCTGTCAGGGACAGTATTAACGGCAGGGAGAGATTCCAGACAAGAAGGGAAAGCTTAGGGCCCACAATTGCCTTGGACATCTTCCCGTTTGGGTACGAGATGGCCAGGCCGCATTCTGCCCCTCCAGATAGACGCTGTCAGTTCTGCTGATACCTGCTCCACTACTTGCTGTTGGTATTTGTAAATGCTCCTGGTTGGGTCCTCTCCCACCAGGTTTGTTGTGAACTATTTGCCTTGACTACAATACATGTTCTGCTTTTTCTGCAATGCAAGTTCTGCCTGTGCTACAATACAAGTTATACTGATTGCACCTGCACTGTGTGCGAATTATTACTACCGCACAATGCTGCACCCACCCACAACCTAACTATGTAACTATGTATGAATCTAGCAGCTGCTCACCAAATAACTGCTCCCAGGAAGAGTGGATAAATTAATTAGACTGGAGGGAGCTGCATTGTGCCTGCCCTTTACGGCTAGGTTCACACTGCTGCTATCAGATTTTAATCCAGCTTTCAATACGATTATGTAGTGCATCTAGGATTCTACTTAAATGCTACTGGGATGTGGTTGGCATATTTTATGGGGATAAAATGCACCCAAATTAGTACAGGAACCTTTTCCAAAATCGTACCTTGCTGAGTTCCATTGATGTGAATGGGTACCATTAAAAACACTGTGTGCAACTCAAGTCGCATCTGAAATCACACTAGTGTGATAACATAATGTATGCAATATAACTTTTCTACTGAGCCACGTTGGGTGAATGTTACCTACTAAGTGACTCACCAGCTTTGTGTGAAGACACAGGAAGCAACAATGTTGTAATATTGATTTTTATAAGCCTTACCACTTTAGAACTCATATACGTGACATGTTAGGCATCACACCTTTGTCAGGGCTTATAGCACAAGGTGTGTTTAGCAATCATGGTATACATTTTCAAAACGTTAAAATCCTCTCTAATTCCTCTGTATTTTTGCAAAGCATGCCCATATTTTCTATAAGGTGGCGTCAGCCCACTTTACTAACAGTGATTATTCTTGAACAAATAATTTATTGGTTCAGATTTGCAGATTCATAAAAGAGTAACTTGAGAAAATAAGTCAATTTAGAGAAGCTGTTAATGCTATTCAGTAAATGTTGTAAGTGTACAAAAGTCAGAATCTCCACATTTTATAATCAATCTCAGATTTTTGAAAATCCATTACAGCCACATTTACAATGCTTCTCATGCTGCATTGGGTTTTGACTGTAAGAAATTAGTATTTTGGTTGGTAGATGCAAATTGTGTCATGTCTGTGATGTTACTGCCAGCAAGGATTCTCCACTGTGGCAAGCATTGATCTGCTCAGTGAACTGTGCCAATACTGAGCAAAATGATTGCCTTTGGCCTTTATGAGTTTTGGATTTTTCCCCATGACTTCCTACTGCTTCTTAGGTTTTGACACTGACCTGTCCTTTGTTTTTCTGTCACTCACCTGTATTTCTACCTATGGTACAACTCTAAACACTGCCTGCCCCAACCTTTGCCTTTTATTTGATTCTACCTTAACCACTCGGACTTCAAATTCAATGCTCTTGCATGTTCCTTTAGTTGTTTGCTATTGTTTCTTGTTAGTCCATTAGTTGTCACCAGTAGGGAAAGTTTGAGTGCCCTAACATGGGAGTGTAATGCAGAGATCCATAACTCCTGTGAAAGGGAGGAGTGGTAATCAGTAGAAATGAACACTGAGACTCCACACACTTGGGAAGTCCATACCTCAAATGGGCATAAAGTGACAGTAAATAATATCCATATTCTTCAAAAATAATCCATACACATCCACTAGTTAATGGTCCTGTAATCTATTTTTAATTAAAGGGGTTGTAAAGTCAGAAGGTTTTTTATCTTAATACATTCTATGTGTAGCGCCCTCCCCAACCTCCAAGGGCCTAGTGGTAACCCCCAGAGGCCGGAAGGGCCGACATTTCTTCTCAGGGTGGAGGTTCCTAGGCATGGTGGGTGTTGTGCAAGGTGAAAAGATGGGCGCCAGTCACTTTTTAAAATGAACAAAAGAAATTTTATTTCTCTTAACAGGAACGGTGGGAGAAAAAAAAGAGACTTTACAATCACTTTAAATTCTTTCTTGCTATGTGTTTTCTGACTCCTTTAACTGTTCTCCATGAGCTCCCAGAACTCTCCATGGAACATATTGGCCAGCTGTTTCTTTTTGTCACTTTTAAGCAGGGTTTAACCAGGGGGTTGAAAAAAAAAACCTCATAGATCCTTGCATCCCCACAAACAATGTGGATGCAGGGATCTCCTCCACCATGCTATTTTATTCTGAACACCCCCCCCCCCCCCCCAGAATACACAGATCAGCACTGCAGCCATCGGCTGCAAGCTCTGAACAAATGCAGATTTTCCAGTAAGACAGTTCGCAAGTTGGACCGGCTTCTGTTGAACACAGTGGTACACACATGCCAAAATTTGGACAGTTCCTGCTGAATCGGGCGCATTTTGAGACGTGTATACCCAACTTAAAGTGGATGTAAACCCTCACATATACCCAGTGAAGTGAACAGCCTCAGATGATACACAGAGATGAAACAAATCTCCCTACATAAGTTTTACATGTATATCTGCTGTCTTCAGCTTTCTACACTGTTTAGAAAGTGAACATCGTGTTAGAAATGTTTCTTCCTGTTCCATCACTGGGTTTGGAGTCTTGGTATACACTGTGTGCTGTCAATAGACAAGCTATTTGCTAAAATATCTCTATGCACCCACCCCGACGCAAAATCCCAGCTGCTTTTATCTCCTGTGTCAGAGAACTTGTCAGAAGTTATCATGCTGATAACAGAGGAACAAAGCAGCAGAAAGACACGGGACTCAGAGCTTTGTAGAGAAATGAGTAAACACTACAGATATGTGTGCCCAGGTCAGATTTCATGAATGGGGTTTACATCCACTTTAAGTCTAATGCCGCGTACGCACGGTCGGACTTTTCTGCTACAAAAGTCCAACAGCCTGTCCGACAGACTTTCGACGGATTTTTGGCGGACTTGCGGCGGACTTTCTAACGAACGGACTTAACTACATATGATCACACAGAAGTCCGACGAATTTGTACATGATGACGTACGACCGGACTAAAATGAGGAAGTTGATAGTCAGTAGCCAATAACTGCCCCAGCGTAGGTTTTTGTCCGTCGGACTAGCATACAGACGAGTGGATTTATGGGTCCGGCGGAGTTACAACGTAAAGATTTGAAGTAGGGATGTCCTGATACCACTTTTTTAAGACCGAGTACAAGTACCGATACTTTTTTTCAAGTACTCGCCGATACCGATTACCGATACTTTTAATTTTAATGTCACGTGGCAGTGTTTTTTTTTTGTTTTTTTTTTACAATTTTTTTTTTTTACAATGCTTTCTTTCTTTTCTTTTTTTTTAGGGGGGGGGGGTGGATGCTGTCTGTGTGTTTTTTTTATTTACATTTTTATTATTTTTTACAATAATTTTTTTTTATTATTTATTGCAATACTTTGTGTTTTTTTTTATTAATCAGCCCTGTTAGGGGCTTTGGTAAGATATCAGAGGTCTTAACAGACCCCTGAAATCTCCCCATTGAGACAGAGAAAGAGACAGAGGATAGAGATTCCCCAGTCCCTTTCTCTGCAGCCTCAGCTGCACTGAAAATGAATGGAGAGAAGACAGCGGCTCCTCTCCATTCATAAACTGAGACATCGTAATCACAGGAGGTTACAATGTTTCAGTTATGTGAATGGACAGAGTCAGCTGACTCTGTCCATACACAAAGGAAGGAGGAGGACATAGAGAGACAGCACAACGGAGGGGGACAGCAGAATGGAGAGGGACAGCAGAACAGAGAGGGACAGCAGAACGGAGAGGGACAGCGGAGGGGGACAGCAGAACGGAGAGGGACAGCGGAATGGAGAGGGACAGTGGAACGCAGGGGACAGTGGAACGGAGAGGGACAGCAGAACGGAGAGGGACAGCGGAGGGGGACAGCGGAACGGAGGGGGACAGCGGAACGGAGGGGGCATGGAGGATGCGGTGACAGTCAGCTGTGATAACGTGTGGGGGAGTTACAAGCACCGATCACCGCTGTATAGATTTCACTAAAGCAGCTGAAAGCCGCTGGGGGAGAAGCTTGTAACTCCCCCACGCGCCGATCACTGCTGACTCTCAAGGTATCGGGGGAAGCATCGGGGGAAGCATCGGGATGATTTGGTCCGTCGGCGTCCGTCAGACCAGCCTGTTCGAAAAGTTTGACCGTGTGTATGCGGCATTAGATTTAAGGTCATTCTGAGGATTAAGACACCTGCAACTATATGAATTTATCAAGTAGGGCTTCTAGGTGCACAACACCAATTCCAAAAAGAAAATTACGGTCAGACAGCATATAGACAGTGTCCCCTTTGTCAACGTAAGATAATGCTTGACTGAAGTGTACCTTTAAAGATTAAGGAAACTTTCCCACAAAGTTTCCTTAATTTTTGCATGCACCCCCTTAAACAGGTACAGCCCACCCTCCCCCATGAAATTGCTACTCTTACCTAGATCCTGCTCCAAATCATGTGGCATTGTTAACATTTCTCCACCAGCTTGTAGGCAGGTGCAATTTGTCCTCCATCTTGTAGGTGGCGCTGTGTTACTGTGCCACTGTGCAGATGGAGCCTAGGCTGAGAGGAACACTGTTCATCTTCAGACTCCATAGGTGTCACCAGGGGAGCAGCTGTCTGATTGGACTCTGGCAAAACTGAGTGACTTTCGGTGGCCATCTTTAGTTTTGGGGTGTTAATAAATATCAGTGGGCAGCAGTGACCGGTGGTGCTCAATATTTTGAGGGCGCGGCAAACAAACCTCCCCCTCACTCGCACCACTGCCACCCGCTTCCTGATTGACCAGGAGGAGAATCATGAAGACAACAGCAAATGCCCTGTACCGCAAGCCCACCTATTTTTCAAGCCAATTAGAGCTTCCGGCTTTAATCATGTGCTTAAAAAAAAAAACCCCATTGGAATCTATGCATCCGGCACCCTGCATGTAGATTAGGGGCCGGGCGCATGGATTGGGGAGGTGGCGCCCCTGCGCCCTGCATGGACGGGTCACCACTGGTGGGCAGCACAGTGGCTAAGTGGTTATCACTTCCACCTGCCAGCACTAGGGTGGTCAGTTCAAATCCCAACCAGGACAAAACCTGCCTGGAGTTTGCATGTTTTCCATGTACTTGCATGGGTTTCCTCATGGTACTTCAAGAAGAGGCCCATTAAAAAAATAAAATAAATAAAAGTCAGCAGCTACAAATACTGCAGCTGCTGACTTTTAATTGGACACTTACCTGTCCCAGGGTCCAGCGATGCGGGGGATCGAAGCCCCGCTCGCCTCCCCCTCTGTTCGGCGGTGCCGGCATTGCAACTGTGGGCGCCGGGCTGTGGCTTCACAGCCGGGCACCCACTGCGCATGAGCGAGCAGCGCCGCGCACTGTGATTGCCCGCTCAGTCACCTGGGACCTGTAATGGGTCCCAGGTGATTGACAAGAGGGAGGGAGCAGAGCCGAGTCCTTCCTGTGCCAAGGGGGAAGTGGTGTCACCAGCCCAGGCACTGAAAGAGGCAGACTACGAGGGACCCCCTAGCAACAGGCATTTAGAGGTGAGTTAAAAAAAAATTCCAAATTTTTTTTTTTTTTTAGGAATTTTCATGTATTTTTTGTTTTTTGGGTGGAACACCACTTTAAGTTTCCTTCCACACTCCAAAGACATGCTGGTAGGTTGATTGGCTCCTATCTAAATTGGCCCTAGTATGTGTATGTATGAATGAGAGTTCGGGACCTTAAAGTGTAAGCAGAGAATGATGTGAATGTATAATATATATGTAAATGGCTGTGTAAATTCTTGGCGTTACATAATTACCTGTAACAAATATTTAAATCAGTGCCCTGGTAGATTTGGTGCATGTTTGCGAGTGGCTAGAGTAGGGAGAGGAACCCTGCTTGCCAGGGACAGTGAATTTGCCTTATGGAAAGGTTCCTGTATATAGTGCCTACTCCCGTAGAAGCCGCCAGACTTTTGCCCAGGTTCTCTCCCAGTGGATTGCCCCATAGCCAGGCACACAATCGCAGCCACGCTTTTCCTCAATAACTATTCTAGGGGTGTTTTTGTTGTTTTTGTTTTTGTTAAATTTGTACTGATTTGAGGGAATTCAGTGGGATACTACAAAAACAGCAACTATGTACAAGTTGAGGACCGAAAACTTCTTTCTATTTACCTGAATTAGAAAGCCCACAATAATAATTATGCTACCAAAATTAGTGTGTGTTGTAACAGGCTACCATTTTGCTGAAGCCCGGAGCTCCTGAGCAGAAGTCAATCATAAGAGGAATTAAATCCATCAATTTAACATTTTCACAAAAAATGTTACATTGCTGGAATGCCAGGATTGCCAACTGTCACATTTGCTTGTATCCTCAACCAAACTGTCAAACAATCAAATGGCTGGTGTAATAACTGATCATATGTGCAGCACTATGGCAATTGCAGATCTTACAGAAGAAGCTTCCTTAGCTGTAAAGGATAGGAGGGTTTATTTTTACTTTAGGGCTGTCAGCAGATCGGCCTTTACAAACTTGGCAGTTCCTAAAACTGCCTAAAAAATAGAGAGAAACTGAGCATGTGCAGAGCAGGGTGACACAGTGTATTACTGGATTTTTAACAGTATAGGCACTTACTTTTAATGTTTTACCTGCTATACCTGCAAAAGGTTGATTGTCTCATGATTTGTGTATATAAATGTGAATTACCACTTTGGGTATGAATATAACATTTTAGCCCAGTGGGGCTTTTTACTGTGAATTAAATCATGTTTGAGTTGCCCTGTTTCTGTGCAATGTATGCATATCACATTTAAAAAAAAAAAATTGTAAAAGCGGAGCATTTCTCACTAGGTACATTAAAAGCTGTGATTTTAAAGCTTAGAGATGAATGCATCAAGGTAGTAATCACCTACTGCTAGGAACAATCAAATGTAAGCGGATATTATCACTGCAGTTCCTAGGCATAATATATGATTCATTGCCCCTTTCAAGGCTATTATATGACATCAATTTTAATAAGATTCCGCTTTTACCTAATAGGTAACATCTGTGTAAGAACTTGAGCAAATAACCAATACTGTTGAACATTAATATGCAGACCCATTTCGAGCGACCACTGGGAGGAAGCATTATGCCGCGTACACACGAGCGGACTTTACGGCAGACTTTGCCCGGCGGACTTTTCGACGTACTTTACGACGGACTTTCTGAATGAACGGACTTGCCTACACACAATCCACCAAAGTCCGTCGAATTTGTACGTGATGACGTACGACCGGACTAAAACAAGGAAGTTCATAGCCAGTAGCCAATAGCTGCCCTAGCGTGGCTTTTTGTCCATCAAACTAGCATACAGGCGGCGGACTTTTCGACCGGACTCGATTTCGACGGATTAATTTAAAACATGTTTCAAATCTAAGTCCGTCCAACTTTTGAGCAAACAAAGTCCGCTGGAGCCCACACACGATTGAATTGTCCGACGAAATCCAGTCCGCCGGGCAAAGTCTGCCGTAAAGTCCGCTCGTGTGTACGCGGCATTAGAGGTAGTGCACTTATGCTCTATAAACGTGTCCAATAGACTATCTCAACTATACGTTTTACTGAGAGTACACCGCACCCCAGCTAAGCTACACACCATGGGCCTTCGTCCGGATCCCATTTGCCCAAAATACTGTAAGGATACTGGAGAACTTATCCATTTACTGTTGCGCTGTCCAAAACTTCACAGATACTGGGAGTCAATATTGAGAGCAATTAATAGCGCTTTTTCCACTGATATACTTTTGGACCCTAAACCATGCCTTTTAGACGGCTTTCACACCGAGCCGCTCATAGCGTTGGCAGTAAAACGCTGCAATGCGCCGCAATAGCGGCGTTTTGCCAGCGGTATCGCAGCGCTGCCCCATTGATTTCAATGGGGAGCAGCGGTGGAGGAGCGGTAAACACACCGCTCCTTCACCGCTCCAAAGAAGCTGCTGGCAGGACTTTTCCTGACGTCCTGCCAGCGCACCGCTTCAGTGTGAAAGCCCGAGGGCTTTCACACTGAAGACAATGGAGCAGCTGTTTGAGGGTGGATTGCAGGCGCTATTTTTAATACTATAGTGTTAGTGTGAAAGGGGTCTTAGGCATTTTGGAGGAGGTGGTGCAGGATAATTTTCTTTAGGGAGGCAGCTGGCAGAGCTCTGTTTCCGGCTCGCAGACTCATTCTACTACATTAGATCTCCCAAACGGTTCAAACGCAGCAGATGCTGATAGATCACATAGCTATTGTGTGGAGGTGTGCTATTGTGCTTAGGTATGAAAAGCTGATCTATATACATAGAGGTAACCCGCATACGTTTGAAAAAGTATGGGGAAATTGGATGTCAGTGCCGGGCTTGGCCCCAGTAGACCTGATCATAGACAGATTATTAATGTAAAACACCAGCAGATAGTGTGGGTAAAATTAATACCATCAGGAAACTATCCTGCAGGGTGATGGAAGGGGAATTGACATGAAAACTCTTTGTATGTTTATGTCTTTATAGGTGCAGTGCATGTGAGGTAAAAGATTATAATATATAAGTTATGGCTTTATTTTGGTTGACTCATTACAATGTACATGGACTCTCTGGAACGTTCATTGTTATTGATATAAGGCTTGTTGACTTTATCAAATAAAGTTCTACTTAAATTTTTTTTTAAATATGCAGATTTAAAAATTACAGTTAACGACTGTAATTTAATAGTGTCAAAATTGAAACTCTTCTTTAAACTAGATGGAACAACCTTTACCTGTACTTTTGTGATTCAAATCCCCAACCACCACACCTTTCTGTCTGCTATTGCCTATCACGATTCAGTGATGGATCCACTGGTTTTATTTATTTAAACTGTGGTGCTGGAGCAGTGCTGAGAAGAGGAAACAGTAAAAGAAATGGTTAGAGGGAGAACTGAAATAATGCTCACCCGGCACAGATGGTCCTCTATGGGGGGAGGCAAAGAGGGGCTAGCCATTTTATAATGGAGGTGTGTGTGTGTGGGTGTGTGTGTATGGGGGGGGGGGGGGGGGGCGGTATTATGCCAGTTTCTTTCACCAACATTTGGGCATATTTTCTCTAACTGAACAAAAGTAAAGGGCACAATATTATTGCCACTGTAATCTGTAAATAGTGCTGCATCTTAAATAGTCATGATCCCTGCACTGTATACACCATGGTGTATGTTGTACTCCTGACCCTTGCCATGCATTCACTCTTATATACGTTATACCCATGACCCCTGCACTGTATATGCTATATTTTATATTTTACTTGGGACCCTTACACTGCATCAACTAGTATACCAAATAAAGTAAGTTGTGACTTCCTGTTTATTACTCAGCCACAAAGTGCATCTAGGCCTAGTTTGCCATAAAATTATTTTTAGAAAAGAGTACATACACATAGTTACAGTACATAGTTACATAATTAGTCAGGTTGAAAAAAGACATCTAGTTCAACCAATAAAAAAAAAATAAAAAACATACAATCCCATATACACAATCCTTTATCCACAGTTGATCCAGAGGAAGGTGAAAAACCCCAGCAAAGCATGATCCAATTTGCTCCAGCAGGGGAAAAATTCCTTTCTGACCCCCCGAGAGGCAATCGGATTTTCCCTGGATCAACTTTACCTATAATTACTACCCAGTTATATTATGTACATTTAGGAAATAATCCAGGCCTTTTTTAAAGCTAAATCTACTGAGCTGGCCAGAACCACCAATGGAGGGAGTCTATTCCACATTTACACAGCTCTTACTGTATAGAAACCTTTCCATATTTGGGATGAAATCTCCTTTCCACTAGACATAAAGAGTGCCCCCTTGTCCTCTGTGATGACCTTAAAGTCGATGTAAACCCTCACATATACCCAGTGAAGTGAAGAGCCCCAGATGATACACAGGGATGAAACAAATCTCCCTACATAAGTTTTACATGTATATCTGCTGTCTTCAGCTATATATATTCTTTAGAACGTTCAGATCGTGTTACAGATTTTCTTTTCCTGTTCAACACTGAGTGTGAAGTCTGGGCATACAGCCAAGACAGCTGATTGGAGGAAAGGCACAATAACAGAGCTACAGAGCATGAGAAAGCCACGGGACTCAGTGCTTTGGAGAGAGATAAGAAAACACTACAGATATATGTGCCCAACTCAAATTTCATGAATCGGGTTTGCATCCACTTTAAAGTGAATAACTCAACACCAAGCTCACTATTAGTAATTATACATGTTGATCATATTTCCCTTAATCTCCTCTTCTCAAGAGAGAATAAATGCAGTTCCTCTAATCTTTCCTTATAGCTGAGCTCCTCCATGCCTCTTATCAGTTTGGTTGCCCTTCTCTGCACTTTCTCCAGTTCCCTGATATCCTTTTTAAGAACTGGTGCCCAAAACTGAACTGCATACATACTAGAGCTGCACGATTCTGGGCAAAATGAGAATCACAATTTTTTTGCTTAGAATAAAAAGATCGCTATTCTCGCACCGTAAAATCTTTCACATTATACATAAAAAATGGGCTAACTTTATTGGTTTGTTTCTTTTCTTAATTCATTAAAGTGTAATTTTTCCCCCCAAAATTGCATTTGAACGACTGCTGCGCAAATACAGTGTGACATAAAATATTGCAACAACCACCATTTTATTCTCTAGGGTCTCTACTAAAAAATAAATATATATAATGTTTGGGGGGTACTAAGTAATTTTCTAGCAACAAAAAACATTATTTTAACTTGAAACCAACACATGTCAGAAAAAGGTTTAGTGTTTTAGTGGTTAAACTTCCATCATTTACACACCAAAGTATATTCCTTTGATTTAAAGGACAAATTGATACAATGTTTATACTTTCCACTGCTAAAGAATGTTGTGATTCTTGGCAGACTGCCCGTTTTTTGTTTTTTTTTTCCTATCTTTTGACGGTATCTTTCGCGATAACGATTAATCGTGCAGCTCAAATACATACACACATACATACATCACACATACATTTTTTTCTACTGCACTTTTCATCGGGTCAAAAAAAGTTCATATAAAGAATTAGGGTGGGGTCGTAAATGGGAAACTTGAATTTTGCAAGTGTGTTAACAGAAAAGTGTTTCAAGGAATTTGCAGTCAATGGTACACGTGGTACATGTGTGTACCAGGGCTTCAGACATATTGTAGGAAGTGAGGTCATCCTTTCATAAAAATAAATATTCCAGTCTGCATGGTATAAGGTGGATGAACACAGGAAATGTGAAGAAGAGACTAGGGAAATGACGGTTAAGGTAAAAAGAGAAAGCCTCTGTCTAAAGGGAGATGGGATTGTCAGGAAAGCAAGCTGGAGGGCAAAAAGATTAGTTATAAATAGATGGATCTGAAACAAAGTCTGAATGATGACAGACACATGGAGAAAGACTGACAATGATACAAAGCTATTTATGGATAGCAACAGTTGAGCCAATAATGTATCTTTTACAAAGCCGACAGATCTGACATTCAATTCCTCCAAATGATATCATCAGCATTTGTCACCCACATGGGTGGAATACTAACACACTGTTTCAACAGAGAAAATATGAAACTCTATTGTTCATATGTAACTACCTAGACTCAGTGTCACCTTGTCTGATCCCTCTAACTTTGTTTTCACCTTTTAAACTATTACTAGGGCTTACACATTTTACTGTACTGAATAAATCATTGGCTTAAAGTTCAGGAACTGGTACCTCCAGATGTGTTATTTTCCAGAAATCAGTCTATCATTTCTATTTCTTTACTGGATCCACTTGTCTAATCAAAGATTCCCCACACAAGTCAATGCGGTTAACAGCTAATTTGGATAAGCAGGAAAAACAAGGGATGGGGTGGGGGAGAGGAAAGCTGGCTTTAAATTGTGATTTTAGATCCAAGTGTCAGGGCCTTCAATGATAATATAGTTTTTTCTTGATTTACTAAAACAGAGGAGTGCAAAATCTGGTATTAGGTACACCTTGCTAGTACCAGGTTGGACCCCCTTTTGCCTTCAGAACTGCCTTTATTCTTCGTGGCATGGATTCAACAAGGTGTTGGAAACATTCCTCAGAGATTTTGGTCCATATTGACATGATAGCATCATGCAGTTGCTGCAGATTTGTCAGCTACACATTCATGATACGAAACTGCCATTCCACCACATCCCAGAGGTGCTCTATTGGATGAGATCTGGTGACTGTAGAGGCCATTGGAGTACAGTAACCTCATTGTCATGTTCAAGAAACCAGTGGTGAGATGGTTTGAGCTTTGTGACATGGTGCATTATCCTGCTGGAAGTAGCCATCAGAAGACGAGTACACTGTAGTCATAAAGGGATGGACATGGTCAGCAACAATACTCAGGTAGGCCGCGCCGTTTAAACGATTCTCAATTGGTACTAAGGGGCCGAAAGTGTGCCAAGAAAATATCCCCCACATCATTACACCACCACTACCAGCCTGAACCATTGATAAGGCAGGATGGATCCATGCTTTCATGTTGTTTATGCCAAATTCTGCCCCTACATCTGAATGTCGCAGCTGAAATCAAAAACTCGTCGGACAAGTCAACGTTTTTCTAATCTTCTATTGTCCAATTTTGGTGAGCCAGTGCAAATTGTAGCCTTGTTTTTCTGTTCTTAGCTGACAGGAGTGGCACCCGGTGTGGTCCTCTGCTTCTGTAGCCTATCTGCTTCAAGGTTCAATGTGTTGTGCATTCAGAGATGGTATTCTGCATAACTTGGTTGTAATCAGTTATTATTTAAATTACTGTTGTCTTTTTATCATCTCAAACCAGCCTGCCCATTCTCCTCCGACCTCTGACATCAACAAGGCATTTTCATCCACACAACTGCTGCTCACTGGATATTTTCTCTGTTTCAGACCATTCACTGTACACTCTAGAGATGGTTGTGTGTGAAAATCCCAGTAGATCAGCAGCTTTTGAAATACTCAGACCAGCCTTTTGGCACCAACAACCATGCCACATTCAAAGTCACTTAAATCCTCTTTCTTCCTCATTCTCCTGCTCGGTTTGAACTTCAGCAAATTGTCTTCACCATGTCTAGATGACTAAATGCGTTGAGTTGCTGCCGTGTGATTAGCTGATCAGCAATTTGTGTTACCAAGCAATTGAACAGGTGTACCTAATAAAGTGGCGGGGGAGTGTGTAAATGTATAAATAACACTAGAACAAAATACGCTACAGTCAATACACATACAGTAAGTAAACACTGTCTGGCCCTGATCCGGTAAAGCAGGGAACATTTCAATTATTTTATTGCTGAATAAGCAAAACTAATGTTTCTAAAGAGTCTAAATTACATGGTATGTGTTTTAAGTCAATGTAAGCTATACTTATTATTGGAACATGTTAAAAATTTGATAACAATTTTGCTAGTAATAGGAAAATATGATTTCTTGACTTCTCTGCTAGTATTTAAGTGATCTGACACACATGACATTGTAATTTTTTTTCTTTTTATCTTTTTTTCTTTCCACTTGTTTTATAACCTCTCCTCTAAGCATGGCCCCACCCCAGGCCCTATCAGGGAACCCTATATTAACCTGTGCACTGCAAGCCAGCAGTGCTGATCAACTATTGTGTGTTAGCTTTCGTGTGTACTTGCTGTGTTTCCTACGTCTGATTCCAGTTACCGACTTTGGCCTGTTTTTAACTATTCCTGTCTGCTCGTGACCCTGACCTTTGGCATGTCCCCGTCCATCCCTGTTTGCCTGTGAGCCTGACCCTTGGCGTGAACTCTGTTGTCCTTGTCTGCTTGTGGCCCAGACCTTGGCTTGTCCCTTCTCCTGTAGTCTACCGTGAGTGTGAGCTGTGAGACCCTGGGGGCCGCGACCTGGAGACAGACTGCAGCGCAGTCCATCCTCACCACTGGAGGCTCTGGTGAACACCTGCTGGCTCTTAGACTCCGTGCCCTGGGGAATCCATGCTCTAGCTCCCAGTGGGATCTGTGTCAGTGATCCAGTAGACCTGCTTCCTGAACCTCCCAGGGTTCAATCCACAGCAGTCAGTCCTAGGGTCCACTACCTAGCGGTGCACTTCTGACTCCTACAGAGTGCATCTGTCACCTAGCCTCAAGGTGACCTGACAGTTTGATCAGCCATGGACCAGGCTGATGTGCCGCTACCCGCAGATGATCCGTTGCAGGGCTTAGTTCGCAGACTTGAGACCCAGGAATCGCATCAGACCCAGGTGATGCGATTCCTTCAGGATTTGGCATCCCATTTTGAACAGGTTCAGGCCTCATTAGGACCCCCGGTTCAACAACCTCAACCGCTATCTGCTGCTGCACTTATCGCACCAGTTGCAGCCACACATCCATTACATCTGCCAGCTCCGGCCCGTTTCTCTGGGGACTCCAAGGCCTGCAGGGGGTTCCTTAGCCAGTGCACAATTCATTTTGAGCTTCTGCCCCAAAACTTCCTGTCCGATCGGGCAAAGGTAGCCTATATTATATCCCTCCTGTCTGGCGAGGCGTGGTTTCTAGCCTGTCTGATTTCTTGAAACTTTTTCAGAATATCTTCGAGGAACCGGGTCGTGTCTCCTCAGCGGCCAGCGCCCTTTTACGTCTCCGTCAAGAGTCCGCTTCTGTGGGACAGTAAGCTCTTCATTCTCGTACTTAGACTGCTGAGCTGAGTTGGAATAATGAGGCCCTAGTTGCAACCTTTTTACATGGACTCTCTGATAGAGTGAAGGATGAATTAGCAGGAAGATCTCTCCCTGCTGATCTGGATGGTGTCATCACCTTGTGTAACCAGATATATATTCGCTTTCAGGAGAGGGCCCTGGAAAAAAGACGCCAGCACTCCCCGTTCTTTAGGCAGCCTGAGCTCCATGTCCCTTCTCTTCATTCCGAGGAGCACCTCCTGCCTGCTGAGGAACCTATGCAGCTGGGCCGGATCAAGTTATCTCCCGAAGAACTCACTAGGCGCAGAACTCTGGGCCTGTGCCTCTACTGTGACATCAAAGGTCATTTTCGTGATACTTGTTCTCTTCGTCCGGAAAAGCGCTCAGGGCTAATACATCTGGAAGGTGGAGTATTGGACCCTGAAATATCACCTTCACCTTCTTGTCTTCTCCTTTCTGTGTTCCTTCATGTTGGCTCTTCCCCTTGTTCGGTCTCGGCACATCTGGATTCCGGAGCCACTGGCAATTTCATTGACTGGGGAACTGCGTCTTAATGAGACTTACCCTTTTGCCCCTTACAACGCCATTGGTGGTCTTGGCGATTGATGGCACTGTTCTCCCAGGGGGTCCTATCCGCTTCCAGACCCTCCCTGTTAAGATGTCGGTAGGTACACTCCACCAGGAGTGGACATCCTTCCTTGTCTTACCTAAGGCTTCATCTCCTATCATATTAGGTCTTCCTTGGTTACGGCTCCATTCTCCACATGTTGACTGGACTGTTGGACAGATCTTGACTTGGGGTTCCTCCTGTTCCTCCTCCTGCCTACTCAAGGTTACCCCAAAAGAGAAACTTCCTGTTGCCACCATCCCAGTATCTTCTGCTCTTCCCGCTGCATATAGCAATTTCTGGAATGTCTCCTGCAATAGTCGGGCTGAGGCACTCTCTGGGTCGTGTGGCACTCTGGATGAGGAGCCCACCTGTGAACCTGAGCCGATCAGTCACTTCAGTTTGCATGGCCATTTCCCTTTGCCTGTCCCTGGACCCCCTTGGACACACACCCAGGCTGACCCGTCCACCAGTTCCACGGTCGCTACGCCCTGCGATGCAATTCTGGTGGTCGCTGCACCTGGCGATGGTGTTCAGTCGGCCTCTGCACCAGTCCAGCCTATGCCCAGTGAGCTTCCTGCTTCTTGTTCAGGACCTTCTGTAACCTGGCCTCACCCTACTGCTACTACGTACGTTCAAACCTGTTTAAGAGGCTAAATCCATCCATTGGATAGACTGCCTCATTCGGCCAGGTGGGGTTTTCAATCTTTTGTTCAGGGCTCTCTGCATTATGTTTGTGTTTCAGCTATCCAGCTTAACTCTTGTGACACGTCACCTTCTAACCAACCTGACCTCAGGGATCCACTGACCTCTACCCAGTCTGATGGTCCTGTGTTGGATGTCCAGTTCATCTTTAAGGGTCTGAGGGACCCTGCTCAGACTCCTGATGGTCTTCTTATGCCTTTACCCATTCCTAAGAAGCCTTTAGCCCTCAATAAGTGCTCTTGTCCTCTCTTAACCTCGGTTTCGGTCTCTGAGGATAATCTTAAGTACGAGGTTAGTCAAGTTCTCGATTCCCGGCGCCGTAGAGACATTCTTCAGTACCTCGTACATTGGGAAGGGTTAGGTCCGGAGGAGAGGTCTTGGATCACTGCATCTGAGATCTTTGCGCCTCGTCTGTTGAGGAGCTTTCATCTGGAGTTTCCCTTTAAGCCAGGGCCCAGGCGGGGGAGGGGGAGGCCTCATAAGAGGGGGGGTACTGTCATCTTTATGCAATAGAGTTTTCTGTCAGCTTACCTGTCTCCATGTGTTCATCTCTAAAGACCAGCTACCTCTCATCTGACTGGTTTTATAACCTCTCCTCTAAGGATGGCCCCACCCCAGGCCCTATCAGGGAACCCTATATTAACCTGTGCACTGCAAGCCAGCAGTGCTGATCAACCATTGTGTGTTAGCTTTCATGTGTACTTGCTGTGTTTCCTACGTCTGATTCCAGTTACCAAATTTGGCCTGTTCTTAACTATTCCTGTCTGCTCGTGACCCTGACCTTTGGCGTGTCCCCGACCATCCCTGTTTGCCTGTGACCCTGAACCTTGGCGTGAACTCTGTTGTCCTTGTCTGCTTGTGGCCCTGACCTTGGCTTGTCCCTTACTTTCCTTGTTGTTCCAGCCTGCTGCCTCCTTCCTCTTCTCCTGTAGTCTACCGTGAGCGTGAGCTGTGAGACCCTGGGGGCCGTGACCTGGAGCCAGACTGGATCGCAGTCCCTTCTCACCACTGGAGGCTCTGGTGAACACCTGCTGGCTCTTAGACTCCCCGCCCTGGGGAATCTATGCTCTAGCTCCCAGTGGGATCTGTGTCAGCGATCCAGTAGACCTGCTTCCTGTACCTCCCAGGGTTCAATCCGCAGCAGTCAGTCCTAGGTTCCACTACCTAGTGGTGCACTTCTGACTCCTACAGAGTGCATCTGTCACCTAGCCTCAAGGTGACCTGACAGAAAGGTTTAGCACTGGGAAACACTTTTTGAAAGATAAAAAGTGCATTTTATATACAACTATATAGATCAGGCCAGAATGAGGGACAAATGATGGGGGAGGAGGGACAGAGGGACATTGCTCCAAATCAGGGACAGTCCCTCGAAATCAGGGACAGTTGGGAGCTATGATTATGTATTTGATGGCGTATTTAGCTATTTGCCTATTTTGCGTATTTAGCTATTTCATTTTCAAAGCAGTTTCAAAAGACTACAGAATTTCTGCTTAACAATACCCTTAAAGTGGTTCTAGGCAAGGTAGTTTTTATCTTAAACCATTTTTTCCATCTGCTCATTAGGTACTGTACAGTTTGCAGTGTGGTTATATTGCCATGGTGAACATTGTTAGTTTGCAACTGCTGAAAAAACAGATGGAAATAAGCAGTAATCCCCAACTGTGTACAGTACTTTGTTACTGACCTCCTCCCCCACGTTGAATAGTCTCTGTGGTATATAATGGCTGCTACAGCTGTGCGGGAGCCTGAGAGATGTGTGTTGGGTCAAGCTTAAGTTCTCACTCTGTTAGAATTCTTCAAACTCTGTCTTCTGACATTTATTTTCTCCAATTTTGGAATGCTTAGTAATACATTCACAGTATATAGAATCTTATTGTTGGTTTCACTTCCTTTTACTTTTTTACTGTGTGCACCTCCTTGACATTGAGAACAAGCATTTATTCTGTTTTCTCTTTTTTTGTCCCTTCTCCCATCACTTTGTCAAGCTGTATCTGAATGTTTTGCGTTTGGATTATTTTTTCTTTAGGACTGAGTAAGGAAAAAGATAGACCTGAGCTGGCTAATGAGATATCATCTGGATATTGAATAGATGTCTGACAGCTGATCAAGGTTAAAGTGGTTGTAGAGGTAAAGAAAAATATCTGGCAGGCCCTCTGTTCTATCAATATATCCTACACTGTGTAAATGTTTTTCTAAACAATGCTTATAAATACCTTGTCTCGTATTATTTATGGCCGGTCACGTGACCTCTGACTGCTCTCCTCCTCTGATCTAAGGGCTACAGTGGGAGGGGCCGAGATTCACTCTGACATCAGCCGGGGAGGTCATGTGACCGCTGTGCCAGCCATAAAAGATAAGGTATTAACAGGCATCGTTTTCTAAAAACATTTACACAGTGTAGGATAGATTGATAGAACAGAGGGCCTGGCAGATATTTTTCTTTATCTCTACAACCATTCATTCAGTTTTGAAAATGATTTTCAGTATCACCTACATTCCAAAACTTTCCATATTTAGTTCATAAAATGCAGAGCGTGTTGTAGAGCCTGTAATATCCTGGGGGGTGTTCTCTGCATAATACTGCTGAGATCAATCTTGTTTAGGAGAAATGCCATGTCACAGGTTTCCTCTTTCCCACTATTTATTTCCTATTAGTTAAATAAATTACTGTAAATATGAATGGAGCTTCACTCTTTTTTTCAAGTCCTGAAGCAAGCTTAGTAGAAAGCACAACCGTAAAGTACACCATGGTTAGGGACAGCTTGAGATATCCTTTTTTTTGCAGGTGGTAAAATTTACTACAACCAAATTTAACTTCAACATGTGGTATATATTAATATACAGTGGGTATAGAAAAGAATCACCCCCTTTAAATTAATCACATTTTGTTGCTTTGCAGCCTGAGATGAAGACAGACACAATTTTTGTTTTATCCAGCTGTATTTGCTCAGTGCACCTTATAACATCCAAGTGAAAGATATAACATCAACATGTCAGAAAAAAAAAATCAAAAACAGAATCACTGAGTTTTAAAAAGGATCACCCCCTTGTGTCAGTATTTTGTTCGACCACCTTTTGCTTTAATTACAGCCTTTAGTCTGTTGGGATATGTCTCTACTAACTTTGCACATCTAGACTGTGCAATATCTGCCCACTCTTCTTTGCAGAATTGCTCAAGTTCAGTTAAATTTGATGGTGACCATTTGTGGACTGCAGTCTTCTCACAGATTTTCAATGGGGTTTAAGTCTGGGCTCTGACTAGGACATGCAAGGACATTATCCTTTTTCTCCAACCACTCTGTGGTCATTTTTGCTTTGTAATTTGGGTCATTGTCATGTTGGAAGGTAAACCTTCTTCCCATTGACAACTTTCTGGCAGAGGGCAGCAGATTTTCCTCAAGAATTTAACGATATTTTGCCCCATCCATTTTTCCTTCTATTCTGACAAGTGCTCCAGCCCCTGCTGCAGAGGAACACCCCCATAACAGGATATTACCACCTCCATGCTTTACTGTAGGAACAGTGTTATTTGGACGGTGAGCTGTATTGGATTTCCTATATATATATAAAGCTCAATAGATATTTTACACGCGTATCGCCCTATGATTGGGCTTTCTCATTAGATCTATTGAGAAAGCCCAATCATAGGGCGATACGCGTGTAAATGGGAGGAACCAAGCCCGTGACGTCACGCAACCATAGTGGTGAGCGAGCGGGCGTTTTTTACAATTGTGTTATGTGAAATTCCTTTTTTATTCTTTTAAGTGCAATTTTTATTGGGGATTTGAAATAAATTAGTGAAATGGAGAGCACTATGTTTCCTGTATTTATATTTGCATGATTCCGAATCACATCTTGAGAGGAAATATCTTATCTGAGGAGCTTCCTATGTGAGAAACCTATACTAAGTAACAGGCTGGAGCAGAAGGAGTGATACCGGATTGAAGAGAAAGTAAAGAGATTTCATTCTGAGCGTTTATGGCTCATTGTTGAGGTGAGCAGATATAACGGCTGGTGGAGGTGTGTAAAGTTTAACCTGTTGCCGCCCGCCCACCGTCATATGATGGCTGAGCGGTGCGGCCCTTGTTCTGGACCGCCGTCATATGACGGCGGCCTATTCATATGCCACCTGCACTGTCGGTGGCGGCGTGTCCCCGAGACACAGCCATTGGGCATGGCTGTTCACCATGTGATCGGCCGGGATTACATCACGGCTGATCACAAATGGATATTCCCCACTTTAGACCGTGCATGCGCGCGATCGGGAGCGTGCAACGCGGTCATGTCGGTGGCCACATGTTCCCAGGAACACTGCTCGTCACCGACAAGGGTAGACAGCCAATGGCTGGCGGCTGTTTACCACGTGATCGGCTGTGATCCATTCACAGCCGATCACCAAATGTAAACATAGACCGGTTACTAGCTGTTACCGGCTCTTCTCTCCTCACACACCGTTTCCAGCGTGAGGAGAGAAGAGCCAGGAGCAGTGAGTTACCGGTCTATGTTCTATGTGTGTATTGTAATGTACTACACCAACACCACAAAAAAGAGAACCTGTCACATCGTCCCCCCCCATTACAGCTGTCACCCAACAGTCACCACATCAGTCACCACATCAGTGCTTATAAAAGTGCACCTGTCACTCATCAGTGCCCACAAAGTGCACCTGTCATCGTCAGAGACTGCCGTCAGCGGTGCACCTGTCACCCATCAGTGACCATTGCCAGTGACCGTCATCAGTGACTGCCATCAGTGACCGTCATCAGTGACCCATCCGTGACCCTCATCTGTCACCTATCAGTCCCATAAAGTGCACCAGTCACCATCAGAGACTGCCATCAGTGACTGTCACCTGTCACCCGTCACCCATCAGTGACCATCACCCGTTACCTGTCACCCACCAGTGACCGTCGCACATCATCTGTCACCCACCAGTGACCGTCACACGTCACCTGTCACCCATCAGTGACCGTCCCTTGTCACCCATCACCTGTCGCCCATCAGTGACCATCACCTGTCACCCATCAGTGACCGTCACCTGTCACCCATCACCTGTCGCCCATCAGTGACCATCACCTGTCACCCGTCGCACAGCCCATCAGAAAAAATGTCCAAAAGATTCTATACAAGTGAGGAGGCGTTCCAGATCTTTTCCATGACTGATGAGAGCAGCGGGGAGTTCTCATCAGATTCAAATGCCAATTCCAATTGTGAATCAAATTCAGCATTTGAACCAATCGATAGTAGTGGACTGGCAAATGAATCAGAAGAAGAATGGATCCCTCCTAAAAGAGCATGGTGCTCTGGAAACCAGGCAGCCACCAGCAATATACCCCCAGGATCAAATTACTAGGCCCAGTACCAGTGCTGCAGCCAGCGATAGATGCCAAAACCAAAGGCCCACTACCAGCGCTGCCGCCACCAAAAGGCCTCAAGAAATGCCCGGGCCCAATACCAGCATTGCCGCAGCATCACGCCTAAATGACAGCACAGGAACTTCAAATCCCCCAACTACCAGCACTGGAGTACCGCGTTCCCCAAGGGCCAGGGCCGCTACACATCTTCCAGCTGGTCTTGCCAATCCAACATGGCTGCCTTCTGACTCAGGATCAGCAAGAATTCCCCCTTTTCACCGCACAGCCAGGTGTGCAGGCCAATACCCAAAATTTTTCTGAAATTGATTGTTTTTATTTATTTTGCCCGACACTTTGCTGCAACTCATCGTGGACTAGACCAATTTATATGGCCAGCAGCATATTGCCAAAAAACCCCAATCATCATACACCCGTCCATTTGAGTGGAAGGATTTGACTCTGGAGGACTTCAAATTGTTTATGGGCCTCACCATAAACATGGGGCTTACAAAAAAAAATGAAGGACATGCCTGTTGGTCCACCAACCCCATCCACCACATGCCCATTTATTCTTCCGTAATGTCCAGGAGATGATAATGCGCTTTCTTCATTTCAGTGACAACACCCAGTGCCCTCCCCGCAATCATCCAAATGACGATAAATTATATAAAATTTGCCCACTCATTAATTTCTTTTCCCAACGATTTGCAGAACTCTATGTCCCCGATAAGCATATATGTGTAGATGAGACCCTGGTAGCCTATTTAGGCCGGCTAGGAATAAAACAATACATTCCTAGCAAAAGGGTCAAATACGGAGTGACATTTTATAAGCTTTGCGAGAGAGTCACGGGATATCTGTATGCGTTCCACATACAATTAGGAAGAGATTCCCAGCTCCAGCCCCCTGAGTGCCTGGCCTACATGGGCACAACTGGTAAAATTGTATGGGACCTGGCATACCCACTGCTGAAGAAAGGTTACCACATATACCTGGATAACTTCTACACCCGCCTGCCCCTTTTTAAACACCTCGCAGAAACCCTGGCCTGTGGAACCTCCAAAAAGAATAGGAAGGGCTTCCCACAAGCCATAGTGAATAAGAAATTGCGAAGGGGAGAAAGAGCAACTTTGAGATGCAACAAAGTGCTGGCCTTGAGGTGGAAGAATACCAGGAATGTGTACATGATGTCCACCATCCATGATGACACTACTGTTGAAGTTCAGAGAAGATGAGGTCCCATTGTAAAACCAACATGTGTACAAGATTACAATCTGTACATGGGGGGGGGGGGGGGGGTGGATTTCAACGACCAAATGCTTCAGCCCTATTTATTAATAAGGAGGTCCCGTTTCTGGTAAAAGAAAGTAGCGCTCTATTTAATTTATTTGGCCATTTATAATGCTTACACAATTCACACCAAATCCACAGAAATACCTGCCCACTTCCTAAAATTACCTACCATAAAAGACCCCCCACAGAAAACCTTCGCTCTGATGCTGTTAGCCCACTTCCCGGACCACATTCCACCATCTGAAGCAGGCCGAAGACGGCAAAAAAGATGTCGAGTATGCAGCAAAAAAGGATTTTGAAGCGATACCAGCTACAATTGTCCCCAGTGTCCCTCCGAACCCGGTCTTTGCATTGGTGAATGCTTCAGACTATATCACACATCCCTAAAATATTAGCCCATATTCTTAACCATTTCCCCATTTTCATCATCTGTGCTGACCATTTCCCATGCTTCCTCAAATAACCATGCCACTGCCTTCCACGTGAACTGATCCTGGCCTGTTTTTTTAACTACGCTTCTGTCTACTGCTTGGACTGCTTCCATGTGAACTGACCCTGGCTTGTTTTATCAACTACGCTTCTGCCCACCACTTGGACTGCTTGCACGTGAACTGACCCTGGCTTGTTTTATCAACTACGCTTCTGCCCACCACTTGGACCGCTTGCACGTGAACTGACCCTGGCCTGTTTTATGGATTATGCTTTTGCTTCCTGCTTGGACTGATCTGTTGCCCTGCTACTGTAGTGCACATGGGTCTCACATGTGAGGGGCTCCAGAAATGTTTTTCAGGATGGAGAAAACAATTTTTTTTTGTTGTCTCCATTTTTCGTAATTTCTGGATTGGGGTCTGGAGTCCGGAGACTTCATAGAGATTTGGGTGGGTCGAAGCCCCTACCCCTGTGCTCCTGTGCACAGGTCTTACCTGATTGCGGCCCTCAGCCTGCTGTGACTTACTGCCACCAAACCCCTGCCTGCAGCATAAACTGACCACACCTCTGCCTGCAACCTGGACTATGGAAATAATTAGCTGTAGCAAGAGGCAGTATGTTTATGAAGGGCTGGGGAGCAGGGCCGTCTTTAAGGCAGGGCAAAAGGGGCAGCTGCCCTGGGCCCTGTCATTGTTGTGGGGCCCAAAGCAGCTGCTTCATACTTGCCAACTATCCCAGTTTAAATTTCCTTGTCCCTTGAAGCTTTAGTCCTGTGCTGTGTCCCGAAATCTCAGTGTGAAGCGCTGGTACTAATGCTGCCCAGCTCTGCCCTATTGTTGTGTACAGATGACTCAGCTGCAGACCCTGTGTTTACATGTAAATAACTGGCATTCATATGTAAATGACGGAATTACTAAATAAATAGCTGCGGCCGGCGGCATTGATATGTAAATAAAGGCGACATTCATATGTATATCATGCTCCCATGCAGTGAGGAGAGGATGTGCTGTAACCTCTAGCAACCAATCAGTGAACAGTATTACTGTACAGTAATCTCTAGCAACCAATTAACAAGCAGAAATCATTTGCTGTAACCTGTAGCAACTAATCAGTGAGCCGTAATGTGTGCTGTAACCTCTAGCAACCAGTCAGTAAGCAGTAATGATATGCTGTAACCGCTGGCAACCAATCGCAATTGCTGCCTGATCTGATACAGAAACTGATTTTAAGTCTAGCTGCTATTTATTGTATGTCTCAGAGCAGGTGGAGAGTGAAATTGCATGGGGGGGAGGGCCCAAGAACATTTTTGTCCAGGGTCCAATCAATATTAAAGACAGCCCTGCTGGGGAGCAGTACAATAATGAGTGCAGGCAGGTAACGGTGTACCAGGACAAATATTATGGCTGTGCTGGCTGTGCTGGCTGTCTCTGCATGGACAATTTCTATGGACAAATGCTTTGGCTGTGCTGACGATATCCTTGTGCTGACTATAGACAATATTCCTGCCTGCTGCCTGGATAATTACTATTGTTGCTAAGTACATCCCTGCCTGCTGCCTGCTGCCTGGACCAATTCTCTCCTCTGGGGACACTACTAAAACCACAGGTAATACTTTTTTTTACCCTTTCCTCAATAGAATTTATTTTGGAGTGTAATTTTTGGTATGTAAATGCTATGTGTTAGAAATATAAGGGCCTTCAAAAATAATAGGTTGTCAGGAAATTAGATGTGTAATTTATGCTTGTAGAATGCCTGAAGGTGCTTCTTCAATGGTGGGCCTCTGTACATGGTCAGGCTGTGTAAAAGTCTCACATATGTGGTATCGTCATACTCAGGAGGAGTAGCAGAATGTATTTTTGGGTGTCATTTTTGCTATGTACATGCTATGTGTTGGAAATATCTTAAAAATGGACAACTTTATGGAAAAAAATGCGTTTTAATTTGTTTTCCACATTTTCCAAAAACTTCTGGAAAAAAATGAACCGTTCAAAAGACTCATTATGCCTCATAGATTATACGTTGAGGCATCTGCTTTCCAAAATGGGGTCATTATGTGGGCGTTTTCATTGTCCTGGTGCTCCAGGGCCTTCGAAAGTGTAATAGGTGGTTGGGAAATGAGATGTGTAATTTATGCTTGTAGAATGCCTGAAGGTGCTACTTCACTGGTGGGCCTCTGTATGTGACCAGGCTGTGTATAAGTCTCACACATGTGGTATCGCCATACTCAGGAGTAGCAGAATGTATTTTGGGGTGTCATTTTTGCTATGTACATGCTATGTGTTGGAAATATCTTAAAAATGTACTACTTTGTGGGGAAAAAAATGCGTTTTCATTTTTTTCTACATTTTCCAAAAACCTCTGGAAAAAAATGAACAGTTCAAAAGACTCATTATGCCTCATAGATTACACATTGGGATGTCTGCTTTCCAAAATGGGGTCATTTTGTGGGTATTTGTACTTTTCTGGCTTGTTAGTATCTCGAGAAATGAGATCTTCAGTACAGCAGGTGTGATCAGGTGTGATCAATTTTCAATGATTGGGACCATAGCTTGTAGACTTTATAACTTTCACAAAGACCAAATAATATACACTAATTAGGGTTATTTTTACCAAAGATATGTAGCCGTATAAATTTTGGACAAAATTTATGAAGAAATAGTACTAATTTGCAAAACAGAAACAAAGAAACACAAACAAAACAGAAACAAAGAAAAAGGCATTTTTTCACCACAAAAAAAAAACAAAAAAAACACACTAGTGATTAAATACCACCGAAAGAAAACTCTATTTGTGTGGAAAAAAAAGGACGCAAATTTCATTTGGGTAAAGTGTTGCATGACTGAGTAATTGTCATTTGAAGTGTGAGAGCGCTGAAAGCTGAAAATTGGTCTGGGCAGGAAAGTGCCCTGTAGGCAAGTGGTTAATATTATCTACAGAGCACAGTAAAAGCACAGTGGTGGATTATTTATTTATTAGAATTCACAGCAATCAAGAAATCACAGAAGCCGGTCAGCATTTATATGAACTTTATATTTATGAATTGATGTTTGCACTGTGTTAATAATTAATTCACAACTTTATTGTATTTATTAGTTTTATGAGATTTTGCAGCGCTGCACTATTTATACACAATTGTTTTTGATTTCCGCCAGACACATAATTCCGCCAGACACATAATTCAATTTCAGTCTCATTTGACCGTAACACCTTTATCCATGTGGCCTCAGAATCTTCAAGGTGCGTTTTGGCAAAGCTCAGTGGTGACTGTAGGTGGCCTTTCTTGAGGAATGACTTTTTTCTTACAACCCTCCCATAGAAGCTACATTTGTGATATTGTTGTCACATGCACACAATGACCACTCTTTGTCATAAATTTCTACAAAGGTTTCAGAGCTGTTGTAGGCTTCTTGGTAGCCTCTCTTACCAATTTACTCCAGGCTCTTCCATCCAGTTTGCAGCGACGTCCTGATTTAGGGACGGTCTGTGTTGTACCTAACAGATTTCACTGTGCTTCTAGCCATTAATAAAGCCTTTGGCATTTTTTTGTATCCATCTCCTGACTTGTGCCTATCTTCAACTTTATCCTGGTGACAGTGCCTTGCCACCCAAAGTTGATTGTTTGCTTCAGTTGCACTATTAGGGACTGAAATGCTCCAGGAAAGCTCTTCAGTTAAGCTAATTAAAATGACTACAGCTGATCACTGTTAAAAGTCAATTGGCTATGTGTGCCAATGAGAAGGTGATTAGCTACACCTGATTGAGTTTACAACTCGTTTTTAGGAGGGGTGATCCTTTTTTCCAACACAATGATTCTGTTTTTTAATTTTTTTTTGAGATGTTGGTGTTATTATATCTTTCACTTGGATGTTACAAGTTGCAGTAAATACAGATGGATAAAAGAAAAACTGTGCCTGCCTTCATTTCAGGCTGCAAAGCAGCAAAATGGGATTATATTAAAGGGAGTGATTCTTTTCTTCACCCACTGTATATTGGACTAGTAATGGGAGGGGAGTTGTTTTTTTTACTGCAATGAGTGTAAAAACCACAATCTATCCCAGGCAGATTTTGCTCTCCAAGAAAGGGGGGAGGTATAACTACTTTAACAAGTAGGGAATGACTAACTCAAGAATGTATTATAATAACTGTTATGGGAACAAAATGAAGTACAGTCTGTGATTTCTCACCATAGCAAATACAGAGATAAATACCAACCTACACAATTCTCCTGTGGCTTTATAAATAGCAGACAAGAAAAAAAGCTGAAATTAGCTGCAAACACCTCACAGCAGATAACATAAATGTATGATATAAGTCCTTGAAGAAATACACTATATTACCAAAAGTATTGGGAAACCTGCCTTTACACACACATGAACTTTAACGGCATCCCAGTCTTAGTCCATAGGGTTCAATATGGAGTTGGCCCACCCTTTGCAGCTATAAGAGCTTCAACACTTCTGGGAAGGCTGTCCAAAAGGTTTAGGAGTGTGTCTATGGCAATGTTTGACCATTCTTCCAGAAGCGCATTTGAGAGGTCAGGCACTGGTGTGGACGAGAAGGCCTGGCTCGCAGTCTCCACTCTAATTCATACCAAAGGTGTTCTATCAAGTTGAGGTCAGGATTCTGTGCTGGCCAGTCAAGTTCCTCCACTCCAAACTCACTCATCCCTGTCTTTATGGACCTTGCTGTTTGCCCTGGTCCAAATCATTTGGTGGATGGGGGGATTATGGTGTGGGGTCATTTTTCAGGGACTGGGCTTGGCCATTTAGGTCCAGTGAAGGGAATTTTTAAAGCGTCAGCAGACCAAGACATTTTGGACAATTTCCTGTTCCAACATGACTGCGCACCAGTGCACAAAGCAAGGTCCATAAAGACATGAATGAGCTAGTTTGGGGTCGAGGAACTTGACTGGCATGCACAGAGTCCCAACCTCAATCCGATGTAACACCTTTGGGATGAATTAGAGCGGAGATTGCTAGCCAGGCCTTCTTGTCCAACATTAGTGCCTGACCTCACAAATGTGCTTCTGGAAAAATGGTGAAACATTCCCATAGACACACTCCTAAACCTTGTGGACAGCCATTCCAGAAGAGTTGAAGCTGTTATAGCTGCAAAGGGTGAGCTAACTCAGTACTGAACCCTACGGACTTAGGCCTCGTACACATGATCAGATTTTCCGCAGACAAAACCTCAGACTTTTGTCCGAAGAGCGTTGGCCCCAAATTGTCTCGCATACAAATGGCACACAACTGTCGGCCAACAAACATGAATGTAATGACGTACTACGTGTTTTTTCAGCTCTTTAGCGCCACCCTTTGGGCTCCTTCTGCTAATTTCGTGTTAGTAGAAGTTTGGTGAGTGTTGATTCATGCTTTTCATTTCATGCTTTTCATTTTGTGCTTTTCAGTTCACGCTTTTGAGTTCGCGCTTTTTATCAAATGGCCAATTTATTATTGGCCTTGGAGTTATTGCTTTGACGCAAGTCCAGTCCAGGAACAGGAGGAGGAGGATTTCTTGGACCAAAAATTGGTTGCTTTATTAATCGTGACCAATTATGTCATATGCCTTTGCTGCGGGAGCTCCAGCAGAATAATCCAGATGATTTTCGGAATTATCTCCGGATGACGGACACCTGCTTTCACCAACTTTTGGCATTGTTGACCCAATATATTAAGAAGCAGGACACATGCATGAGGCTTTTATTTTATTTTTTTGGTTGAATAATGATTTGATTTGGTATATTTTCTATGTTTTTAGATGCATAGAATGCACTTTTTGGTTAAGTTTATTTGGCAGATAGCATGTCTAATTTTATTTGTTTTCTTTTTTTAATGCACAATAAAAAAAATTGTGTAGAATAATACTTGGCTATGTGTTTTACTTCAAATGACAGTTTGGGAGTAGGCAGTTACATTTTAAAAAATACAATGAAAAAATAACAAGGGGCACCAACATAGTTGTATCTTTGTTCTTAAAAACTACAGGATAATGGTGTTGTGGTAACTTGCACCAAAAAAATAACAAGCATAATAATATTATTCTTGATATCACTAGAAAAAAAACCCTTTGAAAATTTGTTTCACCAGCAAAACAGCTTCATTATTATCCCATTAAATAAAGAAGAAGAGAATGTGCGCTGCATTTCGATGTTTCATAATTTGCCACGTCATGTTAATTCTCCATTACAGACGCTAGTTTACAAGACCGACCGCTTCCAGCTCGTCCTTGCTTCCGAGCATGCGTGTTTGTACTTTGGACTTTTGTCAATAAAAAACAAAACAAAATACTCTCCAGCTAAATTGTGTAAGTTGCCAACATCCCAGGGTTGAATACATAGAAAAAGTTACCCCCAAGAAGGATTAGTGGGACTTTACTGGCAAGTACGTAATAAAAATATAATTTTTATTAAGTAGAAAACAGTATTTATACAGAGCGAAAATATTGTCACAAATACATAACAGAAAAAAAATCACAAATAACGAATAAAAAGCTAAGAATGCTGTACTGATATGCTAGAGATGAAACTGCGTTGAGTAGGCTTACGCGTTTCGGGACTGAATAGACCGTCCCTTCATCAGAGGCAAATCGTGGGACAAAATCCTATTTACCTGTCTATCCACAGGTGTATATTAATGGATCCAAGGGAGTAAGGGAGAAGAAAGATCATACAGATGTGGGATCTAATGATGATAAATGAATAGGTAGCTCTTCACAACTGACAGAAGGCTCCGCCCACTGTCCCTCCCGGCGGACCCTCTTGTCAGTGTTGTTTGTTCTGTCCCTCTGTGGGATGTGTGCGTAGGGACGCCGCAGTGAGCATGGCGCCGCTGCGCAGTCACTCCCACTTCGAGGTCCGTTCACTTCTCCCCTACTCACTGTATTGAATGACATGATGACGCCGTATGTTCAATGCTGCTTCTTGGAGGTAACTTTTTCTATGTATTGGACTTTTGTCCGACGGACTTGTGTACACACGCTTGGAAAATCCGACAACAGACATTTGTCCACAGAAAATTTTAAAGCCTGCTATCCAACATTTGTCTATGGAAAATCCGACAACAAATGTCCAATGGAGCATACAGATGGTCGGATTTTCCACCAACAGCCTGTCATCACACAATTCCCGTCTGAAAATCTGATCGCGTGTACGCGGCTTAAGACTGGGATGCCATTAAAGTTCCTGTGCGTGTAAAGGCGGAAGTCCCAATATTTTTCGTAATATATTGTATATGTTAATGTATTTAATGACAGCTGGCAAAATAACGTTCACATTGGCCTGTCTAGATCCTCCTGCAGTGGCCTGTATTTCCCCCTAATAATAACTATAAGGAAGGCAAATGTTACTCAGACTCTTGTGTCTTCATTGGAGAATGGGAAATTTAGATGCATTGAAAATTGGCAAACTTGCCGTGATTTAGCAAACATGTGGGCAGCAATAACACTTTATAGCTTTAGCAACATGACTCAACATGGAACTCTGCAAGGAATGAGCTGAGAATTGATCATTGATCATACCCCTAGGCCTCTTGCAAACTGCTGCCCTAAAAATTCTGCATTTTAGGCATGAAGGTATTTTTTCTTTATTAATGTAAACGCAGACCGTTGTTTTCAATGTTGCTGGTCAGTATTGTATGCACTTATGCGTGTGCAATTAACCCCTCAATAAAATATTGCATTCTGGAAAGCAGAATTTTTTCTACGTGCATATGCAGGTATGTAAAGATACGCACAAAATAAACCCCTGGTGTTTTCATCTGGAATGCTGGTGCTCAAACATCAGTACCATGTGCAAGCCTTTGCGCAAGTATATACCAGCTTTGCACACTGCTCAATGTTGATTTTGAACCATTTACAGATATTACTGATAGTGATTTTTCACGTTATATGGTTTTCATCAGTGCTCCATATGGGTGAATGTTTTTCAGGGGGATGCACCAGTTATTACCAGGTCCCTATGACAGCTTTAAGAAGAGACATTTATTTGTTAAATTGTATGTAGACCCTAACAACAAACTCCTCTTATTTTCCACTGATGGCATGATAAATATATCATTACAAACATTTGTTATATCTGTATAAGGGCAAAAAAATTCTGTTGATCTAGTCAGAATTTCAGAGAAGTCCTGTGTCCTCTGCACATATTATGTGTTATCTCATAAGGCTATATAGCCCTTCTAGATCTTATCATGGACTACAGAATTCCTTATGTTGAAAAAATGTAAAAACGGAAGTGTTTAAATAGTTTAGCAAAAGACAATGGGAGGGCTTGTGGGGTAAGTGCAGCGTGAGGCAGAAAGCACACGGAGTCAAAGTGCAGTAACAAGAGTATGTTGTAACAAACATTCAGCAGCATACAACAGGCCCGTTGGGATGGCAACTGACCAGGACCACTTACAGAGTGCAATAGTGAAGGAACAGAAGACCGGAGAACCAGTGATACTGATAGCATCTGCCACAAGAAGCGGAATGCGGCCTGGCTGGTCCGTAACAAAAGCCTCTTTCCAGAAAGGTTGGCGTAGTCTCTGCGCTTTATCTACTCCTCCGGAACCTTTCACTTGCAGACAGGAGACCTGTCTCCTTATTCACAAGATCTCAAGAGATTTCACAAGATCTTTGGGAAAAATCTATTTTTTTTTTTTCAACAGATGAGCGGCTGAGATCTGACACAGATGTCATCGGTGGGCTTGCACAAAGAAAAAGAAAGAAGAAGGAGTTGGCCAACATTGATGTTCCTTTTTAAAATGGTGGCATACAGTGGAGACTGGTGCTCCAGCGGGGGGGGACAAACAAACCGCTACCCCCCGGTGGGTGGTACTTACGCGGTTGGGCTCCGGTGTTTGCGGTGATGCAGAGTGAGATCCCTCCCTCCGATGAGGCCGGCCTCCTCCGGATCTCCCCCGGTACCAGCCAATACAGTCGCTTCTTCTCTTGGCCAATCGGGTCTCAGGAACCGCATCCTGATTGGCCGGGAGGAAAAGCAGGAATACAATAGCAAATAATAATTTCCTATTGTCACACAACTAGGTGGGCTCAGGGCACAGTGCTCTGTACCCCGAGCCCACCCTTTTTTGAAGCCAATTAGAGCCTCAGGCTCTAAAGGTGGCATAAGAAGAGGAGCACAGGCAGGACAGACCAATAGCAATGTGCAAGACCAGTAAAGAAAAACTTGTTGCTATAGCTAAGTAAATTTATTTTACTAAATTAATTTCATTAGTGTTGGCAGTGTATGAGGGAGTCTACTTTAAGACCGACTGCATTTCAGACAGATGAACAGGTATTTTTCCTGTACTCTCAGGGTCTCTAAAGAAATAAAGCAAGAGAAATTAGCATTTATTGCAGAGAAATACTTCATATGTTTTTTTTTTTTTCTGCCTTGACACACACTTTATCAGTGTATACATACGTATACAGTTTTAACACCCCATATACCTATACAGTACACACAAAAGGGATGCCTAACTTGTGATGAGCCATGTTAGAATTTGGTTTGTATATCTGGGCCCTCATAACACCTTTTCCCATTACTCCTTGGGTACCTGGACATGCCCAGGGAAGATATGTTTTTCTGCATCCCTCCATTAGCAGCTCATAGAGGGTATACTTGATGAGGCAGAGGTAGCTGAGAAAGTGATCTGCAGCCAGGTGCAAGGACCTCTGTTGTCAGAGCCAGAGCCAGCATGTGGGCCACCGTGCAGGAGCCTAATAGCATGAAGCTTTTCCAAAAGATACAGCTACTGTTCGGAGCTTCTCTTTAATTACTGCTATTCTAGTAGTACTCTAGTTCCAATGGAATGGTGTTTCATCCTTGGGCCTTGGATCCCTCTATCTGTTCATCTGTGGTGGCCACACAAAATATTGACACTTTGGGCCCCATTTGGACATTTTCACTTAGGGGTGTACTCACTTTTGTTGCCAGCGGATTAGACATTAATGACTGTATGTTGAGTTACTTTGAGGGGACAGCAAATTTACACTGTTATACAAGCTGTACACTCACTAATTTATATTGTAGCAATGTGTCATTTCTTCAGTGTTGTCACATGAAAAGATATAATAAAATATTTACAAAAATGTGAGGGGTGTACTCACTTTTGTGAAATACTGTATTTAAAAAAATAAATATATATATATATGTGTGTGTGTGTGTGTGTGTACAGTATGTGCGTGTTTTAGTTATAACTTAATTGGACATCCATGTATTTTTGTTATGTCAGGGTGATTGGCTCAGGTAATCCACATTCCATTTGCATTTCTGTATTAACTACCTAACTTATTATCATAGCTTTGATTCTTTGGTTTGTTGTGTACTAATTCTGTTTAACTATTTCAATGATATGGAGAGCAGACTGCAGCACGTAGTAACACCATAGCTCCCAACTGTCGCTGATTTTGAGGGACTGTTCCTGATTTGGAATAAAGTCCCTCTGTCCCTCTTTCCTCCTCATTTGTCCCTCATTTTGGTCTGATCTATATAGTTGTATATAAAATGCACTATTTATCTTTCAAAAAAGTGTTTCCCACTGCTACACCTTTCATCCAGTTTCTAAATTTCTGCATTTGTAAATTTCCAAAGCAAGTATAAAAATATAGTAGTGGTAAAAAAAAAAAAAAAGCACTTGTGGGTTTAACTAATATTTTTTTTTGTATAATCCTCCTTAAGGGTGTAGCAGGGGGTGTGTCCTATGCCTGCATACTTTTGCTTATAGGTGTCCCTCGTTCCCATCTGAAAAAGTTGGGAGGTATGAGTAACATCATAAAGCTATATGCAATGACAGCCTTATATTTTAACATAATTGGGCCTGTCTCATTATCTCCATTTTGAGGTTCCAACTAACTGGGCTCTTTTCAATATAACTATGCAATGTCTTCTACACCTACAACTACAGTTGCCACACAGTCTTTCAAAACAAGTCAAGTTTCCTAATTTGTGGTTGCTTTTACGAAGCTGTGCTAAGTTCCTTAATTACTTCTTGGAACGCACATACACATAAAGTAGGTTTGCAATTTCTTCCAAAACCACTTCATGTAGCTTATGACATTTCTGAAAGCTTAGACGTGGTGAAAGAAAAATAAATAATCTCAAAACCGGATAATGTTTGACTTTTTCACTGTTTATAAAGTAAAAAAATGATTAGCAAAGTATAGGACGAGGCAGACATGACCGAGTCCGGTGTGCTCTCTTGTTCAGTTGTCGCTATAAATACGAATATGTTGCTTTGTGCAGTCTGTGTTGTTTCAATAAAAGCAAAGTGAACAAGATGTAATGCGACCCGGTCACAAGAATAATCATTCAAAACAAAGTCCAAAGAAGAGTTCATACTTTTCCGCCCTCCACCCTTGTCGCTGACACAGCTGCTTAAAGAATCTTATGGTTTCAACATCCTTGAAGTGTTGGATTCCGGGTCCCCCTCTGCTCACTGCTGGTCCTAGGGTACCTAAGGAATTTAACACTCAAGTCAGATAATTTTTTCATATTCCCCCCTTCTATACAACAAAATTATTTTCAATATTAATCATGACAAATAAAACAAAGCAAATATACAGTAATAAATAAAGAACAAAAATTGTAGTCCCCCTGGTAGGTCAGTGTAGTGCTCTCCTTACATTGATGGTCAATGGAGAACTTCACTGAACATAAGTGGCCAGTGAAGAACAGCCTCATTACATAAATGGTCATTGGAAAAAGAGACCCCTTACGCTGATACTCAGTGGGAGAAAGTATACCCTTACATTTGTGGTAACTGGAAAAGGAACCCTTTCATTGATGGCTAGCGGAGAAAGGCTTCCTTATATTAATGGTCATTCAAAGAGGATTACGCTTGCATTTGTGGTCAATGGTAGAAAAAATGCCCCTTTGACTGGTGGTCAGTGGGAGGAAGAATGCCCCTTGAATTAATGGTCAGTGAGAGAAACACAACCTTATATTGGTGGTCGGTGAGAAAAGAATTCATTCTACATTGGTGATCAACAATGTCCCTTACATTGAGGTTTAGAAGGAAGAATGCCCTTTACACTGTTGGGATTCTGAGAGATTCACATTCCAATCTGGGCAAATTCTGGTATTTTGCTCCTACATGTAAAAATCATCATTTTTTTCTAAAAAATTACTCAGGACTCCCAAACATTATAAATGTTTTCTTAGCAGAGACCCTAGGAAATTAAATAGCAGTCGTTGCAACTTTCTATGTCATACAGAATTTGTGCAGTGATTTTTCAAACATGTTTTTTTTTATAAACTGTTTCATGAATTAAAAAAAACAAAACAGTAAAGTTAGCCCAATTTTTTTCTATAATGTGAAAGATGATGCTACGGCGAGGAAATAGATACCTAACATGTGACGCTTTAAAATTGTGCACACTTGTGGAATGGCACCAAACTTTGGTACTTAAAAATCTCTGTAGGTGACGCTTTAAAAATTTTTACAGGTTACCTGTTTAGAGTTACAGAGGAGGTCTTGGGCTAGAATTGTTGCTCTTGCTCTAACACAAGCAGCGATACCTCACATGTGTGATTTGATTCTTTTTTTTTACACTTTTCTCTTAATTTATTTTAAATTTTTTATCACTTTTATTCCTATTACAAGGAATGTAAACATCCCTTGTAATAGAAAGAGTGCATGACAGGTCCTCTTTATGGAGAAATCTGGGTCTATAAGAACTGTCTCGGCCTTTCCAGCCTCGTCCCCGCATTGTTTACTTCCGCCAGCCCAGGTGTGACGTCATAACGTCTTGTCCAGGCCTCCAAGGGCATAGAGATAACTGGGGACCATCTGGTCACTAGAAATCTCAACTTCCGATTCATTCTCCAGCTCGCCGATCACACGGGCGTGGCTATTCCTTAGACGATGTCCTATTGTGACGAAACACGTAGGGTGGAGCCTGTGACGGTTTTCTCTTAGGAGATTGATGGGAAGCAAGCAGCAAGCAATAGGAAGCCTGTGGAGATGCCACGATCTCCATCTTTGATTTACATTGTTACCACGCTTATGAAGGATGAAATATCTTGTAAGTGCAATTCATTTGGTTAATTAAATGACCTTTTATTGAGTACTACACTATGGGAGCATTCTTTGTTTTTATCTTTCGAGTGCCACGATTATAGCCTCAACTACAGATATCGGTATAGGTTTTTGGGAGACCTGAATTCCCTGTGCCTGCTGTTCATTTTTAGTCGGTAAGGAGATTTAATACTCACTCGGATGTAAAGCATCTTGGATAAAGGATCTTTCTTCACTATATTTTCTCTTTGGAGTATCATTTTTTACCCTGTATATGGATTTTTACTGATTTCTTTTATTACACGGATTCTCCACTGGAATGGGAATTTGCTTTTGTTTTTCATCATTGATTTGCAAAACAATTTCACTTTATTCATTTTTTGTATATGTTTTAGATTTTTACATTTAATATGTGGTTTTATTATTGATTTTTTGTTATATCACTTTTATTTTCAACAAAATTTTGTGGTATCTGTTTTAGCTTTTTTAGGTAAAGGTTTTTTTCACCATTACCTCATTTATTTTTTCGTTTATAATTGATGTTGGTTTCATTATTATATCATATATATATATATATATATATATATATAATTATTATATTCATTTGGTATATCACTTATCACTTTTTAGTTTTCTTTGTGGTATTCGCCTTAGTTTTTCCAGTTGAGAGTTTTTTCACTATTTCTTTCCGATCATTGTTTTTTTATTATTTCACATTATTAGCGCTGCATCTTTATTTCCCGCTATGATGAACCTTGGGCGGGAAGTGGTTAATTAGGCAGTTAATGGGAAACATTGTACCAGTCCTTGACTTTCAAAATATTTCTAACCTCCTCTCTTTATAACCTAATTACTAAATTACGGCATAATAGCTTATGGAGGACCTTGGCATTACAGTACAGTATGTACACATTCTTTTTTACAGGGTTCCCAACACCCAAGCTGGAGAACTAGGGTATCTTGTTTCTAGGTCATTGTTGATCAATTACAATCAATTATCAATTACACAGGGCCCACTGATATGTCAAATGAGAAATATATTTGGAATTAAGCTGAAATGATTTATCACCATGCCTTATTCTCAAATATATGTGTACAGCAGCAATAGACATTTTTTAGTTTGAAGTATTAATTAATTCGCAAATTAACAACATTATTGGAGGCAGACACTACTGAATTGCTTTCTGTCCAATACCAATGAGAAAGCAATATCTCTGATGAAGTGGTTTGCAGTCGATTTGCTGAGGATAGCAACAAATACATAAATTATTCTAATGAATGTATTCAAGTAGGAAGCTTATGTCATTTGTGCAGACATACAGTATCTCACAAAAGTGAGTACACCCCTCACATTTTTGTAAATATTTTATTATATCTTTTCATGTGACAACACTGAAGAAATGACACTTTGCTACAATGTAAAGTAGTGAGTGTACAGCTTGTATAACAGTGTAAATTTGCTGTCCCTCAAAATAACTCAACACAGCCATTAATGTCTAAACCGCTGGCAACAAAAGTGAGTACACCCCTAAGTGAAAATGTCAAAATTTGGCCCATGAAGCCATTTTCCCTTCCTGGTGTCATGTGACTCGTTAGTGTTACAAGGTCTAAGGTGGGAATGGGGAGCCGGTGTGTTAAATTTGGCGTTATCGCTCTCACTTTCTCATACTGGTCACTGGAAGTTCAACATGGCACCTCACTGGCAAAGAACTCTCTGAGGATCTGAAAAAAAGAATTGTTGCTCTACATAAAGATGGCCTAGGCTATAAGAAGATTGCCAAGACTCTGAAACTGAGCTGCAGCATGGTGGCCAAGGCCATACAGCGGTTTAATTGGACAGGTTCCACTTAGAACAGGCCTCGCCATGGTCAACCAAAGAAGTTGAGTGCATGTGCTCAGCGTCATATCCAGAGGTTGTCTTTGGGAAATAGATGTACGAATGCTGCCAGCATTGCTGCAGAGGTTGAAGGAGTGGGGTGAGCCTGTCAGTGCTCAGACCATACTCCGCACACTGCATCAAATTGGTCTGCATGGCTGTCGTCTCAGAAGGAAGCCTCTTCTAAAGACGATGCACAAGAAAGCTCGCAAACAGCTTGCTGAAGACAAGCAGACTAAGGACATGGATTACTGGAACCATGGCCTGTGGTCTGATGAGACCAAGATAAACTTATTTGGTTCAGATGGTGTCAAGCATCTGTGGCAGCAACCAGGTGAGGAGCACAAAGACAAGTGTATCTTGCCTGCCATCAAGCATGGTGATGGGAGTGTCATGGTCTGGGGCTGAATGAGTGCTGCCGGCACTGGGGAGCTACAGTTCATTGAGGGAACCATGAATGCCAACATGTATTGTGACATACTGAAGCCACGCATGAGCCCCTCCCTTCGGAGACTGGGCCGCAGGGCAGTATTCCAACATGGTAACAACCATAAACACACCTCCAAGACGACCACTGCTTTGCTAAAGGAGCTGAGGGTAAAGGTGATGGACTGGCAAAGCATGTCTCCAGACCTAAACCCTATTGAGCATCTGTGGGGCATCCTCAAACAGGAGGTGGAGGAGCGCAAGGTCTCTAACATCCACCAGCTCGGGGATGTGATCATGGAGGAGTGGAAGAGGACTCCAGTGGCAACCTGTGAAGCTCTGGTGAACTCCATGCCCAAGAGGGTTAAGGCAGTGCTGGAAAATAATGGTGGCCACACAAAATATTGACACTTTGGGCCCTATTTATAGCGGCGTTTTAGCGTCGGATTTGCGGCGCATTACGGCCGCTAGCGGGGCGCTTTTACCCCTCCTCGGGCTTTCACACTGGAGACAATGCTGCAGCTGTTTGAGGGCAGATTGCAGGCACTATTTTTAACGCTATAGCGCCTCCAAAATGCCCTCGGTGTGAAAGGGGTCTTAGGGGTGTACTTACTTTTGTTGCCAGCGGTTTAGACATTAATGGCTGTGTGTTGAGTTATTTTGAGGGGACAGCAAATTTACACTGCTATACAAGCTGTACACTCACTACTTTACATTGTAGCAAAGTATCATTTCTGTAGTGTTATCACATGAAAAGGAATAATAAAATATTTTTAAAAATGTGAGGGGTGTACTCACTTTTGTGAGATACTGCATATGATTTTTGTAGTAGAAGTGGGTTTGAAATCTTTTAATAGATTGAGTAATTTCCCATTTCATTTACATATATTTCAGTTTGTATTACTCACTGGAGCTTACTTATAAGAAAGCTAAATCCAAGAAAAGCAGAGGCACTGCCCATAACAGGCATCCAAATGTAATGTATCTTTTTTTCCACTGGTGATTAGAAAGGGGGAGTTTACACTTGTGTAAATTGTGTAGGCCACAGTTCTGTTTTTTTAGCTCCTAAAGTCATTTTTTTTTAAATAAACTTTAAGGATGAGCTCCGGCGTGTTCGCACAGCGCACGTGCAGAGCCCGCCAGGAAGTCTGCACTGCGCTGCGCTAATCACAGGCAGTGAGACATTTCCTGATCTCTGCAGCCGCGCATCAGGACAATGTCTCACTGCTTGTGATTAGCGCAGCGCAGTGCCGACTTCCTGGCGGGCTCTGCACGTGGGCTGTGCGAACACGCCAAAGCTCATCCCTAATAAACATGTCCAACTAAGTTAGGACTCTTGCACACAATACGCCTGTTTGAGCATCTATTTTTTCAGCCGTTTATGTATTTGCGCGTATTTATGTGCATT
Organism: Lithobates clamitans; assembly: GCA_037952925.1. NCBI lineage: Eukaryota > Metazoa > Chordata > Amphibia > Anura > Ranidae > Lithobates > Lithobates clamitans. The sequence goes on from JBBGZY010000449.1 coordinate 5,288,102, forward strand.
TTCGTGCATATGCGTTTGTGCATAGGCTCATTACAAATAATGGGCTGTATTTTAGCTCAGTAAATAAATAAGCTGTACTGAGCTTTTTCAAGCTGCAGTGTGCAAGAGGCCTAATACCCAAAAAGAAAATTTAATTTAGCAATACTTTGTGACCTCTAGTGGATTCTTCATAAGAACCTTTACAGCCCTTTCACACTGGGGCGGTTTGCAGGCGCTATTGCGCTAATAATAGCGCCTGCAAACCGACCCGAAAGTGCCGCTCCTTGCATTCCAGTGTGAAAGCCCCGAGGGCTTTCACACTGGAGCGATGCGCTGGCAGGACGGTAAAAAAAGTCCTGCCAGCAGCATCTTCGGAGCGGTAAGGGAGCGGTGTGTATACCGCTTCTTTACCGCTCCTTCCCATTGAAATCAATGGGACGGCGCGGCGGTATTTAACCCTTTCTCGGCCGCTAGCGGGGGGTAAAACCGCCCCGCTAGCGGCCGCATACCGACGGTAAAACGCCGCTAATAATAGTTTTATAATAATAGTTTTACTGCCGACGCCGCCCCCACGCCCCAGAGGGAAAGGGCTCTTACAGACTACTGACAACAGTAGCAACTCAGCCTGTCACTATTCTTGAGAAGGCAATCTCTGTGACGTTTTTGAGCTGTCTCATATTTTGTACCATTATTTTAATGCTGTGTTGCCAGTGAGGGAAGTTTTACTTTTCCACATAAATGCTCTTTTCACTAGAAATATGTAGAGCACTCAGAAGCGTAGTTTAGCTTTTCATGTAAAACACACCCAGTTGAAGTAAACTTCACTACAGTGACTAAGTAATAATAAGTCACGTGGTTTTTGGTAATACTGCATAGGAACTACATTCCTATAGAGCAATCAGAGGACACACTGACACATTTCATACGTAAGCTGGCCATAGATGGATCGAAATGTAGCAGGTTCAGCAGGGACTGTCTATCTTTTAATCAATGTATGGCTATTCCCGCTTGACAGAAGTCGATCTGTTTAACTTATGTCGAATGGGAATGTAGGAAAACATATGTCAGTCAGTGGCTTCAGCCAAAAGGCACAGCGGGCAGGATTTCTCCAACGATCTTGCTTGTATGGATGGGGGAATCCACTCATTTTTTTTTCTTTTACAATATTTTTATTGAATAAAGACTAACTCACAAAACAGCGAACAGATGCCGGGGCCAGTGGCAGAAAGTAATTTGAAAATGACAACAAATATATGACAGATAAGTAGGCCTCTTATATAGTTTAGACAGTAACTACAAATAAAAAGCAAAGGTAACCAGGTGAGGATGTCCTGGTACCCTCACGGTCTGTAGGGACATACCAAACCATGGTACTCCCTATAATCAAAGCCTAGAAAGTGCACCAAACAAGTGCTATTTCAAGAATCATCATAAAACAAATATTATACAATACCTGAGATTGACCAATATTTGTATATACAGTAAAAATAAAGATAAAGTCCCAGGGTCCTCTCAAGGACTTAAAGATAAGAAATTTGTATATGAGAAAAGTTAATAAAAGAAAAAAAGGAAAGGGGGGGGGAACTATCCCATAAAGTTTCCTGATGTGCAGGAGGGCTTTCGCCCCCACCTAGAGGCCAAAAGCCATACCGCAAGATAAGGGGTGGAAAAAGTAACCCCAAACGTATTGCCAGGGAGCTATTAACAGACTCAGTGGTAAATGGCCAAAAATAAGAAGTAAAGAGAAAATAGAGAAAGAAGGAAAAAAAGAGGAACTAGGTGGAGAGTAAGAGTAGAAAGCCAAAGAAAAAGGAATTACGGCGAAGAAAGTAAGCCCCGCCCCTGGGGATTCAAGGCAAGCATCGGCAGGCCTGAAGGCAGAGGGCGGGCTCATCGCTGGAAACTGGTCCAACCAGGGTTTCCAAATCTTACGAAATTTGTCCTTAATGTCCGCGAGTATCGCCGTAAGCTTCTCGTTCGTCAACGTACCGTGCACCCATCGCTTCACCTCCTCAAAGGAGAGGAGAGGTGTTTTCCACGCCTTTGCGATAGCTTGTTTAGTTACCATAAAAATATATGTTGCCAAGGTGCGTTCTTATTTCGGTAGTTCCAAGATGGGTTTATGAAGTATAGCTTCCCACGGGTCCTTACAGATATTCGAATAAAAGCGCACATGCGAATCCACAGCCTTTTAACTTTGGGGCACGTCCACCACATGTGCTTCATGTCGCCCAGATCAGAACAGCCTCTAAAGCACAACGCTGGATACGTAGGAAGGTATTTTGCAATTCTCATTGGGGTGTAGTACCATCTAGACATGACTTTAAACAAATCCTCTAGCGCTATGACATTGCGAGAAGAATGAAAGAGGGCCTCCTACATCATGAACCAGTCCTAAGGGGATTAAAGGGCACCAAAATCTGCCTCCCATTGTGCGCAATAGGAGGGTGTTGAAGTGTTAGATGCTCCGAAGAGTGAAGAGTAAAGTAACAAAACTAAGCCCTGAGTGGTCGGATGGGTACGGCATCTGGTTTTGAATCCAGATGAAGGTCGGGAAAAATTGCGAATTTGAATATAGCGGTATCTCTCTTGATCAGGAGCCTCATAGGTTTCCTGCATCTGCTGAAAGGTGTATACACCTCTAGTCGTGAGAAAGTAACGGACCATTGTCAAGCCTTTAGTGCGTCACCAATGAAAGCTATGAGGGTCATTCAACACTGCAGGGAACCATGGACAGTTGAAGACCTCCAAAAGAGGTAGGTGAGGCGAAAGTAGTCCTGCGGAATATTTAACCGAGTCCCATATTGCGAGTGAATGAGACAAGATGGGGTTTAATGGCTTTGGACGAAATTGAGCTGGTAACCATAAAGGGGACAATAACGGGATAGGGTCCATATCCACTAGATCAATATATATCCAAAAAGGAGCTGAAGCTCCAGCATATAATTGTATCAAGGGTGCAATTTGCGCTGCTTTATAGTAGTGCATCAGATTTGGAACTCCCAAACCCCCTGCACGCTTATGTTTGTATAACACTGCTTGATTCAGTCTTGGCCTTGTCGAGCCCCAGACAAATTTAAGAATGCGACATTGTAAAGAGCGTAAGACATGTGGGGGGATTGAAACCGGTACGACTCAAAAAGTGTATCTTCTTTCGAGTCTTCCTGTCCCGAGTTTGGAGGCAGATGATAGAGCATGACTAGAATAGGATATTACTCGTAAGGAAATAGAAGCAGCCATTCTTTAATTTCCCCCGAATAAGTCCCTGGGCCCGGATGGGTTTCTGGTGGAGTGGTATCGGCAATATTCTGACACACTAGGCCACAGACTCCAAATCCTATACTCCCACTGTTTTGCATATGGAGATTTACCTTCTTCCATGTTGGATGCTTACATGGTTCTCATTCTTAAGCCGGGTAAGGATTTTACATGTTGTTCCTCCTATAGGCCAATATAGGAGGATGCTGAGTAAGAAAATTCTCACAAAGGTTTTGGCCACCAGGTTGTCCACCAGTGCTCCGGCCCCTGGTTGACCAAATAGGTTTTATGCCAGGGAAGTCTACTGACAGCAATTCACCCATTTGCAGATTTCCTATAGCTCCACTGGCACTAGAGCGGTGGTCTCCCTGGATATGGCCAAAGCCTTTGACTCTGTTGATTGGGAATACATGACCATGGTATTAGAACGTATGGGTTTTGGGCTTAACTATTGTAAGTGGGTGTCCTTGCTAACTATGCACTACTAACAAGACAAGGAGGTGACTAATAGTCCAAGGAGTTTAAGGAGCAGGCAAACAAAGGAATTGTATATTGGGGACTGGTGAAAAGCAAGTAAATATGGATTTTTGAACTGTGAATGTGAACTGTGAAAGTGAACTGTGACCGGTAAACAATTGCTGGCACCTGACCCGGTAGCATACTGGGGACACTGGGACATACGCATTCTAGCATGGGGACGGGGGCCCGTTACCCCACTGACTAAGGACCCTGGTTCTTATAGTCCCCCTAGGGATCCATTGTTATACCGTCTCACAAAAAAACATGAAATTATCATAGAGTCCACAGATAGCGGAGAACAAAATGAGAGTGAGATCACTGAAAGGAGCAGGGATAAATCCCCAAAAACAAGTACTAGCCCTGGAACCATCAAAAAATATATGTTACATGAGGGCTGGATAGCCCAGGATAGCCCAAGTTTGGGAAAACAGAAGGGGACACAGGGAAACCAAACGGAAGGAGCAAATAAAAATGGGCAGATCAGGTCATCAACAGGACAAAGCAGCTCAAATCAATCAAAAGCTGAGAGTATGATAGACAGCGACTCAGAAGGGAAGAGTATAGAGGAGCAAAGATTGGAATCCCAACTTCAAACAAAAAATTAGATGGTAAAAATGTTCTCAAATAGAGAAAACTCCCTAAAAAAAGATATGGCAACTCTACATGGGGACTTGAGTCAGATATTAAAACAGGTTGAAGAAACAGAAAAAGAAATGGACAAACATGCCCTAGAAATGAAAGAACTCACAGAACTAATGAAAAGTGCACATTGAGCAGAGAAATATAAGATATAGAATGGAAGATCAGGATCTTAGAATCTGGGGTCTCTTTGAAACATCACAAGAAGAAGATTTACAATGTGTTATAGATAAAGTGTTTTGCCCAATGCTTGGAAGAACAGCAACAGAAAAAGATAAGGATTGAAAGAGCCCACAGGTTAAGAAAACCCCCAAACCTGGCAAAGGACATTCCAAAAGATGTAATTGTGAGGTTTCAAAATTATAATAAGGAACAGATCTGGGAGAAATTGAGAGTGGTCCAGCCTGCAAAATATGCAAAATACGAGGGTGTAGCACTGAAAGTATTTGCAAACATAGCCCCAGAAACCCTGATAAGAAGAAGACTTCTGAAGCCTCAATGAGAATCGATGAGAACATATAATATCCAATACTTCTGGGGATTACTGGCGTATCTGATAGGACTGAAAGAGGGCTGCTCAGCTAGACTAAAATTTCCAGAAGCCCTAGAGAAATATTGTAAAAAAAATGGATATTCCTATTCCAGAGCTGCGAGGCTGGTCAGATATAAAAAGAGAAGAGACAGGCACTGAAGAGCAACAATGGCAACTAGCGGCTGCCAAAAATAAGACGTTAAAAAAGGGGAGAGGGAAAGAGAGGGGGGAAGGAAAAGGGACCCCTCAACAAGCCTGGAGAAAGGAGCCTGGTGAAATCCTTAAACTAAGGCCCATGACACCTTGCCAATCCCAGGTCACCCTAGACCATAAGGTAGATAGAGATATAATATGGTGGGCCTAAATTTTTTAACATATAATGTTCGGGTTTGACTACCCTGGGGAAAATACATAAACTCTTAAAAGAAGTTAAGCAATATGCAGCTGGAATGATATTTTTACAGGAAACGCATATTACACAAGAGTCTAAGATAAAGTTATAGTCAAAAGAGTATCCAACATGGTTCTACGGGGACACAATAACAAAAAAAGCAAAGGGAGTGGCGATAGGGATGGCAAGGGATATACAATTTACGTTAAGAGAATGATTAGTGGACCCAGAGGGAAGGTTCTTGTTCCTTAAAGGTAAATTATACAACATAGAGTGTACATTGGCAAGTGTACCGTATTTTTCCGTGTATAAGACGCCCCCATGTACAAGACGGCCCCCACTTTTTAAACCCAAAATTAAGAAATCAATATTTGAAACATAGGTAAAACAGAACACATTACAGTTCATGTTTAAATACCAGCATATTATGCAGGGGTTGTTCTTCCTGTTTTCTCCACTGTCTGATTATACACTCAGTGGAGAGAGCTACAAACTGTTTATCTGCAGCTCTATTCATATGCTCTTTTGCATAGCTGGCTACATTTGGTTTGACTTTTGCAGAGTAAGACAATCACTTACTTTTGTATTATTTTCTGACATCTTGCTCAGAACACTCCAGTCCCTGTTGCATCTGCGCACTCTCCACTTCCCCCCTCACCTCCAGCTCCAGCTGACGTCAGTAACATACGGCTCCTGATTGGAGGAAGCCGTTTGACAAGCTATGGGCAGCAACGCACCTGCGTGGCTGTCTCCCAGGCTGACTGACCGTGTATAAGATGCTGCTCGATTTTCAGGCTATTATTTTAGAAAAAAATAGCGTCTTATACATGGAAAAATATGGTATATTGCCCAAACAAAAACCCAACAAAATATCCAGAAGAAACCATCAGAAAATTAATAGAATTTAAGAAGGATACGTCATTTTAGCAGGGGATTTTAATTTTTGTTTGGACCCAAATATAGACAGTACAGCGTGAGTATGGGTGAAGAACTAACAGATGTGTAGGATCAAAAAAGTCATGCACCAAAATCAAATGGTAGACATTTGGAGGGTGCAACACCCGAAAACATTAGGCTATACATTTTATTGCCGGTACACGCGACGTACTCCAGAATTGACTACATACTTGTAGAACACATATTTCTGGAATTAGCGTAAAGATCAAATATAGAGATAACATCTATCTCAGATCATGCCCCATTATTCATGAGAATGAAGATGCCAGGAATTAATAAAAAAAAGGGATGGCTGGAGATTAAAGTATATTACAAGATAAAGAGGTAGAAGAGAGGATAAAAAAAAGAATTAGTACAATATTTTACAACAAACGAATCTAAGGAAGTATCGGAAGCAATAGTATGGGAGGCTCACAAGGCCTATATAAGGGCATATTGATCGCCATTGGCGCGCGCAAAAAAAAAAGGGAAAGGGGCGTGGCTTGGCAATGGCGCTGTGAGGCTGCTTTCTCTGGGAGCTCCGTGCCTCGTCTGAGCTGAGAACCGGACCTAGCGCACGTACCGGCTTAAAAACTACATGTCCATGACGGACAGACCTCCGGGATCACCCGCAACCAACAGAACCACGGACATTGCTGCTTATTTCCTTCGGAATTCAGTAACTCCGTCGCAGGCCCCGGAATCCAAGATGGCGCCGCCACGCACAGGCAATGCAGGCACAGCATCGCTTAAGAAGACAGGCAAGGGGCTCCCTAATGCCCCACAAGGTAACGGGTCTCTTTCTAACAGACCAGACTCCCCGATCCTGTCTCCAGAATTCCCAGGGACCGATAGCTGCTCATCCATTCAGTCTGCTAACACTCAGGTGCAATCACTCCCTGAGTGTTGGAAAGAGATAATCGCCCTCCTCCCCACTAAACAGGACATCACTGAATCTGCAGCTTCTATTGTGAATACCCTGTCTAAAGAAATTCATGATCTGCAGCAGAGAATAGATACTGTGGACTCCAGGGTATCAGAGGTAGAAACATCTGCCTCCCTGCTGGAGTCAAGAATGTCAGCCATGGAAAAGGCTCATGTGAATTATAAAAGGCGCTTGATCCTGATGCAACTTTCAATAGATGATGGCGAAAATCGCAGCAGGAGAAACAACATCAGAGTGCGCGGACTACCTGAAGCCACTTTAGGTGGTGACCTCAGAGCAACGATTGTGGCCATATTTAATCGACTGCTGGACAAGCCCCCTACAGCGGAATTAGAACTGGACCGTGTGCACCGCGTGCAGGGCCCTAGGGGAGGAGATGATCTCGCACCAAGAGACATATTGGCGAGGGTTCACTATTACACAATCAAGGAAGAAATATTGAGAAAGGCATGGTCCCAGGGCCCTTTGGACTTCGATGATGCATCGGTGCAACTTTTCCCGGATCTATCGCGGCTCACCCTACGCATGAGAGGCCAAATGCGAACACTGCTGGAAGCAATCAGAACGACAGGAGCCACCTACAGATGGGGCCACCCTTTCCACTTGATCGTACTGAAAGGGAACAACTCCATTGTGCTGCGTTGGCCAGACCAACTTCCGGACTTGTTCAGGTTCCTGGCGATCCCCGGGTTCTCGGTACCCAACTGGTTGGACTTCCCGATTACTTTCAACAGTTCGCGATCTACATCACCAAGACCTCAACGAGCCAGCAGACGACAATGGCGCTCAAGATCCAGGATAACTTCAAGAGACAACCCTACCTCGCCGGAGTCTTAATCGATCACACTGGCACGGAAGGCTACTTACTGAGAAGCAAGAAGGGGACTCCTGAAGACCCCAGAATCCTAGACCACTCTGATATCCTTTTTGGAACTCATAAAAAAACCATTAAGTTTTATGATTAGGTCATGAAGTGCCTAAGGGGTATAATAAGTGTACGTTGGAGGGACTTTTAACTCCTCCGTGAAAAGATGAAGTGCCTTGAAATAGTGTTTTGGTTTAAATGTAGTGGAGGCGTCTCACCGCACCTCCCCCTCATTGCTCCACAGTTTGTTAAGGGCATTCTTGTCACCCTTTGTTATTTTTCCCCTTTTTTCCTGTTGTATGTGGGACATGAGGTGGAGGGGTAGGGGGGGGCCCTAATTTAAAAAGGCATGGAATAGTGTTTAGTATACTACCCTCTGGCAGCAGGCCAAGAACGATAGTTGCAATACTCATACTGTATTAGGAATGTTGGTTCACATAGATTTCGTAGTTGATATACATTTCATAGTAGGCGGTTGCATACACACAACCCGAGGATCTTACAACGTAGAATCAAAGTTGTTTATGGTTTTTTATATAATTATTTTTATTTTTTGCTTATGACGGTAACAGTCTGGTATTGCTCATCATGCCGGTTCTCTCCTGACGACACGTCTCCCGCTGTGTCGCAGAGTCTAGTCTTCCACACCCACTAATAGGAAGCGCAAATTTGCGCAAGGCTTAATATAAGCAACAGTTGGATAACTAAATTATCCTTCCTAGTCTTTTCCTTCATCTTTGTTCAACTCTACTTCCTTCCCTTTTTTCCTATTTGCTGCCTTTCCCTTCATATCTAGTCTTCCCCTCCCTTTCCACCCGCCCTTTTCACCCCTTCTCTCTCTCTTCATACCCCCCCTTTACCCCTTTCCTTTACCTCTCTGATTTTTTTTTCTTTTTTATCCTCCCCCGATTTGTTATTGGTGCGCGACATGGCCCCCCCCAAGAGGGCCTCTGGGCCCACACACTAGAGGGGAGATAAAATTTACCTCCCTCAATGTCAGGGGCTTAGCTACACCTGAGAAGCGCTCTAGACTACTCTCAGATCTCAAAAAACACGCACACAGGTGGCGTTCATCCAGAAAACGCATTTCAAGCAGATGGCAGTCCCCAGACTCCGTAACAGGGACTTCCCCAATGTGTACCATGCTCCCTCCCCTCTATCGAAATCAAAGGGGGTCAGCATATTGATAGCCAGATCACTGCCGTGGACGCTGTTAGAAGAAAGAGCCGATCCACTTGGCCGATACTTGCTCCTAAAAGGCAAAATCAGAAATACCACAGTGACCCTAGTAAATGTCTGTTTCCCTAATTCTGACCACCTGTCTTTTCTGCGATCTCTCATTCCCTTAATTTTGGATTTCCGGGAGGGTTTGTTCCTGATGGGCGGAGATTTCAATTTTGCTCCAGAACCACTGTTAGACGTATCGAGAGGGGCATCTCATTTATCTTTTTCATACCTTAAAAAACTCAAGGTAGAACTGACCAACTTACAGTTGGTTGACCCCTGGAGGATCATGCACCCTGGAGAGAGGGATTTTACCTACTTTTCTGCGGTGCATGGTACATACTCCAGAATAGATTTCTTTCAGATCCAACATAAAGATCTACCATACGTCACCGCATCCCAGATTGTCTACATCTCCCTCTCTGACCATGCCCCCACTCATGTGACCCTATGCTGGGATACGGAACTCAGGTCCCCTCCAACCTGGAAACTAAACGAGTCACTACTACAAATCCCCGAGGTACGGGAACAGATAAGCAGGGCACTGACCAATTACTTCTCAGAAAACATAGACCCCTCGTTGTCAGCAATGACAGTGTGGGAGGCCCATAAATGTGTGATAAGGGGGGAATTAATTTAGAATTGGGGCAGCAAAAAAAAGAGAAAGGACTAAACAGATTGACAGTTTGATCTCCCAGGTGCGGTCTCTCGAGCTGCTTCACAAGAAGTCCTTAGCTGAAACACACCTCCAGGCTTTATTAAAGGCCAGGGGTGAACTGAAAGACCTTTTGTACCATAAAATGGTACAAAATCTGGCTTGGGCTAGAAGGTCCATGTTCGAATTCTCCAACAAGCCAGGTACCATGCTGGCTAGACTCCTTCGTGGCCCGAGACTACGCACCTACATGCCCTCTATAGTGACCACGCAGGGATCTACAGTTCATACATCCAGGGATATTGCTAATGAATTTGCTGCATATTATCATCAATTATATAATTTACGCAGGGGGGAACATGCTGAGCTTATGACAGAGAGGGAGGCGGCAGCAGGTGAATACATCAGGAATTCGGGTATGCCTACTTTGCCAGCTGATGTAGGAGACTCCTTTGAGGCGGACATCACCCCTGAAGAACTCTCACTAGCCTTGGCTCAAACGAAGCCTAGGAAGGCACCCGGGCCAGATGGCTTCACTCTGACTTATTACCAGACCTTTGGGTCTAACTTATCGACACACTTCCTGAAAGCCTACAATGCACTAAAAGAGGGTAACTCCAACATGGTAGACTCCCTTCGGGCATTTATCTCTTTGATCCCAAAAGAGGGGAAAGATTCTAGCCATTGCAGTAATTATCGCCTGATTGCCTTACTAAACGTTGATCTTAAATTGTTCTCCAAAATTCTCGCTAACAGAATATTGCCGCATATCCCACATTTGATCCACTTTGACCAGGCAGGGTTCGTGCCGCTGAGGGAGACGAGGGACAATACCATCAGAGTCCTCAACCTCATACACGAAGCGAGGTCCGTCAAGAAGCCTTTTCTGCTCCTTTCTACGGATGCAGAAAAGGCCTTCGACAGGGTGGCCTGGCATTTTATGCGGGCCACTCTGGAACATATTGGTCTAGGCCCAAACATGAGAGGCTGGATGTCGTCTCTGTACTCGTCTCCCTCGGCGGCGGTACGGGTGAATGAGTGGAGGTCGGACTTTTTTGACATTTCTAACGGGACGAGACAAGGGTGCCCCCTGTCTCCACTGGTTTTTATTTTAACCCTTGAGCCGTTCTTGTGTAGCGTTCGTAGGAATCCCAATATAACTGGGATCACGAAGTCCTCTGGACATCACAAAATCGCGGCCTTCGCTGACGATCTGATTTTTTTCGTCTCCAATCCGCAGATCTCATTGCCTAACATCTTGTCAGCTCTAAGGTTGTATGGCGAAGTATCAAATTTCAAGGTCAACTGTGCCAAGTCCGCAGTGTTGAATATCACAATACCAGTTTCGGAAGCAGTAGAGATGAGCAAATCTTTCCCGTTTCGATGGGCGGAGAAATCTATCCGCTACCTGGGGGTGGACATCACTCCGGACTTGGCACATCTGTACACAAGTAACTTCCAACCCTTACTCCAGAGACTTAAGATAGACCTTCAGACCTGGCACAAACTTACTTTGACCTGGTTTGGGCGTTGTAATGCCCTGAAAATGACGGCCCTACCCCAAGTTTTATATTTACTCCAAACATTACCGATAAAGTTACCAACGACCTTCTTTAAGCAAATACAGTCTATCGTGAGGGAGTTTATCTGGTCTCATAAATCCCCCAGAATAAACATGCAAACACTGTCTAGACCCAAGGAGAAGGGGGGCATCGGTCTACCAGACATCTCCCGGTACTACCGAGCTGTACACCTTGCCAGGATTGTTGATTGGTATTGCAACAAAGATTCAAAACAATGGGTGGGAATGGAAATTGAAGACTCCTCTATCCCCCTGCTCTCATCACCGTGGCTCTTGTCCCCATTCCCAGAGGACCAGAAAACCCATCCGCTAATAGGAGCTACCCTCCAGGTAGCAAGGAAAATATTCCGTACTACAGACATATCACCGTTACCTTCCCCCCTGACACCTATCATAGGCAACCCAGATTTTACTCCTGGACTTACAAGCCGTAGACTGAGACAATTAATTACTTCTGAGAAACAGTTTTTAGGTTAGGTTTGGCCCCAGGGGGAGCTCCCATCTTCTTCCACCATCTCTAGACTCACTGAACCACCATTAGACAATCTCAGTATCATCCAGCTTAGACACTTTCTGCAGACTCTTCAGAAGGCTCCTTATGTCCCTCGGGGCCACACCCCTCTGGAATTCCTTTGTAAATCTGGGGAACCGATAAGACACGCACTCTCATTTTTATATAGCCTCCTCACTATTCAGGGGGAGGACAAGACTCCAGAGTTCCTATTGAAGTGGGAAAGAGACCTGGGGACTCAGTTTACCACACAACAAAGGGAGAAGGTCTTGGTTTTGGCACACAAGTCCTCGATCGCGAGCCATTATCAAAAATCGGGATACAAAATCCTGACCAGGTGGTATAGAGTCCCATTTATGTTGCACAAAATGAATCCTACGCTGTCGGATAGGTGTTGGAGGTGTGGCACAGAGGTGGGAAATATGCTACATGTTTTTTGGTCGTGTCCGGTCCTGAGACCCTTTTGGGAGGAGGTGACTTCGACTATTCAAAGTTTGACCTCGGTCGAACTAAAAGATAACCCAGCCGCATGCCTACTACACCTAACCACCAGACCTACTCGCAAATACAAGAAAACCTTGACAATGCAACTCCTGAACGCTGCGAGAGCCTGTATCCCCATGTTATGTCGAGATCCCCTTCCACCTACCAGGGTCCTGTGGTATTCGAAAGTGAACTGTATCCTACGTATGGAGGAACTGACTGCAACTCTACAAAACAAGGAGGAGCAATTTATTGGAGATATTTTGTGGGTACTAACACATATCTACAGGAGTTGGCACAAGCACAAACCCAGCCTACCTGAGATGGCAACCCCGCAGATAGTAATAAAACAGGCGCCTGTACTTACCCCATTGGGGTTCGGCAAGTGGGTATGACGGGGGGGCGGTGTCGCAGCCATTCCTTTCCATCCCTCTTTTTCTTGATCTCTCCCCCCCCTTCTCCCTAAGGCCTTTTTGTCTTTCCCCCTCCCTGCCTCCCTTTTTACTCTTTTCTCTATCCTCCCTTTTCTGTTCTTTTGTACTGATAAGCTCACCAGGTAGCCGTTGTGACGGCGTTAACGAATTAATGAGAATATGCTATTCACGGTGAGCAGGAAATACATACTCGCATGGTATTAGACACATTTGTCTTAAAATGATTTAAATATTACATTATATCTCAATACTGTTTAAGATTTGTTCAAGACTTATGCAAGGAGGCCCATGTGTAGGCTACCTTGCTTTATTATGTTTAGGAATGATGTATAGTTGGCTGGTACACACATGTATTACCCCATTTGTTTGGAGGACAACTAGATCTTGGTCTACAGTCTCAATCTACCTGATCCAAAATGTGTTAATGTATGGAAATGTATGACCTGCTTTATACTATACTATGTATCTATGCCTGCTTTATAATAAGGGAAGTAAAAGGAAATTACTATTAAAAGAAATATTTGATCTCGAACAAAAACATAAATAAAAACAGATTTAGAGGTACAGCGAGCATTAGTAATAAAAAGAGAATCGTTAAAAGACCTAATGGCTCAAGACATGAGACAAGTCTATAACAGAATAAGTAAGGAAAGATACCAATGGGCAAATGAAACCAGAAAACAACTAGCGCGTATGGTAAGAAAGAAAGAATCCAGAAATGATGTAGAGAGAATAAAGAGGGGGGGGGGTGGTATTTTCTACTACAAAAATAGCAGAAGCCTTCCAAAAATATCACAACACATTGTACTCTATGAATCAAAGGAGAACACAAGTGGTGCGATGTCAGACTGGAAGATGTACGTTGACTCTGGTCTGAGTGAGTCCAAGGGCATCCTGATCGACACCGGAGTGTGGTATACACCTAAGGGTAGTCTTGCCCTGTACATGGCTGGAGGCTATGAAGCCTTGGGACTGATTTGCGGGAAGTGTTCCGGCCTGGCCATGCATTTGAGGCCTTGGATCGTCTGTGGACGCTGCGGGGAACCCCTGCTTGAGTCTCACCAGCCCAACCTCCGCGGACACTACTGGCAGATTAGAACAAAAATGTTGCCATCCTGGTAGGGAATGGCATTGAGAGTGCTCCTGCTATCTCCCGGCTGGTGAGAGAAGCTGCTGCTCCTTTTGTTTCTGTAGCCTCTCTAGGACCCAGTACTCCGGCTATCCCTCAAGGCCATGGTCGGGCCCACCTGCTCTCCTTGATGGCGGAACCACTGGGGAAAAAGGTGCCAGAGCCGGGTAAGCCTGCAAAGGGTGAAAGTAGTGTACCAGTGCAGGAGGTGATACCTGTGGCCATTAAGGGAGACAATGCTGTTGTGCCAACCAAAGCGAGCTCCAAGTGCAACTATCTCCCGGCTGAAGAATGTTCCACTATCTCCGATTCGGATATCCTATCCAATCAGGTCTCTGAACTGTTTTCAGACACTTTATCGTGGACTGGGATGTGGGCTGATAGTGACGAGGAGCTATTGTGTGACCTAGAGGAGGATAAAATTCCCTCTGTGCCAGTGGCCAGTGTCAAAATTGAATTGTCTGCCAGTGCAGCTCCTTCTTTATGCATTGCCAAGTCCTTTGAGAAGGATCGTTGGGCAAGATGGGTTCCTAAAGTTGCATGAACTAAGCCAATCCAGTTGACCAAGTTTGATTGTAAATCAGACATTATTGCAGGATATCCAGTTCAACGTACACCAGATGCATGGGTTCTAACCAGGTATGGAGACCCTAAAACACTGCCCAGGCTGTCCAAGACAATGCGCATAATCATTAAGAAAGTGGCTGAGGAGTATGGCTACCTGTATCCCTATATACTGGCCCATCTAGAGGAAGGGATCCAGGATAAGAAAACACAATCGGTAGAATAAGCTGGAGGGCAAGTTCTCACCAGTTGTGGTCGGAGGTGGAGGGGAAGCTGTCGCCACTAAGGGACCATCCACCTTGTTACCAGAGACCACTGTGAGTAAGCTGGAGCCAGTACCAGAGCAGTCTTCTCACTAGCTGGGGACGTTGAAGAAGTGGGAAAACTTCAGCAAGTGCCAAGCCAGGGACCCAGCGGGACAGCAGAGGTGAGGCTTAAGGAGCATCAGTGAGTGCCAAGCCAGGGACCTATCGAGTCGTCAGGGGTGACGATTGAGGAGTATCTGTGAGTGTCAAGCCAGCAGGAAAGCTGGAGTGATGCTTGAGGAAGATACCGAGTTACGGAAGTGGAAGAGCTCAAGGGATCCAGTGGTGATTGGGTCTGAGAGTCTATTGAGAGACTGGGAGCTCGGTGAGTGAAGACCTACAGTGAGAGACTGTAGAGTGCGAGAACTATTTGTGTTGCAACTACTGTTAGTGATTGTTACAAGATTTGTTGCGATAGGAGACAGCGGTCCTACCTATACAGAAATGGTATCCGGCTGGAGGCCTTCCCCTGTATAGTTATCTACCTATAGAAGTCATTGTCATTGCATCTACTTAAGGGTGTTCTGGCCCTAACCCTCTCTCCCACAGTTCTTGTTCAAGTGACAATAAATCTCTTTGCATTCAAAAAGTGTCTGGTGCCCATAATTTTAGCTTGTATTACACCCACCATGCCTTGGAACCCATGCTACAGAGAAGGATGTCAGCTCTCCATGACGTGAGGTCTCCATTAGAAATCTAGAGATCCCTACATCAGTAATATCCACATAACTAGGACACCCAACATAAGAAGTAATTTATTCTTGCACAGCAAATATACCTTTTCACATTGGTACCAACTAGTATTCCAGTATTCTTCTTCTCTCCCTTGGGGCAATTTTAGGCATTTTGCCAAGGCACCCCTGAAGAAATATGAAGGAACCCCAGGGTACCTGGGCACTCTGGTTGAAAAAAGGTGGACTAGACAACCAAGTAATTTATAGCACATACCTGTTAGAAGCAATTCATTTGCAGGGGCAAGACAAGAAATAGATTCCTCCACCATTAATGAAAAAATAGAAATATACTCACGCAAACCGTTCCTTAAGGCATAGAACTCCTCTATTCAGTATGCCCACCCCTCACTCTACAGATAGCGGCTGTAAGAATTTCAGTCTAATAGGGCGTACACACGGTCGGACTTTGTTCGGACATTCCGACAACAAAATCCTAGGATTTTTTCCGACGGATGTTGGCTCAAACTTGTTTTGTCTACACACGGTCGCACAAAGTTGTCGGAAAATCCGATCGTTCTAAACGCGGTGACGTAAAACTTGTACGTCGGGACAATAAACGGGGCAGTGGCCAATAGCTTTCATCTCTTTATTTATTCTGAGCATGCGTGGCACTTTGTCCGTCGGATTTGTGTACACACGATCGGAATTTCCGACAACGACGGATTTTGTTGTCGGAAAATTTTATCTCCTGCTCTCCAACTTTGTGTGTCGGAAAATCCGATGGAAAATGTCCGATGGAGCCTACACACGGTCGGAATTTCCGACAACACGCTCCGATCGGACATTTTCCATCGGAAAATCCGACCGTGTGTACGGGGCATGATGCTATCGAGCACAAAATGAGAGCACAAAATCCTCATGAAGCAGGTCACATGCAGGCCAAAAAGAGGCCAACTGCAGATCAAATGCACCTGTAATTGAACGCTAAATCATCTTATAATCTAATTAACCACTTACAGACCGGAAGATTTGTCTGCTTAATGACCAGGCCATTTTTTGGGCACGGCACTGCGTCGATTTAACTGACAATTGCACGGTCGTGCAATGCTGTACCCAAACAAAATTGGCGTCCTTTTTTTCCCACAAATAGAGCTTTCTTTTGGTGGCATTTGATCACCTCTGCGATTTTTATTTTTTGCGCTATAAACAAAAATAGCACCAATTTTAAAAACAAACTATATTTTTTACTTTTTGCTATAATAAATAAGCCCAAAAATGTTTTTAAAAATCAAATTTCTTCATCAGTTTTGGCCAATATATATTCTTCTACATATTTTTGGTAA
The DNA here is from genome assembly GCA_037952925.1 of Lithobates clamitans. NCBI lineage: Eukaryota > Metazoa > Chordata > Amphibia > Anura > Ranidae > Lithobates > Lithobates clamitans. Next base: position 5,305,071 of record JBBGZY010000449.1, read on the forward strand.
TAAAAATCGCAATAAGCATATATTGAATTCGTTTGCGCAAAAGTTATAGCATCTACAAACTATGGGAAAGATTTATGGCATTAATATTATTTTTTTTTCACTAGTAATGTCGGTGATCTGCGATTTTTATCGGGACTGCAACATTGTGGGACACTTTTGACACATTTTTGGGACCATTGACATTTATACAGCGATCAGTGCTATAAAAATGCACTGATTACTGTATAAATGTCACTGGCAGGGAAGGGGTTAACACTGGGGGGCTATCAAGGGGTTAAACGTGTTCCCTCAGTTTGTGTTCTAACTGTAGGGGGAAGGAACTGACTAGAGGAGGAGACAGGTCGTTGTTCCTAGCTAGTAGGAACACACAATCTGTCTCTCCTCTCCTAACAGAACAGGGATTTGTGTGTTTACACACACACGTCCCTGTTCTGGCTCTTGTGCCCAAGATCGTGTGTGGCCAGCGGTCATTGTGACCGCCGGCTGCGCGCATCGGTTCCCCCGCAGTGCAGCAGGCGGGCGCGTGCCTGCTATCCCTGCCTAAAGGGCCGACATACAGCTATGACAGCTCGCGGGAACGCGCTGACCTGCCGAAGTATAATGACAGTGGCTGGTCGGCAATCGGTTAAACTGATGCCAATGACACAAGTCTAAACTCCCTTGACAGAGACCCAAAGAGAATGAAGGAAAGCAAACAGGAATGAAGTTTGCATGACATCCAGCTGCAAAAAATGTATGTCAAGATAAGAAAAAAAACTTCCCTGGTGCCTCCATGGCAGCATACCTGTGACAAGCTCCGCCTTGGCTCCTCCGTCCGGACCAGTGAATATTTAAAAAAAAAAAAGGATTAGTGCACTCCCAGCATTCTCCTTTTTTTCCTCATACCTCATGGTCAGTGAATGGTGGCGAACATCCCTTACCTCTGCAAGGCACCTTCCAGCTGGGTTCAAGCCTCTCCTAGGTGCAGTCCCTATTCTTGGGCAGCTAAATGCGCTGATAAGATAGGGAGTCCCTTCTGTGGGTCTTTTGGGACAGCAGTTGTCTTAACTAAGAGCTCCTATCTGCATTTATATACTGGCATTTGTTTAAGCCTGCAGCAGAGAAAGCAGCTATATCTATTTTTTACTCAGCCTTATCCTTCCATTTCTCCTTCCTGTCATCCATTCTCTCTCACTTTCCTTTCCTTGCTTTCCTCTCTCTCTTTTTCGCTCTCTCCCCCCCCCATCACCTCCCCCTCGTTGTGGTATTGTATCTTCATTTCTGGTTGCTATAGTGGGTGGCGCACACCTCGCACTGGCTTTTCCGAGTCCCTCAGTGTCTTCCTGCCCGCTCTGCACATGCGTGGACGTCAGGAGCCGGATCGGCGGGCCAGGCTGAGCCAGGTGGACTGCAGAGGTCCTAGTGCCCCCAGCCGCGCATGCGCAGTCTGGGGTGAGATTGTGGTGGCCATCTTGAATAAGGGCAAATTTAAAAATGTTTGCCCTTACTTGTCAAAATCATTTGTGAGAGGGTTGTAATTTCCACAGATGTCCCTCCCCTCTCCACTGTTTATTACTGGGGGCTTTTAGCATGGCAGCCTGGTGTCATCTGAGGAGGTTGCCTATGCTGGGAGCTCTTGGAGGGGACCCTGTTTTTTGCCAATGGTAAATGTAATTTCTTTCTTTCTTTTACTCAGGGATTGCGTTTCTTGCTCCAGCTGAAATACTAGTCGCTAACTCCTTTATCTTTTTCTAGCTGTTTTTCTCTCTGCTGCCTAAGATAAGCAGTACGCCACCCGAACAAGACCCTCTCCAAAATTTAAGGTAAAAAAAAAAAAGAGAGCACTTATGCTGGTACGTTTATGTATTTCAGCTTTGTACGCCAGAAGAAGTCCAAGTGGACATCAAGGCGACATAAAGAAACCTATGAAGGCCCCAACCAGGACAGACCATCTAGATCAAGATACCATGCAAGCGGCAAGTGTTTATCCAAGAAAAGTAAAAATATAAGAGAATACCGCGCTTAGAATAAAATAAAGCAGCAACAAAAACCATCTAATATCTAATGGTGCTAGTGTACAAATATAAATAAAGTTGTGCTCAATTGAAAAAATCTCTTATAGGAGACCAAGTGGAGGTGAAACAACCAAAACAAATCAATCAAATGATACAAACATGTGCAATAAATAAATTAATAAATTAAATATTGAAAATAAGTGTCCATATGCATCAATGGTGCATTGAAAAAAATAAAAATATGAAAATAAAATAAATGTCCATAAACACCAATGGTGTAAGAAATAGTGTCCTTAAAAATCGTGTACACATTTGATAAGTGTATGGAAGAGTAGGTAAATTTGGGTAATGAGGACCACAACGGGTAGAATTCCGGGTGACCACCTTCGCCCCTTAATGCCACAACTGACAGAAAGGGGTCTAAACATGGAAGTGAAACTCTATATATGAGAACCCTTACCAGAGCTGGTGGACCCTCTAAAGAGCAGGGTCATACAATTAGACCGATTAAGCCCTCTGCGGGTACATGTGGATCTTCCAATATCTCCGACCGTTCGATTGCCTCAGATGGTAGGTGGAGAATTTGCCAAATGCAATGATACACTCGTTAGATGGATGTTCACAATCTGAAAAAAACACACTCAGGCTGCGTTCAGGTGTGTCCAGGCACCATCTTCCCTTCTCTCCCCCAATATCCAGCTCCCTCTCCAGCCAGTGTTGGATGTACGACTGAGCGAGCGTATCTCCTGTATCCCGGATCGGCGTGCACGCTCTGCTCCTCACATACTGCACATGTGGGGTGTTTGCTGCTGGTGACTGGGAGAGTATGTCTTGGATTGCTTAAAATGGGACAGTAATATTTACCCACAATATCTCCCAGGATATATGTAAAGACTATTCTTGGTTTGTTTGATTCTGAACTCAACATGTTAGTTGAGAGAGCTGATCACATTGGTCTCTAGAACTGGGTAGGAGCCGGACAGTCTACTCCTACTATAGTTTGTTGCCTACTAGGCTGAGGAGGGGGGGATCACTGTTTGTATTGTTAATTGTAATTCGCTTCTGCTATTGTGAGAAGGTGTCCTGTGTTTATACTAATGTGTGAAGCTCGGTGACAACAAGTCTGACCTGTAGTGAAATCCTGATTAATCATAACAATGCTCCGGAGGGCACAGAGTCACATCGGCTGCTTTAAGGAATTAGTTAATTAGCTCATGTTAATTCTGTTTCTGGTTACAGTTGTATTGTTAGAGTAATATGAGCAGGAGGGGGAACCTCCTCTTTAACTGTATATAAAGACTTGTATTTTGGTTCTAATAAAAGAGTCCATGTTTAACAGCTAAACAAGTTTTGTCTTGTTTTGTGCATGTGAGTGGTTGGAATATCTGATATCTATATTCAGACTGGGAGGAAGTGGTATGTGACGAAAGCACTCAAGCGGAGTGCGGGACGTTGCGTTGCACCTTTCATATCTGTGCAACTTCAAGTCGCAGCGACATCAAAGTAGTTCCTGCACTACTTTCGTCCTGTTTTGATGCGACTTGAGGTCCATAGACCTTAAGAATACACAGGCATTGTTTCAAGTCGCATCAAAATTGCGGCGCAAAATCGCGTGACTTTCAGGTTGCAGTGGTGAAAACATAGGCTTACACTGATGGATGATGTCAGAGACATTGTTGATAAAAAAAAACAAAAAAAAATGAATAAATACATTTTTTTTCCTCTCAATTGCCTAGGAACTTTATTTACTGTCGGAACAAGATTCTGCAATGCCAGACGGTCCACCGGCGGTAGACGCGGCAGTGATTCTGTCGAAAATTCCGACGGACCTCGAAATAGAACATGTTTCAAATCTTTCCGACGGACTCAAGTCTGGTCGAAAAATCAGTTCGTCTGTATGCTAGTCCGACGGACAAAAAAGGGCAGCTATTGGCTACTGGCTATGAACTTCCTCATTGTAGTCCGGTCGTACGTCATCACGTTCAAAACGATCGGACTTTAGTGTGATGGTGTGTAGGCAAGTCCGTTTCATTGGAACTCCGTCGGAACTCCGTTGAAAAGTCCTTCGGAGTTCAGGCGGACGAGAAGTCCACTCGTGTGTACGCGGCATTAGAGTCTGCAAAAGACTTGAGACTTGGGGGAGGTTCACCGTCCAGCATACAGCCAGAGCTACAATGAAATGGTTTCAATCAAAGCATGTTCATGTGTTAGAATGGCTCAGTCAAAGTCCAGACCTAAATCCAATTGGGAATCTGTATGCAAAGCCTTGAAAATTGCTGTTTACCAATCCAATTCATCCAATTTGACAGAACTTGAGCTATTTTTCAAAGAACAATGGGCAAAAATGTCACTCTCTAGATGTGCAAAACTAGTAGAGACATACCCAAAAAGACTTGCAGCTGTAATTGCAGGGAAAGGTGGTTCTACAAAGGGGGCTGAATACAAATGCACGCCACACTTTTCACATATTTATTTGTAAAAAAAAGTTTGAAAACCATTTATTATTTTGCTTTCCACTTCACAATTATGTGCCACTTTGTGTTGGTCTATCACATAAAATCCCCTGAAAATACATTTACGTTTGTGGTTGTTACATGACAAAATGTGGAAAATTTCAAGGGGTATGAATATTTTTTTCAAGGCGCTGTATATTAGATGTTTTGTAATCTTCACTTAAACAATTACACCTGGGAAGCACAGATATTAATTTTCTCCATTTACATACTAGGACTTTGTCTTTTAGCAGCTAACTGTGTCTTATGGCCAACATCTAAACATGAAACAATATACACTGCCGTAGTCTAGGCCAGAGGTCCACAACCCCCAGGCCACGAACTGGTACAAGTGAGTTGATGTACTTCAATTGAATTATCCTGAAACCATTCCAACCATTACCCAACAACCCTCACCCCTGGTCCGTAGAAAAAACGGGGTCCAGTTGCGCACGTTTTCAAATATATGTGGAAGCTGCGGTGCCTACGCCAAGGCTCCTCTGTATTCTGTGGTCCTAACTCTATATTTTTAGAGTCTCAAAGTTGGAGCATACAGTATCTTACAAAAGTGAGTACACCTCTGACATTTTTTAAAATATTTTATTATTTCTTTTCATGTGACAACACTGAAGAAATGACACTTTGCTACAATGTGAAGTAGTGAGTGCACATCTTGTGTAACAGTGTAAATTTGCTGTCCCCTCAAAATAACTCAACACACAACCATTAATATCTAAATCGCTGGCAACAAAAGGGAGTACACACCTAAGTGAAAATGTCAAAATTGGGCCCATTAAGCCATTTTCCCTCCCCGGTGTCATGTGACTTGTTAGTGTTACAAGGTCTCAGGTGTCAATGGGGAGCAGGTGTGTTAAATTTGGTGTTATCGCTCTCACTCTCTCATACTGGTCACTGGAAGTTCAACATGGCACCTCACTGGCAAAGAACTCTCTGAGGATCTGAAAAAAAGAATTGTTGCTCTACATAAAGATGGCCTAGGCCAGTGTTTCTCAACTCCAGTCCTCAAGGCGCCTAAACAGGTCATGTTTTCAGGCTTTCCATTATTTTGCACAAGTGATTAGATCACTTTCACTGCCTTAGTAATTACCGCAGCCGTTTCATCTGATGGAAATTTCTGAAAACATGACCTGATGGGGCGCCTTGAGGACTGGAGTTGAGAAACACTGGCCTAGGCTATAAGAAGATTGCCAAGACCCTGAAACTGAGCTTTAGCATGGTGGCCAAGAGCATACAGCGGTTTAATAGGACATGTTCCACTCAGAACAGGCCTCGCCATGGTCGACCAAAGAAGTTGAGTACACGTGCTTAGCGTCATATCCAGAGGTTGTCTTTGGGAAATAGATGTATGAATGCTGCCAGCATTGCTGCAGAGGTTGAAGGGGTGGGGGGTCAACCTTTCAGTGCTCAGACCATACGCCGCACACTACATCAAATTGGTCTGCATTGCTGTCATCCCAGAAGGAAGCCTCTTCTAAAGATGATGCACAAGAAACCCTGCAAACAGTTTGCTGAAGACAAGCAGACTAAAGACATGGATTACTGGAACCATGGCCTGTGGTCTGATGAGACCAAGATAAACTTATTTGGTTCAGATGGTGTCAAGCGTCTGTTACAGCAACCAGGTGAGGAGTACAAAGACAAGTGTGTCTTGCCTACAGTCAAGCATGGTGGTGGAAGTGTCATGGTCTGGGGCTGCATGACTGCTGCCACCACTGGGGAGCTACAGTTCATTGAAGGAACCATGAATGCCAACATGTACTGTGACATACTGAAGCAGAGCATGATCCTCTCCCTTCAGAGACTGGGCCGCAGGGCAGTATTCCAACATGATAACAACCATAAACACACCTCCAAGACAACCACTGCCTTGCTAAAAGAGCTGAAGGTAAAGGTGATGGACTGGCAAAGCATGTCTCCAGACCTAAACCCTATTAAGCATCTGTGGGGCATCCTAAAACAGGAAGTGGAGGAGCGCAAGGTCTCTAACATTCACCAGCTCGGTGATGTCGTCATGGAGGAGTGGAAGAGGACTTCCAGTGGCAACCTGTGAAGCTCTGGTGAACTCCATGCCCAAGAGGGTTAAGGCAGTGCTGGAAAATAATGGTAGCCACACAAAATATTGACACTTTGGGCCCAATTTGGACATTTTCACTTAGGGTTGTACTCACTTTTGTTGCCAGCGGTTTAGATATTAATGGCTGTGTGTTGAGTTATTTTGAGGGGACAGCAAATTTACACTGTTATATAAGCTGTACACTCACTACTTTACTTTGTAGCAAAGTGTCATTTCTTTAGTGTTGTCACATGAAAAGATATAATAGAATATTTTTTAAAAATGTGAGGGGTGTGAGATACTGTATATAGTTGTGAATAAATCAAGGACAGGTTTGCCTGGAGGAACCCTCTCTTCCTTAAAAGGCACAGGGAAACAATAAATACCCAGCAAGAGTACAATGGCAGCTGAAGGCATCCAATGTGTCCTCACGCCAAATTCAGCGAACAAGCTATACAAAAGATGGCAACCACCCCAAAATTTATAACTAGCCTTTGCAGGAAGGTACACATGGAAGAGCAATGCACATCACAAACAGACAAAAATTTCCCTACACACCATTCAGTTCGCACCAGAACATGCGAACAAGCAAAAAATTAGTTCGAACATTAAAGTCTATGGGACAAGAACATGAAAAATCAAAAGTGCTAATTTTAAAGGATTATATGCATGGTATTGTCTTAAAAAGTGTTTGGGGACCTGGGTCCTGCCTCAGGGGATATGTATCAATGCAAAAAAAGTTTTAAAAACGGCCGATTTTTCGGGAGCAGTGATTTTAATAATGCTTAAAGTGAAACAATAAAAGTGTAATATTCCTTTAAATTTCGTACCTGGGGGGTACCTGGGGGGTGTCTATAGTATGCCTGTAAAGTGGCGCATGTTTCCCGTGTTTAGAACAATCTGACAGCAAAATTACATTTCTGAAAAAAAAAAAGTAATTTAAAACTACTCGCCGCTATTAATGAATTGTCGGTCTGCAAATTACACATAAAAGTTCATTGATAAAAACGGCATGGGATTCCCCCACAGGGGAACCCCCAACCAAAATTTAAAAAATAAAATGCGTGGGGGTCCCCCTAAATTCCATACCAGGCCCTTCAGGTCTCGTATGGATATTAAGGGGAACCCCCGCGCCAACATTTAAAAAAAATGGCGTGGTGGTCCCCCTCAAAATCCATACCAGACCCTTCAGGCCTGGTATAGATTTTAAGGGGAACCCCGCACCAAATTTTTTAAAAAAAATAGCGTGGGGTCCCCCCAAAAATCCATACCAGAGCCTTATCCGAGCATGCAACCTGGCAGGCCGCAGAAAAAGAGGGGGGATGAGAGAGCACCCCCCTCCTGAACCATACCAGGCCACATGCCCTCAACATTGGGAGGGTGCTTTGGGGTAGCCCCCCAAAGCACCTTGTCCCCATGTTGATGAGGAGAAGGGCCTCATTCCCACAACCCTTGCCCTGTGGTTGTGGGGGTCTGCGGGCAGGGGGCTTATCAGAATCTGGAAGCCCCCTTTAACAAGGGGACCCCCAGATCCAGGCCCCCCCGTTTAAAATGGTAACGGGTACATTGTACCCGTACAATTTCACAAAAAAGTGTGAAAATGGTAAAAAAAAACACACACCGTGGGAGAAGTCCTTTATTGCCATATGACGCGTCCTTGCAGGTGACAGCTCTTCGAAAACTGTGGACGGGACCACACGGTGTCATCGCCGGGTGACCCTGACCCCCTCTGACACACGGGGACATCCCTATGGCTTCCCTCGTAGCGTCAGAGGGGGATCACCCGGCGTGACAACTTTTTTTCCTTTAGAAATGTCATTTTGCTGTCAGACTGTTCTAAACACGGGAAACATGCGCCCCTTTATAGGCATACTATAGACACCCCCAGGTACAAAATTTAAAGAAATATTACACTTTTATTGTTTCACTTTAAGCATTATTAAAATCACTGCTCCTGAAAAAACGGACGTTTTTAAAACTTTTTTTTGCATTGATACATGTCCCCTGGGGCAGAACCCAGGTCCCCAACACTTTTTATGACAATAACTTGCATATTAACCTTTAAAATTAGCACTTTTGATTTTTCCCATAGACCTATAAAGGGTGTTCCGCGGCTTGCGAATTTGCTGCGAACACCCCAAATTGCTCGCTAGTCGGCGAACGGGCGAACAGCCAATGTTCGAGTCTAACTCATTTTCGACCCAAACATAAAGCCCATCCCTACTTACCAGCTATCCTGCAAAAAACAAATTAATGTTAAAAACAAAGGAGCCTTGGTGTAGGCACAGTGGGTCCACATATGTTTCAAAATGGGTGTGCCAAAACTCTGTTTTTAAGTGAATTGTTAGACAAGGCCAATTAATTTTTTTGCAGGCTAGCTGGTAAGTGTTCTTGGAATTTTTTTTCTGTTTGTGATGTGCCTTGCCCTTTCATTACTGCAAAAGTTGGTTATAAGTTAGGGTGGTTGCCATTATTTGTATAGCTTGTTTTGCTTGTGGGTCAAGCTGTGTACCAGTATTTTCCACCTGTCATCCTAATTCTGTAGTCAAAATAACATCAATTTAGAAATTCTGAAATAATCCTAAACACATATATATGCAGCATATCATACACAGGGTAAGTAATATCTGGAAGTGCTTTAGTTACTGCCTGTTGAAGACTGTACATTTTCCCGTGGACAAAGTACATATAGTAATGCATTTTGCTATTCATGCTTAAAACATGTACCCCTGAGGCCTGGATGAGTCCCTTCCAAAGTTAGCCCAATTGGTTATGTCTGCTATCAGGCCAAAGCCTCCTAATCTTTTTAAATTAACACCAATTAGTTAGTGGGCTGCTGGCCAATCAGGGAGCTGGTGGTCAGGGGAGCAGAGAGATATTAATAGTAAAAAGGTCAGGTCTGAGCATGTAGGCCCTTTACAAAATAATCTAGAGTGGGTGACTGGGGACAAGGAGAAGGCTAATTTATTAAATACTTTCTTCAGCTCTGTATATACAAAAGAGCATGGGGGAGCTCATGTCCATAATGGGGGTGGTATTGACACAGCCCCCAATGATCCACAATGGCTCAAAAGGGATATGGTCCAGAAATATTTAGACAGAATAAAGGTGGATAAAGCACCTGGACCCGATGACATCCACCCACGGATCCTAAAAGAATTGAGCTCTGTAATTTCAAAGCCATTGTATCTAATTTTTAGGGACTCATTAATGACAGGAATGGTACCACTGGATTGGCGCAGGGCGAACGTGGTGCCTATATTTAAAAAGGGATCAAAGTCTTTACCAAGTAACTATAGACCTGTTAGTTTAACTTCTATAGTCGGGAAGATACTGGAGCGTTTAATAAAAGACCGCATAGACGAGTTCTTGCTGGAAAAAAACATTTTAAGCAACAGACAGCATGGGTTCATGAAAGACAGAAGTTGTCAGACAAACCTGATTTCTTTTTATGAAGAGGTAAGTAAAACCTTGGACAGAGGGGTGGCTGTGGACGTGGTTTATTTGGATTTTGCAAAAGCGTTTGATACAGTTCCGCACACACGGCTCATGTGTAAGTTAAAGTCTACAGGCTTGGAAATATCAGTTTGTAAATGGATAGAAAACTGGCTAAAAGACAGAATTCAGAGAGTAGTGGTTAATGATTCTTACTCTGAATGGTCTAAGGTTATCAGTGGTGTACCCCAAGGTTCAGTGCTGGGACCCTTACTTTTTAATATCTTTATAAATGATATTGGGTCTGGGATCAAAAGTAACATTTCTGTCTTTGCAGATGACACTAAGCTATGCAGTGGAATAACGTCCTTACAGGATGTCTCCAATTTACAAGCCGACCTCAATGCACTGTCTAATTGGGCGACTATGTGGCAGATGAGGTTTAATGTTGAGAAATGTAAAGTTATGCACTTGGGGGCTAAGAATATGCATGCATCATACATGCTAGGGGGAGTACAACTGGGGGAATCTGTAGTGGAGAAGGATCTGGGGGTTTTGGTAGATCATAAGCTCAATAATAGCATGCAATGCCAAGCTGCGGTTTCCAAAGCGAGCAAAGTTCTTTCTTGTATTAAGAAAGGTATGGACTCCAGAGAGAGAGATATCATTTTGCCCCTGTTCAAATCATTAGTAAGACCTCATCTGGAATATGCAGTTCAGTTTTGGACACCGGTTCTCAAAAAGGATATCGGGGAACTGGAGAAAGTGCAGAGAAGGGCAACCAAACTGATAAGAGGCATGGAGGAACTCAGCTATGAGGAAAGATTAGAGGAACTGAATTTGTTCACTCTTGAGAAGAGGAGAATAAGGGGGGATATGATCAACATGTTTAAATATATAAGGGGTCCATATAGTGAACTTGGTGTTAAGTTATTCACTTTACGGTCAACACAGAGGACAAGGGGGCACTCTTTACGACTGGAGGAAAAGAGATTTCATCCCCAAATACGAAAAGGTTTCTTCACAGTAAGAGCTGTGAAAATGTGGAATAGACTCCCTCCAGAGGTGGTTCTGGCCAGCTCAGTAGATTGCTTTAAGAAAGGCCTGGATACTTTCCTAAATGTACATAATATAACTGGGTACTGACAATTATAGGTAAAGTTGATCCAGGGAAAATCCGATTGCCTCTCTGGAATCAGGAAGGAATTTTTTCCCCTGCTGTAGCAAATTGGAGCATGCTCTGCTGGGGTTTTTTGCCTTCCTCTGGATCAACTGTGGGTATAGTATTGGGTGTATTGGATTGTACGTTTTTTGTTTTTTTTGTTTTTTTTTATGGTTGGACTGGATGGACTTGTGTCTTTTTTCAACCTGACTAACTATGTAACTATGTAAGAGATGACATCATCTCTCACCGCCCGCCCTGCATCCCTGCAGTTCCGCCCTTACTGTGCAGGCAGCCACGGGCAGCAGAGAGGCATCTCTTTGCTGCCTGATTGGTAATCTGCTGCCTGACTCTCTGGGACACAGTAGGAAAGTGCCACAGAAAGTGACAATTTTAGCAGGCAAGTGACAATCCGCATCTGGGGGCAGGTGACGTGGCAAGTGACAATCTTCATTTGGAGCAGGCAACGTGGCAAGTGACAATCCGCATCTGGTTGCAGGCGACGTGGCAAGTGAAAATCCGCATCTGGTGGTAGGCAACATAGGAAGTGACAATCCGCATCTGGTGGCAGGCGACGTAGCGAGTGACAATCTGCAACGTGTGGCTGGTGACATGGCAAGTGACAATCTGCATGTGGTGGCAGGCGACGTGGCAAGTGACAATCCGCATCTGGTGGCAGGCGACATGGCAAGTGACAATCCGCATCTGGTGGCAGGCGACGTGGCAAGTGACAATCCGCATCTGGTGACAGGCGACTTGGCAAGTGACAATCTGCATTTGGTGGTAGGCGAAGTGGCAAGTGACAATCCGCATCTGGTGGCAGGTGACGTGGCAAGTAACAATCCGCAATGTGTGGCAGGTGACGTGGCAATTGACAATCTGCATCTGGTGGCAGGCGACGTGGCAAGTGACAATCCGCATCTGGTGGCAGGCGACGTGGCAAGTGACAATCCGCAACGTGTGGCAGGTGACGTGGCAAGTGACAATCTGCATCTGGTGGCAGGTGACATGGCAAGTGACAATCCGCATCTGGTGACAGGCGACGTGGCAAGTCACATACTCAGGGCTCCCAATGTTTCTGCATAATGGTGAACTATTTAATTTCATATAACAATGTAATAATATAAATAATGCGCTTCAATCATTATGACACCATAACAACCATGGTGCTGTGATGATTGAAGCGCCAACACCAACCATTTCCCAGATAAATTACCCCCAAACGTATTTTCTGGCAGTGCCCCTCCCGAGACTAGACTCTGGATCTGCCCCTGAATCCAAGATAGGCATGCTTCCAAATATTCTATAAAACATTCCACTTCCAATGTTAGGACAACATGCCCTGGCAGATAAAATTGATTAAATAATTACAACAAAGGCAATTTACAAAGCCGCAAGTGACTTAAATATATTTTAAAATGGTGCTTATGATTTACAACAGAACTGTCATAACTACCGGAGGAAGAATCCGTCATGTGAAATATTATTTCCAGGATTTCATCATAAGTAAACTGATGTGTCACTCTGACAACTGAATGCATCAGAAAGACAAGCATCCTGCCAGCCAAAGCCAATTTGAAAACTAACAATTTGTCCATTTTTTTCCTGCTGTGTGATACTTGTATATTAGCAGTTCCAGGGGTCCTCAATGACAGGACAGATAAGAACAGGAACTGTTTTTAGGCACAACCACTGATTGGTTGACTCTTGCTGAACCTCGCTCTTGGATGACATCATGACCTGACACTATGACCAGCTGCCAAAAGAAGCAAGAGCTATTGCCATATAACGGTTGGAAAGAGGTGCAAAATAGGCTAGTTTTAAAGTAAATGTAAAACAATTTTTGTCAATTTCAGTTTTTGCTTTATTTGTATAAAATATTTATTTTACAAATAAACATTAAAGCGGAACTAAACCCATCAATTTAACAGTTTAAAAAAAAAACAGTTACCTTCCTGGCATGCCGGGAATGCTAACTGTCACATTTGCTTGTGCTTTCATCCAAACTGACAAACCATCAAATGGCTGGAGTCATTACTGATCATATGTGCAGCACCATGGCAGTTGCAGATCAAACAGAGGCTAAGATGGCAGCAGGGTGGATTTGATTTAAATCACTAGTAAAAAGGCTTGATTTAACCACCTCAATACACCCCCTTCCTGCCCAGGCCATTTTTCAGTTTTCAGCGCTCTCACACTTTGAATGACAATTGCGCGGTCATGCTACGCTGTAACCATGTGAAATTTTTAGAATTTTCTTCACACAAATAGAGCTTTCTTTTGGTGGTATTTAATCACTGCTGAGTTTTTTATTTTTTACAAAAAAATGAAAAAAGACAGAAAATTAAAAAAAAAAAAAGTTTTTCTTAGTTTCTGTCAGTAAATTTTGTAAATAAGTAATTTTCCTCCTTCACTGATGGGCGCTGATGAGGTGGCACTGATGGGCACTGATAGACTGCACTGATGGGCACTTTTGAGGCAGCACTTATGGGCACTGATTAGGTGGCACTGATGAGGAGGCACTAATATGCCGCACTCATGGGCACTAATAGGTGGCCCTGATGAGCACTGATAGGCAGCACTGATGGGTACTGATAGGTGGCACTGGTGAGCACTGATAGGTGGCGCTGATAGGCAGCACTGGTGGGCACTGATAGGCAGAACAGATAGGCGGCACTGATGGGCATTGATGGGTAGCACTGATGGGCGACACTAATGGGCATCGATGGACAGCACTGATAGGTGGCACTGATAGCCAGCACTGACTGGCATCACTAATGGGCACTGATTGGTGGCACTTGTGGGTACTGATTGCTGGCACGACTGGGGGACACTGATTGCTGTATTGTATTGCTGGCACTGGTGCAGTATTGTAATCAGGGCACTGATGATCAGTGACTTGATTACATGTGTAGATATCCCCTTGCGAGAAGATGCCGCTGATCGGCTCTCCTCCCCACACACTCTGTCAGTGTGAGGCGAGGAGCGCCGATTACCGGCATCTCCATGTTTACATGTGACCGGCTGTCACAGCCGATCACATTGTTAAAGAGCCATGGCTTTTTACAGAGATCGGGGTCGCACCGTGACCCAGCAACACGGTGCGGCCACGATCACTGCTCTGCACGCCCCCGTCATATGATGTCGTCCCAGAACGAGAGCCGCAAGTGGTTAAATCTACTCGATTAAAATCAGAATTTTTTAAAGAGCAATTGTCATCTCTGTCCCGCAGCGGCTCCACCTCTGACCCGCTGGTGATTCACCGACAGTCCCATTCACTTTAATGGGACGACTGGTGATGCGGCAGTGACACAGCAAGGGGAGGGATGTGGCGGAAGCAGGTGAGTGGATGCCCGCTAACAGGCGCTGCCATGATGAATCTGCAATGACAGGTGCTCTTTAAGTGTGAGGACTTGATCTTGTTGGTAGTTGGAATCTCATTTGCAAACAAAATGAAGGTTTGCTATTTAGAATAATAAGCTGTCAGGTTAGTAAAACATCGATATCAGAACTGATTTTAGGTTAATAGGTTAATCACACATAGTTGGAGAACTACTCAAATTATTTTATTTAATTAAAACAATAACATTATATTACATATTCTTGTATTTGCTTAAACATCAATGCTTAGTAACTGCTTAGTAAGTGCATGAACAAAATATCTTTGAAAAAACGAACAAAAGAACTTAAGCTGAATATATCAGCCGAGAGCACATAAAAAAACTTCAAACATGGTCCTTTCATCACAGCACGTCTTCTCCTGATGTTTAATTCGGGCCACCAGACCTTGCATCTCTTTGTTGCATTGCTTGCATTTTGCATGCATACCTGCTTTACCCATAGGTAGAGAAGCTTCATTAAAATATTGAAAAGGATAGAAGGGTTTAGATATGAATCTACACTCAGGGCCGGTGCCCGCAAAAGGCTCTTTAGGCAATTTTAGGCAACTGCCTTAGGGTGACAGGATGGGGGGGACAGAAAAATCCAAGGCTGGGGATTCAAATTTTTACCCGCCTCCTGTCCAGCCAATGCACAGATTTGACCGGGCAAGACAAGCGTTGTTCTGACTGGACAAACCAGTGCATCCTCCCACTTTTAGCACTCAGACACATTGAATTACAGAACAGTGTACAAGGCCAATGTGATTGGCCCTGGTATCATGTGATCGCTGTGACCAATAACAGCAAACCAGCAAACCCATAAAAAGTAGTAAACAATGGCTGTCATTCATGATGCTATTGTTTACTACTGTGTGTACTACTGTGATCTCAGTGATTGATCATGGTGATTACATAGTACAGGGCCAATCACAGAAGCCCTATACCATGAGATAGTTGTGGCCAATTACAGCTATCACAATAACAAACAATGGCATTGTGAATGGATACTAAACATATTGTAAATGATTGCTTATACCAGTGGTTCTCAACCAGGGTTCCCTAGGGTTCCGCGAGAGATGCCCAGGGGTTCTGCGGCGATCTGACTGTCAGTCGCAGGCAGCTGACAGGAGGATCGCACAGACATAGGCAGAGATAGGCTGGGACGTGGCTGGCATCCTATTGGCTGTAGTGCCCTGTTCCCTGCAGGCCCCTTCTAGCCTCTTGTGCTTCCCGAGTGCGTGACATCATCTGGGGTGGACAGGATAGGAGGAGGAGGGGCCGAGGGGGAAGAGCGCGCCACTGGAGGAGATATGAAATGAGCTCTGAAGCCAGAAGAAGAAAGCCGGTACTGTGCCCAGCTGTGTCCCCCCACAATGTGCCCAACAGTCTGTCCCATGTAATGTCCCCTGTCATGTCCCCCACCCCATGTAATGTGGCCTGTCCCATGTAATGTGCTCTGCCCCATGCCATGTGCCCTGTCCCATGTAATGTGCTCTGCCCCATGCCATGTGCCCTGTCCCATGTAATGTGCTCTGCCCCATGCCATGTGCCCTGTCCCATGTAATGTGCTCTGCCCCATGCCATGTGCCATGTCCCATGTAATGTGCTCCGCCCCATGCCATGTGCCCTGTCTCATGTAATGTGCTCTGCTCCATGTCATGTGCCCTGTCTCATGTAATGTGCTCTTCTCCATGTCATTATTATTTATTATTATTATACAGGATTTATATAGTGCCAACAGTTTATGCAGCGCTTTACAATATAAAAGCGAGACAATACAGTTATAATACAATAAAATGCAAGAGGATTAAGAGGGCCCTGCTCAGAAGAGCTTACAATCTAATAGGGTGGGGCAGGTGGTACAAAAGGTTGTAACTGTGGGGAATGAGCTGTTGGAAGTGGTAGGAGATTAGTTGGAGACGTGATAGGCTTTCCTGAAGAGATGTGTTTTCAGGGATCGCCTGAAGGTAGCAAGAGTAGGGGATAGCCGGATAGATGGAGGTAGCGAGTACCAGAGGATGGGAGAGGCTCTGGAGAAATCCTGGAGACGAGCATGGGAGGAGGAGACGAGAGAGCTTGAAAGCAGGAGGTCTTGAGAAGAGCGGAGAGGTCGATTTGGGTGATATTTGGAGATAAGATCTGTGATGTAGCTTGGGGCAGAGTTGTGAATGGCTTTGTATGTTGTGGTTAGTATTTTGAATTTAATTCGCTGGGTGATTGGGAGCCATTGTAGGGATTGAAGTAGAGGGTTGGCATGTCATGTGCCCTGTCCCATGTAATATGCTCTGCCCCATGCCATGTGCCCTGTCGAATGTAATGTGCTCTGCCCCATGCCATGTGCCCTGTCCCATGTAATGTGCTCTGCCCCATGTCAATTGCCCTGTCCCATGTAATGTGCTCTGCCCCATGTCATGTGCCCTGTCCCATGTAATGTGCTCTGCCCCATGTCATGTGCCCTGTCCCATGTAATGTGCTCTGCCCATGTCATGTGCCCTGTCCCATGTAATGTGCTCTGCCCCATGTAATGTCCCCTGTTATGTCCACTGTCCCATGTCATGCCCCCTGTCCCATGTAATGTCTCCTGTCCCATGTAATGTCCCCTGCCCCATGTAATGTTCCCTGCCACATGTAAAGTCCCCTGCCCCATGTAAAGTCCCCTGCCCCATGTATTGTGCTCTGTGAAACACACGTTTCACATAAAATACGTTTTAATATTTATTCTTTTACTTAATGCTATTTCTACAAATAATTTGTATCTACAGCTCGCTGATCACACCAATGTTCCGTGAGTTGTAAATGTGAACATTATTTCAGGGTTTCCTCGAGATCTCAAACTTGTTGCCAGGGGTTCCTCCAAGGTAAAAAGGTTGAGAAACACTGGATTATAGAGTGATCATCACTGTAAAAAGTTATCATTATGTGAAATTAAAAAAAATCTTGATCACTCCCCCAGAGCAGTACAATGTCAAGATGGTGTTCTGGTGACAGTATGGAACATATTAATAAAATGCAATCTTTTTTAACATACTTTCACCAGAGCATGTGCACTGTCACTATGGTGAAATCATACTGCTGTGGCAGTGATCATATACAATGATTGACTGCTCTGATATTACAGTGTCAGTGCTGCCAGCCATGTTCTCTGATCACTGCCACAGCAGTGCAATATCACCAGACCAGTGCTGCCAGTCAGTATCCCTAATCACCGCCAACCACTCCTAATTTCCCTACTCAAACCCGCAGCACTCACAGTGTCCCTTGCTCACCACTACACCAGTTACAGTGTCCCTGATCACTGGCACACCAGTTACAATGTCCCTGATTTCTGCCACACCAGTTATATATTTCCTAATCACCACCACCTCAATCATTTTGTCCAGGGCTGGTGCAAGGATTTTTGACACCCTAGGTGAAACCTCATCTTGCCGCTCCCCCCCTTGGCTCCACCCCTGGCTCCACCCACCTTTTTAATGAAGCACCCATCAAATGCAGCCTCACCAGCGCCCATCAAATGCAGCTTTACCAGCGCCCATCAATGAAGCCTCACCAGCGCCCATCAATGCAGCCTCATCAGCGCTCATAAAATGCAGCCTCACCAGCGCCCATCAATGCAGCCTACCCATCAATGAATGTTTGCTTACTTCCATTCATTCGGGAGTCGGGACACAGACACTATGTGCGAACAGAGCGGCGGCTGCCTACTGATGCTGAGACTTAGTTTCTTGCTGCAGGCAGAAGAGAGTAGGAACACCAGTGGCCGGGCGGCCAAGGCAGTAGAGCGCCCTAGGCAGCTGCCTAGTTTGCCTAGTGGTAGCACTGGCCCTGATTTTGTCCCTAATTGTCTCTCTTTTGTTTTTTTTTCAGAATTCTGTAATTCCTGTCCAGTGGACATGGGGTGTAATTCTAAATATGCTGTGTGAGAGAAATAACTTGTTAAAATAGCAACTTTTTGAGAAAAAAAAACACATTTTATTTATTTTCTTTATATTCCAAAAAGTTGGGACAAAAAAAAACCTTAAAAAACTCACCACTCCTCTTACTAAATACTTAGGACCGTCTACTTTCCAAAAATAGGTCATTTGGGAGGTTGTTGTAACTATCCTGGCATCTTAGGGCCTCAAGAAATGAGATAGGCCGCCAGTACATCAGGACTGATCAATTCTAAAATTATATATACCATCGTTTTTAGACTCTATAGCTTTCACACAGACTAAATAATATACACTGATTTGTGTTTGTTTTTTTTACCAAATAAACATACACAAATACATTTTGGCCTAAATTCATGATGAAAGATTATTTGCAAAATGTTATAATCAAAACTAAGAAAAACATGTTTTTTTTCAAAATGTTCTGTATTTTTTCATTTATTTAGCAAAAAATAAAAGCCAAGTGGTAATTAAATACCACCAACAGAAATCTCTATCTTTTAAAAAAAAATGATAAAAATATTAACTTGGGTACAGTGTTGTATGCTTGAGTAATTATCATTTAAAGTGTGACAGCGCTTGAAACTGAAAACTGGCCTGGGCTGAAAGGGGGTGAAAGTGTCCCCCAATGATGTGGTTAACCACTTCCGGACCAGCCGCCGCAGTTTTATGCGCGCCCGCAGCGTGTGCCCAAAGCAGATGAGAGTACCCACGATCGCTCGTGAAAGAGCGAGAATCAGGATCTGTGAGTGTTAACACACAGATCCCAGTTCTCTCAGGGGAGAGGAGACAGATCATGTGTTCATATTAAGTATGAACACTAATCTCTCTCTTCCCCTAGTCAGTCCCCTCCCCCTACAGTTAGAATCACTCCCTAGGTTAACCCCTTCCCTGCCAGTGACATTTATACAGTAACTGATCGCTGTATAATTGTCAATGGTCCCAAAAATATGTCAAAAGTGTCCAATTTGTCCACCGCAATATCTCAGTCCCGATAAAAATCGCAGATCGCTGCCATTACTAGTAAAAAAAAAATAATATTGAAAATGCCATGAATCTATCCCCTATTTTGTAGACGCTATAACTTTTGCGCAAACCAATCAATATACGCTTATTGCGATTTTTTTTACTAAAAATATGTAGAAGAATACACATCGGCCTAAACTGAGAAAAAAATTAGTTTTTTTGAAAAAAAATTTGGGATATTTATTATTATAGCAAAAAAGTAAAAGATGTGTTTTTTTCAAAATTGGCGCTCTTCTTTTGTTTATAGCGCAAAAAATAAAAACCGCAGAGGTGATCAAATACCACCAAAAGAAAGCTCTATTTGTGGGAAAAAAAGGACTTCAATTTTGTTTGGGTACAGCGTCGCACGACCACGCAATTGTCAGTTAAAGCGACGCAGTGCCGTATCGCAAAAAATGGCCTGGTCATTGAGCAGCCAAATGGTTAAAATAACTGTCTTCCATTCCCTAATGCTGCGCTCTCTCTCCTACCAGATGCAGTGTGGAAATTTTAGTTTGCCTCATTTGCCAGCTGCCCGTAGCCAGTGAGGGGAAGGGGGGAATGCATAACCCTGCCCCCTCAAATGCGGGTGGGGTGCTGCAGTGTGAAGGGGAGGGGGTGTGGGAGGATTGTGGGGGAAGGATGCAGCAAAATGCACCTTCATTTTTGTAGACAAAAATCCTTGCACCAGCCCTGTCTACGCTTAGTTTGCAAGACAATGTTAGGCTTTCTAATAAGAAAGTCCAGCAATATTTGCATGCATGCCAGCAACCTGATCATGTTGCAAATGGTCTCACCTATGCTAGGCGTACCACCTATGTAAATATTTTGAATCTATCCTGTTAGTCAAGAATATTCACAGTCTACTCAGAATATTCACGGCATAGCAATACATCGTTTTTTAGAAAGCAAATTAAATTGCCCAATACTTGCCACCTGCTGTCTACATGTAGTAAAAAAATGAAATATTATTATGCATTTTTTCCTAATTTTATGATTAAATAGACATTTTAAATCCGTTTGTTTGTATTATATGGTCAATTAATTGGAATGATGCTGATGTTCTTATGCTGGGTTTTTGCTTTTATATTATTTGTCACATGTGGATGCCATGTCTATAACATACTGTCTTTTTACAGAATGATTATGCTCCTCTGTTGCCTACTGTATGTTTTCTTTTGTTTTTGTCTCCTTTGAAAAAAAACTTTAAGAAAAGAAAGTTACAAAAAAATACATTTATAATAAATAAGATAAACATACTGTACATTGCCTTAAAAATGACTTAAGGTCCACTTTACTTCTCACTCGTCTTCTGTAATTTCATTGCAATGATAGTAACTGTGAAAGGCAACATATTGTCTGCATTTGAATTCCTTAACCAGTGCATCCTTATTCCCCTACTGGAGCGATTCCTCTTTGCTACTGGATGTGTATTTTTTTTATATACCAATGAATGGTGCTCCTTCATGCAGGTTATCTTTTAATTTTTATTTTTTTATTTTTTGAGCTGAACTAAACTATGCAAGATATTTGATTCCTATTTCTTGAGTGTGTTAAAGAAATTGTAAATTCTGTATAAAATTGTATTCTATTTTGTATGGTTTTCCTATGTTTCCTACTATTGCACATGGCACTAATGATGTTTTCATTACATGTTTGCATTCTTTCGAGTCCTGATTAGAATTAGTCTGCCTATGTTACGCCCCTTGTTACCATAAAAGTACAATTGTTGTAATATTAATATGATACCTATGTAACCATGTGTATAAAAACCTTCAATTGCATCAAATAAAACAGAACAGTTATTTTGGAAGGATGCAGAGTGTATCTTTTGTGTCTGTTACCTACTGCAGTAGTTATTATTAATTTGGAACCACTAATCAATATGAGGATATGAGTTGCCTATCTATAAAATTTCCAGAACAGTATGTAATGCAGAATCCATATTAATGTTGATGAGACTATTATGATAGCAACAAAGTTACCATTTTGAGCACAGGAAGGAGTGGAAATACAAACATGAGCTAGTGACATTTGACCCATAAGGGGAAATATAGACACAGATGACTGAATGGCAATTGGAAATACAGTATGTGTTGGCAAACTGAAAACAAGTTAGAAAAAAAATATATGTCTTCATTTTGTTCGATTTACGTTGATGTCTACAGGTGCGTGGACTACGGTGAATATTACTATGAGTCTATGGGGAGGGGGGGTTGGGTGTGAATATTAGCTGCAAAGTAAAAGGTTACTGTCCAGTGAATGGGAAGGAAACCGTAAAATTTTAATGTAGAGTGAAATTTCATTGCACATTGAATTGTTAATGTACAGAAAATTTAAAAAACCCAGTAATGGCCTACAAAATTGTGGAAAATAAATAGTACGGCAACATTTTAATGCACAATAAATCTGAAAAATTAGGTAAAGGAGAAACAACACTAAGATAAGATTAAAATAGACTGATAACTGATGGTTAATGTGTGTCATTAGTGAAATAATGACGATAGTTATTGTCAGCAATTATGAGCACAGAAAGCTGCACTTGGAGAAAATGATAGGATGAGCATACCTCCCAACTGTCTCTGATTTTGACGGACTGTCCCTGATTTGGAACAAAGTCCCTCTTTCCTCCTCATTTGTCCCTCATTTTGGTCTGATCTATAATGTTGTATATAAAATGCACTTTTTAGCTATCAAAAAAGTGTTTCACAGTGCTAACCCTTTCATCCAATGCCTAAATTGCTGCATTTGTAATTTCCAAAAGCCAATCTAAAGGAATAGTAGTGATAAAAAAAAGCACTTAGTGGGTTTAACCAATAATATTTTTGTACAATTTTCTCCTTTAAGGGGGCGTGACAGGGGGTGTGTCCTATGCCTACATACTTTTGCTAATAGGTGTCCCTCATTCCCATCTCAGAAAGTTGGGAGGTATGAGGGTGAGGGGTCTGCAGGTGACAACACTTGGGACAGAACCAGTTCAAGGCATTGGTGGGCACATTTCACATAGTTTTTCACCTGTAGCCAAACTTGTGACCAAATTCTGCAAACTGCATCCTATTTCTTCATGTATTATCCAACCATTAGCTATACATGTAACCTGATTTTTCTTACATACCGGCCTAGAGCAATACATTTTACATATACAGTACTAATTTTACAACTCCTAACCTCCTGCTGCTCTAGAAGCTACATAATGATGTATATTAAGTTCCAGCAAGCAGCAGCAGAGAAGTCCCACTGCCCCAACTATGGTTAGCAGAAACTGAAGCACTGTATACATAATTAATATAACTTCCAGCAAAGGAAAGAGGTACAAAATGCAAGTGATGGTGAGCATTTGTAAATACTTTTTTTTTCTGCAATAAAACATTTTGGCTATAGTATGTCCCCAGGTATAAACACTAAAAAAGTGATCCAGTAGAAGCAGTCGGCAGAAATATGCAGTATCACTATTTACCAGTAGATGGAGGCAAAGTAGTGTTTACAGGACAATGGAGGATAACCAGAGCTGCAAAGCCGCAACATTACTCTCTAAAACGCTCTACTGTATGTCTCCAGAAACTGCTATATTAAGCTGACCGCTCTGTATTGTACAAACAGAAAAAAAAAGAAATAAGCAAAAACGTGCTGAAATTCAGTCTATGTTTTTTTGGGGGTTTTTTGATTGGTTGGTTAGACATAAAGGCAAAAAAGATATTTGCTTTAACTCCGGCTACCAAAAATAAATATGTAGCGCACTACTCCCTTGGGAGATGCTAAGTTGTTCATTACCTTTCTGTCAATGACCCCCGATCTTCCTTCCCATGCAACATCAGAACACCAGACAGTCTCTGTATTTTATATAACTTTATTCTTGAACTTGAGTTGGTACAACAAGTAGATAGAAGATATGAGATGCCTCTATTAATTCTGGTTCCTGTGTACTTTCCTTTTGTGAACTGACCAGCATCACTCTGAATAATGCTGTGGATAAAAGATTCCAAAGTCCCAGGCCTTCACCGCCTAATTCCTTGACTCTTGCAATCTATCCCTGTCAGTTCTGAAAAGTCTCTCTTACTAGGTCATTGGACTCATAGCAAGTTTACAGATAAGCACCACTGGGTTGCACTCCCTCTGCTCACTCCCAATCAACAGTCCATGGTATTCACAGAAATTTAAATCCCAGTTTCCTCCGTCCGCTTTGCTCCTACTTCCTCCTCCTTATGGTCCGGCACATCCCCGACTGGGAGCCCGGTTTCTCCTCTGGTCTACATGACGATGTCTGCTCCTGCTATCCAGCATTGGGGTCTCTGAACCACTCAGGCCTTCAAGCCTCCTCCTGCTGCACTCCTACATGGTTCCAACTCCTCAATCTCCTCCCCGGTAGCATGTGACCCCAGCTTATATGCCCCTGCCAATACAATTTAATGATTGGTCCAGAGCTCTCCACATAAGCTGCCTGCCACTCAGGTCCCAAATCCTGCCTCCCTTCCAGAACATTTCCACTGGAAGGATGAGGGGACCTCCTTAAGCCAGAGTGTAGGTGACCACACCCCCCTCTATTCTAACACTCCCACCCACAAATAAACAACCAGGCCTAAGGAAAAAATGCAAAGCCTAGGCCAAATTTACCTATCACTAATAATAGAACACACTAAGCACCCACCTGAATGGGGTGGGCGCTACAAATAAATTAAACATATATATTAATAACCTAATAAATGAATAGCATTGCAAATATACACTGTATACCACCATGTTATTGCATTGCAAAATGTAAAAATACATTTAAAAAATAGTCCTTTCAATATTTTTTGCAGAGAAACAAATAAAAGAGATCGGCTTTATAGATATAAAAAAATATATTAATGTGTTTATGTTTGCTGAATCTGTATTTGCATTTCAAAGCCTAATAGGCTGCAGGGGTTCCAGAATACTCAGAAAGACATTGGGTGATACAAGCAGATACCTTACTCCTCATTGCTATTGCAATGTTTGTTCCCACAGTGAGTAACCCAGTTCTCACATTAGTTATAAGTAACAATAAAATAAAGGGTACAGACTACAGAATTCACTAAACACTTTAACCACTTGAGCTCTGGAAGATTTAACCCCTTCATGACCAGGTCATTTTTTGCTATTCAGCACTGCGTTACTTTAACTGGTAATTACGCAGTCATTCAACACTGTACCCAAACTAAATGTATATTTTTTTTCACACAAATAGAGCTTTCTTTTGGTGGTGTTTTATCACCACTGGGTTTAAAAAAAAAAAAAAGGCAGAAAAAAAAAAAAAACCCCAGAAGATTGAATATCAAATACCGCAATTTTCCTTTCTTGACAAGCTCTATGTCAGCCTACCGCAGGGCATGCTCCACCCATACCCCCACCTGAAGGACCTAACTCATAAATTTGACTCCCTCCTGCCGGTGTTCCATAACTCGATTAACTCGATCGCACCTGGGTGGGAGTCTGTGCTGACATGGAGCTCGTCAGGAAAGGAAAATTGCGGTAATTATTTCATACTTGTCAAATAGCCTATGTCAGCCTACCACTGGGAACTAACTAGCTAACCAGGTGTTTATGAATAACCACTTTGCTGCCTTGCATATTTACTTCACTGAGTCTCTACAGGCAGCTGTCCAGGAGGATGAGACGCTCCTTGTGGAGCACGCAGTTATTCCTTTTGAAAGGACCAACCCCCTATTCGTATATAAGAGGGAGATCACTTTCACAATCCAAAAAGCAATTACTCTGCTTGAAGTTCTGGCCCCCTTGCATGAACCTCTGGGAACCACAAACAGGCAATCTGATGACCTAAAAGTCAGGGTAGCATGGATATACAACTTAAGTGTCTCCCCGACATCCAAAAGGACAATTTTTTTCCAGATGAAGAGTAGGCAACGCAATTTCTTGACTTAAATGGAATCTTGAGGCCACTTTTGGAATAGAATCCAGCATCGGGAGCAGAATAACTCTGTCTGCCTGGAAGGACTTATAGGGTTGTTAATACCCTAGAGCTGCCAGCTCAGAAACCCTCCAAGCTGAGGCTACTGCCACCAGGAAAACTGGTCATTTCCATAGCGACAATTCCATCATGACTTTTTGGA
The DNA here is from genome assembly GCA_037952925.1 of Lithobates clamitans. Classification (NCBI taxonomy): domain Eukaryota; kingdom Metazoa; phylum Chordata; class Amphibia; order Anura; family Ranidae; genus Lithobates; species Lithobates clamitans. The sequence continues at coordinate 5,330,631 of JBBGZY010000449.1, forward strand.
GCAGACAAGTAGTTGAGTTCTACTACGGCCCTAAGAATTGAAGAATCAGAGGTCCACTGAGTCCTGCTAAGGGCCATTGTGGAAGAGATGTGTCCTTTGAGTGTGTTTGTGCTCAGGCCCATGTAGAGACCTCTTTGAAGAAAACCAAGGACATGACAAACTCTTGCTTCCCTGGAGAAAATGACTAATGTAGCATATTCTTGGAATTTTGCCAGACTTTGTTGTAGACTTTGTTCATGCTGCTCTTCCGTGCTCTCATGAGGGCATCTGCCAATCTCGAAGAGCAACCTAAATCCGCAAACCTTTGCCTCTCAAAATCCAGGCCGCTAACTTGAACTTCTCCAGTGCTGGTTGGAGAACTTGACCTTGTGCCACTGCCTGGCAACTGAGAAGATTTGTACTATGTGTCTGTGAGATAAATATTTTGGTACTTATCCACTGTTGAAGAGAGACCCCTGGAAAGGTTATCTTCTCCAATGAGCCACTCAACACAGGGACAGGAGAGACTATGGTCCTGATAGTCACCAGGCATGCAGACGCTGACAGGTGAAGAGAGAAACATCAGGACAATTCAGTACCTTACCAGTTAGCCTAACATCAATAGTATGTAAACTCTTGGAGGGGACGATAAGGGACTGTATACAAGATTTTAGTAATGAGAACGGTATCATTAGCAGTAATCAGCATAGATTCATGAAGAATCGTTCTTGCCAAACCAATATATTAACCTTCTATGAGGAGGGGGGGCGCAGAGCCCCCCCGCCTCAAAGCACCCATCCCCTCATGGTGAGGGCATGCGGCCTTATATGGTTCAGGAGGGGGGGCGCTTGCTCGTCCCCTCCCTTTCCTGACCTGCATGCTCGGATAAGGGTCTGGTATGGATTTTGGGGGGACCCCCATGGCATTTTTTTAAAATTTTGGTGTGTGGGGGTCCCCTCCGAATCCATACTAGACCCAAGGGCCTGGTATGGACTTGGGGGGGGGCCACGCTGTTTTTTTCACGATTTTTTTATAGCCAGCCGGCAATTCTATTTTTTTTACATTCAGCGGGAAACCCGCTTACAACTGATGACTCATTGGTTGTTAAGGACGCGGCGGCTGGCTTCCCAGCCCCCTCCTTAGCAACCAGCTATATACAGTGTATAAAAAAAACACAAATTGCGGTAAAATTGTGGTAAAAACGCGTGTCTAAAAACGCGGAAAGCACCGCAAAAAGCACTGCAGAAACGCTCAAAAGCAACATGCATAGATGGGAATCGTGCCTTAGGGGGTTAACTACTGCTAGGGAAGGCCCGTACACACAGTCAGAAAATCTGAAATGAAATTTCATCCGATGAACGATCTTCCAATTTTCTGATCGTTGGTATGCTGCTTTTGACAGCCCGATTTCGAATTTTCAGCAGACAAAAACTGGATGTGCAGGCTTGAAAATTTTTGACAGATGTGACAACAACGTTCAATTTTTTATTAGAACGTTTTTCTGACTAAAAAAATCTGGAGAGCAAGACTAGGCATGCTCAGAAATGAAAGAACACATACAAAACAATTCAACACATTACGTCACTTCTGACGTTGAATTCTGTTGTCAGAAATTTTTTTGATGCTGAGTACACTCTTCACTTTCGATTTGAGATTAGCATCAAACAAAAAACTGACGAAAATTCATCCAATAATCTGACCGTGTGTACAAGGCTTAAAGCCCTATATACACTATCAGATTTTCTGCAGATTTTTGTCTTCAGATTTACGAAAACCATATAATAATGAGGTCAAACTTTAAAGCCTTGTACACACGGTCGGATTATTGGACGAATTTTTGTCAGTTTTTTGTTTGATGCTAGTCTCAAATCGAAAGTAAAGAGGGTACTCACCATCATAAAATTTTCTGATGATAGAATTCAATGTCAGAAGTGATGTAATCTGTTGACTTGTTTTGTATGTGCTCTTTCATTTCTGAGCACATTAAAGGGGGAAGTTGGGACTTTAAATGAAGCGCTTGGGTAGTGGAGGTAGAGTAGACCATAGTAAAAAATGCATTAAGAAATGTTTATTATTTGTAAATAATATCAAACAATAAAAGAGTATTCATTTCATATACAGTAAACAATTCATTAATGGTCATAGGAGATGTACACATAACATAAACATAATAAAAATTGTATATACGTATAGCAGCACATGATCCAATGTAAATAAAGCAGTAATATAGCATAGTGTTGCTAGCAACAACAAGCCTGATACCGACACAAGCACCCATATGGTAAATGTGCATTTCTTGAGTAGGAAAGAATTGATGTAATTAAGGAAAACATATGGTATAGAAAACTATGGTTCCATGTAAGATGTAGCTAGGGCATCGTTAATACAAAGCTCGACGCGTTTCGTGGGTGTCCCCACTCATCAGGAGCTGATGCGATTGAGTTTCCTAAAGGATATATATAAAAGTATAATGAACCATAGAGTCCATGTAAAAAAGTAGAAAATAATGAAATGAACATTAAGTATCTATAACTGTTTTTACCAAATGCACTCACCGACTCAGGCAACAAGTGCAGTGTGCTGTGGTGGGAGCAGGGTGGGCCAGGGACATTGCCTCTCCACGGGAGCCGAGGCGGCATAATTATAGATGCGACATCGGGCAGGAAGAAAGAGATAGAATGGGGCAAGATGTATCCACAGGTGAAAATATACTGTCGTAGGGACAAACAATTCTGGGAACAGAATAATAAATTCCATTAGGTGTATATCTGGTTTAAAATGATGTTATATGAGTAATATTAATTGAAGAGTAGATAAAATACCCAGAGAGTTCCAAGAAAAGTGATGGTGTAAATAGTGTGAGTATATGGGGATCTGTGCTTACAGGTGAGTGACATAAGAGTAGGAGTGGAAGTGACCAAAAGGGGTAAAAGCATAACAGCAAAAAGTGCGGGAGAGATTGGAAGTGAGAAGTGACTGATGAGTGGGACTAAGGCAGAATCACCATAGAGATAGACACATAAACAAGGAACAACAAAAAACAAAGTATAGGGAGGAGGAGAAGAAAGGGGACATCAAACCTACCCAAATGCAGCATCAGAAGGCACCACCAGCCGAACGTAAACATGGGGCTGGTCTGCAAAGACCCCAGAAAGAGACTGGCCGTGTGAACAGCCAGCTCCAAATGGGGAGTATAAGTATGCCGCCAACGCCACGTGGGTGACGCAGAGGAGGAGCCGCCGCACCTGAACCGAGTAACACTCAGCCGTCGGCGTGGAAAGGCTCCTCCCTAGGGACACCGAGATGGAAAAAACACTGAACGTCGGCGCAGTGACGTCAGGGGCTGACGTCATGCGCACGACGCAGGGGGCGTGGCGCTGATGCGCAGAGGGGCGTCCACCCGATCCCCCGGTCACAAAGTAGGTGGGGAAAAGGGGAGGACCCACTGGCGCATCGCGGCTCCCGCAAGGAGGAGAGCCCAGCACCACCCACACGCCCAATCACAACACACAGGGCACGAATGCTGGTCAGGTGGAAGATATGTCTAGGGCATCTGTAAGGGAAAAAGCCATGTGGGGCATGAAATCGGTAACCAAGATGCTGCATATAAAAATTGAAATAAATAAGTAATATAGACAGTAATGTGTCCACGACTAAAGGATATATGTATCATGTTCTCCTCCTCCCTCTGCTTTGTTTTTTGTTGGTGATTCTATGGTATAGAAAACTATGGTTCCATGTAAGATGTAGCTGGGGCATCGTTAATACAAAGCTCGACGCGTTTCGTGGGTGTCCCCACTCATCAGGAGCTGATGCGATTGAGTTTCCTAAAGGATATATATAAAAGTATAATGAACCATAGAGTCCATGTAAAAAAGTAGAAAATAATGAAATGAACATTAAGTATCTATAACTGTTTTTACCAAACGCACTCACCGACTCAGGCAACAAGTGCAGTGTGCTGTGGTGGGAGCAGGGTGGGCCAGGGACATTGCCTCTCCACGGGAGCCGAGGCGGCATAATTATAGATGCGACATCGGGCAGGAAGAAAGAGATAGAATGATGATGGTGGTTCTGCCTTAGTCCCACTCATCAGTCACTTCTCACTTCCAATCTCTCCCGCACTTTTTGCTGTTATGCTTTTACCCCTTTTGGTCACTTCCACTCCTACTCTTATGTCACTCACCTGTAAGCACATATCCCCATATACTCACACTATTTACACCATCACTTTTCTTGGAACTCTCTGGGTATTTTATCTACTCTTCAATTAATATTACTCATACAACATCATTTTAAACCAGATATACACCTAATGGAATTTATTATTCTGTTCCCAGGATTGTTTGTCCCTACGACAGTATATTTTCACCTGTGGATACATCTTGCCCCATTCTATCTCTTTCTTCCTGCCCGATGTCGCATCTATAATTATGCCACCTCGGCTCCCGTGGAGAGGCAATGTCCCTGGCCCACCCTGCTCCCACCACAGCACACTGCACTTGTTGCCTGAGTCGGTGAGTGCGTTTGGTAAAACAGTTATAGATACTTAATGTTCATTTCATTATTTTCTACTTTTTTACATGGACTCTATGGTTCATTATACTTTTATATATATTCTCATCAGCTCCTGATGAGTGGGGACACCCACGAAACGCGTCGAGCTTTGTATTAACGATGCCCCAGCTACATCTTACATGGAACCATAGTTTTCTATACCATATGTTTTCCTTAATTACATCAATTCTTTCCTACTCAAGAAATGCACATTTACCATATGGGTGCTTGTGTCGGTATCAGGCTTGTTGTTGCTAGCAACACTATGCTATATTACTGCTTTATTTACATTGGATCATGTGCTGCTATACGTATATACAATTTTTATTATGTTTATGTTATGTGTACATCTCCTATGACCATTAATGAATTGTTTACTGTATATGAAATGAATACTCTTTTATTGTTTGATATTATTTACAAATAATAAACATTTCTTAATGCATTTTTTACTATGGTCTACTCTACCTCCACTACCCAAGCGCTTCATTTAAAGTCCCAACTTCCCTCTTTAATGTATCTATATTCGGGATGGAGGCACATTAGTGTGCCTCATTTAAAGTCCCAATTCCCCCTCATATTTTCATTTCTGAGCATGCCAAGTCTTGCTCTTCAGATTTTTTTTGTCAGAAAACCGTACAAAATTCAAAATTCAAAAAATTCAAACAATTCAAAAAACAAATAGTGTTCAGAAATTAGTGTAAATTTCAAAGCTTCTGGATAAATCCTCCTAGAATTCAACAAGACATCAGGGAACAGTAATCCACCACCATCACCAGCCACACAGCCTACTCACCAGATTGTGGTGACTCCCATAACAGGAGTCAAAACCGCTTCAAAGACAGCCAGAGAACTTCACACGATCACGGCTTGGTTCAGGTGCTGGAACTCAGGAACGCTGTGACTGCATGGATACTGGATGGATTTTAGATGAACTCCCAGATAGAGATTGGTCATTGAAGACCATTAGTGCCATAAATGGGAAGAGAATGAGTAGAAAACTCCCATCGTGAAATAAGCCAAAAATTTAAGTCCGACCAGTTTCGTCAGTGCGCTCTGACGTCATCGTCCCTGATGATATCAGAACGCACTGACGAAACCGGTCAGACTTACCGATTGTGACACGCCACTTCCGTTCGCTACACAGCATCATAGCTATGTTCGTTGTCTGTTTGTCCGCATAAACCCACATGTGGTTTATGCGGGTTTTTGTAGCTTTTTTAGCTTGTTTTTAGCCTGTTCAATAAATTTCTAGCTTATTTCAGGATGGGAATTTTCTACTCATTCTCTTCCCATTTATGGCACTAATGGTCTTCAATGACCAATCTCTATCTGGGAGTTCATCTAAAATCCATTTTTGATGTTTTTTTTCCAAACCAGTTTTGATGTTTTTTATTGCTTTTTGACTGGATTCTAGCCGAAAGCTATTCATGGTTGTCCCCATTTACACGGTATTTTCCATTTTTTATAATTTTTGTGATTACTAATTTCACTTATTTGCATTCCTTGATAATCATCTGCACTTGCACTTTAAAGGGAGCGTGGTTTGTAATCAATTAGTTAATTATTCTCTTTTCACTTACCCTTATAACGTGCTGCTCCTAAATCAATTTATAATTACCAGCTTCCATTTGCGTGGGTTTGTGATCCCTACCATTTACAATAGAAAAACGTACCAATGAACAGAAAATCGGACGTTGTGGTCACATCAAACAAAAATTTTCAAGCCCGCACATCCAGTTTTTGTCTGCCGAAAATTCCTAATCGGCTGTCAAAAGCACCATACTAACGATCAGAAAATTGGCAGTTTGTTCATCGGACAAAATTTATCTTCAGATTTTCTTACCGTGTGTACGGGCTTTTATACTGCACTTTCCCACACCAGCTCAGACATTTCACCAGGTGATAATTCCTCAAACCCAGTCATGCCAGAAGTAGGACAATGAAAACGTTTTGTTCAGGACAGAAACAAAAAAGGTAGGACTCTGTAACAGATTATAAATATTATTCTGCAATGTACACAAATCACCCAAGGGAAAAGTAGATATCATCATTACACATTTAACAAAACTGGAGTACAATTCAATAGCCCACAAGCAGGTGCCTTTATTCAACCCCAAGCTGCTGTGGAGCTCAAATAGCATCCCAGCTGCCATACGGGGATCCATTCAATCTAGAGAAACATCACTGAATGATCAGCGACCTATTTTGGGACTGCGATCGTGTGGCGGTCAATCTAAAACTGACGCTGGGGGGATCTTACTAACTGCCACTGGCATCACTAGTGACATTAATACAGTGATCAGTGATAATACTGTACATGGTCACTGTAAGATACTGACTGGGAAGGGGTTAACATTTAGGGCAACCAAGGGGTTAAAAGTGTGCCTAATGTGTAATGTTTGTAAAGTGTGTTGATTTTTAGTAAAGATTTTTCAGTTTCTCATTCCTGCAATAAACTGACAGATCACTCCCTCTGTGCAGAGCTCTGTATTGTTTACCAACACAAGGTTCTGGGCTGTGATTGCACACAGCCGATCGGCAGGTCCTGGCTGTGAATCCAGCTGACTTGCTGACAGGCAGTCGGCACACATGTGCACGCCCTAAACCCGTAAGTAGGCAGCGAAGTACAGGTATGTTGCTTTGCCTACAGCCACTGTTCGCCCACAGTACATCAGTAAGTACAGTAAGCTCATCACTTAATCTTCCCAGAGAAATATAAGCATCTATATTTCTGAGCTACGCTCAGTATTATATGCATGTATCACATGTATGAAAATAAATGACAGTTTATGTTCTCTTCACATAGCGGGGCCCTATGCTCTCTAGGTTTTGGACAAAAGTTAAACTTTTAGAATTACAATTAATGCTGACTTGGCCCTAGAGACGTCTGGTATGTCCTGTTACACCTAAAGCCCCCAATCCTCTCGGGATCTCAATTTAAATTGGCAATGTATGTCTTACTGGTGGCACAACAGTCTAAAGTAAGAGCCTGGAAACAATGGCTTGTTCCCCTTACAGAAGTCTGTTGCTGTATAGATACCTTCTTCATCAATGAAAAACTGACAAGTATGCTCCTGGGCACACACAAACAGTTCTTCAAAAAATGTGGACCCTGTGGATATAACATGCCCACCCATCTATGTCTATAGCAAGGTATGCATATTTATAGGCCTTTAGGTCCTAAGGGGTGTCCCTGCCATCCTACGTCCTCTCCTTTAGTACATCTTTTACTCTCTTATCCCCTTTGGCCCCCTTGTTGTGGAGGCCTCTGTTTACACACTTCTGGTGGACCTGGCTCCTACATTAAGGGCAAAGTTCACCCCTCTTTTTAAAAAAAAAAATCCAGCTGCCCTATGAACCAATATACCATTAATATACCTTGGTTGCAGAAAAATAAAAGGTTTCTTTGATTTATAGATTTATAGAACAAGGCCTTATCTTAGCGCTTGCTGTGTTCCATAGACATCCTGGTATATAGATTTGGGACATGAGAGCCAGTAAGACACAGGCCGTTTAGCAGCTGACCTCATTGGCACACACCCTGCACCCATCAATTAGGTTTGCACGGCATTCTGGCATCCCCCCAAGTGTGCCTTTGTCTGGCTTGTCAATGTAAGCTGCCAAAGCTACTGTGTTTGCACGCCATCCCCAGATTCCCTCCAGATGGGCCCAGGCCACATTCTAAACTCTCTGGGTCAGCATGTGGCTTATGGGCCGCTGGTTGGACACCCCTGATAGAGTGCACGGGCCTGCCTGATTGGATACAGAGTGATTGGATAGATAGGTGGGTTCCCCAATTCCATAGTTTTATTAAAACTTAAGGAAATTGTGCAGAGATTGTACAATCTGGTTTTATAGTGTATTGCCACATGTATACACCTTAAATGAGCTAGTTGTCCTTTCAGTGCCATTAATTGTTAATGGCACCCCAAACATGGAAGCAAAGACACATTTTGCCATGTTAAAAACTAAGTGAAAATGCAGTAAAAAATGTGCAAGCTACAACACGTTAAAATGTCCAATGAGCTACTTTGCCACATGTAGCGCAGCCCATTGAAATCAACAGGCTGCCCTAAGCGTGTCACAGGAAAAATGTGCCAAAAAACATGCACTCCCACTACGCGAGGTGTGAATATTGCCTGAAAGTAAAATTGGTATCTGGTTTAAACAAGAGCAATGAAGCTCCATTCACATCTGTGTGTTTCCGAACGCATGGCAAACCACACAGAAAATGTGTGTTTTTCAGAAACGTGCTGCAAACACATTCAAAAGCATGGTAAAAAACGCACCACGATCCACTCTAAAAAAGTTCTGGAGCTTCTTTTTGGGCGATTGTTGCACATAGGGCAGCCCATTCAAGTGAATGGGCTGCCGTATGCGTGATGAGTGAAACCGCTCCAAAATGGCCAGAAAAAACGCATGCAGAAATGTGAGGTACCGCTACGCAGTGATGTAAACGGGGCTTAACAGCTGAGTGTCTCCATCCACTCCCTCCTATGTACTTGTATAAAGCTGGCCATACACTATGCAATTTGATTGTACAATTTCCTTTAGATCTACCATCAACTATGTAGTCCAAGGGCCTGCCTGATTGGATACAAAGTGAATGGATAGATAGGTGGGTCCTCGTATTCCATAGTTCTGGTAAATATTAAGGAAATTATACAGAGATTATACAATCAGATTGCATAGTGATTGTAGCAGTGTTGAATTCTAATGCCGCGTACACACGGGCGGACTTTTCAGCATCAAACGTCTGATGGTCTTTCCAACGGACTTTCGACGGAGTTACGACGGACTTGCGAATGACTGGACTTGCGCACACACCAACGGACTTGTGACAGACTCACCCGGGACAGAGGCTATTGGAGGGGACTGAACGCAAGCCTCTTGCCCACCGATTATGGGCCCTAGCATTTGGGGGAATGGTGCTCTCTGTGAGCTGTATGCCTGGGGACCCTGGGGTTTATGTTACTTTGGATTCAGCTCCATGTCCCCCCAAAACACACAGACTCGGGAACCCATTATATGATATATTAGAATGATAAGACTGAATTATACTGTTGGGACACATCCTGTGAGGAGATGCTAATGTCATCAACTCCACTCACCTGTCTGATATCAGCTATAAGGTGTTTAATGTAAATAAGTTTAGTCTAGGTTCTAAGGGTATTCAACTAATTGTTGTCTGTTCTAATTAACCCTGTGTTGATGTTTATGGTAATGTGGGTTAATTGAATGAGCTGATCACATTAGCCACCAGCACTGGCTAGGAGACGAATGGTCTAGGCTGAGGAGGGGGGAGATTGTTGTCTGTATTGTTAATTGTAATTAGCTCCAGCTATTGTGTTTATACTACTGTGTGAAGCTCGGTGCCCACAAGTCTGTCATCTGGTCTGGGTAAATGTTTTAGTAAATTAGCTCATGTTAATTAGGTTAGCTTTAAATCATCGTGGTGTATAAATTTGTGTGAGATCTCAAATAAAGAGTTAGTTCTGATGTACTCCAAGACTGGTGTTGTCTAGTTCTTGGGGGTTTCTGTAGCCAGATCCATTGAACTCGTGTTCCAGAACTTAGGAAGCTGAATAAGGACGGAAGCACTCAAGCGGAGTGTGGGACGTTCCGTGACAGGACTAAAGTCCGTTTGAAAGTCCAAAAGTCCGGTCATTTGAACGTGATGACGTACGACCGGACTAGAATAAGGAATTTCATAGCCAATAGCTGCCCCTGTGTCCTTTTTTGTCCGTCGGACTAGCATACAGATGAACGGATTTTCGACCGGACTAGAGTCCGTCGGAAAGATTTGAAACATGTTCTAAAGCTAAAGTCCGTCTGATTTTCGACAGAAAAAGTCTGCTGGAGGTCCGATAAAGCCCACACACGATCGGATTGTCCGACGGATTTGTTCCATCAGACCAGTGTGGTCGAAAAGTCCACCCGTGTGTACACGGCATTAGTCGTGTTAACTTGCTGAACATATTCACTGGCAAGTTGTACACTTGCAGAGCACTTGAAGCACAAGTTCTAGTTGACACTTTTCCTTTTTGTAGCAAATTTGCGTGGCAAATCTCTAGCAAGAGCAAAGTTGCAGTGGTGAGTCTACAGCAAGAGCTTTGCAAGTCTACAGCATGAAAATTCAGCCACAGTGACCCCTGTAGTGGAATGACTATTGCACAACATAACTGAACATACAGAAGACTTGCAGAATGTTTGCAAAGAAAGTTGATCTGGAGTCATGCAATGTGCATACCTCCCAACTTTCAAACTTGAGAATGAGGGACGCTTAAGGGACACTTAAGGGTGGCAGAGACCTGCATTACACTACACGAGCCGTGGGTGTGGCTGAATTTTACTATGGGAGGGGCTTAAAGGGCATGGTTAAACAAAACCCAGGCTTTGGATATGTGCTGGGGGCACTTTGGTAAGAGAGAGGACTTCTGCTAGAAGGTGGGGGAGTCAGATATGTTCTAGGGGGGTGTTTTGGGAGGGGAGAACCTGTGCAGATATATGCTGGGGGTGCATTAGCAGGGTAGTGGACTTTTGCTAAAAGGTGGGGAGGGGGGATATGTGATGACGGGGCACTTTTGGAGGGCAGTTGACTTGTGCTAGAAGGTGGGGTGGGGAAGGGTGGAAATGTACTGGGGGGTTGCTTTGGGAGGGGAGAGGACTTGTGATAGGAGGTGGGGTGGAGGGATCATATATGTGCTGGGGTGCACTTTGGGAGGGAAGTAGACTTGCGCTAGAAGGTGGGGGAGGGCAGATATGTGAGGGGGGCTCTTTGAGAGGGGAGAGGATTTGTGCTAGAAGGTGGGTGGGGGGGATTTTAAGGAGTGTTGACATTATTGACCTTCCTTAGTTGGCTGACTACAACTGGATTTGAGCATGGATCCATCATCCATGCTAGTAGGGATTTTTCCCTAAAGCACTGTCAAACCGTCTGTTACAGAGATCTATGCTTCCGGTAAGAAGCTTTGACATCCGCCTTTGGTGGTGTGCACGGCGGTGAGGGTTGGAGGCACGGGATCGTTGTGATTGTTGCTAGGTGCATGTTTGTTTCATCCAGTACTGCATTTGGTTGTTCTTTCATTAGCTCTGAATTTATCAGCAATGAATCATCATCAGCATTCCAACTTAACAAAGAATGCAACAAGTAATGTAAGGTTTCAATCAGGGCGGCTAAGATAGAACATGAAAAGGCACATAGCTGGGGAAAGTAAGAAAAATCCCAAGAAAATGGTATCATTAGCAATAATCATTAACCTTCTATGAGGAGGTGAGCTGCCATCTAGATAAAGGAAGGCCCGTAGATGTGGGGTATCTGGATTTTGCAAAAGCCTTTGATACAGTTCCCCATAAATGTTTACTGTACAAAGTAAGGTCAGTTGGCATGGATAGGGTGAGTATATGGATTGAAAACTGGCTACAGGGGCAAGTTCAGATGGTAGTGATAAATGGGGAGTACTCAGAATGGGCAGGGGTGGAAAGTCGGGTCCCCCAGGGTTCTGTCCTGTGACCAATCCTATTTAATTTATTCATAAACGACCTGGAGGATGGGGTAAACAGCTCAATCTCTGTATTTGCGGACAATACTAAGCTAAGAAGGGCAATAATTTCTCCGCAGAATGTGGAAACCTTGCAAGAAGATCTGAACAAATTAATGGGGTGGGCAACTACATGGTAAATGAGGTTTATTGTGGAGAAATGTAAAATAATGCATTTGGGTGGCAAAAATATGAATGCAATCTACTTACTGGGAGGATTACCTCTGGGGGATCTAGGATGGGAAAGGACCTTGGGGGCCTAGTAGATGATAGGATCAATCCCAAGCTGCTGCAAGCAAAGCAAACAGAATATTGGCATGCATTAAAAAGGGGATTAACTCCAGAGATAAAACAATAATTCACCTACTCTACAAGACTCTGGTCAGGCCGCACCTGGAGTATGCTGTCCAGTTCTGGGCACCAGTACTCAGGAAGGATGTGCTGGAACTGGAGAGAGTCCAGAGAAGGGCAACAAAACTAATTAAGGGGCTGGACAACCCTAGTTATTAGGAAAGGTTACAAGCACTGAACTTGTTCTCTCTGAAGAAGAAACGCTTGAGAGGAGGTATGATTTTAATGTACAAATACCGTAATGGTAACCCCACGATAGGGATAAAACTTTTCCGTGTAAGGGAATTTAATAAGACATGTGGCCATTCACTAAAATTAGAAGAAAAGCGGTTTAACCTTAAGCTGCGTAGAGGGTGCTTTACTGTAAGAGCGGCAAGGATGTGGAATTCACTTCCACAGGCAGTGGTTTCAGCGGGGAGCATCGATCATTTAAAAAACTATTAGATAAGCACCTGAATGACCACAACATACAGGGATATACAATGCAATCCTGACATAAAATCACACACACATAGGGTTGGACTTTTTTCAACCTTGCCTACTATGTAACTACGTAACTATGTAACTACAATGAACACACTACCATACACACTACCATGCACACACACTACCATACACACGCACACTACCATGCACACACACACTACCATGCACACACACTACCATGCACACACACACTATCGTGCACAATCACACACTTCATCAGCTTGAAGGGTGTTGAATGAGCCATCCTCACCCCCAGTCCTCTCCTTTTCAGTCAGTGGCAAGTTGCTGAAACTCAGAGTTCCCCGATCAGCAGCAGGTGGGCGGGGCCAAAATTTTGTTTTTGCTGCTTGTGTTGAATGGCTAGTCCCCGTCCCCAGTCCTCCCCTTCAATCAGCAGCAGGTAGGCGAGGCTTATAGTTTCCCCATTTGGGTTTTTTGCTCCATGGACAGGTTGTGGTATGCCCGGGCTCCCTGCAGGAAGGGGAGGTGCAAGGGAGCTTCCCTAGTGATTGGCTAGAGCATGAGAGGTGGGGGGGAGGTTCCCCTGTGATTGGCTAGAGCACAGGAGGTGCGGGAGAGGTTCCCTTGTAATCAGCGTGCCCCTGTGAGATGCATGCAATGATGGAGCCATGCATTCCGACACTTCAGCTGTGTTCGCGGGACGCTAGGATTTACTTGCCTTCCTGGGACAGTCCTGGTGAATCCGGGACAGTTGGGAGGTATGAATGTGGACTTGGTGCAATTGTGCAACAAACTTTTGAAGCCTGGTAAGTCTAGCAATAGCTTAGCAAGTCATTTTCAAACTTGCAGCTCAATTGCGTGCTATCTGGGATATGGCCATCTTTATACAAGTGCATAGGAGGGAGTGGATGGGGACACTGAGCTGTCAGGCTCTGTTCATATCTCTGCGTAGTGGGAACTCTTATTCCTGCATGCGTTTTTAGGAGTGTGGCGCATATGCGTTTTCGCTCGTCACGCATAGGGCAGCCCATTTAATTGAAATGTGCAACAATCACCCCAAAGAAGCTCCAGAACGTTTTTTAGAGCGGAACATAGTGTGTTTTTTTACTGTGCTTTGTGGTGTGTTTACAGCACACAGTTTCAGAAACGCACAGATGTGAATGTAGCTTCATTGATCTTGTATAAACACGCCAATTTTACTTTCAAGCCCCATTCACACCTAGCCTAGTGGGAGCACATTTTTTGACTAGTTTTTCCCGTGACATGCATAGAGCAGCTCATTGATTTCAATAGGCTGCCTACACATAGCAAAGTAGCTCATGGGACATTTTGGCATGTTTGGCATGCACCTTTTTTCTGTGCATTTTGCTGCTTTTTTTGCTATTTCTTTAATGTGGCAAAGTATATTTTTGTTCCTGTGTTTGGTGCAAAATGTGTGTTTGCTTCTATGTAGGAGAACACACCATCTATCCAATCACTCTGTATCCAATCAGGCAGGCCCTTGCACTACATAGTTAATAGTAGATCTAAAGGAAATTGTACAGTCAGATTGTATAGTGTATGGTGAGCTTTACAGAACCAAGGACATACTTCTCCTGTTTTTAATATTACAGCTCTATCCACATAGGCTGTTATCTGATCACTCAGCTCCTGCATACGCTTCCAAATGAAAGATCTATGGTTGTGTATTTAGTGAGAACTGTGTTCACTGATTGCATTGGAAAAATGTGCACCTGATGAGTTGGGTGGTAGTGAGCTGCTAGAAGGGGGGAGGGCAAATGCAGGGTGTGTGCTAATTAAGTCACTTGGTAAACGGATTCCTGTGTCACATCCCAAGGTCTGTCCAAGAAGTAACGGAGACTTTTTTTATACATCCAACTGGACACTGAGGTAAGGGGTGTGTAAGATAATTAGAAAGCTTTTTTATTTCTGCAAGAATTACGCTAATGATATATACACTAAAGTTACATTGGGGAACTGGAATAAAAAAAAAAGAAAAAGAAAAAAGGAGAACTTATCCTTTAAAGTGATTGTAAAGCTTTGATGAAAAAAAAAAAAAAAGAAATAACAAACATGTCATACTTACCTCCACTGCGCAGTTTGTTTTGGCCCCCCAATCCTCGACTTCTGGGGTCCATCGGCAGCTCTCGTGGCTCCTCCCCGCATCGTATAACCCCCTAGGAGAAGCATCTCCCGGGGGGTTACCTCTGCGGACGTGCTTCCGAGTCCAGCATTCGGCGTCCATAGACTAATGGACTAAAACGAATTATTTTTTTTTAATAGTTGGAATAACATTATAAGAAAGCAATATGAGTTAATAGTTTTGTATTTATTTGTAGGGGGGGTTTGAAGGATGTGTCCACGTGCCTACACGCGCAGGCGCACGCACAAGCCGACAATAGGATGTGGGTGTGCATGAGCACGAGCATGCACACAACAGAGACATACACCTCTGCCTAAGTAAATGGGATCTATATATTAGAGGAAATTTTGTATTATGCGTCATCATAAGCATGTACTGTTGAGTGAATCTGGAGATTTAGATGATTATAATGATTTTGTAAAAAAAAAGGGGGGGGGGGGAAAAGAAAAAGGGTGGTGGGGGAAAATATGAAAAGGGAGGAAAATTAAAATAAAAAAGGAATTAAATAACGGAAGAATTAGATAACGGAATTAATTTCTATGTCTTTGTTTAACCGCTTCAGCCCCGGAAGATTTTACCCCCTTCCTGACCAGAGCACTTTTGGCGATTCGGCACTGCGTTGCTTTAACTGACAATTGCGCGGCCATGCGACGTTACACCAAAACAAAATTGACGTCCTTTTTTTCCCACAAATAGAGCTTTCTTTTGGTGGTATTTGATCACCTCTGCGGTTTTTATTTTTTGCTCTATAAACAAAAAAAGAGCGACAATTTTGAAAAAAAGCAATATTTTTTTACTTTTTGCTATAATAAATATCCCCAAAAAAATATATAAAAAAACATTTTTTTTTTTAGGTGTGTCCTAGGGAGTAATTCTAACTGTGGGGGGGATGGGCTACCACTGACATGACAGCGAACACTGCTCCCGATGACAGGTAGCAGTAGATCCCTGTCATGTCACTAGGCAGAACAGAGAAATGCTTTGTTTACATAGGCATCTTCCCGTTCTGCCTCTCCGTGACATGATCGCGGGACACAGGCAGACATCAAGTCCACGGGACCCGCAGGCACGGTCACGCTGTACGCGTCGCGCGTGCCCACTAGCCCCGCCAATTAAAGGGGACATACAGGTACGCCCATTTGCCCCCCACTGCCATTGTGCCAACTTATATCAGCGTGCAGCAGTCAGCAAGTGGTTAAACCTCCAGGCACGAGGGCATCTAGGGTATAAATCCAAAAAGTTTCCCTTTCGCAGAGACGCTTGAAACGATCTGCGAGAGGGAGGGTCCTGGGTATCTGCTCAATTACTCAGACCTGAAGTCTGGCAGTGGAGCCCTGGTGAAATTCTTTGAAATGTTTGGGAATGCTTAGATTACTGTCATCTTCTACTGACCCACGATGTTCTCCAAACCTTTTACGTAAGGTCCGGATGGTGTGACCAATGAAAAGTAGACCACAGGGACAGGAGACACAGTATATGACAAAATCGGAAGAACAGTTGTAAAATTCGTTTAGAAGGTATGTTTTCCTTTTTGTGGTAAATGATTTCTGACGGTGGGTTACAAATTTTTGGTTTGTGGATTTTAATTTGCTCGGTGCAATGCGACTTGATATTTTTGTCTTTTCGATATGTGATCCTGGGTACACTAGAAAGGCATGTCTTTAGTGAGGGATCCTCCAGAAAGATCTCCTAGTGTTTTCGGAAAATTCCCTCCATCTTTTTGTGCTGGGAATGGAGTTATGAACCTGGTTGTGTGAGATTGGGTGGAAAGTGTTGGTTGAGTATGAGAAGGTTAGTTGAGGGTATTTGAATGGTTAGTTGAGGGTTCACCATCAGCCTTGCCTGTTGGAATACCCTAGCGCAACAATTATTGTGTTTTAATCATCATTGTAATAATTGCTCGTAACCCAAAATATCCATTGTTTTCTACTACAGTTGTTCTCTCTTCCTGATGCTTGATAGTTATTATTTGAGAATTTGCTGATGCATTGTACTCCATAAACTAGCAAGGGTTATGCTATGTATTTTGTAAAAACCTTATTAAAATGTATTGAAAGTGAAAATAAATGTTGTATACATGATAATATGCTCGCTCTCAGCACAGCTGTGTCTGCTAATGCTACGCAAATATGCGGCCGCTCAACGCCAGGGCCCACCTGCCGAGAGGCCCCATATTTGCATACTGTCAACGGCTAGGGGTTAAGGAAAAAAAAATAGAAAGTGAAAATACATGACAGTTTTACCCACCTCTTGAGATCCAAGCTCCTCTATCAGACAGCAGTGACAGTTTTTCACTCTGCTCTCTCCTCCTATTAGTATGCTTAAACTGTTGACTAACAGCACCGTGGAAAGCAGTAGAGCCATGATTGGCTTACAGAGCTGTCCTCTCTCTACCACCATGAGTGCTTCAGTCCACAGCATTACAAGAAACTGATATCAAATCAGTCAGCTATTTATGCTACTGTAGCCATGCCCCCGTAGGGGTTGCTGAATGTAGTGGTTCACCTGTCACAGTGCCCAGCCTGACATCCATCTCTCAGACACTCAGAGGCATAGAACAGTCTAAGCTTTGTTTTTTGTTTTTATTGAGGGGATTGAACTTGGATGGGAAATTATGGGATGCCCAGGAATATTCAATGCAACTTGCTTGGTACTTCTATATAGACTCCAGTATATACACTCCAGTCTTCGCTCCAGCACAACACTTGCTTAAGACCTCTTATCCTTCACTCCTCCAGCACTTCACTTGCTGCGTACAATTCCTCCTCCAGCACTTCACTTGCTGCGTACCATTCCTCTTCCAGCACTTCACTTGCTGCGTACCATTCCTCTTCCAGCACTTTACTTGCTGCAGACTGTTACTCTACCAGCACTTCCCTTCTTGCAGACTGTAACTCCTCCAGACTAGCTAGCACCGCATAGTTATGCCTGAAAATAACCCAGCCAGGCCTCAAAGGACTGTCTTTTGCGGGCAGGGACCTCGGGCCCCTGTGGTTTAGAAATAGTTCAGGTGCAAACTGTCCTATGCACCCATCTCAAACTGCAATCTCCCAGTTCTTTTAGGCTTGCCTCCCCAGTCCCCACGACTGTTTTACACTCATCAGCCCTCCTAGCTGCGACCAGTTGTCCTCCCTGGAGTCTCTTAGCAGTGTTCTCTCCTACTGTCCTCTCCTTTCTCTCTCCTGTGCCTCTCCTCCAGGATCTCCTCTCTCCTCCTGGATGCACCCGATCCCTGGCCCAGGGTCACCCCCCACCCCCCCACCAGGGGAGCTCCCTGTGGGCCCTGACAGCCTCCACCCTCTCTCACTCCAGCTCTTCCACCCGAAAACTCCTCCCCAGCTGCGCTGACCCTGGGTATTTAAGGAGGCCTGCCACTGCTAATCCTAGTTGGGGATTGGTCAAGGCTCCTAGAATACCCCAGGTAGCTCCACCTCTCCTCTCCTCCTCTCCTTCTAGTACTTTCTGTGAAGAGGGAGGTGACAGTGATGCTACCTGTGAGTCACCCAGTCCTGCCCTGCCCTGAGCCACTTCTAGCCCAGAATGAAAACTAAGCTAGGTCTGTCTAAATTTTCCTACTTTCCAGAAAAATCCTCACTCTAGCACCTACCTAACTAGAGGGTGCTACACTACATTTATGTAGAAATGCATTTATCTATGTTTTTAAAGCTGAACTCCAGCTATACAGAAAAATTCACCTGGCAGTGGGGACTCTTCTCTGAATTTTGTCACTCCCAGGAAGGGGAAGGCCCTCAGCTTTCTCAAGTATAATGCAGAATGGTCGGTCCATGTGTGTGATGACGTTGGACAGCTGTGTCCTGGGGGACCAGTCCTAAAGTGAGGAGGAATCCTGTGGCAGCAATGGATTGTCCAAATAATATACTACCTGTTATCTTGTTCCTGTTTCAAATGTTGTCGATTTCATATCCTTTTAAGAGCAGAGGATTACAACATTTGGGCAAACTGGCAACACTTTCAAATCTCCAACTACTCTAAGTCTTTTCTGGAGACAATCCCAGATCTTATTCTACAGTAGAACATGTTAAATGTCATACCCATTGTTAAAGACTTGAGAAGTTTGGCTGAATACAGGTCGTAAATCAAGCAACCTCTCCTACAGTGTTTCCACCCCCCCCCCCCCTTGCGTGTCTATCATCACTTGATTTAAGGCTCAGGTGTAAATGATCCATTAATCAAAATCATTAGCCAGACCGTGAGAAGGAACTATTTGGCATTGCACACTGTTGCATGGTGGTTGCAAGGCAGCCCCATTTATTCAGGTTATGAGTAATGTTTGGCAGGTTTTAATGCCTGCAGAACACAACAGAGGGGATCATTTTTGCCATGGTGACCTCAGAAGAGCCATCCGTGGTGGATAAGTTATAAGAGAGCATTTGACAGGCCGTTTCAAGAAACTATTAGATAAGCACCTGAACGACCACAACATACAGACATATACAAGATAATACTGACATATAATCACACACATAGGTTGGACTTGATGGACTTGTGTCTTTTTTCAACCTCACCTACTATGTAACTATGTGAGGAGGCATTATGCCGCTGTCTCAGCTACTGTTTCCCTTCTGAAGACCCACACCACTCCAACAGCTGTTGTGGTGCAGTCCCATTCAGGTGAATGTGTCACGTTTGGCAGGTGATACTGCCCGCCAAGTGCAATGGAGGAGATCATTTTTGCATGTGGGCACCCCATCAGCTAAATTTGCAGCTTAAGGGAGAGTGGTTGTGGGCCAGTAAAAGCGCTGTTTGACCGCATGTTTTTACCGTTCCATGACCACAAGTGTTTACAGAACTGTTTTTCTTTGTTGTTCAGGACGTTTATTAATGCTGCAGTATACCCAGATTTAAAAATACTTGTATTTTATAATGCAATTTCACTTTGACTATAACACACTATTAGCCCACATCCACATTGGGCTGATTTGGCGTGCGATTTGACATGTCAAATCGCATGCTAAATCGGCGGCTATTGCCAAAAATATCACCGTCCGAATCGGTGCGGCGCCACATCGATTCCCAAAAGTAGTTCCTCTACTACTTTTGGCGATGTAGCACCCTGGAGTTTAGGCAGGGAGCTCCTCACAAATTTACTTGCCAGGAGTAGTTATCCTGGTTGATTGTTAGAGATCTATTGATTTCTCCCTAAGTTTGGCCTTGTTGCACTTTTCTCTTCTAACACTAGGTGGCCAGGAACTTGGTAGTACTAGATATGAGAAGGGCAACCCAAGGTCAGTTTATGAGTATATGGGGTATCTCAGCCAATGGGCAGGGGTTTTCTTGGATCCCTTGGCCTGCTGGGAGAGCCTACATATTCGGGTGGAGTCAGGTGTTCTGTGTTCTGTGTCACCTTGACGGTTGTCTGGGTGGACACGTGTCGTATGCCCCGGGCTGCTAGGCCAGAGATTGGGCCTATCCTGGAAGCGTCTGGCTGCTAGGCTGTCTGAGGGCCTATTCAGAAGCAAGAGAGCAGTGCAGGGTTGGGATTACGGCTTGCAGTCCAACCAGAAGTGGCCGGCCTGCCGGCCAGAGAACCTGTCAGTAGTGGGGGGTAGAGGGGAAGCTGTCGCCACAAAGCAACCATCCACCTTATTACTAGGGACCACAGTGAGTAACTAAAGCAAGTACCGGAGCAGTATTCTCAACAAATGGGCACGGTGGAGAATCGGGAAACTTCACACGGTGATAAAGTCAGGGACCCAGCCAGTGGAGGTGACGCTTGCAGAGGAGCCTTATGTGTCAAGCCAGGGACCGAGCAGGCCAGCAGGGGTGAAGCTTGAGAAGTATCAGGAGTGCCAAGCTAGGGACCCAGCAGAGAGGCAGGGGTGACGCTAGAGGAAGATTGGAGGAGCTCAAGGGATTCAGTGGCAGTGAATCAGAGGGTCTAGTGAGAGACCAGGAGCTCAGTGGGCTGAAGAATTACAAGGAGAAGTTGTAGTGAAGCTGAAAGAACTGTTACGTTTGTGTTAGGAACTGTTAAAGACTGTTGCCATAGGGGACAACATTCCTGCACGTGCAGCTGTGGTGCCTTGCTGGGGCCTTTCCCTGCACTGCTGTCCTCCTATTGAAGTCTCGGAGTCTGCTAATTGAACTTGCAACTACTCAAGGGTGTCATGGCCCTAAACCCTCTTTCCACCATAAAAGTTTGTAAGAAAAATAAACATCTCTTTTGCATTCAAGAAGTGTCTGGCGCCCAATAACTTTCACCTTGCACACACTATGCTTCACAACCCACCACATACAGAAGGATGTCAGCTATCTCTGGCCCTGCAGGTTCTCATTAGACTGAAGGAGGCCGGAGACCTTGCTACAGCGACTTCGGGGGCGATTTTAATAGACATCTGTTCAGGAACCCACACAGATGTCTGTCAAATCCCCCCCACAAAGTCGGAAAGGTTTTGTAGGTTTAAAATCGTGCCAGTTCAGGTGAACTGGCACGATTTCTAACCTGTAGCAGTGTGAACTTGGGCTAATGCTGTGTGCAATGTTTTTGAAACTTGTCCTGTTTTTGTATGGTTGAAAATCCATTTAAAATTGTATTATTTATTTTTATATACACAATACTGTATATTGTAGTAATCAGCACACCTTTTTCTACATAGCACCCGTCACATACTATAGTAGTACCAAAACATATCTAACATCTGTCTCCTAAAACAACATGGGCAGCAAATTTTACACAATGTACTGTTTATATTAAACAAGACGACTTTCTGCAAAGTATATATTTTAAAGGTGAAACTTACTAAAACTGGAGCAGACAGACTCTGTAGCAGCTGTAAACAACAACCAATCAACTCATAACTTTAACATGTTCAATAGGCTTTGATAATGAAAGCTAGAAGCGAATTGGTTGTTGTTTACAGCTGCTCCAGAGTCTGTCTGCTCCAGTCCTAGTACATTTCCCTCATTGCTTATAAATATACATAGTTACGAGCTCTGTTGTTTAACCTCTTCATGATGGAGGGGCAGAACTGTATTCAGTGCCTTGAAAAAGTATTCATACCCCTTGAAATTTTCTACATTTTGTCATGTTACAACCAAAAACTGTATATCATTGTAACTACTTAGTGTAGCCAGGTGAATTATACCTCCTTTTTTTAGGACAAAATGGGCATTCATTTGGTGGTAAATGGTGATGGATATCTCCTGATTTTTTTAATTATCAAAGGAAAACTGTCATATAATAGTAGACAAAAATATATATATTGTTTTAAATGTAGCTGTATTTTTCTTGCTGTTACCATAACATGCCACCAAAGAACAACCCAAGATAAATGCTCCTGCTCCTGCCAATCGCACTGATACCATATTTGTATGGTATTTGTTGTTTGTGCTCATACTAGGACCCGTACTAGCACGTTGCTTTTATTTATTCTATCAAAAACACACTGACACTAACTGACACTGATACTAAACTTAAAAAAAATTGGGTTTTTTTTTAAGACACTAACTCTAACCCTGATATTAGGTATACAAAAACGTATATATGTGATAAATCAAATAATATAGTCCATTTACTGTCTAGGTCAATAGTGACTAGTGAAACAGAAAACCACCACCAAAGATCTATAAGGAAAAATTGAAAAATAAAAAATTTAAAAAATTTAAAAATGAAATATAAAAGTTCCCAGGGTTTCCTCCTAAGCGAAGTGGTTCACTTCTAGTAGATGAATAGATAGATCACAGATGGGTGGAAGGTCTAGATAGGTGGCAGGACCATCACCGAGGCATCTAAGGAGGCTTACCGGAAGCAGATGACTTGAGAAGACTTACGTCTCACAAGTCTAAGAGGGCTTAATGACCACCAGGTCTGGCGGGGTGTATCATCAGATGATCCTCTGCTTCCAAAGAAAGGGGGGAAGGGGGGGTTTCACCGCGGCTTCAAACGTCCCCAAGACAGTCCAACACTCCCAATGGATAATTCAAATATCATGCGAGAAAGAAAGCTCACATAGCATAATAACGTTTTTAAAAAACATCAATTTATTAAAATAGAAAAATGAACACTCACATGATAGGAGATCAGAAATGGCTCATATAAAATCATTTGCGGTAATAGTGAGGGGTCCACCTGACATTTTTCGGCTACCAAGCCTTCATCTGGGGTGTGGAGCCCCCCACCTCACCGCTATTTAAACAAAGAGTGACCCCCACTGGGAGTGTCGCTAGACCGGAAGTGACGTAATTGATGCCACTTCCTGGTTATTAAAAATGGTAACAGATTTATTGTATGAAGACATGAAATGAAAGGGGTAATGAGCGGTGTGATACCGCTATGATTAGCAAGTGAAAAATCTGAAATACATAGAATGATTGCTTGGTCGGCTATTTCGGAAATACCCGAGCGCATACCAAGCCTCGCTTTCATTATAGCCAGATCTCATTGGTTAAAGCGCCATCCAGCTCCACCCAATGGATCCAGCGTCATGGACGTGCGCAGTGACGTCATCCGCAATGCTGATGCGGCGCCGGTGCACTCCACTTAGGGAACCAAGCCTCTCTCCCACAACGGAAGCTAAGACACTTCCGGTAAGGGGAGAAAGGCGCTAATAGGCTGGGGGGGGCCCGGAAAAGGTCATGATGATTTGACACCGCATAATAGGTGTCAGCAAAGGTGGATTAAAACAACCAATGTTTGGATCATACAAGAGCAACTTGGGATGGATGTCAAAACTAGTTATAGTAGTGAAAAACCTCAATCATGACCAAATGGTGATTGAAAATATTAACTAGAGGCTGAAATGACTCTGCCAATGCGGGGCATGACATAGCATGTAAAATACTAAAATATGGCAAAATCTCAACGTAAGATGACATACTTATTAAAATATTCACTGCACAGATATTGCATATTTTAGAATAGTAATACATAATTAAATGATGGTGTACAGAATTTGATCTGGAATTATATCAATATGTGGATACAGACTGAACATGAGAAATATGAATAATTAAAATATCTGTAAAATTAAATAAACCAAAATTTATATTCTATGTATATAAAGGAGAGACCACAAACTAAATGGCTAAGCCTGATTAATGAAAGAATTGATATCCCACTCCACGTTAATCCCCCGAGGGGAGTGGGACCCCAATTCATAAATCCAGTAAGTCTCCAGGCGGGAGACACCCCTAAAGGTCGAACCCCCCCGCCAGGGAGCAACGTATTTGTCAATGATGAGAAACTGTGTGTCCTCAGGGTTTCGGTTATGGAATTCCCTATAGTGGCCAGGCACAGTATGTTTGGTACTACCTGCTTTATTAAGGTTAATGTGTTCAGATACTCTTGTTGTGAAAGATCTGATGGTCCGCCCTACATACTGCTTACCACATGGTCAAGTCAGAAGATAGACTACCCCTGTAGTAGCGCAAGTGCAGAATTGTTTTATCTTGTAGGAACGGCCGGTCACGGTAGAGGAGAAACTATGGCTGGCCCTCCTACCACTGGTGTTAAACTGGCAGACCAAACATTTTTTACAGGGATAGAAACCAATCAAATTATGAAAGAAGGAAGGTTTAATAGGGGGGTTGATGACATTAGGTGCCAACTTATTTCGGAGAGAAGGAGCGCCTTTGAAAACCACCTTGGGGGTCTTGGGCAACAGAGGGCCCAAAACCTTGTCAGTTTTGAGGACATCCCAATGGTGTTCAAAAATTCTTTTAACGTTTTTATGTTGAATGGAAAAGGACGTCAAAAAGGACCGTTTAAAGTCCTCATTTATTTGTCGAGGTTTATCCTCTAGTAGTGATTGGCGATCGATCAAACAGGCATTGTTAATCTCCTTATCTAGATCCGAGGGGTTGTATCCCTTCTCCAGAAATCTATCCTTAAGGGATGCGGCTTGGATCCTGAAGTGTTAGGTCAGTACAGTTCCTACGTAGTCGCAGGAACTGACTCTTAGGAATTGACCTGATCCAATGCGCATGATGGCAGCTATCGGTGGGTATATACCCATTCCGATCGGTAGATTTAAAATAGGTACTGAATATAAATTGGCTTTCCTTTCTTTCGATAACTAAGTCCAAAAAATGGACTGAGGTGGTGCTTGATTCAAATGACAAAACAATGTTCCTATTGTTGTTATTAAGGGTCATCATAAGATCGACTAGATCATCTGGACTACCAGTCCATAGGAGGAGGATGTCATCTATGCACCGAGCCCACAACAAAAGGTGTGGGTTTCTCATGGCATAGACGACATCCTCCTCCCACTTGGCCATAAATAAATTGGCCAGACTGGGAGCGAACTTAGCTCCCATCGCGACCCCCTTATGTTGACGGTAGAATCTACCATCGAACCAGAAGTAATTGTGCTGCGTTGCAAACTCAATTAGTTCGATAATATAGTCCACCTGGGGTGAAGTGAGCGAAACATCCCTATGAAGAAAGCATTTAACCGCATCTATACCCTGACGGTGCAGAATACAGGTGTAGAGGGATGCAACATCCGCAGTTGCCATAATGAGATCACCTGAATAGGAAACATTAGAAAGTGTTCTGATGATATCTTAGGTGTCTTTTAGATAAGACGGCATCTTTGATACGGATGGTTGAAGAAAAAAATCTATGTATTTCCCGATTTTTGAAGTGACCGAGTTGATGCCACTGATTATTGGCCGACCTGGGGGGTGTAGGGGGTCCTTATGGACTTTAGGTAGGTAGTACATAACAGGTATGCGTGGGGCGAGGGGGACTAAAAATGATCTCTCCTTTTTATTTAAGATGCAAGAATTAAAACCTTTAGAAACCAGTTTATGTAAATCCTTCCTATATTTCTGTGTAGGATTATTAGATAATTCAATGTATGTCTCTTTATCTCCTAAAATACGGTGCATTTCCTTAATATAATCTGATCTATTTAATAGAACAATGCCACCGCCTTTGTCGGCGGGGCGAATGACCAGATTTTTATTGTCGCATAAAGTCTTTAGGCCTGTTGAGGGTAAGGGGTTGTGAAACCTACATTTTAATGGAATGTTAGTTAAATCTCTCAACACTAACTCTTTAAATAAATTAATAGCTGGTGGGAGTTGTGTTGGAGGACTGAAAAGGGAGGGGTTGGATAAACCCGAATGAACTGTGCCAGACGTTGCTGCCCTGGCTACATTCCTGGAAGGGTTAGAGATAATATATAAATATTTTTTTGTGGGCTCGGTACATAGATGACATCCTCCTCCTATGGACTGGAAGTCCAGATAATCTAGTCGATTTTATGACGACCCTTAATAACAACAATAGGAACATTGTTTTGTCATTTGAATCGAGCACCACCTCAGTCCATTTTTTAGACTTAGTTATCGAAAGAAAGGAAAGCCAATTTATATTCAGTACCTATTTTAAATCTACCAATCGGAATGGGTATATACCCACCGATAGCTGCCATAATGCGCCTTGGATCAGGTCAATTCCTAAGAGTCAGTTCCTGCGACTACGTAGGAACTGTACTGACCTTAACACCTTCAGGATCCAAGCCGCATCCCTTAAGGATAGATTTCTGGAGTAGGGATACAACCCCTCGGATCTAGATAAGGAGGTTAACAATGCCTGTTTGATCGATCGCCAATCACTACTAGAGGATAAACCTCGACAAATAAATGAGGACTTTAAATGGTCCTTTTTGACGTCCTTTTCTATTCAACATAAAAACGTTAAAAGAATTTTTGAACACCATTGGGATGTCCTCAAAACTGACAAGGTTTTGGGCCCTCTGTTGCCCAAGACCCCCAAGGTGGTTTTCAAAGGCGCTCCTTCTCTCCGAAATAAGTTGGCACCTAATGTCATCAACCCCCCTATTAAACCTTCCTTCTTTCATAATTTGATTGGTTTCTACCCCTGTAAAAAATGTTTGGTCTGCCAGTTTAACACCAGTGGTAGGAGGGCCAGCCATAGTTTCTCCTCTACCGTGACCGGCCGTTCCTACAAGATAAAACAATTCTGCACTTGCGCTACTACAGGGGTAGTCTATCTTCTGACTTGCCCGTGTGGTAAGCAGTATGTAGGGCGGACCATCAGATCTTTCACAACAAGAGTATCTGAACACATTAACCTTATTAAAGCAGGTAGTACCAAACATACTGTGCCTCGCCACTATCGGGAATTCCATAACCGAAACCCTGAGGGCACACAGTTTCTCATCATCGACAAATACGTTGCTCCCTGGCGGGGCGGTTCGACCCTTAGGGGTGTCTCCCGCCTGGAGACTTACTGGATTTATGAATTGGGGTCCCACTCCCCTCGGGGGATTAACGTGGAGTGGGATATCAATTCTTTCATTAATCAGGCTTAGCCATTTAGTTTGTGGTCTCTCCTTTATATACATAGAATATAAATTTTGGTTTATTTAATTTTACCTTTATTTTAATTATTCATATTTCTCATGTTCAGTCTGTATCCACATATTGGTATAATTCCAGATCAAATTCTGTACACCATCATTTAATTATGTATTACTATTCTAAAATATGCAATATCTGTGCAGTGAATATTTTAATAAGTATGTCATCTTACGTTGAGATTTTGCCATATTTTAGTATTTTACATGCTATGTCATGCCCCTCATTGGCAGTGTCATTTCAGCCTCTAGTTAATATTTTCAACCACCATTTGGTCATGATTGACGTTTTTCACTACTATAACTAGTTTTGACATCCATCCCAAGTTGCTCTTGTATGATCCAAACATCGGTTGTTTTAATCCAGCTTTGCTGACACCTATTATGCGGTGTCAAATCATCATGACCTTTTCCGGGCCCCCCCAGCCTATTAGCGCCTTTCTCCCCTTACCGGAAGTGTCTTAGCTTCCGTTGTGGGAGAGAGGCTTGGTTCCCTAAGTGGAGCGCACCGGCGCCGCATCAGCATTGTGGATGATATCACTGCGCACATCCATGACACTGGATCCATTGGGTGGAGCTGGATGGCGCTTTAACCAATGAGATCTGGCTATAATGAAAGCGAGGCTTGGTATGCGCTCTGGTATTTCCGAAATAGCCGACCAAGCAATCATTCTATTTTTTAACATGTATTTCAGATTTTTCACTTGCTAATCATAGCGGTATCACACCGCTCATTACCCCTTTCATTTCATGTCTTCATACAATAAATCTGTTACCATTTTTAATAACCAGGAAGTGGCATCAATTACGTCACTTCCGGTCTAGCGACACTCCCAGTGGGGGTCACTCTTTGTTTAAATAGCGGTGAGGTGGGGGGGCTCCACACCCCAGATGAAGGCTTGGTAGCCGAAAAATGTCAGGTGGACCCCTCACTATTACATAACAAATGATTTTATATGAGCCATTTCTGATCTCCTATCATGTGAGTGTTCATTTTTCTATTTTAATAAATTGATGTTTTTTAAAAACATTATTATGCCATGTGAGCTTTCTTTCTCGCATGATATTTGAATTATCCATTGGGCCTGTTGGACTGTCTTGGGGACGTTTGAAGCCGCGGTGAAACCCCCCCTTCCCCCCTTTCTTTGGAAGCAGAGGATCATCTGATGATACACCCCGCCAGACCTGGTGGTCATTAAGCCCTCTTAGACTTGTGAGACGTAAGTCGTCTCAAGTCATCTGATTCTGGTAAGCCTCCTTAGATGCCTCGGTGATGGTCCTGCCACCTATCTAGACCTTCCACCCATCTGTGATCTATCCATTCATCTACTAGAAGTGAACCACTTCGCTTAGGAGGAAACCCTAGGAACTTTTATATTTCATTTTTCACTTTTTTCAATTTTTTATTTTTTAATTTTTCCTTATAGATCTTTGGTGGTGGTTTTCTGTTCCACTAGTCACTATTGACCTAGACAGTAAATGGACTATATTATTTGATTTATCACATATATACGTTTTTGTATACCTAATATTTGTGTTTATAATACGGATTTATACTACTCTTTTATGGTAGTCACTTTTATATACCTATTTGTATCACTTAGTGTTGTTTCAATATTGGTTTTGTCCCGCAAAGGACGAACTGATCCACTGTTCACATTCGTTACTATTATGAATTATATATACACATAGTGCTACACTATTTTTACTATTATTTGTTTTTCCCTATGTCTAGAGGTGTGTTAGCTGCCAACTGTATATTATAATTACCTCCTGCTTTATTAACGTTTGGCGCAGCGCTGTACTCATTCCCCTTTTACTAACTCTAACCCTGACACTGACACTGACCTAGACAAAACCCTGACGTAGCTATTTTATTTCTATTTTTTATTACTTTATCACACATACTTTTTTGTTTACAATTTTTTCCTCTAGCAACAATACATGCAATGTATCTTTTTCACCATAAAGAGGAGAAAACACAGGAGCAAGCTGTACAATGACTGATCACTGTGATAGTTCATTTTTACACTCACCAGCCACTTTATTAGGTACACCTGTTCAATTGCTTGGGAACACAAGTTGCTAATCGTCCAATCACATGGCATCAACTCAATGCATTTAGGCATCTAGATGTGGTGAAGACTTGCTGAAGTTCAAACCGAGCATTAAAAACGGGGAAGAAAGGGGACTTAGGTAACTTTGAACATGGTATGGATGTTGGTGCCAAACAGGCTGGTCTCAGTATTTTAAAAACTGCTGATGTACTGGGATTTTCAACCATCTCTAGGGTTTACAGAGAATGGTTGACAGCTGAAGTGAAAACAAAGTCTAGACAATTGGAGCTGTCAAGGAAAAAGAATCAACAACAACATCGCTCAGGCTGATACAGAAACATAAAAATAAACATTGTTTCTTTTTGTATCTTTCTGTTTATTCATCTACAGATCAAAGGGATCTGCAGATAAAGTCAGTTTAAAGCAGCCTGTCAAGTAAAAAAAAGTTTGTTTGTTTTTTTAAATTAAATGTTCCCCTGTTTAACCCTTTATTAATCCTCAATTTACACTAATCAGCCTTAATTAACTTCTTATTCTCCTTCCCCATTTAATTATTATTTTCCTGATGATTTTTTTTGTTCACTGCCTATTTTATAAACCTTTAATAATTAAAAATGTTTTGCTTTTGTTTGTTTTGTTCATTAATATTTTTACGAGCATCAAGAGACTAAAAATTGGGACTTTTAAAGGCACAACTGTAATGGACTACAAAAGATATGTAAAAAAGTTGAATTTTATTAATAACATACAAAAAACATAGGGAGTGGACATGAACATTTAAAAACACATTGGATATAGGCATACAACACATGTAATAACACCATTGAGGATCCTATCCTGCAGTCTCCTATGTATTTCTATATACTCTTAACAATACATTCATATTCCAAGTAAAAGAAAAGGGTAGACTTCCCCTAAAGAGTTAAGATTGAGGGAGCACTGCAGGTCTGGTATTCCAGAGTGGTGTATTCTCCAATTGCTCTAAATAATTATTAATATTTTTACTCCTTTAGCATATATTTACATGTTTCACATTGAAAAAAGCGCAAATTAAAAAAAATGTTTTTTTATTTCATTTGTAAATAATTGTTCAGTGCTTTGTACCATTGCTGACAGCTGAAGTGTAAACAGAACAGTGGCCGGTAAGTATCCGTAATTGATATCAGCGAATACTAAAAAAAAAGTATTGGTACTTGTACTCGATGTAAAAAAATGGTATCGGTGCATCTCTAGTTTTTATGATACTCAGTTTGTTACTATATAGTCCACATAAGGTCCATGACTATTGAATGCAGTTTTGTTTAATCAAACTTATTCAACAAATGAGTAGAAAACTTTCCCAAAATAAAAGTCAGAGTGAAGTCAGAACTCCTCATTTGGATAGGGAATCCATGCTGATTCCTGGTTAGTGACTCAGAAAATACTGAATTCAGCCTGAAGACCAGGTAACTAGAATGTTTATAAGGAGAAGTTAACAAAAGCAGCCTTGTACAGTATTTGATTGCTACTTTTCTGTTAGTGTAGCAGTATGGAACTAAACACGTCATTTTTTAGTTATGAAGAAAACACAATACATTGTGATAAAAAGCAGAGCTCTGTAGTAACATTGCTGGTAAAGCGTCTTACGTTACAACAATGCTGTAAAATTCTATGTTCCTATAGTGACAGGCACCAAATACACTAGGGATTTCCTTACAAGGCTATGATAACTACTTAGCGCTTTCACCAAGAGACTCTTGTACATTATACAGAGTACCTTCACATGAGGCTCCTTTATTTGAGCGATTATTGTCTTCATGCACATTGTATTCTATTCCACAATAACTTCAGATTCCTTCTATGTATTTGCATCACAGCAGTAGGGCTAATCTATTAAAGCTTAAAGCCGGCAATACACTGATCAAAATCCAGCTAGTTCCTACTGAATTTCAACAAATGTGTGGCCTCCAGGGCTGGGACAAGGTCATCCAGCGCCCAAACTGCACCCCCCCCCCTCCCTTAGGGTTAGGGTCAGGGCACCCCATCCCTGCAATAAACCATTGCGCTCAGCGAAGCTTCCCCTCCTGCCCACCCCTTGTCCCGGCCCTGGTGGCCACCCCCTCTGGAAAGAAGTCCAAGTTTTCATATTGGAAACTTTTCAGTCGATCAGCAGCTGCAGCCAGTCTGTTGCACCGACTAATCGATGTATTCTTCTGACAGCGATGGGTGTGACGGATCAGGCTCTGCTTCAATATGTCACAGTACATGTTGGCATTCATGGTTCCCTCAATGAACTGTAACTCCCCAGTGCCGGCAGCACTCATGCAGCCCCAGACTATGACACTCCCACCACCATTGTTGACTGTAGGCAAGACACACTTGTCTTTGTACTCCTCACCTGGTTTCTGCCACACACGCTTGATACCATCTAAACCAAATAAGTTTATCTTGGTCTCATCAGACCACAGGACATGGTTCCAGTAATTATACAAGTGCAATTTGTTTCGTTCCGAATTAGTTTAATGGATTTCGACAAATTCGTTAATTCTGAAAAATCCGCTGAAACTCAAGCTAGGCCGCCATCTTTGTCCATAGTGGACATACAATACCAATTAGGACAAGCACGCACAGGTGGAAGGAATGGGAGGAGTAGACATGTGAGGTGAGAGCTCCCTCACACACCCGGACCACATAGAGAGAGAGCTGCACCTGATTAGAGATTGTCAGCCTCAGCTTCAGCTGTTAGCTGCACACAGTGCACAGCAGGCGAGAGAAAGAGCGGAGAGAGTGGAGAAAGTAAACCGCAGCAACGGAGATGAAGATGACCACTCGCAGGCATGCAGCTCTGCAGACAGCCGGAGAAGGGAGCAGGAATGTGACCGGTGGACTGAGAGCTTACATGACACCGCAGAGAGGGGAGAATATCGGGAGGCACTGCAGGATGCGCCGATATGGAAGCCCAGAAACTGGAGGATTTCAGGGGAAAGCCGGTCGCGGCTCACCTATGCTTCACAACGCTCATGTCCACAGCTCACAGATCTGGAGCCCGCCAACAGGCGGGAGAGGCAGGCGGATGTCTGGAGGAGGAGAGGAGCAGAGAGGAGGCAGTTGTACACAGTTGCACACAGCGCTTACGGAACTGGAGCAGATGGGCAATCTGCAGACCCCCAAAGGTACGGAAGAAATTTGGTGGAGGAATGGCTCAAAAAAAGGTAAAGAGGGACTTCCAGAGCTGGGGTTGGAGACACTAATGCCCCTTAAGGACAGAGTGAGCCAATTGGCAAACAAGCCGGGAATATCCATAAAGGAAAACTCAAGTGACCCAATAAGAACCACCACCCCATTAGCAACCCAATGGGTAATGACCAGGGTTATGCAGGAACTGGGGTGGGACCCCCAGAGACAGAGCAAACACCAGAAGGAATAACATCACCTGTACCCTCGGCTGTGCTGATGGAAGGTGCCACCAAGGAGCATATACTCTACATAGAGGACACTGAGACAGAGATAAAACCAGCACTTTAGAGACATTAGAGAACCGATAAAAGCATTACCCACAAAAATAGACATACAAGATCTGATATCCACAGTAGAGAGGTCATGTAAACAAGCAGTGGAAGATCTCAGGGAAGAAATAGTGGCAGTGGGAAACAGAGTGGAAGTGCTGGAAGAAGGCCAAGATGAGATTAAACAAGCTGTGGGAGAGGTCCAAGATACTATTAAACAGCAGGAAGATATGTTGAATACCTATAGAAATCAATTGGACGATATTAAGAACAGAGACCGCTGGCAAAATATAGAGATACGGGACTTACCTGAGAAATATAACAGTTAGCAATGGTACAAAAGCTTTTTTCACAAATCATGGGGCCGAGTATGCCGGAATTAGTGGAAATAGACAGAGTCCACCGCACTAACCCTCTTGCAAAGCAGAATAAAGAAAGGCCAAGGGATGTGATTTGCAAAATTCATAAATACTCCATGAAGGAGATTATAATGAGGACTGTAGGAGACACACCCTTGGTTAAATTTAAAGGAACACAAATTGCTTTATTCCCCGACATATCACGCAGAACTTTAATGCAACGCAGAATGGTGCGTCCATTATTGGAAGCAATGCGGCAGGCGGAGATTAGATATCGATGGGGATTCCCCTTCTGTTTAATAGCTTCATGAAATGGGAAAACGGCAGTACTCCGTACATGAGATGACTTAAAAATGTTTGTGGAGATATTGAAACTCCCCCCAACCGATTTTGCAGATTGGAGATCTAATAATGTAAACACCATAATACAACGTCCTGAGCCTTGGTCTCAAGTTCCAGAGAGAATTCGACAAAAGACTTAAATAGAGAGTATACATAGAAATGTTATGAATCACTGGGGAGGAGACGGAGGAAAAGGAGAGGAAGGGAAAGGGAAGAGAAAAGATTTTTTTTTTTGCCTACATGTGCTCTTTTTCCTCCCTTCCCTCCTCAGTGCCAAATATAGAAAAGTTGTGTTAAAATAAAGGAAGCAGCCCCATAAGAGAAATTAGGAAGAATGGTCCGGGGTATAAATGAGAAAAAAGGTTCCTTCATTACAAATAAGTAGGTCATGATGAGGGATTGGATAATCTGCAGCGGATGGGTGGGAGGGTGTGGGGTGGGCAAGGAGTGCCCACATGGGTTAACCCCCCTGGTAGATGGTACACTCTCTAATTAGTAGGGTGTTTTGTTGTGGTGGATTTTAGTTCTCAGGTTTTGTGACAGATTCCCTAATAGAAAAGGAAAATACAACAGACGGCAATAAGTTAAAAATGTGTAGACCTGGTGCATTTCTTGAGAAAATAGGTGATGGATAACTCACTGAAGATTATGACTTATAATGTAGGGGGTTTGAGCTTACCTCAGAAAAGGGGCCGTTTATGGCAGGAAATGTGTCACTAGGCTGCGGACATAGTCTACATGCATAAAAAGAAAAAAAGGAAGGAGTTGGAGGATTTATTGGGAAATATACACGAGTTAGAGATTAAACATAAGAACAGTCTCAACCCTGGGGAAGGTAAACAGCTGGAAAGGCTCAGAACAGAGCTCTCCATATATCTGGACAGAAGGACCAAAGACAAATATAGATACACATAAATTTTATGCATGGGAACAAGTATGGCAAATTACTAGCCAGACAATTAAAAAACAACAGGAAACTTCCCATGTTCATGGTATTCGAGCAAATAATAAACAGATAATAGACACAAAATCTATAGCAATGGAATTTGAACACTTCTATAGGGGCCTATATAATATTCAATCAACCTTGTTAGGAGTAGAAGAAGGGGGTCAAGTGGAGGAAATAAGAGATTATATTAAAGAGTCTACACTACCACCTCTTCCTTTGGAGGTGGTGGAGAGGCTGGAGGAGCAGATCACGGTAGATTAAATAAAAAAAGCGATAGAAAATTAATCAATAGGGAAAAGCCCGGGGCCGGAAGGCCTAACAAATGTGTACTATAAAAAAATTCATCAATATTTTGATTACACCATTATGCAACTACTTTAATCAAATTACAGCTATTAAGCCGTTACCCCCAGAAGAATTACTGGCCTTTGTGAAAGTAATACCAAAACCTGGAAAAGATCCACAAAATTGCACAAACTATAGACCTATTTCCCTTCTAAACTCAGACACTAAACTGCTAGCAAAAATATTAGCAACTAGATTGCAGGACAAAGTAATACAGCTGATACACTCTGATCAAACGGGGTTTATGATGGGACATGAAACCAAAGACAATACTATTCGAGCCCTTCATGTTCTACATTGGATACAGAGTGGACCTAATAAGATACCAAGGGTAGTGCTATCAATGGACGCCGAAAAGGCTTTTGATAGAGTGAACTAGGTGTTAAGGGGAATAGGTCTGGGGGAACAGATGATGGGGTGGGTATCAGCACTATATGCTGGACCAAGGGCAAGAGTAAGGGTTAATGGGACCCTGTCAGGCAGTTTTGATAAACAAAATGGCACAAGGCAGGGTTGCCCACTGTCCCCAATACTATTTGCCCTCATGTTAGAACCATTCCTATGCAGAATAAGGAAAAATAAAGGAATACTGGAAGTAGGAATTGGACCTAGAGAGTATAAAGTTTCAGCATATGCTGATGACCTATTATTTTTTCTTTTGAAACCCCAGGAATCTATAAAAAAAGTGATGCAGAAGGTGAAGAAATGTGGGAAATTATTGAACTTTAAAATAAATCTAGAGAAATCGGTATTATTACCCAGTAATGTGCCACCATCATTAACCATATCCCTGCAAAATAAATATCCGTTTATATGGAATAGGAAGTCTTTGTTTTATTTGGGAGTGCATATTTCAGCAGACGTAAAACTCTTATATGAACAAAATTACAGCCCCCTGCTCGCCAAAATAACAGAGGATTTGCATAGATGGAAAGGACACATGTTAACATTGTTTGGGAGGATTAACACCCTTAAAATTAATATAATACCCAGACTGTTATATATATGTAGCAATAACTCTCGGTGGAGCTGCTGGTTTTAAGCAGGCTGTTACCTTTACTCTCGATACCCCTGTTTCACCGGTCTAGGGTCCCGTTGAGTTTACCTCTGGACGATATAAGCACCAAGCACTCGAGTATATTTTCCAATGCTTTAATGAACAAGTAATAAAGGAAGTAGCAGGAAAGAGGCAGAAGGAAAGTTGCAGGGAAGCTCAAATACCTTTCCTCAGTATTCTTTAGAACATTCTTTGGAATTGAACACTTGTAGTTGAATGCACTCCCCGTGTGGGATTCAATCTTTGCCCGTCTGGATAGGCCTCTCTCACTTGCCTAGCAGCCAGTACGCAGCATGAACAAAAGTCTCTGCCACAGACTCGTTTGAAATAAAACCCGTACGATCCTCTGCCACAGGATGTATTGGTTTGCGATAAATGTTAGACACAGTACTTGAACCTTTAAGCCGACCCGGCAGTACTATGCAGTAAGATTACTTCAGGATACGTGCTCCAACCGAGTCACCAGGCCCCTCTCCAGACCAGCACTCTGCATGATCCTTCCATGACGGGTCCTCCCCTGGGATCTCCTCGGTTGTCCAGCTTCTTCACTCAGGATAGACAGCTCAGGACCATTCCTCTGCTGCTGTGGTAGGCCCCAGACAGGCTTCTGAGCCCACCCACATGCTGCAGCGACGTGGGCCTCCGGCACGGAGGACCACGAGGTGGTACTCTTAACGCATACCTGTCGGCCAGGAGGGCCAGCAGGTGGCTGAAAACGAACCCCTAAACATGGCATCTGTCCCATAAATACCCTCTCCGCAACTCAGAGGACCACCTCCACCGAGTTGTCTCCGGGACAGAGGAGCACTCATACGCTTCAACAAGTTGCCTTTCCAACACCAGCCCATGGTGACAACGACACCCACCAGTGCAGTGTGGAACTACACGCAACTCAGCCAAGCTGGAACAGAGGCAAATCTAACTTCCTCTAACAAGTAACCCACAAGATTTACCTATCAGCGGTAGATTAAAAATCTACCAGCGTTACATATATTGTATACAGTACCCATGCCACTCCCCCAAATATTTTTAAAAAGGTACGCAAAGCATTTCTGTCCCTTTATATGGAACAATGGAAATGCCAGAATAGCATATAACATCCTACGCAGAAGTAAAAGGGAGTGATTACCAGACATTGTACTGTATTACAGAGCAATGTCTTTGGTGCGCATTTTAAATTGGTGTCATGACTCTGAAAATAAAACATGGGTGATGATTGAGAAAAACATGGCAGAATGAGATTTAGCGGGAGCACCATGGATACCAGCCAAGGATAGGGGATTATCCAAATGGACTTCCCCATTAACTCGGAATACACTGGCAGCGTGGGATAGAATAAACAAAACCGGCAAATATGCTCCTAGAATATCCTCCATTAGCCTCATTAGGAGGTTATCCATGGTTCCCCCCTGGAGAAGAAAAGGGAGCACTGGGTCCATGGGAATCAGGTGGGAATACAATGTGTCTAAGGTATGCTCCTTTGGGCACTCTTATGCCCCAAGCAAAACTGGTATCATCACAAGGGGACATGAGGATGGCAGGATGGAGATACAACCAAATGCAAAATTAAAAAAAAAAAAAAATAGAACATCAAGTAAGGTCTCAGAACACCTTAACCATATTTGAGAAGATATGTATGAAGATATTAAAACCCAATCATTTATTATCCCAAATGTATAAATTAATGCTTAGCGAAGAAAAAATTACAACACCCTATTTTATTAAAGAATGGGAAAACTAATTAAATTGTACATTTACCCCATCACAAATAAAAAAATTAATAGAAGTAACACATTATTTGTCCGTAAGCTCATCTATCCAGGAAATGTCATATAAATTCTTGACTAGATGGTATAGAACCCCGGCGCGATTAGCACAAATATACCCAACCGCAGATAATCGCTGCTGGAGGGGATGTAAAGACAGGGGTACATTTCTTCATATTTGGTGGACCTGCCCCAAGATCAAGGTATTCTGTGAAGAAATAGCCCCATGGATCAAAAGAATGTCAAATAAGCTTATAGAACCAACATCAGTACACTTCCTGTTTCATGGGACTATGGGAACCACAAAATCCTATAAAAATAGTGTAATACCACATTTATTAACCACTTGCCGACCGCCTCACGCCTATATACGTGAGCAGAGCGGCACGGGCAGGCAAAATCACGTACCTGAAACGTGATTGCCTTCCCGCGGGTGGGGGGTCCGATCGGACCCCCCCCCGGTGCCAGCTGCGGTCGGCATTTGGTTAGGAGCGATGACAGACGAGGGGGAGGCCATCCGATCGTGGCCCCCCCCTCGCGATCGCTCCCAGCCAATGACAAACATCCCCTGCCTCTGTATAGTACACAGAGGCAGAGGATGTGATGTCATCTCTCCTCGGTCTGGCAGTTTCCGTTCCAGCGCCGAGGAGAGATGACATGTAAGTGCACAAACACTCACACACACACAGTAGAACATGCCAGGCATATATTACACCCCCGATCCCCCCCCCCGATCGCCCCCCGATCCCCCCCCAATCACCCCCCCCCCCCCCTGTCACAAACTGACACCAAGCAGGTTTTTTTTTTTTTTTTTCCCTGATTACTGCATAGTGTCAGTTTGTGACAGTTAGCAGTGGTGGGACAGTTTGTATTACCCCCTGTAGGTCTAGGGTACCTCCCTTACCCCCCCTAATAAAGTTTTAACCCCTTGATCACCCCCCGTCACCAGTGTCGCTAAGCGATCATTTTTCTGATCGCTGTATTAGTGTCGCTGGTGACGGTAGTTAGGGACGTAAATATTGAGGTTCGCCGTCAGTGTTTTATAGCGACAGGGACCCCCATATACTACCTAATAAATGTTTTAACCCCTTGATGGCCCCCTAGTTAACCCTTTCACCACTGATCACCGTATAACCGTTACGGGTGACGCTGGTTAGTTCGTTTATTTTTTATAGTGTCAGGGCACCCGCCGTTTATTACCAAATAAAGGTTTAGCCCCCTGTAGGTCTAGGGTACCCCCCTTACCCCCCTAATAAAGTTTTAACCCCTTGATCACCCCCTGTCGCCAGTGTCGCTAAGCGATCATTTTTCTGATCGCTGTATTAGTGTCGCTGGTGACGCTAGTTAGGGACGTAAATATTTAGGTTCGCCGTCAGTGTTTTATAGCGACAGGGACCCCCATATACTATCTGATAAATGTTTTAACCCCTTGATGGCCCCCTAGTTAACCCTTTCACCACTGATCACCGTATAACCGTTACGGGTGACGCTGGTTAGTTCGTTTATTTTTTATAGTGTCAGGGCACCCGCCGTTTATTACCGAATAAAGGTTTAGCCCCCTGATCGCCCGGCGGTGATATGTGTCGCCCTAGGCAGCGTCAGATTAGCGCCAGTACCGCGAACACCCACGCACGCACCGTACACGCACCGTACACCTCCCTTAGTGGTATAGTATCTGAACGCATCAATATCTGATCCGATCAGATCTATACTAGCGTCCCCAGCAGTTTAGGGTTCCCAAAAACGCAGTGTTAGCGGGATCAGCCCAGATACCTGCTAGCACCTGCGTTTTGCCCCTCCGCCCGGCCCAGCCCAGTCCAGCCCACCCAAGTGCAGTATCGATCGATCACTGACACTTTTCTTTGTAGCGTTTTGGTGAACTGGCAAGCACCAGCGGCGTAGTACACCCCGGTTGTAGTCAAACCAGCACTGCAGTAACACTTGGTGAATGTTTTGAACGCTACCATGCACTAGTTGAGTATTAGCGTAGCGTACAGCATTGCACAGACTAGGCACACTTTCACAGGGTCTCCCAAGATGCCATCGCATTTTGAGAGACCCGAACCTGGAACCGGTTACAGTTATAAAAGTTACAGTTACAAAAAAAAAGTGTAAAAAAAAAAAAAAAACACAAACAAAAATTAAAAAAAATAGTTGTCGTTTTATTGTTCTCTCTCTCTCTATTCTCTCTCTATTGTTCTGCTCTTTTTTACTGTATTCTATTCTGAAATGTTTTATTGTTATTGTTATTGTTATTATGTTTTATCATGTTTGTTTTTCAGGTATGTAATTATTTATACTTTACCGTTTACTGTGCTTTATTGTTAACCATTTTTTTGTCTTCAGGTACGCCATTCACGACTTTGAGTGGTTATACCAGAATGATGCCTGCAGGTTTAGGTATCATCTTGGTATCATTCTTTTTAGCCAGCGGTCGGCTTTCATGTAAAAGCAATCCTAGCGGCTAATTAGCCTCTAGACTGCTTTTACAAGCAGTGGGAGGGAATGCCCCCCCCCCACCGTCTTCCGTGTTTTTCTCTGGCTCTCCTGTCTCAACAGGGAACCTGAGAATGCAGCCGGTGATTCAGCCAGCTGACTATAGAGCTGATCAGAGACCAGAGTGGCTCCAAACATCTCTATGGCCTAAGAAACCGGAAGCTACGAGCATTTTATGACTTAGATTTCGCCGGATGTAAATAGCGCCATTGGGAAATTGGGGAAGCATTTTATCACACCGATCTTGGTGTGGTCAGATGCTTTGAGGGCAGAGGAGAGATCTAGGGTCTAAAAGACCCCAATTTTTTCAAAAAAGAATACCTGTCACTACCTATTGCTATCATAGGGGATATTTACATTCCCTGAGATAACAATAAAAATGATTTAAAAAAAAAAAAAAAATGAAAGGAACAGTTTAAAAATAAGATAAAAAAGCAAAAAAAAATAAAGAAAAAAAATAAAGAAAAAAAAGCACCCCTGTCGCCCCCTGCTCTCGCGCTAAGGCGAACGCAAGCGGCGGTCTGGCGTCAAACGTAAACAGCAATTGCACCATGCATGTGAGGTATCACCGCGAAGGTTAGATCGAGGGCAGTAATTTTAGCAGTAGACCTCCTCTGTAAATCTAAAGTGGTAACCTGTAAAGGCTTTTAAAGGCTTTTAAAAATGTAGTAATTTTGTTGCCACTGCACGTTTGTGCGCAATTTTAAAGCATGTCATGTTTGGTATCCATGTACTCGGCCTAAGATCATCTTTTTTATTTCATCAAACATTTGGGCAATATAGTGTGTTTTAGTGCATTAAAATTTAAAAAAGTGTGTTTTTTCCCCAAAAAATGCGTTTGAAAATCGCTGCGCAAATACTGTGTGAAAAAAAAAAATGAAACACCCACCATTTTAATCTGTAGGGCAATTGCTTTAAAATAATATATAATGTTTGGGGGTTCAAAGTAATTTTCTTGCAAAAAAAAATAATTTTTTCATGTAAACAATAAGTGTCAGAAAGGGCTTTGTCTTCAAGTGGTTAGAAGAGTGGATGATGTGTGACATAAGCTTCTAAATGTTGTGCATAAAATGCCAGGACAGTTCAAACCCCCCCCAAATGACCCCATTTTGGAAAGTAGACACCCCAAGCTATTTGCTGAGAGGCATGTCGAGTCCATGGAATATTTTATATTGTGACACAAGTTGCGGGAAAGAGACAATTTTTTTTTTTTTTTTTTTTGCACAAAGTTGTCACTAAATGATATATTGCTCAAACATGCCATGGGAATATGTGAAATTACACCCCAAAATAAATTCTGTTGCTTCTCCTGAGTACGGGGATACCACATGTGTGGGACTTTTTGGGAGCCTAGCCGCGCACGGGACCCCGAAATCCAAGCACCGCCCTCAGGCTTTCTAAGGCCGTAAATTTTTGATTTCACTCCTCACTACCTATCACAGTTTCGGAGGCCATGGAATGCCCAGGTGGCACAAACCCCCCCCCAAATTACCCCATTTTGGAAAGTAGACACCCCAAGCTATTTGCTGAGAGGTATAGTGAGTATTTTGCAGACCTCACTTTTTGTCACAAAGTTTTGAAAATTGAAAAAAGAAAAAAAAAATTTTTTTTTCTGGTCTTTCTTCATTTTCAAAAACAAATGACAGCTGCAAAATACTCACCATGCCTCTCAGCAAATAGCTTGGGGTGTCTACTTTCCAAAATGGGGTCATTTGGGGGGGTTTTGTGCCATCTTGGCATTTTATGGCCTTCAAAACTGTGATAGGTAGTGAGGAGTAAAATCAAAAATGTATGCCCTTAGAAATCCTGAAGGTGGTGCTGGGTTTTCGGGGCCCCGTACGCAGCTAGGCTCCCAAAAAGTGCCACACATGTGGTATCCCCGTACTCAGGAGAAGCAGCTGAATGTATTTTGGGGTGCAATTCCACATATGCCCATGGCCTGTGTGAGCAATATATCATTTAGTGACAACTTTTTGTAATTTTTTTTTTTTTTTCTTTTTTTTGTCATTATTCAATCACTTGGGACAAAAAAAATAAATATTCAATGGGTTCAACATGCCTCTCAGCAATTTCCTTGGGGTGTCTACTTTCCAAAATGGGGTCATTTGGGGGGGTTTTGTACTGCCCTGCCATTTTAGCACCTCAAGAAATGACATAGGCAGTCAGAAACTAAAAGCTGTGTAAATTCCAGAAAATGTACCCTAGTTTGTAGACGC
This sequence comes from Lithobates clamitans, assembly GCA_037952925.1. Classification (NCBI taxonomy): domain Eukaryota; kingdom Metazoa; phylum Chordata; class Amphibia; order Anura; family Ranidae; genus Lithobates; species Lithobates clamitans. Next base: position 5,373,074 of record JBBGZY010000449.1, read on the forward strand.
TATAACTTTTGCGCAAACCAATAAATATACGCTTATTGACATTTTTTTTACCAAAGACATGTGGCCGAATACATTTTGGCCTAAATGTATGACTAAAATTTAGTTTATTGGATTTTTTTTATAACAAAAAGTAGAAAATATCATTTTTTTTCAAAATTTTCAGTCTTTTTCCGTTTATAGCGCAAAAAATAAAAACGGCAGAGGTGATCAAATATCATCAAAAGAAAGCTCTATTTGTGGGAAGAAAAGGACGCAAATTTCGTTTGGGTAGAGCATTGCATGACCGCGCAATTAGCAGTTAAAGCGACGTAGTGCCGAATTGTAAAAAGTGCTCTGGTCAGGAAGGGGGTAAATCCTTCCGGGGCTGAAGTGGTTAAATGTGGCAAAGAGGTTAGTACCCAGACACTGGAAACAGGCTACATGCCCTACATTAGGAGAATGGAAAAGGGAAGTGGACGAAATAATGGAGGCAGAAAGGTGGGTTTATAAGACCAGAAACAAACAGGAGAAATTTGAAAAAATATGGGCAAAATGGGAAAATCATGCTCAGGAGTTAGACAGAGATGAAATTAATTAGAAGTTATTGCCGAAAGCTTGGACGAGCAGCGATCCGAGCTGAAGGGGAGGCCACTGATTCATGGCCACCCCCTCACGATCGCTCCTGGCGAATAGAATACCTTCTCGGCTTCTGAACTGTAAACAGAAGCAGAGGAAGTGATGACATCGCTCCTCGTGAAGCCTTTTCGTTCCGCCTTCCGAGGCGAGAAGACATCAAGTAAGTTTGCACTAAACACTACACTAACAGTAGAACACGCAGGCACACTTTTCACCCCCCGATCACCCACCCTGCACCCCCTGTCACAGTGACACAAATAGCAGCTTTATTTTTTTACTGATTATTGCATTGGTGTCATTTGTGACTGGTATAAGTGGTAGGGCAGTTAGTGGTAGGCCCCTTTAGGTCTAGGGTACCCCCCTAACCCCCCCTAATAAAGGTTTAACCCCTTGATCACACCCCGTCGCCAGTATCACTAAGCGATCGTTTTTCTGATCGCTGTATTAGTGTCACAGGTGACGCTAGTTAGGCAGGTAAGTATTTAGGTTCGCCGTTAGCTTTTTATAGCATCGGGTACCCCAATATACTACCTAATAAAGGTTTTAACCCCCTGATTGCCCCCTAGTTAACCCTTTCACCAGTGATCACCGTATAACTGTTACAGGTAACGCTGGTTAGTTAGTTTGTTTTTTATAGTGTCAGGGCACCCGCCGTTTATTACCTAATAAAGGTTTAACCCCCTGATCACCCGGAGGGTGATATAAGTTAGGTTTTAGGGTCAGATAGGGTCTGCGTCGCCCCAGGCAGTGTCAGGTTAGTGCCAGTACCGCTAACACCCACGCACGCAGCATATACCTTCCTTAGTGGTATAGTATCTGAACGGATCAATATTTGATCTGATCAGATCTATACTAGCGTCCCCAGCAGTTTAGGGTTCCAAAAAACGCAGTGTTAGCGGGATCAGCCCAGATACCTGCTAGCACCTGCGTTTAGCCCCTCCGCCCAGCCCAGCCCACCCAAGTGCAGTATCGATCGATCGCTGCCAATTACAAAACACTGAACACATAACTGCAGCATTCGCATAGTCAGGCCTGATCCTTGCGATCGCTAACAGTTTTTTTGGTAGTGTTTTGATACAGTAGCTAACAGTCAGGAGCTTTTTTACCTGTGAGTCTCAATACTGTACCACTAAATTTAGAGCCCAAAATGGCAAATCGAAGGTACAGTAGTGAAGAGGCCTACACGTTTCTGAGCATGACAGATAGTGAAGAGGAAGTCACTCATCTGTCAGATTCAGGCTCAGAATACAAACCTGTAGACAGCAGCAGCTCCATGACAGATAGCTGTGACGACGGAGTTGTGGTCCCTGCCAAGGTCAGGCGTACCAGACCCCAATCTTCTTCTGCTGTTGAGGTGCAAGAACAACAGGGCTCTCATATGGAGCAGAGAAGTACTAGCGCCGCTATTCCTTCTGGTGAACTGGCAAGCACCAGCGGCCTCGTGGAGAACCTGGATACGATCAGCTCTACAAAATTCGTCCCCTCAAAAACCAATTCAACCAACGTTTTGCAGACTTGTTTACTCCCCATCAGATTGTCTGCGTTGATGAGTCCCTGATTACGTTTTCTGGCCGCTTATCATTTAAACAGTATCTTCCCAGCAAGCGTGCCAGATACGGGGTCAAGATGTATAAGCTCTGTGACAGGGCCACAGGCTATACATGTAGTTTTATGGTTTACAAGGGAAGAAATAAGTCACGTAGAGCCGACAAACTGCCCTGACTACATAGGAAGCGCTGGCAAGATTGTGTGGGACTTGGTCACCCTTATTTGGAAAGGGGTACCTCTTGTATGTGCGTGGACAATTATTACACGGGCGTGCCACTTTTTTGTCACTTGTTTGATCAGCAGATTGGAGCATGTGGCACCGTGCGATCTAATCGCCGGGGCTTTCCCCAGCGGCTTGTAGATTCCCCTCTTAGGCTGGGGGAGAGAGCCTGCTTGAAGTGTAATAACTTGCTCGCTATAAAGTGAAGGGATAATAAGAATGTTTTCGTTCTTACCTCCCTTTATGCAGACACGACTGTCCAAATTACTACGGCGACTGGTGTTGTGGAGAAACCCCTCTGTGTCCATGAATATAACCAAAATATGGGAGGGGTGGACCTCAACGACCAGTTGCCCATTACCTAGTTGCCCGTAAGGCCAGACGCTGGTATAAAAATGTGTCTGTATACTTATTTCAATTGGCTTTGCTGAATGCTCATGTGCTATACAGAGCTTCAAGATGGACTGGATCCTTCCTTAAACTCCAGGAAGAGATCATCAGAGCCCTTCTGTTCCCAGACAGTGCACCACCTCACCTTCCCAATCCAAAAGAGGAGGCATGAGAGGCATTTACCTTATGTCCTCCCGAGTACCCCTACCCAATGAGCCCCCCAAAGAAAATGTTGTGTCTGTAGAAAGCGCGGATATAGGCAGGACACCCGCTATTATTGTCCCTCCTGTCCTGACAATCCTGGTCTTTGCATTGGTGAATGTTTTGAACGCTACCATACACTAGTTGAGTATTAGTGTAGGGTACAGCACTGCACAGACTATGCACACTTTCACAGGGTCTCCCAAGATGCCATCGCATTTTGAGAGACTCGAACCTGGAACCGGTTACAGTTATAAAAGTTACAGTTACAAAAAAAAAGTGTAAAAAAAAAAAAAAAACACAAACAAAAATTAAAAAAAATAGTTGTCGTTTTATTGTTCTCTCTCTCTCTATTCTCTCTCTATTGTTCTGCTCTTTTTTACTGTATTCTATTCTGAAATGTTTTATTGTTATTGTTATTGTTATTATGTTTTATCATGTTTGTTTTTCAGGTATGTAATTATTTATACTTTACCGTTTACTGTGCTTTATTGTTAACCATTTTTTTGTCTTCAGGTACGCCATTCACGACTTTGAGTGGTTATACCAGAATGATGCCTGCAGGTTTAGGTATCATCTTGGTATCATTCTTTTTAGCCAGCGGTCGGCTTTCATGTAAAAGCAATCCTAGCGGCTAATTAGCCTCTAGACTGCTTTTACAAGCAGTGGGAGGGAATGCCCCCCCCCCACCGTCTTCCGTGTTTTTCTCTGGCTCTCCTGTCTCAACAGGGAACCTGAGAATGCAGCCGGTGATTCAGCCAGCTGACTATAGAGCTGATCAGAGACCAGAGTGGCTCCAAACATCTCTATGGCCTAAGAAACCGGAAGCTACGAGCATTTTATGACTTAGATTTCGCCGGATGTAAATAGCGCCATTGGGAAATTGGGGAAGCATTTTATCACACCGATCTTGGTGTGGTCAGATGCTTTGAGGGCAGAGGAGAGATCTAGGGTCTAAAAGACCCCAATTTTTTCAAAAAAGAATACCTGTCACTACCTATTGCTATCATAGGGGATATTTACATTCCCTGAGATAACAATAAAAATGATTTAAAAAAAAAAAAAAATGAAAGGAACAGTTTAAAAATAAGATAAAAAAGCAAAAAAAAATAAAGAAAAAAAATAAAGAAAAAAAAGCACCCCTGTCGCCCCCTGCTCTCGCGCTAAGGCGAACGCAAGCGGCGGTCTGGCGTCAAACGTAAACAGCAATTGCACCATGCATGTGAGGTATCACCGCGAAGGTCAGATCGAGGGCAGTAATTTTAGCAGTAGACCTCCTCTGTAAATCTAAAGTGGTAACCTGTAAAGGCTTTTAAAGGCTTTTAAAAATGTAGTAATTTTGTTGCCACTGCACGTTTGTGCGCAATTTTAAAGCATGTCATGTTTGGTATCCATGTACTCGGCCTAAGATCATCTTTTTTATTTCATCAAACATTTGGGCAATATAGTGTGTTTTAGTGCATTAAAATTTAAAAAAGTGTGTTTTTTCCCCAAAAAATGCGTTTGAAAATCGCTGCGCAAATACTGTGTGAAAAAAAAAAATGAAACACCCACCATTTTAATCTGTAGGGCAATTGCTTTAAAATAATATATAATGTTTGGGGGTTCAAAGTAATTTTCTTGCAAAAAAAAAATAATTTTTTCATGTAAACAATAAGTGTCAGAAAGGGCTTTGTCTTCAAGTGGTTAGAAGAGTGGATGATGTGTGACATAAGCTTCTAAATGTTGTGCATAAAATGCCAGGACAGTTCAAACCCCCCCCAAATGACCCCATTTTGGAAAGTAGACACCCCAAGCTATTTGCTGAGAGGCATGTCGAGTCCATGGAATATTTTATATTGTGACACAAGTTGCGGGAAAGAGACAATTTTTTTTTTTTTTTTTTTTGCACAAAGTTGTCACTAAATGATATATTGCTCAAACATGCCATGGGAATATGTGAAATTACACCCCAAAATAAATTCTGTTGCTTCTCCTGAGTACGGGGATACCACATGTGTGGGACTTTTTGGGAGCCTAGCCGCGCACGGGACCCCGAAATCCAAGCACCGCCCTCAGGCTTTCTAAGGCCGTAAATTTTTGATTTCACTCCTCACTACCTATCACAGTTTCGGAGGCCATGGAATGCCCAGGTGGCACAAACCCCCCCCCAAATTACCCCATTTTGGAAAGTAGACACCCCAAGCTATTTGCTGAGAGGTATAGTGAGTATTTTGCAGACCTCACTTTTTGTCACAAAGTTTTGAAAATTGAAAAAAGAAAAAAAAAATTTTTTTTTCTGGTCTTTCTTCATTTTCAAAAACAAATGACAGCTGCAAAATACTCACCATGCCTCTCAGCAAATAGCTTGGGGTGTCTACTTTCCAAAATGGGGTCATTTGGGGGGGTTTTGTGCCATCTTGGCATTTTATGGCCTTCAAAACTGTGATAGGTAGTGAGGAGTAAAATCAAAAATGTATGCCCTTAGAAATCCTGAAGGTGGTGCTGGGTTTTCGGGGCCCCGTACGCGGCTAGGCTCCCAAAAAGTGCCACACATGTGGTATCCCCGTACTCAGGAGAAGCAGCTGAATGTATTTTGGGGTGCAATTCCACATATGCCCATGGCCTGTGTGAGCAATATATCATTTAGTGACAACTTTTTGTAATTTTTTTTTTTTTTTCTTTTTTTTGTCATTATTCAATCACTTGGGACAAAAAAAATAAATATTCAATGGGTTCAACATGCCTCTCAGCAATTTCCTTGGGGTGTCTACTTTCCAAAATGGGGTCATTTGGGGGGGTTTTGTACTGCCCTGCCATTTTAGCACCTCAAGAAATGACATAGGCAGTCAGAAACTAAAAGCTGTGTAAATTCCAGAAAATGTACCCTAGTTTGTAGACGCTATAACTTTTGCGCAAACCAATAAATATACGCTTATTGACATTTTTTTTACCAAAGACATGTGGCCGAATACATTTTGGCCTAAATGTATGACTAAAATTTAGTTTATTGGATTTTTTTTATAACAAAAAGTAGAAAATATCATTTTTTTTCAAAATTTTCAGTCTTTTTCCGTTTATAGCGCAAAAAATAAAAACGGCAGAGGTGATCAAATATCATCAAAAGAAAGCTCTATTTGTGGGAAGAAAAGGACGCAAATTTCGTTTGGGTAGAGCATTGCATGACCGCGCAATTAGCAGTTAAAGCGACGTAGTGCCGAATTGTAAAAAGTGCTCTGGTCAGGAAGGGGGTAAATCCTTCCGGGGCTGAAGTGGTTAAATGTGGCAAAGAGGTTAGTACCCAGACACTGGAAACAGGCTACATGCCCTACATTAGGAGAGGGGAAAAGGGAAGTGGACGAAATAATGGAGGCAGAAAGGTGGGTTTATAAGACCAGAAACAAACAGGAGAAATTTGAAAAAATATGGGCAAAATGGGAAAATCATGCTCAGGAGTTAGACAGAGATGAAATTAATTAGAAGTTATTGCCGAAAGCTTGGACGAGCAGCGATCCGAGCTGAAGGGGAGGCCACTGATTCATGGCCACCCCCTCACGATCGCTCCTGGCGAATAGAATACCTTCTCGGCTTCTGAACTGTAAACAGAAGCAGAGGAAGTGATGACATCGCTCCTCGTGAAGCCTTTTCGTTCCGCCTTCCGAGGCGAGAAGACATCAAGTAAGTTTGCACTAAACACTACACTAACAGTAGAACACGCAGGCACACTTTTCACCCCCCGATCACCCACCCTGCACCCCCTGTCACAGTGACACAAATAGCAGCTTTATTTTTTTACTGATTATTGCATTGGTGTCATTTGTGACTGGTATAAGTGGTAGGGCAGTTAGTGGTAGGCCCCTTTAGGTCTAGGGTACCCCCCTAACCCCCCCCTAATAAAGGTTTAACCCCTTGATCACACCCCGTCGCCAGTATCACTAAGCGATCGTTTTTCTGATCGCTGTATTAGTGTCACAGGTGACGCTAGTTAGGCAGGTAAGTATTTAGGTTCGCCGTTAGCTTTTTATAGCATCGGGTACCCCAATATACTACCTAATAAAGGTTTTAACCCCCTGATTGCCCCCTAGTTAACCCTTTCACCAGTGATCACCGTATAACTGTTACAGGTAACGCTGGTTAGTTAGTTTGTTTTTTATAGTGTCAGGGCACCCGCCGTTTATTACCTAATAAAGGTTTAACCCCCTGATCACCCGGAGGGTGATATAAGTTAGGTTTTAGGGTCAGATAGGGTCTGCGTCGCCCCAGGCAGTGTCAGGTTAGTGCCAGTACCGCTAACACCCACGCACGCAGCATATACCTTCCTTAGTGGTATAGTATCTGAACGGATCAATATTTGATCTGATCAGATCTATACTAGCGTCCCCAGCAGTTTAGGGTTCCAAAAAACGCAGTGTTAGCGGGATCAGCCCAGATACCTGCTAGCACCTGCGTTTAGCCCCTCCGCCCAGCCCAGCCCAGCCCACCCAAGTGCAGTATCGATCGATCGCTGCCAATTACAAAACACTGAACACATAACTGCAGCATTCGCATAGTCAGGCCTGATCCTTGCGATCGCTAACAGTTTTTTTGGTAGTGTTTTGATACAGTAGCTAACAGTCAGGAGCTTTTTTACCTGTGAGTCTCAATACTGTACCACTAAATTTAGAGCCCAAAATGGCAAATCGAAGGTACAGTAGTGAAGAGGCCTACACGTTTCTGAGCATGACACATAGTGAAGAGGAAGTCACTCATCTGTCAGATTCAGGCTCAGAATACAAACCTGTAGACAGCAGCAGCTCCATGACAGATAGCTGTGACGACGGAGTTGTGGTCCCTGCCAAGGTCAGGCGTACCAGACCCCAATCTTCTTCTGCTGTTGAGGTGCAAGAACAACAGGGCTCTCATATGGAGCAGAGAAGTACTAGCGCCGCTATTCCTTCTGGTGAACTGGCAAGCACCAGCGGCCTCGTGGAGAACCTGGATACGATCAGCTCTACAAAATTCGTCCCCTCAAAAACCAATTCAACCAACGTTTTGCAGACTTGTTTACTCCCCATCAAGTTGTCTGCGTTGATGAGTCCCTGATTACGTTTTCTGGCCGCTTATCATTTAAACAGTATCTTCCCAGCAAGCGTGCCAGATACGGGGTCAAGATGTATAAGCTCTGTGACAGGGCCACAGGCTATACATGTAGTTTTATGGTTTACAAGGGAAGAAATAAGTCACGTAGAGCCGACAAACTGCCCTGACTACATAGGAAGCGCTGGCAAGATTGTGTGGGACTTGGTCACCCTTATTTGGAAAGGGGTACCTCTTGTATGTGCGTGGACAATTATTACACGGGCGTGCCACTTTTTTGTCACTTGTTTGATCAGCAGATTGGAGCATGTGGCACCGTGCGATCTAATCGCCGGGGCTTTCCCCAGCGGCTTGTAGATTCCCCTCTTAGGCTGGGGGAGAGAGCCTGCTTGAAGTGTAATAACTTGCTCGCTATAAAGTGAAGGGATAATAAGAATGTTTTCGTTCTTACCTCCCTTTATGCAGACACGACTGTCCAAATTACTACGGCGACTGGTGTTGTGGAGAAACCCCTCTGTGTCCATGAATATAACCAAAATATGGGAGGGGTGGACCTCAACGACCAGTTGCCCATTACCTAGTTGCCCGTAAGGCCAGACGCTGGTATAAAAATGTGTCTGTATACTTATTTCAATTGGCTTTGCTGAATGCTCATGTGCTATACAGAGCTTCAAGATGGACTGGATCCTTCCTTAAACTCCAGGAAGAGATCATCAGAGCCCTTCTGTTCCCAGACAGTGCACCACCTCACCTTCCCAATCCAAAAGAGGAGGCATGAGAGGCATTTACCTTATGTCCTCCCGAGTACCCCTACCCAATGAGCCCCCCAAAGAAAATGTTGTGTCTGTAGAAAGCGCGGATATAGGCAGGACACCCGCTATTATTGTCCCTCCTGTCCTGACAATCCTGGTCTTTGCATTGGTGAATGTTTTGAACGCTACCATACACTAGTTGAGTATTAGTGTAGGGTACAGCACTGCACAGACTATGCACACTTTCACAGGGTCTCCCAAGATGTGATAGGTAGTGAGGAGTGAAATAAAAAATTTACGACCTTAGAAATCCTGAAGGCAGTGCTTGGTTTTTCGAGCCCCGTACGCGGCTAGGTTCCCAAAAAGTCCCACACATGTGGTATCCCCATACTCAGGAGAAGCAGTAGGATGCATTTTGGGGTGTAATTCCACATCTGCCCATGGCCTGTGTGAGAAATGTATCATTTAGTGACAACTTTGTGGAAAAAAAAAGTTTGTCATTTTCCCGCAACTTGTGGCAAAATATAAAATATTCCATGGACTCAACATGCCTCTCAGCAAATAGCTTGGGGTGTCTACTTTCCAAAATGGGGTCATTTGGGGGAGGGGGTGCCATCTTGGCATTTTATGGCCTTCAAAACTGTGATAGGTAGTGAGGAGTGAAATCAAAAATTTACGCCCTTAGAAATCCTGAAGGCGGTGATTGGTTTTTGGGGGCCCCGTATGCGACTAGGCTCCCAAAAAGTCCCACACATGTGGTATCTCCATACTCAGGAGAAGCAGCAAAATGTATTTTGGGGTGCAATTCCACATATAACCATGGCATGTGTGAGCAATATATCATTTAGTGACAACTTTTTGTAAAATATTTTTTTTGTCATTATTCAATCACTTGGGACAAAAAATAAAATATTCAATGGGCTCAACATGCCTCTCAGCAATTTTCTTGGGGTGTCTACTTTCCAAAATGGGGTCATTTGGGGGGGGGGTTGTACTGCCCTGCAATTTTAGCACCTCAGGAAATGAGATAGGCAGTCATAAACTAAAAGCTGTGTAAATTCCAGAAAATGTACCCTAGCTTGTAGACGCTATAACTTTTGCGCAAACCAATAAATATACGCTTATTGACTTTTTTTTACCAAAGACATGTGGCTGAATACATTTTGGCCAAAATGTATGACTAAAATTGAGTTTATTGGATTTTTTTATAACAAATAGTAGAAAATTATAAATTTTTTTCAAAGTTTTTGGTCTTTTTCTGTTTATAATGCAAAAAATAAAAACCACAGAGGTGATCAAATACCATCAAAAGAAAGCTCTATTTGTGGGAAAAAAGGACGCAAATTTCATTTGGGTACAGCATTCCATGACCGCGCAATTAGCAGTTAAAGCGACGCAGTGCCAAATTGTAAAAAGTGCTCTGGTCAGGAAGGGCGTAAAACCTTCCGGGGCTGAAATGGTTAAAGGGAAATCTGATAGTGGGAAGATAAACGAGGAACGATCCACAACATTTTTTAAGAATGAAATTATTAAATTAAGTATGTGATTATGTGGCGTATGTCGATTGTGGAGGAGGATGGCTCCCTCCATGGCATCTGTTCACACCCCCTTTTTTAATTTTTTTTTGTATAAGCACAAGAACATCTCACTTAATTAAGTTATTCACTCTAATTGCACGCTATATGTTCATCAAAGGGAGGGAGGGAGATGGGAGATGGGAGGGGGGAGGGGGAGGGAGGGATGAGGGGGAGGCGGGTAAAGGAAATGGGGGGTCTTTTTTCTCCCCTCTTTTTTTTTTCACAGGTATTAGGTAACAACATACATAGAGCACAAGCACTTGAAGATTTAATTATTTTTATTTGCACTTTTACAATATTTTTTTTCTCCTCCTTTTCCTTTCCCTTTCCCCTTCCTTTTTTCCTCTTTTTTTTTTTTTTACACACGTATTAGGTTAATAACCTACATAGAGCACAAGCACTTGAAGATTTAAAATTATTTATTTTTATGGCACTTTCATATATTTTTTTTTTCTTTTTTTTTTTTTTTAGTAATAGGTAAATAATATGCACAGTACACAAGCACTAAGAAATTTAATTCCAGTTATTTATTTATTTATTTATCACACTTTAAGGGGAGAGGAAAGGAAGGGGAAGGAGAGGGAAGAGTGGTGGAGGAAGGAAGGGGAAGAGGAGGGGGAGGAAGAGAAAGATGTGGATAGGTGGTGTTGAGGGAGCCACTCTCTGTTATTGGTATGTATATGTAAGTTATGATATTTGGTATTTTCCCTATTCCTTATCCAGATATGCCATGTAAATGTTAATTGTAATAAGAGAAAAATGTTTAATAAAAGATGAACTATTAAAAAAAAATTCGGAAAAATTCAAATGAACAAAAATCTGTTTAACTAATTTCTCTGAATATTCGTAAATTCGAGAATTCGTCAATTCAAGAATTCGAGAATTCATAAATTTGTAAATTCAAGCATTTGAGTGTTAGAAAACTTGAAATAATTACTAACAATAACTTAACTATCACTAACCATTACATTTTAGGTATTGGAATTTAATTTCAAATTTGGCTGTTTTTGAATGTAACGAATACGAATTTATCCGTAGTTACGAATCATCCGAAATAACGAATGCCGTATCTAAACAAATGGAATGTAACAAATTATTAATAATAACAATAATAATAATAAATGTTTTATTATTATTTATTATTAATTTGTTCCATTCCATTTGTTTAGATGCAGCATTCGTTATTTCGGATAATTTGTAACTTCGGATAAATTTGTATTCATTACGTTCACTAACAGCCAAATTTGAAAGGAAATTCCAATACCTATAATTTAATAGTTAGTTATTATTAGTTAGTTATTCTTTTCAATTTTCGTATTTTCTTTCTTATTTTCGGATTTTTTAATTTACGAATTGCGATGATAACGAATGACCCGAAAAACTGAAAAAAAAAAGAAACAAATGAGACGAAAATGAACTAAATTTTTGGCAGTGCACAAATCTACCAGTAATCATTGTCCTTAGTCTGCTTGTCTTCAGCAAACTGTTTGCGTGCTTTCTTGTGCGTCATCTTTAGAATAGGCTTCCTTCTGGAGACCAATTTGATGCAGTGTGCGGTGTATGGTCTGAGCACTGACAGGTGGTAGAGCAACAATTCTTTTTTTCAGATCCTCAGAGTTCTTTGCCATGAGGTGCCATATTGAACTTCCAGTGACCAGTATGAGAGAGTGAGAGCGATAACACCAACTTTAACACACCTGCTCCCCATTGACACCTGAGACCTTGTAACACTAACGAGTCACATGACACCGGGGAGGGAAAATGCTAATTGCGCCCAATTTGGACATTTTCACATTGCTCACTTTTGTTGCCAGGGGTTTAGACATTAATGGCTGTGTGTTGAGTTATTTTGAGGGAACAGCAAAATTACACCGTTATACAAGCTGTACACTCACTACTTTACATTGTAGCAAAGTGTCATGTCTTCAGTGATGTCACATGAAAAGATATAATAAATTATTTACAAAAATGTGAGGGGTGTACTCACTTTTGTGAGATACTGTAAATACCTGAAAAGTGTGGTATGCATTTGTATTCACCCCCCTGTACTCTGATACCCCTAACTAAAATCTAGTGGAACCAATTGCCTTTAGAAGTCACCTAATTAGTAAATAGAGTCCACCTGTGGTTAATTTAATCTCAGTATAAATACAGCTGTTCTATGAAGGCCTCAAAGGTTCGTTACAGAACCTTATTGAACAAACAGCATCATGAAGGCCAAGGAACATACAACGCAGGTCAGGGATGAAGGGCTAGGTGATAAAAAAATATCTCAAGCTTTGAGCATCTCACAGAGCACTGTTCAATCCATCATCCAAAAAGAGCATGGCCCAACTGCAAACCTACCAAGATATGGCCGTTCACCTAAACTGACAGGCCGGGGAAGGAGAGCATTAATCAGAGAAGCAGCCAAGATGTCCATGGTAACTCTGGGGGAGCTGCAGAGATCCACAGCTCAGGTGGGAAAATCTGTCCACAGGACAACTATTAGTTATGCAGTCACACAAATCTGGCCTTTATGGAAGAGTGGCAAGAAGAAAGCCATTGTTGAAAGAAAGCCATAAGAAGTCCCGTTTGCAGTTTGCGAGAAGCCATGGGGGACACAGTAAACATGTGGAAGAAGGTGCTCTAGTCAGATGAGACCAAAATTGAACTTTTTGGCCTAAAATCAAAATGCTATGTGTGGTGGAAAACTAACACTGCACATCACTCTGAACGCACCATCCCCACTGTGAAACATGGTGGTGGCAGCATCATGTTGTGGGGATGCTTTTCTTCAGCAGGGACAGGGAAGCTGGTCAGAGTTGATAGGAAAATGGATGGAGCCAAATACAGAGCAATCTTAGAAGGAAACCTGTTAAAGTCTGCAAAAGACGTGAGATTGGGGCGAAGGTTCACCTTCCAGCAGGACAACAACTCTAAACATATAGCCAGAGCTACAATAGAATGGTCTAGATCGAAGCATATTCATGTGTTAGAATAGCCCAGTCAAAGTCCAGACCTAAATCCAATTGAGAATCTGTGGCAAGACTTGAAAATTGTTGTTCAGATGCTCTCCATCCAATCTGACAGAGCTTGAGCTATTTTGCAAAGAAGAATGGGCAAAAATGTCACTCGAGATGTGCAAAGCTGGTAGAGACATCCCCAAAATGACTTGCAGCTGTGATTGCAGTAAAAGGTGGTTCTACAAAGTATTGACTCAGGGGGGCTGAATACAAATGCACGCCACACTTTTTAGATATTTATTTGTAAAAAATCTTGAAAAACATTTATCATTTTCCTTCCACTTCACAATTATATGCCACTTTGTGTTGGTCTATCACAGGCCCGGACTGGCCATAGGGCAGACCGGGCGTTTGTCCGGTGGGCCGGGCACCTCCGGGCCGCATATGCGGGTTCCGACATGCAGGGCCGGCCGCCGCGGGTTCCGACATGCAGGGCCGGCCGCTGATGTTCTGCGCTGCATGCAGGGACATGCAGGGCCGGCCGCTGGTGGTGGTGGGAGGAGCGGAGGCATTCTCCGCCTACTAAGCCCATCCATGGCAACCCAGGCCGCCGCTTCGCGCATACGCCCCGCAGACGACAGGCACCTGGCAACCAGGATGCCAGGAGAGAAGGAGGGATAGAGAAGCCGCGTTAGAGGTCACTATGGGGAGGCGGTGCCGTTCGCCAGTGAACACAGGCGGCCGCGCTGTGACAAGGGGAATGCGAGCTGCGGGATGTCAGCGTATATCCCCCGCTCTCCCCCCTCTTCTGTCAGCAGAGCCGGTTCTCATCTTGATTGGCTGCCCAGCTTGTTGCCGATTTGTTTCTGTCCCCATTGGCTAGCAGGGCATCATGGGACATGTAGTACTGGAGGATTGTAAGCCCCATTGTTGTCCACAGGCAGCAGACTTCAGCCCCCAGCATGCACTCTGCTGGGGGAAAGAGTAAGAGCCTAGAACCCAGGAAAAGCTGAGTGACTACTAAAGAAAGAGAGGACTGTGCTGGGGGAAGTCAGAAAGAGCCATGCTGTACCCACACCACCAGAGAGAAAGCGCCACCACCACGCTATACCCACACCACCAGAGAGCCATGCTGTACCCGCACCATCAGAGAGCCACGCTGTACCCACACCACCAGAGAGAGAGCCACGCTGTACCCGCACCACCAGAGAGAGAGCCACGCTGTACCCACACTACCAGAGAGAGAGCCACGCTGTACCCACACTACCAGAGAGAGAGCCACGCTGTACCCGCACCACCAGAGTGAGAGCCACGCTGTACCCGCACCACCAGAGTGAGAGCCACGCTGTACCCGCACCACCAGAGAGAGAGCCACGCTGTACCCGCACCACCAGAGAGAGAGCCACGCTGTACCCACACCACCAGAGAGAGCCACGCTGTACCCGCACCACCAGAGAGAGAGCCACGCTGTACCCGCACCACCAGAGAGAGAGCCACGCTGTACCCGCACCACCAAAGAGAGAGCCACGCTGTACCCGCACCACCAGAGAGAGAGAGCCATGCTGTCCAGCACCACCAGAGAGAGAGCCACGCTGTAACCACACCACCAGAGAGAGCCACGCTGTAACCACACCACCAGAGAGAGCCACGCTGTCCACCACCACCAGAGGGAGAGCGCCATGCTGTCCAGCACCACCAGAGGGAGAGCGCCATGCTGTCCAGCACCACCGGAGAGAGAGCAGGTCAGTGTCACTGGGCAGTGTGGGCACAATAGGAGACAGACAGTACTACATTGTATGGCCACCATAAGATTGGGACATCGTAATATAAAGGGGACTGCACTGTAATCATTGCAGTGCCCCTTTTACAGTGCAGTCCCCTTTATATCACAATGTCACTGCAAATTACAAGTGGAGGACCGACACCAGCCACCCCCTCGAATGTCTACCGACGATCCCACAATCCCCACCCAGCCCCTCTAGAAAAGTTGGCTGCTCAGTCTAAAATGCCCGGGCCTGATTTTTGTCCCAGTCCGGGCCTGATCACAGGGGTAGGCAACCCGGGTGCAACCCGGGTGCGCCACTGGTGCCGCAAGTGGCACACAAAGCCTCTTTTGCCAGCACTCAACTCCCTCCCCATCAGCAGAGCAGCGCAGGGAAGTGTCAGTGAGACACTAATGCATTCCAATTTCAGAATTCCCCATGCCACCCCTGCACTGAGGGGGAGGCACTGCTCCCCCACCCATGTAAAAGATGGGAAACATTGTTTGATTCTCCAACTTTGCTGTAGCTGCAATCGTCAGCTTTTGTGATGGGGAAGAGATTGGGTACAGTTCTGCTAAGGGGGGGTAGTCCCTGTTTCCAGGAGGAGGACTGTCATTGGCCACTGCTAAAGCCAATCACAGTCCTGCTTGCCCCGCCCACCATCTGGAGGAAGATGACTCAGTTGCCACTACCAATCTCAGAAAGAAGGGATTTCACTGTGATTGAGAAAACCACAATCAGGTGACAGTTTGTGGAATTACTGTTGAGCTTCTAGGAACTTTGTTGAAATTATTCCTGAACCTTTGCATCACTTACTACTGAACCCCGGCACTCTGTGTCCCTTTAAGCCACAGCCAGTATTCAGTGCAATGAAAATCACACCCAACTTTTCCTGTAGCGCAGAGCACCACACTTTTTCTCAGCTGCGGGGGCCCAACTTATGATCCTGCACACAGGCCCACTGCTTTCAGAAAATGCCCCTGACCTGAGCTCATCATTGCACATTCATTCCAGATGCTTGCATGTGACATCACATACATCACATTTAAGCACGTGGACTGGATGCGAGAGGTGGATCAGCAGGATGAGTGTGCAAAGACAGTAGATGTGTCTCATCTCTGCTTCGTTTCACCACTCTGTATATCACGCATATCAAATGTTTAAGAAGGTACAGCTGTGGAGAAGATGAGCAGGAGGGGTTCAGAGGTGGAGCAGTTGAGCAGGAGGGTACAGCGGTTGGGCAGATGTGCAGGGAGGTACAGTGTTGAGGCAGATGAGCAGTGGGGTTCAGTGTTGGGCCCAATGAGCAGGGGGGTTCAGTGGTGGGACAGAAAAGCAGGGGGTAGAGCAGTGGGGCAGATGTGAAAGGGGGTGTATTGGTGGGACAGATGAGCAGGGGGTTACAGTGGTGGGACAGGAGAGCAGGGGGGTACAGAGGTGAGACAGATGTGCAGGAGGTTCATTGGTGGGGCAGATGAGAAAGTGTTTTACAGTGGTAGAACAGATGGGTTCAGTGTTAGGACAGATGAGAAGGTGATTCAGTAATGAGACAGAAGAGCATGGGTATATGGCGGTGGAGCAGATGTGCAGGTACAGTGGTGCTGTAGAAGAGAAAAGGGGGTACATCGATGAGGCAGATGAGCAGGGGGTTACAGTGGTGGGACAGAAGAGCAAGGGGGTACAGTGGTGGGGCGGATGTGCAGGAGGTACAGTGGTGGGAGGGATGAGAGGGGGATTCAGCAGTGGGACAGAAAAGCAGGGGGGTACAGTGATGGGGCAGATGTGCAGGGAGGTACAGTGTTGAGGCAGATGAGCAGGGGGGTTCAGTGGTGGGACAGAAAAGCAGGGGGTAAAGCAGTGGGGCAGATGTGAAAGGAGGTGTATTGGTGGGACAGATGAGCAGGGGGTTACAGTGGTGGGACAGGAGAGCAGAGGGGTACAGAGGTGAGACAGATGTGCAGGAGGTACATTGGTGGGGCAGATGATAAAGTGGATTACAGTGGTGGGGCAGATGAGAAGATGGGTTCAGTGTTAGGACAGATGAGAAGGTGATTCAGTAGTGAGACAGAAGACCATGGGGATACAGCGGTGGAGCAGGTGTGCAGGTACAGTGGTGGGGCAGAAGAGAAAAGGGGGTACATTGATGGGGTAGATAAGAAGGGGGGTTACAGTGGTGGGACAGAAGAGCAAGGGGGTACAGTGGTGGGGCGGATGTGCAGGAGGTACAGTGGTGGGAGGGATGAGAGGGGGATTCAGCAGTGGGACAGAAAAGCAGGGGGGTACAGTGATGGGGCAGATGTGCAGGGAGGTACAGTGTTGAGGCAGATGAGCAGGGGGGTTCAGTGTTGGGCCATATGAGCAGGGGGGTTCAGTGGTGGGACAGAAAAGCAGGGGGTAAAGCAGTGGGGCAGATGTGAAAGGAGGTGTATTGGTGGGACAGATGAGCAGGGGGTTACAGTGGTGGGACAGGAGAGCAGAGGGGTACAGAGGTGAGACAGATGTGCAGGAGGTACATTGGTGGGGCAGATGATAAAGTGGATTACAGTGGTGGGGCAGATGAGAAGATGGGTTCAGTGTTAGGACAGATGAGAAGGTGATTCAGTAGTGAGACAGAAGACCATGGGGATACGGCAGTGGAGCAGGTGTGCAGGTACAGTGGTGGGGCAGAAGAGAAAAGGGGGTACATTGATGGGGTAGATAAGAAGGGGGGTTACAGTGGTGGGACAGAAGAGCAAGGGGGTACAGTGGTGGGGCAGATGTGCAGGAGGTACAGTGGTGGGAGGGATGAGAAGGGGATTCAGCGGTGGGACAGAAAAGCAGGGGGGTACAGTGATGGGGCAGGTGAGCGGGGGTACAGTGGTGGGACAGATGAACAGGGGGTTACAGTGGTGGGAAAAATGAGCAGGGGGGGTTCAGTGTTGGGGTAGAGGAGAAAGGAGGTACATTGGTGCGACAGATGAGCAGGGGGTTACAGCGGTGGGGCAGAGGAGCAGGGGGTTACAGAGGGGGGTAGATGTGCAGAGGGGTGCAGAGAAGAAAGGAGGTACATGAGCAGGGAGTTACAGTGGTGGGGCAGAAGAGCAGGGTATACAGTGGTAGGACAGATGTGCACGAGGCACAGTGGTGGGACAGATGAGAAGATGGTACAGTGGTGGGCCATATGAGAAAGGGGGAACATTGGTGGGGCAGACAAGCAGGGTGTTACAGTGGTGGGACAGAAGAGCAGGGTGGTACAGTGGTGGGACAGATGAGCAGGGGGGTACAGAGGTGGGGCAGATGTGCAGGGGGTTACATTGGTGGGGCAGATAAGAAAGGGGGTACATTGGTGGGGCAATTGAGCAGGGTGGTACAGTGGTGGGGCAGATGTACAGGGGGTTACAGTGGTGTGGCAGATGAACAGGGGGTTACAGTTATGGGGCAGATGAGCAGGGGGTACAGAGGTGGGGCAGATGCGCAGAGGGTTACAGTTATGGGGCAGATGAGCAGGGGGGTACAGAGGTGGGGCAGATGTGCAGAGGGTTACAGTGGTGGGACAGATGAGCAGGGGGTACAGTGGTGGGGCAGATGTGCAGGGTAGTACAGTGGTGGGGCAGATGTGTGGGGTAGTACAGTGTTGGGGCAAATGTGCAGTGTAGAACAGTGGTGGGGCAGATGTGCAGGGTAGAACAGTGGTGGGGCAGATGAGCAGGGTGTTACAGTGGTGGGGCAGATGTGCAGGGTAGTACAGTGGTGGGGCAGATGAGCAGGGTGTTACAGTGGTGGGGCAGATGTGCAGGGGGTACAGTGGTGGGACAGATTTGCAGGGGTGGACAGTGATCTGAGGTGTGAAGGTGCATGAATTGGGGCTGATCTGAGGCGTAAGAGTGCAGGATGTTGATTTCTCGCTACTAAAGTAGTTTACAGCATTTACTTTATAAAAAATCCTTTTCGTGATTGAGAGTGTGAAATTGACAATTTTTGTTATAAAATTGACACTCTCAATTTGAAAACCATTTGAAAATCTTTGAAAACATTTTTCGGCACACTGTGCTCAAAAAGTTGCCTACCCCTGGTCTATCATATAAAAACTATCATATAAAATACATTTATGTTTTTGGTTGGAACATCACAAAATGTGTAAAATTTCAAGGGTTATGAATACTTTTTCAAGGCACTGTAGAATAAGTCCTCTACAGACAAACCTTCCAGTTGTGAACTTTCAAAGATGCAAACATGTGTTTTGATGTCCAACCACGTAAGTTAGTTCATGTGTCTGGCATACATTGTCACATGCGTGCATCCTCTACAAGTGGTTGTATTTTTGTGTACTGTACAGTACTGTATAGAATACAGTAGTACAGTATTATTCATGTGAAAAGTACTTTATTATAAACCTATTACAGTACAGTACTTTACAGCAGACTGTGTTAGTTGGGTGCCTAGGCTTTGTTGGACTTACAAACAAAATGGACTTATGAATGCATTCTTGAAATGGAACTCTTCCTATGTAGGCGACTTACTGTATAGAAATATGAGGCTGTGGGCACAGGAGTTTCTGGGCACACTCACATACCAGGAAATGCATAGCTATTATTCAGGAGGAAATTCTGAAAAAAAGATAGATTTTTCAAGGTGCTGCTTATGTACAATTAAAATTTTTAGATGTTCCCTACACACTCAGCAAATCTTATCTTTATTTTTTGAGTTTTAGTTCCTCTTTAAATGTTTTCAAGCTTGATGAATCAGTCCAGATGAATCAAATAGATATGAGTAGAAAAGCATCTTCTACTCATATCTATTTGATTCATCTGGACTGATTCATCAAGCTTAAAAACATTTAAAGAGGAACTAAACTCAAAAAATGCTTTCAGCCTTGTTCTGCAGAATAGTGTCTCTTTTCACTGTACAACTTGAACGGCAGACAAGTTGAATGTGAAATAAGCATTGCTCGTACTGGTCGGAACCTGTGATCACAGCTCTCAAAGCTCAGGGAAAATGGGTCTACATTCATACTTGCCAGTTTGATTAGTTTTCCTCAAATTATAACAGGACAACTACAGGTATGAAAAATGTTTAGCTATATAGTGGAGACCAAAGTTAGGGTATTTCATCCATTCCCTGTTTTGCTAAAGAGACCCATGTGTGTGTGATTTCTTTTCATGGGCTTCCCAGAGTTTCTTTAATTAATGGAATGGAAAACTCACCCTAACTCTGGAGAAGGCCTGGCCTAACCGGAAATGCATTTCACTTTAAAACCCGTTCACCTACCATCTCTGAGTCTTGCCTTGTGCCCAAATAACACAAATTGATGCCCGAGAGTAATTTCCACCCAAGTTCTTCACAGTGGTGCCTACTTACTGGGGTAATGTTTAGCAGTATAATAATAAAAGGGAATACAAGCGCACAGGCTCATGGTGCAATAACGCTTTTTTATTGAATATAAAGGGGTAAAATCAATGCACTCATAAGTGAAGGTGAATAAACAGCCTCAAACGGTCAAAAAGTCTCCTTTCTGGCCGCTCCCGTTGCTCCACTTGGGTGATTTCATATTGGCCATCGGAATTGCGTGGAGTCCAGTCTGGGTGAGTGGCTGTATGACTGGCCCTGGCAGACAGTGTTCTCGACAGTTTTGTTTTTGTTTTGGTCTTTCTTTTTTCTTTGTGAGCATGAAATTTAAGAATTATGACCTAAATGTACGGTATGTTCTTTCTATATATTTAGTGATGTGTGTCGTGCTGCTTTGGTATATCCCCTGAGGAAGCCCACAGTGGCGAAACATGTCAGGATAAATGTACCACCACCCGAACGACGAGATATCGTTTTCTATACCTGGCTTTTCTCCATACCAGTTGTACCAATGTATACCTTATCTGACACTAAATACCTGTGTTTTTATATGTCTTAAATAAAAAGTGATATTTTTTATTGTATATGTTTTTTCAATATATTCAGCACCTAAAAAATCCAGCTAAATACTCCCTCTTGTCTATATTGCCTATTCAGGGATGTTGGTGCATTTTTTGTACCTGTCACCACTTCAAATCACCACCCGTGTGAAATAAATACATGTTGCCTTCATGTTCATTCGCTGGATTGGAGATCAGTATACGCATGTTCACTGTCTACCAACCACTGTTTCTAAATGGCACTGGTAAACAAGTGGTTAAATATACAATACATTTTTACAGTCGTTCACCTGGTACAAGTGTACAGACAGGGACTTCTGACTTTTCTCTGACTTTCCTGCAGGTTTGCTCTGGGTCAGTGACTCAGAAAGTATTTAGTACCTCTAAATGACAGTCAGATGGTTAGCATTTTCAGGAGGTCATCAGCAGACCTATATTTCCCTCATGACAGGTTTACTTTAGGTATTTAGAGCAGTGGACCCCAAGCTTGCCCTTCACCTGGGGCACTGTTTCTCCCACTGAAATCAACGATAGGACACTATTCCTCCTGCTGACACCAATAATGGGGTATTATTCCTCTGTGTGACACCAACAATGGGGAACTATTGCCCCCTACTGACACCAACAACGGGGCACCATTCCTCCTGCTGACACCAATAGGGCACTCTTCCCTCCACTGATCCAAAAATGAGGCACTGTTTTTTACCAATGACAACAGCAATAGGGCACTATTCTTCCCACTGACACCAATAGGGCACTTTCCTCCCACTGACACTAACAAGAATGCACCATTCCTCCTACTGGCATCAGTGATGAGGCACTGTTCCCTCCATTGACACCAACAATAAGGCCCTACTCCTTTCACTGACACCAATGACAGGGAGGCCACTATTCCTCCTTCCACTAATCACAGTATGGGTACAGAGGTAATATTTACTCCCACTGACCACAGTCTGATCTCCCTATGGTTTGAAGGACACTGACCTGGCCCTTGTTTGGGAAAATTAAAGACCCCTGGCACAGAGCATAAGTCTTATCATAACCACTTGCTTTGTGCAGCAGAAAACACCAGATGTTCGTATTCTTCATTGAATACATTGTACTCAGTGTGCTCTTGGGATATGGAGATGTAGCAATCTACCTCTTTCGCAATGAGCCATAAGAAGTGAAGCCAGGAGGAGATCGGAGTGGTTTCCGGGTTGTTAAGCCTCAATACGATGCAGGCTGACTGATTCCAAAACGCCATTTATGCTGCATGAAGCATGTGGTTATGATTACTTATGCTTTGCATACTTAACATTTTTAAACTGCTAAAAGCTAAACAACTGCAGTTATACTGAAATAAATGCACATTTAGAGATAGAAGTACATACAGTTTAGTTTTTAGGCAGGTTCTTTTGAGAGTAGATTTGGTCAGTGTTGAGCTGGTTTTACATTATATTTGGCAACCCTGTCCCCTTTCGAACCCCCACACTTAGCAGGTCCTGAGTTTTGCTGAGTGTGGAAGGCACATTTCCAAATTTCCCCTGCTTGAGAAATCAGATATCCTGTTTATATGTGTGTGGTCGCACCATCAGATTTTACAAGCAGAAAGCACAGCATGTTTGTAGTCAGTGCACGGTACACAACCCAAAGTGATAGTTTCAGCTCTTCATTATTGTGGACTCTTTAGGCTACAGAAGTCCCTCATATGCACATTGGAGATTTCTATTTTTCTGGCAATCACTTTTCAACCACACAATAAAAAGCAAAGCAAACACAATCACAACAATTTGCATATTTACAATTAGGTAAATACTATATGTAGATGAAGTACTAAAAAAATATAGAGTTTAATCAAATAAATATTATAAAACAAAAAATAGTATATACATATGTTGCATTATTATTATTCATTGAGGGGTTATTTATCTCCCAAAGGAATTGTGGGAGATGCCATGTTGACCTGCTTTGGAAAATGCTAGTTGTCTAGCTGTTATGCTAACCCTCTACTTTAAAACTTTCTTTGCCACTGACATGGAAGAAGTATACATACATTATGTTAGGAAGTTAGAGTAAAGTACAATTCCCTACTTGTAGGCTTGTTCTGGGTCAGTGACTCAAAACTGTTGAAACCGTTGACTCAAGTCAGCATGGCTGTCTGGCAACTAGTCTTTTTTAGGTTCAGCATGGTGGCCTTTAGGGGGTCTCTTTGCAAAGATTCCTTTAAATTCCTTTAATATGCTACTCATACATTCCCAAAGTCACTACTCCAGTTCTGTGCCCTTAGAGCTAGTTTGCAGTCCCAGCCATGTAGGAATGGTTGGTTTTTCCCATTTCCTTCTCTTCAACATCCATTCTGCCCTTTCTCTTTTTTCTGTTGCACAGCAAGATGCCCAAAACAACCACCACTACTGCCAATGCTCCTAGGCCTACCCCTATACCTATATATATGTGTGACATCTTGGAGGCAGTGGTGTGGAGGATTCTGCAAGGACCTCTCATACTTCCCTCTATATCCTCTTCCACTTCAACCTCTGCTGGACTTTCTCCAGCATTGTTAATGGCAACCACACACACTGTATACTGGGTAGCAGGGAGAAGATTTGTAATGGAATAGGAGCGGTATGAGGCATTAAGGTCTGGTCCTTTTTCGACTTGACTGTTCGGTCCTTGGTACAGTACTCTATAAATGTGCACTGTAGATGAAGGGGAGCACCAATTCACAGTTACTTCTCTGTCAGCCAGTAAGACCTGACTCAGCTTTGGGGGGTCTGGTTTGTCGTTTGGTCCATCTATTCCAGGGCAAAGACAATTACCACCTGCCTTGCTTTGAATCTCTTCACATGTTGGTGACAGGTGCTCACAATGATCGAATGGGCATGGTTTCATAGCAACAGGTGGAGGTAGGGAAACTGTTGAATCATCATCATCATCATCATAGTAATCCTCCTCTGATCCACTGGTGACATACA
This sequence comes from Lithobates clamitans, assembly GCA_037952925.1. NCBI lineage: Eukaryota > Metazoa > Chordata > Amphibia > Anura > Ranidae > Lithobates > Lithobates clamitans. Next base: position 5,396,979 of record JBBGZY010000449.1, read on the forward strand.
GGAGCCGCTCTCGGGTGGTTTGACTTTTTGTAACTTTTGTGTGCTGTATAGCTGTAGACTGGTTACTGGCAGTAGTTAGGGTAGGTGTGCTCGCCTTTAATGCAGAATCTTCAAGAGAGAAAACCAGAGACCTCGTATTGATGAGGCAGATGTGTAGAAGTACCAAGTAAAGAGGGGACATCATCTAAAATGGAAATATGAAGCATATTAATAGTGGACAATAAGTAGAAAAAAATGGCAATTCCAGTGAAAGGAAAAAGATAACATGAATCAACTACAGATAGACGAAAGGGAATAGAACTGTTAAACATTTGATAGAGGATGTTAGTTTAATATACACACTGTAACCACTTGCTGACCAGGCCTTTTCTGTAACTTTTTGTGTACAACTTTAAATTAGTATTTTTTGCTAGAAAATTACTTAGAACCCCAAAAAAAGCAAAAAACATTATATATTTTTTTCAGCAGAGACCCTAAAGAATGAAATGTGCGATTGTTGCAATATTTTATGCCACACTGTATTTGCACAGCGGTCTTTTCTTTGGAAAAAAATACACTTTAACCCCTTCAATACCAGGCACTACACCCCCTTCCTGCCCAAGCCAATTTTCAGCTTTTAGCGCTGTCACTTTTTAAATGACAATTGCGCGGTCATGCTACACTGTACCCAAACTCAATTTTTAGCATTTTGTTCCCACAAATAGAGCTTTATTTTGATGGTATTTGATCACCTCTGCAGTTTTTATTTTTTGCTAAACGAATAAAAAAAGACCGAAAATTAAAAAAAAAAAAAAAAGTTTTTCTTTGTTTCTGTTAGAAAATTTTGTAAATAAGTAAGTTTCCTCCTTCACTGATGGGCACTGATAAGCCGGCACCAATGAGGTGGCACCACTGAGATGGCACTGATGAGGTGGCACTGACGATGGGTACTGATAGGCGGCACTGGTGGTTGACACTGATATGCAGCACTAATGGACACTCATAGGGGGCACTGATGGGCACTGAAAGGCTGCACTGATGGGTACTTATGAGTGGCACTGATGGGCACTGATAGGCGGCACTGATGGGCATCACTGGTGGCAAAGGCAGGTATTTTTAGTTGCCAATGATTGGCAGCTGCCTGGGCACTGATTGGTGTATCCCTGGTGGTCTAGGGTGGCATACCTGGTGGTCCAGTGTGGTGGCCATCCCTGGTGGTCCTGGTGGCATCCTGGTGGTCCTGAGCGGGCATCTGAGGGGGGGCTGCGCTGATAAACAATAAGCACAGACCCCCCCTGTCAGGAGAGCAGCTGATCGGCTATCCTCTACTCGCATCTGTCAAACGCGAGTGAGGAAAAGCCTATCAACGGCTCTTCATGTTTACATCGTGATCAGCCGTGACTGAACACAGCTGATCACGTGGTAAAGAGCATCTGTCAGAGGCTCTTTACTGAGATCAGTGTAGCGGTGTGTCAGACTGACACACAGCACCACCGATCGCAGCGTTGTTATCCTGCTGGACGTCATATGATGCCCAGTCAGGATAACTGAACCACCACCCGGCCGTCATTCTGCTATAGGCCAGCCGGGAAGTGGTTAATGAATACAAAAACACTAAAGTTAGCCCAATTTTTTGTATAATGTGAAAGATAATGTTACGCCGAGTAAATAGATACCTACCATGTCATGCTTTAAAATTGTGCAAGCTCGTGGAGTGGCAACAAACTACAGTACTTAAAACTCTCCATAGGCGAAGGAAGTCTAGTGCTAGAATTATTGCTCTCGCTCTAACAATCGCAGTGATACTTCACATGTGTGGTTTGAACACCGTTTACATATGCGTTTGCGACATATGTATGCGTTCGCTTTTGCATGCGAGTGCGGAGGGATGGGGTGCTTTAAAAAAAAAATCCTTCTTACGTTTTTTTTATTTTTACACTGTCCCATTTTTTTTTTTTTGTTTAGCACTTCTATTCCTTTTGCAAGGAATGTAAACATCCCTTGTAATAGAAATAAGCATGACAGGTCCTCTTATTGAGAGATCTGGGGTAAAAAAAGACCTCAGATCTGTCATTTACCTTTAAAGGCAAAAAAAAAATATCTTTGACTTTAACAAAAAAAAAAAAAATCATCTCTTTAAGCCCGAGAACCAGAAGGGATGTCGGATGTCGCTCCGGTCCTCCAAAGGCATAGAGCAAAGTGGGGGCCATCTTGTCCTCACTCTACTTCCTGCCTATGCATCAAACGAATCAGATCGCGACCAGAAAGCGGGCGGGGGGCACCTCTCCGCCACCTTTAAACGTGATCCCATAGCCAAACCACTGCCAGGATTACTTTTAGCAGATGCCGAATCACCCACAATAATCAATGATACCGGGGTTATGGCAGCTAGGTGCTGCTATAACCCCGGTATTAAACAGTAAGTATTGACGTATATATACTGTGGGTAGTGGGAAAGGGAATAGAACTGTTGAAAGTTTGACAGGGGATGTTAGTTTAATGTATATCGTACATGATATTGGGTATGTTTTAAGGTAAATACGTATATAAAAAAGTCATCCTTTTGTAAGGAAACAGTGACTGCCATTGCTAACCTTCCTCTGAAAATGTTGGTTGCCTGGCTGTTATGCTTTGCCTGTGGTTTCAATACCTTTGAATCTTGCAGAAAATACTCAATGGTGTGCGAGAAAAGAAAAAGTCATTTTTCTTGCATATGATTGGATTATTGAAGTTAGTAAATATTCACCTCATTCACTAAGCTAAGTGGAAATTCTGCTTGAACAGTGAACAGGCTTTACTCATTTTGTAATGAAAGTAAATCTTCCACTATTCTACACTATGCCCCCCACTTATTAACACAGGGAGAAGAATGAAAGTGCTGTCCTCCCAGTCAGGTGCCTAAAAATGTAATCTTTATGGCCGCTTCTGACACCCCCATTATGTCAGGCACGATTTTCTCACTGAGTGCACATATGGCATTTGCTATTATTCTGTGGAAGCAGGCTCAACATAGCCAAACTACTGCCAATCCAAACTGCACAGTCATACAACAATTCATGCCAATGTAGACTGAAAATAGCTACAATAAAGTGGTATAAAACCCAAAAGCAAACATTGATTTTATTGCAGGTTACGAATTCTTAGATGTGGTGGCTGCATTTGTTTTCTTTTTTTAGACTGTCTTATTTTGACCCAGTTATCAGGTCAGCAAGTCTGTTTTTCAAAAGAACAAGCTGTCCAGAAAATTTAACAGTTATGCCCCGTACACACGGTCGGATTTTCAGACGGAAAATGTGTGATAGGACCTTGTTGTCGGAAATTCCGTCCGTGTGTAGGCTCCATCACACATTTTCCATCGGATTTTCCGACACACAAAGTTTGAGAGCAGGCTATAAAATTTTCCGACAACAAAATCCGTTGTCGGAAATTCCGATCGTGTGTACACAAATCCGACGCACAAAGTGCCACGCATGCTCAGAATAAATAAAGAGATGAAAGCTATTGGCCACTGCCCCGTTTATAGTCCCGACGTACGTGTTTTACGTTACCGCGTTCAGAATGATCGGATTTTCCGACAACTTTGTGTGACCGTGTGTATGCAAGACAAGTTTGAGCCAACATCCGTTGGAAAAAATCCATGGATTTTGTTGTCGGAATGTCCGATCAATGTCCGACCGTGTGTACAGGGCATAAGTGTTCAGACAGACCATTCACCACTGACATGGGTGTTTACAATGATTAGCTTATATGTAAAACTTTTATCACAAAAGAAAAAAAAAAACTGTTGCTGTAACTGCTTATAACGTGTGAGCTGGAGTTCACTTTCAATTTGTTAGTGTATTTGAATCTGCTAGTGCATCTAACACTCCCCCCTCTCCCCCTTAGACGGACAATGCTGCTGTCCAAATGTGCCCCTGTACCCCATTCATCCATTATGGGGGCACTATAATACAGGAAGTGTGTTACTGGCCAGATCATCAAGGGAAAACAGAGGGGGGGAAAAAACAGGCTAATGCAGGAACAAACATCTAACGGTTGGTAAGCTGAAATATAATACATGTTTGTTTTTGGATTTAATACTGCTTTAAATCAGTAGTGATGGCTCAAGCTTGATCAGCCTGATTGGGAAATTTAGGCAATTCCCCACATTGAGCTCTGATACTTTAGCAGATATAATCCGCTTATGGAGAATTTCCCCAACATGCACTCTCCAGTTGACATAAACAGTAGGATATAAAGAGATCTTCTGATAATCTAAACAATGGGGAATGGGGTGATCAGCGCCCTTATTTTGGAGTGCTTTTAACCAAAATGCTTGTCTCCTTATCCTCTGCTAAATCTCATCTCAGCACAGACTGTCTTCCAGCAGGCAGAACAAGGCATGTTGTAAAAAACATTGGGAACCCCACAGACCTAAATCAGCAGATATTTCCTGCAGCTACATGTAGAGAATGTGAAAACATTCTCTGCAACCTGAAGATGCACTAGAAATGACATAGGGGTTGATTTACTAAAACTGCACAGTGCAAAATCGGGTTGCAGCTGTGCATGGTAGCCAATCAGCTTCTAAATTCAACTTGTTCAATTAAGCTTTGACAAAGAAACCTGGAAGCTGATTGGTTCCTATACAGATCTTCACCTGTTTTTGTACTCTTCAGCTTTAGTAAATCAACCCCATAGTGTTAGAACATTGTAACATTAAAACAATGTATCTGTTGTATTCATTATGAAGCCTGCATGAAACTAATGGTCGCCATACACGTTCGATAAATGATTGATTTATTTTCCGATTGATCTCTTCCAATAGGAAAAATTGATCTATGCATGTCTACACATACAATTGATCTATAGTCAACAACCCATTCAATCAATATTTCACACAAGGGGAAGTGAATTTGATCATTAGTTAAGATACAATCGTAACTTATATCCGCATATCTGTTTCTATTATGTGATATAATAATCTGATCAATTGAAATATTGTATTCATGAACACAGTATCTCAGTGCTGTGGATTTATATAAAACAATTTTCTGTCTTGGCTACTGAACTCAGTTTGATCAAATCTGAAATAGAGCCCAAATTCATCCACATTGATTGAATGATTAAAGTGTTACTAAACCCAGGACCGTGCATTCAGTATATCTGGTCTCCCACGGTACACAGAACATGGAAATGCAATTATTTTAGTAAAAATAAACTGCTAAATACCTTTTCTCATCAGCAGTATATAGCAGTCTTATGACTTTTAGCAGCGTCCAGCCAAGCACTAGTTAAAGCTTGTAGGGGGCAGTTTTCATACAGCACTGAACTTTCCTACCAGGATCCAGGACTCCTGACCCTCTGTCTGGACAGTGCCTATTGGCCCTGTGCCGATCACATGCTCTGTCCCAAGAAAAAAAAAACCCTATCTAGCAATACACATCAAACTGAGCATGTGCAGCCTGACTCCATAGGCTCTGTGTTATTAGGAAATTATCAGGGGACAGTGCAGGGAGGGGAGGATCTGTGTATACAGGATCAAACAGCCTTTTTTCACAATGTGGAGGATTAACCCCTTAGGTTCCACAGTGAGAATAACAAGCATGCTTTACTGCATATACAGACTGATTTGACTGTTGTGGGTTTAGTAACACTTGTGTGTATAGCCACCATAATAGTTCTCACAATACAAGTAAAAAAAAAAGAAAAAAATCAAAAAAGTTTTGCTTTAAAGGGAGCCTGTACTTAAAAGACAATTTAAGCTGCCTGGCCCCATCTCCTGTATATGCTCATCTTTCCGTCACTTCCCCAGCCCACCCATCTTTCGGCATGGACAAAGCACAGGTTTACATTAAGTAAAACCTGTAAAGAGGAAACAGTGATTACAATTACTGGCAGCTCCTGTTGAAAATTCTAGTTCCTCACCTGTCATGCTGATCCAATGGCTTCACTACATTTTGAGTCCCAACTAGAACATGTATTGAGATTAGAGGTTCTGACTTCAAACCGATCTTCTATTCTGCATGTTTTTCTTTGTTGGTGTCTTAGACAGTATCGATGAAAGTGGCAGCCAGGGAACTAATATTTTCAGTAGGAGGTCAGGATTGGCAGCCCCCATACTTCTTCCAATATAGTTTTCAATTAGTATTCAGCAAAAGTCATTATAATACTTGTAATATTTAGAATCAAGTCTACAACCTGCAAACCAAACCATGGCAAAAAAAAAAAAAAAAAAACACACCTACTTGCTCTGTGCTATACCATGCAGTACTTTGCCATTAGTTAAATTTCATATCTCCAACCCATCAATGTAACACAGTTCTGCCTAACTCACCTTTTACTGCAGGTTGCCCTTATTGACTTGTCGCTGTTTTGTTTCTCCGGTTATAAATTCAGCTGCTCTTGAGGGCAATCTTGCATAACTTTATATGAATCCACTTTGTGATGTCACCTCAATGGATGAGCCTGAATCACGGGCTGAGTATGTGGGAGTGGAAATGACTGGCTGGAATGTGGGACCAATACACAGGAAATGGCAAGACTTTCGGAAGAAAAAGTAACCTGACTCTAAGCGCTGTTCTCATGTGTGCAAGGAATGTGGACTTGTACAAATGTGTTCTTGCCTGCCTCTCTGCTTATTCTGGTAAAGTAAGGATGGAAAAATGGGAGATGGCAGTATTGGCTTGTTTTCATCATCTTGCCACCCTATATTAACATCCTCATGTACAGTTCCCTATGCCATTAGAACAATACTAAATGTTTCATCTGAGAACTAACAGCATACAGCTGTGCACATCTGCATTACCTTGATGCAGGTGTTTCAGTCTGGCCTTAGGCTACGTTCACACTTCTGCGCTTTGCTGCGGGTATTCCCCACACCCGCAACTACTCGCAGTGAAAACGCACTGCTGTGTGTAAACGTGAGGGGCTGCCATTCATTTGGAACAGCACCCCCACGCATGTAAAATTGCAGTGCAGGTACTGCAGGGAAATCGCATGGGCAAAAATACCTTGTGATTTCCCTTTGCCTTCATTTTTGGAAAGGTGCATGCACCTTTTGTTTGCAGAAATGCAGGCATGGCAGCCCAGTTATTTAAATGGGCTGCCGTGCCTGTGCAAACCTGGCCTGCAAAAACGCATAAGTGGCCATCGTTCGTATTTGGGTCAGGGCTTTCTATTTTCACTAATCACTAATGCATTTTTTTGGTGCAGTTAGATGAAATGAAAATAAAAAAGCTGCATTTGAACAAAAATGCAAAGATGAATGAAGGGTATTAAATACACAGTACAAGCTTTAAATTGCAGGCAGATCCACCTTTTGTTGGAAAATGCAGGTATATTTGCTGGAAAATGCATGATAACAATGCAAGCATTTTAAAACACAAAAGTGCCAAGCAGCTTTAGGCTAAGGGCCCAATTACACTACCACACACACGCAACATCATAACACACATACTGTAACATTAAACTACCCATTCATAAAGAATGAACTGAAATACACCACAATACATATAAAAATGGGGCAGGCTGCACTTTCTGACAACACATTGCAACATACAGGTCAGCATTATGGGGGGCATTTATCAATCCTATCTCAAGGCCAAGCAATGCTGAACAGGAGCAGTGAAACACATCATGAGACAGATGTATTACAAGGTTACAGCCCGAGTCATAAATTCCTCCTTTGGCTGCATTAAACCTGACCACTTCCTAATTATGTCTGTTTGGAGTAGATATCCATCTTATCTTCCGTAATAAATCTGTCTTGGAATTTTGCAAACTGTTGCACTTGGCGGCCCAGGAATATATAGGCAGAGGTGTGTTAACCTGACACAGACATTTTGCTCAATAAGATGCAACCTGATTCACAAAAAAATTTGCTTGTGCTGTCTTGTACTGCATTGCAGCACACATGCATTTGTAGGGTTCATTCATACTAGGCTTCAACAGGCATTGTATATGCTTAGCAAAATTGCCCAGCACTTTCAGGCCCAGTGAACTGCCAATGCAGATGGGCAAGCACTAGGCAACACTGATGCAACGCATTAACATTTAAAAGAGCGCAACTGTATACAACCTGCTATAAAAGAGTTGATTGGCTGTACACGGTCATAATCTCATAAATACTGATGCCTCTTTGCATAAGTGTTTACCAGCACAGGCACACCCAACATCTGTGCTGGTGGATCCCCTGGCGGAGGAAAGCATTGAGAAATTACTTAAGGTGTGTTTGGGCAGCAGTCACATTTGTTGCCATGCATTGCTGTAGTGGTGCAATAGTCTGAATTGGGCCTTAGGCAGGCTATAGATTATGCGTTTTTTTTTGTTCCTGCACCTATAGGTTGCAGGAATGAAAATCACTTTATTCCCCTATTAACACAGTCTGTGTTAATGATGGTATCCCTCCCGCCGAGTTATTGTGTACTTCTGGCGGGGGGTTGGCGCGGGAAGCCATCCCTGCTTGTTTTGCTTGCATCTATCTAGCAAGGTTACTTTGTGGTATAAGCAAGGAAGCGGGGACCTCTGCAGTGTGTAAATGTGTATTTACTATACAAAAATGCTGTACATACAAAACTATTACAATATTAGGAATACAAATCAAGACTGACAGATATCTATAACAAGCAAAATGCCTAGCAAATTAACAGCCTATGGTCTGTAACAGTAGAAGTACACTTAAAGGTTACTTAACTCCGGTTACTGTGTAATCATGATCTCTGTTGCTCCTGGAGACCAGGCACCTTCTTCTTCGCTTAATACAGATTCTTCCTCCTGCTCTGGTGTTAATCCATGATGAGTCTTCCTATCAGTCTCTAATGCTCCTTTTATTTGGGCTTTTGTTTACCAGTTTGTTGACAATGGTTACAAACTCATTTACCTTAACAACCAAACTGCCAACTGTCAACAGTTCCCATTGTTACCAAAGCACTGGTTTGAGAAACATCCTCAGACAAACCTGATCTCTGCAATCAAACTAGTCTGATTGCTATTCTATCACAGTCTTATAGAAAAATCGTATATTTTATATCAAACGCAACACACTGCTGGTAGAACAGAGTGATTATTGCTATAATCGCATGCTAGAAATCGATGGATCAACTTAGGTTCAATCAGCCTGCCCATAGATGGTTCAAATCTTGGCTGGTCCCTGCTGAACCGGCCAAGATTTGAACCATTGATGGTTGGCTTAAAGGTTAAATTCAGGGGCACCAATTGGTCTCGCTGGCTAAGAAAGGATGCTTTCAGTGTTTGAGAAACTGGAGTGGGCAAACATGATTTTCCTAATAGAGGCGGAAGCTTCTATCACTCAAATCCTAAAACATTAGGGAAGCCAGTTTTCTGCTCTACAGAAACACCATCGGGTTTATTTACTCAAGACAAATCCACTTTGCACTACAAGTGCACTTGGGAGTGGTTGTTGTAGATCTGAGGGGGACATGCAAGGAAAATAAAAAACAACATTTTTGCTTGTGCGTAATTGGATGATAAAATCAGCAGAGCTTCCCCTCATTTCAGATCTTCCCCTCAGATCTAATGTGACTGCACTTCCAAGTGCACTTGTATTGCAAAGTGGATTTGCCTTTAGTAAATAACCCTCCCCCAGTGTCAACAGCATTGGCATGTAAGAACTTATGTTGCAGATTAGGACACAAAGGGGGTGATTTACTAAAGCTGTGCACCATCAGTAGAGGCGCAACGCACAGTTCCATATTTACGACATGGTGCGCCGCTAACAGAGCTCAAATTCCCCATTTACTATAGCAATCACGGCACACGGGAGAATGCAATCTGTGCGCTACTATGGACATGGCGCATGGCATCTCCAAGTAAATATTGACAGAAGATGGAGGTGACAATATTATGGGGTGATGTGAGGAAGTTTAGTAACAACTGCCCAAGTAACCAATAGGCCCAAAATAGAACGAGAAAGTAACTTTTTCAGAGATAGCCTGCTGCGCTTGCAAGTATGTTTAGAACTGCGTAAGATCAATGTAAGCAGTGGACATGCGCATGTGGCTTTTGTGCTTGTTCACATGAGTTTGTTCATTATAATAGTAAATGTTAGGCAATGTACATGCAATTGCAAGGGTCGAAAGGGCGCCCCTCTAATCTTGACAATTTTTTTTTTCATGCTGGTTCACCTTTATGTATTTTTAAGGTGATTTGCTCACAGGTCATGTTAGCAGGTTACGTTGCCAACATGTGACATGCACCTTGTTAAAATTATGTAAAAAGACTCTCGCTCCTCCTAAAAGGGCATTCCCCCTCTAATGCATATGATTTCCTTGAGCTAGCTTTTGCTTTTAAAGGGGAACTCCACACTCCAATGCTCTTGCCCCCCCCCCCTCTAATCCCTTGGATTTCCGTGGGCTAGCTTTCGCTTTTAAAGGGGAACTCCATTCTCCAATGCTCTTGTTTCCCCCCTCTTATCCCTTGGATTTCCATGGGCTAACTTTTGCGTTTAAAGGGGAACTCCACACTCCACTCCATTCTCAGAAGGCTGTGAGCTGCCTTCACCAATCCAAACCACATGCTTTTTCAGAGTATACAACAGGGCCAGCTAGGAAAGGGGGGAGGAGAGCAATCGCCCAACCCCCTCCTGAACCATACAAGGCACATGCACTCAACATAGCTGGCTACCTTTGGGGCAAGTTGGGCTCAGCCCAATGTCAACCACAAAACACCTTGTACCCAGTAGTTTAAAGGGGCTTTCCACATTCCGTAAAGCCCCTCTCTGCAGCCCCCCACAACCCTAGCCTAGGGTTGTGTGGAAGAGGCCCTTGTCCCCCTGAATATGGGAACAAGGTGGAAGACTTTTGGGGTGCCCGAGCCCCTCCTGCCCCCAAGCTGTTTAAGTTTTCTCTAAAGCCGTACATCTTTGAAGCAGCATTTTGGATACATGCTACAGTTGCACCACTTTGCAGGCAGAGTAGCCCCCCCCCCCCCAAGTTACTAGCGTTTAAGCAATTTTACATTTTTAAAGGCACTTCTCCGTGTTTCATTTTTGGGGTTGTTCAAATTGGTGACATTGATATATGTCCCTCAGGGTGGGACCTGGGCCCCCATACCCATTTTAAGGCCAATAACTAGAATATAAGCGAGCCAAGTGGGGGACTTGGCAAAATTAACAAGTCATTTCCCATAGACTGCAATGGTGTTTGTTGTATAACTTTTGCCCATGTTAGGCTCTTTGTTTGCCGTGGCTTTTGGTGTGTGAAATGCATTTGGGTTGGTCTAAGCATGCTCAGGGACTTTTTTTTTTTTTGTGTGTGAACAGCAATTTTTCTGGGCAAGCTCAGAGAGTGTGTTTTTTGGGTTAGTAATTTAAGGACATCCTTAACACGTGTACCCACTTTAAAGTTCTGTCTCTACATTGGGATAACTTGTATTTTGTGTGCTTCATGGACTGTGCATGTGTTTTCAATTGCCTCATCAGCACACAAACCTTTTATGTAAAGCTTGCAGATAGCATTCTTTACCTCGCCCAGAAAAGAGGCCAGGTTGCTTGATGGTGTGTATGGCAAGAGAGTACATTTGGGTGTCCTTATAGAGTTTGTAACACATGTATTTTCTCTTTGTATTTTGTTTGTTATGTCTTTACAAAACAGATGTGTTTTAGAGCAAGTACTTTTTACTTATGTTTATTTTTTTTATTTTTTTTTGGGGGGGGGGGGGGGTATTTTTCCCTGAAATATTTTTAATGTTGTCAGTGTGTGTAATTTGTAGGTTGTTTGTTTCACTTTGATTTAATTTATTTAGCAAAATCTTCCTCCAAGATGTTGTGACTAATAAATGTTTAAATCCTTAAGAGACTGTTTGTGGGCACAGTCCTTTTAACGCCTGCTAATTTCCTCTGCAAAATGGTCAGACCTCAAGACCATATTCTGTTAGTGTCTCAAATTAACATACATGTGTTTTTTGCTTTCCTTGCTCTTTTCCAAGTCCTGTTTTGTTGACCAATAAAATTTGTAGCAAATTTTTGTTTTATTAATAATTTGTTTAGCAGATGCATGCTCAAGCCAAGTAATGCATTTTACACTCTTTCTCTCTCCCCCCCAGCTAGCTGCCATAACCCCAGTATCCTCTTCTTCGGCCGGTGGCCTGCTTTACGATAATAGTGGTCTCTGCGGCAGATTCACCACAAGATCACTTTTATCAGCAGCGGGAGAGGGGTGCCCTCCGCTGCTTACTGGAGCCGTCAGCTGCGGTGATTGGATCCTTGCTCATGCTGGGTATGGAGAAGAGTGAGGGGAAGATGGCCCCCACCCGTCTCCACATTATTGCAGGGCGGAAGAGACGTCAAAACGTCTTTTTTTTATTATTGCATTTTATTGTAAATATGATATCTGGGGTCTTTTTGACCTCAGATCTCATGTTTAAGAAGTCCTGTCATGCTTTTTTTCTAAAAAAAAAAAAAAAAAAATGTTAAACGCGCCCCGTCCCCCCGAGCTCGCATGCAGAAGCGAACGCATATGTGAGTAGCGACTGCATATAAAAACAGTGTTTAAACCACAAGTGAGGTATTGCCGCGATCAGTAGAGCGAGAGCAATAATTCTAGCCCTAGAGCTCCCCTGTAACTCAAAACATGCAACCTGTAGAATTTTTTAACCGTTGCCTATGGAGATTTTTAAGGGTAAAAGCCTGTCGCCATTCCACGAGCGAGCGCAATTTTGAAGCGTGACATGTTGTGTATTGATTTACTCAACGTAACATTATCTTTCACAATATAAAAAAAAATTAGGCTAACTTTACTGTTGTCTTATTTTTTTTAATTCCAAACAGTGTATTTTTTCCCAAAAATGTGCACTTGTAAGACCGCTGCGCAAATACAGTGTGACAGAAAGTAAGTGCAACGACCTTGTAAACAACAAATCTCAAAAAAAGAGGCTTGGTCCTTAAGTGATTAACTAGGCTGATTGGCATGGCAAAACAAAAAAAGGTGTGATTTGTCTACAAGCTACTTTCCTGGTGCCTTCATGGCAGCATACGCATGGATTGGGCTTATGCTGCCATAGGCAGCAGGAAAGGAAAATTACGGAGAGGCAAGTATTTAATTTTCCATTTTAGCGCAGTGGTTCTCAACCTCAGTCCTCAAGTATCCCCAACAGGACATGTTTTGGGAATTTATTGTAGCTAAAATAGCTGTCCAAAATACCAAGCCATCGACTCTGATTTAAAGCACCTGTGCAAGATGAAGGAAAACCTGCAAACATGGGGGTACTTGAGGACAGGGTTGAGGAGCACTGAGCTAAAAAATCTAGCTCAAGTCTTTTTTAGGTTGGGCTTTGTGTCCCTTTTCTGAAAATTTGGCTTCACTTCCTGTCACATAGCCAAACAGGAAGTGAGGGTAAAACCCTACCAATGTCTTTCCTTGGGGACACACAGGTCAATCTAAGTAGTGTCCCCTTAGACAAATTGCACTCTAGCACTTTGTTGTGTACACCCTAAATGATTAGGTATTTTGGGGTTTATTAAAGGCAAATACACTCTGCAATACAAGTGTACTCACTGTAAAACTGAGGGGGAGCACTGGTGATTTTATCATCCAATCATGTAGAAGCAAAGATGCTGTTTTTTTATTTTCCTTGCATGTCCCCCAAGGATCTCCAGCAACTGCACTTCGAAGTGCACTTGTAGTGCAAAGTGGATTAGCCTTTAGTAAATAAACCCCAAAGTCCAAGATACCTAATAATTTGGGGTGTACAGAGCAAAATGCTAGGGTGCAATTTACCTAATGGGGAAACTATTTAGATTGACCTGTGTGTCCCCAAGGAAAGACATTGGTAGGGTTTTACCTTCACATCCTGTTAGGCTATGTGACAGGAAGTGAATAAATTTGAAGGAGAAACTGGCAAAATTTGTGAGGTGTCTTCACCCCACCAGGGGCACAGACATCCCCAAAAACTGACAAGATTTCTAATCCCTCTGCACTCTATCCCCAAGCAAAAGTAAGAAAGGATTTCATTTAGCTTAACTTTGCAAAGACAAATTCCTAAGTTCAAATGTGATGCATGTCAATGGCCCATTTAGACCTTGTTTTTTTTTTTTAAACAATAAGCTTTTATTGATGCTTAGGAATAACATTTGTACAATCATACTAACATTTGTACAGGAGTATCATATGAAAATACAACGGTGTATGATTGAATTCAATGGTAGAGTATTTTACTAGCAAACCAACAGAATGACTTCGTAATCAGCCAATCGTTAAATCAATAATTATTTAGAAATACTCTAAATTTGTATAGAAAAATCTATTATTTAATTTGAAAAGAGGAACAAATTTGTGGTCCTCGGAGAGGTGCCCTTAGAAGTAAATGGTATCAGAAATGAAAGCAAAGAGAGAAAAAGGAGGATAAATAAAATGGAAAAAAGATATTAACCATTCATGTTTCTCTATGTTTAAAAGGTCTATCTCTATGTGAAAGTGGCATAAGAGCAGAAAATTTAAAGAAGATCCACGGCTGTCATATTTTATTGAAATTTTCTGTATTCCCTTGTGTTGTTGCCCTGATCTCCTCCGTACCTTTGAGGAGATGTATCTCTTCCAGCCATTCCTTGATTGTGGGGGCGGTGGTGCTTCTCCAGTGTCTTGGTATCACTGTTTTTGCTGCTGTGAATAAGAATCTAGTAAAGGAGTTTTTGTATTTTCTCAAGGTGCAATTGGTGAAATTTATAAGACAGCAGGCAGAGTCTAGATGAATTTTCGTTTCTGTAATGTGTTTTATGATCTTGATTACTTGGTTCCAAAAGGGTTTAATCAAGTCACATTCCCACCAGATGTGGTATAGAGTGCCTTCTTCCCGGTTACAGCACCAACAATGACCCGGTATAGTTAAAAACCATTTGAGTAATCTATTTGGTGTGATGTACCAATTTGTGAGGATTTTGAATGATGTTTCTTGCAATCTTGCACATTTGTGTGCAAACACACAAGCTTGTAGCCATTGGTCTTTTGTAAAGGATTTGTTTAGGGTTGATTCCCAGAAAATGTTATGTCTGGTAGGTTCCTGTAAATCATTGGACTGCAACCAGGTATATGTTAAGGAGATGTTCTTAGTGGTTGTAGTAGCCAAAAAACATAGTTTCGAAGGGTGTTAAGGGTCTAATGAAATGTTTTTGTCTCTGCGTGTTCATGATGAAGTCATGTATTTGTTGGTATTCCCTGGGGTATAGAGGTGTTTGTCCTAAATCTTTTTGTAAATCTGATTTAGACTTGATTTTGTTATTCTTTAAGCAATGTGCGACTAGAAATGGTGTGTTTCTGTTGCAAAGCGATTGGATACAGCCATCCATTCCTGAGGGGAAGTCAAGGTTTGTTGTTAGTGGCCCCATTGAAGAGGTGAGTGAGTGTCTGATTGATTTTTTTAGTGTTGCCCCTATGAGGGGATGTTGTTTCAATTGTTTCGGACACAGATTCCAAGGTATCCATTGAGTATGCGATATCAGGATAGGTCCTATGCTATTTTCCAGTCCCACCCAATCTTTATTCTCTTTGTGGCAGGTCCAGTCTATGATTCTAGTTAGTGTGTAGCTAGATAATAATTTTTAAAATTAGGAAAACTTATGCCTCCATTTTGTTTATTCATGGTAAGTAGGTTTAGGCTGATTATAGTTTTTTTTGGGCGCCCAAAGGAATTTTCCTAACAGGGTGTGTAGGGATCTAAAGAAGCTTGAACGTAGTAGTATGGGTACTATTTGGAAGAAGTATAGTATTCTGGGCAAAATTGACATTTTAATTATAGCTGCCCTACCAAACCCTCATTTAGACCTTGTTTAATAGAAAACACCAGTTGCCTTTCACTATAAACATTTGTTAGTCCAGTCCTGGAAATCTGTTCTGCTTTACTATTAATTTCCATAAAAATTGGGTTCCTGCAGCTAGATGCGCGACCGAGGTGTATGTGAAATGCGCAACTGCTGTGTGCACAGAGGTATGTACCCGTGGCGCATATCTGGTTCCGGAAGCGGTGGAATAACATCACGCCCCTCCGGGAAGCTGCCTGTCCTGCTGTGAATTTCTTCCCACCACCATGCCCCGCTCACTGTTCTCTGAGGAAGAGATGATCCTCATTTGCAAATTAAGATTTTTTTTACTTATTTTTACATGGGGTGGTGTTTGTGTGGGTCGTATGTATGCCTAAATGATTTGGCCTCAAAACACACACCTACTTCCTGTGTACAGACTCACTTCCGGGCCAATGTATATTGCTTCCTGTTTCAGTCTATCTATGTAGGTGTCCACCAGCAGAGAAAAGTTGGGTAGATGCCACACTCCCAATTCTGGAGGCATAATAATGGTCTAGCACAGGGGTCTTCAAACTACGACCCTACAATTCTCATCATGCCTAGTCATGTCTGAATGTCAGAGTTTTACAATGCCTCATGGAATGTGTAGTTCCCCAACAGCTGGAGAGCCATAGTTTGAAGATTCCAGATCACTCTAACACGTCTTGGGGGTGGTTTCTTATGTGCCTTGTATAATGCCCAAGAACTATCATTTGGAAAATACAAGTGGGTCATGTGTGGGTCACATCTACATTCCAAATTTGGCACTTAAGATTGTCATGCACTATGCAATCTGATTGGCCAATCTCTGTACAACTCAATATTTAGGCAAAATAGGTAATAGGAAGACGCACTTGAACAATTAATTCCAATTATAGGAAATCAAACAGGCTCTTGCACTAAATCTAATTTATTTAAGATCTAACTGATTGCAGTGTATGGTCACCTTTAAAGATTAAGATCTGAAAATAATAATTTATTGGGTTTAGAAAATCTTTGTAATGTATTGAAAGATCTGGGTAAAAGCAAAAAAAAAAAAACAAAACAAAAAAAACACCTTTTAAAGATATATTAGAAGTGATAGGAATGAGATTAGCATCAAAAGGGGTTAATTAACTGAGAACAGTTGCCTAACAAGACACCTCCAATTAGATGAAATCGACCAATTGTATTGGGCGTGCACTATTATCAATGAGAAAACCGTAGTTACCCTAGCGACAGTTGCAGTTTATATATGCGGGTATTTATTATCGCTATTTGTGCTTCGAAGTGCGCCGGTTTGTACATTCGATTATGACTTTTCCAGCGCACCAATTAATGTATGAACTGGTGCAGCGCCTTCTTCTTAGCGAATGACCCTCGTTAAGATACTCAGACTGAGTTTTCTATGGTTATGAATTTATTGACAAGTACCAGTGGTTTGCGTTTTTCTCTTGCTAGAGAAACAATAAATCTGGTTGCAGCCAAGTTGGACCCCAACTGCTGTGTGGTCTATCTGTCCAAAGCAACCCATACGGTCTACCCCAAAAAACGGGGATAGCAAGAATGCTGCCATCACAATAATATATACAGAAACACATTCAGAGAGAGATTTTAGAACAAGCAGTGCAATTAAGGGTGTTACCACTGAACGTCTAACCCTTTCTTAACCGAGTATGGATTTATTTTAAACTTCAGCAGGGGGGATAAAACATAGTCCAGTGAAAGTCACCTTGTAACAGCTGTACTGCAAGGACACAGATCTATGACCTTGTGCAGGAATCTCACTGCTAGAGCCTCTAAGAGAATTCAGTAAAACCTGCACTTTACAATGCATTACACCACATTACACATAAACATGCAAACTATGGCGCAGTGTGTTGGACTGGCACTTGCACTGCAGTGAGCCAAAACACACATACCATTCATTGTGGTGTCCTGCATTTAAAGAAATGGCAGTTGTGGTTTTTAGTGCGTTAAAGGTGCATTTCAAAAGGCTAAGGAAAGCTGTACTAAAAAAAAAATACAAAGGCAGACATTGCCAGCCTCATTCCTACAGCCAGGAAACTGGTATTTACATGAGGGATGGTTAACAACTGCATTCATACTCTCTCTGTACAGAGGTTCTTTAACTTAAGCTGGCCATACACTTAGTTTTTATTCAGCGTGCTGGCTAAACAAAAAAAAAAACAAAAAAAACAAAAAAAAAAAAACAGATTTCCCCCATACACACAAGCAAGGTGGATGGAGGAATCTCCTCCCCCCCCCCCCCCCCCCCCCGTGCGGGATATTGTAATCCGTCAGCTGCAACCACTGCTGTTACGCTGATTTTCTTACATGTCGAACGGGAAAAGCCACACACTGATCCAAATTCATCGGGTCCCCACTGAACCAGGCCACATTTTGAACAGCGTATGGCCAGCATTAGGATAGAATGACCCCCTCCAAACAGCAACTCTACTCCATTTGGAGTCTGTGATGCACAACCAGAAACCACCACACATTTAACAAAAAAAGAAAAAAAAAAAAAAAAACTTTATTGATGTTTAGCAATATCACCATTCAGCAAATTTTGTGTTCACAAATTTACCTTCGGTTATTAATTACTTGCATATTGTGGTGTCTCTTAATAGACCATGCCTAGCTTTGGAATGTTTATACTGGGAAATATGAATAGTACTGGTTACAGGTATGTAGTGTGTCCGCGTGCAGTGCTTGCTAATTAGTGCAATGTGTTTGACAACATCTGGTTGCCCTGTGTTTAGTAAAGGGTGTCAAGTACAGTATAGCTTTAAACTGAAATTCTCAAAAACAAATGTGATTATTCTAGGAGTGAGGCACAGGAAGCATTAATTTGATTGGCTAGTGTGAGTAAGCTCTTATGCTATACAACTGTACAGATAAAAGGTGAAACGTACAGACTGACATGTGTGACCATCTTAAAATTATGCTTTTTTGAAGTCATAACAACCTAGTGTTTTTTTGTACACTATGAGCACCGATGTGTTCATACCCTCATGTCTGTGTCTGGTTTATATTACGAATCCCAAGGTGTGGTTGTGCTGTATGTCTGCCAACTTGGAGAAAGGTGAGATGATGGAGGAGGTAGGAAGAGACTTCCGCTAATCCAGTTTGGAATGTGTGCTGCTGGGCTAGGGATTGTACATGTTAACAGATTCATCGTATTACACAGTATTCCTCAGGATGATGGGTGGGACGATAACATAGCTCATAACAAGATGACAGCACACAGGGTCAAAGGGAGGTAACAAAAATGTAACTATGCAAAGAGGAGAACATGTTTCTCTCCTAAACCCTGTAAACATAAACAGGAAATATAAAAATAGCAGTAAGAAACAACATAGAACAAACAACAATCAACATAGAATAAATAAAAAAAATACACAAAAATGGGAAAATGAAAAGTAACAGATAAACAAGTTCTAGCTTCTAAACCTTTACATGGGTGTACATGTGCATTGGTGTACTGTTATTCCTAAAGCAGTAAAAATACTCATCTCGGTGTTATGCTGCAATAGAGGGAGATGTGGTTGTTCTCAGTAGTTTAGATAACATGAGAGTGTTGCAGTTCAACAATAGGTATAAATACATAGCCTATGTAAAGCTGCCCCTTAGACATAGGATAAATGTCATCTCATGCAATGGTTTACAGTTGTGGACAGTATTAGATCTATGGGAAGTCTGCATGGCCAGCTATCCAGTCTCAGTAAAAATCAATACTTTCTCCTTTCTAAAAAACGACATTGCAGGCATCTACTCAGTACATAAACATGCTCCGCTGATATGTGCCTGTATGTGCCACTGTCATTCTAAAGCAGGAGTCTCAAACTGGTGGCCCTCCAGACTCATGGGACTTGAAGTTTCGCAGCAACTGGAGGGCCGCCAGTTTCAGACTCCTGTTCTAAAGAATAATTAATTGGCTAGCTCTTCTTGTCAGCATCTCGTACCTACGGCAGTTTGCATTATAATTTAATATCCACTTAGCTATACCAGTCCTTCAGCCCTCTGAAAGTGTACAGGGTGAATGCCAAAGTTCAAATTTTATTGGTCAGTGCCCACTACTCAGTGCACTCCTGTGACGAAGGGCAAAACTTTCAGCGTGCAGCTCGCTCTGAGCACCCATAGCTCCAGAGTCTTCTGTATCCACAAGGGAAGACTTTTCTTCACACTCTTCAGGGACCTCAGCTGCCTGGGAAGACCCATCTAAACACAATGACATTGGAAATCAGTTCACAGATACCCTAGGAGGGAGTAAACTAAAGCAAGATAAGAAAAAAACTATAATACTGCACTATTAAACCACAATAACCTGTGGCTAAACTGAACTGCATTCAGAAAATGAGGCAACATGTTTGAACCAGTCTGGTGAAGGCATCAAGAGGACTATGCACTACAGTTTTTGATATTTTGAATAATGAAATAAGCTCTGAACCCAGATCCTCTGTGTGTTCTACTTTTTTTTTAAATCAAATGGGAAAGAGGTTATAAGTTCTGGCATTCAGTGTTTATTAAAGAAACAGTATATCTCTCAGAATAAGTTACAGATCTACTTGTGTATGGCCAGCTCCAGAGGGCGTCCACTGTTGAGATCTGGATAGTGTTAAGGCTCGTTTATACTTGCTTCAAAACATGGCTTCGGACAGACTTTTTTTTTTTTTTTAAAGCGCTCTAAATGCCAAAACACCTGTCACTAAAAAGGTTTACACCTTGGGTTTGCTTTACAATTTTTATATATATATATATAAATAATTTTTTTATTGAGGAGGCTTTATTTTCAGCTTCACTTTGCTTAAGCGGTATTGCAGGTATGGGAGAGATATATAGATATATATAGATATAGATATATATATATATATATACATACACATATATACATACATACACATATACACATACACACAGGGCATCTGCCAAGCTGCAGAAATCACTAAAAAGCATTGTCGAAGCATCAACACATCAAAAAAGCATGTTGAAGCAGAAGGCACTTTAATGTGTGTTGAAGTCAAAGCAAGTGTAAATGAGCGCTTAACCACTTAAGCCGCGGACCATTTGGTTGCCCAAAGACCAAAGCACTTTTTGCGATTCGGCACTGCGTTCCTTTAACTGACAATTGCGCAGTCGTGCGACGTTGCACCCAAACAAAATTGATGTCCTTATTTCCCCACAAATAGAGCTTTCTTTTGGTGGTATTTGATCACCTCTGCGGTTTTTGTTTTTTGTGCTATTTACAAAAAAAGGAGCGACAATTTTGGGGAAAAAAAATAAATAAAATAAATAGCCCCCAAAAATATATTAAAAAAAAAAACATCTTTTTCCCTCAGTTTAGGCCGATACGTATGCTTATACATATTTTTGGTAAAAAAATAAATAAAAAAAAATAAAAAAAATAAATCGCATCAAGCCTTTATTGATTGGTATGCGCAAAAGTTAGAGCGTCTACAAAATAGGGGATAGTTTTATGGCATTTTTATTAATACATTTTTTTTTTTACTGGTAATGGCGGCGATCATTATGGCCAACAGATCGGACACTTTTGGTGCTATTTTGGGACCATTCACATTTAAACAGCGATCAGTGCGATTAAAAATGCATTGATTACTGTGTAAATGTGACTGGCAGTGAAGTGGTTAAGCACTAGGGGGCGCTGAAGGGGTTAAGTGTGTCCTAGGGATGTGTTCTAACTGTAGGGGGGATGGGCTACGTGTGTCACAACACTGATCACCGCTCCCCATCAGTGTCACTAGGAAGAATGGGGAAATGCTTGTCTACATCAGCATTTCCCCATTCTTCCTCTCCGTGAGATGAGCGCGGGTATCCCCGTGGACATGGAGTCCGCGGGACTCACGCCCACAACGCCATGTCTTAAAGGGCAACATACAGGTACGTTATGTCTGTACGTGCCATTCTGCCAACGCATATCAATGTGAGCCGGTTGGCAAGGGGTTAAAGGGTGGCCACGTTTGTTCTCCAGGGTCCCAATGTTTGTAGGGACATCGCTATCCTCTTGCTCGTTCCCAATATTAAATAAGGACTATGAACTATATGTGTGCATAGAGCAGTGCACATGACTGAAACTAATGCATACTGCTTGTTCCAAGCAAACCGAAAGGAGGGGGGTGGGGGGTAGAGGAGAGGTTTGAAAGCTAACATAGGACTAAGTAGGCAGAAAACAATAGTAAGAAACCATTTTATGAAAAATAGATTACAGAGACATTAGGTAATGGATGGGTGTGAATTATTTTTGGAGAAAAGGGAGATTGTTTAGTGTCACTTTGAGGCCTCATGCACACTGGATTTTTTTTGCAGCCGCTTCTAGGAGTGTCTGGTGTTTTTTTTTCCCCGTCTCTAAACCCCTCCCTGCATGTTGGCCTATGTGTCCATGCATACATAGGCTGCCAAAAAGCTGCTGCCGGGAGGAAAGGCTTCTTGGATAGTTTGCAAAACATACTGTGTGCATGAAGCTAAAGAATCATCCTTACCAGCATCTCTTTCTCCATCTTCACCATGCCCAAGAGTCTCTGCGTCTAGTGGACTATCTTCATCTGTAAAAAAGAAACTTTCCTATTAGAAACCCATCTAGATATATACCTATAACATTCCCTGTTAGTACCTAGTCCATCCTAATTAACTGCTTCAGCCCCGGAAGATTTTACCCCCTTCCTGACCAGAGCACTTTTTGCGATTCGGCACTGCCTCGCTTTAACTTACAATTGCGCGGTCGTGCGACGTTGTACCCAAACAAAATTGACGTCCCTTTTTTCCCACAAATAGAGCTTTATTTTGCGCTATAAAACAAAAAAAACGAAAATTTTGAAAAAAAAAAAAAGCGCAATATTATTTAGTATTTGCTATAATAAATATCCCCCAAAAATATATATATAAAAAAACAAAAACAAAAAACTAAACTCTTTTCCTCAGTTTAGGGCGATTTGTATTTTTCTACATATTTTTTGAAAAAAAAAAAAAAAAAAAAAAAAAAAAAAAATCGCAATAAGCAAATATTGGCTGGTTTGCGGAAAAGTTATAGCGTCAACAAAAAATAGGGGATAGTTTTATGGCATTTTTATTATTAATTTTTTTTTTTACTAGTATTGGTGACAATCTGTGATTTTTATCGGGACTGCGACAATTATGGCGGACACGTCGGACAATTTGACACATTTTCAGGACCATTGGCATTTATACAGCGATCAGTGCTATAAAAATGCATTGATTACTGTAAAAATGGCAGGGAAGGGGTTAACATTAGGGGGCGATCAAGGGGTTGTGTTCCCTAGTGTGTGTTCTAACTGAAGGGGGGAGGGGACTGTGTAGGGGAGATGACAGATCGCTGTCCATACTCTGTATGAACAGACGATCTATCTTTTCTCCGCTTTAGAGAACCGGAAACTGTGTTTACACACACAGATCCTGGCTCTCGGTGTGTCCTGACCGATTGCGGGAGCCCGGTGGGATTGCGACCGCCGGGCACTCGCATTGGCTCCGTGGGTGAGCAGGGGGCGCGCGCCCCTAGTGGCCAAAATTGGAAGAGACGTAACATAATGGCGACTCTCACAGCCGAGCCATGTTGCCGCAGTACAACTGCGGTGTAACTAAAAAAAGCAAAAAAAAAAACCCAAAACTTTATTTTTTCTCTATGAATTAATTAAAAACAGAACAGAAAATTTGGGACTTTAAATGAGGTTAGATAGGGGGCGTTCAACTCCCCTCCTCCATCCCGGTTCAATATATATATATATATATATATATATATATATATATATATATATATATATATATATATATATATATATATATATATATATATATATATATATATATATATATATATATATATATATATATATATACACCAAAGAAAAAGGAGCAAAGGGCGGGACTTTAAATGAGGACACACGGGGGCAGGTACAAAAGTCAAGTATAAAACAGGTTTTATTATATTCAAAATTGTCATATATTCACATGATTTCAAAGGTACATAGCTACTATTCTTACTCTATGTTTCATCAAAGTATACATTCCAACAAGGACTTATAATTACATTGCATGAACAGTTTAATAACTAAAATCTTGAGTAGAGGATATATGACACATTAAAGTGTCAAATAGACAGGTTACAAAAAAGAAAACAATGAGTGGAAATGGAACGTTCATATATAATTGTTGGTGAGGTACGCCTATAGGTAGATGAAAGCTCTACGCGTTTCGGGGCTTAATCGCCACTCTTCAGGAGCAAAAACCAAGGGTAACCTGGGGATATGGAAAACAGTCGTATTTAAAGGGAGAAAAATGCTTTGGGAGAAAATAGTGGATAAATGTGGAGTGTATTCCCCACATAGTACACCTAACCCATCAAACTTACATGCATATACTTGCGCACAGGTAACGGGCCCCGCAAGTCAGGTCAGCCAATGATGTCACGCTCCGGAGCTGAGGGGGCCCCCTGGGGCGGCACACCATCAACCCAAGCACCACCCCAGATGGGTCACAGAGAGAAAGCCTGGTGATGATTAGTGAGATGAAGAAAAATATAGAATAGACGAGGCAGTGATCTATATTTTTCTTCATCTCACCAATCATCACCAGGCTTTCTCTCTGAGAGCCTTCTGGGGTGGTGCTTGGGTTGATGGTGTGCCACCCCAGGGGGCCCCCTCAGCTCCGGAGCGTGACATCATTGGCTGACCTGACTTGCGGGGCCCGTTACCTGTGCGCAAGTATATGCATGTAAGTTTGATGGGTTAGGTGTACTATGTGGGGAATACACTCCACATTTATCCACTATTTTCTCCCAAAGCATTTTTCTCCCTTTAAATACGACTGTTTTCCATATCCCCAGGTTACCCTTGGTTTTTGCTCCTGAAGAGTGGCGATTAAGCCCCGAAACGCGTAGAGCTTTCATCTACCTATAGGCGTACCTCACCAACAATTATATATGAACGTTCCATTTCCACTCATTGTTTTCTTTTTTGTAACCTGTCTATTTGACACTTTAATGTGTCATATATCCTCTACTCAAGATTTTAGCTATTAAACTGTTCATGCAATGTAATTATAAGACCTTGTTGGAATGTATACTTTGATGAAACATAGAGTAAGAATAGTAGCTATGTACATTTGAAATCATGTGCATATATGACAATTTTGAATATAATAAAACCTGTTTTATACTTGACTTTTGTACCTGCCCCCGTGTGTCCTCATTTAAAGTCCCGCCCTTTGCTCCTTTTTCTTTGGTATATTATTTTTTCTCTAGTTTTGGATAGCCTAAAAGGATTAAACACCTCTTAGGTTATTATTGAAGTCTGTGCCCCCATTAGGGATATTCAGCCTCTGTCCTGAGAACCATTATCATTGAAAGTAAAAGAAATTCACAAATTTTGAGTTGTCCCCAAAAACGTTATAGAAGGGAAGTCTTCCAATGTGGACATTAGTTCTAGTGACAGGGGATCCCCCTAGTTTGGGATTTTTTGGATTTTCTCTCACTTCCTGTTTTGGCTATGGGACAGGAAGTGCAGGTAAATCTCAATGGGACACAGATGGCAAAAAAAAAAAAAAAAAAAAAAGGGTCAGACTGCACATATTTCTCTCGTCCAAGCACTCCTTTTGCAATGGCTCCTTCTACCCTTTAAAAAAAAAAAAAAATTAAGGGGTCTAAAATTCTGGTGAATGTTGTGATCACTGGGGGTGAAGAGCACAAGGGATTGGATAATATGACTATCAAACACAATAATTTAACTTCGGACTTTTCAACTCATATGGGAATGTCACTGAATTAAAGGGGAGGTGTATTCTAGTACAATAGAGTATATATTTAATTTTGAACACAAAATGGTTCATTTGCTTATATGTTTTGGCATAATATGAGGTTTTGGAGTGACGCACAAAAATTATATTAGATAGGTAGATAGACAGACAGACATGCACTATAGTGACTTTACACTTTATTAATCTACTGAGATAATAAAGTTCCCTTTTGGGTGTTAAATTTTTTTTTTTATTGCAGATTTATAATAGTGCTGCACTATTTTTTTTTAATTGCTTTGGATACCCTAGAAGATATCTATTGTTCCAAAAGCTGTGGGGTCAGGAATAAGAACATAGCGCAGGACCAAGTATCGCGCTGATCTGCATGTTTCCCATATATGGAAGCCAATAAGTCAGGTAACTAGCATTTTCAGGAGGTGGTCAGCAATGGCAAACTTCATATTTCTCTCAATTCAGCTTTTCCCTAAATCACAGGGAAAGAAAAAAAAAAAAAAAAAAAACATTTTTTTTTTTTTTAGTCTTAATTTCTCAAGGAGTTCTGTTGACCACAGATTCATAAATGATGATGCCGAGTGATGTATTTACTATACAGGTTACCACCAATAAAAACTGGGCAATGTTGCCCCCCGAACTGTTCAAATTATATTTTATATGGAGCATAAAAGTAGGGGGTAGTTATAAGAACTGTACATATGCATCCCATTTATGTACCAAACGTATTGTTAATACTTGCCCTAAACACCCCTATTACATAATTGCAGAAATTTGAGCATACAAATTAATAATGAATCATTACATAAAGCACCAAAATCACAAGATAGGGAATTTTTTTCCACTGAGTCACAATTACATTTACCTGTGCAAACAGGTCATACCTAAAGTATAAGAACAGTTTTGATGAAAAATGGTGTATGGAAAAAATTAAAAATAAATGAAATATTCTTTGTGTGATCACATCATTCGAAAATGTTTTTCCCCACTGGTCCCAGTTTTTTGAACAGAACAAAGACACGAGATGCAGAGATAGCCCAGGACAGAAAACTTTAAGGAAAGCAGCTGTGGTGGTAACAAATTAATGTTATGTCTTGGCATCTCATGTCTCTTTGTCCTGTTCCAAACAGTAAAAGTGAAAAAGGGAAATATGCGCATTCTGCTTCCATACCTGATAAGATTTCAATGCATGAGCTCATTTAAATTTTTGGTCTCCGAACTTTATAATTAAGATAAGACGCAAAACAGCCACAGGTTAAACCTTAAAGAGTGAGTTCACCTTTATAGAAAATCTCTAAGGTGAGCTTACACTGGACCACCTCCCCATTCCTGCTAACCTTGAGTCCGGCGATCACCCACATTTACAGCTTGCATCACCTCTGTACCAAACCGGGGATTTGAAATACCCGCGGCTTTCTCTCCTCTTCGCCCGTGGGTGACCAGATGGGCTATGCGGGTTCTGATTTAGAATTAGAATGCTCCAAAATGTACCCCCTGACGAAGTATATTTTGACGATTAAGCTGCAGGGATTCCTAAGCCCCGGACTGGTGAGGCGGCGACCCGTTGTGTCAGTGCAGGTGATCGCCGGGCTCCAGGTCAGCGGGACTGAAGTGGGCGTCCTGTGTAAAGTTTACCTTACAGATTTTTCTATAAAAGGTGAACTTACTCTTTAGGCAAACTAAAAGCCTTAGGAAATGCAAACGTCTGAGGAGTATCCTGATTGTATTGTAACACCATAAAACTGAGGACGGGGCAGGTTTGACACAAAACAGGTCTTTTTGGTGCATCAAATAAAATTTGATTGCTCATCACTTTAACCACAATGACTACTCTGTTAATATCACCACATACCACTGGCACCTCTGCCACATTAGCACCTGACTGGTTTTTGATGCACTATTCGAAAATATAAAATGACTGACTGCTACAGGTATTGAACTCTATATAAAAATGACTGACTGCTACAGGTATTGAACTCTATATAAAAATGATAAAACATACAGCGGTGTCTAAAAGGAACTTCCAGGGGAGACAAGACAGCAATCACCTGTCTACTCTGGCCGATACAAATATAAAATAAAATTAATAATGATAATAAAATCGGTCTTGCTGCAGTTAAAAATGTGAGATACCCACAATCAATATAGTAATACACGAAAAAAAACACGCTGAGACCGGTGTAGACTAGGTACTATATACCTTAAAAATAAAGTAAATTGATATATTTATCAGTATTTAGAACTCTAAAAACATATATAATATTCGCATCACAAGATAAGAAAGGAATCACATCTTAAAATGGAGTACATTAGGAGGTTGTTATATATCAAGGAGAAGTGAGCTGGTAGTGTAGTGAATCACATTACAGGAAAAGTCTCTTCTTCATAGAAAACAGTGACTTCAAACTTGAAAAACACCATAGAAAGTAGTGATGTAAGATAGAAAAGTCATAGAAAGTAGTGATGTAAGATAGAAAAGTCCTTCCACCTGGAAAATCAACCTCTTACCAGCTGCCCAGATCTCTTATCAGGACATCAATTCCGCTTTTACGCTTATGACCCAGCCCCAGTCTCTTGATACACCGATAGAATGACACCTTTCCTCCTCTCCAATATTTCCCAAGTTTCTCTCAGACAGCCATCAACCTTTCTTGTAGAAGACAGCATTGATGAACTCTTCTGCTTGTCTTTCTAGCCGGATAATCTTTGCTTGCCTACTTCTCCTTGATATATAACAACCTCCTCATGTACTCCATTTTAAGATGTGATTCCTTTCTTATCTTGTGCTGTGATTATTATTTATGTTTTTAGAGTTATAAACACTGATAAATATATCAATTTACTCAGGTATTTGAACCTTATTTTTAAAAGGTATATAGTACCTATTCTACACCGGTCTCACTTAGCGCATTTTTTTTCGTGTATAGGTATTGAACTCTGCTTTACAGAGCAAATCTGATATGATTACTGGGGCTCCTAGTCATAAGTCGGGATTAATAAAAAAAAAAAAAAATTCAAGACTTGTGCAGTTATTGAACCTCAGAATGTTGAAGATGTTAATGGTGAGAAGTGATCGTAAAGCAGATACCCCGAAATGCACCGGTTAATGTTCAGCTTTTCCCTGACTTTTAAAGGAATAAAAGTTGTATCTGGACCTCTTAGCACCAGTGTGGTGCTTCAGTTTCATATTTTGTTACATTACAGTACAATCCAAGGAGACTGATGATCCTCTGGAGTGTAGAAGCTGCCTGCCCGAGAACCAGATCATTTACATCAACATCAATACTTTAAGATAATACCAGTGAGAGAACCCTCTGGATCCAGTGCTATTTTTCCGCTTTCCTCAACCACAAAGCAGGGTAGGCACATACAACAAATTACTCTAGCCATCTGGTTTAGGAGTTTAGATCATACGTCAGCTTCCTGATGACATGTGTAACACAAAATGCATAGAGGCTGCATGTCCGCTCTTCACTGACGTCATATCCATATCGGCTGGTGTCTTATCCTGCTGTTTTGAAAGGCACGCCGTGGCTGGTTGAACAGTGGGCGTATCTACCTCAAGCTATACATTGCGGTGCTAACTTAGAGAAATGCGCACTTACATTAACATGTGCTATATATTTGCTTGTTCCCCTTGGTATCAAACATGTTTGCGCTGCGATTGCATATCTTTTCTCCCGAGCTTCATTACCCGATTTCCACTAAAGCTAAAGGAATGGTTTTCATCTATACTGTTGATTGAGAGAGAGACTCTACATATATTAGGCTTTTTTTATATAAAGGTTCTGGTGAGTGTGAATTTGTTATGCATAATTTATGGTGGAGCACTACTTGAAAGTTTATATCTGCTCTGAATCATGGTGATTGAACTTATGTGAAGATTATTAATGAAGAATTCTATTTGGTCTTTTTTTCATGATTTTTTTTTTTTTTGCTGTTTAATGTGAATTTGACACTATTAATGGATGAAGATTTATTATGAGATAGCGTCACACCTTTCCTTATTATCCCTTTTTATTCACAAATTCTTGGAGCCATCACTTGTCACTTTATATTTTTCCACTATTTTTCCACTTTCCTTAACCATAAAGCAGGGCAGGCACATACAATCAATTACTCTAGCCATCTGTTTAGGAGTTTAGATCTTTTTCACATGAGTAGCCTTTGCAGCTGCAGAAACTGAGATAATGTGTTGATATGTTGTATGTATTACTATTATTATTAATAATAAATAGTCTGTCATTCGAGACCGATTCTGGAAAAGCCTTTGTTTGGCCTGGAATACTGCGTAAAGTGCTAAACGTAAAAATAAAACTTATTTTTTCATTGGAGTAGGGAAGGATTAAATCTCCACTCAAAATATATTTTGCTGTGTCCAGCTGGGTCGATTTCCTTTCACTTCCTGTTTTGGAGACACAAACGGAAATCCCTTGAAAGTGAAAATTCCAATTTTAGAGTGTCATCACAGAAGAGATGTCTCCCTATTGGATAATTTTCCTAATAATAATATTATTATTATTTCAGAATGTTAAGATTACCATTTAGTTACTATCTTGATGACAGTGCTCACCAAGACAAATAGAAGGATGAAGTCCCCTTGTAACTGGATGTTGTTCTCTGTTAAGATGATTATAACACCAATGCTGTATCATATTTGGCTATATGTACATGAGATGCATGGTTGATTGCTTATTGGAATAATCTACTTAACCTGGCTTTCTGTATTTTTTTTTTTATTGTTATTTAGAACATTAAAAAAAACGAAAACAGATTATACAATAAAAAACAGGAGGGATGAATCATAATAGAGCAGGGACAGAGCAATAAACACTTGGCAAAGCGTCTATACTATTCAAAACATAAAAAACATTTCTTTATATATACTAAAAGAAGCCAGGAGTGTACCAAAACTTGAGACACTTAAAGAGTATGATCCTGCCACCTAGGGACCATATAACATATTACACTGACAGTACAGGAAGTCACGAACACAATAGGGACTGTAGGTTTGTTCGTAACTCGAAGTTGTTCGTAAGTCGCAATACTGCATTTGTAAGCGTAACGTCCGGTCGGAACACTGCATTCTTAAGTGTAACGTCCGCCTGTGCATGGATGTGGGATGTTCCGGCGCTTGTTATGTTATCTGGGGCTCTTCTGGCCATGCAGTATGGGATGTGTCCGGAGGTATCCAGGACCAGCGTGGAGCACAAGTGGCCGGCATTTGAGGCCGTTCGTAAGTAGGAGTCATTCGTAACTCGGGGAATGCCTATAATTGACCCTCAGATCAAGCCATGTATGCTCCTGCCCCTGTGCACCCTTCATGTACCAGAGAACAATTGTTGCATTTCTGGTATAGCCCTTTTAATTTGGTAATAATTTTTCCATTTATCCACTTATGATACCAAAGTTGTATAAGCAAGACCATCTTTTGGCTGTAATGTCTTGCAAATATTGGTTCATGCGCTATATATTTTATATACAAAAAAACAAACACCCTTTATAATTCTGTGATTTGCCCAAATATTCATTGACAATAACCTTGTTTTACACAGGCAGAGCAGGCCCCATGCAGAAAGTCCTGGGTGCATGAGCTATTGCCAAGGATTCTGGAAGAATTTTTTTCTTCTTAAATAGGTCTCATATACCCAAGGTCTTTAACTGGTTAAAAAAAATATATACATATAGGGGCCCAATTACAAAACAGGGAATGAATGGACCACTTATATTTTGCCACTGCAGACGTGTTATATTTGCTGCATTTATAAAGCCTATTCAGTGGCCTGGTGTCCGTTTGTCAGACCGATTCTCCTTTGCTGACAATAGCTAAACATGTACTCTATACCAGTGGTCATCAACCCTGTCCTCAGGGCCCACTAACAGGCCAGGTTTGCAAGATAACTGAAATACATCACAGGTAATATCATTTGCTGCTCAATGATTGCAGTATTCTAATCTGCATCTCCCCAAGATAATACATAAAGCCTGGCCTGTTAGTGGGCCCTGAGGGCAGGGATGATGACCACTGCTCTATACCATGCAACCATTTAATACGTGGCAAATTTTACATCCATCTTTCCCATTTTAAGCTTAGGGTTTTCAGATGAATCACATAACTCAGCATTGGAGTATTCTATAGGAGACCTGTACAGTGAGGGAGTATTAGCTTATGCCTTTTTAAATGCCTTTTACTATTCTAAAACAACTATATCTGACTTAAGGAAACTGCTGAAGCAAGAAACAAAGAAGTCACATGGACATCGCCAATAATATTTTATAATCTATATTAAAAAGGAACATATCTTCACATGGTAAAGATTTAGCAGATTTGTATTTTTTTTTCCTTAAAATATTTATGGCATTTTAAACCAATGCATTCAAATGCCACCGATTTCTATAACAGAACAATGCAGCTCCAGCATACCTAAATACCTTACCTGTCTCAAGGGATCTTCGTCCTTGAATCTCTGTTGTGCCCGTTTCAGTGCTGCTTTGCTCTGGGTCAGCCTGTAGAAAAAGTTAAAGCACCAATAAAATGTTAGTTTCTAAGGCATCTATTTATAATTTCACACATTTTCTGATCGGATTCAATAGGGGGAAAAAAAAATAAATAAAAAGTATAATTCCTCGGTAATAACGTTAACATACCCCTAAAGCCTCATTGATACAGTCAAACCTGTGTTTATATGCATTCAGAAGACATTTCTAAAAGGCAAGTAAAGATTTTTATTGGTGCCACTCACACTGTGCGTTTAGGTGCAGTCAGTTTAGCTGCATTTAGAGACAACAGAATTCTGTGCACCTGGGAAATAATTAGAAACTCTAAATGCAGCTAAACACATGTAAACGTGGCTAAATGCGTCTAAACAGGGCAGCCAGGAGAGACTGGTACAGCGTTCAGCCCCACTGAGGGAAGTCTGTCAAAGTATATAGCAGACTACAGCTGGATGGTGCTGGACGTTTTACACAGTGGTACTGGCATTCATGGCCCTTTCCATTTGGGGACCAAGGTCTGGCTGTTTATACTTCCCAAATAACTTCTTTGTTGTTTAGAAAAGCTAAAACTCAGGAGTGTCAGTGTAAATGAAGCCCAAAGTTGTATTTACATGTGCATTTAGAGACATATAGTGTATTCCTGCAGCTGCAGTTCAGCTGGGAATACTGTGCAAAGACAATGACAAGCTGAAAGGAGTATGGGCTGTTTGCATGTATCCACACATCCATTACCTTTTTTTTTTTTTTTTTTAGGGACAGTTATCTGACACTGGACACAGACAGATTGCATCCAGGGTCAGACATATGTCCCCAACTGCAGATAACCCCCAGATGTGTGGATACATGCAAATAGCTGCGGCTCCTGTCAGCCTGTCATTGCTTTGTACAGGCTACCTGACTGCAGTTGTTTGCATACACTTATGATCCTAGCTATAAGAATCCTTCGGATTCTTGCTGCAGAAATCCAGTGCAAGTCCCTAATTGCCTATGCGGCTGCTTTTGTATGACATAATGTACCAGATGATACAAATGATAATGAATATTAAGATTCAGCTAAGAATAATTCTCATAAGTGAACAAAGACTACAAGTCTAGACAATATATACGAAGTTCAAAGAACCCCAAGGTTATTCAAACATCCATAATTCAGTGCAGAGAGGCATGTTACCCTATAATACACTAAAACACTCACAGATTGGCAGACATTGCTAGACAGAGACTGATGAAAAGATCACATTGCAAGAAGGATACACAATGATGAACGCAGACAGCGACAGATGCAGACTGACCGCCCCACTGACTGGCCTGAATTAAAGGAAACCTGGGCTCTATTAATGGAAAAAAAAAACAAACCCTAAGAGCCGATTCACACAGGGACGACTTGTCAGGTGACTTACCTGCCTGACAAGTCGCATCCCGTTCTGTACAATGGAACCGTTCTAATAGGAGCGACGCAAGTCGCTCTGACTTAGAAAAAGGTTCCTGTACTACTTTGAGGGCGACTTGAGGCGACTTGCATTGACTTCTATATAGAAGTCGTTTTGCAAGTTGCCGCTGCTGTCGTGTGCAGGTCGCCTGAGGCAGTCGCGCTGCAAGTCGTGCTGCCCCAGTGTGAACCGGCTCTTAAATGAGATGATGACCTTTATTAGAGGAGCCTACTGTGGCAGTGGGCGGGGCCAGTATTTGACAGGAATTATTACAATGCTCAGTGTATAAACAGAACGATCTGATGTCTGAAGATGCTGGTGATGCAGATATATCTAATCTGGATGAAGTGTATTATATAAGGATTCCACTGATCAAACATCATAACAACCTGTACAAATGGGCTTTTGATCTCTTTAGAACTGCTTTTACCCCATTCAATACAAGTCAATGGGAATGCAAAAGTATCTTGAAGCAGTTGGACTCAGAGGGATGTTGAATACACCTGTAAGGAAACTCTTAATGATAATCAAAGGAGTCTGATTTCAAATGCAAGTGGAATGCACCTGAAAGCAAGCTACATCACTGACAAGCCCAAAGCCTGCTGACACAGGCCTTTGCACAGCTAAACAAATCCATAAAAGTTTTTGATGAGATCTGTATTTAGTACCACAAGATTGTGCACAAATCATGTGGCTCCATTCTCAGATTTGACAGCTGTGATTACTCTGTATGTATCCTGAGGAACACCGATTATACATCTCCTTCTACCAGCCGAGTACCACCACTCACCCTCACACGAGATCTCCTAAAACCCCACTGGAGATAGCTGATCAAAACCAAGACGCTCATGAAGATGAAGTTGCTGGAAATGCCAATCACAGCAGACATGACCGGGAAATTATACAACAGGTACCTGTAACAAAATACTGAATGTCATAATATGGTGAACATCAAACAAAAAAAAAATTGAAATTCATTAGTGTTACATTTTTTGTATTGTTTTTTTTTTTTTCAAACTACCAAAAAGAGGCTAATCCAATACGTTATCTTGAAGTATCCGTAAAATGTAAAAACACACACACACAGTGTGCAATCAAAATGTGGACTCATTTTATTTAACCTTTTAATAACTCTGAGCAGACAGGTATACACCATATATGGGAGATGCATTATGCAAACAATTAAAAGTCTCTTGGACTCTTTCACCTTTTTGTTTGATGCCAATTTTTGAATGTCTACACCTTTTGCAGTTCTTTTAGTATGGCAGCTTCAGACATGCACAAAATATCTAAACTGGACAGTAACACTACTAAGTTGTGCTCTATGATGAGCAAAGTTTCACAGTGATAATACATTGAATGAATGAAGAACAGTAATAAATGCAAGTATGCAGAAACAACAACACAGCTGTACAGTTATGATGAACAAGTCAAAGACGTAAAAGCATAATGGACTGCATTGGACTAGCACATAAAAAAGTACATAAACAGGTTTTTGGTGTAAGGCAGTGTTTCCCAAACCTATTCTCATGTCTCACCAACAGTCCATGTTCTTAAGGTAACAATATGAACAGAAGGTGTAATTTGTGTCTCATCAATGTATTATAGCCATTATAAATGCAGACTGTAACAAAACGGGACCTGTTGGTGAGGCAGGTTTGGAAAACACTGCAGTAATGTAAACATTGCCTGAAAACCTGCAGTAAAACCCAGATCTAGCTTTCATTGATCCGATTTCTGCAAACTGAAATCTGATTGGTTGGGACAAGTTACTTTGCATATTATTAGTGCCCTTTGATCTCATTTATTTGACAAGCCTGAAAATACACCTTCAATATCCATAATTTTACAATTTTCTTTGGTTAAAGTAGCATTCTTAACAAAATAGAAATATGCCAGCAAACACTATAGTAATATCTCAGATGTAACTTTGTGACTTTAAAAGGCCTTGAGCAATTATTTTATACCAATAAATTCTGTTTTATAGGTTGAAACAGAATAAATCATTATCTTCAGGTCATAATGTCTGTGTCAATTGTACACTTTGGCCACATTCCTGAAAAAAAAAGTCTAAAGGAAAAAAAAAAAAAAAATGAGCCCAGAGCATACAGTCAGGTATAGATTCAATGTCTATCAAGCATTACAGGACCAGTCCAGAAAAACTCATATTTCAATTTTCTTTAAAGATGCCAAAGATTTAGAGCTAAAGTTTAAATTATTATTTATTTTTTTTAAACCTGAACTCCAGCTTCTGATGCACTTTACATAATTTGTTTGGGCAAAGCTGGCCCAAACAGACTATGCCCTTCACCAACATGTAAGGCAGCTGGATGTGTGGTATAAACTGTATGTAGCTGAGGCTACATACAGCACTGTGTTCCAGATTCACGCCCAGACTTCTAGTCTCATACCTGGAACACAGTAGAGTCAGAGAGGTGGGCTGATGATGTCACAACCTTTGATCCAGCCAATCAGAGGAAGCTTTGTATTCATTCATTCACTGGATGGCCGAGTGCCATTCAGACAGACTCTAATGTGTTCCGGGTATGAGACAGAAAAGGTCTTGTCTCGAACCCGATACACAGTGCTGTATGTAGCCTCAGCTACATACAGTTTATACCGCACATCCAGCGGCCTCTCAGGTTAGTGAGGCCCAAACGAACTCTTCAGTTTTTCCGGAAAAGGAGCGGCACTTTTTTTCAGGCAGTGCTAGGGGGTGCTGTGCCCTTTGAAATCTTCAGTCCCCTCCCAGCTTAAAATTATTCCCTCCCCCCAGCTGTGATCTTCTGGTGCTACAGGGTTAATAAGTAATTATGAGCAGCCACCCTATTTGTCCTCATGCTCCATTCATAGAGCCTGTACTATTGGGTCACACAATAAGAAGCGCTCTATGATTGGAAGATGGACGGATTAATGAAAGGTCCACTTTCTCCATTTATAGAGTGCTTTTTATTGCGGAAACCGATAGTATGGCTTCTATGAGTGGAGAAGGGGGGTAAGAAAGGGCAGACCTAATTGTCACTTTTGAGCCTGTGACAAGTGCAGTCCATCATATCTACCCCCACAGCACCAAAAGGTATCCAGGGGACTGAAGATTTTAGGAACATTCATTCAAGTACTGTCCCCGGTACGAATTAAAAAATAAAATGACTAAACACACACACAAAACACACCTGTGCACAGTATCTCATGAGGACAAAAAAGTGCACACTTGTGCAACTTGTCCTGCGACTTGGGACTGCAGAGTGGCATGACAAGTCATACCCCATGATTTCCAATGAGTACCATTCATATCTGTGCAACTTCAAGTCGCACCAACTTCAAAAGTAGTCCCTGTACTACTTTGGTCCGACCTTCATGTGAGTTGAGGTCCATAGACCTCAAGTTTACACAGGCATTCCCTGAAATCGCAGCAAAAAATGAGGCTGGGTTTACACATACAAAGCCACGGTTTCAGTGCGGCAGTCCAGTGCGGTTCTGTTCACTGGTTCAGGTGCAAATTTTTACCTGAAATCGCACCTGAACCGGACCCAGAATTGCACAGGACTCTTTAAAACCGCACCGTGGTCTCCCGACACATGTGTGAACCAGCTTCATTGAAAACTGGTCCGATTCACAGGTTATACGAATTTAAAACGCATCCAATTTGCATATATGTGAACCGAGCCTCAGACTTCCTGCATCTCACAGAGACACCATTGGTCTGTTCCCACATCTGCATACCTGCCATTATCATTATGAGGGAGTTCCATTCTCTGTCCGATTTTTAAATCTTTCCTATCATAACCTCAAAATTTACAAGTCAACACGCCAGGATAAAAAAAAAAAAAAAAAAAAAAAAGGGGAAGAGAGAAGGGGATTAGGAATTCTCCACATTTTGAGTTGGCTGTGAATAGAGTCAGGAGCTATGGAAAAGAAATCTCTTTACTGATTTTTAAAAAAGATACAAGAAGCTAGGTGAACTTATTCCTCCAGGTTCCAATACATCACATCTAGGAGGACTAGCCTTTTGAACCACATCTGGAATATAGTCAGTTTGCTGAACTATACTAAGTCTCACCTGAGTCCAGTAAAGTGCGCATGGACACGGAGCTCTGCACTGTATATCTGTAAGCGGACACTCTGTATTTGTATCACTGCCCCTGTGGTTGGGACATACTGCAGAAGAAAGTCAGAGTAAAAGGGAGGAAGCAAAGAGCGTTGAACAAATAACATGGTAGTTGGTGAGGGGGTTATTTACAAAGACAGTTACTGAGTACAGTGTGTTCTCATGAGCATTTAGACTAGAGCTACATAGGAAAGTAATTTGCTCTGCTAATAACGGTTTGCTGACAGAATTCAATGCAATGCTAATGTGATAACGGTGTCCTGCAAACAAGATGACTGCCAACAGGTGGGGAAATTTCAGCATCAACAATATTTAAAGTGTAGCTTTATATAGTATGTTTTTTTTTTTGTTTTTGATTTTTAATTTAAAGCCTGTGGTGTGTGAACACACTCGAACTCCATCCGGTGCAAAAAAAGTGCACACCAAAAAGTGAAACAGAAAACGTGCACAGGGTGTACACACAGTCCTCCTGCTGATCCCCGGGCATTAGGCTCCACATGGGGACTGGGGTACTTAACATGGTCAATCTGGCCGAAACCAGACAGACTTAGTTTGCTAAGAGGTCTACCAAAACAGACCCACCCAAGTACTAGGTGGGGCTACCCCGAGGGGAGAACCCACAAAAGAGGGCAAACCAAGCCAGAAGGCCATGTCCACCCCCTCCCAAGACTTTCAGGGCAGGCCCGAGGACCTACACTCTACTAATCAAAAACGTGTACGACACCCATCAACCCAAAAAAAAAAAAAAGACACAAAAAGACAAAAGAGTGACAAAACACGACAAACATTAAAAGGTGGGAAAACGGAAAGTGGAAGTGCATGAAGTGCCATTGTGAGATACAATGGCTGGCCTTACAGTCAGGAATAAAACTTCCTCTGGTCCTAGCCAAAAGGCCCGGCCCAAGAGGCAGGTGTGAAAAACATGTGATGGTGCAGTGACCTAGGTGCCATAACTCAAAGTGACCCTCACTCACAGTGAGATTATGGCACCCCTGGACTGCCACTCCAGGGGGCACATACACCACAGGCTTTTTTCAGGACCTGGCCTTCGGCCACCCAGTGCAGCCCCATACCTACTAGGGGTACCCTTCCGGCTTTCTCGGGGAGAACCTACTCCCGGCCCCCCATGGCATTGGGGCACCTCGGTTTCGGTTTCTGACGATACTAACTTTCTAGGTTACCATTACACCAGTGGATTTGCATAGCCCCCACCCCAACCTCCACACTGGTCGGGATAGTAGCACAGCGCCTCCACTTGGCAACTGATAAGAACAGATATTACACTTTATATATTCTGTTACTCTAGTCAAAAGTATTATTTTCTAGTTTTGTCTAGAGTAACGACTGGTTAGACCCTTAGTTGGGTTTTTGTTGTCTGTATCCCCAATAGGGAGAGATTTGTCCCTCTGAATGCGTACCAGATCCAGGAATGAAAATTGACAGAGAATCCAAAATGGAGTTGTAACTGGAACAGGGAATGGAAGGTAAATAGTCCAATAGGGACACCTCTTCTGATGCCTAAGTGGGGCTGTCCATTATTTTGGAGAGATCCCCTCTTTTGGTTGTGTCTGTGGCGCAGGAAGTAAAGGTAATTCTCCCCAACAAGATACAGACAGCAAAGAAGAACCAATAGGGCTTTCTTAACCATTCCCCATTCTATGCAAAACTAAAAAAACAGTGAGGGGAAAAAAGAATTTGATCCCCTATTGAATTTGTATATTTGCCCACTGACAAAGAAATGATCAGTCTATATTTTTGGTAGGTTTATTTTAACAGTGAGAGAGACAGAATCAAAAAAATCCAGAACAACGCATTTCAAAAAAAGTTATAAATTAATTTGCATTTTAATGAGTGAAATAATTAATAACCCCTTCACAAAACAAGACTTAGTACTTGGTGGCAAAACCCTTGTTGACGATCACAGGTCGTCAGACATTGGCCACCAGGTTTGCACACATCTCAGGAGGGATTTTGTCCTACACCTCTTTGCGGATCCTTTCCAAGTTATTAAGATTTCAAGGCTTACGTTTGGTAACTCCAACCTTCAGCTCCCTCCACAAATTTTCTATGGGATTAAGGCTCGGAGACTGGCTAAGCCACTCTAGCACCTTAAGGTGCTTCTTCTTGAGCCACTCCTTTGTTGCTTTGGCCATGTGTTTGGGGTCATTGTCATGCTGGAATACCCATCCACGACCCATTTCAATGCCCTGGCTGAGGGAAGGAGGTTCTTGCCCAAGATTTGATGGAACATGGCCCTGTCCATCGTCTCTTTAATGCGGCGAAGTTGTCCCGTCCCCTTAGCAGAAAATACCCCCAAAGCATAATGTTTCCACCTCCATGTTTGAAGGTGGGGATGGTGTTCCTGGGATCATTGGCAGCATTCCTCCAAAACATGGCGAGTTGAGTTGATGCCAAAGAGCTCAATTTTGGTCTCATCTGACCACAACACTTTCACCCAGTTCTCCTCTGAATCATTCAGATGTTCATTTGCAAACTTCAAAACAGGTCTGTACATGTACTTTCTTGAGCAGGGGGACCCTGCGGGCGCTGCAGGATTTCAGTCCTTCGCGGCGTAGTGTGTTACCAATTGCTTTCTTGGTGACTATTGTGCCAGCTGCCTTGAAATCATTGACAAGTTTCTCCTGTGTAGTTCAGGGTTAACTCCTTACTGTCCTCATGATCATTGAAACTGCACAAGGCGAGATCTTGCATGGAGCCCCAGACTGAGGGAGATTGACAGTTATTTTGTAATTCTTCGATTTGCAAATAATCGCACCAACTGTTGTCACCCTTTCACCAAGCTGCTTGGCGATAGTCTTGTAGCCCATTCCAGCCTTGTGTAGCTCTACAATCTTATCCCTGGCATCCTTCGACAGCTCTTTGGTCTTGGCCATGGTGGAGAGATTGGAATCTGATTGATTCTGTGGACAGGTGTCTTTTATACAGTTAACAAGCTGAGATTAGGAGCACTTCCTTTAAGAGAGGGCTTCTAATCTCAGCTCGCTACCTGTATAGAAGACACCTGGGAGCCAGAAATCTTGCTGATAGGGGATCAAATACTTATTTCACTCATTAAAATGCAAATCAATTTATAACATGTTTCTAGATTTTTTTTTGTTATTCTGTCTCTCACTGTTAAAATAAACCACTTCAGCCCCGGAAGAATTTATCCCCTTCCTGACCAGTGTGTTTTTTGCGATTCGGCACTGCGTCGCTTTAACTGAAAATTGCGCAGTCGTGCGACGTGGCTCCCAAACAAAAATTGACGTCCTTTTTTTCCCACAAATAGAGCTTTCTTTTGGTGGTATTTGAACACCTCTGCGGTTTTTAATTTTTGCGCTATAAACTAATAAAATAGCGACAATTTTGAAAAAAATAATACGCATTTTTTTACTTTTTGCTATAGTAAATATCCCCAAAAATAATTAAAAAAAACGTTTTCCTCAGTTTAGGCCGATACGTATTCTTCTACATATTTTTGGTAAAAAAAAAAAATCGCAATAAGCGTTTGATTGGTTTGCGCAAAAGTTATAGCATTTACAAAATAGGGGATAGTTTTATGGCATTTTTATTAATAGTAAAAGTAATGGCGGCGATCAGCGATTTTTTTTTTGTGACTGCGACATTATGGCGGACACATCGGACATTTGACACATTTTTGGGACCATTGTCATTTATACAGCAATCAGTGCTATAAAAATGCACCGATTCCTGAGTAAATGACACTGGCAGTGAAGGGGTTAAGTCAGTACTAGGGAGTGTTTTCTAACTGTAGGGGGTGGGCTAGCTGTGACACGTCACTGATCTTTGCTCCCCATGACAGGGAGTAGAGATCAGTGACACTGTCACTAGGCAGAACAGGGAGATGCTGTTTACATCGGCATCTCCCCGTTCGTCCTCTCAGTGAGGCGATCGTGGGTATCCCCGCAGCGATCGAGTCCGCGGGACCCGCGACCCGACTCACGGAGCTCCCGGCCTGCGTGCACCGCGCACGCAATGGCACGGCGGGAAATTCAATGGGACTTACCTGTACGCCCATTTGCCCAGCCGTGCCATTCTGCCGACGTACATCGGCGTGCGCCGGTCGGGAAGTGGTTAAAATTAGACTGGTCATTTCTTTGTCAGTGGGCAAACATACAAAATCAGCTGGAGATCAAATACTTTTTTTCCCTCACTGTAGATATACAGTACTTTAATCTTTTTACTAAAGGCATTATGGTTTATGACCACATTTTGCTTTGATCTGTTTCACCGCATGAACATTTTGGAAGTTTCCCCCACATTTCATTAATTTGACATAACCACACATCTAGAAATTTTCTCAGAATGTAAAAAGTTTTTTGTTTCAATGCAGCCCTAGCCTTAATGGTTATGTACTGTTAAATGCCAACTTTGCTATATGTATATGTCAGGCAGCAAAGGTGGAAAGCTTGAGCCCCCGTTTACACCTATGCGAATCAGATGCGGCTTACACTGCATCCAATTCACAGAACATTTTAAAATACATTCATTTGCATCTGGTTCACATGTGCGTTGCAGTCGCACTGCGCATTGCACAAAAAAGAAAAAACGTTCTGGGCATTGCGGTGCGAATTACAAGCCCATTATCTTCTATGGGAACGCATCTAATTCGCAGATGTATTTTGTTCAGAACACAAATTCTCTCCGTCTAACTACACCTCCCCCCTCTTCCTGCTCACTGATCTGCAGCTAAACGCAGAGGAACCTCTGAACAACTGATTTTTATCTTTGCAGTGAAACCGGAGCTTCAATTCGCAACGCACATGTGTGAACCTGGGCTTGATGCCTACACATATGCGTCCATGGAGTGGGGGGGGGGGGCAGAGGTTTCTATGCTGACAACGTGCTCACTGAACAGCTTTCGGTCTGTAATGTGGATTGAAAACTGGCGGGACCGGCTCCTGATCATGTGACCACTTTGACAGCCATAGCAGTCATGATCACGCAGACTTTCCTGCCCTTGGGCGTACAAGCCCAGTTAAAGAGACACTGGGGGGTGGGCAGAAAGGTTTTGAAAAAATGTACTCATTTTTATTCTGCAGCCACCTGATTTTCTAAAACAGATCAAACATTCAAACGCTAATTTCCTTACTGCTCATGGGATTTGCACTGCTTTTTACCAGTGTTTTTTTGCTTTCAAAACACTGGGGCTCTGAATAAAGCAGGAATAAACCCTCAAAACAATATTTTTTGGTGAAAGCAGGGACCCCAGAG
Organism: Lithobates clamitans; assembly: GCA_037952925.1. Taxonomy (NCBI): domain Eukaryota; kingdom Metazoa; phylum Chordata; class Amphibia; order Anura; family Ranidae; genus Lithobates; species Lithobates clamitans. Next base: position 5,439,751 of record JBBGZY010000449.1, read on the forward strand.
AATAAAATTAAGGCAGTTGCAATTTATGTTGCATGATATTTGTGCAACTATTTATCTTGCACATATTTTCTGGAAAAGAATTATGCCAAAATGAGTTTTAGTACACAAAAAAAAAAAAATGTTACGCCTGTGTAATAGTGAAAAACTAGGATACCCATAATTGTCCAAAGGCAACGCTTTAAAAGACTTTACAAGTTATCAAATCAGCGCTAATCATGAAATATGGCCCCAAAATTATTGCTCCCAATCCGACATTCATGCGATAACTTATATTTGTGGAATAATTGCTGTTTACACCTGCGTGTGCATTTGCTTAAAGGTGTGTGTACAGGGCGAGAGATATATATTTATACATTCATTTTAAGCTTTGGATAGTGTGAAGAGGGACTAGAACACCGTTCGGTTTTCCTTGCAGTTTGCAAAAGTCTCAAATCATTGCATCTGTCTTTGTAAATGTCCCGCCAATGTTACGGTCACCATTTATAAAAATAGTGTGTGCGTGTGAGGTGACAAATATCCACTGTGATAAATAGACGTTTGACACAGACTGTAAAAAAAGGGATGACACAGAAGGTGGTCAGTGAAGAGGAAAAACAATGACTGACGTTCACAGAAAAACACTAACCGAATCCTCCCGATACTCAGAGTACAGCTCCACTTCAATAGACTGCTTCTGTTCTGACATACCGGACAGCAATAATGGTAATGTGATCAGCGTCTCTAGTGTCCTCAGGAGAGGAGATTTGTAGTACAGCATTGCCTGCAAAGAAACACAGTATGATTACTATATGCCAGGCTCAACACAAGCCACCGTGAGAAGACTTGCACTTGAGCTAAAGCTGAAATCTAGGCACAAAAACATTAATTTGCGTTTCTCAAAAGTCACAAAGGATATACAGCCAATTGCCTTTGGAAACCAGTTATTACTCTGGGGAGGTCACTTCACTGTGCTGCACATACTGTGCAGAGCGGAGCTGTGGGGGTGATCCGGCAGACCCCACCTGTTATGGATGCGATGTCAGACCCTGACCACCTTCACCAACGCGCAACAAATGGCTGGTCAAACTCACACTGCGCTGTCACTGATGCACAACCACACTCTCAGCCTCCTCCTGCACAAAGATTTTCCAGCTCGCGAGACCACAATCTAAGTGCCAGCCGACAGAGCGATCGTCCCTAGGATTGGTTACCTATGCGGTTAACCCTTTATACCTCTTAAAGCGCTTACACCAGTTATTTATCATAAATATTAATGTACACAATATTAGTGAGAACAGTTATGACATATGTCTATAATACCCACTATCACAGCAGACAAGAATATTCAGATTTGCAATCTAGTAGCGCTCCTCAAAGAGACAGGAATTCTTTAAGTTCTGGCTTGGTGTATTATTACCACTTTTCAAATTATTGTTAAATAGAAAAGGGTAAAACCGTGCAAAAAGAAAAAAAAATTAACATAAAAAAGGGTATTACAAAATGAAAAAGGACATTAATGCAACAGAAAACAAGGAGGAGTTTAAGAATGAAAATATTTAAAAAGAGGAGCTCCAGGCTCCTTCAGAAAAAAATTAAAAAGTCAGTAGCTACAATACTGTAGATGCTAAATTTTAATATTAGGGCACTTATCTGTCCAGGGATCCAGCGATGTCGGCACCCGAGCCGATGTTTCAGTCGGCTATCAGGTGCTGCCACCACCATCTCCACTAAGGGAAACCAGCAGCTTGCGGCTTCACCAGTTTTCTACTGTGCTTTGTGAATGGGCTGGCTGGGGGGGAACTTAGACGTGGTGAGGTAAGCCGGAAGTGGGATAGGGTACCTGTCAGAACCAGGTACCCGCTCCCCCTTCTCCCCAAATGTGGCAGCAGGGGGGGGGGGTGGAGGAGAAAGACGAGCAGAGCTTCCCCCTTTTGAGTGGAACTCGGTTTTAATAAAGGCCTGGTTTTGTGAGAGTTTGGCAAAGTCAATACGTAAAAAAAAAAAAAAAAAAAAATTAGATTCTTGGCTTTCATAAAATAGGATTTTTTCATCATACTTTCCTGTAAAATCCTTTTCTTTGGAGTACATCATGGGATACAGAGTTATGCTAATATTCATTACCTACTGTGTTATACTTCATCTCCAGGTGAATGGACACTGGTAGACCAAAAGGTCTTTACACAGGAAGTGATCCCCTATATAACCCCTCCCATACAGGAAGTACTTCAGTTTTGTAACAAGCACAGAATCCTCAAAAAAGAGGAGAGTAATCTCGGTGTCCCATGATGTACTCAAAGAAAATGATTTTACAAGTATGATGAAAAAAATTCCTATTTTCTTTCTCATACATCATGGGACACAGGCTAATATGCATTACCTACTGGGACATCCCATAGCAATAGCCTTGAGGGGAGGGAGACACCCTGCCAAACAATAGCCAACAGACCTTATACGGCAGCCCGCAGTAAACTGCGGCCGAATCCTCGGCTGCTCGAACATCCACTTGATAACATTTTTGTGAATCTATGCCCTGAAGACCAAGTAGCAGCCTTAAAAATCTGAGCCACAGATACCTGATGGCAAAAAGCCCAGGAGGCTCCTACACCCCTGGTAGATTGAGCTCTTACCCTAAAAGGGAGGAGCTTTACATTTCAGACCATAGGCCTGAATGACCAATTGACAGACCCAATTGGCAATGGAAGCTTTGGAAGCTGCCTGCCCCTTCTGGGTTTCTTTTGGTAAAACAAAAAAGGAGTCTGATCCTCAGATCTCTGCAGAACTAGACAAACAAACCTTGACTGCCCAGACAACGTCCAAGGAATGCAGTCGTCTCTCTTCCACAGAACGAGAGAAAAAAAGAAGGCAAAATAATGTCCTGATTTAAATGACAGGCTGACACCACTTTTGGCATAAAGGATGGAACAGGTCGTAACACGACCCTGTCGTGGTGAAGGATCAAGTATGGTTCCCTGCATGAAAGTGCTGCCAACTCCGACACCCTTTTGTCCTTGACCATTTCCCCTGAGCTGTGAGCCCCTCTAGGGGGTCGCTCCCCAGCCTGAAGGACTGGCATCTGTAGTCAGTACTCTCCAAATTACCGGGAGGAAGGATTTTCTCGTTTGCAGGTTCTGATCCTGCAACCACCAGTTTAGGCTTAAGCTTGTCCGAGGAGATAAGAACATTGCATAATCCAGGGCTTGTCCTTCTGTTCCAAGTCAACAAGATGTCTTGTTGTAAAGACCTGGAATGGAACTGGGCATGGGGCACTGCCTCGAAGGAGGACACCATCCTCCCTAGGAGACTTATACAGAGCCGAATGGAGGGTTGTCTGGTGCCTCTTACCTTACACACCTAATCCTTCAGGACACAGATCCTTATGTGTGGCAAAAATACCCTTGCTTGGACAGTTATCTAGGATCAGCCCTAAATACTTTAGACTTTGAGCTGGTCTCAAGGTTGACCTTTTGGTATTTATGATCCAGCCCAAGCTTTCCAAATACCGTACTGTGCATGTTATGCTCGGTTCTAGAGCCTGTAGTGAGTGATCTCTAAGCAGGAGATCGTCCAGATACATGATCCCTATCCTCCACCCTGGACAAGCTCGCTCCCCTCACTACACGCAGAATCAGGCCTACAACCCTGGCAAACAGATGACACTAAAATTCTCAAAACACGTAGTCGCGCTCTGGAGCGTCTGTGGCACAAGACTAATGCCCCGTACACACGGTCGGATTTTCCGACGGAAAATGTGTGATAGGACCTTGTTGTCGGAAATTCCGACCGTGTGTAGGCTCCATCACACATTTTCCATCGGATTTTCCGACACACAAAGTTTGAGAGCAGGCTATAAAATTTTCCGACAACAAAATCCGTTGTCGGAATTTCCGATCGTGTGTACACAAATCCGACGCACAAAGTGCCACGCATGCTCAGAATAAATAAAGAGATGAAAGCTATTGGCTACTGCCCCATTTATAGTCCCGATATACGCGTTTTACGTCACCGCGTTCAGAATGATCGGATTTTCCGACAACTTTGTGTGACCGTGTGTTTGCAAGACAAGTTTGAGCCAACATCCGTTGGAAAAAATCCTAGGATTTTGTTGTCGGAATGTCCGATCAATGTCCGACCGTGTGTACGGGGCATAAGTCTCTCAAAGACTTCAACCAATACAAATCTGCCCTCCAAAAATACTATTCTTCCCTCCACATTGCCAAGCAAACCTATTTTACAACTCTCATTAACACCTTCTCATCCAGTCCCCGTAAAATCTTCTCTACCTTGAACTCTCTACTTCGTCCTGCACCCACTGACTCACTCACTGCCCAGGAGATCACTAATCACTAATCACTTCAAAAACAAGATTGATGCAATCCGTGATGAAATCTCCACTCTACAGGTATCTCCCCCGGTTAATACCCCATGTCAACAGGTACAACTGACACTCCCCTTATTCAAATCTGCTACTACAGACGAAGTTGCTAAACTCCTTTCTATCGCCCACCTAACCACCTGTCCGCTGGACCCCATTCCCTCTCAAATGCTACGGTCGCCCTCTGACTCCATCCTACACTCTCTAACCCACATCTTCAATCTCTCCCTCACCTCTGGAATTTTCCCCAATGGTCTAAAACATGCACTGGTCACCCCCATACTTAAAAAGCTGTCCTTGGACCATTCCAATCTTAACAACCTACGCCCTATCTCCTTGCTTCCCTTTTCCTCGAAACTCCTTGAACGCCTGGTTTACAAGCAACTGAGTGACCACCTCATTAAGAACAACCTTCTTGATCCCCCTTCAATCTGGATTTCACCCCCAACACTCCACAGAAACTGCTCTTTTAAAACTCACAAATGACCTACAAACTGCAAAAACCAACAGACACTATTCTGTACTCCTACTTCTGGACCTTTCAGCTGCCTTTGACACGGTTGACCACCCCCTCCTCCTCAAAAAACTTTACTCCCTCGGTCTCCGTGACTGTGCTCTTCAGTGGCTCTCATCCTACCTATCCCAAACGCACCTTCAGTGTCACTTACAATTCTACTTCCTTCACTCCTCTTTCCTTCTCCGTCAGGGTCCCCCAAGGTTCTGTTCTTGGACCTCTTATTTTCAATCTACACCTCTTCCCTGGGTCAGCTGATAGTCTCTCATGGCTTTCAAGATCATTTCTAAGCTGACCACACACAAATCCATCTGTCCACCCCTCAACTCACTCCATCAGTCTCCTCACGCATCACTAACATCTGTATGGATGTCACACCACTTCCTCAAACTCAACTTGTCCAAAACCGAGCTTATAATAATATTTCCTCCCCCACGTGCCTCTTCCCCTGACTTATCTGTCAAGAGCAATGCCACAACCATCCACCCATCCCCACAAGGGTGCTAGGAGTTATCCTGGATTCTGAACTCTCCTTTCAACCCCACATCCAATCACTTTCCAAAGCTTGCCGCAACATCTCTAAACTACGTCCCTTTCTAACCAATGAAACCACAAAGCTCCTGATTCACTCCCTAGTTATCTCTCGCCTCAACTACTGCAACTCCCTCCTCATTGGCTTACCTTTAAATAAATAGACTATACCCTCTTCAGTCCATCATGAATGCTGCTGCCAGACTCATCCACCTTACAAACTGCTCAGTGTCTGCTACCCCTCCATTGGCTGCCACTCGCCCAATGAATTAAATTCAAAATACTAACAATAAGTTACAATAGCATCCACAACACTGCCCCCAGCTATATTACGATTCTTCATGAAACCATGCTGATTACTGCCAGTGATACCATTCTCATTACCAAAATCTTAGTCCCTTATCACCCCCTCCAAGAGCTTGCATGCTATTGATGTTAGGCTAACTGGTCTGTAATTTCCAGGGATGCATTTTGGGCCCTTTTTAAATATTGGTGCTACATTGGAGAAAAGCTAATCACCTGGTACCATTCCAGTCAGTAAAAATTAGGAACAATGGTCTGGCAATTACTTGAGTTCCCCAAGTACCCTCGGATGAAAGCCATCTGGTCCCGGTGATTTATTAATGTTAAGTTTCCCAAGGCTAATTTTAATTCTGTCCTCTTAACCATGGAGGTGCTTCCTGTAATGCGTCATAAGGATAAACACTGCAGTTTTGGTTACTGAAGCCCCCAAGATTCCCTCGTGAAGACTGAGGAGAAGAATAAATTCAATATCTTTGCCTTCTCCCCATCCTTTGCAACCAGATGTCCTTCCTCATTCTTTATGGGGCCAATATGGTCTGTCCTCTTTTTTACTGTTTACATACTTAACCACTTGCTGACCGCTGCATGCCGATATATGTTGGCACAATGGCAGCGGTGGGCAAATGGGCGTACCTGTACATCCCAATAAAGAGGTGGGGATAGCAGGCGCGCGCGCCCGCCGCATACATAGTGACCGTGCCTGCGGGACCAGCGGACTCGATGTCTGCCAGTCTCCTGGCAATCGTGTCAGGGAGCTGCAGAATGGGGGAAGTGCAAACAAGTGTAAACAAGGCATTTTCCCGTTCTGCCTTGTGTCATGACAGAGATCACTGCTCCCTGTCATCAGAAGCAGTGATCGCTGTCGAGTTGAAGCCCCCCCCCCACAGTTAGAATCACTCCCTAGGACACTTAACTCCTTCATTGCCCCCTAGTGGTTAACCCCTTCCCTGCCAGTGTCATTTACACAGTAATCAGTGCATTTTTATAGCAATGATCGCTGTATGAAAAATGACAATGGTCCCAAAATAGTGTCAAATATAAAGTTAAAGTCCTGATAAAAAACGCACATCGCCGCCATTAATAAAAAAAAAAAAAAAAAAAAAAAAAAAAAAAATAGAAATGCCATAAAACTATCCCCTATTTTGTAGATGCTATAAATTTTGCGCAAACCAATCCAATATATGCTTACTGCGATTTTTTTTTTACCAAAAATATGTAGAAGAATACATATCTGCCTAAACTGAAGAAAAAAAAATAATTTTCTATATTTTTAGGGGATATTTATTATAGCAAAAAGTTAAAAAAAAAAAAAAAAAAAAGTTTTTCAAAATTGTTGCGCTTTATTGTTTATAGTGCAAAAAATAAAAACCGCAGAGGTGATCAAATACCAACCAAAAGACAGCTCTATTTGTGGGGAAAACAAAAAAAAAAAAAAAAGAAGGACGTCAATTTTGTTTGGGTGCAACGTCGCATGTCCACGCAATTGTTAGATCGATGTAGTGCCGAGTCGCAAAAAGTGCTCTGGTCAGGAAGGGGGTAAAATCTTCCGGGGCTGAAGCGGTCAAAGAATTTCTTGGGATTTTTTTTTGCTCTCCTGCGCTATGTGTCTTTCGTGTTCTAACTTAGCTGCCCTAATCGCATCCTTACATTTCTTGTTGCATTCTTTATAAAGTCTGAAAACCGACGATGATCCCTCAACCTTGTATTTTTGAAGGCCTTCTCCTTTGCTTTTATATGCATTTTTACACTGGAATTAAGCCATCCAAGACTTTTGTTTGCGCTTTTAAATTTAATACCCAATGGGATGCATTGGCTAATGCCCTTATAGCAAACCCATCTCTCCTCTGTGTTCTTTGTTCCTAAGATTTTATCCCAATTCTTCATGCCTACTAATAAGGTTCATAGTTTAGTGAAGTTGGCTCTTTTGAAATCCAGTGTCTTTGTATTCCCTTATGTTTTCAATTTGTGTGATTTTATACTGAAGCCAATTGACCTGTGATCGCCGTTTCCTAAATTGCCCCATATTTCCATATCCGTGATCAGGTCTGTATTGTTGGTAATCAGAAGATCCAGTAACGCTTTATTTACAGTTGGTGCGTCTACCATCTGAACCATGAAATTGTCCTACAAGACATTTAGGAACTGGCGAGTCTTAGACTGGGTGGAGGGAACCACACATTCGTCTGTCTGAATGATTAAAATCTCCCATTATGATAACACTTCCCATCCTTCCCGCTAATCCAACTTGTAATAGTAGATCCGTCTCCTCCTACCCCTACCCCTACCCCCTCTCAGGTTAGGGGGTATATAGCATACTCCCAGTAATATTTTCCCCTTAGCTTCATCCATTTGGAGCTCTACCCATAAGGATTCCACCTCCTCCCTAGCTCCCTTAGTGGTCATCTCTCACATTCACTTGTACATTATTCTTGATATATAGGCATACCCCTCCCTTTTTTACCCTCTGTATCCCTGCGATAAAGGGTATACCCTTGAATGGTAGCCAGCCAATTATGAGAGCTGTTGAACCAGGTCTCTGAAATTCCCACAAAATCCAAATCCTCCTTATACAACAGTATCTCTAGTTCACCCATCTTGTCCGCCAGGCTTCTGGCATTGGTAAACATGCTACGTAGTTTAGACCGGTTGCATACTATCCTCTTATTGGGTGTTCCGAGATTGCAACTAGGACTTATTATACTTACCTTGGGGTTTATGTGCTTTAGTTAACCTACCACTAATGCCCCCAATACTACACTCTGGAATATGTTCCGCGCTGACTATCTCTACCTCTAAGCCCTCTACCCTTCGCCTAGTTTAAAAACCCCTCTAACTTTTTGGCTATCTTTACTCCCAGCTGATCTGCACCCTCCTCATTTAGGTGCAGTCCGTCCCTTCTATAGTACTGGTGATCGACTGAGAAGTCGGCCCAGTCCTCCAGGAACCCAAACCTTTCCTTACTACACCAGCTCTTCAGCTACTTGTTTACTTCCCTAATCTCCCTCTGCCTTTCTGGTGTGGCTCAATGTACCAGTAGTATTTCTGATGCCGCGTACACACGGTCGGACTTTTCATCTACAAAAGTCCGACAGCCTGTCCGACAGACTTTCGGCGGACTTGCGGCAGACTTTCTAATGAACGGACTTGCCTACACACGACCACACAAAAGTCCGACGGATTCGTACGTGATGACGTACACCGGACTAAAATAAGGAAGTTGATAGCCAGTAGCCAATAGCTGCCCTAGCGTGGGTTTTTGTCCGTAGGACTAGCATACAGACGAGCGGACTTCGGGGTCCGTCGTAGTTACGACGTAAAGATTTGAAGCATGTTTCAAATCTAAAGTACGTCGGATTTGAGGCTAAAAAAGTACGTTGAAAGTCCGGAGAAGCCCACACACGATCGGATTACCAGCCAGCTTTAGTCCGTCAGCGTCCTTTGGACTTTTGTAGCTGAAAAGTCCGACCGTGTGTACGCGGCATGAGAATACTACTTTGGAGGTCCATTTCCTCAATTTAGCTCCCAAGTCCCTAAAATCGTTCTTTAGGACACTCCATCTGCCTCTGACTTGGTCATTGGTGCCAACGTGCACCATGACAGCCGGGTCTTCCCCTGCTTCTCCCAGTAATCTGTCCACCAGATCCGTGATGTGCAGAACCCGAGCGCCCGGTAGACAACATACAGTTCAGTGCTTCAGGTCTTTGTTACAGATTGCCCCCTCTGTCCTAAGAATTGAGTTCCCTACCACCAGAATCTGTCTTTCCTTTCCCTTCGCTTCCCCCCCATGATGTATGAAAAAAAACTTTCACTCATGGTTAGCGTTTGGCTGAAGCCATTTATTATCAATCAACTGTGTTTACCCTTTAAATCAGGACAACAAAAACTACCCAAATAACCCTGATCAAAAGTTTACATACCCCAGTTCCTAATACAGTGTATTGCCCCCTTTAACATCAATGACAGCTTGAAGTCTTGTATTTGTGGATGGGGCTCTTTATCTTCTCAGATGGTAAAGCTGGCCATTGCTTCTGGCAAAAAGCCTCCAGTTCCTGTAAATTCTTGGGCTGTCTTGCATGAACTGCACGTTTGAGATCTCCCCAGAGTGGCTCAATGATATTGAGGTCAGGAGACAGATGGCCACTCCAGAACCTTCACTTTATTCTGATGTAGTCAATGACAGGTCGACTTGGCCTTGTTGTTTTGGATCATTGTCATGTTGGAATGTCCAAGTACGTCCTATGCGCAGCTTCCTGGCTGATGAATGTAAATGTTCCTCCAGTAGTTTTTGATAACATACTGCATTCATCTTGCCATCAATTTTGACCAAGTTTTCTGTGCCTTTGTAGCTCACACATCACCAAAACATCAGTGATCCACCTCCGTGTTTCATAGTAGGAATGGTGTACCTTTCATCATAGGCCTTGTTGACTCCTCTCCAAATGTGGGGTTTATAGTTGTGGCCAAAAAGCTAAATTTTGGTCTCATCACTCCAAATGACAGAAGGTTTGAGGCTTGTCTCTGTGCTGTTTGGCGTATTGCAAGTGGGATACTTTGTGGCATTTGCGTAGTAATGGCTTTCTTCTGGCGACTTTACCATGCAGCCCATCTTTCTTCAAGTGCCTCCTTATTGTGCATCTTGAAACAGCCACACCACATGTTTTCAGAGAGTCCTGTATTTCACCTAAAGTTATTTGTGGGTTTTTCTTTGCATCCTGAACAATTTTTCTGGCAGTTGTGGCTGAAATTTTAGTTGGTCTGGTCTACCTGACCGTGGTCTAGTTTTAACAGAACCCCTCATTTTCCACTTCTTGATTTGAGTTTGAACACTGCTGATTGACATTCTCAATTCCTTGGATATCTTTTTATATCCCTTTCCTGTTTTATACAGCTCAACTACCTTTGTGCATGTTATCAGGCCAAAATCACAAGGGTGTGTAAACTTTTGATCAGGGTCATTTGGGTAGCTTCTGTTGTCATTATGAGTTAAAAAGAGTAAACACAGTTGATTGATAATAAATGGCATCAGCCAAACACTAACCATGAAAGAAAAGTTTGTGTTATCATTCATATACTCTGAAAAATGACCAAGAAATCAAATTCAACCAGGGTATGTAAACGTATGAGCACAACTGTATACTACATTTTTTTTTTTTGGTCAAAAAATATAATCCCAATAGGCGTATATTGATTGGTTTGCGCAAAAGTTATTGAGTCTACAAACTATGGCATAGATTTAGGGATTTTTTTTGTTTTTGATAGTTTTTACTGGTAATGGCGGCAATCTGCTATTTTTAGCTGGACTGCGGCAGACAAATCTGACCCCAAATGACCAGTGACATTACATTGATCAGTGCTATAAAAATGCACTGATCAATGTGAAAATGGCACTGGCAGGGAAGGGGATAACACTAGGGGCGATCAAGGGGTTAAGTGTGTACCTTGGATGTGTTCTAACTTTAGGGGGGGGGGGGCTACCAAGGACATGACATAGATCGCTATTCCCGATCACTGGGAACAGAAGATCTCATCTGGTAGAATGGGGAATCGCTTTGTTTACAAAGGCAGTTCCCCGTTCTGCCTCTGTACACCACGATCGCGGGTCGCCGGCTGACAGAGTAGTGAGATTAAGCAGCAGACTGCAGCTGTCAGTGACAGTGACGGATGTCCTGTCACTGCTTCAGAGGCCCGGTGGGCATGCAGATCCACACAGGTTGGGTGAGACACAACCAGAGTGATGGTAGAATTGCTCATAGCATCATCTGATACTGACTGAACTGCACTCTACATGTGTCAAATATAATACAGTATTACTGTCCCGCACTGGTTGACAGACCACTCTTTTCTAATATTAGAGGAGTTGTGTGTGCACTTTACACTGCTTGCAACTTTGCATTGTGCGCTTTGCTATCAAACACAGACTGAGATCATGGATCCACTGCATCCACTTCAAATTCCTTCCGGAAGGTATAAATACAATTGGTCATCTCAGTGACTGTAGGGTTAGGTGGGTAGTCTATCTGGATATGACACCCCTACCCTGCATACAATGAGTGTGCTACACTAACGTTTTTTAGTGGCTCGTGTGTTAAGACGACGCTGTCTTGAGTGTTGGTGTAGAAGATTTGATATTTATTCTTAATGGTCATTGTGACACATTGTTTTTTAGATGGATTTCAATAAATGCATTATATTTTTGCATTGTGGTCCATTTATGCTATATCTCGCAAGGTAACTCATTTTTTTAGAAGCAGCAATTCTTTATTGCTTCTATGCTTTTTGGAGGAGGAAATCCTCTACAATTTTGTACAAATCACTGTTCAGCCATCTCTGATCTACCATCCCCGATCACTGGCCAGGCCTGGAGTACACAGAGATGAGGAGTCCAGGGATCTGTCCAGTCCATCCTGCCTGGTGATTGCTGGCAAAGTCAGACCTGGCCCCCACACACCAGACTCTTAGCCCCAGTTCACACTAGAATAAGGTGCAGGAAACCCACCATCCATGTGTATTTACTGCACCGCATTCAAATTGCATTGCCCTTACAATCTACAGTGGGTGTCGGTGCAATGTTACTGAGACCTCAAATGCAGGTTGCAAACACAGTGCATTTGCCTGCACCTTTGTGCAACGTGGCACAATTTGAGCCTCTTTCAAAATGAATGGGCTCAAATCACACCACTCTGAATCTCATGTGAAATACATGCAATTTATAGCGTGAATCAAGGCTAAGTGTACCTGTTACATCTGTGTAGTGATGGCTGTCATAGATCTGGATATGTCAGTGATGACCGGAGAATGCACTGCATAATCAGAAATCTAGAAATCTGAACTCAGGGAAGGGGTGGCAAAGTGAGGTTTTGCCTAGGGTGTCAAATATCCTTGCACTAGCCCTGTAAGGGTGTTTGAAATGCCACTAAACATTTGTTAATTTATAAGATGCCCTCCTGGGATTATGGAAAAGTGATCACTGCTGTTATGGGTCTCCTATTCTACAAAATGTCATGACTGTCTTATGAATTCTGTACTACATGGCTGCCCTGTGTCTTATTATATAGTTTGGGGGTGCCCAGATTGCATTATCATCACACCAACCACTACACTATCTGCATAAAACTAAATGGAGGTAGGGGGGAAAGGCAGACAAGACCAGTAACCCTGCACAAGGGGACAGAGCAGCAGTGACTGGTCTTTATTACAGGAAGCTCCTGTACAAAGGTAACGTTTCACATTGGATTTCAGCACAGATCTGAAAGAAATTCATAAAGGACACCAAGATTTAAGAATACATATGACTAATACATTTAGACAACATTTGCTTATCCCGGAATTCAGCTTTAAAATAATTACTTTTTTGTACTTGCTGTGGCCAACTCAGGTAAAAGCAAGAGTTACACATTGGCATTTAATCCAACTTATGACACCCTAGCTACTCTTTTTTTTAACACAGAAAATGTTTATTGAATATGTTGTACTTTACAATTGAATGCAGTAACATATCATTGTACAAGAAGCATCTACAAATAATTACCACAATTCAAGAAAATACATAGTTCAATGTAGGGTTATAGCTGGGCTCATGACTTAGCACTTATTACATTTGGTAGTAAATTTTTTGATACTATAGAGGATAAAACCCTTTCTCGCCTACTTTGTATATTATATCTGTTTTTTCCCCTTTATATTTGTCATTGCATAAGATAAGTCTGATCTCCGTGAGACTCTTCCTAACTGAAAAATGTTGCGTTATTAAGGGGAGAGGGGGGGGGGGGGGAGCCAGAGAGACATAGAAGACCTGAGGATCGGGGAAAAGTATGAGGAAAATCACCGAGAGGAACAGGGGGAGATGTATGAGAAGTAGTGGAGGGACAGAAGAAAGAAGATGGCTGGAGGGGGGGCAAAGGAGGTGCCCAAGGGGTGATCCCCCGCAGCATAGGGGTAAAAAAGGGGGGGTTGGAGAAATAGAGAAGGGATGACACGGAAGACAGTCAGAGCGGAGATTCGGGGAGGCTCGCCCATTTCCAACCATGCCACCATAAATGCGCCCTAGTGCCTTTAAATTCAAGGAGTAGGATCTCCACATACCACCCTCGACCAATCTGCCCCTCAAATCCCACACCCTTTGTATATCACACCACCAGGTGCCGGTCTGCGACCCAGGCCGCCCATATTTTGTCGAACTTCTTGGGACAGTTTCTACCCATGTAGATAAGCTTGTATATTGGTAGTACTGCGTTTATCTGTGCCCTCCACGCCTCAACGGTAGGGGGGTCAGATTGCTTCCAGCGTAGCAGAATTTCCTTCCTAGCATAGTAGGCTGCGTAGAACACAAAAAGTTTGGTATGTTTGCCTGCTGTCAAATTATCCGTAATACCCAGGAGGAACACCATTGGGTCAACCTGTAGTTGTAACCCCGCCACACCATTAACATCGGACACTACTTCCCGCCAGTAGGCCTGGAGGGTCGGGCATGCCCATACTACGTGAAAGAAAGTCCCCACCGACTGTCTGCATTTGGTGCACCTGTCGTCAAGCCCCGGATAAATTCTAGACAATTTTTGTGGAGTATAATACACTCTATGAAGGAACTTCAGTTGGACAAATCTGTCCCTTGCTGAAATCATAAAAGGTATGCATTGCTGCAGACCCTCTGACCAGTCTTCCTCGGTCAAAGCCGGAATATCCATTTGCCATTTGTGAAATAGGGGGAGCATTTTGGAAGTGTCTTTACACGTAAGTCTGAGGTATATGGAAGATAACGTTCGATCTAGTTGATCGGTCATCAGGAGGGATTCTACCGAATGGGTAGACAGCTCTATCCCATGTGGGAATTGCGCTTTAAGCGCGTGTTTAAGTTGAAGGAAGCGAAAAAGCATCCATGGGGGTAGATTATGTCTAGTTTTAAGTTCCGTGAAGGAGACAATATGTCCCTCCCTGAATATATGTTTCAATGTTCGGATCTCGTACCTGGCCCAGACCTGAGGATCTGGAACAGATTGGAGGTGCGGCATTGTTGGATTACCCCACAGTGGGGTATGTGGTGATGTAGTCCCGTCACGGGCAAGATGTGAGGAGACCTGCTGCCATACCTTAACCGTCGTTTTCATGGGTGTGGTGACCTGTGGGCTGTATTTCGGGCCTCTATAGACCAAGTTACTAAGTTCCGAGTAGGAGCCTAAGATTGCTGCCTCCAGGTTAACCGCTGGGTTATTTTTGTCCTGGGCGAACCACCAACGGACGGTGACAAGTATCGCCGCCCAGTAGTATTTTTTAAAATTTGGCAGAGAGAGGCCTCCCTCTGTGAGTGACAGTTGCAGCGTATGTTTGGCTACTCTGGGAGTGGCCCCAGCCCATATAAAAGAGGTGATAGCTTGGTCTAACTTGAGGAAGAATGAGTTTGGAATGGGAACTGGGGTGTGGCGAAAAGCGTATAAAAATTTTGGGAGGAAGGACATCTTAAGCAGATCTATTCTTCCTACCAGAGTTAACGGTAGTGTTTTCCACACCGCGCAACGCTGGATGAGTTGGTTCAGAATAGGATAGACATTGTCAACCAGATAGCTTTGTGGGTCGGATTGAATCTGTATACCTAGGTATTTAAATTTGGTCACTTTTTTAAGGGGGAGATGGGGGTCTGTCAATTTTGGGGCGTCAGTCAAGGGGAATAGGAGAGACTTCTCCCAATTCACCCTAATTCCCGAGAATGTTCCGAATCTGTCAATAATGGATAAGGCCGCTCTAAGTGATTGTTGAGAGTCGCGAAGATATAGCAGCATATCATCCGCATAGAGGGAGACCTTTTCAACAAGGGGCGGGAATGAAATGCCCCCCACCTCAGGGGACCTTCTAAGAGATTCTGCCAGCGGCTCGATCGCAAGAGCAAACAAAGCCGGCGACAGCGGACAGCCCTGCCTGGTGCCTCGGTGGAGGGGAATGGAGGGCGACAGAATCCCGCCAGTTCGTATCCTAGCCGAGGGGCCGGTGTACAGCAGCTGGATCCAACGTATGAATTTGGGCCCCATCCCAAACTTATGGAGGACCAGCCATAGGTATTCCCACTCCACCGAGTCAAAGGCTTTTTCGGCGTCCAGGGAAGCCACCACACCCGCCCCCCTCTCAGCATTTGTGCTTGTCAGGATAGTATAAAGTCTCCTCAAGT
Organism: Lithobates clamitans; assembly: GCA_037952925.1. Lineage (NCBI taxonomy): Eukaryota > Metazoa > Chordata > Amphibia > Anura > Ranidae > Lithobates > Lithobates clamitans. The sequence continues at coordinate 5,455,606 of JBBGZY010000449.1, forward strand.
TAATATCGGTACCTTTGCCCGGCATGAAACCAGTCTGGTCTCCATGTATTAATGATAGGATCACTGAGTTAAGCCTGGTGGCTAGTACCTTTGCAAGTATTTTTGCGTCCACGTTTAGGAGCGAAATAGGCCTATACGAGGAGCAAAGTTCAGGGTCCTTACCAGCCTTGGGTATCACCACTATCACAGCTCTGGACATAGAAGGGGGCAGCGAGTTTAATTCAAAGGAGGCAGATAAGATTTCCTGGAGCCTAACAGCTACAGTCTCTATGTGCATCTTATAGAATTCTACTGGGAGACCATCATCCCCTGGGGTTTTCCCAGATTGTAGGGAAGTGATGGCCTTTTGGAGTTCCTTAAGGGTGAGCGGAGCGTCAAGCCTCCCACGGGCCTCCTCCGAGAGGGTGGGCAGTTGAATGGCCTCAACATATGCACAGAGTTCCGCATTGGAATACTGCACTTTAGATGTGTATAAAGCCTCGTAGTACGAGGCAAAACATGCATTTATGTCCCTGGGGTTGGAATGTAGCCGCCCGGACGCATCTTTGATATTGGCTACTGAGGTAGTCACCGTTTGCTCCCTAGACAGCCACGCCAGGAGTCTTCCCGTCCGCTCACCCTGCTCAAAGATACGCTGAGATTGATGTAGTAGCTGTGTTTTAGTGGCCGCTGCTCTAAGGAGTGTCACCTCACGCACTGCACACTTTAAGTCTGCTCTAAGTACCTCATCTCTATTAGCGATGTATTGAGTTTCCAACTCAGAAGCCTTTCGCTCAGCCTGGAGCAAAGCTGCCCCAGTTTGGCGTCGGGTGCGAGCAATCGCCATCCGATAGTGATCCTGAGCATGGAGCTTAAACGCCTCCCAGCCAGAAGCGGGTGTCGTAGCTGGGGGGTTATTGGACCAAAAGTTCTGCATTGCAGCTGCAGCATCTTGGTCGATGCGGTCGTCTGAGATCCAGAAGCGGGACAGGCGCCAGAGGCAGTCGGTGGGAACAGGACTCACATTTAGACTAAGCAGTATGGGAGAATGGTCCGATATACCCCTGGGCAAGTGAGAGACCTCCTGGATCATGTTAAGGGCAGTGGTGGTGGCATATATCAGGTCAATGCGGGACATAGCCCTATATGAGGCCGACTGACAAGTGTAGGATCTCAGCAGGGGATTCTTCCAGCGCCAGACATCTTTAAATGCAAATGTCTCAGCCCATCTGGACAGGGGGGATTCCGCGGCCGCGTCAGGTGTTAGTCTGTCCAGATTAGGGCATGGCGTCATATTGAAGTCCCCGGCGAGGACCACACTGTCAGTGGGATAACGTGCAATAAGGGTGGTGATCTTATGGAGGGCTACCATCGATGCCGGTGGAGGTATATACAATCCCACGATTATCATGGGTACATTGGCGATGGCTGCATGCAAAATTACAAATCTCCCTTCAGGGTCCAGGTGCAGGTCTAGCAGCACGAAGGGCAGAGTTTTGCGTATTAATATGCTGACTCCCCTGGCATAGGATGAAAATGTGGCGTGGTAGTAATGACCCACCCACGGTTTTTTAAGGCTCAGTACCCGACCTCCAATGAGGTGAGTCTCCTGCAGGATGCAAATATCGGGGGAGTATGTTTTAAGATAGTTAAAGATTAATGAACGTTTTATTCGGGAGTTCATACCCCGAACGTTCCAAGAGATTAATTTTATGGGGGCCATAGGGAGTCAGAACACATTATAATAGCCGTCAGAAAAGGGAGGTCACCTGGACCCCTCGGGAAGATAACAACGCCAGCTTCTTGTATTCCTTCGTGATATATCACATACATTAGCAGTAAGATACTTATAGTGGTATGGTGCACAATAAAACATATCTGTGTATAACTGGTATAACTTTCCTCTCCCCAACGAACATCCCCCCCCCCACCCCGCACACCCCCCGAACCTGGGTATGCCTGATTCCCAAAACCAAAAAAGGTCATTGACCTCACGGAGTCATGAACTAGATGACTAGAAGCAGGTAAGAACTACTTAAGACACAGAATGTCCAGTCTGAGGAAGATGCCGCCATCAGCGGGGATAGACTTGGTTTCTCCTGATTGATATCAGGGGCACATACTTGGTATAGGCACGAAGGTTGAAGTTCGTTTCCCCCCCCTTTCCACCCCCCTCCCCCCCCAAAAACAGTCCCAAACAGAGCAAAGTTGGTATGCTTTTACCCACGATGCAAACAATCAACATTGTAGTTAGCCCTTATGTGATTTGTCACAGCGATCCATTCCCTCCCTGGTTCCCCAGGCCGGGTAGGATATTCAGGGGCATAACCAGCCCATATAATCCACAACAAACTCGAGGAATCCACAATCCGGACAGCTGAGGCCCAAAACCCCTTTTTCCAGTGGATATGTTCAGATCAGCTTAAGGGGTGTATTCACTTTGTGATATCCACATCCAGCAGCGTGTTTATTTACCCCTCCTTAACGGTGTCGGCATAGCATGGGAGCCAGTCAGGGGACGTATGTTCCCCGGGTTGTCAAAAAAGAGGGGGGGAGTAGAAAAATAATAAAGGGGGAATTCGTGAATATTTACCATGAAAAGGGGCTCCATGACGCTATGTCATTTTTCCGGGGCCGCGGGTTAAGGGCACGAAGCGGTCCATCAGAAGAGGGGTAAGTCACATACCTAGTGCTTAGGCAGAGTATTGAGCCAGCGCGAGGCCTCCTCCGGGGAGGTGAAGAACCGGACGCTCTCACCATCTTGCACCCGAAGTCGGGCGGGGAACAGCATGCTGTAACGTATTCCCTGGGTTCTCATAGCCTGCTTCACCTGATCGAAGGACTTCCTCTGCTTCTGGGTATTGATGGTGAAGTCTGGAAAAAACATCAGGCGAGCCGCCTCGTGACGGATTTCGGCCATCTTGCGTGCCTCACGTAACACCAGGTCCCGGTCTTTGTAATTAAGCAGTCGGAAAATAAATGTGCGAGGCGGGGTTCCGGGTGGGCCGCGGTTCGGTGGCATCCGGTGAGCCCTCTCCACAACGAATTGAGATGAGAAGTTTGCCTGGGGGAATAGCGTGCGGAGGAGTTTCTCCGTGTAATTGGTGGTATCAGAGCCCTCCGATCCCTCAGGGAGTCCTATGATCCTCAGATTGTTGCGTCGATTACGATTTTCGGAATCCTCGGCTCTCGCTTCCAGGTGCTTAACTCTCACTTGCAGAGTGTGTAGGGAGGCCGAGTGATCCCTAATCGTATCTTCTGCCTCCCCTACCCGACACTCCACCTCGGTCACCCGCTGCCTCACCTTCTCAAAGTCAAATGCCAGTGTGGATAAGGTAGATTGGCATCCTGTTATGGCCTGCATCAAGGCGGCAAAGTTGCTCTGCTCAGTGAGAGCCGGGTCTGGATTCTCCGTCTGGGTCGCCATATTGTCCACCTCCACACGTGCGGCCGGTCTGTCCGAGCTGTTCCGTGTATTGCTCTGCTTGTGCTGATCCAGGCGGCGCCGGTTTCGTGTCCGCATCAGCAGGGGGGGAGCGGGAAGCACCTCAGATGATTTTAGAGATGGTCAGGATGTGGCAAAAGGATTAATTTCCCGCGATGGCTGCAGAGCTCCTCGACTATGCGTCCTACACCGTCGCCATCTTGGACACGCCCCCCCACCCTAGCTACTCTTAACCAATTGGAATCTCAGCAGAGCAACAGCAGGCCATATTTTTTTTCTACAGGCAACGTATGCAAAGTCACCGCACTGTACAACAGTCCCAATATCTGCCTTGACACTTGTTTTACAGTCCATTGCTTCAGGGTCACAGGAGGATTATTTGATACAGCCAGTAGGACACCAGTCATCTGCAGTTTGACAACACAATCCCTTCTCCCATAGTTTACCTAAGGCACGTAAGCTCACTATGCCTATATCTGTGACTTTCCCACTATGACACACACTAGTTGAAATAAAAACATTTATAAAATGTGCTTATGGAAAGAAAGCAAATGGACAGTGACTCACTGATCGAGCAGTGTAGGCAATCTGTTTCCCCCCTCGAGTGTAACATGATATAGAGATCATGAACATCCCAAGATCCTGATTAACAGCCGACTCCGGGACCTGGAGCTCCAGAGTAATGCGGTAAGGCTGTCCATACATCAGCACCTACAAGTAGGGGGAAAAGAAAAAAAAAAAAAGCCTGTTAATATCCTCTATATAATATAACCATATACTCCATAATATTACATGTATACCAGCTTAATCCTCTCGCTGCCAGGCCCTGTGCTCAACTTTTAAAACTCAGTTGGCTGGACCAGTTTTGCAATTTTTTCAATTTTTTTTTATTTTTCCCCTACAGCTTTCAGAGTTTGTAAAAAAGACCCCCAAACCATATATTTTCTGAAAGCACATGACCTGTAGAATAAAAAGGCGCTACAGATTTTTAAGGCCCCACGATAATTGCGCAAATCTTTATCAAAACAAACGAACAATCTTTTCACTACAAATATAATATAATCATTATTAGCAGATAAAAATCACCACACATTTTACAAAATGCCTGCTAAATATAAAAGCTTAAACTGTATTGAGTTATTAACCACTTTAATACCAGGCACTTACCCCCCTTCCTGCCCAAGCCAATTTTCAGCTTTCAGCGCTGTCGCAGTTTAACTGACAATTGCGTGGTCATACAACACTGTACCCAAACAAAATTTATAATTTTGTTCCCACAAATAGAGCTTTCTTTTGGTGGCATTTGATCACCTCTGCGGTTTTTTTTGCTAAACAAAAAAAAACAAAAAACAAACAAAAAAAAAAAAAAGACCGAAAATTTTGAAAAAAAAGAAGAGTTTTTCTTTTGTTTATTGTAAAATTTTGTACGTACGTTTTTTCTCCTTCACGGATGGGCACTGATAAGGCGGCACCAATGAGGTGGCCCTGATATGCAGCACTGATGGGCATTGATTGCCATTTGCCTGGTGGTCCAGGGTGGCATACCTTTTGGAGTACCTTTGTCGGCATCACTGGGGGTCTGGCGGCATCCCCGATAAACAATCAGCACAGACCCCCCCCGTCAGGAGAGCAGCCAATCGGCTCTCCTCTACTCGCGTCTGACAGACGCGAGTGAGGAAAAGCCGATCAACGGCTCTTCCTGTTTACGGCTGATCATGTGGTAAAGAGCCTCTGTCAGAGGCTCTTTACCAAAATCGGTGTAGCGGTGTGTCAGACTGACACGCTGCAACAACAATCGCTGCGGGGTGCACGCCGGCAGTTATCCTGCTGGATGTAATATGACACTCAGTCAGGATAACAGAACCACCGCTGATCGTCATTGTGCTATAGGCCGGGTGGGAAGTGGTTAAATAACAAAATATTAGTAAATTTTAAATTTCATTTTTTTTTGCAAAATGGTGAAAAATCAAACAAACATACGCAAAAATGTAAATATCCAAATTTCTCAAAAAATCTGGAGATTTTAATTCTTCACTGACAGCTTTCAGAGTTTGTAAAAGACCCCCCACAAAACCATATATTTTCTGAAAAAACATGACCAGTAGAATAAAAAGAATGCTACTTATAAGGCCTTATCATATTTTAGCAAATGTTTTTTAAAACAATATGTTTGCTAAAAATACACTAAAATCAGTACTAGCTGATACAAACAGCATTTTTTTACAAAATTTCTGCTAAATCCTAGCCCTGACATCTTTTATGGTAGGTGCGTGGACCCAAATGCAGACAGTGTGAATTCAGGGACATGCACACACATGGGTGTCAAGTTGGGAACAGTGGCTGTGTCAATGCAGCTGCTGCTTCCCAATTGATATGGATGGGACTCTGCCTGCACAGGAATGCACGGAACACCTATGCATTCCTATGCAGCTGGTGTGTCCTGACATAAAAGGGACAGCCTGCATGGGGGATGTGGAGAACACCCGTGCAACTAAACACAGCCTCACTGTAGTATGACCGTGAACGAAGCCGTAGGCCTTGTTTATACAGTATCTCACACAGCCATTAATGTCTAAACCGCTGACAATAAAAGTGAGTTCACCCCTAAGTGAAAATGTCCAAATTGGGCCCAAATAGCCAATTTCCCTCCCCGGTGTCATGTGACTCATTAGTATTACAAGGTCTCAGGTGTGAATGGGGAGCAGGTGTGTTAAATTTAGAGTTATTGCTCTCACTTAGGGATGAGCCCGATGTTTGAGTCGAACTTAAGTTCGACTTGAACATCGGGTGTTCGCGACAAATTCGAAAGTTGCAGAACACCCTTTAAAAGTCTATAGGAGAAATGAAAAGTGCTAATTTTAAAGGCCCCGCCCCCTCTGATGCCCCGGGAAAGCCATAGGGAAGTCCCTGTGCGTCAGAAGGGGGTGGGGTCACCCAGGAATGTCACCGTGCAGCCCCACCCTCAGTCATAAAAGAACTGTCACCTGTGAGGACGCATCATACGGCGGGTGCCTCCCATGGAGGCGGGTTGGTCGCGGCTTTTTCTTTTTTTCGGTCCGTCTGCTTTTTTTTTTTAGGGACACTCTTGGGGACAGCCGCATTGGCAAGTCTAAAGCTTGAATTGTTTTCTTCCAAGCAGACAGGCTACTGTTTTGCAACAGTCTTGAATGAAACTGGGCATGGGGAACTGCCTTGAATGAAGGCACCATGGTTCCTAGCAACCTCATGCAAAGGCGAATTGAGGGATCACCTTTTGACCTGACCATCCGCACCAGCTCTCTTATGGAGTTGATTTTTGCCTGAGGCAAGAACACCTTTTCTTGGGCTGTGTCTATGATCAGACCCAGGTAACTCCAGTCTTTTTTAGCAGTATTAACCACTTGCCGACCGCCTCACGCAGATATACTGTGGCAGAATGGCACGGGCAGGCAAAATCACGTACCTGGTACGTTCTCTGCCTCCCGCGGGCAGGGGGTCCGATCGGACCCCCCCCGGTGCCCGAGGTTGTCGGCTTCTGTCCGGGAGCGATGAGAGGTGAGGGGGAGACCATCCATCCATTCGTGCCCCCCTCGCGATCGCTCCCAGCCAATGAGATTCTTCCTCTGCTGCTGTATAGTAAACAGCAGCAGAGGAAGTGATGTCATCTCTCCTCGGATCAGTATTTTCCGTTCCGGCACCGAGGAGAGAATACATCTGAGTGAGTTGCACAACACACACAGTAGAACACGCCAGGCACACATTACACCCATCACCCCCATCACCCTCCCCCCCCCCCCCGCCACACTGACACCAAGCAGTTTTTTTTCTGATTACTGCATTGGTATCAGTTTGTGAGAGTTAGTGTGGTAGGGCAGTTAATGTTAGCCCCCCTTAGGTCTAGGATACCCCCCTAACAAAGTTTTAACCCCTTGATCACCCCCCGTCGCCAGTGTCACTAAGCGATCATTTTTCTGATCGCTGTATTAGTGTCACTGGTGACGCTAGTTAGGGAGGTAAATATATAGGTTCGCCGTCAGCGTTTTTATAGCGTCAGGGACCCCCATATACTACCTAATAAAAGGTTTTAACCCCTTGATTGCCCCCTAGTTAATCATTTCACCAGTGATTACCGTATAACTGTTACGTGTGACGCTTCTTAGTTTATTTTTTATAGTGTCAGGGCACCCTACGTTTATTACCCAATAAAGGTTTAGTCCCCTGATCGCCCGGCGGTGATATAACTTAGGTTTTAGGGTCAGATAGGGTCTGCGTCGCCCCTGGCAGTGTCAGGTTAGCGCCAGTACCGCGAACACCCACGCACGATACACCTCCCTTAGTGGTATATCTGAACCTATCAATATCTGATCCAATCAGATCTATACTAGCGTCCCCAGCAGTTTAGGGTTCCCAAAAACGCAGTGTTAGCAGGATCAGCCCAGATACCTGCTAGCACCTGCATTTTGCCCCTCCGCCCAGCCCAGCCAAGTGCAGTATCGATTGATCACTGTCACTTACAAAAACACTAAAACGCATAACTGCAGCGTTCGCAGAGTCAGACCTGATCCCTGCGATCGCTAACCGTTTTTTGGTAGCGGTTTGGTGAACTGGCAAGCACCAGCGGCCTAGTACACCCCGGCCGTAGTCAAACCAGCACTGCAGTAACACTTGGTGACGTGGCGAGTCCCATAAGTGCAGTTCAAGCTGGTGAGGTGGCAAGCACAAGTAGTGCCCCGCTGCCACCAAGAAGAAGACAAACACAGGCCCGTCGAGCCCATAATGCCCTTCCTGCTGCATTCGCCAATCCTAATAATTGGGAACCCACCACTTCTGCAGTGCCCGTACTTCCCCCACCAAATGCAGTCGGCTGCATGAGAGGCATTTTCTTTATGCCCTCCCGAGTACCCCTACCCAATGAACCCCCCCAAAAAAGATGTCGTGTCTGCAGCAAGCGCGGATATAGGCGTGACACCCGCTATTATTTTCCCTCCTGTCCTGACAATCCTGGTCTTTGCATTGGTGAATGTTTTGAACGCTACCATACACTAGTTGAGTATTAGCGTAGGGTACAGCATTGCACAGACTAGGCACACTTTCACAGGGTCTCCCAAGATGCCATCGCATTTTGAGAGACCCGAACCTGGAATTGGTTACAGTTATAAAAGTTACATAAAAAAAAAAAAAAAAAAAAAGTGTGTATGATAGATATATAGCTATATAGGATATATATAAGTTGTCGTTTTATTGTGCTCTCTCTCTCTCTCTATTGTTCTGCTCTTTTTTACTGTATTCTATTCTGCAATGTTTTATTGTTATGTTTTATCATGTTTGCTTTTCAGGTATGCAATTTTTTATACTTTACTGTTTATTGTGTTTTATTGTTAACCATTTTTTTTGTCTTCAGGTACGCCATTCACGACTTTGAGTGGTTATACCAGAATGATGCCTGCAGGTTTAGGCATCATCTTGGTATCATTCTTTTCAGCCAGCGGTCGGCTTTCATGTAAAAGCAATCCTAGTGGCTAATTAGCCTCTAGACTGCTTTTACAAGCAGTGGGAGGGAATCCCCGACCGTCTTCCATGTTATTCTCTGGCTCTCCTGTCTCAACAGGGAAACTGAGAATGCAGCCGGTGATTCAGCCAGCTGACCATAGAGCTGATCAGAGACCAGAGTGGCTCCAAACATCTCTATGGCCTAAGAAACCGGAAGCTACGAGCATTTCATAACTTAGATTTTGCCGGATGTAAACAGCGCCATTGGGAAATTGGGAAAGCATTTTATCACACCGATCTTGGTGTGGTCAGATGCTTTGAGGGCAGAGGAGAGATCTAGGGTCTAATAGACCCCAATTTAAAAAAAAAAAAAAAAAAAAAAAAAGGAGTACCTGTCACTACCTATTGCCATCATAGAGGATATTTACATTCCCTGAGATAATAAAAATGCGCAAAGGCGAACGCAAGCATCGGTCTGGCTTCAAATGTAAACAGCAATTGCACCATGCATGTGAGGTATCACCGAGGAGGTCAGATCGAGGGCAGTAATGTTAGCAGTAGACCTCCTCTGTAAATCTAAAGTGGTAACCTGTAAAACGCTTTTAAAAATGTATTTAGTTTGTCGCCACTGCATGTTTGTGCGCAATTTTAAAGCATGTCATGTTTGGTATCCATGTACTCTGCCTAAGATCATCTTTTTATTTCATCAAACATTTGGGCAATATAGTGTGTTTTAGTGCATTAAAATTTTAAAAAAAAGTGTGTTTTTTCCCAAAAAAATGCGTTTGAAAAATCGCTGCGCAAATACTGTGTGAAAAAAAAAAATGAAACACCCACCATTTTAATCTGTAGGGAATTTGCTTTAAAAAAAATATATAATGTTTGGGGGTTCAAAATAATTTTCTTGCAAAAAAAAAAATAAATTTTTTTTTCATGTAAAACAAAAAGTGTCAGAAAGGGCTTTGTCTTCAAGTGGTTAGAAGAGTGGGTGATGTGTGACATAAGCTTCTAAATGTTGTGCATAAAATGCCAGGACAGTTCATGACCCCATTTTGGAAAGTAGACACCCCAAGCTATTTGCTGAGAGGCATGTCGAGTCCATGGAATATTTTATATTGTGACACAAGTTGCGGGAAAAAGACAAAATTTTTATTTTTTTTTGCACAAAGTTGTCACTAAATGATATATTGCTTAAACATGCCATGGGAATATGTGAAATTACACCCAAAATACATTCTGTTGCTTCTCCCGAGTACGGGGATACCACGTGTGAGACTTTTTGGGAGCCTAGCCGGGTACGGGACCCCGAAAACCAAGCACCGCCTTCAGGCTTTCTAAGGGCGTAAATTTTTGATTTCACTCTTCACTGCCTATCACAGTTTCGGAGGCCATGGAATGCCCAGGTGGCACAAAACCCCCCAAATGACCCTATTTTGGAAAGTAGACACTCCAAGCTATTTGCTGAGAGGTATAGTGAGTATTTTGCAGACAATATATATATATATATTTTTTTTTTCCTTGTCTTTCTTCATTTTCAAAAACAAATGAGAGCTGCAAAATACTCACCATGCCTCTCAGCAAATAGCTTGGGGTGTCTACTTTCCAAAATGGGGTCATGCCATCTGGGCATTCCATGGCCTCCGAATCTGATAGGCAGTGAAGAGTGAAATTTACGCCATTAGAAATCCTGAAGGCGGTGATTGGTTTTCGGGGCCCCGTACGCAGCTAGGCTCCCAAAAAGTCCCACACATGTGGTATCCCCGTACTCAGGAGAAGCAGCCCAATGTATTTTGGGGTGCAATTCCACATATGCCCATGGCCTGTGTGAGCAATATATCATTTAGTGACAACTTTTTGTAAATTTTTTTTGTTTTTTTTTTGTCAATATACAATCACTTGGGACAAAAAAAAATAATATTCAATGGGCTCAACATGCCTCTCAGCAATTTCCTTGGGGTGTCTACTTTCCAAAATGGGGTAATTGGGGGGGGGGGGGGGGTTGTACTGCCCTGCCATTTTAGCACCTCAAGAAATGACATAGGCAGTCAAATTAAAAGCTGTGTAAATTCCACCCTAGTTTGTAGACGCTATAACTTTTGCGCAAACCAATAAATATTCGCTTATTGACATTTTTTTACCAAAGACATGTGGCCGAATACATTTTGGCCTAAATGTATGACTAGAATTGAGTCTATTGGATTTTTTTTTATAACAATAGAAAACAGTAGAAAATATATTTTTTTTTTTTCAAAATTTTCGGTCTTTTTCCGTTTATAGCGCAAAAAATAAAAACCGCAGAGGTGATCAAATACCATCAAAAGAAAGCTCTATTTGTGGGAAGAAAAGGACGCAAATTTTGTTTGGGTACAGCATTGCATGACCGCGCAGTTAGCAGTTAAAGCGACGCAGTGCCAAATTGTAAAAAGTGCTCTGGTCAGGAAGGGGGTAAATCCTTCCGGGGCTGAAGTGGTTAAGCAAGATTTCTCTAGGTTGAGAATCCAACCCAAACTTTCCAGATAATTGGTTGTAGTGCGTACGCTTTGCTCCAAATGAGCCACGACTGATCTATTAGTAATAGATTATCTAGGTACACTACGACTGTTATGCCCTTAACCTGGCTGGAGGTGGGGCCAGCACTTTTGTGAACACCCGGGTGCTGTGGCTAGCCCGAAGGGCAGGGCTACAAACTGAAAATGCTGCTGTTCCAACTCGAACCGCAGAAACTTTTGGTGAGTGGGAAATTTAGGGACATGCATATATGCATCCCTGCTGTCGATTGATGCCAGAAGTTCTCCTCCTAGAAGGATAGACACTACTGACCTGATCGTCTCCATGCAAAGGAGCAGATCTTCAGGAACTGATTTAGATTTTTTTAGATCTAGAATGGGTCTGACATCTCCATTTGGTTTTGGTACCATAAAAAGATTTGAATAAAACCCCAGACTTTGCTTTTTTTGTGGGGATCTGTATGTTCACCCCTTGAGATATTAATCGGTCTTGTGCCTGAAACTGATTGTCTTTTCTCTGGATCTTTCGAAATGCTTGACCTCAGGAAGCGAGACGGTGGAAAGTCCTGAAATTTCAGCTTGTACCCCAGCGTTACCGTGGAGATGACCCATCTGTCCTGAATTTCCCCTTTACAGACTTCTGAAAACTGCAGAAGTCTTCCCCCACCTTTGTAAGGGGGGTTGCCTCTTCATGATGAGGCTTTAGGATTCTGCTTTGCAGGTTTCCGACCCCAGGACTTCTTTTGAGCCTGGGTCTGACCCTGAGGTTTTCCTCTAGAGTCTGACGGCAGAGGCCGTCGCCACTGCCTAGAGGCGGAAGCACCTGGCGCAGGGGAAAGAGTCTGTTTAAATGAAGGGCGTTTTTACTTTCTTTTGATTGGCAAAAGAGTACTTTTCCCACTAGAAATTGTTTAGATATATTTGTGCAAGTCTTTTCCAAAGTCGCTCCCCATGAAAAGGGAACCCAGTTAGGAGGTTTTTACATGGTGCTCCAGCTGATCAATTTTTTAACCACAGGATTCTACGCATATGCACAAGCCTGGTGAATAGAATCTTTAATGGCATCTATGGCAAAGCATAATGTTTTTGGTAGTTCAGCCAAATCCCGAGCTTGTTGTGCAGGAAGCTCTCTAAGGGCCTGTTTAAATTGGTCCTTTAGGGATTGACAGGCGCCTATTGCAGGGACTGCAGACTGACTAACGGCACCTGCCATGAAAAAAGTAGATTTTAACAGGGGTTCCAACTTTTTATCTGTTGGGTCCTTAAGCATTTGTGCATTGTCCACAGGACAAGTTAGGCCTTTATTCACATTGGAAATCGCAGCGTCAACTGCTGGTACTTTCCATCTTTTGGAGAATTTCTTTTCCAGGGGATAGAGAATTGAAAATCTCTTAGGAGGGAGAAAATGCTTATCCGGGTGATCCCATTCAGCAAAAATAAGCTGTTCTAGTAATGCATGCGCAAGAAACGCATGCAAAGGCTGAGAAGGTTTTAAGGAACCCAAGGAAGAAACCAAGCTTTCAGGAGACTGCTCTAGGGCAGCATGAAATCGTTCTGCACACGCTCCTGCAACCACACACACAGACTGAGCTTTACACAGTGAAGACAACAGAGTAAAGTGTGTGCATAAACTCCCTCTAGTGGAGGATATTTAAGGCATGACAACATTTTTTTCCCTAATGGAAGAAATACATAAGTGTTTTTAATACCCAAGTTTCTTCCCTTACCTTACCCCCGCCGCAGGATTTGCTGAATTATCAGACAATCCAACCTTCACCCATCATGGGGGGCTGCGTTTAGCAAACCTTTAAGGACCAGGTCCCTAGATATCAGGGTTCCAACTCCCTTGGACCTGTAAAGAACTCCACCAGGAAAGCTAGGTAATGTAGCAAGACCAAAGCCCTGGGTTCCTGGGGTCCAGCCCTACAAAAGAGAGGCGTTACAGGCAAAACCTCGTGCTCCGGATACAAGGCCCCAGGTACCATCCATTTAGGCCTTAGAGGCACTTTGGATGGATCTGGTCTTTATGGAGGCTATTTAAATCCAGCATGGATCCCTCCAGTGGAGCTCCTCAGAGCACATCTTCACTCGTGACCAACACCTTAGACACTGGAGAAAAAACTGATGTGCTCCTGGAAGGAGGAGGGGTTATATAGGGAGTGAACTTCCTGCACTGGGTATAACCAGTGTACATTAACTGAAGGTGGCCTATCACCCATTAAGTAATTACTTAAGGCTCTGTGTCCCTTGATGTACGATAAAAATAGAACATTTTTAAGTACAGTTATAGATAGGGTTTTCCTTACTTTAAACAGGGAGCATATTCTATGCTCTACACAACTAGACCTTGTACATATTAAAAGGAAAAATTCACTTTTGGTAACATGTTACACCCATATTTAGGGTGCGGCCGCATCATTCTGTGAATAAATGAACTACAAACTACCCTCTTCCATTGCGACAGATGGCTTGTAGATCTTAAGGAACTGCAAGGGCGCTGGTGAGTACTCTCGTAGTTCATTGATCTCCTGATTTCCAGTAACTGTCTGCCCGTACAGGAGATACAGGCAGAAAGCTATACTAAGATTCTACAGGAACCTGGCATTGCACCTGCAATCTGCTGATTGTGGGTGCAATGCTCTGCAGGCAAAAAAATATTTATATTATTTTTTTTTTTTCCTACCTGCAAAATTCTGCACATTTAAGGTGAATATAGCCATTAAGGAATAGGACAGTAACTCTTACCCGATCACGATTGTTTCTCAGAAGAGACACATTGGCTGTTGGGAATGAGCACACGATTCCAGGTGGTGAGTCACAATCGGGGCTGAAGAAGGCAAAAATACACGAGTAATTACAAAGCTGCTTCCTGATTGAATTTGTGTTTTATTTGAAAAGGTAAGTTACAAAATATGTGGTCATCTTTGGGAGAGGAACATACAAACCATGTGGAACGGAGTATTATTCCTGTCACATTTCCGTTACTTTTCCTTTTTTGTAGCACATACAAAATGATGTACTCTACATGTCTCTGTTCTCCAAATTACTCCGAGAACTCGTCACAGACATGACACTAGACAGGACCCAAATTATGTAATCTTCTGGACCAGTTTCTCCAACAATTCTTTTGAAAAAAAATAAATAAATCAAGGTTTCCTAAAGTTTCTTTAGCCAAAACATTTTTTAGCTCTGAAAAAAATAGGGAAGTCGTAAACCCTTGTCAGGGTGTTCCTGCGGTCTGTGTTCACACTGTGGAGGTTTCCCCTCTAGGAAATCCGTAGTTGTCACAGGAACAAGGAGAGGGAAAATTTTCCCAATGGGGACATCTATTCCAGTAAATTAAAATATTAAAAAAATACAGCGCTAACTAAATAAGAATATCCTAAAAAGCGGCAGCTCTTCCGTGAGATATACACAGTACAATAATGAAAAAATAAATAATGAAGCCGTGCTATTAACATTACCCAAATAATCTATACACATTACACATACAAATTAATAAAAATGCATACAAGTTATACATTTGCAAAAAGTCCACCAACATGCGAGTGTGAATATCCAGCAAATAGTGACTTGGAACGAATCGCATACACCGCCACAGATGTGTGCGTCACCACCACCACATAGACTGCGTGCTACTGCATACCGAATGGCAAGCTAAGATTAGCTTGCGGCTATTTACCCAGCCAGGGGGCAAAATAGATGCAAGGAATCCACTCGTGAGCTGACATCGAGGGGGCAGGACACAAACCACATTCATGGGATAGGATAACCGTGTTCTCAGATCATAAAAAAAACGGACCTCAATGTTTGACCTCTCTTACTAGGGGTGAACCGCGGTTTTTACTCCATATAAAAAGATTCATGGAAAAAAAAAAAAATAATAATGTGTTTTTTAAGGGCTACACACCCCACTAAAGAGGGATATGGATATACAGTGCAACAAAGGAGAAGGAGGATGCCAGAAGAGCCCACTGTGCATACCCCAGAATTTAGGGGAAGGCAAAATTTCACCTAGTAAGAGAGGTCAAACATAGAGGTCAGTTTTTGTTATGATTTGCCTCTCATGTCCCTGGGACAGGAAGCCTGCTCTCCTCCAATGACTAGAGTTGTCCTGACGCCACCCCCCCCCCCCTGCACAGCCTATCACTGGGATGCTCAGTGTACTGTTGCTTCCCCTCCCCCAGCTCATTTTTAAAAAAGGGTAAAAAAAAAAAAAAAAAAAAAAAAAAATAGTAGTATTTATAATGTATACACAAATGTTTTGTCTTTCATATCAGCTTTAACCACTTCAATACCGGGCACTTAGACACTTTCCCGCCCAGACCAATTTTCAGCTTTCAGCACTGTCGCAATTTGAATGACAATTGCGCAGTCATGCTACACTGTACCCAAACAAATTTTTTTATCATTTTGTTCCCACAAATAGAGCTTTCTTTTGGTGGTATTTGATCACCTCTGCGGTTTTTATTTTTTGCGCAACAAATAAAAAAAAAAGACCGAAAATTTTGAAAAAAAAAAAAACAAGTTTTTCTTGGTTTGTTAAAATTTTTTGTAAATAAGTACGTTTTCTTCTTCAATGACAGGCACTGATATGGCTGCACTGACGGGCACTGATGAGGTGGCACCAATGAGGTGGCACGGGTATGCAGCACTCATAGGTGGCACCGATGGCCACTCATAGGCGGCACTGATGGGTACTTATGGGTGGCACTGATGGTTGGCACGGATGGGCACTGACAGGTGGTACCGATGGGTGGCACTGATGACACTGGTTGCACTGATGCCCCTAAGGGTGGCATTGCTGGGCATCACTGCAACATAATGGTGCCAATCAGTGCCCATTTGTGGGCACAGATTGGGCACACGTGGATGGCCATGGGGTACATACCTGGCCATCCACATGTTGCCCCTTCCCTGGTGGTCCTAGTGGCGATCCCTGGTGGTCCAGTGTGGTCACCTGAGGGGGGGGCTGCACTCCGCCGATCGGCTCTCCTCTACTAGCGTCTGTCAAACGCGAGTGAGGGAAAAGCCGATCAACGGCTCTTCCTATTGACATTGTGATCAGCCGTGATTGGACACGGCTGATCACGTGGTAAAGAGCCTCCGCCGAAGGCTCTTTACCAAGATCGGTGGAGCGGTGTGTCAGACTGACACACCGCTCCACTGATCGCCGCGATGCGCGCCCCCGCAGGCGCGCAGCGGCATGTTATCCTGCTGGACGTCATATGACGCCCAGTCAGGATAACTGAACCACCGCCCGGCATCTGCTGTGGGCCGGGCGGGAAGTGGTTAAACTAATGGGTTGTTTTACAAGGTGATAGTTTAAAATCACTTTAATTTCAGACAGAAAAAAGGGAAATCAGCCAGAGAACTATGAATCCTGTCCAGCAAACACAGCAACTGTTTGGAATTCAGGGCTAGAAATTCTAGATGAACCCTCTGCACACTGCTATATTCCCTTTCTAGCAAACTGCAATAAAAAAAATAAATAGAAAAAAAAACAGGGATTTTCAGTTCATGCATATTGCAATACAAGTTTAAGCTGGCCAAATGCGTCAAAAGTAATCCCTCTATGGCCAGTCCCTAAACTGCTCTGCAAAATGCAAACGCTACAGTGGATGTATGGGGCAAATAGACAAGTTCGGAGAGCTACAAGGTTCAACGTCTGGCCACTGACCTGCAATGCAACAGAAATAAGATATACTTGTCCTTAACTACCTCAATACAGGGCACTTAACCCCCTTCCTGCCCAGGCCATTTTTCAGCTTTCAGCGCTGTCACACTTTGAATGACAATTGCGCAGTCATGCTACACCATGTGAAATTTTTATCATTATCTTCACACAAAATAGAGCTCTCTATTGGTGGTATTTAATTACTACTGTATTTTTTTTTTTTGTAAAAAAAGGACCGAAAATTTAGAAAAAAAAAAAAGAGAAGTTTTTCTTAGTTTGTCAGCAAATTTTGTAAATAAGTAATTCTTCTCCTTCACTGATGTGCGGTAAAGAGGCAGCACTGATAGGCGGCACTTATGGGGGGGGGGGGCTACCACTGACATGACAGCGATCACTGCTCCCAAAGACAGGGAGCAGTAGATCCCTGTCATGTCACTAGGCAGAACAGAGAAATGCCTTGTTTACATCTCCCCGTTCTGCCTCTCCATCTCACGATCGAGGGCCGCCGGCGACCATCACATTCGCAGGACCAACAGCGTGCGCCCGCAAGGTGGCAAATTCAAAGGGACGTACAGGTACGACCATTTGCCTGTACGAGCCATTCTGCCGATGTATAGTTGTGTGCGGCGGTCGGCAAGTGGTTAATGTTAAACCGCTTCTCTTCTAAATTTTATTGAATGGCAGTGTGTCTTTTTAAATTCCCATTCGTGGAAACGTTTTCTTCCTATTGTGGGGTCACCAGTACGGTTTTTGTACATTGAACTCATATCCCCTCTCAAGCAACTCTTCTCCGGAGAGAACAAGTTCAGTGCTCGTAATCTCATAACCAATGTCCTCCAGACCCTTTATTAGCTTTGTTGCCCTTTTATGGACTCTCTCCTTCCTGAGGACTGGTGCCCAGAACTGGACGGCATATTCCAGGTGTGGCCAAACCAAAGTCTTGTAGAGTGGGAGAATTATCGTTTTATCTGTGGAGTTAATCCCCTTTTTAACGCATGCCAATATTCTGTTTGCTTTGCTTGCAGCAGTTTGGCATTGCATGCCATTGCTGAGCCATCATCTACTAGGACTTCAAGGTCCTTTTCCATCCCAGACTCCCCCATGAGGTTCTCCCCCTAGTAAGTAGATTGCATTCATATTTTTGCCACCCAAATGCATTATTTTACATTTTTTTTACATTAAACCTTATTTGCCATGTAGTTGCCCACCACATTAAATTTGTTCAAACATTCTTGCAAGGTTTCCACATCCTGCGGAGAAGTTATTGCCCTGCTTAGCATTATCCGCAAATACTATGATTGAGCGGTTTATCCCATCCTCCAGGTCGTTTATGAATAAACTAAATAGGATTGGTCCCAAGACAGAACCCCAGTGGGACCCCATGTTTTACCCTAGACCATTCCGAGTATTTCCCATTTATCACTATCCTCTGAACTTGCCCCTGTAGCCAGGTTTCAACCCATGTACTCACCCTATGGTCCATGCCCACAGACCTTATTTTGTACAGTAAACGTTTGTGGGGAACTGCATCAAATGCCTTTGCAAAATTCAGATACACCACGTCTACAGGCCTTCCTTTATCTAGATGGCAACTCGCCTCCTCATGAAAGGTTAATAGATTGGTTTGGAAAGAACGATTCTTCATGAATCTATGCTGATTACTGCTAATAACAGTTGCATTACTAAAATCTTGTATATAGTTCCTTAACATCCCCTCCAAGAGCTTGCATACTATTGAGGTTAGGCTAACTGATCTGTAATTCCGAGGTGTGCATCTTGGCCCTTTTTTAAATATTGGAGCTACATTGGCTTTTCTCCAATCTGCTGGTACCATTCCAGTAAGCTGACTGTTCGTATAAATTAGGAACAGTGGTCTGGCAATTACTTGACTGAGTTCCTTAAGGACCCACGGGTGCAAGCCATCTGGTCCCGATGACTTAATGTTACGTTTTTCAAGTCTATTCCTAATTTTATCCTCTGTTAGCCATGAGGGTGCTTCCTGTGACACGTCATGAGGATAAACATTGCAGTTCTCCTCGTGAAGACTGAGGAGAAGAAGAAATTCAATACCTTCGCCATCTCTCCATCCTTAGTAACCAGACTCCCTTGGTCATTCTTTATAGGGCCAACATGATCTGACCTCCCTTTCTTACTATTTATATACTTAAAGAATTTCTTTTTTTTTTTTTTTTTTTACTCTCCTCCGCTATGTGCCTTTCGTGTTCTATCTTAGCCTCCCTGATTGGACCCTTACATTTCTTGTTGCATTCTTTGTAAAGTTGTAATGCTGATGATGATCCCTCAGCCTTGTATTTTTTGAAGGCCTTCTTTGCTTTTATATGCATTTTCACATTGGAGTTAAGCCACCCAGGAATTTTATTAGCTCCTTTAAAATGTATTTCCCATTGGGATGCACTGGCTAATACCCTTATTTAATATGCTCTTAAAGCATATACATTTTTTTACCGTGTTCTTTGTTCCTAAGATTCTATCCCATTTAGTATCTTCTAGCAAGGATCGTAGTTTAGGGAAATTGTCTCTTTTGAAATTCAGTGTCTTTGTATTCCCTTATGTTTCCCATTTGTGCGATTTTTACTGAAATGAATTGACCTGTGATCGTTGTTTCCTAAATTGCCCCGTATTTCCACACCCGTGATCAGGTCTGTATTGTTGGTAATCAGTAGGTCTAGTAACACTTTGTTTCTTGTTGGTACATTTACCATCTGACACATGAAATTGTCCTGCAAAACATTTAGGAAATGGCGAGCTTTAGATGAATGTGATAGATGGTTCGCCTCCCCCTCCCTCTGGTTAGGGGGCCTATAGCATGTGCCCAGTATTAACTTTCCCCTTAGTTACCTCCTTTTGTAGCTCTATCCATAAGGATTCCTCCCTTGCTCCATTAGTGATGTCTTCCCTCACATTCACTTGTACATCATTTTTGATATACAGGCATACCCCTCCCCCTTTTTTAACCTATCCTTGCGATATAGGGAATACCCCTCTGTCATCACATCTAACAATTGGTAAGCTGCAATATAATAAATATTTGCTATTGGGTTTAATACCTATTTACTCATTTTATATTACCGATAAAATTTCATATTATATCATTCTGTTTTCAGCGTTTGATAATCACTCAAAGCAGAAAATTGACAGTTACTTAACGATAACTGTTTTTCTAGGATATCTTCCAGGACGGCATAACCTGAGAGATGACTGGTCCACCTGACAGCAAACACAATCAACATACGAGGTTAAAAGGCCCCTCCCTTCCCCCTGCACCTCAGTTCTCCCAAAGTAATAGGTTATCCGGGTGACAGAGAGAAACTCTTCCCGTAGTACTTATATTAAAACATGGGTGGGAAGTAGGCCTGCTGTCCTGGAAGATCTCCTAGAAAAAAACAAAAACAATTATCGTTAAGCAACTGTCATTTTCTCAAGTCATCTTCCAGGACGGCATCACCTGAGAGGATTGACAAGGAGTTCAAGGTCTACCTTAGGGCGGGACCACCGCTTATAAGACCTTTCTTCCAAAATGTCAGATCCTGAGGCGATAGCAGTTCCACTCTGTAGAGTTTCAAAAAGGTATCCTGCTTCGCCCAAGTGGCTGTGCGACAGATCTGTTCTATTGAAGCCCTAGCTCTCTCTGCCCAAGAGGCCGCCATGGATCTCATTGAGTGGGCTTTAAGGTCAGCTGGTACTAGGGAGCCTGCCTGTTCATAGGCCAATGCTATTGTCTGTCTAATCCACCTAGTAGATGCCTGCCCTCCCTTTCTAGGGCTGCTAAATAAGATTAAAAGGTGATTCGACTTTCTGTAGTCCTTCACTCTATCCAAGTATGTCAGAAATTTCCTGACATCTTGTAGAAGAATATCTCGTCTGGCTGGAAGACGGAATGGAGGGGAAACCGACCATTTTTTGAGAGTAGCAAACCATGTCCTCTTTGGCCACCATGGGGCTATCAGGATCAGTTTGCATTCTGAGCAGGACAACTTTTGAAGGACCCGTGGTATTAAAAGACTAGCGGAGGGAAAGCATATGTTAGATGGTAGTCCCACTCCTGAGACAGAGCATCCACTCCCTGAGATCCCCCTTCTCTGTTGAGCGAGAAAAAAAACGATCCACCTTTTTGTTCCCTCTGTGGGCAAAAAGATCTATGTCCGGGGTTCTGAACCTCTGACCTGTCTGGAGCAATACTTCCTGGTTTAATTCCCATTCCCCCTGAAGGATGGGCTGTCGGCTTAAGAAATCTGCCACCACATTGGCGGTTCCTCTTATGTGAACCGCCGATATGGACTGAAGGTTTTCTTTGGCCCAATTCAAAATATCCAGGGATAGAATCAGTAGCTTCCTGGATCTGGTGCCCCCCTGACGATTTAGGTAAGAGAGGGTTGTCACATTGTCCGACAGGACTTGGACCTCTATACCCCGAATTCTGTCTCCGAAGGCTTTTAACACTTGGCCCACCGCTAGGAGCTCCCTGTGATTGGAGGAGGCCCTCGCCTGGGAAGGAGTCCAAAGTTCCCTGTGCCTGGATGTCCCCCCAAGCGAGCGCCCCAACCCCAAGCGCTTGCATCGGTAGTGATTCTTGTGGGATTCCACTGGTCCCAAGACCGACCCAACGTGAGCCTGTCCTGATCCAGCCACCAATCTAGGGAGGCCCCGACTCTTGTTGGAATGGACACTTTTTCGTCCAATGACTCCCTCTTTTTGTCCCAGGAGGAGAGAAGGAAAAACTGCAGCTCTCTGGAATGGAGCTGAGCCCAGGGGACCGCTGGAATACACAAGGTCATCAAACCTAATACCCTCATGATATGCCTGCGAGAGCAATTCCTGGGTTCCTTTAAAGAGGAGACTGCTGTAATCACTTTTACCCATTTTTCCTCTGGAAGAAAAAGTTTGAGCTCCTGTATCCACCAGATAGCCCAGAAAAACCTTTATTTGGGATGGTGTCAGAGAAGATTTCTCTCAGTTTACTATCCAGCCCAAGGATTCTAGAGTGAAGATCACTCTGCCTATGTCTACTGCCACCTGTTCTAGAGACTGCCCGTATACCAAAAGGTCGTCTAGGTAGGGTATAAAAGGGACACCCCCTGTAGATGTAGGCAAGCTACAACCTTCGCCAGGACCTTTGTGAAGATCCTTGGGCTTGCGGTTAATTCAGAGGGAAGAGCTCGGATTGCCAGTGTTGAATCCCCTCCCTCGCAAGGACTGCGAATCTCAACAGGGATTGGTGTTCCCAGGCAATCGGGATATGAAGATAAGCATACCTCAGATCTATCGTGGCTAAAAACACATCTTTTAAAAGATGCCTGCTCACCGTGTAAATACTCTCCATTCGGAAGCTCTTTTGCCGCAAAAACCTGTTCAGCTTCCTGAGGTTTAATATCAGGCAAAAAAATGGGAGTAAAATCCCTGGTAAAGCTCTTCTGGTGGAACGGGAACAATCACCTCCTGGAACGCCAATCCTTGCAAACTGTCCAACAGCCCTGCTGCCCTTAATGAATCCTTGGGGAGACTGATCAGAAAAAAGTTTTGAGGAGGAGGGGAGAGAAGTTCCAGACGATATCCAGTCCTTTATTCGCGTCCTTTTTTGGTTTGAATTGACCCTGGTTAGAGGGGGGACGAAAAACCTTCCTGCCCCTTTATCTTTTACCGGGAACTATTTTCCTTTTTCTGCTGACCGTGACAGGACCTGATCCAGGCCAGGTCCAAAAAGTTGGGAACCCTCAAAAGGCAACCTGCATAGCCGTGATCTGGACATATGGTCCCCTTCCCCTGACTTGACCCAGACGGCCCTTCTTGCGGAAGAAAGGAGGGCCGCAGATTTAGCTGTGTTCCTGATAGTTTCCACTGCCGCATCTGCTAAATATGCCATAGCCTTGCCTATTATCTCTAGAGAGTCTGTGACGTCTTTAGAATCACTCCCTCTAGAAACATGGTCAGATAGCCTGCCTAACCATGCATCCACATTTCTTGCCACGTAGGCTAATGCCAAGGCAGGAGCCATGGCTGCTGCATTGGCATCCCACGCTCTCTGCAGTAGCGTCTCAGCCCTTCTGTCCATTTGGTCTTTTAAGTTACCTGAGTCCTCAAAAGACAAGTCAGATTTCTTAGAGACCTGTGACAGGGCTGCATCTAACTTGGGGGTCTTGAAAAACTTCTGTTCTTCTTCCTCTCCAAAGGGAAACCTTCTCTTCCAAGTTTTGAGTTTAAGGACCTTTCCGGGTTTTTCCACTCTCTCAAAATCACTTCCTTTAGAGCCTGATGGACTGGGAATAACCTGGACTGAGGTTTACCCAATCCCCTGTACATTCTATCCCTGACTGTCGCCTGAACTGGAGGTTCTGGGATATCTTCAGAGACATAGATTGCTCTGAGTAACTGCCCCATGTCCTCCAAGGGATAGAGGTGTCTACTAGCTCTATCACTAGCCTGGCTCTCAGAATCTGAGTTTTCCCCCTCCTCTAATGAATCTTCATCTGACTCCTCCGGGTCCTCAATTTCCTCTACTCCCGAAGTGACCGAGGACGGGGGTCTCTGCAAGGTTTTCTGACCCCTGTCTGAAAAACGTTCCTGAGAAGAAGTGCCTTCTCTAGAGGACAGGATCTCTCTGCCATTTGTACTAGACACTTCCTTAGGTGCTATAACTGTCTTGAGGGATTGGAGGGTAGAAAGCATCTCAGACTGTACCACAAGGAAGTCCTTCATAACTTGTGAAGTTTCCTTACCCGACAGTTTATGTATGCACCTGTAACAAAAAGGTTTAGCATGATCTTGTGGGAGCTTTTCGTTACAATTCCCACACCTTTTCTTGTTCTGGGGGGAGGGGGGACTCGCCTGTGGACTCTTCCTGGGCTAAAGGTACTTCTGTGTCCTCCTCTCTTTCCATATCTATTTCCTGCTGGTTCCGTACCAGAGGGTGATCCAGAAGGGAAGAGAAGAAAAACTGTGGGGCCTCCGCCTGTGTCTCCGGAGTCTTATGGTGCTTTCCTCTCCTCAGATGCCGACGGTCGACACCATTTTGTTGGAGGACCGCTCTTGGAAGGGAGATTTGGCCTCTAGCGTTTCCGGATCCGCCATTTTGGCGTAGACCGGAAACCGGAAGTGACAGCGCCCAGAACTGGAAACTGCGCCATCTTGCTCCACTCGGTCGGAACGCTTACTCCTAACACAGCCTGGGCTGACCATCCTGGGCCGACTATCCTCTACTCCTTCAGCGGCCTAGACTCCAACATGAGCTCCGGTTCCTTCGGCACCCCTGTACCTGACTGGGTGGAAGATAAAGGCAGGAGGCATGTGCCCACAGGAGCTCCGGGATACCCCTCTGTACCAGGGAGGCTCCTTGCTGGGGAAGAACCTCTCCCCTGGCTATTGGGGCCCCCTGAGAAGGGACTGAGCCCTGGCTGGATCCGCAGCCCTCCCCGGTTTTGGTGTCCAGTTCCCGGGGGGGGGGGGGGGGGGGGGTTCTCAGCTTCAGGTCTGCAAAAAAATAACAAACCTTTCGCTGCCAGGAAACACAATCAAGAAGGGAGGTGCAGGGGGAAGGGAGGGGCCTTTTAACCTCGTATGTGGATTGTGTTTGCTGTCAGGTGGACCAGTCATCTCAGGTTATGCCGTCCTGGATGAGGACTAGAGAAAGAACAAAGATGGAGGACTTTTATTAACGATGATCTCCAGGCAACCATTAAATACACACATGAAATGCATATATGGGGGCTGTTATAGTTGGCAATGGATTTGCATTTCTGTCTATGCAGTCCTGAGATTTACACAGTTCTGTCCCACAGCACAGCCTCATCTAGCAGGGGAGAGGTCCTTTGTTCCAGTTTTACTTTCACTTACAGGTCCCAACCCTGTGCCTGGACAGTGAAAGGAGAATCCGTAAACTGCTGAGCTCATCGCTGTCTCATTGCACTGAATCACAACTTATTGTCTCCTTGTGCTGCTTCCCCTTCTCTGAGCTCTGCTGTACAGTGGACAAGAGGCTGATATCACATCAAGGTCAGGTACCTACACTGCTTGCAATAAAATACATTTAATGATGTATTAATGAATACAAAGCTGCATAATTTGTGTTCATTAGATCTGCCTGAATTAAAGGATAAGTTCATCTTTTGGGAAAAAATAAATAAATGCACATAATTTATGCAGGAAAAAAAAAAATGTGCATTTATCATTTTTTCCTCAAGGTGCCTAGAAAGCATTGCACCTGTGATCATTGGATCAGGGGTGCAATGCCAGACTCATGCAGACAACCCCTGCAGATTTTCGCCCGTACCTCCATACAGGCTGACTGTTTACAAGCTGCAGGGCTTGTGAAAGAACTACGAGGCAACTCATTAGCAACCTCGCAGACTATTCAGAGCTACAACTAATCAGCAGCCATGGCTGACAGTTTTGGTTTGTGCATTCACAGGAAACTGAATGAATGATGCGGCCGTATGAGCGAGCCCTTGCATGGCTGCGTTATTTTTTTAAATAGTGACAGCGGGCAAAAAGATCCCCCATTTGCTGTCACAAGGATGGGGGAAGAGGTTGCAGCTGCTGGAACATATTACATGTTCCACACCAGTGCGATTTAACAGTTCAAAAATCACATGACAAGTCGCACCCCTTTGCCGGCAATGAAACCATTCACATCGTTGAGACTCAAGTCGCAGTGACTTTGAAAAACTTTCCTGCACTACTTTTTTGGGATTTCATTGCGACTTGCATAGACTTCTGTTAAATGAAGAAGTTGCAATGAAATCGGAGGTGCAAATTGCATTGATCTATGGCTTTGAAATCGCACCGTATCCTGATTTCAAAGCTGCAGCGGTGTTAACCCGGACTAAATACAGGGGGAACATGTTCCAAAAAGGTGAACTTATTCTTTCACCACTTTAGCTCCAGAAGATTTTACCCCTTGATTGGTTTGTCTGACAGTTATAGCATCTACAATCTATGAGATATACAGTATAGTGGAATTTTTATTTTTATACTACTAATGGCAGTGATCAGCGACTAATAACAAGACTGCGATAATGCGGCAGGCAATCTGACACTGAGGGGAACTGCCACTGACATTAATACAGTGATCAGTGCTAATAATATGCACGGTCACTGTACTAATGACACTGGGTGGGAAGGGGTTAACATCTAGGGCGATCAAAGGGTTAAAAGTGTGCTGTGTGTGAGATATGTACTGCTTTTACTAAGGATCTTGTTTTTTCCCCTGCTTAGCAGGGAAAATAAACAGTCCATGAACAGCGCCGATCAGCGGGTGCCGGCAACCAATCGTGGGGCGAGACCAGCAGGTAGGATTGTGCTGTGACAAATCACAGCACAGCCGGGATGGCAGGTGCACAAATCAAGTACTAGGTACGTGATCCAGCGCAGGGAGCCTGCTTTGCTGCAGTACTAGTATGTTAGGCAGTCGGCAAGCGTCTAAACTTTAAAACCAAGATAAATCTGCAAACACAAATAATGTATAAAAATAACAAATGTCTAAAGATAATAGAATCTATAAAAGAAAAAGATACTAGAAGGACACTTACCTATACTGGTAGTGCACTGGGCTGGAGTATTTAACAGTTGGCATATAGGAATAGTAGAAGCTGCCATATAAAAACACAGACACCCAGAGAAGCAAGAGCAGGATACAAAACAATATTCCAGTCTGTAGAAATAGTCTCCGTGCCCGCAGAAACATCAGTATACACATGTCTTCCAGCCATAGCAGCAGAGGGGGTGATGATCCATTAGACATGATGGCAGATGGGTAGTGATCACAGTGGCACAATAGCTGTCTGGCAATTGGTGTCCTAAATTTCTAATCTTGGCAAGAGTGGCGGTGTCATAAAAACACAGGGCTGTGCTTGCTGGGACTAGGGTGATATTTTACACATGGATAAGCAATAATAAAGAAAAATTGCAATAAGCAGTACCAGGCTCTATAGATGAGAAGTAGGACCCGGTATGTAAGGAATGGCGAATTGTAAATGTATCATGCCATCCATAGGTCTAACAGGCTGTATCAATATCCATCAGGCAAAGAAGAAAATGGAGAGTGTTTGTTCCTTCAAACCCAACATGTCTGTAACATGCTTTGTATGGCTTTTAAAATTCTGCTGACATCAGAAGTAATGTATGATCTTCCGGTCACATTACATTTGAGTGTGGAAATTTAAAGTTATCTGTGAAGTTTTGTACTGGGTGAAAGCGTACAAGAGTTTACTGGGGGAGGGGGGGAATGCCGGGACCATTGGTTTCATGCCAAAGGCAGTCTGTAGAGAGGGGAACAAATATGCGACCATTAGTAACAGTTAATATCATGCAAAGACAGAAGCTTATTTCAAACTACTAGATGGATCCTTCATTAAAGCCAAATTTTACACAGACAGAACATCAATATATGGCACAGCCCTCTTAAAGTAGAAGAAAAGCCTAATGCAGGCCATATACGATTCTCTCTTTTTCATCCAAAGAAAATGAACGGATTCCAGCATCCACACATTTGATGTGGACAGGGGAATCCCTCCCGTTGGGAGATTTCCTCATCATCAGAATTCACTCATCAGCATGACTGTCTACAGCAGGTGACACTGATCGAGTGAAAAACTTCTAAACAGGCTGGTTGTACAGAAATCAACTGAGAGATCGACTTCTGTACAACCAGACTGCCCATAGATGGAACCCACATGGTTGTTTTTACACTATTTTGAAAAACTAGGGATGCACCGACACTGCTATTGGTGCCAATACCAAGCACTTGCACAAATATTGTTAACTCGCCCAAATACGATTTTTTTGAGATGCGATTTGCATCAACACAAAATGAATGGGCGCAAATCGCACTGCCAAGAATCACATAAATTTTAAACAGGAATGTGGTGCGATTCCCTCCACAGATCGTGTGTGTGTGTATATAGAAAAGGATTAAAGCACCATCTAGTGGGCAGTTTAAAAATTGTTAGAACTCACAGTACATAGAGCCTGCATGCACAGGCAGCTGGAGGTGCTCACAGGGCTGGAGGAGATATAGAGGCGGCCCGCCCCCAAGCTGACATCACTTCCACCCTATACCCACAGGGTCCCACAACGTCTCCTCCAGCGGCCTTGATTTGTTACCAATGGTGGCCAGATGTTCTGAGAGTTCTAACATTTTTTTTTTAAACTGCCCACTAGATGTGGCCTTTATACACACGCACTTAGAGCCCTTGCACACTGGGGCGGTTTGCAGGCGCTATTGCGCTAATAATAGCACCTGCAAACTGCCCCGAAAGTGCCGCTGCTTTCATTCCAGTGTGAAAGCCCCGAGCGCTTGCACACTGGAGCGATGTGCTGGCAGGACGGTAAAAAAAGTCCTGCCAGCAGCATCTTCGGAGCGGTGAAGGAGCGGAGTGTATACCGCTCCTGCCCATTGAAATCAATGGGACGGCGCGGCTATACTGCCGGAAAAGCGCCTCTGCAGAGGCGCTTTGCGGTGGTATTTAACCCTTTCTCGGCCGCTAGCGGGGGGTAAAACCGCCCCGCTAGCGGCCGCATAGCGACGGTAAAACGCCGCTAATAATAGCGGCGTTTTACCGCCGACGCCGCCCCCCGCTCCAGTGTGCAAGGGCTCTTAGGAGCGGAGGAGGTGGGGTGGAAATCGCATGCAATTCTAACAAAAATCGCACTTCATTCCTGTTCAAATCACATGTGACTCTTTGCACCAATTTTTTGTATTGAAGCAAATTGCACTGCAAAGTATCGGTACTCAGTATTGGCGAGTACTAAACAGAAAATATTGGTAATCGTACACAAAAACGATAAAAAACCCTATTAAAAACATTCCCTCCCCCCTCCTCCTACCTATCCTTCATAACAAAAAAAGATCTGTGCACTTACCTTTTTTAATCAGGTCCAATCACCTGATCCTGCAGCTCTGACCCCCCGTATGTAAGGGAGCGTCCGTCAACAGCTGTGAATTCCGGGAGCCAGGACATCACCCATAGTCCAGCGATTGTCGGCACGCCCTTCCTCTCCCCTGCAACAGCTGCTCACTGACAGAGGACCTGGAGCTGCAGGTCCTCTGTCAGTCTGACAGTCTCCAGGCTGACTAAAAAGGAGGCAAGTACAGTATGGATTTTTTTTTTTTTTTTTTTTTATACAGCAGTATGTATAATAGATAGGATAGGTAGGAGGAGGGGAGCACACATTTTTTTTTTTTTAGGAACAGAGAGTGTTAGGCTTTACTTCCACTTTAAAGCCCCATCCTGGGGTTATATTCCTAAATGCATAGAGGTTAGCTTAGGTGATGTCACTTCAAAAAAGTCAAAGCTATTTTGGCCCTACTTCTCCTTCCTGGGGGGGGGGGGGGGGGGGTCACAGGGGTGCACTTCGCTCTGCACTACTGTGACCTGTATTCAGCCGACAGCAGGCTACACTCCGCTGTTGGGTGACGTCACTCAGCTGGTTCAGACTCTGAAGAGATCCCAACTTTAATGTCGGGATCCACCCTGATTGGCAGCTGGCTCAGCGCGCTGCTGCTCTCGCCCCCCTCCACAGCCCAGCGCTCCAGTGAGTGCAGGAGGGACAGAGTAGAGAGCCACTGTCCGACAGTCACTGATCTCCACTTACTAAAGACTGGGAACTGAGTGATCAGCGGTGTTTGATCGCTCAGTTCTCGGCGTAGAGGTGGCGGCGGATGCAGCATCCATCTAGGTGAGATTGTTTTGTTTTTTTTATATACCGCACTTCTCTTTTTTAAAAAAAAAAGGAGAGTGCAAGTATGGAGCTCGGCTACAGAGGAGTCTATTAGATTGTAAGCTCTTATGCGCAGGACCCTCTTGTATTTCACTGTATCTGTACGGTCTCCCTTTCGATATTGTAAAGTGCTGCGTAAACAGTTGGCGCTATATAAATCCTGAATAATAATAATAAGTTTGGAGAATGCCTGAGCTGGTCCCTGAATACAGACAAGTTCTGTCCCTGGTGCTGTGCAGCCAACATGAAAAGGAGAAGTGACTGAACTTCAGCTTTCAGTCTAAATGAAGTCCCTCAGTGCACAAAGTTTGCAGCTAGAACAATGCTCACACCTGTCTGTACACATTGCACCCGGTACAAGCCTCTAATCATATAATAAACAGTCACATACCGTCCATGGACCTCCCTCTCTCTCTCACTTACTCAGCATTCAACTACCAGCAAGGAGCTCTGACACACAACATTTCCGTGCGTTCTGCATCCAGCCCCGCCCAGCACAACCACAGCCAATTCTCAAGCCAGAGAGAAGTGACCAATGACAAGCCGTTTTCATACAATAGCAGAAGATGTGAGAGACGCGCTGTGATTGGCTGGTTTGTAGAAAGGGCGGAGAGTAGATGTAGGGTGGTATGGTCCTGTACAGGGGAGGACAGACAAGAATATATTTATTTGTGTTGCTCCTCCTCCTCAGAGATGAGTGGTTTAGTCATTAGGACAGAGGGGCCATTAGACAGGGAGAGATGCTCTTGCATTGCTCTACATTTTAATGGCTTACTAATGTGCATTGGGTTAGAAGTCCCTGGGGCTGTGTGAGAGTTTGTCTTCCTGCAGAGTTTCTGGCCAAGTACCAGTAGAACAGTCTATAGATGTTCATACTGAAGGAATGATTGTGGACTGATCTGGGCTTTGTCTTATTAGACTGCAGCAAATAAATGCATAGCTCTCAACTGTCCCTGATTTGGAGCAATGTCCCTCTGTCCCTCATTCCTCCTCATTTGTCCATCATTTTGGTCTGATCTATAAAGTTGTATATAAAATGCACTATTTATTCATCAAAAAGTGTTTTGCAGTGCTAAACCTTTCATCTGATTTCTAAATTGCTGTATTTGTAAATTCCAAAGGCCAATAAGAAGGAATAGTAGTGGTAAAAAAAGCGCTTGTGGTAGGGTGACCACATTTCCAAACTGCCATTCAGGGACACCCCCCGCGCACCCGCCCACCCAAAAAAGATGGTTTTTGATACTTTTTTTGCCAATTTTTGGGAAAAAAAAGCAAAGCAGTTTAGACAGGTGGTATGCGATGTGAGGACGGAGGGGGACAGCACAATGGAGGGGGACACAGAGGAAAGATGGAGGGGGACACGGAGGAAAGATGGAGGGGGACAGCAGCAGAACTGAGGGGGAGTGGGGGGGGGGACAGCAGCAGAACTGAGGGGGTGGAGGACAGCAGCAGATCTGAGGGGGAGTGGGGGACAGCAGCAGAACGGAGGAGGATTGGGGGGGACAGCAGCAGAACGGAGGGGAGTGGGGGACAGCAGCAGAACTGAGGGGGACTGGGGGACAGCAGCAGCAGATCTGAGGGGGAGTGGGGGGGACAACAGCAGATCTGAGGGGGAGTGGGGGGACAGCAGCAGCAGATCTGAGGGGGAGTGGGGGACAGCAGCAGCAGATCTGAGGGGGAGTGGGGGGGACAACAGCAGATCTGAGGGGGAGTGGGGGACAGCAGCAGCAGATCTTAGGGGGAGTGGTAGACAGCAGCAGCAGATCTGAGGGGGAGTGGGGGACAGCAGCAGAACTGAGGGGGAGTGGGTGACAGCAGCATATATGAGGGAGAGTGGGGGACAGCAGCAGAACGGAGGGGAGTGGGGGGACAGCAGCAGATTTAAGGGGGAGTGGGGGACAGCAGAAGCAGATTTGAGGAGGAGTGGGGGACAGCAGCAGCAGATCTGAGGGGGATTGGAGGGGACAGCAGCAGAATGGAGGGGGAGTGGGGGACAGCAGCAGAGTGGGGGGGACAGCAGCAGATCTGAGGGGGAGTGGGGGGGACAGCAGCAGAACAGAGGGGGAGTGGGGGACAGCAGCAGCAGATCTGAGGGGGAGTGGGGGGGACAGCAGCAGATCTGAGGGGGAGTGGGGGACAGCAGCAGCAGATCTGAGGGGGAGTGGGGGGGACAGCAGCAGAACGGAGGGGGAGCATGCATTGCTCACTGTAACAAAGAAATGTAAGTTACACTAACCTGGAATTTTGTCAAGTTTGTCTGGCGGGCGGCAAACTCACAGACCTTGTGGGCGGGAGGGGGAGGGAGGACTCGGACGAGGCTCAGGACATACGCATACAGCCATATAACACTGACCTTTATGGCCTTGTTTATACAGGGTGTTCTACACATACGCCTGTACGAGGGACGTGGTCACCAACATAGGGATGTACAGGTGCACCCCCCCCCCGGTGAAGGCAGTCCCATTCATGTCAATTGGGATGCAGCCGCTGCTCCCGATGTGACAGTTGTGCAGATGCACGACCCTGAATGGAATGCACACAGATCTCAAATTCGGAGCATCTTCTGCATTCCAATTCTCATGAATAGGTCTGCCTGCACAGGGATGCACGGAACACCTGTACATCCCCATGCGGGTAAACACAGGCATACGCCCCATGGGAACGAGGTCTATAAATGCATACCCTGTTTCCCCGAAAATAAGATCTAGCGTGATTGTCGGTGATGGCTGCAATACCCCACAAATAAGCCCTAGTTAAAGTCCTTGTAGGTCTTATTTTCAGGGTAGGGCTTATTTGTGGGGTAGGGCTTATATTGCAGCCATCACCGACACTCACGCTAGGTCTCATTTTCGGGGAAACAGGGTAGTAACATGTCTGAATTCTGCCCACACTCCAGTTGTCCGAGAGTCAGCCCTGGAAAGTGCTGGCTGCAGTTTTGTCAGTATGACCATGAAACTCATAGGGGTGTCTTTATAATAGATATGTATAGCTGGTTATCCACCAAGCTAATAAAGGGTCTGGAGGATATCAGTTATGAGGAAAGGTTGCGAGCACTGAACTTATTCTCTCTGGAGAAGAGACCCTTGAGAGGGGATATGTTTTCAATATACAAATACCGTACTGGTGACCCCACAATAGGGATGAAACTTTTTTGCGGATGGGAGTTTAATAAGACACGTGGCCACTCATTAAAATTAGAAGAGGTTTAAAGCGGAGTTCCACCCATATAAAAGTCAGCAGCTACAAAAAGTGTAGCTGCTGACTTTTAATAATCGGACACTCACCTATCCCAGGGTCCAGCGTTGTGGGCGAACGAAGCCCCGCTCCTCTCCCCCTCCTCTCTGCAGGGCAGGCATCACTACTGTGGGCTCCCGGCTGTGGCTTCACAGCCGGGCACTCTCTGCGAATACGCGAGCCGCGCCGCGCACTGTGACTGGCCGGGCAATCATCTGGGACCTGTGACATGTCCCAGATGATTGCCCAGAGGGAGGGGGGGAGAGGTGAACTTGCTTCCGGCGCCTTGGTGACCCGGGAGGAGGTGGGAGCTGGATCCATCTAAAAAGAGGGTATCCACCCCCCCCCCCCAAAAAAAAATGACATGCCAAATGTGGCATGTCAGGGGGTCACCTGCACTTAAAGCGGAAGTTCCATTTTTTGGGTGGAACTCCACTTTAACCTTAAACTACGTAGAGGGTTCTTTACTGTAAGAGTGGCAAGGATGTGAAATTCCCTTCCACAGGCGGTGGTTTCAGCGGGGAGCATCGATAGTTTCAAAAAACTATTAGATAAGCACCTGAACGACCGCAACATACAGTAATGTACAAAAAATATACAATGTAATACTGACATATAATCACACGCATAGGTTGGACTTGATGGTCTTTTTTCAACCTCACCTACTATGTAACTATATGTAAGACTGCATGTAAATTTGTTCTGTGCAAGTGGAGCAAAATCAAATGTTCTCAGGCTATATTCTCCGCAATTCAAAAGCAGAAATGCTGAAATGACAGCATTTGGCCACTAGGTGGAGCTGACTATCATAGGAAATAAATATGCTCTTCACTCCTCAGTACTCATTTCTAACCCGAACACCAAATTATCACTTTTTGTGCTCATGACCCAGCCCACAGCTCATTGGAGTACAAAAAAGTAGGAGTTCGGGTTAGCATACATTAGCAGGAGCGTTTTACTACAGGGTAAATGGAAGCGGTAAGAATCTACTGATTCCAACTGCTTTGTTTAACAGGTGTGAGCAGCTAGCTTACCTGTAAATTTGAAAGGGTAAGTTCACCTTTACAGAAAATCTGGCGAATTTACACTGGACCCCCTTCCCATCCCCCCCAGTCCCGCTGTACCAGAGTCCCGTGATCCCCCGCTGTCAGGCACTTTAAAGGGTAAAAAAGAGTCTGCGCAGTCTCCGCTCTAATTCATCCCAAAAGTTCAAGAATGTCAGAAGTCATTGCTATCTGTCTTTGATTTTCTCCTTTGGAAAATGCTTGTTGCCTGGCTGTTTTTTGACCTGCTGGTTTCAGTACTTTTTCAGCCAATGGCCCAGATCACATATGCTCCAGGTCAGCAGTTGAAAGTATTGAAGCAATGACATTTTCAGGAACGCTTTCACACTAGAGCAGTGCTGTTAGAAAAAGTCCTGCAAGCAGCATCTTTGGGGCTTTGGAGGAGCATTCGTTCATTGAAATGAAGAGGCTGAAGCGCCTGAAAAGCAACCCTTTCTTTGACAGCTAGCGGGGGTTAAAAGGGCCCCGCTGGCGGCCGGCGCGGCTCAATGTAAAAGGGCTCTTAGAGAGGAGTTCAGAGGATGCCCGAGCTGGTCTTCACTCAGCACCATCTAGTGGCCATAATGCAGTATTTTGTGCATTCATATGTTCGAATTGCAGAGAATGTAGCCTGGAACCAATCGATTTTGTCCCGTTCGCAATAAACTAATTTACAAGCAGTTTCAATGAACAAACAGCTATGCAAATTTTTTAAAAATATACCCCATAGTGACAGTCATCCCCCCACCATTGTATCTATATCCTGATTCCTGCTGAATGGAAAATGCCTCCGTTGTGCCCTGATGTTGTAAATGACGTTGTAAATGACGTAGATGGCACAAGGAGGGCTGAGCATCGCTATGGGTTTCATGGTGTTACCTGTAAGTGACCAGGAGTTTCCAATGCTGATTGCTGGACAATCAGAGCACTTACAGAAGTCAAACATTGATCAAGGTACATGGGTTATATGGCTGTTTACCCCTTTATGACTGCCTAACATATAGCAGCACAAGGGTGAGCTTTATTTCCCCCACTCCACACGCTATATTACCAAAAGTATTGGGACGCTTGCCTTTACATGCAAATGAACTTTTAATGGCATCCCAGTCTTAGTCCGTAGGGTTCAATATTGAGTTGGCCCACCCTATAACAGCTTCAACTCTTCTGGGAAGGCTGTCCACAAGGTTTAGGAGTGTGTTTTTGGGAATATTTGACCATTCCAGAAGTGCATTTGTGAGGTCAGGCACTGATGTTGGATGAGAAGGCCTGGCTTGCAGTCTCCGCTCTAACAGCCCCCTTCAGACCGAGAATGCAACCACATTAGTGGTGAAGCGCCGCTAGTTTTTGCGGCGCTTTACTGTAGTTTTAGAGGTGCCTTTTGACTGCTAGCGGGGCGATTTTAACACCCGCTAGTGGCCGAATAAAGGGTTAAAAGTGCACGCAAAGCGCCGCTGTCGAGGCGTTGCCCATTGATTTCAATGGGCAGGGGCGCTTTAGGAGCGTTGTAAGCACTCGGCCTTTCACACTGGGACTGCAGACGAGGCATTTTTCAGGTGCTTTAAAGGCGATATTTTTATAGCACTAAAGCGCCTGAAAAACGCCTCCAGTGTGAAAGGGGTCTAATTCATTACAAAAGTTCAAAAATGTCAGAACTCATTGGATCTGTCATTCCTATTCTCCTTTGAAAAATGCTTATTGCCTGACTGTTTTCTGACCTGCTGGTTTCAGTACTTTTTCAGCCAATGGCCCAGATCAAATATGCTCCAGGTCAGCAGTTGAAAGTATTGAAGCAATGACATTTTCAGGAATGGACAGCAATGGCAGCCTCTGTTTCTCTCATGACAAATGCCCTTTAAAGTCAAAGTTCACCCTATAATTACTCTATTGCCACGTACTTTTTGGCGGACTTTACGGCAGACTTTGCACGGCGGACGGGATTTCGTCATGTGTGGGCTCCAGCGGACTTTGTTTTCTCAAAAGTTGGACGGACTTAGATTTGAAACATGTTTCAAATCTATTCGACGGACTAGAGTCCGGTCAAAAAGTTCGCTCGTCTGTATGCTAGTTCGACGGACAAATAGCCACGCTAGGGCAGCTATTGGCTACTGGCTATGAACTTCCTTGTTTTAGTCCGGTCGTACGTCATCACGTACGAATTCGACGGACTTTGGTTGATTGTGTATAGGCAAGTCCGTTCATTCAGAAAGTCCGTCGTAAAGTCTGCCGTAAAGTCCGCTCGTATGTATGTACGCGCCATATGAACAACTTCCTGGCTGCCCAGCGTCTCTTTTAAAAGTTCTCAACTTTTGGGGGGCGAGGTTGCAGGAAAGACTGGCTGTATACATGACCACTGTGATTGGCTAAAATAGTGGTCATATGATCAGAAGCCAGTCTCAATAGTGTCTTTCACAGCTCAGCCTCTGCACTGGGAGTGCACGGTGACCGCACTCTCAGCATGGAAACATTTTCCACCCAGCATACTGAATTTCCTAAACACCCTAGATATGGTTCCTTGCAAGCCAAATATGTTGGGCCCTGTCATGAGGTTGGTTGGAACATTTTAAGAAGGATCCAGGTCATTATTGAATTCTCTGGTTCTACACTGCTTCTCTCATTCGTTGGAGGTAATTCTACATTGGGTGGGTACACACGGGCATAACCACTGCGATAACATTTATGCATTTGTTCTAATTATTTGTTTTTGGATGTAGACAACACAGTACGCCTGAAGAAGACCACTTCTCTTTTGGTCGAAACAAGTTGGGTCAGCTTCCAGACTGTAATAATTATTTTGTATAAGTACACCTGCCTGTATTACTGTTGTCATGGCCGATGGGCCAAACAGGAGTGTTCATAACAAGAGCTCATATTTTTAAACATTTGCTTGATTTTAACATATGTACAATAAAATATACTTTTTTTATATTGATACTTTCTTAATATACAGTATCTCACAAAAGTGAGTAGACCCCTCACATTTTTGTAAATATTTGTAAATATTTTATTATATCTTTTCATGTGACAACACTAAATAAATGACACTTTGCTACAATGTAAAGTAGTGAGTGTACAGCTTGTATAACAGTGTAAATTTGCTGTCCCCTCAAAATAACTCAACACACAGCCATTAATGTCTAAACCACTGGCAACAAAAGTGAGTACACCCCAAAGTGAAAAATGTCCAAATTGGGCCCAAAGTGTCAATATTTTGTGTGCCCACCATTATTTTCCAGCACTGCCTTAACCCTCTTGGGCATGGAGTTCACCAGAGCTTTACAGGTTGCCACTGGAGTTCTCTTCCACTCCTCCATGACGACAACACGGAGCTGGTGGATGTTAGAGACCTTGTGCTCCTCCACCTTCCATTTGAAAATGCCCCACAGATGCTTAATAGGGTTTAGGTCTGGAGACATGCTTGGCCAGTCCATCACCTTTACCATCAGCTTCTTTAGCAAGGCAGTTGTCTTCTTGGTGGTGTGTTTAGGGATGTTATCATGTTAGAATACTGCCCTGCGGCCCAGTCTCCAAAGGGAGGGGATCATACTCGGCTTCAGTATGTCACAGTACATGTTGGCATTCATGGTTCCCTCAATGAACTGTAGCTCCCCAGTGCCAGCAGCACTCATGCAGCCCCAGACCATGACACTCCCACCACCATGCTTAACTGTAGGCAAGACACCCTTGTCTTTGTACTCCTCACCTGGTTGCCGCCACACACGCTTGACTCCATCTGAAGCAAATAAGTTTATCTTGGTCTCATCAGACCACAGGACATGGTTCCAGTAATCCATGTCGTTAGTCTGCTTGTCTTCAGAAAACTGCTGGCATTCTTGTGCATCATTTTTAGAATACGCATCCTTCTGGGACGACAGCCATGCAGACCAATTTGATGCAGTGTGCTGCGTATGGTCTGAGCACTGACAAGCTGACCTCCCACCCCTTCAACCTCTGCAGCAATGCTGGCAGCACTCATACGTCTATTTCCCAAAGACAACTTCTGGATAAGACGCTGAGCACTTGTACTCAACTACTTTGGTCGACCATAGCGAGGCCTGTTCTGAGTGGAACCATTTCTGTTAAACCTCTGTATGGTCTTGGCCACCGTGCTGCAGCTCAGTTTCACGGTCTTGGCAATCTTCTTATAGCCTAGGCCATCTTTATGCAGAGCAACACTTCTTTTTTTTAGATCCTCAAAGAGTTCTTTGCCATGAGGTGCCATGTTGAACTTCCAGTGACCAGTATGAGAGAGGGAGAGTGAAAACACCAAATTTAACACACCTGCTCCCCATTCACACCTGAGACCTTGCAACACTAACGAGGCACATGACACCGGGGAGGAAAAATGGCTAAATGGGTCCAATTTGGACATTTTTGCTTAGGGATGTACTCACTTTTGTAGCCAGCGGTTTAGACATTAATGGCTGTGTGTTGAGTTATTTTGAGGGGACAGCAAATTTACACTGTTATACAAGCTGTACACTCACTACTTTACATTGTAGCAAAGTGTAATTTCTTCAGTGTTGTCACATAAAAAGATAGAATAAAATATTTACACAAATGTGAGGGGTATACTCACTTCTGTGAGATACTGTATATTACTTTGCTGTCAAAAAACCTCTGGGCATATTTCAATTTTTCTTTTGTGACACATATTTTGACTGTGCAGCATCTCTAGTTCCCCATGTGTATCTCTATTTTTTATGCTGAAATAAAGGTGATTTTACTGGACGTGCCACCAACCAGAATTATTTTTTGCTCATGGGATGCCATTAAAGTTCATGTGTGTAAAGGCAGGTGTCCCAATACTTTTGGTAATATATGCATTGCTGGGTGGCAAATGTTTCTGTGCTGAGAGAAAATGCATATCAGATGCATATGTCTTGTTGATGAGGACAAGGGCCTCTTCCCCAAAACTCTGGCCGATGGGAGCAAGGGTGTTGGGGCCAGTGGCCAAATGTGGGAAGTGATGTCACTCCTAACCCCGCTCATTTGCTTAAGTGACGGGGAAAACCGGTGGCACCATTGGTTCCTAGGGATGTGGTGGGCTTACTTAGGAACCTGTGGCATCATTGGTTCCTAGGAATGTGGTGGGCTTACTTAGGAACCGGTGGCATCATTGGTTCCTAGGGATGTGGTTGGCTTACTTAGGAACCAGTGGCATCATTGGTTCCTAGGGATGTGGTTGGCTTACTTAGGAACCGGTGGCATCATTGGTTCCTAGGGATGTGGTTGGCTTACTTAGGAACCGGTGGCATCATTGGTTCCTAGGGATGTGGTGGGCTTACTTAGGAACCGGTGGCATCATTGGTTTCTAGGGATGTGGTTGGCTTACTTAGGAACCGGTGGCATCATTGGTTCCTAGGGATGTGGTTGGCTTACTTAGGAACCAGTGGCATCATTGGTTCCTAGGGATGTGGTTGGCTTACTTAGGAACCGGTGGCATCATTGGTTCCTAGGGATGTGGTTGGCTTACTTAGGAACCGGTGGCATCATTGGTTCCTAGGGATGTGGTGGGCTTACTTAGGAACCGGTGGCATCATTGGTTTCTAGGGATGTGGTTGGCTTACTTAGGAACCGGTGGCATCATTGGTTCCTAGGGATGTGGTGGGCTTACTTAGGAACCGGTGGCATCATTGGTTCCTAGGGATGTGGTTGGCTTATTTAGGAACCGGTAGCATCATTGGTTCCTAGGGATGTAGTGGGCTTACTTAGGAACCGGTGGCATCATTGGTTCCTAGGGATGCGGTTGGCTTACTTAGGAACCGGTGGCATCATTGGTTCCTAGGGATGTGGTGGGCTTACTTAGGAACCAGTGACATTTATATATGGAAGCGGTAGAATTGCAAACTTTTTATATATGATCTTTGGCTCCTGCCGAACAGGGGGCTGAACTGGCAAAAGTTTGGTCCGAACCGCCGGGTCATCCTTAGTGGCAAATGTCTAAATAAAAGCCTATCTGCTTAATAAATTCTTTATAATGTAATAAAACTTACATAACGTCACATTTATAATTGAACAGTTCTTTCTAATCAAAACACAAATTACCACTGGAAGTCTATCAACAGTCTTTTCATGGAATACAAAAAGTCAGCTCGTCTCCACCATTAAACGAAATGGCAGCTTACCAGATATTAAGATCTCATATATACTTGGACGAGTGAATTAGTGAAGCGGGAATTCGAAAACTCAGCCCAGGAGCACATTCCCTCAAAACTGAAAAAGTAGTAGAGCAATGGTTGCTCTCACATTTCTAAACTGATGAATTCCCTTTAGGATCAGTATAAGCCTAGTACTACTAGTTTTTTTCATTCAACCCAGCAGGCTGAACGAATAAAAACTGACAGCTCAGGTCAGAGACGCTGTACTAAACAATCCGATATTAGTACAGCGATCTCCCCTGCTGTTCTATTGTGTTCTGACAAGGGAATACCACCACTCCCCCCCCCCCCCCCCGCTAGAACACTCTGGTCAGCGCTCTTAGCCATTGGCTGAGAGCGCAGATCGGGAGCTAGTCGGCACACCTTTTTCGGTCATGCCCCTTCGACAGAAGCCGTCAGAACAGGACTAGCTGCAGTACAGACAGGCCGAATGTCGGCCAGTTTCTATTGAACCAGCTGATGCCGCTTGACATTTGGCCCATGTGTATGGGGCTTTAGGGTCGATTCATTAGGCTCATTATCATATTACTAGGCTCTAAATTATTTGTTATGGTTGTTGTTTTTTTTTCAGCCATGTGACTATTGTTTGCAGCTCATATTGGTTGTCATTTTGAATAACAAGCTTATTAGCTCATTGTTGGATTTCTCTGCATGCCTGTCTCTCTTGAGGTTGCTGTAAGCTGCACTGTGAAAAAGTGCAGGGGCCATTTTGGTTTTGAAAGACACACTGAATTTAAAAATCGCAAAAGGGGGGGGGGAATAGGTAAAATGGGATATAGCTAAAAAAATTAGGAATGCAACACAGATACATCTTAATGCCCCTCTATATCTATCTTTTCTTTAAAAAATGCTTCAAAGCTTCCTATTACTTATGCCATCTAAATGAACTAAAAATTAATTAATATTTATAATACAAGTGGTATCAAACGTAACAAGGTAGCGTAACACAATAGATAACTGCAAGGAATTTTTTTACTGTTACATTGGCAGGACTTCAATTATTATAGGATTTTCCTTTTAAGCATTGTGTGATTTTTCTCCTTGGTTATCTGAGTGCTGCTGGTCTGTATTCATTAGCAATACATTTGCAGACCTTGCCATTACGTCCAGTCGCTTCTCCATTTCTCCTCCCCCTTTCTTTTTTTTTTTTCTCCCATAATACGGTGTGACCATATTCAATCATTCAGCCACTTCTCACTATCCTCCTCCTTCCTCCAGTCTCTCCTCCCCCATTTCTCTTTGTTGCAGGGTGTGAGTGTTTGGTGTAGCTGCAGTGAAGGAGCTGTGCTCAGCATCCTGTATCCCTCCATCACCAAAACAGACAGGTGGGTACCAATCACACAACCATTTCTAGAATAGAAGAATGGGGAATGATAAGATATGGAAAAGGAAGAAAAGAAGTGTCGTTCCTAACACTAGATTTGGGGGATCCTGCCATATCCCCAGAGTCCGAGAACAGACAGCCCCTCCCTGCTTCTACTGTCCATCCAGCTACATATCTACCATGTTGTCTGGATGAATAGAAAAAGGAAATACACAGGAAAGCTTTTTTGCTTCTTATCTTCTCACATTTGAAATTATTAGAATTTATTAGCAATACATTACAGTGTGATTGTATTTGCAGTTAACATGTATATGTATAGAATATAATTGTAGGTTGTTTTTTTTTTATGTTTACAATCATGATAGAAGGTTATGGCTATATCCTGTCTTAGAGGGGAGAATATTGGGAAAATGGTCTGTGCTATCAGCAAGAGGTAAATGATTCATATAGAAACAAGGGCTATCCCATAGGGTAACAGAGGGTATGACTTTATTTTTACCATGACAGAATATATTATGTTGTATTTAGGTATGTTGTATGCCGCATTCCAGGAATATCAGGCAAAAGAGATCTTGAATGTATATGAGAAAGAGGCCAATTGTAATTGAAACAGATTCATTGCCAACACCCTGCCATGTGACCTCTTCTGATCGTATGGTAACCTTAAACCGAGCCGGGCATTTCTTTTTTACATTAACATGTGTATATTTTTTTGACAATAGGTATAAACTGTGGCTAGATAGCAATTTTGAAAAATAATTTACCTTTTTTATGTCACATTATGAAAATGATATGCTAGCCATCTCTGTATATTGTACTGTTATATGCAGGTAATACAGTTCCTTTAACCATTTTTTTTTTATAACTGAAAGATCCAGCAGTTAGTTTCCTAATACAATGGTAATTTCAGTATTGAGATTTCAATCAGTAGTTCTGGGTATAATTAGCCTACCCTGCAAGGTGCTTCAAAGCTCATTGTACCAGGACCATAAAAAATTCAAGTTAAAGCAGAACATAACTGAAAATTCAAAACATTTTTAGCAGGTATGCTCTATAGCAGAAGAGACTTGCCAAGTCTCTTCAACAGTCAGCAAACTTAGATGCTTGTTCATATTCACCTTCAGAATGTATACTGGACTGTGCATGCACAACTCAGTGTACTGTGCATTTTCAGCACGCCTTGATGCTAAAAATGAATGAACTCCCAGCCCATGTGCAGGAGGATGTCATTCCAGCCTGGCCCATCAAGATAGTCAAAGATCCCAAACCTAGAGGAGGAGCAGGGGAAGATGTTGGTGAAGCTGAGAGAATGATGAGAGGTAAGTTAAGTTCAACTTTAAACACTGAGGCTAAATTCTCAAATATGCATCTGCATTACTAAATGCTTTGAGCAGGTGTGATGTTGACATGCTCTGCCAGTCCTACCAAAAGCCCCTTTTCAGGAAGTCACCAAAATATTTTCAGACAATCTGGGAGATATAATTGCCCCACTATGGACTTAGACTTTTATGAGTCTCTTCATAGTAGAATGCATTTTAAAGGACATCCATTACCAAAGCCTTACGCCCTGTACACACGACCGGTTTTGCCGTCGGAATAAACTCTAAAGATTTTTCCGGCGGGATTCAGACAGAATTCTGCTCAGGCTGTCTTGCATACATACGGTCACACCAAATTCCGACCGCCAAGAACGCGGTGACATACGACGGGACAACACGTACAACGTCTCGTATGTGCTTCAGAGCTTGTGTCATTTTTGGTATGTCGGAACAGCATACAGACGAGCGTTTTTCCTGATAGGAATTTGTTCCGTCGGGAAAATATGTAACATGTTCTCTAAGTCCGTCTGAATTTTGGATGTAAAAAGTCCGGTGGGGCATACACACGGTCGGAATATACGATGAAATGGTCCCATCTGACTTCTTCTGTCGGAAATTCTGACAGTGTGTATGGGGCATAAGTCTTTTTTTTTTAACTTATTCTATTGTGTATATTTCTGGAAACACTTATATATTTTGTTTCAAATAGAACAAGGCACAAAAATAAAATGAATAAACAAAATTGTGTAAGAAGCATGGAAGGTCATGTAACTAACAGAAAGCTGCCG
Organism: Lithobates clamitans; assembly: GCA_037952925.1. Lineage (NCBI taxonomy): Eukaryota > Metazoa > Chordata > Amphibia > Anura > Ranidae > Lithobates > Lithobates clamitans. The sequence goes on from JBBGZY010000449.1 coordinate 5,499,281, forward strand.
ATCCCACTTTTGGTGCTGTGGGAACAGAAGCACTGTACTTACACAATAAAACTTGCCCTAAGAGAAAAATGGGGTGGCCGTCACTGACCTTATAAAAATTCTAGTTGCCTGGCTTTTATGCTGACCCACTGACATCAGTGGTGTGGAACAGATGTGCAGATTGGAATAGTCAAGATAAAGTCAGAAGTCCTTTTTTTTTTTTTTTTTTTTTTTAAAAAAGCTTTATTAAAGAGCAGTTCAGTGCATTGTAAATAAATCAAAAGATATACTGACATATCCCGTATAAGTAAGGGAGTAACATTCGGAATGTACAAAAATATTAATCATAAAAACTTATAAATGCAATTGGAGATGTAGGGAAAGCGGTATCTCATGACCCCTGAGTGGAAGTCCTTATTCTAGTCCCTAAATTTGGCTCAAATAAATGACTCAAGAGTATTACAGTCAGAGAATTAGCATTTCCAGAATGACAAGTCAGCAATGGCAGCCTCCACATTTTCTCCGAGATGTTTTCATTTAGGCTGGCTTTGTGTTGCAGTAACAAGTTAAAAAGCACATGACTGTACATTGCTTTAAATTTTTAATGGCATCCCAATGCACCACTGTGCATGTGGTAATGAACCACAGAGATGTGAAGGGGGTCACCAACACAAATGATAATGCATATCATCAGGAAGCAGTTTCTGAACTTGCCTTGGAAGTACAGTAAGTCCCCTACTTACGAATAAGTTCCATTCCGGGAGCTTGTTCGTAAGTCCAACAAAGATCAGTGCTTGCAGACAAAGGCTGAGTGTTGATCAGTGTGTTCTGGCGGGGGGAGTCCCCCTGTCAGAACACAATAGCACAGCTGCGGAGATCGCTGCACCAACATTTCTTGTTTTGGCGCGGCAATCTGTCAGGTTTTTTTTCGTTCAGACCGCTGGGTTGAATGAAAACAAACTGAAAACACATTTGCATCTTTGAAAGTTCACAAGTCGAAGGCTTGTATGTAGGGGACTTACTGTATATTGTAGTGAGGTTGGGTAGCATTTTGGACTCTAGCCATATATTGGTAATAAGGAAATTGTGCATAGAAAGTGCAACATATTTCTTGGAGTAATACCACTCTCAGTGAATTAATAAACACTGGACCCGCTCCAACACGCAGCTCACAAATCTGTGTGCTGGAGCAGGGCCTGTGTAAAAGTAAAGCCTGGTACACACAACATTTTTTTTGTGCAACCCAGCGGGTTACATGGAAACAAACTGACAGCTTCAGTCAGAGCCGCTGTACTAACCACCTGACATTAGTACAGCGATCTCCCCCTCTGAACTGTTGTGTTCTGACAGGGGGACGGCCCCCCTGCCAGAACGCTGATAAGGAGTCGTCAGCTGATGGTTTTCCTGCATGCTGGTCTGACAGAAGCCGGCCAAATGGGCAGACTGACATAAACACGGGCAGAATGTCAGCCATTTATTTATATATATATATATATATTTATACATACATACACTATAAAAAAAAATCTCTGTATTTGCCTTATAAGTAAAAGAAAAAAGTGCTGCGCTAACTTTTATTAATAAATAATTACCTGTGTGTTTCTACACATATATACACACTCTAGACCAGGGATCTTCAAACTACGGCCCTCCAGCTGTTGCAGAACTACACATCCCATGAGGCATTGTAAAACTCTGACATTCACAGACATGACTAGGCCTGATGGGAATTGTAGTTCCTGAACAACTGGAGGGCCGTAGTTTGAAGACCCATGCTCTAGAGCAGTGTTTCTCAACTCCAGTCCTCAAGGCGCACCAATAGGTCATGTTTTCAGGATTTCCCTCAGGTTCAAACAACTGTGGTAATTACTAACGCAGTGAAACTGATTAAATCCCCTGTGCAAAATAATGGACAGCCTGAAAACATGACCTGTTGGGGCGCCTTGCGGACTGGAGTTGAGAAACACTGCTCTAGAGTCTAGACTATGTATGTCCGTCATCACTGGCTTTGATTGACAGCACTCGAAGCCAATGGCTCCCTGTGCCCCAGCAAGGGGAGGAACGATCTGCCGATGTGCACGGCCCTGGATCGAAAGGGGAGTCAGGTAAGTAAAGGGGGGCTGAGGGGGCTATGCTGACACTTAAAAATGTTTTACCTTAATGCAAGGAAAGCATTAGGGCAAAAAATGTTTAGACTTTACAACCCCTTTAAGACATCTGGAGAATTTTAACTTTCAGCTCATGCATTGAATGGGCTCCACTGACCCAATCGTGTTAAATGTTAAGTGCCAGTCTGCCAAAAAAATGCACGGTGGAATGTCCTGTCAGTGACCCACCAATAACTAAGCACACTCTTTATTAAAGTGTGTAAACATGTCCTGGCGCGGGTTTGATGTTATAGCAAAGTAAAGTTTAAGAGTTTCTAAAGTTTGAGTATGAAATCTTTTGTGAGATTCCGTTTTATAGTTTTACCAATAACTCATATCCATTTTGTTGCATCAAACATACTGAGCCTCATCTGTGTATATTGTTGGAAGGAATTTAAAAAGCCACCAGTGGTAGTAAAAAAACAAAACCTTCTTAGAATTGTTGGCTTGTAAGATATCTGACATTCCAGCTGTACAGTGTAAAGAATCTTTGGCCATACAAACTCACATTTTATTTTGTGCATCAAACCAATACCAAAACCTTCTTTCCAATGCAAGGTGTCCATGTACAGGCCACTTACCTGCAGATTATACCAAACCTGGTTATCACTAGCTTATGTATATACACGATCAGTCATAACTTTATGACCACTGTCAAGTTAAGTGAATAACATTGATTATCCCTTTACAATGGCATCTGAAAGTCAGTGAGATATATTAGGCAAGTAAATATGTTGTCCATAAAGCTGATGTGTTGACGGAAAAAATAGGTTGTGTATCCGCAGACCCGTAAGGGTGCCCATGCTGACCCATGTCCACAGCCAACTAAACCTACAATGAGCATGTGAGTACCAGAATTGGACCACAGAGCAATGGAAGAAGGTGGCTTGGTTTGATGAATTACGCTTTCTTTTAGATAGTGCGGATGGCTGGGTGTGTGTTCACCACTTACCTGGGGAAGAGATGGCACCGGGATATAGTACGGGAAGAAGGCAAACCGGCAGAGGCAGTGTAATGCTTTGGGCAACGTTCTGCAGGGAAACATTGGGTCCTGCCATTCTTGTGGATGGTACTTGACACATTCCTTCTACCTAAACATGGTTACTGACCAAATACATCCATTTGTGGAAATGGTATTCCCTGATGGCAGTGGGCTCTATCAGCAGGATAATGCATCCTGCCATACTACAAAAATGGTTCAAGAAACAAAATAACGAGTATGGGGTGATGAATTGGTCTCCACATTCTCCAGATCTCAATCCATTGAGCATCTGTGGGATGTACTGGAAGAACAAAGCCAATCAATGGAGGCCCCACCATGCAACTTACACTAATTAAATGCTCTGCTACTGCTGGCTTGGTGCCAGACACCACAATATGCCTGCAGAGGTCTAGTGGAGTCCATGCCATGAAAGGTAAGGGCTGTTTTGGTGGCAAATGGGGGGCCTACTCAATGTTAGGTAGGTGGTCATAAAGTTTTGGCTGATTAATCAGCTCTGGGAATTATCAGTCATATGCACTAATGGGTATTCAAATATCAAATGGGCAGAGGAAGAAGGCAAATACAAATTATCATGCACATTAGTCACCTCGTCATCAACCACTGTTATCTGTCAACAAGTTCTGCACTAACACATTCAGTATTTCATTTAATGAGAAGATCTATAGAACAGTGTGCATATCTCAATAGTTGTAAGGTAAGGAAGTACTGAGGATATGACCCCAATAACTCAAGTACTTTGGTTATCTTTTTTTTTTGTCAGATGTAGATTACATAATTAGTTATTACATCAGATTTAATATATGACTAAAAAAAGCAGTCATCTGAAAATCAGTTCTGGTGTATTATTTTAATATTTTATTTTCAAGACTTACAATTTTGTATTGGCTATGTTCACAAAATTACTGAACTGTTTTCCTCTCCATACTAATACTGTGTACTTTATGATACCACTGTATAAAATGGGCAGAGTTGTTTTGTCTCTCAGCCTAGACATACAGTATATGCGAGTAAACGGACCACTTACATATTTTTCTTTATTTAGGCAGCACAATGAAAGGGGACACCCCTGTGAACAGCACACTAAGTGTTGGACAGGCCAGGAAGCTTGTGGAGCAGCTAAAAATTGAAGCATCGATGTGTCGTATTAAAGTATGTATACCATGTAATGTTGGCACTGTGTATCATCCAATGTTCTACAAACAATATTAATAAAAATATATAAGCCAGCATATTTCCAGCCAAAGCAAATCTTTTGTTTCAGGTAACCAGGTTCATTGTTGAACCTATTTTTAGGTCCTGTTCATGGTAATTCCCACTGTCCTTAATCAGCATATTTTTTTCTTATGCCCCGTACACACGGTCGGATTTTCCGACGGAAAATGTGTGATAGGACCTTGTTGTCGGAAATTCCGACCGTGTGTGGGCCCCATCACACATTTTCCATAGGAATTTCCGACACACAAAGTTTGAGAGCAGGATATAAAATTTTCCGACAACAAAATCCGTTGTCGGAATTTCCGATCGTGTGTACACAAATCCGACGGACAAAGTGCCACGCATGCTCAGAATAAATTAAGAGATGAAAGCTATTGGCCACTGCCCCGTTTATAGTCCCGACGTACGTGTTTTATGTCACTGCGTTCAGAATGATCGGATTTTCCGACAACTTTGTGTGACCGTGTGTATGCAAGACAAGTTTGAGCCAACATCCGTTGGAAAAAATCCTAGGATTTTGTTATCGGAATGTCCGATCAATGTCCGACCGTGTGTACGGGGCATTACAGTTTTTCTGAAATTACACACTGCCTACCCAATTCAAAAAGAGAACAAAAAAAAAAAAAAAAAGGAAGCAAAGCTGTAGGGATTAAGTGCTAGAACGAGTATCAAAATAAACATAATTTGTTCTGACTGATTCTATTGCCTTTCTCAGCTGTCAGCATTTTGAGGGTACCGGGCAGCCAATTTAACACTTTAATGACAAGGTAGCAACAGGCACTGTAGGTTTTGTTGCATATTGGTTAAAGATTAGTTTCTTTGCAAGTAAACAATAAAGGAACAAGAGGAAACTACTTGTCAAATCTAGGCCTTATGCACACAGACATTAATCAGCTCCTGTGTCATAGTATAAAACTCCCAGCACTTCCCTGCAGATGGCTGTTTATATCTGTACTCATGCAAACGCTGATCACTTCTGCTGTGATAACACAAGTACAGCCGCATGTAGCCATTGACTTGTATTCATTGATGTACACAGCTTTCAAGGCCCAAGAAAGCGATAGGAATTTTTCGCTTTAGGACATAAGAGCTTATAAAGTCACCAGAGGTCCACTCCCACACTTCACAGTAAGGATTCTTCTCTTCGAAGACCTTGTTGACTCCTTTCCAAATGTAGAAGCACAACTGTTATTCCAAACAAAACTTACCAAAAAATATGAATTATATATACAGTATATGTCTGTTTAGTTTGTCTCCTCGTTTATGATGATGTACATTTTGGAAACAAAAGAAAGATGTGAGTCTATAGCAGCAAACTGTTTCAGATAATGGACTGTTTTTCTATAGTGAATAAACTGGATATTACCCACTATTTAGTTTGATGCCAGAGTAGACTGCCACCCTCTTGCCAATAGTAAACTGAAAATCTGCAACCTTCCTGGAGTTAAATTAGTAACCTTCAAAAGCAGACACATTTGTTGTCACCATATGCTATATTTACTAGCCTTTGAATAGTTTACCTTTATGCGTGTATGTGAAACTGTTTAACCACTTCAGCTCTGCAAGATTTTAGCCCCTTTGTGCCCAGGCCATTTTTTGCTATCCTGTATTGCACTACTTTAACTGGCACTTGCATGCAATGCTGTACCCAAAGGTTTTATAGTTTTTCCACACAAATAGAGCTTCCTTTTGTTAGGATTTGATCACCCCGGTTTTTTTTTTTTACATTTAAAAAGAAAAAAAAAATAATGTGTAAAAATAAAATCTATAAAAAAAAAATATCTCTTATTACTTTCTGCTATAAAACAAATCCCCCAAAAAAGAAATTTAGTCATACAATTTTGGCCAAAATGTATTCTGTAACATGTCTTTCACCAAAAAAAAAAAAAAAAAAAAAGTCTTTCAGGACAGCCACCTTTGTGAGACCTCGGCTCCTCCCTTCACAGGAAACACCACCTTAGCTCCAAGATTTTAATTTCTCCCTGCCCCTCAGTCTTCCAAAAGTACCTCCGGCCAGCTGGGGAGACACAAGAACACGTCACACTAAACTTTAATCCTCCTGACTGTTCCCCTGCCAGGGACTTCTTATTGCAAACACATTTTTCAGATGGGTACCGGTGCTGTCCTGAAAGACTCCTGGAAAATATATTACCGGTACACAACTCTGTTTTTCCCTAATCGTCTTTCAAGACAGCCACTTTTGAGAGGATAAACGAGTACTTCACCTTAGGGTGGGACCACCGCTTGCAGGACACTCTTCCTCCCCCCTGACCCCCCCCCTTCCACATTGGCAGAATCCAGGGGAGGTTCCATGCCAGACCCTTACCGAGAAGAGTCCATACAGAGCCTTCTGTAAGTTATTCTGTTCCCCCAGGCCCTGATACATCTGGTCATGGAGTGATAGCGGCTTCTTCTGCTCCTGGATTCCTAGGGTGGTATGGATGGCTCCCAAGAGATCCCCCACTTCCTCCAGGAAAAGCTTGTAGCAAGAGGGTGTAGAGGACTCACCGTCCAACCCCTCTCCGTCTTACTCCACCTGGGAGCCTAAAGCAGCGCTAACTGGCTTCTCCTCCGCTACCTCCCCTTGAAAAGAAAGGTTTCCTCTCTGGGTCTTGCCATTCTTTGATGGCTTCCACCCAACTTCATGAACAGGGAACACCCTTTTAAAAAACAAACATGCTGATGTGGCCTTGGCAATTAGGTATTTGCCTATTTTCAGGATATTCTGTGGTTTACTATTTAAGCGTCACGCAGGAGATACCAAGTTTGGGATCTGTACCCATGGCTTGAGTGCTGCTAGCGTGGAGTGCTAGCCACTAAGCCACAGTTGATACCATGTTTGGGATTTCTCAGGGAGGGTAGCAAGGCTGCCGCTTTTTCGGTGCACCTTAGCAAATTGGTGATGAGGAGTCGAGGGGGGGCTTTGCAAATTCAAGCCGGTAACCCCTCCTTACGACCCCCCAATCTTCTGCCCATTGTGGTCAGCTGTCATTGTGTATTTCAGGCTGTTCGGAAGGACGAAAAAGTCCCCCCCCCCCCCCCCCCAAGACCTCTTAGGACTGTTAGAAATTTGGGGCCCCTGAACTTTCTCTGTGGGCGAGACTTATTCTTTGCCTACTCCCCCATTTACACCTGATGGGAAACAACTCTTACCCATCACCCGTCCGATCTAAACAGTTTCCAGACCAGGACCAAACAAAAAGGTCCCTGTGAGGGGAATCCCGCAGAGCTTAGCCTTGGAACATACTGTCCCCCTGCCAGGCTTTAGCCACAAAGCCCTTTTTGCTGAGATGACTAATGGCCCGTACACAAAATGGAAAATGTCCGATCGGAGCGTGTTGTTGGAAATTCCGACCGTGTGTGGGCTCCATCGGACATTTTCCATCGGATTTTCCGACACACAAAGTTGGAGAGCAGAAGATAAAATTTTTCGTTGTCGGAAATTCCGATCGTGTGTACACAAATCCGACGGACAAAGTGCCACGCATGCTCAGAATAAATAAAGAGATGAAAGCTATTGGCCACTGCCCCGTTTATAGTCCCGATGTACGTGTTTTACGTCACCACGTTCAGAACGATCGGATTTTCCGACAACTTTGTGTGACCGTGTGTATGCAAGACAAGTTTGAGCCAACATCCATTGGAAAAAATCCATGGATTTTGTTGTCGGAATGTCCGAACAAAGTCCGACCGTGTGTACGCCCTATAAGGCTGAGGATCTGGTGGACATATGAATGGATTCTGCAATATATGGCACCCCCCCACAAGAGCATGGGAAGGATGACAAGATTGTCACCATCCCAGTCCCTGGCCCTATGTGCGCCCCAGGTATCCTTAAAGAGCAAACCCATCCTCCTGTCCATGGGATCTCTCCAAGGTAAGGTCTGTATGCCTGGAAACCTGATAGAAGGCTACGTCTAGTCTGGGGATCTTACAGACTTGGGGACCGTCCTCCACGAAAGGAACCCTATGCTTCAGCGATGCGGATGTTGTCCCCGCACTAGGGTGAATCTGTCCAGGTATGAACTGAATGTTGGTCTTCAGGAACAAAGAGCCCCAGGTACTGGCTAATGCTAGTAAAGGCTGTGTGCAATTGGGAAGATCCAGACAGCCGCACTCCAGGAAATTATAATGCAAACTTCTTTATTTTAAAATCAGGAACATGTCATACAGTACATCAAAAGGCAGAGTGTACAGACAGACAGCTTACGCGTTTCGCGTGTCAAGTGCTTACTCATAGCTATATGCTTCAGGGCCCTTGAAAGGAAGGGTTTCCTCTCCAAATCTTGCCATTCTTTAATGGCTTCCACCAGAACTTCATGGATCGGGAACACACTCTTCTTCTGTTCCCCAGGCCCTGATACATCTGGTCATTTAGCGATAGCAGCTTCTCCTCAATTCCCAGGGTGGTATGGATGGCTCCCAAGAGCTCCTCTAGGGAAAGCTTGTAGCGAGAGGGTCTAGAGGACTCACCGTCCAACCCCTCTGACTCCAACTGGGAGCCTGAAGACGCGCCAACTGGCTCCTCACTAGTGCCCCCCCGGTGTCCCTCCACTAGTGGAGGGCAACACCGGCGTGGCTGGTGCAATACTCTGCTGAGCTAGCGGAGGGCTTACACATTCAAGACAAACCAGCTCTGAGAAATCGTCATCTCATTTCTTTAAGAGGGCCACGAGTGCCCTGGCCTGCTCCTAAGCAGTGTCACCGGGAGTGCCCCTAGGGCCAACCACCACCAGGGTCCCAGTACCACCCCCCAAACCACCAAGAGGGGTCAACACCTATGGAGCCATCAGGTAATACGGAAAGGGAACATCCACCCCAGGGTTCCTCTTACCTTAGTTGCTGGCATTGCCAGGAGCAGGCTGGGCCGCATCTGTCCCCAGGGCCGGTGCTACCACTAGGCAAACTAGGCAGCCGCCTAGGGCGCCCTGCTGCCTAAGGCGCCCGGCCACTGGTGCTCCTACTCACTTCTCTCTGCAGCAAGCAACTAAGTCTCAGCATCAGCAGACAGCCTCCGCTCCATTCGTACCTAGTGTCAGAGGCGCATCGGCGGCAGAGGACTATGTCTGTATCCCGACTCCCGAATGAATGGAAGCAAGCAAACATTCATTGATGGGCGCTGGTGAGGCTGCATCTGATGGGTGCTTCATTAAAAAGGTGGGGTTTACATGGGCAGGGAAAAGGGGTGGAGTCAGAAGTGGAGCCAGGAGAGGCGGCAAAATGAGGTTTCGCCTACGGTGACAAAAATCCTTGCACCAGGCCTGTCTGCCCCGGACATCTCCCACTGAGGATCGCGGTGGTCCCGCCTTCCTGAGCCGCTCGCTGACCCCTCCAGCATTACAGCCTGGCCCTTTCTCGCGGCTGGAACCAGAAGTCGTGGCCCTGGCAGTAGTGCATGCCTCCACCGGACATGGGGTCACCACACCCTCCGGCCCAGCCTCAAGCTCCCTCACAGAACGCAGGGAGGAATGGTGCACCTCCGGTGATGCTCCCCTGGACAGAATGAGAGCAGGTCCCCTACACTTCTTCCCCACAGAAGATGGGGTGGCTAAGCAGTGGACCTATTGGTACTTTCCAAGGCCCAAGGCTCCGCCAAGAAATAGAAACATGGGAAGAGCTTATCCCCACAGTGAAAACCGGCTTCAACCTACCCAGCTGATCAGCCTTGGTTCCCAGCAATGTCTACCCACCAGAGGAGACAATGAAACTGAGGGTCCAGTGGGGCAGGAGGGGCTTAAAATATTGAAGCCAAGGCAGCGTTCCCTGCGAAGGGAGGTATCTCAAAAGATGGCTGTCTTGAAAGACGATTAGGGTAAAATCCAAATTAGTGTAGATTGATTCGTTTGCGTGAAAGTTATAGTGCCAACACACTATGATAGGTGTGTGTAAAAATTTATACACACACATACACATTTTTTATATATATATATATATATATATATATATATATATATATATATATATATATATATATTATATATATATTATATATATATACATATACACACACACATACACACACACACACATACACACACACACACCTTTTTTTGTTTTTTATATTAGTAATTGTGGTGATCAGCAACTTATAATGGGTATGCGATGGGCAATCTGACACAGACACTGGGGGGGGGGGGCAATGCCACCAACATCGCCAGTGACACTAATACAGTGATAATACTATACACTGTCACTACTAATGACACTGGCTGGTAAGGGGTTAAATACGTGCCTAGCAATGTATGTGCCAATTTTACCAAGCAATGTGCCGATTTGTACTCCCTGCTTTGCAAGAAAAAAAACAAATGGCACATTACTGCTGTCAGTAGAGCTCTGTGTTTACCTACACAGGGCTCTCTTCTGTCATTTGCTTAGCCCAACGGTGGGTTCTGGCTACAAATCACTGGTCGGGACCCGCTGCTCAGCTTGTGTCATAGCAAATGACAGCACAGCCTTAGAGCCCCCCCTACCCGAAAATTCGAGTCACGTACTACTATGCAACGTATATTTATGTGATTCTGCGCAGTCGAGCCGCACTGTAGCAGTAAAGCTACAGGAGGCGGTTGGAAAGTGGTTAATAAAAGCCTGTAAGCACAAATGGGCCCAGCACAATCAGGCAACCCTATTTCATGACCCGGCTTAGTGTGATAACCATAAGATCCTTTCAACTGCTTCACTAAAATGAATAGCATGAAGAACTGTCAACCAATATGTAAAAATGATGAAAGGGCGTTTTCTGCATATAGCATGTTTCAGCGAGTGGGGGGGTCACAGTTGTGTGTCACCACTCAAACTAATCCCAGCCATTCAAGTGGGGGGGGGGGGCGCAATGTTAACAGCCCTTTTGGAATAGCCAAAAAGGGACTAACCTCGGAAAAAGCTTACCACTACAAAGCTGCCCATAAATGGATCGAAATTCATCTGGTTTAGCAGGGACTGGCCAAATTTCAATCCATCTATGGCCGTTCACACTCGACAGAAGAAGATCTAATGCTCGACTTCTGTCGACCTGGACTTTTAATAAATGTTTCTCAATCAGATGGCTGCCGCTGCTGATCAGTTTATTCCAACAATGGCACAGCAGGGAGGATTCCTCCATCCACGTCACATGTGTGGATAGGTGAATGCTCATTTTTTTGTCAATAAGCCATTTAATTTTTTTTTTTTTTTTGTCAAAAAAAAATAACACACACAAAAACACATGAGGTATCTAGGGCCATCCTAGCACTTCATAAAGGAAAATACCTAATTTTTAGTATTAGTCTGTTATTCAGTCATTGATGGGAAGTATCTAATTATAGATTAGAGGCTTACAACATGCTATGTGACATAAAAAGAAAACTCAACTCCTATACTGCTCTGTCCCTGCAGGTCTCAAAGGCAGCATCGGATCTCATGACATTCTGCGATGCTCATGCGTGTGAAGATCCACTCATCACTCCAGTGCCCACTTCGGAAAACCCATTTAGAGAAAAGAAGTTTTTCTGTGCCCTCCTCTGACGTATCTGCTACATCAGAAAAAAACCACATCCTCTCTGACATGTCCAGTCAGCCCACTCACTCCCCTTCTTGTCTTTTACCAACATGTCCTTGCACCCGATTTTATTTTGCCATTGAGTGGTTTTAATGCTGCCCATCTTCTCCTTCAGCATGGAGAATTATTGACAATGTCCACTCAACCCAAGGGACTTCAACTTTTAAATTATGCCGATGGAAGACTGTGGTGATATACAAACAGTATTTATTTGTAAATTATACAACTGTGATTAATAAATATTGACAAAAAGGTCCAAATTTCATTTTTCTTGCCTAAGTAAATTAACTGTTTGTCCAAGTTTAAAGTCCCAAAACACTGTACACAGCTACACAAATGGCCTGTATCCCAGTACAAGACTGAATATCAGCCAATTTCTACAGACAGAGCCAAAATGACTGTTTTGAGTTAATTCAAAAATAGGTCCATACAGCGTGAAGATTCAGTGTGCCGGTCCTACTTCACCGCCATAGAATTCTGCAAAAGAAAGAAAAATCATCAGCAAGTCTACAAACCAAGGTTAATGCATTTTAAAAACAAAATTCAATGCTGAATTTAAGATATTTTAGTACATTAGAACTCAGGGGCATCTCAAATAAAATGTCCACCCAAATCTAATAATTTTCTTGCAAGTGGAGGGCAACAAGGAAACCAATATTATGCTCACCTCTACAGTTTCGTCCTTAAATCCTACAGTTTGGTTTCTCCACAGAACTAGAAAGCTGGTCATAAACACTCGGTCAGATGTGCAGGTATGAATCAACTGCTCTTCACATCTGTGCTGGCCAGCACTTCTTGGCCAATCATGAATTGCAAAAATTTGGCCGCAGACACCTCCACTGTCAGCTGATCAGATGGGCAGCACAGTGGCTAAGTGGTTAACACTTCCACCTAACAGAACTAGGGTCGTTGGCTCGGATCCAAACCACAGCAATACCTGCCTGGAGTTTGCCCTGTATGACTGCTGGCATCTACATGATTAATTCCAACTTTAACTGGAAAATTTCTGACCTCTAGATGAAGGATCCTTGCTATGCTAAATTTCACCAGGCTACAGCGTTAAAGCTCCTGGCTCCTCTACGCCCGCTGAGTGCCCCCATAGCAAGCCGCTTGTGCATGCTCGCTCCCGTGCCCCTGTGTGTGTCCATAAGACACACAGAGTGTGGCTTGGTCCCGCCCCCTCCTCACTGGCCGACAATAACATTGGCTCCTGTTGCTGTATCTGAGCCAATAAGGGAGAGATCTTCTGCACAGGCAAGTATAAGGAGGGGCGCTGCTTGTAAGTTTTTAATCTTAACGTAGAGAATTCCTTAAAAGTAAAAAGCTTTCTACCTTTACAACCACTTTAAAGAGCTCTTCCAAAGAGGAAAAAAAAAAAAAAAAGTGAAAAGAATTAGTTATACAGGAAACAGAAATTGTTCTAAAATAAGAAAGTCTACCCCATTACCATGACTAAATTTTGGATATTCTATAACTAATAGGTATCATGTGTAATCCACTGCAGTCAGGTTTTACAATTTGCATGATCCTCACATGTTTAGTAGCGTTGGCTTTCTTAATCTATGTGGTGTAACCTCCTCTCTCTAAATCTCCACCACCACATTTAAAGGGCAAGTTCACCTTTACAGAAAATCTGTAAGGTGAACTTACACTGGACCCCATCGGGTTGCCGCTTCACCAGTCCGGGGATTTGAAATCCCCACGGCTTGATCACCTAAACGTACCTCGTAAAAAAGGTATGTACAGGAGGCATTCTAATTGGTCGGCACCAGAACCCGCCTAGCCCGTCCAGGAGGGAGGAAGAATCCCTGGACCGGTAAATCGGCGACCCAATGTCTGCTAGCGGATGATCGCCGGCCTCAGGTACAGCAGGACCATTTGGGGGGGGGGGGGGGACTGGCCTTGCGGGTCCAGTGTAAGTTCACCTTACAGATTTTTGCAAGTAGGCACTGCTGTGCTACACATTTCACAAAGCCTTCCTTCTGAACTATAGGGGTGCTGAGAGGAGGAGTTTCAGGAGGTGGAGTCAGTACAGGAAACATTCCTTGCAGGCAGCAAAGCACCATGGGATACGTAGCCCTTAGAAATAGAAAGTAAACCAAAGGAATGAGTAGGGAAGAAGCTGTAAAGCGTGCAGGGAATCCAGAAAGTTGTAGAAAGAAATGACCAGCAGAAAGGCAGCTCTTACAAATGTGAAAAGAAGATTTTTATGCAAGCTTATATTGTATTGTCCAAAATGACAATGATGATGTTATGCTGCAGAAAGAAAAAAATAAATGCCATGTTGCTTTGGGCTGGCAATTCTGCCACCAAATGTGACCTATTCAAGTTGTGGCACGGTATTTTCCGGGTTAGACGGGCACTTTTCAGAGCAGTTAGCCACACGTGTGAACGAGCTCTAAGACAAATAGGAGGCTGCAGTGGATGCGTTTGGAAACACATATTCAGCATTATAAAACAAATAAGCAAAATGAGTTACCAGATTACCAAAAGAGTTGGATTGGACTGGTGCATTCACGCCATGTCTCTATAAAAATCTGAAGCAGTTTTTAGGAAGGCTGTGCTTTTGCTTTATTCATTAAGGTTCAATTTAAATACAGACTTTAGTATACCTTAACACTTACACCCTACCATAATCACTGGTCACTTAAATGGCAGGAAAAATTTGGGTGGAGGTTCTCTTCAGAAAAGTAACGATTTGAAAAAAAAAAAAAAAAAATCTGCAGTCTCACTGGACTTTAGTTTAGTTAAATGTAAGGTGCACTGCAACAAAAGCAGATCTAGTTTGTTTAAATACCCATGGAACGAACATATGCTTCTTTTTGGAGTAGCAGGAAAACATTAAACAAATAAAAAAGGGCATACATACATACTCACAAAAGTGAGTACACCCCTCACATTTTTGTAAATATTTTATTATATATTTTCATGTGACAACACTGAAGAAATAATACTTTGCTACAATGTAAAGTAGTGAGTGTACAGCTTGTATAACAGTGTAAATTTGCTGTCCCTTCAAAAGTAACTCAACACACAGCCATTAATGTCTAAACTGCTGGCAACAAAAGTGAGTACACCCCTAAGTGAAAATGTCCAAATTGGGCCCAATTAGCCATTTTCCCTCCCCTGTGTCCTGTGACTCAGTATTACAAAGTCTCAGGTGTGAATGGAGAGCAGGTGTGTTAAATTTGGTGTTATCGCTCTCACTCCCTCATACTGGTCACTGGAAATCCAACATGATCACCTAAACGTACCATGTACCAAATCACACTGCCACCACCATGTTTCACAATGGGGATGGTGTGTTGAGGGTGATGTGCAGTGATATAGTTTTCCACCATACGTATCGTTTTGCTTTCAGGCCAAAAAGTTCAGACCAAAAATTTTGGTCTCATCTGACCAGAGCACCTTCTTCCACATGTTTGCTGTGTCCCCCACATGGCTTCTCACAAACTGCAATGAATGAAATGATGTCTGCAGTCACCTCTCACAGTGGGACAATACAGAACACCTATAGTTTTATTATACTGTGCAAAAATTATTAAAAGGGCTAAAAGTGGTCCAACATAAACGTAAAGGCATTGTATACTTTCAAATGATTTTGAGGGTTTAACTAGGTATTAGTGTACTTATATTCCTGTGTTGCCAATTTCCCTTACCTAGAAACGACGGGCTTGCACGTTGCTGCAGTTTATAGTGTCATGACTGGTCAATTCCCCTATATCCAGGTATTGCTAGAGCTAGCCTGGTACTAATCAACAAAAAGACAACACAACTTCCTGTTCTAAAAAAACGGAATGTGAAGATTTCCGCTACCCTAGACTCTGTACAGGCCAACAAATGGCACCACGAAACTACATGATCAATGCACATCTTATGCAGGTGAAAAGCACAATGTGCGGGTGGGAAGGAGTATAAAGCCTTTAAAAGGAAGTTTTTACTTCTCTGGCTACAAAAGTATATTTTTATATATTATATGGTCACATACCAGCATTTCTTCCAGCTCTTCTATTTCTGCTTTATCCTTCAGTATTCTACAAAAAGACAGAAATGTAGAAAGATAAAACATTAAAACAAACCAAGTGACTTGTCAGCACTTTTCATAACTTCCCGCCTGGCCGCTGACATCTTCTGGTGGCCGGCTTCCAGGTCTGGATCTCTGCCATTGGACAGGCAGAGATGACGTCACTCCCGAGCATTCGTGGGAATTCAGTAAAATTCGGCATTGTCGAATTTGTACAGCAAGTGGCAAGTGCGTGACTCACTGTACGGGGTGAACAGGCAGGTAAGTCTTTTTATAATGCAGAAGAGACAAAGCATGTCTCTCCTGCATTAAAATTCCTGCCTGTCCGCTCATTTTATTTGTTTAGCCTAGAGTTCCACTTTAAGTGGATTATTTTGTCAAATAGCCAATAATATTAAAGTGAAAAACATCTACACTTTACCAAATTATTTAAAAATGAAAAAAAAAAAAGTCTTTATTTCATTTATAAATAATGTCAGTGGCTACAGAGCGGATCAATGTATTGTAACGGAGGGGCGAGTCCCCACTGTCAGAATACAATAGCGCAGCGGAAGAAATTCCTACATCGACATCACTTGTGTGGATGTGGGAATCAGGGAGTTTTTATTTTTTTGCTCAAGTCACTGGTTGAATGAAAGAAAAAATAAATAAGGAAAAAACCCCGCACACTCAATGTGTATACACTGCTTTAGCCTACATTAAATATGTGGCTAAATTTACCACCCCTCCGAAAAGCGATTGCAGTGGATTGCCTTTTGGAGGCATTTGACAGGAAGTAATACCTCACCACCTGTGTTAATTCCTGAAAGCCTCCAGTGCAGTCCCTTGCACTTCAACGGGTCACATTTGGCAGCAGTTCCACCTTCCAAACACAGCAGATGGTAAAATTTTTACTATGCGCTTTATGGAATTTTCCCAAAGCTTTCATGCAGGGCAAGTAATAAGTGGAGTCTACTTGGATTGTTTCCTGGTGATCCTCGATGCAGAAAGCAGTGCCAGCATACCTATTTGTCACCATTCATCAAGCACGCGCAATTTTAACGTGTGACATTGTGTTTTGTTTTTGTAAATCCAAATGTAAACTGCTGTGCAAATACCGTGTGACATAAATTGCAATGATCGCCATTTTATTCCCTAGGGTCCCCGCAAAAAAAATATATATTAGTATAAAGGTTTGTGGATTCTAGGTAATTTTCTAGCAAAAAAAAAAAAAAATTATATATATATATATATATATATATATATATATATATATATATATATATATATATATATATATCCCGATTTAAACTAGTAAACAAAAAGTGCCAGAAAAAGCCTGGTGGGCAAATGGTTAAAATCGTGGCACACTGAATCACATGGTTCTGCGGCACCATGCAGTTTCACGCAACCAAAACGTGCTGCGTTTTCAGATTCTTGGGGGTGCTATTAAGAATTAAATGGCTCTCCACACGTCTGCTAAACAGCAACATGCTTTGGCTCCTGGAATATGTACGATTTACACCATTCCCACACACATAGTATGAGCCTAGGGGTCCGCTCACAGCCGCCCCCTGTAAAATGTGATGTGCGTATTGTGAAAACACATCGCTCATTTTTAATGCAACTAAGTAAAATTTAACGCACCGCATAATGCGTTTTGCATGCATTTTCATCCCTGGTCACTTGGGAGAAAGAACTGACATGTGGCTCAAAAAAGACTCGCCTAAAGGGGTGAAGTGCGGTTTTCTGAGCACTATGGCGCCTTAACATAAATGACACATAATGGACCAATCAGCTGGTGTAAATGACATGACATTAGCAACCCCAGCACCACACTGCTCCTTGTGTACTACATGCTCAGGACATGAACTGAAAGGTTCCCCGGATGTGTAGTACCCCACACACACCGACAGGTGGCGCTCGGCGCTTCTAATATCAACCTACAGCGCCCCGCCCACACACACCTCTCCAGGTTGTCATTGACGTTCTTCAGGTTCACAGTTATGCCTCGTGTGATCGCGGCGAGTTTCCGGAGCGCCTCGCACAGGACCCGCTTCTGTCCTCCCTGGGCCGGTGAAGCGTTTACAAGAAGCCCGGAGCTCCGCCGGCTCACTCCCGCCTCAGCCATATCCAGCTGGAATACGCGCCACACCGCTGATAGGCGGGTCTGGGGCACGTGATCACAACATCATGTGACTCCCCCTGCACAACAAGTGCACAGCCCTTCATGCCGGTGTTTTGGTAGTTGCGCTGTCATCGCAATCCTTTACCATCACAGTGCAGGGAAGAAATCCAATATTGATGCACTGAAGACCACCTCGCCCTGCTACTGTTTTTCATGCTGCTGGCTGACGGGCTTGTTATGATCAACGACAAATACAATTGGAATTTACTAAAACTGCTGCAGCTGTGCATAGTAACCAATCAGCTTCTAAGCTTAAGCTTGTTCAGAGAATGAAAGCTAGAAGCTGATTGGTTGCCATGCAGAGTTGCTCCAGTCCTCTCATTATAAAGGCCAGATGCTGTTGTTATGACTTATTTATTATAGATATTCATTAAAGGGGTTGTAAACCCTCAGGGTTTTTCACCTTAATGAGTTCCACCCAAAAATTGAACTTCCGCTATCCCCCCCCCCCTTCCGGTTTCACATTTGGCACCTTTTGGGGGGGGGGGGGGGAGCAGATACCTGTCTAATACAGGTATTTGCTCCCACTTCCGGCGATAGATCGCTGCAGATTTCGCGAAGACAGCAGGGACCAGTGGGGACGCGCGACTCGGGCATGCGCAGTAGGGAACCAGGCTGTGAAGCCGCAAGGCCTGCACCCGGGACCCCGAGAGACAGATCTTTTTCTTACCTGAGCCCGATCGCTCCAGAGACGGGGACGAGCACAGCAGCTCCAGCCGCTGTCTCGGGTACTCATTGAATAGCTTGATAGCAGCAGGAGCTATTGGCTCCCGTTGTTGTCAATCAAATCCAGTGACATGGGGGGTGGGGCCGAGTCCTGCTGTCTGTGTCAATGGACGTCATTTTGCATGTGTGCGCCGTAATATTTTGTTCCTTCAATACAAAAAAATTGGCGCAAATTGCACTGCAATGAATCGCATGCAATCTGAACAGGAATGTGGTGCGATTCCTGTCCGAATCACATGAGATTTCCCCCACTACTCCTCTGTGTGTTTGTATAGAAAGGGAAAAGCGCCATTTAGTGGCAAGTTTATTAAAAATGTTAGAGCTCACATTAAAGCTGAGTTTCAGTCGTTTTTGCGTTTATTAAAAGTCAGCAGGTACAAAAACTGTAGCCGATGACTTTTATAAACGCACTCACTTGTCCCACTATCCAGCGGTAATACAGAAAGAAGTTGAGATAAAGAGGACAGGGGTGGGCCAACATCCCTGTGTACAATATACAGAGAGCAAGGTTCACCCTTGTGGGATTTTGGCCCTGATGGTGATATAACACCAAAAAACAATATAGATGATAGATATAAAAATAGAAATTTATTGTAGTATATATAGTTCAAAGATAAACAAGCAATGAATAATTGATAGGAAAAACGTGGCTATTACAATTACACATCAATATGATACACTGGTTAAATGCTGTAAGGGGTCATAGGACACCACATGGAGTGCAGGCTCCATACCCAACGCGTTTCAGAAATTACTTCCTTCTTCAGGGGTGTATCAATGGATCAAAGCATTCATACTATAAATGCAAATAGATTACATTTTGACAAATACAGCATAATAGGGCATAAACAATATAGCTTTTGTCTGTTATAGTGCCAAGCCAAAGACAGACTTACATGTTGATGATAGAAAATTGCATATTAGCCACATAGAATGTACAAATTTAGAAACCCGAAGCCAGATCCAGCCAGGGGTAACTCATGCTCCAAAAACAACTCGCCATCACCGGGGCTCATCAAAAGGACACCCAGTGAGGTCAAACAGCGGAAGGAGCCCAGCAGGGCTGATGTGCAGCAAAAAGGTCCTTTAATTCTGAGTGATGTGGCTGCTGAGCAAGAAAAACAAGTATATATGGAAGTAATATAAAACCACACTTAAGCTGTAGATCACAGCAAAAATGTTGCTTGCAAAAATCATAAATAATCAGCAGGGGAAAAACTATCCACTATCCAGCGGTGCACTCACCCCCAGAAGTTTTCACACTGTGTCCTCCCTCGGCGGCGCCGGCATCTCTACTATGGACACCCAGCTGTGACAGCCGGGTGCCCATTGCGCATGCGCGAGCAGGGCTGCACTCTGTGACTCGTCCCAAAGTCTTCCAGCACTTGTCATGTGTCCCAGAAGACTTCAGGAGGCAGGGGGAAGGAGAACATCCACTTCCGATCTCCTAAGGCAGGGGGTGCCCAACCTTTTGAAGAGTGAGGGCCACTTTAGCGACTTGGTAACCAGTCGTGGGCCACAATGAGTGGCGGATGACAGGTCCGTGTCCACTCTGCATATGCAGAGCAGACATGGACACAGCCCGCGTCCCTCTATGGGCCCTCCGATCCACCCAGACAGAAGGGGATGGATCCCCTTCTGTTTTTTTAAGCAGATCAGATTTGAGATAGACGGATGTAAACAGATACAAATTTGTTTACATCTGCCGCTCTATAGAGGTGAATGGAAGGTCTGTTTGGGTCCGCATGAAAAACAGACAGGCGGGACCAATCATGTGAAAAGGGCCTAAGGCTGCTTTCACAATGATGCACCGGGATTTACTTTCACCTCAATATTCACTTCTATAAAGTTGCAAATGTCCCCCAGATAAATAATAGGACTTTTCAGGCAACAAGGAAAAAGGGGGTCTAAGTAAACATTAAAAAGTTAAACTTTATTGATATATAGGAGAAAATATAAAATTATCCAGGTGCAGACACCACCGAAAATATAGTAAGTTAAGAACAACAGCAAGTATACAAAATCTGTATCGTTAATGCGTGGTAGACATTCAGACCGACGCGTTTCAGGACACTTGGGGTCCCTTCATCAGGGGCGTTCAAGATGAGGCAGAGTTACCATAGCATATTCAAAAAATGTAAAACAGAAAAATAGAAAGATAATAGTACTGTAAAAAAAAAGAGAGGAGGGGAAACACACACACACTATATACATACTATATCCGCAGCATCAACAGCACGTCCATATGGATGTCTGCTTCAAACCAACCTGCAGTTAACCACACAGACTCCTTGGTTCTACATAGCCAAGCAGTGATCTTCATATTATTCTGCGGTCTTTTAATCTATTGTCCAACAACCGTACGGCAGCAGCCATCACGTTATTTGGAGGTTCATCAAATCGGTAGGTGATCTTCCAATCCTGGTCTCAACGATGCTCCTGCCTCTTGCCCTTTGCCCATGATGTATATAGTGTGTGTGTGTGTCCCCCCCTCTCCCTTTTTTTTTTTCAGTACTATTATCTTTCTATTTTTCTGTTTTACATTTTTTGAATATGCTATGGTAACTCTGCCTCACCTTGAACCTCCCTGATGAAGGGGCCCCAAGTGTCCTGAAACGCGTCGGGCTGAATGTCTACCACGCATTAACGATACAGTTTTTGTATACTTGCTGTTGTTCTTAACTTACTATATTTTCGGTGGTGTCTGCACCTGAATAATTTTATATTTTCTCCTATATATCAATCAAATTTAACTTTTTAATGTTTACTTAGACCCCCTTTTTTCTTGTTGCCTGAAAAGTCCTATTATTTATCTGGGGGACATTTGCTCCTTTATATATTGTATTTGGGATTGGCAACCTCTAGCCGCCCCTGTTTTCGGTGGATCTCTTTAATCAATCTTCACTTCTTGCAGGTATCGCTGGCTGCTGCTGTTCCCCAGGCGGGTGTGGCTGGCTGCGGCTGCTGCTGGCTGTCCTCCAGAGCATGTACTGCTGGAGGTATCCCTGATGGCTGCTGTCCCAGATCGCAGGTTTCCGACCCGCCATCCCCGAGCATCGGTGTGACAGGAGCATGCGGCTGCAGTAGAGAGCAGAGCCAATGCTTCCTGTATCGCACCAGGAACAGTCACAGGTGTAGTACATGTGGTATCACTCCGCCTGTGACAGGAGCCGGCGGTATACAGGAAGCATAGGCTCTGCTCCCTCTAGCTCTGTTGTTCGTGCTGATGCTTGGGGACAGCGGGTCAGGAACCCGCGATCTGGGTTTGCCGACCCGCCATCCAAGAGCAGGAGGTGATACGCCACATCAGAGGGCGCCGCCGGGCCACATGTTGGGCACCCATTTCCGATGGTGACCAGAACTGAAGTGGCAGCTGGTACCTGTCAAAATCAGATACCCGTTTCCCCCCCCCCTCCTCCCCAAAAGCTCAGTTTCACAAACTGGGGAGGAGGCCTTAAAGCGGAAGTTCCACTTTTGGGTGGAACTACGCTTTAAAGTGGAGTTCCACCCAAAAGTGGAACTTCCACTCATCATAATCCTCCCCCCCTCCGGTGACACAGTTGGCACCTTTCAGGGGGGAGGGGGGTACAGATACCTGTATATTACAGGTATCTGTACCCACATCCGGCATAGATACCCGCAGAATCTGCGGGTATTTACGCCACTTCCTGCTCCCTCCCCGCTGCCTGCTGGGAAACACATGGGTCCCAGAGGCAGCAGGGACCATCCGTATTGCGCTGCGCGACTCGCGCATGCGCAGTAGGGAACCGGGAAGTGAAGCCGCACGGCTTCACTTCCTGATTCCCTTACCGAAGATGGAGGCGGCAGCACCCGAGGACGGAGAGACGCTTCGGCCTCGGGTGCCGACATCGCGGGCGCCCTGGACAGGTAAGTGTCCATGTTTTAAAAGTCAGCAGCTGCAGTATTTGTAGCTGCTGACTTTTAAAAAAAAATTTTTTGGTGGCGCTCCGCTTTAAGTACTTATCTGGCCAAATGCAAAATCTGCATAGGTGTCCCGATCCCGCCAATGATAGCAAATCAGGACCGCTGGAGGAGAAGTTCCAGGAACCCATTGGTACAGGGCAGAAGTGATGTCACATTGGGTGCGGACTGCCTCTACATCTCCGCCAGCCCTGTGAGCCCCTCCAGCAGCTGTGATTTCCTATAATCGGCGGGACCGGGACACCTATGCAGATTTTTCATTTGGCCAGATATGTACTGTGAGTTCTAATGTTTTTAATAAACTGCCCACTAGATGGCGCTTTTCCCTTTCTACACGCAGACAGACACGGTGAGGGAAATCACATGCGATTCGGACATGAATCACACCACATTCCTGTTTAAGTCGCATGCAATTCTTTGCAGTGCAATTTGCATCCATTCATTTTGTATTGACTCAAATCACACCGCAAAGTATTGGTATCGGGAGCATTTGCGCGAGTACCGATACTCGAGCGAATGCTTGGTATCGGCACGCCTATTTTAAATACTTTATATATTATTCATTTACTTCAGTCCTTGCCACCAAAGTAGCTTACAATCTAATCTGTCTGATACACATACACACATGCTAGGGCTAATTTGGACAGAAGCCAATTAACCTACCAGCATGTCTTTGGCGTGTAGAAGGACACCCACAAGCCCAGGGAGAAGTTGTTGTCTTTTACAGCAGAGTCACCCTCTGAAGAGCGTTCTGCGGTCATCATTTTTCAGAGGGTGTTCGACAGGTGGTGAGGATGCATGTTTTAACCCCTAAAAGCCTGCGTGGCAAACGTGTGCAATGCACTTGAATAGGTCACGTTAACTGGGCATGTGCAAGGCATCACAGCTGCAGTATGTGTACAACTGCCTTTGCAGCTTAGGGGGGAGGGCGATAAAAATGATGCTCAAACATGCGTTTTTACCACCCCCAACCACAAGTGTAAATAAGGCCTAACACTGAGATATTATAATAATACTAGTATAAAGAACTCTAAGGGCCCATTCACATGGGAACGCAGTGCAGGAAAGCATGTTCCCATACCACATGTGAATGCGCTGCCCTTGTGTGATGCACAGGTGCCAATTGTTAATGGCAAGCCAAACGTTCACTGTGAAGTTTGGTGCGATGCGACTTGCGAAAGCAGTGCTTGCACTACTTTTGGCACGTTGCAATGCGTTTTACAGCCTATTCAAATTAATGGGTTGTCAAAATCGGGACGCAATTGACCGCACATGTAAACACGCACATTCAAGTGTGAACCGACCCCTATAGCACCAACAGTTATCATAACACTTTATACAATATAGGGAGACAGTACAGTTACAATAAAATTCCAGACTAGAGGTCAAGGAGGACCCTGCTCTTGAGAGCTTACACTCTAAAGGGAGTTCAATAATATGTGAGTCAGCAGCCTGGAACAAGTCTGTACATCAGTAAAGTCAGAGGTCTTGATTCGCATACTTCTTCCAGTGCCATAAAGCCAACAAATGATGTCTAGGAAAGTAACATTTGCAGAATAGCAACATCGTTATTTCTCTCAGGTAAGGCTTCCTTTAGCCCTTGTTCACACCAATGCAATTTGTCATGCGATTTGACAGTTCAAAACCGCTTGACAAGTAGTAGCAATAGAACTGTTCAAATCATTGCGACTCAAGTCGTAGCGACTTCGAAAAAGGTTCCTGTACTACTTTTCTGCGATTTCATTGTGACTTGCATTGACTCCTGTTAAAATGAAGTTGCATGCCGCAATGAAATCGCACATCCAAATCACACTTTGAAATGGAAAGTACTGCGATTTCAAAGCCATACTGGTGGGAACCAGGGCTTAAAGTGAACTTGTGCTTTGTCCATGCAGGGCAGAATGGAGGGTATTCCACTGGCAGTGTCATCATGTACAAGTATGCACAGCTTTTTGGCAAATGATGACAAACTTATTGTACCTTGTAAGTTAGCGGTATTCCAGAGAAGATAACTTTTCACTCTCTGACACAGCTCCGTCACCTCCATCTTTCCTGATGCCAGGGTCTTCCTTCCGTGTCAAAAATAATATACAAGAAATTGCTGGCTGAACGTTAACCACTTGTCCACCAGAAGGTTTTACCCCCTTCATAACCAGGCCCTTGTTTGCTATTCGGCTCTGTGCTACTTTAACTAGCAATTGCTTAGTCATGCATAGTTGCCAACAGTCCCGATTTTCCCGGGACAATCCCGAATTTGGGACACTCGTCCCGATTTAAGACTGTCCCGATAATTTTCCCAGGGTTTTGAGTTTGTCCCGAGAAAATCGGGAATGTTTTTGCTAAAAAACGGCAGCGGCTACAAAGACATGGCCGCCGCCGCCACCACGAGTGTTATTCCCCCTTGTGTTCAGTGCAGGGGAGAGGGGCAGCCAATCGGCTTCTCTCTTCAGGGTGACTATTGGCTGCAGGGATTGGCGGCCCCTCCCCGCTCTCCACTGAACACAAGGAGGATGTAATCATTTGCCGCTGCCCCTCCGCCCCGCGTGTCAGCTGCACAGACACTGCATGGGTGTCTTTTGGATGAGGTACAGGGAGAGATGGAGCTGGGTTCTGTTAGAGCAGGCTCCGCTGGGGACTCCTGATGTGAGGGGGGTCCGCTGGGGACTCCTGATGTAAGGGGGGGTCCACTGGGGACTCCTGATGTAAGAGGGGGTCCGCTGGGGACTCCTGATGTAAGGGCGGGGTCCGCTGGGGACTCCTGATGTGGGGGGGTCCGCTGGGGACTCCTGATGTTAGGGGGGTCCACTGGGGACACCTGATGTAAGGGGGGGTCCGCTGGGGACTCCTGATGTGAGGGGGGTCCGCTGGGGACTCCTGATGTGAGGGGGTGCCCGCTGGGGACTCCTGATGTGAGGGGGGTCCGCTGGGGACTCCTGATGTGAGGGGCGTCCGCTGGGGACTCCTGATGTTAGGGGGGTCCGCTGGGGACTCCTGATGTGAGGGGGTCCGCTGGGGACTCCTGATGTGAGGGGGGTCCGCTGGGGACTCCTGATGTGAGGGGGGGTCCGCTGGGGACTCCTGATGTGAGGGGGGGTCCGCTGGGGACTCCTGATGTGAGGGGGGGTCCGCTGGGGACTCCTGATGTGAGGGGGGGTCCGCTGGGGACTCCTGATGTGAGGGGGGGTCCGCTGGGGACTCCTGATGTAAGGGGGGTCCGCTGGGGACTCCTGGTGTGAGGGGGGTCCGCTGGGGGCTCCTGATGTAAAAGGGGGCTCCGCTGGGGACTCCTGGTGTGAGAGGGGGCTCCGCTGGGGACTCCTGATGTGAGGAGGGGGCTCCGCTGGGGACTCCTGATGTGAGGAGGGGGCTCCGCTGGGGACTCCTGATGTGAGGAGGGGGCTCCGCTGGGGACTCCTGATGTGAGGAGGGGGCTCCACTGGGGACTCCTGATGAAAAGGGGGGCTCCGCTGGGGACTCCTGATGTAAAGGGGGCTCCGCTGGGGACTCCCGATGTAAAGGGGGGCTCCGCTGGGGACTCCCGATGTAAAGGGGGGCTCCCGATGTAAAGGGGGGCTCCGCTGGGGACTCCCGATGTAAAGGGGGGGTCCGCTGGGGACTCCTGGTGTGAGGGGAGGGTCCGCTGGGGACGCCTGATGTGAGGGGGGGTCTGCTGGGGACTCCTGATGTGAGGGGGGGGTCCGCTGGGGACTCCTGATGTGAGGGGGGGGTCCGCTGGGGACATCTGATGTAAGGGGGGCACAGCTGGAGACATCTGATGTAAGGGGGGCTCTGCTGGTGGCACCTGATGCAAGGACGGACTCTGCTGGGACACCTGATTCAAGTAAGGACTCTGCTGGTGGCAGGCGACGTGGCAGGTGACACGCTCAGGGATCCCACTGATTCGGCATTATGGTGAGTTGAATGATTTCATTTTATATTACAATGTAATATTAGAAATAATGCCCTTCAATCATCCTGACACCATAAGAATCATGGTGCCGGGATGATTGAAGTGCTAACACCAGGTGTTTGGAGTATCTTTATCTGCTGATTGTTAAACTTTCTAGAATACACATATTTCCATTGTTGTGTAGGATCTTTGGCTGCTGTCCCTCCATCCCTCTCCCCCCCTTTCCTTCTCCATCTCTCATTCATCTCAGACTCTAACCACACACCCTTTTAGCCATGCCCATTTGAGACACGCCCACTATTTCGCGTAAACCACGCCCATTTTTCAGCGCTTCGCACGCCACATTTTTGCTTTTCCCTGTGCCACGTCCACAAACGCATGCCCTGCCCCCTAATTATAAGAAGACTCCGCCTACAGCCAAAAAAATGTCCCTAAAAATGTTTTCACAATGTTGGCAACTATGAGTCATGTAACACTTTACGCAAATGGAATTTATATAATTTTTCTCACACAAAGAGAGCTTTGTTTTAGTGCTATTTGATCACCACTGGTTTTTTTTTTGGTTTTTTTTCCTAGATGAAAAAAAAGAAAAACGGTATTTTCTACTTTCTGTTCTAAAAACATATCCAATAAATTCACATTTCTCCATAAATTTAGGCCAAAATGTATCCTGCTACATGTCACAAGTGCTGGCAGTGATCAGGGGCTGATCCTGTAAAAAAAATACCAAAGAGATCCACGCTTAGGATATTACTAACTGCTGCCTCCCTATAGGAAGATTTCACCTAGGTGAAATCCAGTCAGGTAAAAGAAACAAAGTAGGGAATGGCACTGTTCTATGTGAAAAAACCTTGTGTATCTAACATGTAATAACAAAAACTTTTTTGCTTAATGTGAAAAAACTGTGTATGTCCAGCAAGGACAAATCTTTGCTGCCATAAATAAAACAATAAATAAATATTCATATAAAGTGACGTGTGCTGACAAATAATTTTAAGGATGGAAAGTGAAGTAACGTGTATCAGCAATAAAAACATATAAAAAATATTTAAAAATTACATAAAGATCATCAACCAGTGCTAGTAAAGACCATCGATCAGCACTAGTAAAACACTCAATAAACATCTAAGTAAAAAGTGACATATGAAAAACGTATGAATTAATCTAAAGTGACGGCGGCAACTGCTGTTGATGGTAACCAATTATAAACCTAAAGAAAAATGAAAAAAACAAACAAAAGATCAAAAAATAGTGTCCATAAAAAGTGACATAGTACTTCATCCAGTTGGTGACAGTTTTTAAAACAAAAAACGTGCTAGCAGTGGTGGCTGTGCTTCCCTCTTATGTTTTCACTCACCAGAGCGCTTCATCCCTGCAGGGGTACAAGCATGAAGTAAAAGTGATGTAATCCCGGTCCCGGTGCTCCTCTACTGGGATATCCCCTTTGTTCACAACACCAGTGTGAAGGACCATCCACGAGTGAAAAGGAAAGAAACTCTACAGCCTCCCCTCTGCAGCGTAATCTCCGGCCAGATATCCACATATATTTGTCATAAAAAAGCAAAGAACAGTCCACATAGCGTAACTCCGTATTGCTTCTTTTATTAAAAATTAAATTTAAGCAAATCCAAGAAAGTTAAAAAGAAGGAGAGAGAGCTCCTCTGCTCTCACACTCTCCAAACGGAACACGGAAGCAACGCTCTCCTTGCCCTGAGCTTGCGTTCCACCGATCGTATACCAGAAACCGAAAATACCAGATATGACCAGATGCGTATCAAATTAGTCCCACCTTACACGTTTCGTCACACGGACGTCATCTGAGGCGCTGCCATCTTGATACACCACACGCCTTAAATC
The DNA here is from genome assembly GCA_037952925.1 of Lithobates clamitans. Lineage (NCBI taxonomy): Eukaryota > Metazoa > Chordata > Amphibia > Anura > Ranidae > Lithobates > Lithobates clamitans. Next base: position 5,527,785 of record JBBGZY010000449.1, read on the forward strand.
CCGGGTGGAGGTGTCGTTGCGGCCAGTCGTCAGGTGTATTTCACTAACAAGCAGTGGTCAAATCAAACTAAATTCTCGTATATTTCACCACCAGGGAAAAATTAGTATATAATAGTAATGGCCATCAGGGGCCACCTACTGGTGCGAAGGAAAAACAACATCCAACATGTTCAAGGCGTAGTTAAAAACATCCCTAGGCGCCTCCTGGTGGTAAAGAAAAAGATGTGTATATGTAAAGCAGCAATGACAGAGACAACCCGGTGCAATCCAGATATTACATGGTAAATCTATGTTAACAAAAACAAGTATATTTTAAAATCACTATCCCACAGGCTAATACCCGTGTTTTATAATGTAATTACGTAAAAAAATGCATACATGGCATAAGGAAAAATAATAATAAACAAATAAAAAATTATAAAGATAAATAAAATGAAAAAAGATCCCAATAAAAACCATATGGCTAGTATTGGGAAGAAAATATATCAAATAAAAGAAAAGAAGTTCCTCGTTTATTTGTAATCTAGGTGATAGGGCACCTAACATGCATGAAAAACAATTAAAAAATGAGAATTAAAAAAGGAGAATTAAAAAAGGGGAAGAAGACGTATCATATATTGACACGTATACCTAAACAATATATTAGTAAAGGTGAACCAGTATTAAAAACAATCTGAATTCTCCTAGGAGCAGTTATTAAAAATTGGATAAAAAATACATATATGTTTCAAAGTTGTATGTTTTAAAGTTTTTAGGTTTTTAAGGGAAATAGGGTTCGTTGTTGAGAGCTTTCTAAACGAATCTTCATATAAAATACATACATAAATGGTCAAAAATTAGAAGTTGGATAAAAAACAGTTAAGGTCAATGTCCACATTTAACCCTCTAGGTACTAGACTCCCCAGACGGTATATCCATTTGGTCTCGTTCTGGGAGACTTTTATCCTTTTATTCCCACCTCTCCAATGGTCATTAATCAAATCAATGCCATAAAAAATTAATCCTGTGGGATCACTGTTGTGAAACTCATCAAAGTGTCTAGAGAGGTTATGTTTTGGAAAACCTTCCTTAATATTATTTATATGTTCTCTAATTCTAACAAAAAGAGGCCTGGTGGTTCTTCCCACATATTGTAGCCGACAGGGACATTCAATCACGTATGTGACATGGGTACTGTCACAGGTGATCAATTCCCTAATTTTATACTCTTTCCCAGTTCTAGATTTGAAAGATACCCTTTTCCTTGGTTGTTTTTTGCTCACACGGCAGGGTAGGCATTTCTGACATTTATAAAAGCCTTTCATTTGGGGGAACAGTTTTTTAGTCTTGGGTGGATCGATTGCATTATGTACCAGCTGGTTTCTCAAACTGGGGGCCTTCTTATAGATAAATCTTGGCTTCTTTGAGAGTATCTTCGCTAAGATCCTGTCAGATTTCAGGATTGGCCAGTATTTCCTGATAATATGCTCAACAGATCGATATTGATTATTGAAACCAGTAATGAAAGCTATTTCCATTTGGGGGGAACTAATATTCTTCTTCTTATTTTTCAATAGGGAGTTCTGATTCATATTCCCTATCTCCATCTTCTGTTTCATCAGAGGTTCCCTCTGGTATCCTTTATCCACAAAATTTTCGATCAATATGTCTGCTTGCACACAATAGTCTTCCACATCATGGCAGTTTCTCCGTAGCCTCATCAGTTGACCTTTTGGTATATTCTCCTGTCCCAGTGGTGACAACTGGGTAGTGGAATATAACCGTTGTGGTCCGTTACTTTGAAGAAAGTTTTTGTGTGTAATTCATTGTTTGCCTTAAAAATCTGCACATCCAGATAATCTATTTGTTGGGGGTCACATTTCCCACTGAAGGAGATGCCATATTTATTTTGATTCATTTCTTCTAGGAATTTATGGAAAGAATCTATGGTACCATCCCACGAAATGATCACATCATCGATGTACCTGCGGTAAAATTTGATTTCTGGGCGTAATCTCATATATATATATATATATATATATATATATATATAAATATATATATATATATATATATATATATATATAAATATGTTCTTTCTCCCACATATTCATAAATAAATTCGCCACGCTTGGGGCATATCTTGCCCCCATGGCAACGCCCTTGGTTTGAACATAATATTATTTTTGGTACCAAAAATAATTGCTCTCCATTGCTAGTTTGAGGGCCTCCAGAATAAAGTCAATCTGTTCTTATTTGAGGTTTGTATCCTCATGCAGTGCTTTCTCTACCCCCTTAATCCCATCCCATCCCTCCCATCGTCGCAAGAAGACAATGATTGACCCCAGTCACATGCGTTAGTTCAATATTTAATTGTGTGCTGTTCCATAGATATGATCTTCCTTTCATCACAAACGGTTTTAAAAAATGATCAATATATTCCCCCAATCTTGAGAACAAAGAATTAATTCCACTTATGATCGGCCTCCCTGGGGGCTTTATCATTCTTTTATGTACTTTAGGTAAATAGTACATTACTGGTGTCTTGGTGGACTCACAAATTACACAATTACACAAGTACTTCGCTTCCTTCTTGTTTAGAATCCCCATCTCTCTTCCTTTATTCACAAGGGTTTTCAATTTTCTTCCATAAAGTTGTTTGGGGTTCCCTCTCAGTTTCTTATAGGTATTTTCTACTCTGAAAAGGTTCCCCATTTCTTCCTCGTAGTCCTCTTTTCTCAATATTACTAAACCGCCCCCCTTATCGGCAGGGCGTATAACCACCTCTTTTCTTTTTCCAATTTCTTTAATTAATTTTCAAACGTTCCCATTTTTGGAGTTCTTCTTCTCCAGTTTGGCGAAATCACTCTGCACCATTTTCTTAAAAGTACTCATACATTGATCCCCAGGGACCTTCGGATTAAAGATAGAATTATTCTTGAGGTTGGTGTGCATGAATATTGATGGTTCCTCTACTGATTTTTCTTCCTTATTCAAAGCATAGTGTTTCTTTATTTTTAATGTGCGCATACATTTTTGCAATTCAATAAAAACCTCAAATTTATTGATATTCTTATCAGGGGCAAATTTCAACCCTAAATCTAAAATCCTCAACTCCTCATCAGAAAAAACAACATCGCTTAGATTAAAAATCCCTTCTCCTAATACTCTCTTCTTTTTCTTCTTCCCTCCTCGTTTTCCTCTTGCCTGGAACCTCTTTCCATACCTCCTTTGGGTTTTAACTAATTCTCTGTCCTGGTTCCTGTTCCATCCTTTCCATATTTGTGTTGTTTGATCCTGTATATGTGGATACCCTTGAGTCCCAATATGTCTCTGATCTCTGTCCGAAATCGTGGGTGGGCCTCCTCGTCTCTGGAAGTCTCTGGTGTTCCTTGGTTGATCTCTCCAACCAGGCCTCCTGTATGGAACACGTGCTTTACATCTTCCAGGTGGTCCACCTCTGTGAAAATCTCTTCCATCTCTGAAAGCCCCTCTATTCTGAGGATTGTCATAGGTGGTATATTGCCCCCTCTCCCTTAAAGGGGAAAACCTGTTATAAGTGGGGATGTTGTATCTCAGAATGCCCGGGGATCTTCCATAAGCGGGCTCTCGAGGATATTCCCCCCTTCCCCTATTCCAAGAACCTGTTTGATAATTAGGTGTTCTTGGCATTCCGGTTCACCTTATAATAGGAGTGTGTTCGAATCTTGCTTGGCGCATATTATCCGCATTTTGGATTTCTGTTACTCCTACCTCACTAACTTGGCTTTCATCCATGGAAATCTCATCTAGGTCATTGTTCAACTCTTCTATCTCCACTTGCCATTTGTAAACCTTTTTATTGGCATAATCAAGAACATCTCTTCTAATTTTTTTTTCTGTTTCTTCGCTTGAATATTAAAACACAATAAAAAATTGTTTTAAACATACTACACTATGAAGTCCTCTTTTATCTATTGACATACCGAGGTATAAGTGGGGACCAGTCCAGGATTCCGGATATACTGCTGAACCCAGAAATGGTTCTAATGCGTGTATTGACCAGGCTTAAGAGCAAGGTCACACGCTCTAAGGTGAGCGTCCAATAGCTAGGGGGGAGCACCTGAGTGAGAACACAGCATCTTGTTATTGGATCACCTTCACAGCATTTTCCGAATCGCATGATTTTTATGGAGCACTTATAGATTGCCATCATTCTGAACTTTGCACAGAAAATTGAAGCACCTTCATTTTACCTTATCTTGAGGAGTTTGGAATTGCTTTCTATGATCCTATGGACTTTTGTGTTTTAAACATACAGTCATTCATCACGTGATTGCACATTGTCACTTTATTTTATCCCAATATTGCATGGTTATTTATTATTATATTATAACATTATTATTTACATGTATTACACTATTATCACTTTAAAAAATTTTATAGCATTATATTTTAGTATTTAGGCTCATACTTCTGGTAGCGCAGAGTATATATACTAGATAAGTATAATGTTTGTTATTTTTATAGAAAAAAAATGAGACTTTACAATCTCTTTAAAAGGAGTTGTAAAGTCTCAAGGTTTTTAAACTTAATGCATTCTATTGACACAGACAACAGGACTCGGCCCCGCCCTTGGCTCCTGTGTCACTGGACTTGATTGACAGCAGCGGCAGCCAATAGCTCCCGCTGCTATCAATCTATCCAATGAAGACCCGAGACAGCGGCTGGAGCTGCTGGGCTCGTTCTCGTCGCTGGAAAGATCGGGTTCAGGTAAGTAAAAGGGGGACTCTGGGGGGGGGCAGCTGCACCACAAAAGGTTTTTCACCTTAATGCATATAATGCATTAAAGTGAAAAACCTTAAGACTTTACAACTCTTTTAAAGAATACATAACCAACCCCACTGAAATCTCTGTGCCAAAATTTTGCAACCTTACAGTGCTCCCTTGACCTTAGGTCTACTGGCACGACTGCCAAAAGACTGGTATACCGATCGACTTCTATTTTTTAGAAAAGTGGGAGAATTAGGAAAGATCTTACCTTCTTATCATGTAAGGAATCTCCACCAATTGTCATCTCTAGTATTGTGCACTCTGTGGAAATAAGGCAAATACCAAGCCAGGTCACAGGCACTTATTATTATTATATCTAAACCAGATAAGAATAAATGTACAGTAAGTCTTATGCCCCGTACACACGGTCGGACTTTGTTCGGACATTCAGACAACAAAATCCTAGGATTTTTTCCGACGGATGTTGGCTCAAACTTGTCTTGCATACACACGGTCACACAAAGTTGTCGGAAAATCCGATCGTTCTAAACGCGGTGACGTAAAACACGTACGTCGGGACTATAAACGGGGCAGTGGCCAATAGCTTTCATCTCTTTATTTATTCTGAGCATGCGTGGCACTTTGTCCGTCGGATTTGTGTACACACGATTGGAATTTCCGACAACGGATTTTGTTGTCGGAAAATGTTATATCCTGCTCTCAAACTTTGTGTGTCTGAAAATCCGATGGAAAATGTGTGATGAAGCCTACACACGGTCGGAATTTCCGACAACATGGTCCTATCACACATTTTCCATCGGAAAATCAGACCGTGTGTACAGGGCATTATAGACCCATTTCATTGTTAAATAGGAACTTAATAATTCAAGCAAAAACCTTAGCAATGAGAATAGCCACAATTGTACTACTAATTTAATACATCCTGACCAAACTAGCTTTATGCCAGGTTAAAACATTAATGCTTGTAATTAGGAGGTTCTCTATCAATGTCTTTAATGCCTGACAATTACACCGATCCGGCCTTATGGCATTAATGGACATTACAAAGGCATTCATTTCAGTTCACTGAAATTTTTTTTGGACTATATTGTACAGAAAGGATATTGGGTCCTCATCCTTCAAATAGACCACGTTTTTATACAGTGATCCAGGATCCAGGTTACACACTAATGAGGATATTTTAATGTTTTCCTTCTGCAGAAATTGTGAGCAGACAGTTTTGAGAGCCGATCACGAAAGTTCATGTAAAATTATCCAAAGGGGCAAACACAAACTTTTTCAAGTAAGATAATAGAAAGAATGATTTTCGTTGCACTTTTCTGAGCATCGATCTAAACATAGGTCCCACGCTCCAAACAGTCCAGGCTGCAATAATGCCCCAGCCGTGGAACTTGGGAGAACTGACGGACGGCCATCTCAGGTGCTCTGTTTGGCTTGTGCAGCTCCTTCCCTGGCAAAAAAATGTACTCTGCGCATTTTGCAGTGCAAAGAGGCAGACTACTCTTTATCCGTGGGCACTTTACATACATTCATTAAGCAATAGCCAAGAGTATGCAGTTTGACTACTGCAAGTTACTCTGGAAACGAGCCTAAGCCAAAAGGCACGTCTAAACAGAAGCAAGCCTCCCTGCCACTGTTGGAAATAGCCTCCGGTTAAGCTGTGGAAGATTTCATTGAGCATTTGTTTGATTTTCAGCTTAGATCCTTACATCACAGCAGTAAAAGAGGCCATAGAATGGGAACAAGATTCTCAACCGCCTAAGTTAAGGAGATATTTCCCAAATTTAAAGTGACAGGGAGCCTTCTTCCCATTGATGACTGAAATACAGGAATTAATAGAAGATGAATAGGAAAAAGTAGAGAAGAAGGTGAATGTTCACAATTGGTTCGCCAAACTCTACCAATTCATTGTTCAAAATTTTTATTGAGGTTTTCAAAAGAAACAGTAAAGAGGGCCAACTGAATTCATCATACATTAGGACACAGGAAACAGTGTAGCATGAATGGGTACTTATGACAGAACCGTAGTAATAAAATTGTGTGAGCAATGTAGTCTGTTTCGAGGGCTGAACAGAAGGTAGGGATTATTGTCCAACACCCCCGGACACCCCATAAATCCTTCCCCCAAGCTGTGCCATGGGGGAAGGATTTAGATGGAACAAAACTGGTTTACAGACATCATTAGTATAGCTGAGAAACTAATCCAATTTAGATGTATACATCCCCACTTTGAAGGAAGGAAGACAGATTATAAGCCTCCTTACTCTATCCAAAATGAAAAAAGTTATGGCCTTCAGTTCTACTTTAAATGAACTTGTTCTTAGCGATGGTTACCAAGCCACCCAGAACTGTTTGGTGGGGGCAAGGGGTACACAGAAAAACAGGGTCGTTTCTTTTGCTCTGGCAGAAAAAGAACCAGGAAAGTCTAATATAAGGAGCTGGGAGAATATATTAGGGGGAAATGGGCATGCAAAAACACACTCACTTCATATTTTAGTCACCTGTATTTCTCTGCTTTCCTTATACAGGCAAAAAAAAATAAAAATTGAGGCCCGGGCATTAACAACTTCAGACTCGGAAGGATTTGTCCCCTTTATGACCAGGCCATTTTTTGCGATACGGTACTGCGTCGCTTTAACTGATAATTGCGCAGTCGTGTGCCACTGTACCCAATTTGTTTCCAACAAATAGAGCTTTCTTTTGGTGGTATTTGATCACCTCCGTGGTTTTTATTTTTTGCGCTATAAACTAAGAACGACAATTTTGAGAAAAAAAAAAAAATTTTTTTTTTTACTTTTTGCTATACTATATAGCAAATACCAAAAAAAAAAAAACTATATAAAAAAAAAATATTCATTAGTGTAGGCTGATATACGTATATTCTACATATCTTTGGTAAAAAAAAAATTGATTGATCGGTTTGCGCAAAAGTTATTGCGTCTACAAACTTTGGGATAAATTTAGGGACTTTTTTGTTTTTATTATTAATGGCGGCGATCTGCGATTTTCAGCAGGACTGCAACATTGCGTCAGACAAATCTGACCTCAAATGACACTTTTTGGGGACCAGTGCTATAAAAATGCACTGATCAATGTAAAAATGACACTGGCAGGGAAGGGGTTAACACTAGGGGGCAATCAAGAGGTTAAGTGTTTTTCCTAGGTGTGGTCTAACTGTAGGGGGGATGGGCTGCCAGGTACATGACAGAGATCCCTGTTCCCCATGACTGGGAACAGTAGATCTGTCATGTCCCCTGTCAGAATGAGGATCCGCCCGTTCTGCCTCTGTACTAGGCGATGGCCGGCGGAAATCGAGTCTGCCCGACCCGCAGGCATGCTCCCGCAGTGTGCACGAGCCACCTGCCCGCAACTGCGCGAGCCGCCATTCAGCTACGGCAAATTGCACAGGAGAGCCGACCTGCCGCCGTATAACGACGGCGGCTGGTCAACAAGAGTAAAGCCCCATACACACTATCAGTTTTTCTGCTGACTTATGCTGGCCATACACTATACGAAAAATCGGCCGAAAAATCGTTCGTATGGACACTTCGTTCGTTTTTCGGCAAGTTAGTGGGTACAAATCGATAATCGTTTGTGACGTTTTTGTGGAAAAAAAACGAACGGCATGTTTGGAAAATTTCTGCCGAACGTACGATAAATTGCAAGGTTAATGTGTTTCCCGTCCGAACTGCCTGCACTAGGTATATGTAAAAAAACGAACACAAAATTATTTATTCATGTCCACTGAACAGATTATCGGTCATTATATGATGGCACGATCGTTTGCGGTCACGGTCGAACGTTCGTTTTTCGAAAAGGGGTTCGGCCGATTTTCTGTATAGTGTATGGCCAGCATTAGTCCTTCAGATTTACCAAAACCATGTAGTGCAAGGGCCTGCCTGATTGCATACACATTGAAACTCCTAAGGTTTGACCTCATATTATATGGTTTTGGTAAATCTGAAGGACTAACTCAGCAGAAAAACTGATAGTGTGTATGGGGCTTTAAAATTCAAACAATGAGTGTCAGTCTTGGATGGATTTTGCATTTGACAGTCGAACATAAAAGAGGTTATCAAGTTTATTTAAAGGCAATTAAAAGCAACTCTTACAAAGAACACAGGCACGCATGTTGAAAATCCTACTTTTTTCTTTTTAGCGGGTTGTCAATCGCCCACTGCAGATTTACTGCAGCAAGGTGGCACAGCTGCGCGAATTGATGTACCTGTACGATGCGTGCGCCCGCCGACCCAGCGATGATTGGATTTGTTTCAGAACTGATCAATCTGCAGCTCCAGGCCAATGATTTATGGACCTGCTGATTGGTTCTGACGAATCCCAGAACATCCTGTGTAATGTAAACACAGGCACAGGAAATTATGTGATCGCCTCTCCTGGAGCCCTTTTTGGTTCCAGCGTGAGACGAGATCACATCAGACAGTGCGTACAAGCACTACACTGACATTGGTACACATAGTTAGGCACATTTAATTCCTGATAACCCATCCCCCCCCCCCCCCAGTTAACCCTTTCAAAGTGTCACTAAGTAAAGTGTAGATTTTTACTGATCCCTATTAGTGTCACTAGTAACGCCAGTTAATGTTAGCAGCAGTTCCAGATAAGGAATATATGGCGAGTACCCTAAACCTAATAAAATTTTAACCCCCTGATCCCCCTTAACCCCTTCATAATGTCACAGTGTCACTAGTACAGTGTACAGATCTTTTTCTAATCACTGTATTAGTGTCACGGGTGACGCTAGTTAGCATTAGCGTCAATCCAGGATAGTGTCAGACTGTCCACCACATATTCAGTAATACATTTTAACCCTTTGATTGCCAGTAACACACATCCGCTAAACACCTCTATTACTAGTACAGTGTCTGAATGGATCAATATCTTTGATCAGATCAGAACTATACTAGCGTCCCCTATAGTATAGGGTTCCCAAAACTCAGCGTTAGCAGGATCAGCCCCGACACCTGTCAGCACCTGTGTTTAGCCTCCCCCAAGAAGTGCGGTAACAGTAGATCACTGTCACTTCTGATACACAGCACGCAAAACCGCAGCGTTAGCAGAGTCAGGCCTGATCTCTGCTAGACAAGAAAAAAGAAGTGCAGGAACACAATACAGATCCCAAAGAATTCTTCAAAAAGGAAGAGACTGGTAATAAAAATAAAATATAACTTTATTTAGAGATATTCACATAACACTAGTCAATTAATGGCTAAACTCGTACTACTAACCTCAACCTGATCTCTGTTAGCGCTAGCAGTTAAAAAAGTTTGTAGCGGTTCAAACAGTCCCTGACAACCAGGTGCTTTTTTTTACCTGTGAGTCTCACTAGGTAACTATAAATGTATTGGTTTTACGCAAACCAATCAATTCGTTTTTTTTGTTACCAAAATGTCCAAACAGAGGTACATTAGTGAAGAGGCCTACACGATGCTGAGCATGACAGATGAGAGCGATGAGGAAGCCTCACTGTCAGAATCAGGCTCAGTATACAAACCTGTAGAGAGCAGCAGCACCCTGACAGATAGCTCTGCCAATGGAGTAGTGGTCTCTGCTAAGGTTAGGTGTACCCGACCCCGTTCCCAGATTGCTGAGGTGCAACAGTCGAATGGTTCTCGTATGCAGCCGAGTGTCAGTACTAGTGCCGCTCAACCTTCTGGTAAACTGGCAAGCACCAGCGGCCTAGTACGCCACGGTCGTAGACAAACCAGCACTGCAGTAACACTTGGTGATGTGGTGAGTCCCATTAGTGCAGTTCAAGCTGGTGCGATGGTTAGCACAAGTAGTGTCCCACAGCCACCAAGAATTCAAAGACAGGCCCATAGTGTCCTTCCTGTACGCTTCCAAATCCTGATTGGGAACTCACCACATCTGCAGCGCTCAAACTTCCCCCCATTCACTGGCCAACCCAGAATTCAAGTGGAAACAGCAGATTTTACTCCCCTTGCTTCTTATGAGCTGTTTTTCACAGATCTGTACAGATATGTGCATGGAAAGGTATCACTGTTTCCAAATTCAGAACCTTTCTGGGCCTATCCCTCATCATGGGAGTTACTAAAAAGAGAGGGTTGCGGTCATATTGGTCCACTGACCCAATTCATCATATGCCCGTGTTCTCTGCTGCCATGGCCAGGACTAGATACAAGCAAATCTTGCGGTTTATGCATTTCATTGACAATGAACTCTGTCATCCTCAGGGTGACCCTGGATATGATGGGCTCGTAAATCACATCAACCAAAAATTTTCAGTCTTTTATAGGCCCCAACAAGCTGTCTGCGTCGATGAGTCCCCGATTATGTTTTCTGGCCGCTATGTTTTCAAACAGTATCTCCCCAGCAAGCGTGCCAAATATGGGGTCAAAATGTATAAGCTCTGTGACAGGGCAAGAGGCTATACATGTAATTTCTGGATTTACGTGGCTACAGTTAGCAGCATGGAGCCCAGTGACTGCCCAGACTACATAGGGAGCAGCGGCAAGATTGTTTGGGACTTGGTGTCACCCTTATTCGGAAAGGGGTACCATTTTTATGTGGACAGTTATTACACTAGCGTGACACTTTTTAGTCACCTTTTTGATTCTGAAATTGGCGCATGTGGCACCGTGCGACCAAATCGCCGGGGCTTCCCCCAACGGCTTGTAGATGCCCAACTTAGACGGGGGAGAGAGTCTGCTTGAAGTGTAATAAATTGCTTGCAGTGAAGTGGAAGGACACACGGAATGTTCACGCAGATACGACAGTCCAAATTATGATGACTGGTATTGTAGAGAAGCCCCTGTGTCCACGACTACAACCTTAACCCTTTCATGACTAAGCCTATTTTTGACATTTGGTGTTTACAAGTTAAAATCCATATTTTTTGCTAGAAAATTACTTAGAGCCCCCAAACATTATATATATTTTTTTAGCAGAGAATCTAGAGAATAAATCGGCCATTGTTGCAATATTTTATGTCACACGGTATTTGTGCAGCGTTTTAAACGCAACTTTTTGGGAAAGGTAACACTTTCATGAATTAAAAAAAACAAACAAACAGTAAAGTTAGCCCAATTTTTGTATAATGTGAAAGATGATGTTACGCCGAGTAAACAGATACCAAACATGTCACGCTTTATAATTGCACGCATTCGTGGAATGGCGACAAACTACGGTACCTAAAAATCTCCATAGGCGACGCTTTAAAATTTTTTAATGGTTACCAGGTTAGAGTTACAAAGGAGGTCTAGTGCTAGAATTATTGCTCTCGCTCTGACGAGATACCTCACATGTGTGATTTGATTTGAACACAGTTTATATATGTGGGTGCGACTTCCGTATGCGTTTTCTTTGCTGCGCAAGCTCGCGGCAACGGGGTTGCTTTAAAAAAAAATGTTATTTATTTTTATATTAATAAATTTTGATCACTTTTATTGCTGTCACAAGGAATGTAAACATCCCTTGTGACAGTAATAGGTGGTGACAGGTACTCTTTATGGAGGGATCGGGGGTCTAAAAGACCCCCGATCCCTCCTTTGCACCTCAAAGTATTCAGATCGCCGTTTTCGGCGATTCTGAATATTGTATATTTTTTTTAAACTGGCGCCATTGGCAGCCGAGTAAACGGGAAGTGACGTCATGATGTCGCTTCCGTGTTTACAATTAGTAGACTGGAACAAAGCCGCTTACGGCTTTGTTCCAGTCTGTCCCTAGCCGCCGGATTGTCGATCCAGCCTCCCAGTTGAACAGGAGGCCCGGTAAGAGCAGTAGGGGGGGGGGGGACACACACACCTCCCCTCCCGCTCCTCCAGTATAACAGCCAAGCAGCTTTTAGCCGCATCGGTTGTTATTCCTGGAAAGCCGATCGCCGTCTCTAAAAAACAGTACCGGGATGATGCCTGCAGCTGTGGGCATCATCCCGGTATAACCCCCGAAAGCATAGTACGCACATCTGCATACACTCGGCGGGAGGGGGTCAACATGGGAGGGGTGGACTTCACGACCAGATGATGGTGTCGTACTTAATTGCCGGTAAGGCCAGACGCTGGTACAAAAAAAAGTGTCTGTATACTTATTACAATTGGTTCTGCTGAATGCTTATGTGCTATACAAAGCGTCATAAAAAAGTGGATCCTTCATAAAATTCCAGGAAGAGATGGTCATCACAGCCCTTTTGTTTCCAGGTGTTTTGGCCCAAATTCACAATCCAGATTCAGTGAGGCAGCTGCATGAGAGGCATTTTCCAGATGTCCTCCCTGGTACCTCTACCCAAAGAAAAAGTCATGTCTGTAGAAAACGCGGAAATATGCGTGGCACCTACTAATTTTGTCCCTCCTGTCCTGGCCAACTTGGTCTCTGCATCAGGAACCATTTCCGTTGCTACCAGACACTAGTTGAGTAGTGGTGGTTCTGAAACCCTGTCCTCAAGTACCCCCAGCAGGCCATGTTTGCAGGTTTTCCTTTATCTTGTACAAGTGCTTTAAATTAGAGTCAATGGCTTGGCATGTTGGACAGCTATTTTATCTAAGAGAAATTCCCCAAACATGGCCTGGTGGGGTTACTTGAGAACAGGGTTGAGAACCACTGGTATATGGTACAGCACATCACACATGATCTCGAAAGACGTTATATGGCTATCGCATTTTGATAGACCCTAGCCTGGAACATTTAAAAAAATTTTTTACAGTTTAAAAAAAAAAGTCAAAAATAGTCATTTTTATTGACTAAATTTTCTGTTCTTACTGTACAGCTATACTGTACTTTGTTTTTTTTAACCATAGTTTGTTTTGCAGATACTGCTGTTTTTTGGTACACTATTATATTGTAATGTTTTGTTACCCATTGTTTGCTTTGCAGGTACGCCCATCAGCTGCAGCACTGATCTGTTTATCCTGACAGCAACAGCGTTTGCTTTCAGCATATACATAAATCAATAATTACATCGCTGTAGGAGGTCATTTCACCACTGCAGTTTAAAAAAAAAAAAAAAACCCATATATGGCGAAGCGTAGGAGATGGGGTGAACAGAGGGCCGATCTCCCCTATGCTTGGCCATATTTTCTTTTTTTTTTTTTAACGCTTTTCTTTGCAGAGATTTCTTCACCCTCCGCCATCCTCTGGCTCTTCTGTCCCACCGGGTAACATGAGAATGCAGCCAGTAGTTCTGCCAGCTGACCAAAGAGCCGACCGGAGACCAGAACGGCTCCAATCATCTCTGTGGCCTAGCCACGAGCATTTTATCACTTGGGTTTCGCCGGATATAAACAGCGCCATTTTTAAATTGGCAAAGCATCTGATCACACTGATCTTGGTGTGATCAGATGCTTTAAGGGCAGAGATGAGATGCAGTGTACCAATTTAAAAGAAAGCACCCCCCCCCCCTGCTCACGCGCAAAGGCGGTTGCAAGCATCAATCTAATTTAAACAACAATTGCACCATGCATGTGAGTTATCACCACCAACGTCAGATGAGGGCAGTAATTCTAGCAGTAGACTGCCTCTGTAAAGGCTTTTAAATATGTACGTAGTTTGTTGCTGCTGCACAGGCATGCGCAATTTTAAAGCATGTCATGTTTGGAATCTATGTACTCGGCTTAAGATCATCTTTTATATTTTACCAAACAATTGGGCAAAACTAGTTCTTGTGCATTAAACTTCAAAAAAATGTTTTTTCCACCCCAAAAAAATAAAATAAAAAAAATTGGGTTTGGAAAATAGTGTTACAAAAAAAAAAAAAAAAAATTGTAGTACCTACCATTTTATTCCGTAGGGCCTCTGAGAAAATTATATATATATATATATATATATATATATATATATATATATATATATATATATATATATATATATATATATATATATATATATATATATATATTATATTATATATAAATTTTTTACATGTTTGAAGGGTTCAAAGTAATTTTCTAGTAAAAAAAATTCTCATGTAAACCAAAAAATTGTCAAAGGCTTGGTCTTCAAGGGGTTAGAAGAGTGGGTGATGTGTGGCATAAGCTTCTTATATTGGGCATAAAATGCCAGGACAGTTCAAACACCCCCCAAATGATCCTTTTTTGGAAAGCAGACACCAAGCTATTTATTGAGAGGCATGTTGAGTATTTTGCAGATCTTGCTATTTGTCAAAGTTTTGAAAATGGAAAAGAAAAAAAAAAAAAATACATTTTCCTTTTTTCTTCATTTTCCAAAAAAATGTGGCAACAAATGAGATCTGCAAAATACTCACCATGTCTCCTAGAAAATAGCTTGGGGTGTCTACTTTCCAAAAAAGGGTTATTTGGGGTGTTTTGTGCCATCTTGGCATTTCAGGGCCTCCAAAACTGATAGGTAGTGAGGAAGTGAAATTTACGCCCTTAGAAAGCCTGAAGGCGGCAACTGTTTTTTGGGGTCCTGTACACAGCTAGACTGCCAAAAAGTCTCACATTTGGCATTCCCGTACTCAGAAGCAGAATGTATTTTTGGCATGTGTGAGCAATACATTTATCAAACACTTGTGACAAAAAAAAAAAAAAAAAGATTCAATGGGCTCAACACGTCTCAGCAAATTCCTTGGGTGTCTACTTTCCAAAAAATGGTAATATGGGGAGGGGGGGGGGGGGTTGTACTGCCCTGCCATTTTAGTACTTACGAGAATTACATAGGCAGACAGTAAAAGATGCACAATTTTTTATAACCAAAGACATGTAGATACATACATTTTGGCCTATATGTATGACAAATCTTGAGTTTATTGGATAGTTTTTATAAAGAAAAAAATATATATATTTTCTCAAGACATTCAGTCTTTTTTGTAAATAAAAGTCCCAGTGCTGATAGAAAGCTATATATTTGTGAAAAAAAAAAAAAAAAAAAACATTAAAAAAGGACACATTTCAGTTAAAGTCACACAGTGCCAAATTGCAATTGCCTGTCATTAAGGGAGTTAAACCTTCAGGTGCTTAAGTGTTAAACCCTGGAGCAATCAGTTATGTCTGTTATGGGTGTTTAAAGTTCAACTTTACCCATAACTTGATAAAAAAAAAAAAAAAAATGTTCTTTAGCAATGCTACCAAAATTAGTGTGTGCTGTAAATTGCTTCCAGCATTGCTGCCGTTTCTTCCTGCTGGAGGCTGCCATTCTGCTGAAGACCAGAGCCCTTAAACAGCAGTAAATCATGAAGAGGAACTAAACCCATCAATTTAAGTTTAACAGTGCTACATTTGCTTGTGACCTCAACCAATCTGTTAAACCATCAAATGGCTGGTGTCATAACTGATCACATGTGCAGCATCATGGCAGATGAAGATCAAACAGAAGCTAACCTCCTTGGCTGTAAAGGATGGGAGTGTTTCATTTTGCTTTAAGGCTGTCAGCAGATCGGACTCTACAAACTCAGCAGTGCCTAAAACTGGGAGCAACTAAGCATGTGCAGAGCAGGGAGAGACAATGTATTACTGGATATTACACAGTATAGGCACTTCAATGTTTTACAAAGCTATACCTGCAAAAGGGGCCAGCCTGAAGTGATCTAGCAAGACTTTATTTTCTGACTAATGTTCAACTTTAAGATGAGCAAAGACTTTTTTGGGGCAAAAAACTAAAAAGGTGCAAAAAACACTATAGTGTGTCCCATCTCAAACAGACTTTACAGAATATTTCAGGCCAAATTATGATATGGCACCTATGATTAGATAAAATACTCTTTTTAGCCAACCGTATGGGACTTTATGCTAGAAATAACCCCCCCCCCCCCCCAATGTCTATGCAGCTAAGAAATCCTGTTCTTAGTGACATCACTGGGCCTGAAGAGGTCTTTACTGTGGCAGAGAGAGGATCCAAAAGGTCACCCTGCTTCACTTACTCTAGACACCCTGTTGGATACTTGTCCTGTGCTGCTTGGCATCAAGGGGGAAGTTTATAAGTGGTGACAATGCCAATAAATACTCTGCATGTGTAGAAGCTGAGCTGCAAAGTGTGACAGCATTGCAGGAAAATGCACTGTCAGGCATTTAGTGTTGACACCCTGTAGGTGAAAACTCTTCAATTAGGAGGTTTCACCAGGTTTGTTTTATATAAAAGCTATGGAATCTGCAAAATGCACTTTTATTCACCTTGCAGGAATGTTTGGGCAATGAAAAAAACCAGGATACAGTATAGTAAATGAGGCATTTGTACATTTTTGCAGTGCGTTATGCACCCCAAGATAGCCATATCCGCACCTGGTCTTTTTTCTGAACTAAGCATATATTCAAAATGAATGGCACCCCTATGCACCAAATTCATAGGGCTGAACTAAGCATTGCAGTAATGCATAAAGCAGCCCAAAAGTACAAATCCAGGGCTTAGCTTAGATATGCATCACATCATCTTCATTGCTGTATGCCCTCTATTACTGTCTCATTCCCACAATCCTTTGTTTTATCACCAGTGTGAAGAGGATTTTCCAAATAAACATCTCCTAGATTGTAAGCGCCAACGAGCAGGGCCCTTGGATTCCTCCTGTATTGAACTGTCTGCCCTAACATTATAAAGTGCTATGCAAACTATTGGCACTATATAAATCCTGTATTAAATATTTTATTTTAATGCCAACATTAAGCCTGGGGGAAAAAAAAAATACACCAACACTTTATTGAAGGCATTTATTAAAGGTTTACTGGTAAAGTGGTCCATGTTTTGGTCACACAAATGCATTACACATTAATGTTGGACTTGATCATATTTGTTAAAAGGAAAACTACATTAGCTGCCAGTTCCAACCCATCATTTTAAATGCTAGTTTCCAACCAGTGATGTGGCTCATCTGGAATGAATACTAACTGGGAAAAATTTACAACTGAATGCCTGATCTGTATAATTGTAAGATAATTGTAATCGTAAAAAAGTATTCATTCCAGAGGACCTACATGACTGGCTTTAAAATGGCCTTTTCAGATGAACTGAAATGGCAGCCTGTGAATCTCATGCACTACAGGTTTCCTTTAACACCTTCCCATACTAGTTTAATGCCACTGTAGGCCACCTCCACAAAATTTTAAAATGCAAAATCCTTCAAAATCACCCATCTAAGTTGTTGGTCCGTGCACGGTTTGCAAGCAGAAAAATAAGGGAAAGACCATGGCAATGGCACAAACAGCTTGGCTGATATAACCCCTAATATTTGGATAACGAACACAACAGAAGGCTTCATTTTTCTTGCATGATTTATTGGTGACCAACTCATTTGTGGCTAGGGCAATGAGAATTAGAAATGGAAACAGGTGTAAACTTTGCTCATTTATGCTTTTTTTTGATCCAGTCTGCATTATACACTAACATTTTTGACATGGTGAGAATCCCCCACATATTAAAACATTTGGAACACTTACTCTTCCAGTCATTTACATACAATCAAGATTAAATAGCCAAAATAAGCAAATAAAAAACATCCCCATGTTTAGGTTTACTTTCTGCTTTTCAGAACACCCCCCCAATTTGGTTCTCTGAATTTTAGTTCCTCCTCAAAAATGTACCTATGGTTCCTACATAGTGGAGGCAACCATAATGTGGACTAATCCAATGTCAGTATATCACAGTAATGTCTCCAAGTCCTAGTCCAATAACAGACTGCATTTACTAATGTACTGGTTATGCCCATAGAACAGCCACCTCCAATATGTGTCAATTAAACACAAAAACACTGGAGAGAAATTACATCACACAAGTTTTATTTCTTAAAAATGTTTTCTTCTCTTGGCATAAAAATTAAACAGGTTACAGGCTTATGATGAGACTGAAGTAAAAATCACTGCGTAATACTCCTAGCTAGGCAGGAGAATGCAGGGCAGGACGGAGCCCCCATTCACACAGGTGTCTGTCCCATAACGCTCTTGAAGAAAATGGACAGTCCACCTCAGCCAGAGGAGGACAAGACTGGACAGAGTTGTGAACCTGTGCAGGTTCTAAGATCAACAAACACAAAAAGTTGAAAGGAGATCAAGTCTCTGACCTTTAACATGCTCTGCAGTTTCTCCTCCACAAAAATTGTTTTTTTTTTCTTTTTTGGATGTAGAAAAGAAATATACAAACCAAGCCCCCCCCACCCCACCCCGAGCTGCCTTCCCCTGTGTGACGACTTCATTCACCGGTATCCACGGTAACCATAGTAATCCCAGTATGGTGCTCTGTCATAGTTCTGCCACTGTGGAAATGAAAAAGAAAGTTGGTCATTTGAGGACAAGGCAGCAGTACACTTAGCAAAAAAAAATGGTGTTTTACTACGCAACACATTAATTCATAAATCCAAAAGTCAAGACAGCCAAGGCTACATGCAAAAGAGTCAAGAACGCTCTGTCCCCTCCTATCTCTATCTCCACCCTATATGTTTCGTCATAGTGATGTTATCAGGGAGTCCACAAGTGAGCTGCCAGCTTCTGTTACTTTTCCTCAGTACAGCTGGGTCTACGATTTGAAATTTGACGGCAGGCGGTGGCGTGATACTATTGTGCCGTTATTCTGGCTAACGCAGGTACAATTTAGGTTGATAAAATTTGTTTTATGGCCTTTTTTTGAATGGCTTTGGTTTGAAGTGGGATTTTGAGTCACCTGCATATCCATCCATATCCTGTAGCAGCAACCTCAGACTCAAGATTGTTTTGAGACTTCATTGACCCTTGTAATAAAGAGCCTAGTTTTAAGGGGAGCTTACCAAGAAAACCTTAAAGTGGTTGTAAACCCTTACATATACCCAGGGATGTGACTGGCCTCAGATGATACACAGATGAAACAAATCCTCATACACAAGTTGTACCCATTTATTGGCAGCAGTCTTTCCCCAACATTAAAAAGGGGAACAATTTTTACATGATCTCTCAGCTCTGAAAAGCAGGGAGGTGGAGGGCCAAAGTTATAGTATTGAAAAGAGATCCGAGTGGAGGGAAGAGACACCCTCCTTTACACAGCACACAGGAAAAGAGCTGAGGCTGTCAGTTATAGGCTGTACCCTCCTGTGCCATAATTTCTCTTGGCGTCAGGAAAACTCTTCAGAAGTGACTCATACTGATAGCAGAGGAACAAAGCAGTGGACAGAAATGAAATTAATGCTCTTAATTAAGACAAGTACACACTATAGAGGGATATACTTTGTTCATATTTCATGCCTGAGGTTTAAAGCCACTTTAAGCTAAGCCTGGCTGGTCTAGGAGGCCGTTTTCCCAACCACTAGAAACAAATTACAAGATAGGTACTAGATATTGGAGTAATCTACACAGACTAGAACTAAAAAATAAATAAATAAATTACTGCTGCTCATTTAAAACCTACCATAGAGTAAGTTTATGACAAGCAATTGTGAACATTTTTCATTGGGATTTTGACAGTCACAGAAAAACTGTTCCAAAAACCTAATACTTACCCCTCTATTTTGCTGCCTGAAGTTTGCTTGTCCATAGTATCTTTGTGGCTCAGCATAACGATCATAGAAATCCTGGTAACCCTATATTGTAAAATCAGATAATTTAGCAAGAGATGCATGGTGTTGAAGCAACCCCTCCCCATTGTCAAACCCTTCCATACGTATTCTTAACTACTTCCCACCCGGCCAATGTACATAAACGGCCGGGTGGGCGCTCTCTCCTTCTGAGTGGACGTTCAGGAACGTCCCTCAGAAGGAGCGGGATCGCGCGCGTGCCCGCACAGCGGCGCGATCCCGATGCGCTCGTGTCACCCGGACACGGCGCATCTCGGATCGGCAGGAGGGCTCTGTGATTGGCCCTCCTGATCACATGACGGCCGTGTCCAATCACAGCCGTCATGTGATGTAAACACAGCCGGTTGCTAGGCAATCAGCTCTCCTCTCCTCACACGGAAGTTGTCGCTGAGGAGGAGAGGAGAGGGGATCGCTGCAGCCGGCTGATGATCAGTGAGTATGAGCTGTTTTTTACAGCTTTTTACTCACTGATCACCAACCTAGTGTCAACACACATGTAAATACATACATGTAAAACACACACATGTCCCCACATAATGTAAAACACACACATGTCCCCATATAATGTAAAACACACATGTCCCCAATACACATGTCCCCAAATAATAAAAAAAAGCTGTCCCCCACATATGACCCACTAAAATCACATGTCCCAATGGTAATCTGCACACATATGTACGTGATCACCTGCACACATCTGTACATGATCATTTGCGTACATATGTCCGTGATCACACAAACCAATTATTATACACTTAACAGGATTTTTTTTATCAAAAACATGTAGCAGAATACATTTTGGCTTAAATTTATGACAAATTTCGATTTTACTGGATTTCTTTTAAAACAGAAAAAAGAAAATATTGTTTTTTTTCCAAATTTCCACTATTTTTGCGCTTATATCGCAAAAAAAAAAAAATGGAGTCGTGAATAAATACCACCAAAAGAAAGCTCTATTTGTGCGAACAAAATGATAAAAATTTCATTTGGGTACAGCGTAGCATGACTGAGTAATTGTCATTAAAAGTGCGAGAGCGCTGAAAGCTGAAAATTGGTCTGGGAAGGAAGGGGGCGAAAGTGCCCAGTATTGAGGTGGTTAAAACGTCACTTTAAGAAAAAATTATAAATACATCAGTTTGCAGGGGGAAAAAAAAAAGTGCATTTGTTTTTAGGAGTCTGTAAAGCATTGCACCCGTGGTTAGCAGATCACAGCTGCAGTGTCAGGCTCCTGCAGACTGTCAGTGTAGCTGTCTGCCCGTACCTCAGGGGCTGCTCATTTAGTAACAGATTACATCCTGAATACTCGTGTAACATGTTACAAAGGATGAGCTTAGCCTTTAAATCCATTCTATGTGCAACTGACCAAACATGTAAAGTTAATTAGAATCTAGTTACTCACCCCTCTTTGGGTTCCTCCCCAGTACTGACGTGGCTGCTGATGATAGGGCTGTGGCCTCGAGTGCTGCATAAACATACGGTTACTGAAGTTCCTCTGTTGTTGGAAGTTACCTAAGAGGGAAAAGAGCATGAAGACATACAAAGACTGCTGTCAGATTAACATTTGGGAAAGTGGCTTGTTACAATATAGCCCAACAGAAGGCTGGCTTAGTACAAGTGATATATGTAGCATTTTGGCTAATTTCTTGGGACAAAATGCCAAGATATATTCTGTGTTCATTAAATGAGCAACAGACATACCATATCTGCTTTGTTGCCCCCAATTGTGAGGGGTAGGTCTAAAAGTTCCTGAGCAATATCAGCATAAGGGAAAGGAATAAATCTGGTTTTGCTTACGGTTACCGCCGCGTCCCCTATCTGAACGTGTGCGCTTTGGCATACGGTTTCGTCTCTTTTCATTGGTGGGCAGCTGCTTCCGTGCCTCCTTCTTCTCTTTCTGTACCAGAGCATCTGCCTCTTCCTGGCCCAGCTCAGCATACTGAACATCATCTAGAAAATCACCCTTTGCAGGGAGAACGAAGTTGGCTGAATAAGAAAAGATATGCCAATTAGAGTGGAACTTGATAGTGGACTAAAATATTGTTTAGACAAGCAAGATTAAAAACCTCTCATTTCCAGGAGTACATATTCAGGGACAATCTCCCCTTCCTTCTCTTTGCGTGTTTCCAACCTTTTCTTCCAATCTTCATCACTGAGGACAAGTACCACAGCTTTACGTTGAAATCCTTTGAAACAATGCATTTTCCTGCGCTGTGCAGAGCTATACACAGTGCACTGTGAAGAGGGCAGAAAAAATAAAAAAATCTTAACAATCGAGTCAAGTAGACCATTTGTATCAGCAAACACTTCACTCTTCTCACCTGATCAATAATGTAATTTCTCTTCCTGCGGGCAGCCAGTGGCACCAGCCTGATCAAACACTGAGTTGCTACCTGGACAAGATGGTCCTTTGCTTTCTCATCTTCCTCAGGGGCATCTGGTCCTGCTGTCTGCATAGAGAAAAAGACAGGCAAAAAAGTTGACAAAAAGATCCAGTCACATGAGAACCTTGAACCACAAAGACAATACAGTCACCTAATACAAAAAGCATATTACTAGAGGCCAGCATATGCAAAAGCACAATTATTCTGCTGTTTATTTGGCCTTGTACACTGCCATAAAGCACCAAGCCAACATACTTAAAGAGCAAGTTCAATAGTATGTTTATGCTGCAGTGTCCCCAACACCACTGGTCAGAATATACCCCAGTAAACTGTTGGGATAAGAGAAAGGAGCCAGTGCCTAACTGTAAATATTCTCCATGCTTACTGGAGATCTAATTGGTAAAAAGAGCACAAGTTCAGAAAGACAGTAGCAGGTTCTGGAGCAGCAATCTGTATAGGCACATATTCTAGCAATATGCACCCTGGTTTCAAAGCCAGTAGCAATAATATTCAAAGGAAATTCCCCAAAAAACTTCACATTTGAATGTCAAAAAACAGTCATGGTTAATTTAATGTGAAGAGTGACTTGATAAAAAAACCTAGTTGTGAAAAAACACAGGGGATATTAAACCACATCAGCTGCTCCCATTTCTGCTGAATGAAAAAATAATGCTAGAATTAAATCCGATTTTCTTCTTTCATGGTGCTCACCTTCAGTTGTGGCAGCAGAGCATCTGTACAAAGATGCTGGAATTGTTTGTCTGGGTTCTCCTTAATGTGTTTTTGAGCCCATGTGCTTTTTCCAGTTCCTGGGAGGCCAACCATAAGCAACACCTGACAAATAAAAAAGTATATATTAGGATTATAGCAATCGGATTACTTTGTAGCAGTTTATTGCATTCTTACATATTGGTGCTTCCCTCTGAAATGAAACTAGGCATCTACAAGACCAGAACTTTGCAAGCCTACACCAAGGTCTTGCCAAAACTCTAGGTTGCAAATAACCTCCTGTTCATTACACTAAGGAGGGTTAGATGATTCATGGACACCATCATACAACATATATTCCTTCAAATGAACCCATCCAAAGCAACCTCAGCTGATTAATTTTAGCTACAAATAGAAGTCTAGTCTTTCAAACATCCTGCTTACCTCACACTCCTCATTGGTTTTTGGTGGCGATGGTGCCCTTGTAAGATCCTCATCTGCAAACGCTTTCAGGAATGTAAAGTTTTCAGGTGGCACATGCCAGGGCTCCTCCCTCTGTCCAAAGTTGACCTGGAAAGCACAGCCTTTGCACAAAATATGGGGCAGCAATGCCTGCTCTCCCAGTGTACTTTGCTCTATAACAAATGCTTGCCCAAATTCAGAGCCATTTTTAGAGAAAGATATTTCCACTGAGTCACCATCAAGGTTCTGTAGAAAGAAAACCACGTGTGAGAATGAAAAAATAAAAAAAAAAACACTTCAAAATATGTTTTGCAGTAAAAGCATACAAGACAAACACTTGACATGTTCTTCGGTCTTCTTTTAGCTACTTCTGATACAACTACTGCACAAACAAGCTAGAGTTGCACTGTTCCAGAACCAAGGTTCATTCTTTATCCTAGAATCTGGGAGTGGGTTAAATGTGCCACAGGCAGCGTACGCAGACACAAAATTGTTAGGAAAAAAGGCCATCTATAGATAAAATGGCTTTGCACACATTCCTGTGTTTTTGTAAAAACAAGTCTGAAATTAGCCATACATGATAAAGGGAAAACCTTTAAATTTGAATAAAGTGTATCCCGAGGCAAAAAAGTTTTAGTTTTGGATAAAGTGGGGAAATGTTTAATCCTCAGGTTTTTCTCGAGACTCCTCAAACCCACAGGCAGGTGTTTAAACCCTTCCCTACTCTATCCAAAAACAAGAAAAGTATGGGCTATACGCACACTTAACGTTTTTGCTGCCAAAGTCTTGAGTCATAGCTCTAAATGAGTTAAAACAAGCGCTCTGCAAAGAACAGTCGTGAGCTGTAGAGCTTTACCAATCACTTTTACATGACTCCCAACATTGCTCTGGCAGCAAAAGAGTTAAATCTCATTATGTAGTTTCCTATCTGGCCAACAGATAAAGCTGTAATCTCCTGTTCAGATTCAGCTACTTCAGCAGTCACCTATGTTGAAAGGTGTCCATTGCTGAAGAATGCAGGCTACACAATAACCCACCTTTTAAATGGTGCCTCCTCATTGCTCTGAAACTCAATGTATACTTTTGACCCATTTCATTGCAGTCATGTGACTGCAATGCTCATTCTTTTCTCTGCAGCTGGTTGGTGTGAACCGTCTCCTGGCCAACACCACCTTTAGAGCTATGGATGCCAGAAGGATGAGGTTGCTGCTCTTTGTGACTAAGAGGTGGATCAGAGGGCCAACAGTTTAGCAGCATCATCAGCCTTCCAACACAGACTATCAAAAAGCTTTGCTGTCATGTGACCGTACAGAAATACAAGTATTTAGTAGCAAATGCATAGGAGTAACAGGGAATTGGGGAGACAAACATTTAACAAGCGAGTTAGTGTAGGCTTATCCTTCTACTTTAACAGAACTCAAATTAGTCAATTCACAGCAGTGAGTAACCTCTTAAGTGGTTTAAAAAATGAAAAGCTTTTTAGTTGCAAAGCAAGCTGCACTACCAAGTGGTCTTTAGCTCACCCATAGTGCTTTGGCCATCATTCATCTTGTACTATTTGTAGGACAGATTGAGATAGGCAATAGCATACAATTGAACAGCACAAAGCAAAATATAAAGAAGCCAGAACTTACAGCAAGGCAGCCAACCACATCATTTTCACCAAAGGATTCCCCGTAAGATTCAAAATGTGCACTGGTGACCTTCAAACCTCGGCTGTCATAAGCAAAGGATAAGTCATCTTCACCTGATAAACAAAACGGTGACAGAGAAGAGTTCAACAAAAAATATTGCAGGTACGCAAAAAATTGGCAATTTGAATAAAAACAGAAGAGGTTATTACCCAGCTGAGGAGCAGATTGGTATACAGACCAACCCACACGGAGCAGAGGAACCTCTGTACAGCCTTCTTTCACAGGCAGATTTTCCGTTATCTATACATTAGGTGGAAGAAAAAAACAAATGAGTGCAATGACAAGACATGTAGTGAGTGCTGCCAAGAGCATAGACAGAATGAAGGCACTAACATACAAAAAAAAAAAAAAGAAAAGAAAATTCACCGGCTGCCACAGGAGCCAATATGGCAAGTACTGCTCTGCATTATACCCCCAGAAACTACAAGCGGCAATTATATAGAGGAGGACGCCATAAATCATTTCAATTTATAACTGACTTGAGCTCAGCTTTTTAACAGCCTATCATTGCCAATATAAACCAAGTATTCTTTTGTCAATGCCTTGCTCCATATTACTGTCCAATAACAGACTTTATGCTAGACAAGTTTATAGTAAAAGAAAAATGGCATACCAATGACTACGTTGCCCCTTACCACTCCTGTCTAATGTAAAAATTTAAAAGTGCTATTCAAAGCACCACTGTATTTCAACAGTTACACCAAAATACCTTCATATTAGCATCTGCTATAGGATGAAAAATAAAAATAGTACATAGTAATTTGCCTGAAAAACGCACCTTGACTTCATAGTAAACTTTGCCCTCAGTTATTCCATGAGTCGCCCGAGAGCCTGACCACAAAGATGGGAACTTCTCAGAAAAGAGAGGTCTTCCTCCAAAGCGGTCCTTATCCATCTTAAACTGCAGATCACAGTTGGCTGTAAGAATACATGAGCATCAGAAAATTAAACTTACATGATCAACAAAGAGGAATGGAGTGCATGAACAAGCATCTAGGCAAAACTCACATTTAAACATGAATGCTTTTTAACCTAAACATGCCCCCATGGATTTCATCTAAACCCCCTCAAAAGATTGCACATACGGCACCTGACCAGTCCTTAGATGAGGTGTCTGCATTTGTTTTATCTTTCAAGCTCCTCCCCATCTGTCACCTGGCAATCCTACAAATAACTTTTCCTGTCCCTGGGTAGCTATGCTCACTCCTCCCCTGTATCTATGAAGAGTGTCATGGTTGCCACCCAGGCTAAACTTCACATATGCCAGCCTTTGTAAATCTCCATCATTACAAGTGAGCGGGAAGATTAGTAGTTCAGTTTGTCAGAAGAGAGTTTCTGCATTTCTGGCAGATCAACGGGTATTTTATGTACTTACTAAAAAGTTCTTAGTTTGAAAAATGGAAGGTAAGGGGAAAAAAAAAAAATATGAATAAAAAAAACCCGACAGGTAATCTGCACTATACTGTGTATTTTGAACGTAAAAAAAATTATACGCATAACCTGCAATATATTAAATGTTTGTTCCCGCATTATTTATTCATGAAAGTAGAAAAAATAAAAAAAAGGCCATTCGGATATGCCAATATGTTAACATTTTGTGAACAAAAAAGCTCCCATTGGTAAATGTCCATCCCTTATGAAAATATAAAATCAATTAGCGTTTTTAATTGAGACAAGTACACACTTTGAGGGATATGCTTTGTTCAGATGTCAAGTAAGGTTTACAACCACTTTAAAAATAAAGGATATCTATATATTATGTCGAGACTGGTACAATATAGATACAATGACTTACATGTATCAAGACACAGCACACTGTCTTCAACTTCATCACATGCCTCTACAGTAGGTGCAGGAGACTTGGAACTAGCAAAGTAAATGAATGAAAAGTTAACCCATTTCACTAAACCAGGCACATTTTTATCAGAATACATAAATAGAACTTCAGCTATAAGTTTGACGACCTATGAATGACATGTAACAGAAGTATTTAGAAATACATTTCCAAAATCTATGAAGACTGAGTAGGCAGTATTCATATTTTATATGGACATACCAGGTAATATTATCTGTACCGTTTAAAAATGTACGTTTCCCCATCAATTGTGGCAACATCAAGTGCCAAACTAAAGAACAAAATTCAATCAGACATGGAAATAATAGGACACCCCTGGCACAATGTGTTTGATAGCCTTGCTTATAATTTGTAGCTATATACAGTTATGTAAATGGGTGCAGCAACAATTGCTTATCATTTACTCTATATACGCCCATTTAGCAATTCTACACAAAAGGTTATGCATTAAAATTGCTGCTCCCGATACCAGGCTCTCCTTAAATCCTCTTATTGGAGGTGGCATGGGCAATTAAAGCTGAGCAGTCAAACCACATCAGAATCACACTGTAGGGGTTTGAAAGGAAGGCTTAACCTTAATATTCACACATACGCTATCAAGTGGTCCAAGATAAACTGTCCCAATAAATCTTAAGGAAAATCCTTACCGGCTATAATAACCCTCCTCCTTGTATTCATGAAATGTGCGTCCACGTTGTTCTTCCTCCCGTACTCTTTTAACTCCCTTGCGTCCAGCTCCTGAATTTTTTGAATCTGATTTCTTGTCCTTCTTATCGCCTTCGGCAGCTGCAAAAGCCAGAAGAGTAAAGTATTCATAACAAGAACATGCTTTGCAAAAGAGAAAAAAAAAAAAAAAGCTCAGTGATGGGAGGTTTTTATGAAATAGTCAAAAATAATTTGGTAACAAAAATCTACAAGCAAGTGTAGCGCCCTCTACTTTAGGGTAGGTGCTATAGTGTGGTTTTGTAGTATAGGATTTAGTCGCAGGTAAATTTGGCCAGGCCTACGGTCTTTTTCTAGGCCTGGTTGTTTTGATTTAGGTGTGGGTGTGTCAGAATAGCAGGGGGCGTGGCCACCTACACTTAGGCTTAGAGATACCTCCTCCGCCTGACCGTGAATTGTTCTAGAAAGGAGAGGATGGGCTGGGATTTGAGTGGCAGGAAGCTCATGCGAGAGTCCTGACCAATCAATAATTTGTTTGGTTGAGAGGAGGTCTCTCATATAAAAGGTGGGGGTCACATGCTCAAGGAGGGAGGGCCCGGGAGAGAGAGTTTCAAGAGGCGGAGGGCCGGGGGCCCTGAAGTAGGAGAGCCGTGATTAATGCTCTCGAGGAGACTCCAGGGTGGACGCCTGGAGTGCAGCGGAGCCAGCATGTAGCGCTGGGGATGGTGCCGGGCATTCCCACGCGGGGATGTGCCGGACGAGCGTGTTGGAAGTAGGAGAGAAACGAAGGAAGTAGACCAGAGTACAGACTTTCTGTGACCAGGAAAACTGTCAAGGGAGGAAAACAGGTCAGTGTGATTCAGAGAAACAAGTGCAGGAACCACAAGAACAGTAACTTCCAGGGACTGAGGAGCGTTAGCATGCGGGTCAGGGAAATAGGCGGTGAAGGCCTGATAAAATAGGCGGTGAAAGGAATTCTGTCAGTCAAGCAGAGGGAAATATTCAGAGTAATGACTTTCTGTTCATCTTGGGAGTTCTGTATAAGGGAAGTCCATTAACAAAAGCTACGGCTATGGGTGACACCCTCGTAAAGTGGGATCTGGCGGAGCATCTCATACCTACCTATGAATAACCCCAGTCTGTCCCCACGAATAAAGAGTAATAAAACTTGAACATTGACTGTTTTGCGTTGTTTGCTTGGTGATGGGAGATCGGGAGCGGAGTGATTGGCAAATGTATATGAACAAACCAGCAGCCCCTACGGGGGTACCGCTACACAAGCATAAACGAATGTCCCAGTGATGGGACAGCACAAAAACACACAAAAGTGTATCAGATGAGAGAGTCGCATATATAGACCAAAATGTCTATCAATGTTTTCATGAAAATTTACACTTTCCAAGTAAAATTCAACCAAAAAAAAAAAGTGATGTGAATCACGGATAAAACATTGATAAATAGTCCCACAAATCAGCTGTATAATAAGATAATAATCTGCTGAATTGTTGTAAGAGAACCACACAGGCAATGAAATGAATCAAGAATTAGAACCATCAAAAAACTTCCACAATACTTTGATTTTACAAATTGGGCCCTTTTTTATCTGCTGCCTGAACTGAACTTTTTTTTCTGCATATATAGGAAATGTCACCCTAACATTTATATGTAAAATATTGATTTTATTTTAATTTTATCTGCATAGATCGTTGAACAAAGTAGAAGGGGGAAAATAAACAAACCCAAGTGCATGTACATTTAAACAAGTCTGCAATAGCGACTTCCACATTTTAATCCTAATGTGGGGTACACATGAGCAGCAAACTGACAGATCTTCATACTAACACAGGCAATGTTAGTGGGGCGATCTCCTCTACTGTGCTATTGTGTTGGAACTGGGGGACCCACGCCCCCAACACTAATCAGCTGCTGATCGGATGCTGGTTTTCCAGCATGCCTGTTTGACAGAGACCAGTTGTAAGACAGTTCTCTCTTTTGCTGTCAATGTTTTAAATAAAAAAAAAAAAATGTGTAAAAGAAAAAAAAAAAAAAAAAAAAAATGAGGCTGCAACAGTTGATCTTCTGAACAATATCATGCTGATAACATGCAGTATTCCAGCCCTGAACAGTCAGTAACTATAGCAGTACTTTTGTGAATCAGTACTGCTGGGACTTTGAAGAAGGGTACATACCCCGAAAGCTTGTCCTGAACAATTGTATGTTAGTGTAAATAAAAACACAGACTGTGCTCAATTGTCTCTATAGCAGCATCAAAAGATCCCTCTAGTGGTTTGCATTCCCTTATAAACTGCAGGGCTCCTTTACGATACAGTTCTGCACATTCAGGAGGCGCCATCTATTGACAGCTTTAGGTCTAGCGGTTTGCAGCGTAGCATCTGGCAGACAAAAGTAGCCTCTCAACCTTTACCTCCCATGGCCTAATCTACAGACAGATTAACGGACATCCAATAGGGTGGCACATATACACTTTCAAAGGTAAGCCTGTCCATTTACAATAAACTTGGATATTCTGAATCTTTAATAAGCTTAAATCACAGGCTGTCATTGCTGTGCTCACCATCTGCAAAGTGCTAGTTGCTCAACTCCTGTCCATCAAAAGGCTTCCAAACATTCAAAATCACTGACCTGGTACAAGTATTGCACCTTCACTGGCTACATGCTTGTTTTGGGTCTGCGCATATTAAAGCGGTAGTAAACCCGCTGACTTTTTTTTCCTTTCCCTACACCTGTAAGGGAAAAGGCATAATGAGCCAGTATGCACCGCAGACTAGCTGCTCATGATACTTGCCTTAGAACGAGGCGTCGGCATCTCACCCGGTCCACACAGAGGGAGCTGACATTTCCCCTCTGCGTGTCTTCCGGGTATCGCGGCTCCGGCGCTGCGAGTGGCCGGAGCCGCGATGTCGTCACTCCCGCGCGTGGGAGACTTTTCCGGCAAGGTCTGGCATCTGACGGGCATTCAGCCGAGAATACCCGGAGCGCATGCGCCGCTGCAGTCAGCGGCTCATTGCGAGGGGAATATCTCCTAAACCGTACAGGTTTAGGAGATTTTTTTTTTTTTTACCTACAAGTAAGCCTTATTATAGGCCTGTAGGTAAAAGTTTAAAAAATAGGTATAGAACCGCTTTAAACCTGGAGACAGTCAGGCAACTAACATTTTTAAAGTCAGCAATGGGGAATCCAAGTATGTAGTGTACTATGTGAAGTGCATGTCCAGCAAGAGGAGGGAAAAAAGGTTCCCCTTAGTTTTGGATACTGTGTAGATGGGAGATGTGTAAAAGGTTTGGACAGCAGCAGAAATATGACTGAAGTTTCAATCTTTTCCTACTCTATCCAAAACTAAAAAAGCTTTTGGCCCGACATATTTTAAGAAACATTGGGGTTGATTTACTAAGGCTTGCCAAACAGTTTAAATGGGCAGGATGAATGTATCAAGTTGTTCGATCGACCAGCCCGCCAGATTCTCTTGTGATCAATAGCAGCTGCTAACTATAATTACTGTCTTCTCCCAGTGGGGACGGCTTCCTCCGCCAGGAGAGATTCTCACATCAACACAGTATGTTTATGCGCGAATGTAAGCAAATTTCTTTCCTG
Source organism: Lithobates clamitans (assembly GCA_037952925.1). Lineage (NCBI taxonomy): Eukaryota > Metazoa > Chordata > Amphibia > Anura > Ranidae > Lithobates > Lithobates clamitans. The sequence goes on from JBBGZY010000449.1 coordinate 5,559,366, forward strand.
CAACCCATGGTAGGAAAGAAATATGCTCCGTGTATGGCCAGACTAAGGCCTCATCTACACCGCTGCTGGTAAACAGTTGGGCATTTCTTTCAACTGCTCCTGAACTCTCCTCTGTAATCAGTAGATGTACACAGGGTCGTTTATAGTCGTTTCTAGGCAGTTGAGTTTAGAGGCCTTTTTTGGAAAACAAAAAAATGGAGTTCAGATGCTGAATTTAGAGGCATTTCAATCGCTTCTAAACGCAGTAACTCGCGTTTAGTTTACAGGCATTTTTCGTTTTTGGCCATTTTGAAAAATTCTCTTTTTTTCTTCAAACGCTTCTAAAACAAACGTGGCAAAACACTGCTAAACGCGGCATGTAAACGCAGCAAAACAGACTTTTTAAACGTGGGTTACTATCTGTCAAGTTAAATCGTTCAGGAGAGGATGTAAACGTCCCGTGTACATTAAGCCCAACACTGCAGAGTGCAAAATCTGGTGCAGCTCTGGATAGAAATCAATCAGCTTCCAGGTTCTATTATCAAAAGCTTATTTAAACAAACTGAAGTTAGAAGCGGTTTGGATACATGAACAGCTGCACCAGATTGTGCACTCCAGTTTTAGTAAATCAACCACATTGTATTGCACACAAAATAGGACTACAAGAGCCTTTCACACCGAGCAATGGGCAGCGTTAGCGGTAAGTGCCGCTAGTGTTTCAGCGGTGCTATTCGTCCGCTTTTAACCCCCCGCGCTAATGGCCGGGGTAAGGGTTAAATTTGCCCGTGTATCGCCACTGCCAAAGCGCTTTGGCAGCGGTGCCCATTTATTCCAATGGGCAGGGCAGTGGAGGAGCAGTGTATACACCGCTCCTCCACTGCCCCAGAGGCTGCTTGCAGGACTTTTTTTTAATATCCTGCCAGCGCAGCGCCCCAGTGTGAGAGCACTCGGGTTTTCACATTGGGGTGGCAGGGAAGGAGTTTTTCAGGTGCTATTTTTAACTCTTTTAGTGTAAATCACATTAACCACTTGCGGACCGCCCACCATACATATTTCTGTGGCAGGGCGGCCGCTCTGTGCTAGATTACGTACATAGTACGCGATCTGGCACTTCCCGGTCTGGGGTGCGTGCATGCAGGCGACCCACGCCGATCACACATACACAGTGGGAGCCCAGCGACGGGGACTGCGGACTTTGTGTCCGCAGATTAGACAGTACACAGGCAGAATGGCAAACTGCCTATTTAACTACTTCAATACCAGGCACTTACAACCCTTCCTGCCCAAGCCAATTTTCAGCACTGTTTAAATGACAATTGCGCGGTCATGCTACACTGTACCCAAACAGAATTTATCATTTTGTAAATAAGTAATTTTTCTCCTTCACTGATGGGCACCAAGGCAGCACCAATGAGGTGCCACTAACTGGCACTGAAAGGTGGCACTGAAAGGCTGCACTGATGGGTACTTATGGGTTGCACTGATAGGAATTACTGGTGGCACTGGGAGACATTGGGGACGAGCACAGATTGGCAGCTGCCTGGGCACGGATTGGCCTTTCCCTGGTGGTCTGGGGGGCATACCTGGTGGTCCATTGTGGTGGCAAGCCCTGGTGGTCCTGGCAGCATCCTGGGTGGGCAGCGCTGATAAACAACTAGCATAGACTCCCCATCAGGAGAGCAGCCGATCGGCTCTCCTCTACTCGCGTCTGTCAGAGGTGAGTGAAGAAAAGTCGATCAACAGCTCTTCCGGTTTACATCGTGATCAGCTGTGATTGGACACGGCTGATCACGTGGTAAAGAGCCTCTGTCAGAGGCTCTTTACCAAGATTGGTGTGTCAGAATGACACCATCGATTGCCGCGATGTGCGCCCGTGAGCGGTCGTTCTGGAGGGCCGTCATATGACGTCCACCCAGAACAAGAGCGGCGCCGGGCAGGAAGTGGTTAAACAAGGCAGACTGTGGTTCTGTCAGAAGGGAAGGCATTGATTGGAACATGGATCAATGCCTTCCCCTAGTAAAAGCACCTCCTCCACAGTGAGAAAGCACAGGCTAGGCACAGTTAACCCCTTGATCACCCCTGATGTCAACTCCTTCCCAACCAGTGCCAGTACACTGACCGTGCACTTTGTTTTAGCACTGATCACCATTAGTGTCACTGGTCACCAAAGTGTCAGTTAGGTGTCCGATTTGTCTGCCGCAATAGCGAAGTTCTGCTACAAGTCGCTGATCTCCGTCATTACTAGTAAAATAAAAATATCCCGTTGTTCGCAGACGAGACGCTATAACTTTTGTGCAAACCAATATATGCTTTTTAACAAAAATATGTTGCAGAATACATATTGGCCTAAATTTGATTTTTTACTTTATTCGATATGTTTTATAGCAGAAAGTAAAAAAATTGTTTTTTTAATGGTCAGGCTTTTGTTTATAGCGCAAAAAATAAAAACCACAGGAGTGATCAAATGCCACCAAAAGAAAACTACTCTTGGGGGGACAAAATAGCCTGGTCATGAAGGGGGAGAATTCTTAGGGAGGTTAAGGACTGGTTCACACCATACCTGCACATGAATCGCATAGAAACACTGTGTGTTCCTTTTTGATTTACATGTGCCTCTGCATTGCACAATCGCACTGCACCAGAAGTACTGCACCAGAAGTAGTGCATGTACTACTTTTTAAAACACTGCAACCCGATCACATAGTACAAAAGTAGCATTGTGTTTGCAACCTGCATTTGGGGTGTTAACTTTGTTCTGACACCGGCTGCAGAAGGCAAATGGAGCGCACTTTGCATACGGTGTAAATTGTACAGGAACGCACAGCGTGTTCCAGGGTGTATCATGTGCATGCATAGTGTGAACTGGTCCCAAGTGAATTTTAGCTCATCCAAAAGCTATGCCCACTAATCAAATTCCCAGAACACCGAGGACCTATCCATATGAAGAGCCAGGTGTGCGGAGTATAGATGTCTAACATTGTACTTCAGTTCATCAGTAGAATACGGCCTTGTTAAGACATTAAAGAGGAGTTCCACCCAGGGGGGCCGTCAAAAAAAACAAACAAATACTGCAGCTGCTGACTTTTAATTGGACACTTACCTGTCCCTGGGTCCAGCGATGCGGGGGATCGAAGCCCCGCTCGCCCCCCCCCCCCTCCGCTCGTCGGCATTTCAACTGTGGGCGCCGTGCTGTGGCTTCACAGCCTGGCACCCACTGCGCATGTGCGAGCGGCGCCGCGATTGGCCGCTCAATCACCTGGGACCTGTAATGGGTCCCAGATGATTGACAGGAGGGAGGGAGCAGAGCGGAGCCCTTCCTGTGCCGAGGGGGAAGTGATGTCACCAGCCCAGGCAAAGGAAGGGGCAGACTAGGAGGGACCACCTAGCAACAGGCATTTAGAGGTAAGTGAAAAAAAAAATATCCAAATGTTTTTTTGTTTTTAGAATTTTTACAGGTATTTTTGTTTTTTGGGTGGAGCCCCACTTTAAATACCAGGTCAAAGTACTATCCGAGGATTTTCACACCTCAATACAACTAAAGGCTGCGTTATTTTCTTTTAATTTGGAGTAGTGAGGGGTTAGAACCCCAGTCGCGTCTTTATTGTCTGTGTCCACGTTAGGACTTTCTCTCACTAACAGTCCTCATCACCAAGAATGAAAGTGAAAGCAAATCTTCTACCACTTGTGTCTGACAACTGGAAAAAGGGGGGATTTCCATCATATTGGAAAGATCTCTGCGCACAGCTGACTTTATAGGGAAGGAAGTTTACTGTCCTTTGGGGGGGCAGACTGTGACCAATGGGAGAAGAAAATGATCCGGCATCAGTGCCCCATCATAGGATTGAATAACGCCCCTTTGTTGATATGGTGACAGTTGGTGGAATAGAGTCCCAGGGGGACTAGACAAAGGCAAACAAAGGGCCACATCGGCCCCTGGGACCCAGTTTGGAAACCAATGATTTAAAAGAAATTAAAGAAAATTGTATAATGTATGGCCAGCTTTACCCATCGAGCAAACAATGACCCGAGAAAACCTCACAACACTGACAGATCAGACTACAGACACCACCTCATCCCTTCAAACCCAAACATATGAATTACACAGGTTCTGAGGCTAATGTAATGCAGATAAGTCACCAAGTATCACCTTATATAACCTCAGATTCTGTGTAATTGATGTGTGTTGGGGTTTGAATGGATGAGGCGGCTTCCCTGGACTACACCGGTGAATCCCACCCCAAACAGATGTCAGGGGGAGGGGAATCACTGGAGATCAATGATCACAGCAATGCGATTGAGCTCCTCCGATCAGGTGGGGGAGGGGATGGGACACAGGTTTCCATGACTACAGCCTATGTGAGCCATCACAATGATGATTGGAGGGGCTGTGCCTGCACCCCCTACTCAGATCTGTGATAAGAAATTTCTTTAAGATTCTGCGACCATGAAGATGCCCCCCCCCCCCCCTTCCTTCATACAACCAGACCCCGATTTCTATCGTACATGAACGATGGCCGATCAGACAAAGACAAATCAGAGAGATCCCGGAGAACCGGAGGCAGTGCTGATTGGATCATCGCCAACTCCCCCTATAAACAACGGCGATGGTCTTTCCCCATCCATCTGCGCCATGTATAAGAGGCCTTGTAAGGCCCGTATGGCCGGTTCCATGTCGGCTCCCCGGGGATGCCCCCATCCATCCTATAGGCGGACTGTTTGTATGGAGACAAAATGGCGGCCTCCATTGTGTACAGACCACAATGCTCTCCCCCCACCCGCGCCCCTCCCCCATCCTCCGGTATACTCACCGCCAGCTGCCGCCTTCTCTCCGCCCTTCTTCTCGGCCGATGCGGCCCCATTCACCGACTCGCCGGCCTCCGCCGCCTCCTCCATCTCTTCCTCCTCGTCTTCCTCGGTGGGGGCACAGCCCGATTCCCCGGGGGGCTCCTGATCGGCGGCCTCCTCGTCTTCTTCCTCCTCTACAGCCTCTGCGGCCTGGTCGTCCTCGTCCTCCCCCTCGCCCAGCTCCAAGGCCCGCTCCTCCTCCTCTTCCTCCGTTAATCCCGGGTTGATGGTGGTGGTCGCCGCCTTCTCCTCGTCACCCCCGCCGAGAAGCTCGGAGTCGAGCGCCTCCTGCAGCCTGTCGCTGAGTTCGGCTTTCAGGCCTCGGCAGTCTAGTCCCCGGCGCTGTAGCTCAGCTCGCAGCTCGGTCACTTTCATCTTCCGCGGGTCTAGGCCGCTCATGTTGCCGCTGATTACAGATAAAGACACAGGGCGGATGTTCGTCTGAGCGCACCGGAAGTGGACGAGGGGAAACGCCCCGGAAGTTCAGCTGGCAATGGGAGTAGTAGGGGCGGAAGCTGACCTCAAACGGCTGGAAATGGCGCTAGGCCTCTTGTGGCTTAGCTCCCCTGTAGCGCCCCCTTCGCGCAGAGCCAAACTGGATAAGGGCCCCACTGTGTGTTGGTAACGTTCCGCGATGGGGGCAATAATTCATACCCACAGCAACAATAGACACCCGCCGAGCGCAAGACACGCCCCCTGACGTCATTTTCCCTGATTGGTCGGGGAGAAGACCGCCTGTTCAAATATCAAACTCGGATTGGACAGGAGCTAACTGGGTGCTCATTGGTAGCTCTAGGTCAGGTGACGGGCTCCCGCCTTTTTTCTCATTGCTTGTCGGAGAATAGGCGATGATGCCGTGCTGTGTGATTGGCTGCTGGCCTTGTGTGGTATCTTCCAACTAAACCGGTGTGCGCGGCTCTCCCTTATCCACCGGTTCTAATGTTATTCAGTCTACAATGTACTGGAGGTTGTGTGTTAAAGAAAAAAAAAACACGTTGTTTTTCGTATTGCCCCTTCCCTATATATTTTAGCAAGCTTGGCTCTTCTGTATAAAAAGAGGCCGCTGTGAAGTCGTCTGTGACTGACAGAGGAAAGGACGGCATTAGGCCGGAAGTGTGTAGTCCCATTTGTGGAGAGATCGCCATATGTAATCTGGAGCATTTCACATCTTTGGCCGGTGTGAATAAAGTTATTGAAAGTTTGGGTCACGTGACGTGCTGGTGGAGACAGCATGGATCACTGACACCGAGATGGCTGAGCAGGTGTGTGGCTGGAAGAGGACTGAGGGTTCCTGTGTGGTGAGCACCTCCCCTATAATCATCACTGGCTTCTCTGTGTGTCTGTATACAGCAGGCGAGCTCTGTGTGTCTGTATACAGATACATTGCTACATTCCCATTCTATATGTACCTGCCAGGGTTGTCATTGTGAGAATCCAGGCTCCCTGGCAGTCATGTAACCAGTGCCAAGGCACTCCTATCACATAGCTCACAACTGTCCCCGATTTGGAACAAAGTCCCTCTTTCTTAGTTATATATAAAATGCACTTTTTACTTTTCAAAAGGTGTTTTCCAGTGCTAAACCTTTCATCCAATTTCTAAATGGCTGCATTTGTACATTTTAAAAGCCAATATAAAGGAATAGTGGTAAAAATTGTGGACTTAATTAACCTTTTTTTGGGGTAAAGAGGAGGTCCACCTTAAAAAAAAATTATTAAAAGCCAGCAGCTACAAACACTGCAGCTGCTGACTTTTAATAAATGGACACTTACCTGTCCCAGGGTCCAGCGATGTCGGCAGCAGATGACGAGCAATCGCTCAGTTCTCGGCTGCCCCCGCCGCCATCCTCGGTCAGGGAATGAGGAAGTGAATCGTTCCGGCTTCACTGCCCGGTTCCCTACTGCGCTTGCGCTAATCGCTCTGCGCATCTTCGCTGGTCCCCGTTGTGTTGTGGGAACTGTGTTTACCAGAACACAACGGGGGGGGGGGAGGGGGTGGGCATCTGCGGCTAGCTATTCCTGGAAGTGGGTGCAAATACCTGTATTATACAGGTATCTGCACCCCCCTGAAAGTTGCCAATCATGGCACCGGAGGGGGGGAGGAATCCGATGAGCGGAAATTCCACTTTAGGGTGGAGCTCTGCTTTAACTCTCTTAAGGGGGTGTGGCAGGGGGCGTGTCCTATGCCTACATACAATTGTTAGTAGGTGTCCCTCATTCCCATCTCAAAATGTTGGGAGGTATGCTATCATAAAAAGATGACACATTCCTCGTAGTAGCCAATCAGACTTTCAGTTTCTGGAGACCTTAAAGTTGAACTTTACACAGAAATTTAAAGAGGAGCTCCAGGCTGCTTGCAGCGAAAATTAAAAGCTAGTAACTACAAATCCTGTAGCTGCTGACTGTTAATATTAGGGCACTTACCTGTCCAGTTATCCAACAATGTCCTCACCCAAGCTGATTATTCAATTGGCTATCAGGTGCTGGCGCCACCATCTTCACTATGGGAAACCGGTTTCCTACTGCGCATGTGCAAAGCGTGCTGTGGTTTGTGAATGGTCCACAGTCTTCTGGGGGGTCCCACAGGTGTGAAGTGTCCCAGAAAGCTGTAGGCATACCTCCCAACTTTTTGAGATGGGAACACCTATTAAATGTATATAGGCATAGGACACACCCCCTACCTAATAGAAGATGATCCACAACTCCATACATGCTCTTAAACCTTTTTAAATTTATTGATACTCCATAAAAGTCAGTTGGGTATAGAAGATATTAACACCCCCTTAACCACTTCTGGACCGCCCACCTGGGATATACTTCGCTACTTTTGATGTTAAATACCGTTTTTATGGCAGCAGATAGCTGCCTTAACCCCGGTATTTTTTTTCACGGCGGGCAGTCTGCTTTAAGATAAGTTGTCTCCGCAACGGATGGGGTGCCCCCCTCCTGCCGCATCCTAGTGGTCTCTGCCGCTTACCGGAGCCATTGGAAGTGGCGGAGACAATCCGGTCCGGTGGTCTCATGGGCAGGAAGTCGGGTGAGGGCATGATGGCCCCCACTTGACTCTATGCCCTTGTAGGAACGTCAAACATCACTTCCGCCCCAATGGCCTTAAAGTGACACTAAAGTTTTTTTTGTTTTTTTTAAATAACAAACATATACTTACCTCCACTGTGCAGTTCGTTTTGCACAGAGTGGCCCTGAATCTTCTCTTCTGGGGTCCCTCGGTGGCTCTTGTGGCTCCTCCCCACATCAGATAACCCCCTAGAAGAAGCGCTCTCCTGGGGGGTTACCTTGCGGACGTGCTCCCAAGTCCAGCATTTAGCGTCCATAGAGTCCAAATGCAGGACTCGGCCCCTCCCCCTGGTGCTCCCGTTATTGGATTTGATTGACTGCATCGGGTGTCAATGGCTGTGCTGCTATCAATCTATTCAATCAACAGCCGAGAACCCCCGGGCAGAGAGACAGCGCATCCCGAGGGGTCAGGTAAGTAAAATGGGGGGCCGGTCACTGACAGGTGTTTTTTCACCTTAATACATAGGATGCATTAAGGTGAAAAAACACGAATCTTTACAATCCCTTTAAAGGGACGTTTTTTGTTTTTGTTTTTTTTGCTTTTAAGTGTAAATGTGAGATCTGAGGTCTTTTTGGCAGATCTCCTGCCATGCTTTTTTTCCATTACAAGGGATGTTTACATTCCTTGTAATAGGAATAAAAGTGATCCAATTTTTTTTTTTTAAAGGGACGGTGTAAAAATAAATAAGGAAAAACTTTTTTTTTCTTTTAAAGCGTCCCATTCCTCCAAGCTTGCGCACAGAAGCAAACACATACGTAAGTCGCGCCCACATGTAAACGGTGTTCAAACCACACATGTGAGGTATCACCGTGATCACTTGATCGAGAGCAATAATTCTAGCCCAAGACCTCTAATGCAAAACTGGTAACCTGTAAACATTTTTATACATCGCCTATGGAGATTTTTAAGTGCCAAAGTTTTTCGCCATTCCACGAGCAGTCGCAATTTTGCATGAGATGTTGGGTATCAATTTGCTCGGCGTAAAATTATCTTTCACACTATATTAAAAAAACTGGGCTAACTACTGTTTTCTTATTTTTTATTTTTAAAAAATTGTGTTTGTAAGATCGCTGCACAAATACAGTGTGACATAACATACTGCAACGATCTCCATTTTATTCTCGAGGGTGTCTGGGAAAAAAAAGAACTAATGTTTGGGGTTCTAAGCAATTTTCTAGGAAAAAAAACAATGATTTTAAATTCTAAACAAGAAGTGTGAAAACTAGTCTCGGCCCTTAAGTGGTTAAAGGAGAATTATACAAAAAAATTATTAGTTAAAACCCACAAGTTTTTTTTTACCACCACTATTCCTTTATACTGGCTCTTGAAATTTACAATTTGGATGAAAGGTTTAGCACTGGGTGTTTTTTGAAACCGTTAAATTGATGGCTTTAATTCCACATTATGATTTACTGCTGTTCAGGGGCTCTGGGCTTTAGCAAAATGGCAGCCTCCAGTAAGAAGAAACAGGGACAATGCTGGAGGCAATTTATAGCACATACTAATTTTGGTAGCATAATTATTAATTTGAAGTAAACCCTCCTGTCGTTTTTCAGCCAAGGAAGCTGCCATCTTGGCCTCTGTTCTAATCTTCAACTGCCATTATGCTGCACATGTGATCAGTTATGATACCAACCGTTGGATGGTTTTAGAGTTTGGTTGAGAGCACATCCAATGTGACAGTTACATTCCTGCACCTGCCTGGAATGTACCTGGTTTTTGAAACTGTTAAATCGATGTGTTTACTTCGGCTTTAATGTGGAATGTATGTACCTTGCTAAAGAACATTCTTTTTTATCAAGTTGTCATGGCAAAAGTTCTGCTTTAGGCCTGATGCACACCTCTGCATTTTTAGTGCTTTTTGCATTTTGCAGATTTGCACTACAGTCCATTTAACATGGTTTCCTATGGAACACGTTCTGTAGTGCAAATCTGCAAAATGCAAAAAGCACTAAAAATGCATAGGTGTGAATCGAGCCTAAAATTGGATCTTCACCCTGAGAACAAAAAACTACCTATAAATACTGTAGACACATACCTGTGAAGTGTCCCAGTGTTTAATGTTTTGGATAGCACAGAGATTGAATAGAAGATCTTCCCCTGTCCGTGCCGCTGTTAGGGAGATTCACCTTCTGTTTGTTCTGTTTACCATTATCACTCCTGAATTTTTTGTCACCTGAACAGAACAAAGGGTAAATCTTCCAATGGGGACACTAGTTCTGGTGAGGGATTTCCTCTCACTTCCTGATTTATCTTTGTGACAGGAAGTGAAGGGAAATCTCTGCAATGGGACATGAATGGGGAAAAAAAGGTTATAACCCTCCTTTTGCAAGGTATACACAATAAGTTTTTTTGTTCAACCCAGTGGGCCGAATGGGGAAAAAAACTTACAGATCACCGTTCTAACACAAGCAATATAATTGGGGGAAATTGGGACTTTAAACTAAGCCATGGCCTGGTAAGGTCATGTTCCTCCATCCCTGTCAATATAAGGAGGAAAAAGCAAGAGGGTGGGACTTTAAATGAAGCACGTGGTAGCAATTGAATACAGTGGTGGGTATAGAATTATGTAATATTCCATAAACACATTTACATACGTTAATAACCATACACATAGAAATGCACACTTGCGTTATTGTTGATTTCTAAAACAGTGGTAACTGATAATAACATGATTAAAAGAAGTAATCACACGATAAGGTTTAGGGATTTCAACAAATTTCATGTTTGGATATACATATATTGTACGATAGCCCATGCATGGTCTATGATCTTTCTAATCCCTGTCACAATATATAAAGGTATATGTGTATTGGCACAGTAGTCTGATAAACATGTAATCATATGGTACACGGCATTTGGTAGCTGTCGCATTTCGTGGCTTTAAGCCACTCTTCAGGAGCAAGCAAGTGTTGTATCTGAAATGGAAAATATATTGTCTAGGTAAGCTAACTTGCATCAATAAAGGGGAAGATAGATCAAAAACACCCCCCCCCCCCCTAAAGATCACTTACAAGTATATGTGCACTTGATGGCGTGATGTCAGGGACCATGGGCCACCTGAGGGCATCAGTATCGGGAGCTGAAGAGGCATGTTCAGTGGCGGCTACCATCATAGGCAACAACCTGGACGGATCTGGGCACACAGAGCACTCCTGGTGTGAACATGAGAGGTATTGGTAATCAGTAAATAAACCAAGTAACCTAGTGTGAGAACTATGTAAATAAGTGATTGTTAGTGAAAACTAAATGATCGAGGTAATGTGTGCAGAAATAAAAACTAGGAGTCAGGATACAGGTTCACAGATAACAGGATGCACAGAAGCTGAAGACAAAGCAGCACTGGATCTAGGCACTGGTTGAGTTCAAATAGTCTATTTGGCCCCAGCGTCAATCACAGATGCGCGCACGCGTCAGTGCACCAATGCCCGATTCCTACGAGCAAAGGGAACCAGTGTTAGTTTGTGCCTGGGCGTTCTTCTAGAGGGATTAACTTGTCTGCTGGCATGTGTATCCTGACATTGCCCCCCTTCAATGGGCAGCCTGGGCTAGTTTCTCTGGGTGGCTTTGACAGAAAGCTTGGACAAGTCTCTCGGCATGAATATTGCCCTCAGGTTCCCAAGAATTCTCTGCAGGTCTGTACCCCTTCCATTTGACCAAGTACTGAACCTGATTCCGTTTCTTTCTACAGTCCATGATTGCCTCTACTTCATATTCCTCTTCACCATTTACCATTACTGGCTTAATATTTGTCATGTCTTTTTAAACTTTTTGATAAATAAAATTATTGTTTACAATTTTGATGTAATGTCCTGAGATTCCTGCCCTACAAAGTCCCACTAAGAGGAAAATTCCCCATTGTGTTACTGGCTCAGGGGGACCACTATTCAGTTCAGGGAATGGATCCGGAACCGCAGGCTTCAGAAGAGTTGTATGGAAAACTGTGTGGATTTTAAAGGAATCTGGTAGTGCCAACTCATAGGCCACAGCATTGATCCTCTTCTTCACAGCGAATGGTTCCACATATTTAGGACCCACTTTCTTAGACGGACAAGCTAACTTCAGATTAGTTGTGGCTAGGGATGGGCTATCTGTTCGAGTCGAACATTGGCTGTTCGCCGAACAGCGGACAATTTGGGGTGTTTGCGGCAAATTCGAAAAGCCGCAGAACACCCTTTAAAATTCTATGGGGGAAATCTAAAGTGCTAATTTTAAAGGTTAATATGCAAGTTATTGTCATAAAAAGTGTTTGGGGACCTAAATCCTGCCCCAGGGGACATGTGTCAATGCAAAAAAAAAGTTTTAAAAAACGTCAGTTTTTTCGGGAGCAGTGATTTTAATAATGCTTAAAGTGAAACAATAAAAGTGATATATTCTTTTAAATTTCGTACCTGGGGGGTGTCTATAGTATGCCTGTAAAGTAGCGCATGTTTCCCGTGTTTATAACAGTCCGAGAGCAAAATGACATTTCTAAAGAAAAAAAAAGTCATTTAAAAGTGCTAGCACTAGTGCCAGCTATTAATGAATTGTCGGTTCCGACAATACACATAAAAGTCATTGAAAAAAAAACAAAATGCATGGGGGCCCCCCAAAATTCCAGGCCCTTCAGGTCTGGTATGGTTATTAAGGGGAACTCCACGTCAAAATCTAAAAAAAAAAGGCGTGGGGTTTCCCCCCAAAAATCCATACCAGACCCTTCAGGTCTGGTATGGATTTTAAGGGGAACTCCGCGCCAATTTTTTTTTTTTTTTTAATGGCGCGGTGTTCCCTCAAAAATCCACACCAGACCCTTATCCGAATACGCAACCTGGCAAGCCACAGGAAAAGAGGGGGGAACGAGAGAGCGCCCCCCCCTCCTGAACCGTACCAGGCCACATGCCCTGTGCATGGATGTCCCCATGTTGATATGGACAAGGGCCTCATCCCCACAACCCTTGCCCGGTGGTTGTGGGGGTCTGCGGGCGGGGGGTTTGTTGGAATCTGGAAGCCCCCTTTAACAAAGGGGACACCCAGATCCCGCCCCCCCCATGTGAATTGGTAAGGGGTACATTGTACCCCTACCATTTTACAAAAAGAAAGTGTCAAAATGTTAAAAAACCACAGGTGATGGCTTGGGACAAGTCCTTTATTAAAAATAAAAAAGAGATTCCAGCGATGTAATCCAATCCATGCTCCTACTCCAGCGATGTAATCTAATTGTCGATCTCCAGCGATGGATGTTCTTCAGCGAGGAACACGCACAGGATCCTGCCTCCACCGGAGGCACCCAGCCAATGACGTGGCGCTAGCTTGACAGCTCTTATGTAGCTGAGGACATCCTCCCCATGTTGAGGGCATGTGGTACAGTTCAGGAGGGGGGGGCACTCTCTCGTCCCCCCCTCTTTTCCTGCGGCCTGCCAGGTTGCGTGCTCGGATAAGGGTCTGGTGTGGATTTTTGGGGGAACCCCATGCCATTTTTTTTTTAATTTTGGCGCGGAGTTCCCCTTAAAATCCAGATTTTTGTGGGGAACCCTGCGTCTTTTTTTTTTTTCTTAAATTCTGTCGCGGAGTTCCCCTTAATATCCATACCAGACCTGAAGGGCCTGGTAATAGAATTTTGGGGGACCCCCACACATTTTTTTTTTTTCAATGACTTTTTTTTTGTATTGTCGGGACCGACAATTCATTAATAGCCGGCACTAGCGCTAGCACTTTTAAATTACTTTTTTTTCCTTTAGAAATGTCATTTTGCTCTCGGACTGTTATAAACACGGGAAACACGCACTACTTTACAGGCATACTATAGACACCCCCCAGGTACGAAATTTAAAGGAATATTTCACTTTTATTGTTTCACTTTAAGCATTATTAAAATCACTGCTCCCGAAAAAACTGACGTTTTTTAAAACTTTTTTTTTGCATTGACACATGTCCCCTGGGGCAGGATTTAGGTCCCCAAACACTTTTTATGACAATAACTTGCATATTAACCTTTAAAATTAGCATTTTTGATTTTTAATGTTCGTGTCCCATAGACTTTAACGGTGTTCGCGTGTTCGAACAAATTTTTTGCATGTTCTGGATGCAAACCGAACAGGGGGGTGTTCGGCCCATCCCTAGTTGTGGCTAACCATACCTGATCACCAGGTTCCAGAATCAGATCTCCCCATTTCTTTTTGTCAAAAGACCTTTAGTCTTCTTGGGCTTTAGCCATAGTCTTTTTTTAACAGCTGATTGTTAGAGCTGAAGAAGTTCACTGTGTCTTAAACCGCTGGGATTGGACATTTAGGGGCTGTGGTGGTCAGGAATGAAAGGTGAAACCCGTAGTTGGCAAAAAACGGGGATTGCTTGATGGCAGAGTGTTCTGAATTATTGTATGCAAACCATACTAATGGTAATAGTGCCACCCAATCATCCTGCGAAAAGGAAGAAAAACAGCGTAAATATTGTTCCAGTGTCTGGTTGGTCCTCTCGGTTTGACCATTGATCTGTGGGTGGTACGCTGAGGAAAAAGACAGCTCAATTTTTAGGGTTTCGCACAAGGCTCTTCAAAATCTAGACGTGAATTGAACACCGCGATCTGACACAATATCAACGGGATGTCCATGTAATCTCACAATTTCTTTAATAAAGATCTGTGCTGTCTCTGAAGCTGATGGTGTACCCCTCATGGGTATGAAGTGTGCCATTTTTGACAAACGGTCCACGACCACAAAGATGGTCATGTGACCTTCAGGAGGAGGGAGTTCAACGATAAAGTCCATCGAAATCATCTTCCAAGGTCTATCCGGAATTGGCAGAGGTTTCACCAGACCCCAAGACTTAGTCCTGCTAGTCTTATTTCTGACACACATAGGGCAGGTTTCAATGTACTTCTTACAATCCTCTTTTAGGCAGGGCCACCAAAAGGTACGCTGTAAAAGTTCAGACGTCTTGTGGGTTCCAAAATGTCCTGCAAGGGCATGTTTGTGGCAGAGACCAAAAGCGGCGACTCTCAAGTTTTTGGGTACAAAAATGTTGCCACCTTGCAATAACAGTCCATCCCTTACTTGTAACATCATCCCAGGAGAAGGTGAGATACCAATAGAGGCTTGTTTAATTTGTGACAAAAAATCTTCCTGTAACAGGAGATAATTCCCAGGAGATAGAATGGTATCTGGAGGAGCAGGTTCTTCTGACACAACAAACATGCGAGACAGAGCATCCGGCTTTGTGTTTTTTGACCCTGGCCTGTAGGTTATGTGGAACACAAATGACATTGGGACAGATCCGCCCCCACTGCCGTCTCTGAGATATCTACTTCTAAGACAAACAGTAGAGCCGGGTCTTGGTGCCGGAGTATAGGTGCAGATGTAAAAAGTCCTTTCAGAGTTTCAAATGCAGACTGAGCTTCAGAAGACCATTGGAATCGCTTGCATTGTTCTGTCAATTGAGCAATGAGGGAAATCATTGCGGAGAATCTTCCTATAGAAATTTGTGAATCCTATAAACTGTTGTACCCCTTTTTTGTCTGTGGGAGCTGGCCAGTCCTGGATGGCAGAGACCTTCTGGGGATCCATCTTGATCTTGATCTGTGGATAAACCCAGGAACTGGATACTTTGGCACTCAAACTCGCATTTTTCGGGTTTTGCGTATAGGCCTTGTTTGAGTTGGGCCAAAACATTTCTAACATGTCCCCGATGAGCCTCCAAGGAAGTAGAGAATATCAAAATGTCATCTAGATACATGATGACGAATAAGTCTAAATAGTCCCAGAAAATATCATTAATAAAGTGCTGAAATGTTGCTGGGGCATTACTAAGCACTCAAAATGCCCAAATCGAAGGCCGCTTCCACTCGTCACCTTCACGAATACGCAACAAATTGTATGCCCCACATAAGTCTAATTTCGTGAAGATGATGGCAGAACGGAGTCTCTGAAACAGCTCTGGCACCAAGGGCAGGGGGTAACGGTTTTTAATCGTGATTTTATTGAGGTCACGGTATCCCACACAGGGGCGAAGGGAGTAATCCTTTTTCTCAACAAAGAAAATCCCAGCTCCAGCTGGGGATGTGGAGGGACAGATAAAACCCTTCCTCAGGCTGTCATCAGTGTATTCTTTCAAAGTGACATGGCAAGTTCAGGTTCCATCAAAGGGAAGATTCGCCCGAATGGTATTTCAGTCCCTGGGAGGAGCTTGATCGGACAATTGTTTGGCTTGTAAGGAGGGAGAGTCTCTGCTCCTTTCTTACTAAACACGTCCAAAAAGTCACGGTAAGGTGCAGGAATAGAAGAACATGCTTCAGCATCAGAGTCCATGCATAGCAGAGGAGACAGGTGAGTAGATGGCTTAGGGAAGCAGTGCTGCTGGCAGCAAGAAGATAGAAACTCGATTTTTCCCGAATCCCAATTAATGCGGGGATTGTGCGTCTGGAGCCATGGCATACGCAAAATGACAGGGAACAAAGGTGAGGCTATGGAGTCCAGACGTAACAGTTCTTTGTGAACACCGGATATGGTGGCAGGTAATGGAACAGTCTCTTGGGTGGCAGGACCAGATTTGATGCGTGATCTGTCTGCCAGGTGAACCGAAAGTCCATGGGATCTTGGCTGCAGCGGAGCCTTATGTTGTAGAGCAAATGCCAAGTCAACGAAACAGCTGCAGGCCCCGGAATCAATAATAACGGGTGCTTGAAAAACCCCCTCCGGAAGTTGCAATGAGATCTGAATAGCCAGGTGAGAAGACTTGTGAGGCAGCGATGACTGGTTGAAAGAAGAAAGGGTCAGGCATCTGCGAGTCTTGGCCGGACAGGACCTTACATAATGGCCACCCTTCCCGCAGTAAAGACACAGGTGGTTCTGTTTGCAGTACTGGCGTTCCTCTGGAGAGAGAGATGGGGGAAGCATGATGAGCTGTGTTGGTCTAGGAGCCGATGTGCCTGGGGATTAAGGTGCTGAACTTAGCGGACTGGGAACTTGTGGCAACATCCCTGAAGGCTGGAGCCGCGCGGCCGACCTTTCAGCCTTGCTTTCTTTCAGACGTCTGTCAATCTGCTTCGCCAGGTTTATCAATGCTTCCAAGGAACCAGGTACTCCCACACGGGCTAACTCGTCTTTAGAGGTTCAGATAAGCCTAGCCAGAATTGGTAACAGAGGGCGGCATCATTCCAATTGGTATCTGTGCTCCAGTGTCTAAAGTCTGTCACATAGTCCTCAGCAGCTCTGCGGCCTTGCTGGAGCTCATGTAGGGCCGCCTCGGCTGTTGCAGTTTGCAGGGGATCCACATAAAGTTGAGCCATGGCCTCAAAGAACTTAAGACTTAACAAACATGGGTTTCTCTGCTAATGCAAACGGTGGGCCCAAGACTGGGGCCCACCTTGCAAAAGGGAAATTACATACTCCACTTTAGTAGCCTCGAGTGAAAAGGTCTGGGGCTGTAATGAAAAGTATAGTTCACAAGCGTTATGAAAAGTCCTGAACTTGCAGTCGCCTGAGAACTTTTCTGGAGTTGGCACCCGGGGTTCAGATGGCAGCATCACTACAGTAGGTGCAGGAGAAGGTTCCACAAATGCAGGTGAGGCAGAAGCTGACGTGGGAGAAGAGTCCTTAGATTTGTTCCTCTAGCCGACTGTAACCCTCCTGCAGACTCTTGACTGTTTGTGTGAGTGCTGCAAGGTGATGGCACAGCTGATCCATGGGGGAGGTTCCTCGTCCAGGCTTGGACATGGCTGCTTTGTACTATCACATATCTGGTAGTAGAGCCTGATTGGACGAGGAAGGCCTCTCTTACACCTCTGCCTCGGGGCCTCTGATAGTGTGGACAGAAGGCGCAGGAGTGAAGAGTCGCACGAGTGCCAAGAAGTCTTGCAGGCAGCAGGGCGGATGTACTTGCTGGGCTGGAGAAGTCATCAGAAGGCTTCAGCAGGAAGGCCCGGCAGGTAGGCAGCTGGTGCAGGTGACAGCAGACAGAATAGCAGGGTCAGGCAGGTTGGGTCATACACGGGCTTGGAGAATCGGATACAGGACACAGGCAGGAACATAGTCAGGAGGCAGGCCAAGTCTGGAACCGGAACAGTGGAACAGGAGCCAAAAGAGCAGACAGAAGATTGGTCACAGAATAAGCCGAGGTCGGTGCAGGTGGAGTTCAAGGGATGGTCATAGCAAGCTGGGTAGATAACAGGAGTCAGGATACAGGTTCACAGATAACAACAGGATGCACAGAAGCTGAAGACAGAGCAGCACTGGATTTAGGCACTGGCTGAGTTCAAATAGTCTCTTTGGCACCAGCGTCAATCACGGGTGCGCGCAAAGCGTCGGCACACACGGGAATGCGTGACGGCTTGTGTTCGCGCACCAGTTCATGTGTGCGCACTTCAATTCGCCAATGCCTGATTCCTACAAGCAAAGGGAACCAGTATTAGTTTGCTCCTGGGAGTTCTTATAGAGGGATGAACTTGTCTGCTGGCATGTGTATCCTGACAGGGGAAAACAGACCTTATCAAAGGGAGACATGGAATCAGGTGTACAAGAAAGCCCTGAGTGATCCATCCGAGCCAGAGCGTTCACCCATATGTGTGGGCCGCCACAGACCAACCCCCAACAACACGCACACAAGCAGAATGAGGGGGAGGTGCTGACACCTGGGCAACAAGTCGCGCAGCAATCGGCGACATCACAACCTCACTCTATTACTCGTGGAGATGGGAAACCCCACCAGCGAAGCAGCGTCACAAGGACGCCGTACTTCCGGCGCGTAGGACATGACGTCAATGTGCAGTGATGGCGCGTCCGCCCCCCAAGCATAATGGAGGGAAGGACGCCCATAGTGCGCATCGCAACTCCTGAACTGGATAAGATCCGGGCGACACCACAAACCAAAACATACGCCACCATGTGCACAGTTAAAGCATTATAATATGCCTAATGAATATGCAAAAGTAAATCGCCATAATTGGATTGAATGCTAGATATCAATTCGTGGGAACTAATAAGATAAGCCATGGAAAGCTATCATAGGACCACTATTTCTAGGTGCAGGTTTGGTTATGGAGTATAGGACCAATTAAATGCATTGAGCTACCAGATGCCAAGGTATATACACATATACCTTTTTTATATATTGTGACAGGGATTAAAAAGATCATAGACCATGCAGGGGCTATCGTACAATATATGTATATCCAATCATGAAATTTGGTGGAATCCTTAAACCTTATCATGCGATTCATTATTTTAATCGTGTTATTATCAGTTACCACTGTTTTAGAAATCGACAAAACGCAAGTGTGCATTTCTATGTGTATTGTTATTAATGTATGTAAATATGTGTTTATGGAATATTAAAATTCTATACCCACCAATTGCTACCACGTGCTTTATTTAAAGTCCCACCCTCTTGCTTTTTCGGAAAGTAGACCCCCTTCCAAGGTGATCTGATTTTTTTTGGAAGTTAAGAAGCCTGCTGGTATTGAGGGGGTTAAAACATATACCTTTGGTAATGAATAAGAAAGAAATTTGAGAGAAAACGGGTCAGAATCTGTCCCTCGAGTGATTGGGATTTTTAAGGATGCATACTTCTGTCACGAGGCAAGCACAACCACAAAAGATAATTCAAAAAATATCATTTATTACAAAATATACAGTTTAAAACCGTATTAGTCATAAAACCAATGACCAAGATTAATACTCATAGATACATATACCTTGGTAATGTTGCACTAGTTCAATACAGGGCACAATAACCCCCCTTCCTCCTTCAATACAGGGCACAATAACCCCCTTCCTGCCCAGGCCAGCTTTTGGTGCTGTTGCACTTTGAATGACAATTGTGTGGTCATGCAGTGCTGTACCCAAATTACATTTTTATCATTTTTTTTGAGAATCCCAAAATTTTAAACAAAAAAAAAGTTTTTCTTAATTTGTTATAAAATTTTGTAAAGAAGTATTTTTTCTCCTTCATTGATGTACGCTGATGAGGCTGCACTGATGTGCACTGATGGACACTGATATGTTGCACTGATATGGATATGTCCCCTGTAACTGGAAAGCCAGTTATCGGCGTTCTTTTCCTGAGACACTGAGAGTGCTGAGGAAAGGAAGCCGATAACCGGCATTTGTTACATGGGATCGAATCATATGGTAAAGAGGTTCTTTACACTGATCGATGATGCTCCGTGTCTGAGGGTCACAGATCCCCACGCTTCATGCCCCCGGGGGCACGCACGAGTGACCCGTTCTGAAGGACGTTGTTAAAGTGTCCGAAAGGGTTTTTTTTGTATTCCCGTGGCTATGTAGCACAGATTGACACTGTTGCAGTCATATGGTCTAATTGGGGGAGGGAAATCCCACATTTTGGGTTGTTCTGAGAAAAGTAATAGAGGGGAAATCTTTCAATGAGGACACTAGTCCTGGTGATCTAGGGGGTCCCAAGGGGTTCTGTTTATTTGTAGGGATTGCCTCCCACTTTGTTTGGCTATGGGACTGGAAGTAAAGGTAAATCTCCCCAATTAGACACAGATGGCACAAAAAAAAAAAATCTGACGGGTTATAAGATTCCCTTACTGTATCCAAAATGAAAAAAAAAAAGTTTTGCCTATAGCTCTTCTTTATTAATGGATAATTGTTTAAGCCGTTATTTTTATCTGAAATACCAACTGTATTAAAATAAGTTAACTGATATTATGAATGGTTGGGTAGAAGTGGGAAGGGAAGGGGAGTTAATGTTACTCATGCAGCTGGAGCCACCCACAATTGACGAAAAGAGTCACATGAGGCAGCCTCAAGAGGATGAATAGGAAATCAATGGCTTACCAAAAGACAAATGGCAAAGCATGTGCATTAAGAGTTGCAATGCAGTGGGCAGAGGTTCAGCTGCGATGGGGTTGCCACTGACAACGGGGCAGTGTATGCAAACAGCAGGATCTACCAGGTATTTATATAAAAAAAAAAAACACAGATGAATGATAGAGGCATATGCACAAGAGTAAATAACCTCTTTTTAATGCCATATAAACTTAGAATTTTGGGGAGTTTAGTGACATTTTGAATGTACAGGTCATACACAGATTGATTAACTAACCAATGTTACAGGTGGAACATGTAACATGTTACCGAAGGTGAACTTTTCCCTTAACACTTTCATAGCCAGAGCTGTTTTTTTCACACACGTTTAAAAAATAATTTTGGGCCTGAAGATTACATAAAAGCCCGAAACATATATTTTCTGAAAGCAGACACCCTAAAGAATAAAATAGTTGTAGATCCAATTTTTTATTCTACATAATATTACCACAAAGGTAGTAAACAAAAGATCATTAAAAGTTAATTTTAGAGGGTACAAAAACCCAATAAATTACCCAATTTTTTGGTAAAAATATACAAGCCGAGGTTGCACCAAGTAAATGGATACCCAACATGTTAAACCTTAAGCTGTTGCCGACCACACCACGCACATTTACTGCGGCAGGGCTGCTGCTCTGTGCAGAAATACGTACAGGTACGTGCAGGATTCTGCACTTCCAGAACTGGGCACACATGCGTGTGGTCCCGCTGTGACCCGCTGATCGTTTGGTGGACAGGCAGAACGATGATCTGGGACAAGGAAAGGCAGTGATCTTGTGTTTCTGCTGAGCAGATTACAAGCACCCCCCACACAGTTGTCAAGCACTCCCTAGGAACACATTTAACCCTTTGATCGCCCCTGATGTTAACCCCTTCCCTGCCAGTGTCATTAGTACAATGTCCTTGCATATTTTTTTTAGCACTGATCACTGTATTAGTGTCACTGGTCCCCAAAAAGTGTCAGGTGTCCAACTTGTCTGCCACAATATCGCAGTTCAGCTATAAGTCACTGATCGCCGCCATTACAACTAAAAATAAATAAATAAAAATTGCAAAAATATATCCCATAGTTTGTAGACGCTATAACTTTTGCACAAACCAATCAATATACGCTTATTGGGATTTTTTTTAACAAAAATATGTAGCCGAATACATATTGGGCTAAATTGATGAAGATTTTTTTTTTTTTATTGGATATGTTTTATAGTAGAAAGTAAAAAATAGTTTTTTTTTCAAAATTGTCTGTTTTTTTTTTTTGTTTATAGCGCAAAAAATTAAAACTGCAGAAGTGATCAAATACCACCAAAAGAAAGCTCTAGTATTAATTTTTTGTGCTGTCACAGTTATACTGGGGCAGGGTGGCTAGGCTGTGCAAATCTTCATAAGTGTACATCAGGATCGTACACGGCGATTTAAGGGTGCTCCCATTGGCCAGCGGGGGGGGCAAATGAGTGGGTCCGGCGGACTCGATGTCCGCTGGCCACCCTTAGTGACTGAACAGGCAAATTTCTGTTCTGATAGGTGAGATCACACAGATCCTGTCTTTCTGCTTTCTGCTATGCAGGAAGACGGATCTGTGTGTTGTCCCAGTGAGCCCTTGCCCCATACAGTTAGAACACACAGTGAAGGAACATAGTTAATCCTTTGATCGCCCCTGAAGTTAACCCCTTCCCTGCCAGTGCCATTAGTACAACAACAGTGCATATTTTTAGCACTGATTACTGTAGTAATGTCACTGGTTCCCAAAATAGTGTCAAAGATGTCCGCAATGTTGCAGTTCCACTAAACAATCGCCAGTACTAGTAAAAAAGAAATTAATAAAAATGCTATAAATCTATCGCCTATTTTGTAGACGCTGTAACTTTTGCTCAAACCAATCAATATAGCAGAAAGTAAAACAAAATTGTTTTTTTTCTTTTTTTTTTTGTTTATAGCGTAAAAAAAAAGATCGCAGAGGTGATCAAATACCACCAAAAGAAAGCTCTATTTGTGGGAAAAAAGGACATCAATTTTGTTTGGGTACAGTGTCGCACGAACTTGCAATTGTCAGTTAACTTCATTATATTAATTAAAACTTTTCAGCCAAGTGCATCCAGCATTTTCAGTTTTGCCACCAAAATTTCCATTTGGTGCACCTCTAAAAAGATGTTTATATTAGATAATGGTGCTCCACATGGGCAATTCCTAGTTTGCTTATGTTCCAGATGACCACCCAACTGTGCCCCACTCATAAGCATAAAGATCAGCCTCTTACCAGTTGCTAAGACTCAGTGAGCACACTCCTCACTTTGGGTATTGAACATGGCTCCCATCAGAAAGACTCATATCTCCGTTGCCCCAGTGACGACGTCTATTATGTCGAAACGTACATTGGGAAGAGGTTGTAGAGGTGACGTCAGCACGCCCGTCGGGGCGCTGGACAATTTTACACACTGAGTGCCTGTTTATTTACTGCGCTTTGTGAGTATAAGTACTTTTTAAAAAAAAGTGTTGTTTTTGGACTTTGCGCAATGAGTATTCCTCTTCCTCTTTTCATACGTATCCTGTTCCATATGATTATGTGGTTCTAATATGTTTGCAGAGGGTGTCCAAAGATCCATACTAAGGAGCCAAACTGCCATATAAGTCTTTCTGATAAGAGCCGTGTTCTATGGCCAAAGTGAGAGATAGAACATCCGAGAACCACTGAGGCAAGGCTAGACCCTGTAATAAGCACTTAGCATCTGGTAAGAGGCTGATCTTTATGCTTATGAGTGGAGCACAGTTGGGTGATCATCTTGAGCAGAAGCAAAATAGGAATTGCACATGTGGAGCACCATTACCTAATATCACCATCCTATTTGGGACTTTTTTTTTTACATTTCTTATGGATTTTGTATTTGTTTAACCTATTGGTTTTCCATGACAGCACAGATTTTATGAATTGGAATCGTTCTTTATTATCCCAATGAATTTGTTTTTTACATGCATACGGGGCCTTGAAAAAGTATTCATACTTCTTGACATTTTCCACATTGTGTCATGTTAACGCCTAAAACGTAAATGTATTTTATTGGGATTTTATTTGACAGACCAACACAAAGTGGCACATAATTGTGAAGTTATGTGCCACATTGTGAATGATAAATGGTTTTCAATTTTTTTGACAAATATCTGAAAAGTGTGGCGTGCATTTGTATTTAGCCCCCTTTACTATGATACCCCTTACTAAAATCTAGTGGAACCAATTGCCTTCAGAAGTCACCTAATTAGTAAATAGAGTCAACCTGTGTGTAATTTAATCACAGTATAAATACAGCTGTTCTGTGAAGCCCTCAGAGGTTAGAGAACCTTAAGGAACAAACAGCGTCGTGAAGCCAAGGAACACACCAGGCAGGTCAGGGATAAAGTGGTGGAAAATTTTAAAACACGGTTAAGTTATAAAAAAAAATATCCCAAGCTTTGAACATCTCAAGGAGCACTGTTCAATCCATCATACAAAGATGGAAAGAGTATGGCACAACTGCAAACCTACAAAGACATGGCCGTCCACCTAAACTGACAGGCTGGGCAATTCATCAGAGAAGCAGCCAAGAGGCCCATGGTAACTCTGGAGGAGCTGCAGAGATCCACAGCTCAGGTGGAAGAATCTGTCCACAGGACAACTATTAGTAGTGCACTCCACAAATTTGGCCTTTATGGGAGAGTGCCAAGAAGCCATAAGAAGTCCCATTTGCAGTTTGCGAGAAGCCATGTGGGGGACACAGCAAACATGTGGAAGAAGGTGCTCTGTTCAGATGAGACCAAAATTGAACTTTTTGGCCTAAAAGCAAAACGCTATGTGTAGCCCAAAACTAACACTGCACATCACCATAAACACACCATCCCCAACATAAAACATGGTGGTGGCAGCATCAGGGCTTTTTTTCAGCTGGAACTTGGTGGAACTCAGTTTCACTACCTCTGGCTCAGACTCTCTGCTCACCACCATCACTTGTAAACACAGAAGTCTGACTTCTGTGTTTACAAGTGACAGCTTGGCTCCCACAGATCCAATCTCCTAAGCAGCTCCTACTGAGTGCAAGATAGGGGGATGCAGGTTTTCAGGGTGCAGTGCGGATGCCAACACCCTCACTGGATGATCCCCTTGCAAGTGAGAAAGACGGTCAAACTACAGTGTGAGGGAAGGTTCTAGAGCTGGCTGGATGCTTCAGCTTAACACAGCAGCAAAAGTTGGACATGTGGAAGATGGTGGAGCTTTTAAGGAGGGAGGATTGTATGCAGAGGTCAGAGCTGAAGAGGGGTGAAAGTGAAATGTGGACGGGGGATCCAGAGGTAAGCAGCTGTGGAAGAAGGCTGAGCTCTGCACTCTGTGTAGCTCACCCCTAAACTTTGCATGTAGGTAGTGTACCACAGAACTCTGCATGTAGCGTAACCCTGAACTCTGCACTCTGTGTGTAACCCCCCTCTGAACTCTGCCCTCTGTTCGTATTGCACTCCTGGTATTTATTGCTCTTTAAGATCCACCAATTGTGAAAGCTTGACCACACCCACCATTTGATGGAGGGTGTGTTTGGGGGATTTTGGTGGTCATGATTGAGTTCTTGCACCTATTTCCAGAGAAAGAAAGGCCTGGGCAGCATCATGTTGTGGGGATGCTTTTCTTCAGCAGGGACAGGGAAGCTGGTCAGAGTTGATGGAAAGATGGATGGAGCCAAATACAAATCAATCTTAGAAGAAAACCTGTAATGCCCCGTACACACGGTCGGATTTTCCGATGGAAAATGTGTGATAGGACCTTGTTGTCGGAAATTCCGACCGTGTGTAGGCTCCATTACGCATTTTCCATCGGATTTTCCGACACACAAAGTTTGAGAGCAGGATATAAAATTTTCCGGCAACAAAATCCGTTGTCGGAAATTCCGATCGTGTGAACACAAATCCGACGGACAAAGTGCCACGCATGCTCAGAATAAATAAAGAGATGAAAGCTATTGGCCACTGCCCCGTTTATAGTCCCGACGTACGTGTTTTACGTCACCACGTTCAGAACGATCGGATTTTCCGACAACTTTGTGTGACCGTGTGTATGCAAGACAAGTTTGAGCCAACATCCGTCGGAAAAAATACTAGGATTTTGTTGTCGGAATATCCGAACAAAGTCCGACCGTGTGTACGGGGCATCAGTCTGCAAAAGACTTGAGACTGGGGTGGAGGTTCACCTTCCAGCAGGACAACAACCCTAAAAATACAGTCAGAGCTACAATGGAATGGTTTAGATCAAAGCATATTCATGTGTTAGAATGGCCCAGTCAAAGTCCAGACCTAAATCCAATTGAGAATCTGTGGCAAGACTTGAAAATTTCTGTTCAGTCGTTCTCCATCCAATCTGACAGAGCTTGAGCTATTTTACGAAGAAGAATGGGCAAAAAATGTCACACTCTGTAGATGTGCAAAGCTGGTAGAGACATCCCCAAAAAGACTTGCAGCTGTAATTGCAGTGAAAGGTGGTTCTACAAAGTATTGTCTCAGGGGGGCTGAATACAAATGCACGTCACACTTTTCACATATTTATTTGTGAAAATTTTGAAAACCATTTATCATTTCCCTACCACTTCACAATTATGTGCCACTTTGTGTTGGTCTATCACATAAAATCCCAATAAAATGCATTCACGTTTCTGGTTGTAACATGAGAAAATGTGAAAAATGTCAAGGGGTAGAAATACCTTATCAAGGCACTGTATATATGAGTTGTTAATATATTATTTTTAGGCACTTGCATGCACTTTATGGATTTTGCATTTTTCCAATATATTGTTTTTGCACGATAGCACAGATTTTATGTGGGTGTAAGTATGTATTAGAGCTGCACGATTCTGGCTAAAATGAGAATCCCGGATTCATTTATTTATTTTTTATCACGATTCTCGTGGTGTAACATCACCATTCACATTATACAAAAAATTTGTGCTAACTTTACCATTTCGTTTTTTAAACACTTCAG
This sequence comes from Lithobates clamitans, assembly GCA_037952925.1. NCBI lineage: Eukaryota > Metazoa > Chordata > Amphibia > Anura > Ranidae > Lithobates > Lithobates clamitans. Next base: position 5,586,049 of record JBBGZY010000449.1, read on the forward strand.
TCCCAGAAGATTTGGCTGCTGAATGAACGGGCCATTTTTTGAGATTCGGCACTGCGTTGCTTTAACTAACAATTGCACGGTCGTGCGACGCTGATGTCCCTTTTTTTCCCCACAAAGAGCTTTCTTTTGGTGGTATTTGATCGCCTCTGCGTTTTTTATTTTTTGCACTAACAACAAAAAAAGAGCAACAAGTTTGAAAAAAACACAATATTTTGTACTTTTTGCTATAATAAATATCCCCATTTTTTTTTTTAAAGCTAATTTTTGTTCTCAGTTAGGGCCAATATGTATTCTTCTACCTATTTTTGGTAATAAAAAAATCGCAATAAGCATATATTGATTGGTTTGCGCGAAAGTTATAGCGTCTACAAAATAGGGGATCGATTTATAGCATTTTATTTATTTATTTTTTTTACTAGTAATGGCGGCAATCTGCGATTTTTTTTTTTTTTTTTTTTTTATCAGAACTGCAGCATTCTGGCGGACACATCGGACACTTTTGACACATTTTTGGGACCATTGGCATTTAAACAGCGATCAGTGCTATAAAAATGATTTGATTACTGTAAAAATGTCACTGGCAGGCAAGGGGTTAACACTAGGGGGCGATCAAGGGGTTAACTGTGTTCCCTGTTTGTGTTTCTAACTGTAGGGGGAAGGGACTGACCTAGAGGAAGTGACAGATCGTGGTTCCTAGCTAATAGGAACTCATCTGTCATGCTTTACAGAACAGAACATGGATTTGTGTGTTTACGCACACACACACGTCCCTGTTCTGCCTCTCGTGTCCGCAATTGCTCGTGGCCGGCGGTCATCGCGCGTGCCTGCTAGCCCGATCCCGCGAGCCGACGTATAGCTATGACAGTTCGCAGGATCGTGCCGACCTGCCGCAGTAAAATGACGGCAGCTGGTCGGCAAGCGGTTAAAGTTTTTTTTTTTTTGCCAAACAACTTGAGTTTGAAAGACTGCTGCGCAAATACAGTGTGACATAAAATATTGCAACAACCACCATTTTATTCTCTAGGATCTCTGCTAATATATATATATATATATATATATAAAATGTTTGGGGGCTCTAAATAATTTTCTAGCAAAAAAATACAGATTTTTAACTTGCAAGTGTCAGAAAAAGGTTTAGATTTTAAGTGGTTAAACTGACCTCATTTACAGACAGAAGTTCATCCCTTTGATCTAAAAACTATATGTTACAATGTTTCTGTTTATCTCCGCCTTTGCGATGTTGGCAGGCTGTGTAATGTCCTTATCCCTCCACTGCAGGCTCCGACATCTCTCCTGTAATGTCTTTATCCCTCCACTGGAGGCTCCGACATCTCTCCTGTAATGTCTTTATCCCTCCACTGGAGGCTCCGACATCTCTCCTGTAATGTCTTTATCCCTCCACTGGAGGCTCCGACATCTCTCCTGTAATGTCTTTATCCCTCCACTGGAGGCTCCGACATCTCTCCTGTAATGTCTTTATCCCTCCACTGGAGGCTCCGACATCTCTCCTGTAATGTCTTTATCCCTCCACTGGAGGCTCCGACATCTCTCCTGTAATGTCTTTATCCCTCCACTGGAGGCTCCGACATCTCTCCTGTAATGTCTTTATCCCTCCACTGGAGGCTCCGACATCTCTCCTGTAATGTCTTTATCCCTCCACTGGAGGCTCCGACATTTCTCCTGCAATATTCTTATCTTTCCACTGAGAGCTCTGATATCTCCACAAACTCCGTCACAGATTGATGACGTCACAACGACATCACCCGTCTCCTCCTCTTGTCCCTACTTAAACAGCCGACGCCATTTGCTTGACGTTCGTGCTAAGAACCTGATGCCAGGTAAAGATCTCCAACAGAAGACTGCTGTCATCTCTCTCTATTGGGCTGGTCAGAGCCCCGTCTTCCACCTCACTTTTGGCCCGGACAGAGCCCCTCCAACTTCCACTTGTTGGGCCGGACAGAGCCCCTTCCTCTCTAGTAGTCAGAGACTCTCCTCTGCCCTACCCACAGACTGCTTACTTTGCCCGCAGAAAACCTCACCTGTTCCTTTCCACATAGGAGACCAGTACATCTCTCAAGAAGCCACTGGGTGACCCCATCTCTAGGAATCCACTCACTGCAAGTATCTTTACATTTCCTATAAACTTTATTCCTGTGTAGTGCTACTAAACTTAAGTTGCCTCTGAAGCTCCCCGTCGTGGCTGTGTATTACCACTCTAAATAAAACCAATTGTATTTCCAAACTTATCTGTCTTCCTACCTGATAGCTGTTAAGGTTAAAGTTAACGGTTAAGAATATAGGATTTATAGACTTCCGAAGCTGTGATCCACACAATCCAACATAGTTCACTGCCTGAAGCATTACAGATAGCATGAACCCCTACCAATAGGAATAAAATGGATCCATCGGAGGTAGTTACACACCTGGGAGGGTTCAATCAGAGATTTGATGCTCTTTCACAGATGGTCTCAAACCTCTCAACTGAGAACCAGAATCTCAAATCATATGTCACTGATAACTTCCCTATTCGGGTTACACAATCCAACACCCCAGAACCGAAAATAAGCCCACCAGACATCTTCTCGGGGGATAGGAGAAACTACAGAGAATACATTAACGCTTGTAAACTGATGTTTGACATGAGTTCTCTGCCTGAAGCAGTACAGGCTGCCTGTGTCTTTTTTTTAATTTTATTTATTTTTTACAGCTGTCACTTGAGCAAAGAACTCTCTGCACTGAATGGGGAAATGCTTTTTTAAGATCGGGAGGGGGGTAGAATGGTGATCTTGATTCTTTAACGATTAATCGTGCAGCTCTAGTGTATGTGTATATAGTATATATTTATTTAGTGTGTGCTGTTAATATATGATGTTTAGGCACTTGTATGCCCTTTAAGTGACCGCACAAAAGCTTTCTCCTTATATTGATGAGTGCAGCTGTCAAACATATTGAACACTGTCACATTTTTTAGGTCGTTTATGCTAAACGCAGAATATCATTTTGGATTTTTGCAACTCAAATTTTTTACAATTAAAAAATTAAAAATTTACAATTAAAAAAAAATAAAAAATTTTTTACTTAAATTTTGTTTTTTTGTTTTTTTTACATCACATAGGGGACAAAAAGTCCCCTATGTGATGTTTTTTTTTTCGGTGACAGGTTCTCTTTATTAATGAGACATCCAGGGTCTAAAAGCGTTATGGCCAGGGAAATTGTCAATGGGAAGTGATGTCGTGTGTGTGTGTGTGCGTGTGTGTAATGTATAGATGTGCAGGACGAGGGAAGTGAGGGGTTAATATACAGGTCAGATCAGAGATGAAATGGGGCTGACATATACTGTAGAGGAGTGAATGACATTAGAGGGGTGGGTTTTGAATGACATTAGAGGGGTGGGTTTTATTACCCTTTGTCACAGTTACTTCATTGCACTGCTGCTGAGGAGGCAAGGAGGTTTTTTTTTTCTCCTGTACATAGATCGGCTTTCCGATCACCAGCCAGTAAGTGAGACATGGCTGTAGCAACCTTTGTTTACATTGTGATGCTGCAATTGGTCACAGTGATCATGGGGTACACAGTCACTCTCAATGGCTCTGTACCTTAGGGCTATGCATGCAAAAGAAAAAAAATACACCCTAACAAGTTTTTAAAGGTCCTCCGCCTCCACATACCAATGTACACATCAGGTACATATAAATTTGACAATTGCGCTAAATATGTTAGATGTGGCTACGCACACTGAAGTGAGAACAATAATTCTAGAGCCACCATTTATTGTTTGCTCTAAATTGATGAGATGTAAAGGCTTTTAAAGTGTTGCCTATGGACAGTTTTTAGTACCATAGTTTTCGCTGTTTCATGGATACACACAATTTTGAAGCTTGATATATCTAATATTTATTTACTCAATGCAACCTTATTTTATGACCTGTTTTCGATTTGATGAACAGTAGCGCAATTATCTTGTGAGATACAAAAAAATGCCAAGTCCTCATTTTATTATATAGAGTCTCTGCTTTCAGGCCTAAAATGTGCAATAATGTGTGCAAAAAAGGGGGAAAATATTTTCAGCAGTGAAAGGGTTAAAGGTTTCAACAAAGCTTGCCAAAAGCTCTGCAAATGCATTTCAAAAGCTTGCTGTACACACTGCTCTTACACAAGCCTGAGTGAACAAGGCTTTTTAGAGATCTAGTTACAGTGGAACCTTGGATTACGAGCATAATCCGTTCCAGGAGAATGCTTGTAATTCAAAGCACTCGCATATCAAAGCGAGTTTCCCCATAGAAGTCAATGAAAACAAAGATAATTTGTTCCGCATTGACTTCTATTGCATGCAATACCGCATGTGGCCAGAGGTGGGGGGGCGCCGGAGAGCCTCGGAAATGCTCAGGGACAACTCGGCTTTACTCGGAAATCCTTGGAGAGGCTCAGAAACACTCGGGAACTAAGTATTTCCGAGTATTTCCGAACGGCTTAGAACCGTTCGGAGTGTCATCGGGGCCCCCGCACCTCTGGCCAAATGCGGTACTGCACACCCCATTGGCTTGAATCCTGCTCGTTTTGTGAGACAACACTCGCAAACCAAGTCAGACTTTTTTATTTAAAAGTTGCTCATCTTTCAAAACGCTTGTTAACCGCATTACTCGTAACCCAAGGTTCCACTGTATACTGGCCATGGGTGCCCCAATGTGCAGAAATGGAGGAGCTTTGCCACATTGGCAGGCATATCTGGAATCACAAGGGTCATTAGCAGTGTTTTGCTCAAACAATTTATCTTGTTTATTGCAGTTAACTTATTATTAAATATATACTGAAGATTAACCCCCTTTTTTTTTTTCCCCACTCCTTTGTGTAGGATGGAGATGTTGAGCAGCGGCTTCAGTTGGCAGTCTCTTTTAAGACTCAGGGCAATGCTAGCTATTCTGAGCATCGTTGGCGAGAAGCTATGAGTCTGTACCATCGTGCTCTTTTGCAGCTCCGCAGCATAGACCCTAATTTGATTAGCCCCCTGGCTGGACTGGGCCCTGCTTCTGTCAGCCTCACACCACAGCAGCTGGAAACTCTACAATCCCTTCAGGCAGACTGTTATAATAATTTAGCAGGTACAATATTAAATGTATGTCTACAGCTGTGTGAAATCTATAGTTTCTCTCATCCCTAAAGCACCTCTTTTGTGTTTTTAGCATGTCTCCTTCAGACTCCGCACCCACGGTATGAGCGTGTATATGAGTGCAGTGTGCATGTTCTTAAACTGCAGCCTCACAATGTTAAGGCATTGTACCGTGCTGGAGTGTCCTGCTATCACCTTTGTGACTATTCTACAGCTCACAGCTATCTGACACAAGCTGCCTGTAAGCAGCCTAAAGGTGAGTAGTACATACCAGTATATTATTATTATTATACAGGTTTTATATAGCGCCAACAGTTTGCGCAGCGCTTTACAACATGAGGGCAGACATTACAGTTATATTACAATTTGGTACAAGGGGAATCAGAGGGCCCGGCTCATTAGAGCTTACAATCTAAAAAGGAAGGGTCAATTGATACAAAAGGTAATAGCTGTGGGGGATGAGCTGATGGAGAAAGTAAAACAGTGTTAGTTAGAAGCAGGATAAGCTTCTTTGAAGAAAAGGGTTTTCGGGGATCACCTAAAGATGGATAGATTAGGGGACAGTCGGACAGATTGGGGTAGGGAGTTCCAAAGGATGGGAGAAGCTCTGGAGAAATCCTGGAGGCGAGCATGGGAGGAGGTGACAAGGGAATTAGAGAGCAGGAGGTCTTGGGATGACCGAAGAGAGCGGCTTGGTTGGTATTTTGGGACTAGGTTGGTGATATAGCTGGGGGCAGAGTTATGGATGGCTTTGTAAATTATTGTTAGTACTTTGAATTTTGGGTGAGTGGAACCAGTGGAGGGATTGGTAGAGAAGGGTGGAGGACACTGAATGGTTGGTAAGGTGGATGAGTCTTGCAGTGGCATTCATTATGGACTGAAGGGGGATAGTCTATGTAAAGATAATCCAATGAGGAGGGAGTTGCAGTAGTCGTAGCGAGAGATAATCAGGGAGTGAATTAGAAGCTTGGTGGTGTCATTAGTTAAAAAGGGGCGTATTCTGGAAATGTTGCGGAGGCTAAGAAGATGGACTGATAGATGTGCCATTGATCTTGACAGAGAAGTCAAGGGAAGGGGCACATGGATTTAGATTCAGTTTGAGGAAGTGGTTTGACATCCAGGTTGATATGTCTGTTAGTAGATTAGTGATGTGTGAGGAGATTTATGGGGTGAGCTGAGGGGTAGAGAGATAGATTTGGGTGTCATCAGCATATAAATGGTAGTGAAAGCCATGGGAGGCTATCAGCTGACCCAGGGAGGACGTGTAGATCGAGAATAGTAGAGGTCCAAGGACAGAACCTTGGGGGACCCCAACGGTAAGAGTTGGAGGAGAGGAAGTGGAGTTGTAAGTGACACTGAAGGTGCGATGAGATAGGTAAGATTCGAACCAATGGAGAGTGCAGCCATAGAGACCAACAAATTGAGTTTTTTGAGGAGGAGGGGGTGGTCAACTGTACCAAAGGCAGCAGAAAGGTCCAAGAGTAAGAGTATGGAATAATGACCGTTGGTTTTGGCTGTTAGTAAGTCGTTTGTGAGTTTTAGGAGGGCAGTTTCTGTGGAGTGCTGTGGGCAAAATCCAGACTGAAGGGGATCAAGAAGGTTATTCTCAATGAGGTGGTCGCTCAGTTCGTTGTAGACTAAACGTTCAAGGAGTTTGGAGGCAAAAGGGAGTAAAGAGATGGGTCTTAGGTTGTTAAGATTGGTAGGGTCTGAGGCCTTTTTTGGTATGGGAGTGACTAGCGCATGTTTTAGAGGGTTGGGGAAGATGCTAGTAGAGTGAGAGGTTAAAGATATGAGTTAAAGTGGAGGTCCACCCTTAAAAACAAAATTGCACAAAAAAATACCTAAAAAAATGAAGGAAAAAAATAAAAATTGTTTACTTACGTGAAATGGCTGTTGCTAGGCAGTCTTCCTAATCTGCCTCTTCCTACACCGCAGTGATCTTCAGTCTTCTGCTCCCCGCGTTGTCTTCTGGGGAATGGGGCGCGGTGTGTTATGGGAACTGTCGCGTCGTATTCACAAAGCGCCGCACGCGCGTGCGCAGTAGGAAACTGGCAGTGAAGCCGCAAGGCTCCAATGCCTGTTTCCCTTACTTAGGATGGCGGTGCCGGGACCCGAGAGCCGAGGCACCCAGGACAGGTGAGTCTACTTATTTAAAGTCAGCAGCTACAGTGTAGCTGCTGACTTTAAAAAAAAATTTAGCTGGCCGGAATCCCGCTTTAAGGAGTGTAGGATTAAGTCAGATGGTGACCGTAGTATTTGAGAAGGAACAGGGTCCAGGGGGGCAGGAGGTTGGGTGGGCATTATAAAAAAGTTTAGTGACTTCCTCTATAGTAGCTGAGTTAAAAGAGGGAAGTATTGATTGTGCAGGAGGACAAGGAGTGGAAAGTGGGGGAGATATCTGTAGAGCGGAGATCTTGTGACAAATTGACTCAATCTTATTTTTGAAGTGATTAGCAATCTCCTGGGCAGTGAGTTTTCCGTATAGTCTTACTGTATCATTCCTGAGTGCTAGTTAAAGTGAAACTCCAGCCAAAACATTTTTGTTTTTTTCGGGTAAAGTTAGAGTGCAGAACCTTTGTCAGGTGTTTACTGCTATCTGAATCTCAATTATAAAGATTTCCCTCACTTTGTCATTGTAATAATGGTTTCACCAGACAGTAAGGGGTTTATTTACTATAGCTAGGGAGGGCAAAATTAGTCACAATTCTGCATAGAAACCAATCAGCTTCCAGGTTATATTACCAAAGCTTAGAACAAGCCAAGATCAGAAGCTAATTGGTTTCCATGCAGAAATGTCACTAATTTTGCCCTCTCTAGCTTTAGTAAATAAACCTAAGTGAGGGAAAATCTTCAACAACAGAAATAAAAACACAGATTCTTGTTTTATTTCAGATTTCTTTGCAGATTTTCATTTACATCCATGATCTTCTTGCAAAAGGATAAAAGCTGATACTGTGTGGTCTTATGACTATTTAGCAGGAGCAAAAAATTACTGAATTAAAATGGCTGCTACATCTGTCCAGTTTGGACCAATGTAACTATACTGATACGATACCTGTGGGATCACTCTAGAACAGCGGTTCTCAACTCCTGTCCTCAGGACCCAGTAACAGGCCAGGTTTGCAAGATAACTGAAATACATAACAGATTATATGATTTGCTGCTCAGTAATTGCAGTATTCTAGTCTGCATCTCCCTAAAATCTGGCCAGTTAGTGGGTCCTGAGGACAGGAGTTGAGAGCCACTGCTCTAGAAGCTGAAAATCACTGTAGTAGACACCCCTACTACAGTGATCTCCACTTGCTTCTGGGTCCTGTGCCTAGTGGCTGTTCAGCTGCATTCTGAAGACAGAAGGTGCGCCCCTTGGCACTGGCACCATTAACCACTTAATCTCCAGGAGATTTACCTGCCTTCCTCACCAGGCCATTTTTTTGCGATACGTCACTGCGTTACTTTAACTGCCAATTGCACAGTCATGTGTCGTTGTACCCAAATTAAATGTATGTCCTTTTTTTCCCACAAATATAGCTTTCTTTTGATGGTATTTGATCACCTCTGTGTTTTTTTTATTTATTTTTTATTTTTTGTGTTATAAACAAAAAAGAACTATTTTGAAAAAAAAAAAAAACTATAATTTTTTTACTTTCTGTTATGAAACATATTCAATAAAAAAAATGCAAAAAATTACATTTCTATCAATTTCATCAATTTAGGCCAATATGTATTCTGCTACATATTTTTGGTTAAAAAAATTCCCAATAATTGTATATTGATTGGTTTGCGCAAAAGTGTCTACAGGCTATGGGATATTTTTGTTACTATTAATGGCGGTGATCAGGGACTTCTAGCAGGACTGCGATATTGTGGTTGACAGTCAGACACTAAGTGACACGTTTTGGAGACCAGTGACACTAATACAGTGATCAGTGCTAAAAATATGTATTGTCACGGTACTAATGAGACTGGCTGGGAAGAGGTTAACATGAGGGGCGATCAAAGGGTTAACTGTGTGCCTAGCCAGTGTTTTTTTTACAGTGTGAGAGGTGCTTTTACTAGGGGAAGGCATGGATCCATGTTTCTGCTTTGCAGGAACACAGGATCCATGCCTTCCGTACTGACATGGGACCTGCCTAGTTTACATAGGCAGACCCCCGTTCTGCCTCTGTGCTGGATGATTGACAGGTCCTGACCGGACATCCGGCGAGCCAACACAAGATCCAGAAGTAAGTGAAGATCACAGGAGTAGCAGTGTCTACTACAGTGATTTCCAGGTTCTATAGGGATCCCACAGGTATGTTAAATGCATAGTTACATTGGTCCATGCTGGACCAATGTAACTCTATGAAAATCCATACTCTTCTTTAGAAAAAAAAAAAAGGAATTTTTCATATGCCTCTAGCCCCTGCAGCTTTGGTCTCACATGATCACTTGTCCAGACTCAACCTCTTCACTTCCACTCCTTCTATTTCAAGTCGCTAGTGTCGGACATTTTAAAAGGAATGTTTTATTATTGGCTATGACCCACTTGGAGAATTTTGCTCATTTTCTCTTACGGTAACCCCATAGGTAGTGAAAGAAAAGCTAACCAATGGCTACAGAAACCGCAGTTAAAATACCAAGAAAAGATTCCAACCCTTCTTCACCCTGTTCAAGATTTAAGTAGCAGTAAACCCATAAGATCTTGTGAAATTTAAATTTGAATAATGATATGTCATTTTTAATCGTATTAACTTTGCATTTTTTTAAAATAATGGATAATCCTGCAATAAAGGACCTTGTTCTGGCACTTTCTTTTATGGGATGAAAACGCCCTGTACTTGTCCCCCAATATCCCTTCTGCATCATCACCCTGTCACATACTGTATGCTTCTAGTGTAAACCATAAGTGGCTGTGGCAACACTCCTTGCACAGGCATGTAATGTAGTTGCGCCGTTAAGAAAATATATATATATATATATATATATATATATATATATATATATATATATATATATATATATAATGAATTTGGTTTTCGTATGATTTGGATAATTACTCTGAATTTACTAAATTTATTGTGTAAATGATATATTCTTAAACTGTTTGTTTTTTTTTCTTTTTTTCTTTTTTTTATATATCCAGATGCAAACATCAGACAATATATACAACTGACAGATGCTGCCCTCAGTGCTTCCAGAGAAAAAGAAAAGCAAAAATACCAAGGAATGTTTGACAAGTAATCTTCACCACAGAGCTAATGGATTGTTTCTCCTAAAACAAAATGCATATATTTCATGGCAGCAATTTCTATGTACAAAATGGGCATTCTCCTCCTGCAGCTTCCTTGTTTGCACAATTTTGTAGTATACTCAAATGATGTGCAGTTCAGGGTTCTACTCTTTGATCCTAATTTGCCCCAAAGTAACTTGGTGACAGGGGGTCAGTTATTCTATGACATGTTACATGAGAACTTATTGTAGAGTAATAGCAGTTGTTTCGCTAACTTGGTAAAACCTTAGAGCCCTTTCACACTGGGGCGGTTTGCAGGCGCTATTGCGCTAATAATAGCGCCTGCAAACCGACCCGAAAGTGCCGCTGCTTTCATTCCAGTGTGAAAGCCCCGAGGGGGCTACACTCCGCTCCTTCACCGCTCCGAAGATGCTGCTAGCAGGACTTTTTTTACCATCCTACCAGCGCATCACTCCAGTGTGAAAGCCCAGAGGGCTTTCACACTGGAGTGATGCGCTGGCAGGACGGTAAAAAAAGACCTGCTAGCAGCATCTTCGGAGTAGTGAAGGAGCGGAGTGTATATCGCTCCTTCACCGCTCCTGCCCATTGAAATCAATGGGACGGCGCGGCTATACTTGCGGTGGTATTTAACCCTTTCTCGGCCGCTAGCGGGGGGTAAAACCGCCCCGCTAGCGGCCGCATAACGACGTTAATAATAGCGGCATTTTACCACCGACGCCGCCCCCGCTCCAGTGTAAAAGGGCTCTTAGCATTCAGAACAGGAAGAACATTACATCCCCAGTAAGCAAGACCATTTTATTGTGGAACATATCTTTTATGATATGTAATATGAGGGGAGGGTAACCGTACGGGAGATATGTGCGAAGTAAAATATAGGAAATTGGTGCTTTACTACAGCAAAATGAATGGATTCTAGCCTTTGGATCAAACCCCTTACACACAGGGAAAAGTTCCATATGCACTACAATTAATTTATCTGAAATATTTCAGAGGCCTGTATGTCTGAGTTTCATGAATTTTCAAAATCTCAGCTAGCAGCTATGAAGCCACATTTTTTTTTTTTCTCTGTATCTTAAAAAAATGTTCAGCCATGTTTGCTAATTGAATTGCTCTCTGTTGTCTGTGTCATGTAAATGAAAACATCGAATAGAAAAGGACTTCTGAAAAACAAAAGTTTTTGTAATAGATTTTTCTTCTGCAGAGGGCTTTATGATTATTTTGCTGACATGAAAGAAAATGTTTTTTTGTGGTCTCACTAAAGTCAGTTTTCCTCAACACATATATTTGGGAATACGTTCTCTTTTCCCTATGCAGCTATCTACATTCTTTTGATCCTTTTTTTTCCCCCCTTTTTTGTCATTACACAAGGAAAAAAGATCCTATGTTGCATATACAAGATTTTATTATGGGAAATTTTTGTATTGACTCTTTCAAGTAAAGAATATCAAAATATCTCCACACATTGGAGTCTTTTTCATTCAAATCTTTCACTATTAGATGAAGCTCCTATACTGTAGATCTCTCTACTGATTCCCGCTGAGCAGTCGGATGACAGGTCCGTGTCCGTTCCGCTATGCATAGTGGACGTGGACACAACCTGCTCTCCTCTATGAGGAGGTTGGATGGAAACAGATTGCATGTCCCTGGTAAACCTATCCCCATTTGTCCGTTTTTAGCACATCATATCGGACACATGTCTGCTGCCCCCCATAGAGAACAATGGGTGGTCTGTTTTTCAGACGGACCCGATCGGTCCGCTTGTGTTTAAGGGACCACTGTGATATATTTAGGGGACTGCACTGTAAAGGGGCACTGTAATGTTTACAGTTCAGTCCCCTTTATATTACAGAGCCCCTAGCAATCACAGCCTCCTCCATCACAGTGCCCCGCAGTCTGTCCCCCCCCTTTCCTCTCTCTAATATCAGTTTTCTATTCTAATATCTGCCTCCCCTGCACAAGACTCCTACCTTTGGCAGGGTCGAGGCTGTGATTAGTCCGTGTGTCCTCTCCCGACTCCCCACCCACCCGACGATGTCATCCTATCAGCAGGGCAGGAGGAGCTCTCCATTCCAATATGCAGCTCCTCCTGCCCCCTGCCCTACTGATTAGATCACATTGTGTGCAGGGTGGACGGAGGAGTCGGGAGGGGACACACAAGCCTGGTCGCACAACAGGAGGTGAACCGCGGTCTGTGATACCATTGGGCGGAGCGAGGTCTCCGCTCATCTCCTGTGTGGCTCTGTCAGCAACAGGCCATGGACTGCCACTGGTCCGAGGCCCAGGGGTTGGGGAACCCCTGGTATAAAAAAGAATAACGTCGTTCTAAAGACAGAAGTTTTTTTTTAACTTAACGCATTCTCTGCATGAAAGTGATTGTAAAAGTTAGTTTTTTGTTTTTTTAAATGAACAAACATGTCGTATTTAAATGCTCTGTGCCAGATTTTGCACAGAGCAGCCCCAATCCTCTTCTGGGGTGCCCCGGTGGCGTTCCTGGCTTCTCCTCTTCATTGGGTGCCCCCCCACGGAGAGCTGCTTTCCCTGGTGGCACCCGTGCGGGCGCGCTTATGAGTCCCGCTGCTGCATCCATTGACACAGACAGTAGAACTCAGCCCCACCCCCTGCTCCCGTGTCACTGGATTTGATTAACAGCAGCAGGAGCCAATGGGTTCAAGTAAAAATAGGGGGGGCAGCTGCAGCACAGAAGGTTTTTTACCTTAATGCATAGAATGCATTAAGGTAAAAAACCTTGAGGCTTTACAACCTCTTTTAATGTAAAAAAAAAAAACTGATCTGCGTCTGCAACTAGGATTTATGTAGCTATCCATCTTAACTTTTCATGGCATAGATGGTAGAAACACATTGATGACATATTGGTTATTTGGAATACCAGTGATGATTAATTCACAGATTTCGGACTTTCATTTTTGATGTAAAATTCAATTCTTATTAATTACCAAGTGAGGTTCTTGCTTACATGCACAAATACGAGTATTATCTACAGTTTTTGTGTAATGATTAGCTCCCTAATGGGTGTTTTAAAAGTATAACTCCAAATCCGTTCTCGGTCCTAAAAAAAAAACCTTAATTGAAAGGGAACACATGGGGGAATTCAATAAATCCCTACTGGCACTATGGCCCCTTAAAATGGCCTGTGCCAGATTCAGAAGTCCCTGCTGCCTGTTTTGGTACCTTTTTTAGTTCTTAGATAATTAAACTGGAGGCAATTAAGAAATGAATAAGAGTGTACTCTCACACTACCACTTAGACCCCTTTCACACTGAGGCAGTTTTCAGGCATTTTAGCTCTAGAAATAGCCTCTAAAAAGCACCTGAAAACTGCCTCCCATTCTTTGCAATGAGTGCTTTCACAGGTGGTGCGCTGCAGGGACGTTAGGAAAAGCCCTGCAAGAAGCATCTTTGTGGCGGCTTAGGAGCGCTATAACGCCCCTGCTCATTGAAATGAATAGGCAGCGCTTCCAAAGCGCCGCAAAACGGGACTTTTTTCCTTTTTTTTTAAAGCGTCGGTCGTTAAAGGAGTCTTAAGCTGGATACAGACTACAGGCTTTCCTCGCTTAACGGCCAGGTTCCGTTCCAACGACCAGGTCGTTCAACGAATTGGTCGCTAGAGCCACAAGTAACCAATATTTTCAGCATTCTTAACTACTGTACTGTATTGTGAAAAAAAAGGCTAAACACAAAACTCCAGCTCAATAACGTTGTTCTAATTTGCATAAGTACAGAACACAAAGAAAAGTACTGTACAATACAATGATGTACAGTTCGGGTCGAGAGAGCTGGTCGTAAGTCCGAGCAGGTGGTTAAACAGGTAAGTCGTTAAACGAGGAGTATCTGTATGCAACTTTTGTTGTTCGATTTCCTAAACCATGTAGTTCAAGTGCCTGCCTGATTGCATACAAACTGAAAGTGATTAGATGTGACCTCATATTATATGGTTTTGAAAAAGCTAAAAAAAATTGTATAGTATGTATCCCGCGTAACACTGTTAAAAAAAAAATATATATATATATATATATATTACTATCCTTCTGTATCCTGTGTCCACTAGGGACCCTCTAAATGTTTCTCCCAGTATTCCGCTTTCTTTGTATGTGCCTTAAACTAACCTATCCCCCATACAAAACGGAATAATGGGAGAAACACTTAGAGGGTCCCTAGTGGACCGAGGATACAGGATGATCTACATTTGTGGATGATAATTTATGCTGAGATACAAGTAAATTGAAGGTGAGAGTTCTGTGAGCACAGTGGTGGCAGTAATTTGCACAAGGCACAGATGTTATTTGCACAAAGGTGACGGGAAGAAGAAAAAAAAAGACACAAGATTTTTTTTATTTTTTTTATTTTAACTGCAATTTTATTACTACTACTCTTTTATTTTACACACATTAATTCAATAGAGCTATTATATGTATGAGTTTATAATGGAGGAATATTAGCACTTTATTTCACAATTGTAGTTATAATTCCATATATTCACTATAGTGTATTAGACAATATATTACCAAAAGTATTGGGACGCCTGCCTTTACACACACATGAACTTTAATGGCATCCTACGAGCCAGGCCTTCTTGTCCACATCATTGCCTGACCTCACAAATGCGCTTCTGGAAGAATGGTCAAACATTCCCATAGATACACTCCTAAACCTTGTGGACAGCCTTCCCAGAAGAGTTGACGCTGTTATAGCTGCAAAGGGTGGGCCAACTCAATATTGAACCCTATGGACTAAGACTGAGATGCCATTAAAGATCATCTGCGTGTAAAGGCAGGTGTCCCAATACTTTTGGTAATATAGTGTATATGCACATGAGTGTATTTTCACAATACCAATTTGTTTGTACATTTCTGATATTTAAGTTCATATAATAGCAGTGCAGCATTGTCTTTCTTTATGTTTATGGAGGTAATTAAGAGCTACTCTAAGTTGGTGTACAGGGACAGGCAAAGTACCTGTGCATAGGAGTAAAAACAAACCAAAAGTGCAATCACATATTTTATAAAATTAAAGGAAGGTAAATATCATTGCACTCACATTTAAATAAATGAATAGGCAGAGCCTCTATCACAACAGACAGCAGCGGGAGCAGATCTGGCAGGCAGGATGGATGAAAGTCCCGGAGCGGTCTTAAGACATTTAATGGGAGCAGAAAGTAATCACAGGTTCCCCTGTGTGTACTAGTCCTTATCCCCGTGTGATGTTATCCTGATCTCTGGGATGGGGGACCCCACTATTAGGACAAAAAAAACGGGAGCAGGGGGACTAGAGGACAGGGCTAGAGACAAACAGTAACAAGCCACACTCCGCTAACAGTACACAATGTAGCAGACCAGCATATATTCCACCACTACCCCCTCCCTGTCATTGGTTGTTAAGAATGCTGTCAGCTTCACAGCCGTCAGCCTCCTGCCAATCAGTGACTCTGCAACAGGAAGAGACTGATGGGGAAGCTGAGACACTCGTTCTCCATCAGGTCCACTTTTTCTTTTTTGTCTATTGGCTAAGGATCCACCCACTACCTGCTGTCAATCACAAGGGGAATAGACCTGATGGGGAACTAGTGTCTCTGAATCCCCATCAGGGGCTTTCCCAACCACCCCCCATTCTTCCCCAAGGAAATAAAACTGTGTGACAGCTGCAATAAGGGCAGGGTGTCTGTATGAACACTTAGGCCTAAGTTCACCTCCACTCGTGATGCTTGCCTCAGGTCAGAGGAATAACTAGAACCTTCAGGGCCCCCAATGCAAGAAACCATGAAAGGCCCTTCTGACCCCTGACCGGGGGCCCTTTCCAATGATTCAAGGGCCCTTTACTCTCATCGTGGGACCCTTTTATTGTGGTCCCACAGCTGGCCACTTTCCTGCCCTCTTGAGGTCCCCTCACGGTGGCAGGACACCAGAGCCCAGTCGCAAGTGCTACTTTTGTGACCCTGGTAGTTCCACCACTACTGTCAAGAGGTTTTTTTATTTTTATTGGGGTTTTTTTTTAATTATTTTTTTATCATTTTATTGTATTTTATTTATTTTTTTACAATTTTTTTTTTTTTTTTTTTTAAGTTATTTTTTACATATTTTTTAGGACTCCTGTTGGGGGGCTTTGGTGAAATATCAGGGTCTAAACAGACCACCGATGTCTCACCTTTCTGTGCAGCCGTAGTTGCACAGAATGAATGAACAGGAAAAGCTCTGTACAGAACTTCCCGTTCATTCATAAACTTAGGCATAGTAAACACAATTTACTACAGTGCATCTGGAAAGTATTCACAACACTTCACTTTTTCCACATTTTGTTCTGTTACAGCCTTATTCCAAAATAGATTAAATTCAAAATTCGCCAAACAATACCCTATAATGACTATGTGAAAGGAGTTTTTTTGAAATCTTTGCAAGTTTATTAAGAATAAAAAATGAAAAAATCACATGTACATACAGTAAGTATTCAAAGACTTTGCCATGACACTCAAAATTGAGCTGGTGTATCCTGTTTCCACTGATCATCCTTGAGATGTTTCTACAACTTGATTGGAGTCCATCTGTGGTAAATTCAGTGGATTGGACATGATTTTCAAAGGCACACACCTGTCTATATAAGGTCCCACAGTTAACCATGCATGTCAGAGCACAAACCAATCCATGAAGTCCAAGGAATTGTCTGTAGACCTCCGAGACAGGATTGAATCGAAGCACAGATCTGGGGAAGGGTACAGAAACATTTCTGCAGCAGGTCCCAATGAGCACAGTGGCCTCCATTATCCATAAATGGAAGAAATTTGGAACCAGGAATGTACTGGCCATCGGGACAACCAGGAGTTTCCCGGTGGGCTGATGGCTCAGTGGGCCGTTTTTTATGCAGAGTTCGGCGGCAGCGGGAACATGGCAGCAAACAGCGGGATTCAGGGAAGGTGGTCAGCGAGGAGGGCAGTTAGATGTGAGAGCCCAGGAGGGAGAAAAGCTCCACCTACTCCATGACCACCGAAGAGGTGAACAGGAGTGGGCGCACCCAGAACCTCGATTCCTCCACCTCCAAGAACCGTGCGGCCCGGACCGGAGGACAGGCTGACTGGGGGCCCGGAGGAAGAGAACATGCAGGAGGTGGAGGCTGCCAAAGAGCCGCTGAAAGGAGCAGAGCAGCGAGAGCACCCCCGGATCAAAAGGGAGACACGGCGCTGCCGTTGCTGACTATCAGGTACCCGGCATCCTGCACATACATGCCCGCACACTGAGACAGGGGGAGCAGAGGAGGGATTGCAGATAGGGACAGTGCTATGTGGTCTGTCTCAGCCCTCCCCTCTTTCTCTCAGACCCCCCCCTCTGTCTCAGCTTACCCCCTCTGTCTCTCAGCCCCCCTCGTCTCTCAGTCCCCCCTCTCTGTCTCCCAGCCCCCTTGTCAGAGAACTCACACAGCAAGCACCCGTCTCCGTACAGCAGCTGCCAACCCTTGTTCAGCTAATGCCAATGTGCATGCACGGAACCATAGCCAGAGACATATGAGATCCAGAGTGGGCATGCACAATGGCACTTCCAACGTGCGCACACATGTATGCTGCACATGTGTACTGTACCCTGGCACACAGCACCCTATATAAACAGAGAGTCTGCCTAGCATCAGTGCTGGATCGTCTTCGGCTTGTTCCTGTTGTTACTCTGCCTGATTGACCTTGTTCCTGAAAACCCAGCTATCTCCTGACCATTCTCTTGGATCTTCCCTGCCTGCTGAACCTGCCTCTACCTGCAATACTGACCTTGGCTTGGACTTATGATTACGGCTCCGCCTTCTGATTCTGTACCCCGCTGCCCGTCTGTTGCCAACCTCTGCCTGTTCCTGACTACGGTTTTGCCTTCTGATTTAGTACCCCGCTGCCAGCCTGTTGCCGACTCCTGCCTGTTCCTGATTCTGTAGTTGATCCTGATCTGGCTCCCGCTGAACAAGTCTGGTGATCAGTTTCCACATATCCTCAGCAGAGGTTCCTGTATCTCCAAGTTCCAGCCTCCTGCCTGCAGACACCTGCACCCTTTCGTTGACCTCGCACTCCCTGTACCCACCACCAGGGGTGCTTGGACTGGAACCGTGCAAGAGGCCACCATCATCATTTCGGGCTCCGCTGTAAGGTACGTGACACCCCTCCTCTCTCTCACCCCCCTCCCTCTCATTCACACCCTGACTCTTAGGCTGCTTTCACACTGGGGCGAGCGTTGACAGTATAATGCCGCAAGTTTTAGCGGCGCTTTACTGTCGTTTTAGTGGCGCGAGCGGGGAGCTTTTAGCCCCCACTAGCGGCCGAATAAAAGGTTAAATGTGCTTGTGTAGCACCGCTGCGGAAGCACTTTGCAGGCACTTCGGCAGCGGTGCCCATTCATTTCAATAGACAGGAGTAGTGAAGGAGTGGTGTATACACCACTCCTTCACCGTCCCAAAGATACTGCTTGCAGGACTTTTTTTTTAACGTCCTGCCAGCGCAGCACCCAAGTGTGAAAGCTCCCTAGCTTTCACACTGGAACTGCAGGGGAGGCGTTTTTCAGGCGCTTTACAGACACTATTTTTAGTCCCAAAAGCGCCTGAAAAACGCCTCAGTGTGAATGTTTTACACTCAACCCCTCTCTCAACCACCCCCTTTCCCTCAACCCCCTCTCTCACACTCCCCCTTGTCTCTCACTCTCTCCCCTCCCTTTTTTAAGGGGGGGGGGGCAGCATTTTATTGCATTAAAGTGGGCCAGTCTGGATGAAGTCAAATTTTTGTCCCTGTCCAGCCCTGTTTGGAACCACCAGGTCTCTTCTTAGAGCAATCGCGGGTGAAGGGCCTTAGTCAGGGAGGTGACCAAGAACCTGATGGTCACTCTGATAGAGCTCCAGCATTTCTCTGTGGAGAGAGAAGAACCTTCCAGAAGAACAACCATCTTTGCAGCACTACACCAATCAGGCCTGTATGGTAGAGTGGCCAGACGGAAGCCACTCCTCAGTAAAAGACACATGACAGCCTGCTTGGAGTTTGCCAAAAGGCACCTGAAGGACTCTTAGACCATCAAAAACAAAATTCTCTGGTCTGATAAAACAAAGATTGAACTCTTTGGCCTGAATGGCAAGCGTCATGTCTGGAGGAAACCAGGCACCGCTCATCACCTTGCAAATACCATTCCTACAGGAAAGCATGGCGGTGGCAGCATAATTTTGTGGCAATGTTTTTCAGTGGCAGGAACTGGGAGACTAGTCAGGATCGAGGGAAAGATGAATGCAGCAATGTACAGATACATCCTTGATGAAAACCTGCTCCAGAGCGCTTTGAACCTCAGACTGAGGCGAAGGTTCATCCTCCAACAGAACAACAATCCTAAGCACACAGCCAAGATAACAAAGGAGTGGCTATGGGACAACTCTGTGAATGTCCTTGAGTGGCCCAGCCTAGACTTGAACCCAATGGAACATCTCTAGAGAGATCTGAATATGGCTGTGCATCAACGCTCCCCTTCCAACCTGATGGAGCTTGAGAGGTCCTGCAAAGAAGAATGGGAGAAACAGCCCAAAAATAGGTGTGCCAAGCATGTAGCATCATACTCAAAAAGACTTGAGGCTGTAATTGGTGCCAAAGGTGCTTCAACAAAGTATTGAGCAAAGGCTGTGAATACTTACTGTATGTACATGTGATTTTTTTTTAGTTTTTTTTAAATAAATTTACAAAAAATTTCAAACAAACTTCTCTCACGTTGTCATTATGGGGTATTTATGTAGAATTTTGAGGAAAATAATTAATTTATTCCATTTTGGAATAAGGCTGTAACATAACAACATGTGGAAAAAATGAAGCACTGTGAATACTTTCCACATGCACTGTATGCCCCAGTTATGTATGGAAAAAAAAAGTCAGTGATTGGTACCAATCATTGATTCCATTCAAAAAAAAAGGAAGGGTCTGGTAAATTACACATTTACCGGCCCCTTCTCCACTCTCCATCCTGACAGATCCCCCACAGCAGCCGGTGGGAGGGGGAAACCTGGAAGGGCTGCAGGGGGGGGGGGGGCAGCAGGACAGGGGTAGGGAGGAGGAAGGAACAGCATGTGGAGGAACCATTTCCCTCCTGCAGCCGCTGAATGTCTGCTGGAGGGAGAAGAGAAGTGGGCATTTAGCGGCTACATGGAGGGATTGGTTCCTCCTGCCCCCACCACCCTCCTATCCAGAGGTACAGGCAGTGCTGTTTCTTGGCCTAGGCCGACAAGGCCCAAGCCTAGGGTGGCACTATGCGGGGCAGCAGCACGCCATTAGAGGTCTTTTTATTACAGGCATCGGGTGAGGCTGTGTACATTTAATTTTTTACAGGAGTCTAGAGACACCAAGGTCGCCACCATCTGTGCGGGGCCAGTACAGGTGTAGGGATCCTGGACCCCAACAGGACCACAGGAGGCCTCATGATGCTCTCCTGGTTTCCCCCCCCACGGTGTCCCCCTGTGTCCCCACCCCCACACGGTGTCCTCCCTCCCGGCATCTCCCTGTGTCCCCTATCCGCACTGCATCCCTCTCTGTCCTCATCGCACTGCGTCCCTCTGTTTGTCCCCAGCGTCCCTTTCTGTCCTCATCGCACTGCGTCCCTCTGTCTGTCCCCAGCGTCCCTCTCTGTCCTCATCGCACTGCGTCCCTCTGTCTGTCCTCAGCGTCCTCCTCTGACCTCATCGCGCTGCGTCCCTCTCTGTCTGTCCCCAGCGTTCCTCTCTCCCCCCATCTCACTGCTTCCCTCTCTGTCCCTGGTGTCCCTCTCTGTCCCCACTGCATCCCTAATGTACAGAGAGGAAGAGGTGGAGCTCTAAGAGGAAAAGGTGGGGCCTAAAGAGGAAGGGGTGTGGTTTACAGCTGATAGGACGGGTCTTAAACTGGAAGGGGCGTGTCCTTGACTGGAAGGGGTGGGTGCTATTTAAATTAGGGGGTGCATGAGTTTAGTCAGGCCTAGGACAGCACATAACCTAAATACACCACTGGGTACAGGGGGGCCGCAGAGGCCCCCTGGAGCATGGGGCTGTGTCGCAATAGTGACCCCTGTACATATGCCCCTGCCTCAGGTTTATGTACCTACCTCTCTATAACAGGTAAAATGAATCTGTCACCTAAAATAGACATTTGTTGTGTGGAGCATGTCAGAATTCTATGAAGCTCTTAGACACTCTCTTTCTGAATTGCCCTGATAGCATTGTATACATATATCAATCTCTATCAAATACAGTAAATTGAAAAGATATTTTAATTTCAGAAAGTTTACTAAAACACTGAATTAAAACCCTGGCAGGGCACTGAACTTTATCTTATTATAGAACACAAGTGTTAAAAAAAAAGGATCAGTACAAAATGTAACAATCAATAATATTAACAATAATTTAAAAATCTAACATCATTAGGAAGTTCTCCTCGTCAACATATAGCTATGTATTCCCGAATCGAAGATTACAACAGCAGCCTCCAGTCTTATATCCAGTATCAGTTCATATTGCCCTGTATGGGGCTATAACCCGGCATCTGAAAAATTTAGTGAGAACAAAGAGATTCTAACTGTTCCCTAAAAAAAAAAAAAAAACGTTATTTTTCTCTCAGCATGGGGACCTGCCTGGGAAGACAATTTACAGTAGGGACACTGGGAAGGGGTTAAATGGCAAATGAAATTCTATCTTGAAAAATGTGAGATCGTGAACTTAGGCAGTGGGAACAACACTGAGTTAATTGGAATGCAGTAGGGCAAAGTGAGGTGAAGAAGGACTAATTAACAATAGTCTCAGCAGCATCACTAAATTCCAAGCAGCAGCTGCAAAAACAAACATAATCTGGGGATGTTTTCAACAGTAAGGACTGCCAACAAATCCAACAGCAACGTGGGTGCCTTTACTCATTGTGATATGACAATCTGAGGAACTCAACAGAGCATTTACATCAATTTTCTAGAAGTAGTTTCCTTTAAAACGACCTGCGCTGCTCCAGACACATCATTTAAATTTTACATGGAACTACAAGCAGCACCGCGTAGCTCGCTCGATACTCTATGCCTCCCGGAACGAGGAGGTTTAGCTTTCCCAAACCTCCTCCGCTACTGTCATGCTACCCAGTTGAGAGCAATCGGTTCCCTGTTACACTTCCTGCCTATAATCGATGGACCCAAATAGACAAATTATGGATGGCCCCCCTCCACCCGAACAACTTATTGTGGAACACAAATGCTGATGTCCCTTCCACTTCCCTATTACACACTATGAATCTGCTGCATTCCATATGGATACAATTGAATTGTAGCAACCCTCTCCAATCTGAGGCCTCCTTAGTCACAGCCTTTCTCTATAACCCTAAGTTACCCGATAGTCTAACCAACCAAATTATCTCACCCTGGTTACAGAAGAATCTTTTCCACTACGGACACCTAGTGAACCCAGTAACTAGGGTACTACTACCCTTCAACGAACTTAGAGTGAAACGCGACCTCCCCCGTACGGCTTTCTTCCAGTACCTTCAGATACGGCACTATGCTTTTACTATCGCCCCGACTTCTCCATACCTTCCCCATTTGAAAGAGTGGTCCTATCTGGCCCCTCACAGAGAGGACTGACCTCGGACATATATAAAATTCTAAATTCAGCTGACAGACTCTCATTGGGGAAAAACATAGCTACATGCGTAAATGGGAAGAAAATCTTGGGGAGGAATTGTCTCCTGAACAATAGAGTACTGTATGGTCTTGTGCAGCTAAAAGCTCTATATGTACACTTTATAAAGAAAACACTTATAAGGTTCTCTTTGGCTGGTACCTAACACCATCTTGCTTACACACCATATACCCATTGGCCTCGGATCGCTGTTGGAGATGTCTTCAAGACCGGGGCACACTATTCCATATTTATTGGAACTGCCCAGCCCTTCAGCCCTACTGGCTTTCAGTACAGGGTCTTCTCCATCAGCTGTTTGAGGTAGATGTCCCCCTCTACCCTAAGCTGTTCCTACTCGGTCATCTCCCCCCAAACTTCCCGAATTTATCCCACAATAGGGATAAAACTTTTTTGCAGAAGGGAGTTTAACAAGACTCGTGGCCACTCATTAAAATTAGAAGAAAAGAGGTTTAACCTTAAACTACGTAGCGAGTTCTTTACTGTAAGAGTGGCAAGGATGTGGAATTCCCTTCCACAGGCGGTGGTCTCAACGGGGGGCATTGATAGTTTCAAGTAACTATTAGATAAGCACCTGAACGACCGCAACATACAGGGATATACAATGTAATACTGACATATAATCACACACATAGGTTGGACTTGCGTCTTTTTTCAACCTCACCTACTATGTAACTTGCATCCATCTCTTAGAATCTGCTTTTGAGCCTGAAAAAGTGTTTATTTGCAAAAAGATCTTGACCATTCTTCAATTTTCTCAATACTTGACTCCAATATTCTATTACCTCTCTACATTACCAAATCAAATTGCTGAAATCCGCTTCATCTTAATGACATCGCAAACATTCTGATGTTGACCTTCTACCCATTTTATATAATCTAATAGGGCTAAGATATATCTGGTGCATTATATACAATTGTGTCATCTTGTGATTATCTATTGGCGATATCATCAAATGTGTGGAACATATCTCCTCCCATTTCTTGTCTGTCATTTCTGGGATCAAAACCTGCCATTTATCTCTTACTTTCAATGGTTCTCTGCCTATTTTAGCTTGTAATAGAAATGAGTACAATATGAATATCATTCCCTTCAGCCCCTGTGATGTCAAGATTCATTATAAGGGGGTATTTTGATATCTTAAGATTCTGCTTGCCAAATTGCGCCTACAAGGCATGTCTTAATTTTAAGTATTTATAAAAGTGTTTATGTGCCATATCATGTTGTTTATTTAGGTATTCAAATGTTCGCATAGTTCCATGCTCATACAACTGCTCTAATACAATCACACCTTTCTGTTTCCAGAAGTTTCCATCTGGATTTCCTCTCAGATGTTGAAATGCTGGATTATTCCAGATGGGAATCTCCTGAGGAATATCCCTAAACCCTACTATTCTCTTTGCTTCTTTCCACATCTCTCATGCCATTGTAAACTACCGCCACTTAAAGAACCTGTTGCTATGGCTAAGACAGATTCTTGAACAATTACCACCAGTCCACAGATTTAACAAAATGGCGGTAAAAAAGACCAGCTCTGAAGTGGCATACAGAGAGATGCCGGTGCTCAGAGTGGGGCATGCCTATGGTGGGTAGCTGTTATGTGACAGCTTCCCGCATAGGGCTCTTTCCCCAGCCCCTTTCAACTGTCCACCAGGGAATATAAAAAGAGGAGTCGGGGATACTGGTGATGTCACAGGGGAGGCGGACCTAAAAGAGAACTACTCCCCACAGTCACAGCACCTGTTGAATGAGAGACTAGTTCCCCATCATACCTGTCTTTGTATTGACTGATGCATGGCAGTAAGTGGATTCCATAGCTGTCGATCAAAAGCAGGATGGACCTGATGGAGAACTAGTCTTCCAGCTCCCTATCAGGCTCTGCCCACCCCACTACGAAACTTGGCCATGTGCCTGTCTGTGCAACTGCCACAGTGGTCAGGGAGGGAGCACACTTATGAAGGAAGGTCTAGCCCGAACACATCTAATCTCCACTGGCCTTTAACAAAATCAGTGCAGAGGCCTGATGGAATTCTAAAGGGTGTGCATGACATGCTTTATGATCTCCTGTAAATGTGTATTAAAACCAGCTTACATACAGTACATCATTGACTTATTCCAAGAAATCATGAAGGGTGTTAAAAAATTGAGTTCTGCATTAAAACTGATTTTGCCAAATATAATTACTAATCGACAACATTCACTTGTTGATTCTAGAACATGTTACACTATGCAACATAATTTGTGCACCACTCACAGATTTTAGAAAAAAAACTCAAAACCACATATTACACTATTTAGTACAACCAGAAAAGAGTTCCCTGGTTCCTTGAAAACAACAAAGACAAAAAACTGTTTTTCCCAGATACTCAGAGACCAAGGACAAAAAGAAAATCGTCTCAAATTGTACCACACCACACAACATACATCTAATATTATCCAATATCATATTTAAATCCTTGCGTATTTTGGCCGTTAATGGGTATATCCTATAAGCTTTTCTAGCAATTTTGATGTTAGATTTTTCCCCAATGTGTTCAACTACTTGTCGACCGGGCCATAGCTGAATGACGGCTACAGCGCAGTTGGATAACTCTGGGAGGGCGTACTATGATATCCTCCCAGAATCGCGCTCCCGTGTGCCCCCCCGGGGCACGCACCTGGGAATGTCTGTGACTGTTGGGTCCTCCGGACTGGCGCATCACGGAACGGAGTAAAGGGCCAATGACAGCGGCCCTTTACCACGTGATTGCCCCGTCCAATGACGGAGCGATCATTTGTAAACAGACCGGAGCATGTTTGTACAGTGTGCGAGAAGAGAAAGGTGCCGGGTGCAGTAGCGCTGCGGGCTGGATCTGAAGTGCCCAGAGCGCTGATCTCTGCCCATCCATGGCTCATCCATGCTCCAGCCATGATCATCCATGCTCCAGCCATGATCATTCATGCTCCAGCCATGACCAGCAATGATCATCCTTGCCCAGCCATGCTCATCCATGCTTCATCCATGCTCATCCATACCCACCCATGCTCATCCGTGCCCAGCCATGCTCAGCTATGCTCATCCATGCCCATCCATGCTCAGCCATGCTCATATGCTCATTTATGCCCAGCCATGCTCATCCATGCCCAGCAATGCCCAGCCATGCTCATCCATCCCCATCCATGCCCAGCCATGCTCATCCGTGCCCATCTATGGCTCATCCGTGCCCACCTATGGCTCATCCATGCCCATCCATGGCTCATCCGTGCCACATCCATGCCACATTAGTACTCATCTGTGCCACATCAGTACTCATCCATGCCACATCCATGCCACATCAGTGCTCTTCCGTGCCACATTCATGCAACATCAGTACTCATCAATGCCACATCAGTGCTCATTGGTGCCACATTAATGCCACATCAGTTCTCATCCGTGCCACATCCATGCCACTACAGTGCCCATCAGTGACACTACAGTGCCCATCAGTGTCTCACAAAAGTGTAATAGGTAGTCAAGTTAGATGTGTAATTTATGCTCCTAGAACAGTGTTTCTCAAGGTGCCCCAACAGGTAATGTTTTCAGGATTTCCCTCACATGAAACGGCTGTGGTAATTACTAAGGCAGTGAAACTGATCAAATCACCTTTTCAAAATAATGGGTAACCTGAAAACATGACCTGTTGGGGCGCCTTGAGGACTGGAGTTGAGAAACACTGTCCTAGAACACCTGATGGTGCTCCCTGCATGTTGGGCCTCTGTATGTGTCCAGGCTGTGGAAAAGTTTCACACATGCGGTATCGCCCAATACTCAGGAGGAGTAGCAGAATATATTTTGGGGTGTAATTTTTGCTATATACATACTATGTGTTAGAAATATCTTATAAATGGACAACTTTGTTTAAAAAAAAATGTGTTTTAATTTTCTTTCCACGTTTTCCAAAAACATGTGGAAAAAAATGACATTTTCAAAAGAATCATTATGCCTCATAGATTATATGTTGGCATGTTTGCTTTACAAAATGGGGTCATTTTTTGGGTGCTTCCATTGTCCTTGTGCTCCAGGGCCTTCAACGGTGTAAGAGGTAGTCAAGAAATTAAATGTGTAATTTATGTCCCTAGAATGCCTGATTGTGCTCCCTGCATGTTGGGCCCCTGTATGTGGCTAGGCTGTGTAAAAGTCTCACACATGTGGTATCACCACATTTAGGAGGAGTAGTAGAATGTATTTTAGGGTGTAATTTGTGGTATGCATACGCTGTGTGTGAGAAATAACTTGTCATTATGTCAATTTTGTGAAAAAAGAAAAAAAAATCTTCATTTTGCAAAGAATTGTGGGAAAAAATTACAACTTCAAAAAACTCACCATGCCTCATACTAAATACCTTGGAATGTCTACTTTCCAAAAAGGGGTCACTTGTGGGGTATTTGTACTTTCCTGGCTTGTTGGTGTCTCAAGAAATTAGATAGGCCATCAGTACATCAGGTGTGATCAATTTTCAGAGATTGGCCGCATAGCTTGTAGACTCTGTAATTTTCACAAAGACCAAAAAATGTACACTTATTGTGTTATTTTTACCAAAGATATGTAGCAGTATAAATTATGGCCAAAATTTAGGAAGAAAAATTACTAATTTGCAAACTTTTATAACTCGAAAAAAATGAAAAATGAATTTTTTTACCAAATTTTTGGTCTTTTTTTCATTTATAGTGCAAAAAATTAAAAACCCAGTGGGGATCAAATACCACCAAAAGAAAGCTCTATTTGTGTGAAATAAAGGAGAAAAATTTCATATGGATACAATGTTGCATGACTAATTGTCATTCAAAGTGTGAGAGCATTGAAAGCTGAAAATTGGTCTGGTAAGGAAGGGGGTTTAAGTGCCCAGTGGGCAAGTGGTTAAAGGATAACTCAAACAAAGAATGTTTGTGGAAAAAATATAGCAAATAAAAAAAAATAGCATATACAATTTCTAGACCAGCCATACGGTAATTAATTGTTTTTAAAAATTACCTTTCCTTTTCTACCTGCAGCCACTTTAATTCTCTGTAAAATTCAGCGCAATATGGCGTCCTGGAGGCATTCCATACACCCCCAGAAATTGAATTTCCTGTTTGTGCTATTGGCTCACTGATTTTGCTGGAAGTCTGTTGTCAGGTCACCTGAGTCCAGCTCCACTGCTGGGGATGGAGCTCTAGGTGGTTCAGGAAAGCAGCTCCATCTGAGCACTGACATAGATCAAACAGGGAGCTAGAGCATAACATTGCCCAGGACACGGAGTCTAAAAACCAGCAGGTTTTGACCAGAGTCTCTGATGATAAGGATGGACTTTGCTGCAGCTGACTCCAGGTCGCAGCCCCCAGGGTCTCCCAGCTTACGCTCACGGCTGGCTCTGGTGGATGGAGAGGAAACAGCAATCCAGGGCAACTAGGAAAAGTTAGGAGGACAAGTCAAGGGTCGGGCAACAAGCAGACAGGGATGGTCACGAGAACACGCCAAAGATTGGGGCTACAAGCAGACAGGGATAGTCAGGATAACAAGCAAAAGTCGGTACACGGAATCAAACATAGAGCACATGGCAAGAAACACACAGGAAAGCCTTAACACACTAATGCTCGGGCAAGGCTGGCTTGCAGTGCATGGAGTTAAGTTGTGTTTCTTGTTAAGAGGCTGGGGTGGAGCCACGCAGAGAGAAGATTACTTAAACATGCAGGTGTGAGAGCACAATCCTTAAGCTGATACACAGAGCAGAGAGGTAAGCAGACAGACAGGGCATGAAACATTACTGCAGATTCATTAAATCTGTACTAAGATACATGTCAAATTTTAAGCCCTCCCTATAGTAGGAATTTCAGTTTGGTGAAATACTCCCCAGGGACTAAATACTTTTAATTGGATGCCAACACTGCAGAGTGTCTCAGGTGATTATAATTAACTAGACCCTCCCATTCAGAGTCTGCCAAGGAAACATGGTGAAACAAAACAAAAAATGTCCTATCAAATACTTACAGTAATTTTCCTTTCCTGATGGACTCCATGGCAGCATACATATGGGGTAACCCCCGCCTCCACTCCTCCCTTATAGGACCCCACTCCCATAAATCTTTGCTCTGAGCCAGAGGCCGCGTTCTATAACTAGCCTACTCATGACTCTGGGACAGAACTCCTGCTGCAATGGAGTCCATCAGGAAAGGTAAATTACGATAAGTATTTGATAGGAAATTTTCCGTTTTGTTTCACCATGTTTACTTGGCAGACTCCGTTTTCCTGACAGACTCCATGGCAGCATACGTATGGGAAATAACTAGCCATACACACCCAGGTGGGCAATTTCAGAACAATAGAAAAGGGTTTACCTGACACCATCAACTGACAGGATTTGTAAACCAAAAGTTAACAGAAGATAAAGAGGCCGGCTCTACACAATAATGAGCAATAAATGTATTGATCAGGGACCACAGGGCCGCCCTACCAATTACATTGGGAACCACATGCTGCAAAGCCACCCAGGATGTAGACATCCTGGCCGAGTGAGCGCTCATTATCGCCAAAGGAGCCAAGTCCTTGGCTCTGTGAGCCTGTCGGATGGCCTAGAAAATATATGCACAAAAGTCCTAGATGAGGCATGTTTCCCTTTGTCCTTTCCAACAAAAAGAATGAACAGGAGTTCTGGAGCCTGAAGGAAGCTGTAGCTTGTAGATATAACTTTACAATATCTGAGAGATTCCTTGAACCAAAGGGCACTGCTGAGAGTCAAACTCGGAATTCCCTGTTTACCAGACATGCACTTTAACCAACCAAGCCACAGCGCAACCTCTCCCACGTCTAAAGGCCGCAAGTTAGTACTCTAAAGGTTGGCAGAACAATTCCTTGGTTCCCATGAAGACTGATGTACCCTTGGGAATTGAGTCAAGCATCATAAGTAACAGCACCACTCGAACTGGAAAGAACTTTAAGAAAAGTTCTCCATGATTGATGAATCCATTTCTGAGGCTATTTATGCCGACGTGATAGCCAGCAGAAAGGCGAGCTTGACAGAAGACCTTTAATGGAGACAGCCCTAGAACACTCTGCTCCCAATTCCCGAAGGGGAGTTGAGTACAAGAGGGAGACTCCATTTGGAAAACCTCAGCTTATTCCGAGGTCTGAGCCTAGTTGCTCCCTTGAAGAATTTTTGGACACAAAGCAATGCCTAGACCTGGGAACACCTGTGAAGGTCGATAAAGCTGGCATTTGTACTCTGAGGGAGCTGACCGATAGAGCCAGATCTAAATCTGACTGGAGAAAGCCCAGAATATTTAGAACTTCTAGATCACTACATGATCCATCAGCAGCTGACATGTATTGCACAAACTTTGATCAGATTCTCCTGTAAACTTTGTGTTCACATTCTTAGCATTCAAGAGAGAGGAGATGACTTTGGAGGAGCAGCCCAGGACCTCCAATCTCAAGAACCAGACCGCCAGATGTAACCGTGCTGGACATGGATGTAGAATTGCACCCAGTGACAGAAGGTCTGGCCTGAGGAGAAGGAGCACTGGGTTCCGGTAGCTGAACAGTGCTAGCAAGGGGAACCATGACTTAATTGGCCAATAAGGCATCACTGCCACTACCTCCACAACTTCTGTTCGGAGACTTTGTAGAAACTGAGGATGACCAGGACTGGAAGAAACGCACAGGACCTGCTGCATTTTCAATGATCCGTCAGCGCATCTACTCCTGAAAAACCTCCACATATATAGACCATTCGCTGTTGTCCAATTGGGCTCTTGAAAGAAAGTCTGTTGGAATATTCTAGACTTCGGGAACATAAGTAGTTAAAATGTAGGCTTGATTCTTCTGAGCCCAGGACATACCGTAATTGGCTCTATTTCCTGTAATAGAGAACAGGTTGTGAGTCCCCCCTTGTCTTTTAACGTAGGAGACTGCCATAGTGTTGACTAGCCTAACAGCACTGACGCTCCCTTTGTTATATGGTGAAAAGCATATAGGGTGCAGAAGGCTGCAAATAGTTTCAGAATGCTCAACACAATCTTGTGAAATTGACACCCCCGCCTGCCTTGAGCTACCCCCGACGGGCAGTAAGCCCCCATCCCATATTGGTGGCATCAGACATGATTGTGAACCAGGAAATGGGGCAAGAGACTGGCAAATGAGCCAGTTTCTCCATTGCAGCTACCAGGGAACTCGCTCTCATGACTGAGGTTATGTAGATTACCTGAATTCTACTTCCTGGCTCCCACTGCTGGAGAAACCCCTTCCGGAAGGGCCGCCATCTCCAGAGCATCCACTTAACCATCTGATCCATAGACATCATAGTGTCGATCATTTTAGACACTGAAAGGCGTGCAGGTGGGAAGAAGACAGGGCCAGGAGTATTCTGTTCCAGAACATTGGGATCCAGAGACAAAGCAATGGTCCTCTTGATTATATTGATCTGAGCCCCGAAGCACACAAGAGACTAAGTGGGCTCCAGGTGTCTCTTTGCAAGAAGCAGCCGCCAGCCGAATTTTGAGGAGCATTGAAAAGACCTGAGCTCTGGGCTCCAGCAGCTGCTCTCTGTTTTGGGACAGTAGGAGAAGGACATCCAAGTAACTATGCAGGCATATGCTCCTTACTTTGATAAAGACAACCAATAAGATCCTGAAAACACACAGGGTGATGTTGAAAGCCCGAATGGTAGACAAGCGAGCTGGAGATGGTCTTGACCTATGGTGAACCGAAGGATGTTGCGGAAGTCTTCAACAATGGGCACATGAAAATAAGCATCTTTAGGTCTATTGGAAACGAGCCAGTCACCTGGCTGGACTCCCTATGAATCAGGGACAATGTCTCTATCCTGAACTTCACCGTTTAAAAAAAATTGTTTCTGGTGCGCAAGGTCTAAAACCAGCCCCCCCGCAAACAAAGTTTGGTACAATCCTTGCAATTGGCAGAGATTACCCAGAGGAGATTGTTTTTTTTTTTTGTTTTTTTTTTTACAAAGTGGAACATTAGTCAGAAAATTAAAGAGGGAGTCCACTTAAACCTTTTGCGGATATAGCTATCTAAAACATTAAAAATAAGTCTGTATACAATTCAGTAATGCATGGTCTCATCCTGCTCTGCTGTTTATTTTCGACACTGTAAATAAAATCAGTGCGTCACTAGAGGCCAATCTGCTGACAGCCTTGCTGCTGAGGGAAGGGGGAGAAGAAGAAGCATCAGGAATGACAGAGACTGTGCTGAGGGAACACAGATTAGGGAGGGAGAAAAGTAAAGCAGGACAAACTCTGCTGCCAGGAGACAAGAGTTAAAGCAGAGCTCCACTCAAAAGGGGTAGCTCCGTTTGTTTGCTTCCTCCTCCCTTCTGCTGCCACATTTGGCACCTTTCAGGGGGGGAGCAGGTACTTGTTTTTGAAAGGTATTTGTCCCCACTTCTGGGAGACTTCGCCGCAACAATTCCTGGAAAGGCAATAGTTTAATATCAGTTAATATCAGTTAAAACACCGGATTTAAAACTGTAGTCTATATGAAGCAGTCTGTTACTACCATCAACACAGCGGTTGTTTTTCACACTTTGGCAACATTTGCTGTCTATTGATCCTGCTAATAGATGTGTGATTTACATTTCTTGTACTAGGGTGACTGTGTAGTCCTAGAGGGACCTGTAGTTTTACAAAATATCCAAAGATGCCAAAGCTGGAAGAAGATGTCAGTGCAGATGAAGTATTCTATTAATGAATACAGAGTAACGACCTTTGTCAATCCGAGCAGGATACATATAGTAGCCTGCTTGGATTGGCTTTGAGCGTCAGAGAGGCGCGGGCTGATGATGTTACAGCCTCTGCCAATCTGAGCAAGCTTTGTATTTATTAATAGAATACATCGCTTGCTATGTATGGCTTAGCTCGGTATGGCTCCAGCTCCAGCAAGAAAGAAATATGAAGCCTCGGAAGGGGGGTCATCTTATATGGTGAGTTTAGGCAAAAACTGGAAACAAAATGGAAAATTAGGGGGGGTCGTCTTATACGCCGGCAAATACGGTAAACTGAGCATGCACATGCACAGGAGTTGTGTCATCTCGAGCCAGCCAATGAAGATGTCTGAAGATCAGCACCTAGAAGGAGCCAGGACTTCATTCTGTTAGGGAGGAGTAAGTATGATGACTTTAGTTCCTCTGTAAGCAGTTACAGTAACAGCTTTTAGAGCTGGACAATTTTCTCGAAAAAAAAAAAATCTGTGATTTTTTTTAATAAAAACTCGATTCACGATTCGAATAACGTTTTTTTTTCTTTTTTTTTTTTGATGGACACCACGCCGGTCCTGAGGAGCTGCAGGCAGGAGTTTACAGGCGAGGCTGCGGCATCGGCCTAGTCCGCGGCGTCCGGCCTTGCGGACTAGGCCAAAGCCGTGGCCTCGCCTAAAAACTCCTGCCCGCAGCTCCTCAGGACTCGCGCTGTGTCAGCGCCGGTCCTGGTAAAAAAAAAAAAAAAAAATCGATTTGCTTAAAATTTGAATCGATTTGACCTCTCAACTCGATTCAAGATTCAAATCGATTTTTTACCCAGCCATAACAACTTTTAAAAAAAAGCTCAGGGTTTGGTCATGCCATACTACAAGGGTTCTGCCCATGTAGTGTGTTCACTGCACCGGCATAGAGAGGGATGTGAGCTGTCTGCCAAATTAGTGGCAGATAGTTTACATCCTGTACATTAGGTCCAATCTGGCAGGTATTTGTTGCAGTTTTTCATATTGAAAACTGCTGCGATCCCTTTGTTAATTAGATGCAGAACTCCATTTTCAATTTCACTTTAAATTAGACACTGGCATGGGTGGCACAGAACGACCTGAAACAGGTCTATCTGCTTATTTAATGTGGTGCATGCCACTTTTGCTAGTTTCCTGTACCATTATAATAGCATAGGAAACTTTGTCAGTTCCCCATTGTGTGTATTGCGATTGATCATCAGGATAAAATTTACTATTCACCAAGATGAGAGAATTCCCCTTTGAAGCTATACAATTTTTACAATGAGACTAGCAGGTAGTGCAGGGATATAAATAGGGATATGGGCTCTGTCGCTTCAAACAAGCCTTGTGACACCACATGGCCCAACATATGTCCCCTTTGAAAAACTTCCCCTCACCTGTTACTCTGACAACTCTAAAATTCTGGATTTCTGTTCTCTGTGACAATGGTCACTCACTAGGACAAATATAGGAGATAACGCTTCATAGAATGCAATAAAAGCATGACATATTTCCTAACCCTTCCATGCTCTATCCAATACTAAACAAAAGTTTTGCCTTTAGGGTGGAACTACACTGCATCTGAGCACAAGCCAAAAACACTTTTTAATTCATTTTTAATATTCAAAGCAAACTCAGTCATTTATCTATGTCTCCATGCTTTATTTTGTGAGAAATCACTTTGAAAAAAACACCCCCCTAGCATTTCTGCCGTAGCCATCTTAGGGAAGGGTGGGTGGTTCATGTAGCATTTACTTCCTGGAATCCATCTGCCCTTAGCTCAGACATGGAGGCAGGAAGATTTGCTTAGCTGAGAAAACCCATCCTCCCCTTCTGAAGACTCCTGGGATGTATGACATAATTTGCCTAGGCCTGGAAACCAGGAAGTAACCAAGGAAATGTAAAAAAAAAAAAGTTTAAAACAAGTACATATAATATACTTTCCTGACGCCAACATGGCAGCATACTAGTGAAAGAGCTCCTCCTCTTGACCACTCCCTCAGGACCAGTGAATAGCATAAATTAAAGGCCTAGTTGGGCTCCATCCCATTATTCTTTTTTTCCTCATACCTCAATAGATGCTCTGGTCTCTCCTTGGAGCTGCAATCTAGCCTATATATTTTCCACCCCACATTTCTTGTTATGAGATTCCTCTTGAGGCTGTCAGGGGAGAACATGCTTGTCATAGCCAATCGTCCATATTGACCAGGAAGCCTTCGGTTTTCCCTGGCCATTCATTTCAAGATACAGAAGACATTTCCCCTCCACAACATATGCAGACTGGGGCTGCAAGCAGGGGCGCTATAAGGGGAGGCTGGGCAACTTCGGTTGCTCCAGATTCACTCCAAAATGATCTCCACTTTGTTGTGTGCCAGAAGGCACTCTACTTACCACATCTATGCCTAAATCTGGAACAAGTTTGCATTTTCTTGGTGGGCGAGACATTGATCCTACTGCCCTCCTGTGACAGCTGTTCTATACTTCCTCTAGGCTGTATTGGACATAAGCCTTAGCCTATTCTCATTGAGCTCGCAAGTGTCGGCTATATGGCCAATAACAAATTTAAATGGGCCAAGAATCCTTCAGTTTGCACAACTTTTAAAGGCAGTCGTGAGGATTTGGTCACCAAGGAAAAGAGATCTATTGGCATTGCTGGATCTCATGTCAGTTCAACCATTTGTTCCAACAGAGCAGTGTTTGGTTCAGGCAATTACCTACAAGGCAGTATCTATTGCAAGAACTTTAAGCAGAAGGTTGTCTGAAATTCAAGCTCTTGGAGCTTCAAAGTAGAAAAAAATAAAAATATTGTTTTATTTCCAGAAATAGTAGAGTTGGGTCTTGTAGCTCACCATGCATTAAAAGTAGCAGCAGCCCTCTATTTAACAGACATCTAGACATTGCCTAACTTTCCAGAACATCACACAGGAAAGTCACATGAACTGGTCATTTTCAGAACTTTAAAGAAGTACCTGTCCACAATTGCTCCTTTCAAGTCATCTAATAAACCTTTTGCCATTCCAGCTGGATATCATCAAGAAAAAGAGGTTACTGCCTGAACTCTAGCAGTCTTGGTTGTGCATATGGGACAAGAGGCCGCGAGCCTCCGTCAGTGGTGGCAGCGCACGCTACCAGATCGGTTGCAGCCTCAAAGGCAGCGCATTCGAGAGAATCTATGGTGTCCATTTGTAGAAAGGTATCATGGTCGTCCCAGCATTCCTACTCAAACTTTACGGAATAGACCCGGATGCCTTGTCATTAGG
The DNA here is from genome assembly GCA_037952925.1 of Lithobates clamitans. Taxonomy (NCBI): domain Eukaryota; kingdom Metazoa; phylum Chordata; class Amphibia; order Anura; family Ranidae; genus Lithobates; species Lithobates clamitans. Next base: position 5,622,003 of record JBBGZY010000449.1, read on the forward strand.
GGACTTTGTAGGAAGGACTATTTAGTCCTCTGTCCCATCCTAATTAGAAGATTGGTTTGGCAAGTAGGACCCATCCTGTCAGCTAGTTATTTATCACTAGTATGCTGCCATGTTGGTGTCAGGAAAACTGAAAATTGTATCAAATACCGTAATTTTCCTTTCCTGACACCAAACCATGGCAGCATACGGTCCCACCCTTGTAAATTTTGGTATATACCTAATTACAAAGAATGGGGTGGGGCCTAACTAGGTCTTTAATTTATGCTATTCACTGGTGCTGAGGGAGTGGTCAAGAGGCGGACCTCTATCACTAGTATGCTGCCATGGTTTGGCATCAGGAAAGGAAAATTACAGTAAGTATTTGATTTGATTTTCCATTTTCCGATCTACTAATCTATTTACTAATGCTAGCAGCATAAAGATTAAAATTTGTCAATGTTGATTGAGAGAGTGAAGTTCTGCTTTCCTGACGGCTCCATGTCAGCACAGCTGGGTGAGGCCCCCACCCCGCCCACCCAGTTGTTTTAGTCGACAAAATTAACACTTGGCCCCGCCCACCCCCTACATAATCAGGACTTAACTATAGATTTTTCACTCAGCCTCAGCGTTCCTTTTTCTTCCTCCTAGGTCAGGACTAATTGTGTCTCCCCTCCTAGCTGGTATAAAGTGCTGGCTGTCCATCCTGATTTGTCTGCTGCTGGACGCAGTCCCTGCTTCCTAATTAATGTCTGAATCACTGGCAACAAAAGTGAGTACACCCCTAAATGAAAATGTCCAAATTGGGCCCAAAGTGTCAATATTTTGTGTGGCCACAATTATTTTCCAGCACTGCCTTAACACTCTTGGGCATGGAGTTCACCAGAGCTTCACAGGTTGTCACTGGAGTCCTCTTCCACTCCTCCATGATGACATCACAGAGCTGGTGGATGTTAGAGACCTTGCGCTCCTCTACCTTCCATTTGAGGATGCCCAACAGATGCTCAATAGGGTTTAGGTCAAGAGACATGCTTGGCCACTCCATCAACTTTACCCTCAGCTTCATTAGGAAGGCAGTAGTCGTCTTGGAGGTGTGTTTGGGGTCATCATCATGTTGAACCAAATAAGTTTATCTTGGTCTCATCAGACCACAGAACATGGTTCCAGTAATCCATGTCCTTAGTCTGCTTGTCTTCAGCAAACTATTTGCAGGCTTTCTTGTGCATCATCTTTAGAAGAGGCTTCCTTCTGGGATGACAGTCATGCAGAACAATTAGATGCAGTGTGCGGCAACAGTGAGCTTATTGTTGGGCTAAGTCCGAATGGCGTCTTTTAGCTGATGGTTCATGTACATAAAGTAGTGTGAAGATACAAGGATCTTGGAATTTACCTGTTAGATCAGGGGTCTCCAAACTTTCTAAACAAAGCCCCAATTTACTGTCCTTTAGACTTTAGGGGGCCGAACTAGAGCCAGTGGGAATAGAAAATGTCCTGGCACCCAGTAGAAGTAAACAATGTCCCATCGTTGGTGTCAGTGTGAGGAATAGTGGCCCATTGTTGGTGTCAGTGAGAGGAATAGTGGCTAATCGTTGGTGTCAGTGGGAGGAATAGGGGCCTATGGTTGGGGTCAGTGGGAGGAATCATGTCCCATCATTGGTATCAATAGAAGGAATAGTGCCCCATTGTTGGTGTCAGAGGGAGGAATAGTGCCCTTTTGATGGTGTCAATGGGAGGAACAGTGCCCCATTGTCAGTGTCAGTGACAGGAACTATACCCCATTGTTGGTGTTAGTGGATAAAATAGTGCCCCAAGGGCCATATAAAGGCAAGCAAAGGGCCACAGTTTGGAGACTGCTATGTTAGACCTATTTTTAGGCTCCATGCACACCGGCCTAAAAAACGCTGCTTCTACAGGAGTTTTGCGTTTTGCCCGTAGAAGCAGTGCAATGTTATCCTTTGTGTCCATGCACATTAGGACGTTTAGAGGCGTATTTTAAGCTCAGCATTTAGATGCAGAAAAAAAAACTCCTGGTTTGCATTTTTGAGAGGAGTTTTCTGGCAGAAAAAAACACTAAGCGCTCCCAAGCGCCTGTACAAAGAGGTCCTATATGAGTGTTTTTTTTCTGACAAAATAACTGTCTTTTTTAAGACCAATAATTACATAGAATTACATAATTATTGGTCTTACATACAATTTGGTACAAGAGGAATCAGGGGGCCCTGCTCATTAGAGCTTACAATCTAAAAGGGAGAGTCAATTGATACAAAAGGTAAAAGCTGTAGGGGATGAGCTGATGGAGGAAGTAAAACAGTGTATTAGTTAGAAGCAGGATAGGCTTCTTTAAAGAGAAGGGTTTTCAGGGATTGTCTAAAGATGGGATTAGGGGATAGTCAGACAGATTGGGGTAGGGAGTTCCAAAGGATGGGAGAAGCTCTGGAGGAATCCTGGAGGCGAGCATGGGAGGAGGTGACAAGAGAGCTAGAGAGCAGGATATCTTGGAAGGACTGAAGAGAGCGGCTTGGTTGGTGTTTTGAGACTAGATTGGTGATGTAGCTGGGAGCAGAGTTATGGATGGTTTTGCAAATTATTGTTAGTACTTTGAATTGTATTCGTTGGGTGAGTGGAAGCCAGTGGAGGGATTGGCAGAGAGGGGTGGAAAACACTTAATGGTTAGTAAGTTGGATGAGTCTTGCAGCGGCATTCATGATGAACTGAAGGGGGGATAGTCTATGTAAAGGTAATCCAATGAGGAGGGAGTTGAAGTAGTCGAGGTGAGAGATAACCAGGGAGTGAATTAGAATTTGGTAGTGTCCTTAGTTAAAAAGGGGAGTATTCTAGAAATGTTGCGGAGGCTAAGGCTGTATGATTTGGACAGGGATTGGATGTAGGGGTCAGTTCAGAGTCTAAGGTTACCCCTAGCACCCTGGCATGTGGGGATAGACTGATTTATGTGCCATTGATCTTGACAAAGAAGTCAGGGGAAGGGGCAAGTGGGGGAGGAAATATTAAGAGCTCAGTTTTAGATAGATTCAGTTTGAGGAAGTGGCGTGACATCCAGGCTGAAATGTCTGTTAGTAAATCAGTGATGCGCGAGGAGACAGATGGGGTGAGCTCAGGGGCAGAGAGATAGATTTGTGTCATCGGCATATAAATGGTAGCGGAAGCCATGGGAGGCTATCAGCTGATCAAGGGAGGACTTGTAGATTGAGAATAGTAGAGGTCCAAAGACAGAACCTTGGGGGACCCCAACAGTAAGAGGAGGAAATGGAGTTGTAAGTGACACTGAAGGTGCGGTGAGATAGGTAAGATTCTAACCAACTGAGAGTGCAACCATGGAGACCAAGCAAATTACGTTTTTTGAGGAGGAGGGGGTGTTTAACTGTATCAAGGCAGTGGAAAGGTCCAAGAGTAAGAGTACGGAATAATGACTGTTGGTTTTGGCTGTTAGTAAGTCGTTTGTGAGTTTTAGTAGGGTAGTTTCTGTGGAGTGCTGTGGGCGAAATCCAAACTGAAGGGGATTAAGGTTATTCTCAATGAGGTGGTCGCTCAGTCGGTTGTAGACTAAACGTTCAAGGAGTTTGAAAGCAAAAGGGAGTAATGAGATGGGTCTTAGGTTGTTAAGACTGGTAGGGTCAACTGCTACTCTACATAATACGGAAGAACAATTCCGAGACAAGTGGAGGCCCTGGAGATACTTCACTGGCACAAACACGTACCTGCAGGAGATCGCCCACTAATGCAATAATTTATCAAATATATTGAGACGTCCGCTTGTACATTGTATAGGAGTGAGAGTTCTGCCTTTCCAGAGGGGGTGCTTTTGCGACCCAGGTCCCCCCCTTACCTCTCTCCTCCTTCCCTTTTTTTTTCTTTCTTCCCCTCCTTTCCCCCCATCCTTCTTCTATTCTGCCTTTTCTCTTTCTATCCCGCCTATTCTCTCTAAAATTTTGCTCGTTACTGTAGCCGTAGAGACGGCTGTATCTCAGTCATAGTGACGGGAAGATACATAACGAGTAAGAAGTGTATGCTAGCAATATGCTTTTTATTTTATTTGACTAATTCATTTCACAGTTTGACGCTTCATGTTTTTGACTAGATTGATAATTGTCTATGGAGGCTCTTTTAGGCCTCCTGGTTTTCTTCTATATAAGTGATATAGTATTGGCAAAGAAACATTCAAAATGTCCACAAAGTTTTTTGTGAGCTCGGTTATATCTTTTATCTCATAGAATATGTTGACAAATTGTACCCATATGTAAGAAAATTACATGACTTTTTCTTTTTCATGGAACTTTACCATAAAATAAATAAAGGAATTTAAAAAAAAAGACTGGTAGGGTCTAGTGAGGCCTTTTTTGGTATGGGAGTGACTAGCGCATGTTTTAGAGGGTTGGGGAAAATGCCAGTAGAGAGGAAGAGGTTGAAGATATAGTTAAAGAGTGTAGGATAGAGCCAGAGGGTGACCATAGTATTTGAGAAGGAACTGGGTCCAGGGGGCAGGAGGTTAGGTGGGCGTTGGAAAAAAGTTTAGTGACTTCCTCTATAGTAGTTGGGTTAAAAGAGGGAAGTATTGATTGTGCAGGAGGACAAGGAGTGGAAAGTGGGGGGAGATATCTGTAGAGTGGATATCTCAAGACAAATTGTCTCAATCTTATTTTTAAAGTGATTAGCAATCTCCTGGGCAGTGAGTAAGTTAGTGGGTGAAGGTCGAAGTAGAGCGGTAAAGGTATGAAAGAGTTGACGCGGACTACGTGAGAGGGTGTTAATAAGAGTCATAAAGTAGGTCTGTTTGGCAGTGTGGAGGCAGGAATAGTATTTTAGGAGGGCAGATTTATATTGGCTGAAATCTTGCTGTGACTTAGTCTTACGCCACAGACGCTCAAGAGCGTGGCTATGTTTTTTGAGGCTTATGGTATTGTCTAGTCTGCCAGGGTTGCAGCGGTCAGGGCCTGATTCTGTGTGTAGTGAGGAGGGCCAAGGTATCCAGGGTGGATTACAGTGAACTGTTGTAGACAGAAGAGGCCAGGTTGGGGCAGGACAAGGATGAAATTTTGTCATAGAGACAATCTGTAGCAGAAAAAAGAAGAGAAGGACTAAGATGGCAAAGGTTTCTACAGGTAATAGTTTGGTATTTGGAAGGCAAGGAGGAGGAAGATAAGGAGAGAAACTAATAAGGTGGTGATCAGAGAGAAGAAAAGGAATGTTGGAGAGGTTGTGCGGAGTGCATTAGGTAGGAGAATATGAGGTCAAGGCAGTTTCCATCAGAGTGACTAGAATCATGTGTCCATTGTTTTAGGTCAAAAGAGGAGGTTAGGCTCAGCAGTTTAGAAGTAGCGGGAGTGTTAAGATTAACAGGGATGTTGAAGTCACCAAGAATGATTGTTGGAATTTCAGAAGAGAGAAAGTAGGGTAGCCAGGCAGAGAAGTCGTCAAGGAAGCTTGATACTGGTCCAGGAGGCTGATAGATCACAGCAATTCTCAATGGAACTGGAGAAAATAGACGGATACAGTGAGCTTCAAATGAGGAAAGGGATAGAGAGGGGGGAAGGATGAAGAACCTGAAAAGTGCTTTGAGGGAATAGGAGGATTCCAACACCACCTCCTTTCTGTCCACTAGGCCTGGGAGGGTGAGTCCACAGGAGGCCACCATAGGAGAGGGCAGCAGGAGAAGGAAAGTCAGATTCTTGAAGCCAGGTCTCAGTAATTGCAATTAGGTTCAGGGAGTTTGTGATAAATAGGTCATGGACAGTGGTGAGTTTGTTGCAAACAGAGCGGGCATTCCAAAGGGCACATAAGAAGGGGAGGCTTGTTCTAGGCAGAAGAGGAATAGAAATGAGATTGTGTGGATTGTGGCTGCTATCAGAGGATAGGGGGTGCCGGTTATGTTTGTTTATTTTTTATTGTTATTTTTATTGCAGGTATATAGCGCCGCCAATTTATGCAGCACTTTACATATACAGTGTACATTGACATCAGTCCCTGCCCTCAAGGAGCTTACAACCTAAGGTCCCTAACTCACATTCATACATACTAGGGCCAATTTAGACAGGATCTGATTAACCTACCAGCATGTTTTTAGAGTGTGGGAATAAACCCACGCAGGCAAAGGGAGAACATGCAAACTCCAGGCAGATGGCAGATTTGCTGCTAGGTCAAAGTGCTAACCATTACACCACTGTGCTGCCCTCAATGTATGTTGGCTAAAAGTAAATGATGGCGGTCCAAGATTTGGGGAAATATCTCCAGAAGTTAGGAGAAGCAGAAGGGTGAGAGAGGTGATATGGGAGTGTGACTTATGTGGGGGGACACATCCCAGTGTCCTGGAGGTTTTATTGGTATATGGGTTCAGAATGTAGAACTAGATAATAATTTCTGATAATAAAAAGAACGAGATTAAAAAAAAAAGGAATATATCGTTTTAAAGATCATTATAAGTAGGGTCACAATATTTATTTCTTACATTGTTCACGTCTTCCCTACTATTTCCTGTACACTCTTTGTAAGAACGTCCTGTGGATATGTAAGTGATCCCATTGAGACTAAACATCAGTATTTATTGTAATGACAACAGCATAATGTGTCAGGGAACACATTCAAAGGTGACAACACTCCAGCTGAATTAAGTGTTGTCACCATAAAAAAAGTGCTTGTAGAGGCATTTTGCTCTCCTAGGATGGTTTGATTAAAAATTTAGGTATAGAATTGAGGTAAAAATACGCTGTAAATCACAAATTCCCTTGAAATTTTGAAAATAATTTTTTATTGTTTATTTTTTTGCAAATACAATGAAAGAATACAAAGAAAGAAATATATAAGAGAGCAGCAATCATAAGGCATTAACTAAAAAAATAAAAGTTGTGGTCCATTTTAGGAATAATATTCCTATAAGATCTTTTGATCAGTTTTTTATTTTTGGCAAATATTTAAATTTCCCATTTATCATACACTTTGTTTTTTTGGTTTTATTTTGTACCCCATTAAATTTGTGTAAACAATATACATTGAAGGGAATCTGTCATGACACAAATAGAGGTTTTCATGACTGACTCATACTCATCCGGAAAATGCAAGTTCATACTAGGTGGTGTACCATGGCAGTCAGTGCAGCAAAGATACAGGTATAAGACCAAAAGCATGCCCCTTCAAAAACAGGTCTGCAAAGGCAGGTTTGTTTCAAATGTCTCTGTTATAGCCCAGTGTACCGACAACTCTGAAGATCTGTTCTTTGTGTTACAAATATATCACATGAGGTATATTCATGTATATTTTTTGCAAATGGCTATCCCAAAATATTCCTAACATAAAATTCCCAGCATTTCCTTGTCCCCAGTGGGGGTGCAGATGGAGCATACAGCCAGCCATAGACGTAAATAGCTGTACGCCTCTGTGCTCGTGTAAATCTGTGTTTACACAAGCACAGGGGCGTATGGTCTTTCACTTTATGGCCAGCTGTATGCCAAACCTGTGGCACACAGGTGCGGGAAAATGCTGCAAATTTTTAGCAAGGCATATTTAATGCCTGCTTAACATCTGTGTGCATGAGACCTCAATATACCTGTGAAAAAAGCTGTCTTTGTTGCCACTTAAAAATAATTATCTTTTGCCTTTTTTTCATATAACCCCTTTAGGATATGTGCACACTAAATACACGTGTTGAACAAGCATTGCATTGACATGCATTAAAGTGGAGTTCCACCCAAAAGTGGAACTTCCGCTTTAAGGACTCCTGACATGCCACATTTGGCATGTCATTTTTTTTGGGGGGGGGGGGGGGGGGCGAGTGCCTAGTCTTGACAGGTATCCAGCTCCCACTTCCGCTTGGGCCGCCTAGCCAGACCCTCCCTCCCTGCCTTCTTCTGGGACACGTCACAGGTCCCAGAAGTTTGCCCGGCCATTCAGGACGCACCCGGCTGTGAAGCCACAAGCTGTCACAGCCATGTGCCCACAGTAGTGATGCCGGCCTCGCGGGGGAGAGAAACGAGGCTTCGGACGGCCGCATAGCTGGATCCTGGGACAGGGGAGTGTGTGTTTATTAGAAGTCTGCAGCTACACTTTTTGTAACTGCTGACTTTTAATAAACACAGAAACGGCTGGAGCTCCGCTTGAAGAGCTTTGTATTTCTCTTTTTGATGCTGAAATCCAAGTCACCAATCCAAAAATGCCATATGCAGAACTTTTTTTTTACATAACCATTAGTATGATTAGGTTAGATAGAAAATAAGTTATTTCCTCTTGTTCTTGCCTTTGGTTGCATTGGAAAAATGCAGCAAAATGCCTGACATGTCCACTATGTACTAGCTCAAGGAATTGTGAGAAAAAAAATCGAAATAGCTGCTGGCCACTGTGGTCACCAACGATGGTCCTCTCAGTCACAAGACCAATATGAGGAAGTGTTTGATAAGGCTCCAGTCCCTCTTTACCTTACTTCTCTGTGAGTGTAAAAGAACTAGAAAAATTACATATTTTAGTATGGTGGGCTGCATCATCCACTAGTTTCTTAATATGTCTTTGATACTCCAACATGGAAATCTTCCTGCCCTGATTACTGACTCCACCTGGGAATGTTGGATTTATCTGCATACCTCTGCACATTCCAGCACCTCCTCTTGCATTCGCAGTAATATAAAAACATTAAACTCTCCATTATATAGATAAACATGTAAAATCCCAATAGAAAGCTTACTCATTATGGCCACAACAGGTGAGCAGACCAAGGAATGCATGCCACCAAGAGACTCCCTGAATTTCACAAGACAATTTCAGGCGATTTAACTTCAACATCTATAAAAAAAACTGACACAGCCTGGGTGTCTTTCACTTTTCTGCTGCTTAAGGTAATTGAACACGAAGTGCAACATTCAGATATAAAAAGTGCCAAAGGTAGAATGAAAGGGAGCAGAATATTCCTGAGATCAGAAATGTTCTGCCATAGAAAAAAAATAAACATAAAAATTGAATTTGAAGAGACACAACATAACATGAAAAAGATGGCAGCACTTGGCAGACACTGGGAAAATGTCTCTGCTAACCTAAAGGAAGACTGCAGCAGTTAATCAACACCAGTTATCATCCTGTATCATTATGCAATAAAAACGCAGAATTTCTTTAATTTTACTTGTGAATTTCAGTATAGTGGTTGTTGGATGGAAACACATTTTGTGTAATGGCTAGTTCGTTGGGCACAGGGAAGGCTTACGTTTCTATTAACGGCCCAAAAGATTTTGCAGCACTACCTTTTGTTCTCAACTGTGCATCCAAAACACAGGTAAATGGCTACTGCATTTTAAAAATTATGTTTGGACTGGAGTCCACCTTGGATATTTTTGTAAAGTTAAACTGCCACGAAAGATGTATGTATGTGTGTATATATATATATATATATATATATATATATATATATATATATATATATATATATAGATATATATATATATATATATATAGATATATATCTCTCTCTATATATATATATAGATATATATCTCTCTATATATATATATATATATAGATATATATCTATATATATCTATAATTTTTTTTTCAAAAGGACGTAATCAGTAATCATTTCCTTTAATCAGAATATACAAGCCTTTTTCATAATACACATTTACACAGGGTTCCAAGAGTAAGAAAAATTACTTGTTATATTTACTGATGTTGTGCAGTGGATTTTTAGTCTTTGTTTTACTGAAATGGAACTACCACATTTTGTTCAGCCCCCTCTGGCTTCTCTTAAACGGGTTAACAGATAACAAATCACGGAAGGATTTTGCCCTCACAAGCTGACCGTCTGCTTGGGATGGACTCCGTGGGCTGCTTTGTGGATTGTTAATACAGTGTTGAAGGTTTAACTCTGAGGCTGCAATCCTTGAGTCCTTCTTGAGCATGACACGACTAAAGAAACGTCCCCACGAGCCTTTGGGGGTTTTACGAACATCACCTAAGCTGGACGAGAGGGAGTTGATTTGAGGTGAAGGGGGGCAGCTGTTATAGCGTTCAGAAAAAGGGGAAGGAGATACTGGAGTTCTAGGAGTTGGTGGTCCCAGGTCAGGGAGAGGATTAGTCACTCCTGGCTTACAGCGGTATTTGAGGGCCAGCTTGCAAATATAGCGCTGGGCTTTGCGGCGCTGCTGAATAGCACAGAGCGGTGGAGTTGAAGAATATGTATAATCACAAGTAGTCCTGTCATTATATTGAGTGATGTCATACCGGGAAGAGGAAATGGAAGAGAGAGAAAAGCCTTCCAGGGCCCCTGCAGGAAACAAATAACAAACTGTTACGTTACAGCTAGATCTCATGCAATGACATTGTATCCTATTGTGACTTAATACAAGTGTTTGATTTTACATGAAGACAGAACATATATGGATCTTTGTAGTCTTTTTGTTACCTGCTGATATGGGTCTTCTTGATTGTGCCCTTCCATTTTGCAGTTCTTTCCTGCGTTCATTTGTATAGTCTATGGATCTTGGTCTCATCTCTGAGCTTCGGTGCGGTGACATCATAGAGGAGGATGTGTGACAGGAAGAATCACTGCAAAGGGAGGAGCAGGAAGACGAGATGGAGTCCAAATCACTATTCTCATAAAATCCTGCAAGGGAGAAAATAAATACTGTTTTATATTCTGTGAACTAAAATAGTTGGTTACTCTTAATACAAAAAATAAAGAAAAAATAATAGACTTAAAGCGGGGTTCCACCCAAAAGTGGAACTTCCGCTCATTTGTTTCCCTTTGACAGGTATCCTGTTCCTACTTCTGGAATCACAGCCGCAGATATTGACGTCACGGCTAGGCTCCCTCCTCCTCCCCCTGTTGCCGGGCCAGTAGGAGAGAGGAGGGGAACCTCGCGCATGTGCAGTTGGGTTCCCAGCGTGAAGCCGTAATGCTACACTGCCGGGTTCCCTTACCCGCAATGGCGGTGGCAGGACCTGACAGCTGAAGGAAACATCAGCTGCGGTGCCGACATCGCTAGACTCCAGGACAGGTAAATGTCCTATTATTAAAAGCCAGCAGCTGCAGTATGTGTAGCTGCTGTTTTTTCATTTTTGCAGCGGTGGGCGGACCTCCGCTTTAAAGGATAAGGTCACCTTTGTAAAAAAAAAATAATAAATGCATATATTTTTGCAGGTAAAAAAAATGTGCACTTACAATTTATTTTTTTACTAGAAGCCTGCAAAGCATTAAACCCACGATCAGCAGATTACTGATGCAAGCAGGGCTCTAGCAGACTGTGTAAGCTGTCTGCTCATACCTTGTATATGCAGGCAGTTAAACTCTAATGCCGCGTACACACGGTCGGACTTTCTAGAAAGCTAGGTCCGACGTACTTGCCGCCAGACTTCCGGCGGACTACCGCCGGACTTTCTGAACGGCCGGACTTGCCTACACACGGCCGGACTTTCCGGAATCCGGTCTTCCCGACGGACTTCCGCCGGACTTTCAGAACGAACGGACTTTCCCACACACGGACAAGTCCGTTCATTTTGAACGTGACTTTGGTACGACGGGACTAGAAAAGGAATTCAATCTCGCCGCTTTTTTTGGCGAGATTGAAACCTTGCGAGCCCCGTCGCAGGCCCTTAGGTCTGGTATGGAACTTTAAGGGGAACCCCCTACGCCGAAAAACCGGCGTGGGGGTCCCCCCAAAATCCATACCAGACCCCGATCCGAGCACGCAGCCTGGCCGGTCAGGAAAGGGGGTGGGGACGAGCGAGCGCCCCCCCCCCCTCCTGAACCGTACCAGGCCGCATGCCCTCAACATGGGGGGTGGGTGCTTTGGGGGAGGGGGGCGCCCTGCGCCCCCCCCCAAAGCACCTTGTCCCCATGTTGATGAGGACAAGGGCCTCTTCCCGACAACCCTGGCCGTTGGTTGTCGGGGTCTGCGGGCGGGGCTTATCGGAATCTGGGAGCCCCCTTTAATAAGGGGGCCCCCAGATCCCGGCCCCCCACCCTATGTAAATGAGTATGGGGTACATGGTACCCCTACCCATTTACCTAGGAAAAAAGTGTAAGTAATAAAACACACTACACAGGTTTTTAAAATATTTTATTAAACAGCTCCGGGGGGGGGATCTTCCTCCGGCTTCGGGGGTCCCTCCGCTTCATCTTCTCCCGGCGTCCGGTTGGTTCTTCTACGCTCTCCGGCCTCTTCTCCCGGTGTCCCAGGTCTTCGGCCGGCCCCCTCCGCTGTCTTCATGTAGCTCTATTGCCAGCGGAGGTCCGGACTTCTTGGCTTCTTGGCTTCTCTTCTCTTCTCTTCCCCCAGATGTTGACACGACGCTCTCTCCGGCTGGACTGGTCTCTGAGGGCTGCGTTGTGACTTATATAGGCGGAGACCCCGCCCCCATATGATGTCACAGTCCCTGGGCATGCTGGGACTGTGACATTTTAGGGGGCGTGTCGACCACGCCCCCTAAAACGTCACAGTCCCAGCATGCCCAAGGACTGTGACATCATATGGGGGCGGGGTCTCCGCCTATATAAGTCACAACGGAGCCCTCAGAGAGCAGTCCAGCCGGAGAGAGCGTCGTGTCAACATCTGGGGGAAGAGAAGAGAAGCCAAGAAGCCAAGAAGTCCGGACCTCCGCTGGCAATAGAGCTACATGAAGACAGCGGAGGGGGCCGGCTGAAGACCTGGGACACCGGGAGAAGAGGCCGGAGAGCGGAGAAGAACCAACCGGACGCCGGGAGAAGATGAAGCGGAGGGACCCCCGAAGCCGGAGGAAGATCCCCCCCCCCCGGAGCTGTTTAATAAAATATTTTAAAAACCTGTGTAGTGTGTTTTATTACTTACACTTTTTTCCTAGGTAAATGGGTAGGGGTACCATGTACCCCATACTCATTTACATAGGGTGGGGGGCCGGGATCTGGGGGCCCCCTTATTAAAGGGGTCTCCCAGATTCCGATAAGCCCCGCCCGCAGACCCCGACAACCAACGGCCAGGGTTGTCGGGAAGAGGCCCTTGTCCTCATCAACATGGGGACAAGGTGCTTTGGGGGGGGGCGCAGGGCGCCCCCCTCCCCCAAAGCACCCACCCCCCATGTTGAGGGCATGCGGCCTGGTACGGTTCAGGAGGGGGGGGGGGGCGCTCGCTCGTCCCCACCCCCTTTCCTGACCGGCCAGGCTGCGTGCTCGGATCGGGGTCTGGTATGGATTTTAGGGGAACCCCACGCCGGTTTTTCGGCGTAGGGGTTCCCCTTTATAATCCTTACCAGACCTAAGGGCCTGGTATGCCCCGCGCTCGCCGCAATAGGAAGATTTGTTTTTCCTATTGCAGCGAGCGCGAGATGCAGTAACCTGCTCCTCCGTCGTATCTGGTCCTTCGGACTAGCATACAGACGAACGGGCTTTCCGTCAGGAACTGAGTCCGGCGGAGGTACGACGTAAAGATTTGAAGCAGGCTTCAAATCTAAAGTACGTCGGATTTCCGCAAAAATCCGACCGAAACGGTCCGTCGGAAGTCCGATGGAGACCACACACGGTCGGACTTTTGCAGGTAAAAAGTCCGACCGTGTGTACGCGGCATAACAGGAAGCATCAATGAACTACCTAGAGCATTCTCAACAACACCCTGGTAGTTCATTGACAACCACAAGCCAACAGCTGCAAAGGCTGTCGGTACTTGTAATTCTTGCATTCACAGAACTCTGTTTTTAAATTGTGACAACAAGTGTGGGGGCTACCTGTCACAACGAGGGATAAATACAGCTGTTCTGTGAAGCTCTCAGAGGTTTGTTAGAGAACCTTAGTGAACAAACAGCAACATGAACATGGTAAAATTGTTTGCATGCATAGATCTCACCAACAGTTGCCAATTTAAAAAAAGATACATAAACAAGAAATATTGGTACATAGATGTAATAGCAGTCATAGTACACGGGCATAGATAAAAGGTCTGGGTGATTCTCCTCGCTCTCCTTTCCTATCTTGTCACCTGTTAGTATCCCTCTGCTATCCTGTTTCTAACCATCTCCATGTCCCTAACATCTTTGGCCCAGACCTTTCATTCATGCATACATATCTTTATGCTAATACTTATTGATTCTACTTTACTACTTTAGATTCCTGACAAACATACTTATGTTCACAGCCTATACTCTTTATGGACTAACGAGGTCTCTAGGGATACATCACTACACCCATGCTATGCCTGCTCTCCGTTAGATGGCACACCTGGCGGGTACCATCTAACTCCGCCCCCTCAGCTCCCTGGTGAGGCACCTGCTGCCGCCGTCTTGGAGTCGCACACCTGTAGCCATGGTCAAGCTCAGTGGTGAGTATGGGGACCCATAACCCCTCCTACCCTGTGCCTTTATAATTAATACTGTGCCATATTGCCAAATATATACTTTATTCATCCTAGGTATATTGTAACACACATCCATCCCTGAAGAGCAAGCTGGATCTCGCGAAACTAGTCGGGTAGTATGCTGCCCGTGTACTATGACTGCTATTACATCTATGTACCAATATTTCTTGTTTATGTATCTTTTTTCAATTGGCAACTGTTGGTGATATCTATGCATGTAAACAATTTTACTTGAATAAACTATATACTGTATTTACTACTGTTATGTTTACTGGCAGAAACGGTACCCACTTCATTTAAAGTCCCGGGGCAAATCCTTTGTTTTATCATATGTTACAGGGATGGAAGTGTGTTACTGGGGACACCAGACCTTTCCCCTTTCTTTATATTTATCATTTTCCTTCCACTTCACGTGCCACTTTGTGTTGGTCTATTACATAAAATTCCAATAAAATACATTCACGTTTTTGGTTGTAACATAACAAAATGTGGAGAATTTCAAGAGGTATGAATACTTTTTGAAAGCACTGTATATGAGCAGGTACCATGCAGGATAATTTTTCAGCAGTTTCTAATCACATGCAGATTTTTACTGTACCTGAGCTGTGAGTCGATAGACAGTTCCCACTGAACCTTCTAGTAAATAAAAGATCACTGGTCACTCCAGAACTCCCAAGTCTGAGACGAGGTGCCAAGGATCCAGACCCGATTCTACGCAGCAAGTAAGGTTCTGTTGACTGAAAAAAAATTAAACAGTTAAAAAGACCACCAAACCCAAAAATAACAAAGTGACATTGAGCTACTAATGGTATACTATATTGATAAAAAAGGGTTAATAGCCCTGCATTATATGTGATGATGCAGACGGACCCCCATACGGGCCACAGCTTCTAGGACAGCCTTTCTCAACCTTTTACACCAGAGGAACCCTTGAAATCATTTTCACATCTCAGGGAACCCCTGCTAAGATTAGTCCATTGAGGATCATTAGGAAAATGTCTCTTACATTGGTGGTTAGTGAGAAGAAGGCCCCCGTTACAGTGGTGGTTAGCATTTCACCATTACAGAAAGTCTAATGCCGCTTACATACGTTCGGAATTTCCGTCAGAAAAAACTTGGATGGTTCACACAAAACTTCTCTGAACTTTCGCGGTGACGTACAACACTACGACGAGCTTAGAAAATGAAGTTCAATGCTTCCG
Source organism: Lithobates clamitans (assembly GCA_037952925.1). NCBI lineage: Eukaryota > Metazoa > Chordata > Amphibia > Anura > Ranidae > Lithobates > Lithobates clamitans. The sequence continues at coordinate 5,637,490 of JBBGZY010000449.1, forward strand.
GGCATGCGTCGAATTGTTTCCGAGCATGCGTTGTTTTTTGCACGTCCGAATTGCATACAGGCGATCGCATTTTCGGATAGGAACTTTCCCAACCGAAAAATAGAGAACATGCTCTCAATCTTTTGCTGGCTGGATTTCCGCCAGCAAAAGACCGATGGAGCATACACACGGTCGCAATTTCCGACAAAAAGCTCCCATCAGAGTTTTGCTGGCGGCATTTCCGATCGTGTGTACGCGGCATTAAGGATCATTTGTGTCATGCTACTGTATCCTGTTCTGGTGGCAACTCAAAATGTTGAAGTCTACTTTCACTTTTATTCTCAGTGACATTAGGACAATTAGAGAGGGTGAATCTCCCGCATGAGTACAGACAGCAAAAAAAAAAAAAAAACGTCACTGCTTTCCCACCACTCTATCAAATCTAAATTAAAAAAAGATTTGCCCTTTATTATACTTTAATTTTACATATTCGAGTGGTTACATGCATACAGGGACAGATGAACAGCCTTGGATGCAAACTGTTTGCCTTAAGGGTTACTCATCCATCCCTGTCCTTCTCATATAACCATTGGGATGTGCGGTTTTATGTGTATAGCCATGTTGTCTGTCAGCCTTTGCACAGGGGTGCTGGCTGTGGCTGTACACAAACACCCACACTTGATGGGACCAGAAATGCTTTCTTCGCGGTGTATGGCCCTCTGCAGCCCTGTGAATGAAGCTTTTTATTTTTTTATTTTGTGTTTCTTCTACTTTGGTGGGTCTCAGAACTGCTACTTGTTAGCTAACATTTTTCTTATAGCTGCGGGAGTTTGGTGACCGCTCACATATAGTAAAAGGTAGTTGGTCAGACAATCCACTTGATGGCGCTCTCCCAGCAAAATAGATTCTTCTAACAAATACTTTTTTTTTCCTTCTGCTCAAATTCAGTAGCTTTGGAAAAGCAGCTCATGAGTTTGAGAAAAACTTAAACTTCGCTATTCACCAAATTATTCACATTCTGATGTGAATGGCTCAATGAATAAGTGTCAGATTTTGCCAGTTTAGAAAATATGGAATAGTTACACAAACAGAATTGTCATACATACATACATCCTACAAAGCTATAAAAAAAAATCTACATTGAAAGGATATTTTTTAAAAGCAGCCATGATTTATATCACGTTAATATTAACACTTAGTATTTCCATTGCCAACTTTGAGGTCCAGTTCACACCTGAGCGTTTTGAAGCGCATTTTCAGAAGCGTTTGAACCTTCAACATAAAGACTACTATTGTATTCAATGGTTCCAAAAAGGATATGAGCTTCTTTGGGGCAGAGTCATGCATTTGTGGTCCATATAGACTTTAATAGGAACACCTAAAAAACACCTGAAAGCAGGTGTAATGTGCGTTTTCAATTACCTTAAACAAAAAATGCTAAAGCACAAAAAACGCATTACAAAAAAAAAAAAAAAAACACTCCAAATGCTTGTAGAAGCTCCAGCTCTAGTATGAAGCTAGCCTAAAAATCTAAGGCTGCTTTCACACTGAGGCGCTTTACAGGCGCTATAGCGATAAAAATATCGCCTGCATAGCACCTGTAAAGAGCCTCTCCTGTCACTCCAATGTGAAAGCCCGAGTGCTTTCACATTTGAGTGGTGCGCTGGCAGGACGCCAAAAAAAAGTCCTGCAAGCCGCATCTTTGCAGCGCTGTAGGAGCGGTGTATACACTGCTCCTAAAGCGCCCCTGCCCATTGAAATCAATGGGCAGTGCCACTGAACCGCTGGCACAGCGCCACTTTGCGTGCCGTTCTAACCCTTTTTCGGCCCCTAGCGGAGGATAAAAGTGCCCCACTAGCAGTCCAAAACCTCCGCAAAAACTACGGAAAAGCGCTGCTAAAAATAGCAGCGCTTTACCGCCGACGCCCCCAACGCCCCAGTGTGAAAGTAGACAAACATATGTAAAACTCTGTGACTTATAAGAGACTAAATCTAGATTCACATTTGTGCATTTTCTGGGCATTTATTGTGTGTTATTAAAGTCTATGGGGCCAAAAGTGCACTATGTTGCACCACAAGCGACTTCTTCTAAGTTGCACACAAGCATGTCTCATAAATGTGAATGGGCCCCTTAGACAATACTAGGATTCCACTTTTCGTGAATTTATGCACGACAGCCAAAGAGCGACAAATCATACAGAGCGCTGACAGGTTTTTTTTTTGTAGAAAGGGCACTGAAGTTTTACTTTTTTTTTTTTCTTTATAAAAAGGGCACTGAAGTTTTTTTTTTTTTTTTTTTTATAGAAAGGGCACTGAAGATTTGATTACAAGCACACATCTGATATGACACACTGATAAATGACTTTAATTCCTCTTTCATTTGTATTTCCTCTTTTTGCTCTGACAATGGATCTCATCCACCTAAACATAAAACTTCCAGCTAGTAACAGAATCCAGTGTAGTATCATTCAGCAACACCAAGATAAGACTTATATGGTTGTCCCTGAGAGTATCCTCATATAACCTTGCCATTACTAAATATTCTGTAGGTTGTCATTTATAACTTTAACAACACCTAAATATTGCTGACAACCTATTTCCCCAGTGTAGTGTGGCAGAAGACTTTGCCCTGCAATCAGGCACACCGATACACTAAACACACCTTACACAAACACACACTGAGGTACAGCTGGATATCTATTATCTTATTGTGACCTTCCTAGTACTACGTTTAGGAATCAAGACATTTCCTGTGTGACACTGCTACCGTGCGCTCCACAGAGAATAGAGCAAATAGAGCCGTGTTTCTCAACCTTTTTCCCTTTCAGACACTCTTTAAAAGTTATGGACCATCTCAAGGCACCCCATTCTAAAATGTAAAAACTATTCTAATAGGTTTACACAATGCAACATTCACACATGTGGGACACCCAACATTAGAGGTGATTTATTCTTCCAAAGCAAATATACTTTTGCAAACTGACTGACTGGTACTGACTAGTATTCCAATGTTTCTTTTCTTCCTCGATTTCTCTCCATCACTCAGCTAATGTCACCCCAAGGCTAATGGAAAGGGGCAGAAGAGGGTCAAACAAGGACGATATGCAGGCAAGTGACATCCTCCTTATCAACTGATGATGTCATTGGTCGTTAGGACATCAGCAGCTTGAAGGTCGTAATGGTGCACAATGGAAACCTGTGACTTTGTGTAACTAAAAGGCCGGCTTCATCCACCCACCGCCTTGTATACAATTTTTGGGCATTTTTTTAATTATTTTGCCAAGGCACCCCTGAAGAAACCTCAAGGCACCCTGGTTGAAAAAGGTTGGAATAGAGTGTAAGCTCATATAATATTGCAGAATGGCCGGACTCACAGTAACAATTGCTTTTCCTTGCCCGTTAACCACAACACATGGCACACTTGGAACACTTTGCCCATTGGTGCACTGTGGTGCCATTCAATCTGAATGCCACCCCAACACACCCACCTACCATGTGTTGTGGTGCATTGCTAGAAATAGCGCATGCGGTGCATCCTCTGTCAGGTTTTATTGCTGTCTGGGGTCGATTTACTAAAACTGGTAAACTAAAAATGCTAAATTGTGTCATCAGAACAGGAATAGAGGGAAAATCTTCCAATGGGGACACTTGTAGTGACAACCATCTAAGAGGGGATTTACCTCATTTTTCTTATGTTTTATTGTGCCTACAGGAATGTATCTCTCAAACAGGACACAGATGGCAAAAATAAAAACCCAAAAGGGGAATTTCCTCCTCCTCTCCCATATTTGAAATATTTGTTTTTGTTGGGGGGGGGGGGCAGGGCGGGTACCTAGTTTTCTTTTTTTTAATAATTCCTTTATTTAACCAACAGTTACGGTATACAAATCAAAGTATAGGTAAAGCCGGGTACCTAGTTTTAACATGTACCCTCTCCCACTTCGGCTCAGAAGCAAAAGTTTGCCCCCCCCCCCCCCCCCCACGCTCGCAACTTTCTAAGACACGACTCACAGGTACCAGGAGGCTACGGACCATTCACAGGACGCAGGGCGACTTGCGTGTGCATAGCGGAAAGCTGGCTGTGAATGTGAAGTGGCAAGGGGTCACAGTTGCCTTCCCACAGTTAACATGCTGGGGACTCAAAAACTGGCAAAGAACTGGCCTGGGTGAGGACAGCGCTGGATTCCTGGACTGGTAAGTGTCTGTTTACTAAAAATCAGAAGCTACAGGAATTGTAGCCGCAGACTTTAAATTTGTTGGAACCTGGCTGAAGCTCCTCTTTACGAGGGAAATTCCCCTTCCTTTGGGGGATTTCCTCTAACTCCCTGTTGTGTCTCTTAGATAGCAAATAAAGGGAAATTTCCACAGACAGCAAAAACGAAGGGATTTAACTCTTCATGACCTGATCCAAAACAAAACAAAAAATAAAGTTTTGTCTTTAGTTATATATTATAGGCTTGTTCAAACCAGCAATGTGCACTACCACACGTGTGCGATGTGAAGCTGCTGCTGAAGCGCTGTAAACTTTTCTCCGCACTTTAACTTTTTTTTTTCATTATTGAAATGTCACAAAGGGGTTTAAACTTTTCTTACTTTTCTCAAATAAAAAATAAAGTTTTGGCTTTAGTTATACTTTAAGCCAGGGCTTGTTAACGCCAGCAGCATGCACTAATACTACATTATGGGGTTGATTTACTAAAGGCAAATAGACTGTGCACTTTGCAAGTGCAGATGCTTCAGAGCTTAGTAAATGAGGTGAAGCTTCACTTTGCAACGAATACCCAATCATGAGCAAGGAAAAATAAAAAATAAAAACACAGAATTTTTGCTTGCACATGATTGGACGATGGAAGTCAGCAGAATGTCCCCTCATTTACTAAGCTTTGGAGCAACTGCACATAGAAAGTGCACAGTCTGTTTGCCTTTAGTAATCATCCCCAATGTATTGTAAGGGCAGTGGTGTGCGCTGTGCTGTACACTATATAACATTACACTGTAACTTCCAGCCTGGGTTTACACTAGTGCATGCGGAATACTGCATGTGATTCGCAGAGGAATCGCACGGCATTCCTGTGCACATCACATGCGATTTGAAACATACATTTTGTAGGGCTAAAATCACATCGCCCCCGCACCAAAATAGTGCAGGAATCTTTTTATTCCCCGCTCCTGAATCGCATCACAAGGGTTTTCACATTCTGGCAATCGCACTGCATTTTTTAACCTGTTTCGGGGTGTCCTTAACCCGGCTCACACATATGCGATGCGGGAACCAGTGCGATTCCAGTGCCGATTCCCACATCACATCTCCCTCGCAGGCAGTTTACACTGCCCTCTGCGAACCGCTGCGGGGGTCAATACAAAGTAAATGACACCCCCAGATTGGTTTGTAGATCGCAGTGCGAACTGTGAATTCAGACAGGAATCGGATCGCATGGGTGTAAACACCAATGAATCTGATTCCAGTGTGGAGGAAAACACAGGTTCACACTGTAGCGATCTGGGAACCCTGCGAATTCAGTGCGGGTTCCCGCATCGCATACTTTTATCAGGCAGTTCACACTGCCATATACAAACTGCTGGTAGTGGCAATAGAAAGCTAATTACACCCCCAAATCAGTTTGCATATTGCACTGCAAATTCGGAGAGGAATCAGATCGCATGTGAACACCCATGCCATCCGATTCTGCTGCGGAAAATAAAAAGGGTCCTGTGTGAGTTTGGTCCGAATGCGATGCAAATTCAGCCATAATATCTGAATGTCTGAGTTTGCATCGCGCAGACATCACATGTGATTTGCACTGCAGTGTGGTGTGGATCACCTCCGATGTCGGACAGCACAGCAGTGTGAACCGGCCCTGCTCCACCTCTTTGTGTGAATCCAATGCGAGTTCAGCCATACAACTGTATGGCTGATGAGTGAGAAGATCTGGACAGCCGCACACCGAGATAAACAAATTAAATTCTTATTTTTATTAGTAAAACAGGAACATAGGGTACATAAGACACCACTGGAGTGGTACAGCTCAACAGCTGACGCGTTTCATACTTATACAAAGTGCTTACTCATAGCTAAGAGTAAGCACTTTGTATAAGTGTGAAATGCGTCAGATTTGAGTTGTACCACTCCAGTGGTGTCTCATGTACCCGATGTTCCCAGTTGTGTCTCATGTACCCTATGTTCCTGTTTTACTAATAAAAAGAAGAATTGAATTTGTTTATCCCGATATGCGGCTGTCCAGATCTTCTCATTCATCAACATCTATACTAGCAATTGCCAGCACCTGGGGCTCTCTCCTTTCTTTCCGGAGAACGAGGAATTTCAGATTGGTCTGTCCGGAGCGTTGGTAACTATTTCTGTTTCGTTTAAAATAACTGTATGGCTGAACTCGCATTGCACAGACATCGCATGTAATCCGCATAGCAATGAGGGTGCGAATCACATGCAACGTCTGACATGGCATATGTGTGAACCCAGGCTGACACCTGCAGGAGATCGCATGGTGCGACTGCTTTGCGGTGCGATGCGGGGAAACTCAGCAAATCTTGTGCCTTTTTCCCCGCATGGCATCAGTGTGAACCAGGGTTTTTTGGTAAAACTTTCCTGAATTATGCCATTCGGTCCTATTGGCTGCTGTGCAGTGCGATGTGGTGGACATCGCACAGAAGAAGCGACTGCATGCCGTACTTCTAGCAGCGCCCATGATTGGGGACAACGTCCAGTTATGTGAATGAGCCCCTCGGATCCCTGTGACACAGTGGGTGGTCTCACCTGCGCTCCGTCCCCCATGGTCAGGTTGTCGTGTCCGGGGCCCATGAGGGGGTTCTCTGGGGGTCCCCGAAGGCTCATCCTGTGTAGAATCTCCTGGGTCAGTGCGGGGCCCATGGGGGGGTTCTCTGGGGGTCCCCGAAGGCTCATCCTATGTAGAATCTCCTGGGTCAGTGCGGGGCCCATGGGGGGGTTCTCTGGGGGTCCCCGAAGGCTCATCCTGTGTAGAATCTCCTGGGTCAGTGCGGGGCCCATGGGGGGGTTCTCTTGGGGTCCCCGAAGGCTCATCCTGTGTAGAATCTCCTGGGTCAGTGCGGGGCCCATGGGGGTGTTCTCTTGGGGTCCCCGAAGGCTCATCCTGTGTAGAATCTCCTGGGTCAGTGCGGGGCCCATGGGGGTGTTCTCTTGGGGTCCCCGAAGGCTCATCCTGTGTAGAATCTCCTGGGTCAGTGCGGGGCCCTGGGTGTGTTGGGGGTCACCATTCCCCTTCTCTGGGGTGAAGGCTCTCCCTATGGCGCCCCCTATCTCTTCTTCCTCTATATGGCCCAGTTCAGGGTTCTGGTTCCTCCTGGGTTTGGTTCTGGTCCGGCCCATGCTGTCCTCTGTATTCCTCCTCCATGTGCTCCAGTGTTCGTCCTCCAGAACCCCCCGCACCCTGTCCTCCGCCTCCTGCCTCATAACATGGAGCTCCCGCAGTCTCTGTGTACTGAGCTCCAGCCAGCGGGAGAGCCATGCCCGTTCCGCCCCGTGGTGCCCGGCAGGGTGATGAGGAGTCATCCTGGACGATGTGTTCCTCTCCTCAGTCCGGGAGATACTGGCCGGCCACTCAGCATCCTCAGCGCTCAGCGCTCTGTACGGTCCGGACAGCCAATCACAGCTCGGGGTAATCGGATCCTCCATGTCACAGTCCGGACAATCACATTCCGGATGCCAGAACATGGACAATGGCAGCGGATTGCTCAGTCCTGGCAACCAGACGTACGGGGCTGACCGCACTGTTACTGGGCAACACAGGTCTCCCTCCACCTCTGGGGGGTCACAGCACCCGCACTACTCCGCTCCCTTTGTCCACACTTCAGGCGCCCGGGGGGGGGGGCCTTTTAAAGTCAGTGACGTCTGCAGTGGGCGGGGAATTCCTAACAGTACCTGTGCTGACTTCTCCCCTCCATATCTGTAATTGTAGCAAATCAGAACACGCCCCCTCACCATTGTTGTTGTGCACTCTGTGAGGAGATATGAAGTTCTATCACTACTTTGTAGTTTTCAGGCCACGCCCCCCACTCTTCTCTCTCCTTCACCACACAGCAAAAAAAAAGCATCCCCTGAGGCCACATTCACCTCACACTCGGCCCTGTGGGAGGCCTTTGTGATGTACAGAGCTGGGGCTGAATGAGAGGCAGCAGGTGAAGAGTCAGTCAGTCCCCGCCACTTCACCTCCATCATTCTCAACATTTATTAAGAATTTATAAACCAAAAAATGTTCATCTGTGGGGCAGAAGAAGCCTCCATAGATTGGTGAAAAGAGCAAAAATCACACAAATAGTGAGAGATATCCAAGTCCCTGAAAGTTTTCTCTCACAGACACTTGTATATGGCTGGGGGCTGTAGCAGGTGTGCAGATAACATCTCCCCCCCCCTCCATTTCACCACACACACCATAGAAGACAATGGCAGAGACACAATCAGTCCCATCTCCAGGGTCAGGAGAGCCCCAGGACACTCATTTCAGGGTTTGGAAATGCAAAGAGTGTAAACAGTGCTGGGACAAGAGCCCAGGGCGAGCATGACAAACTGCACCCCCCAAAGATGGACCCCCAACAAATACAAATTGAGTCCTACTCTGCATGCTTATCATCGAAGTATAAATACTCCCAGGACAAATCTGCATCGCTCCCAACTGTCCCTGATTTCGAGGGACTGTCCCTGATTTGGAGCAATGTGCCTCTGTCCCTCATTCCTCCTCATTTGTCCCTCATTTTGGTCTGATCTATATAGATGTATATAAAATGCACTTTTTATTTATCAAAAAAGTGTTTCCCAGTGCTAAACCTTTCATCCAATTTCTAAATGGCTGTATTTGTAAATTCCAAAAGCCAATATAAAGGAATAGTAGTGGTAAAAAAAAGCACTTGTGGATTTAACTAATAAATTTTTGTACAATTCTCCTTTAGTGGGGAGTGGCACACCCCTGTGTGTCCTATGCCTGCATACTTTTGCTAATAGGTGTCCCTCTTTCCCATTTTAGAACGTTAGGAGGCATGAATCTGCACCCCCTGCTGAAAGCCCCCCCCCCCCATCACAAATGCCCCCCCTCAAAAAAAAAATCCTCTACCTTTCAAATCCCTCAAATTTCCTCTCCGAGTACACATCCCCCCCGGACCCACTTCAAACCACACCCACAAATCCACCCATCTCCCTCCTAGCTCAAATCCTCACTCCCCCCCAGAAAAATGTCCCCTCCTAGCACAAATCCCCCCATATTCATCCCTACTAGTGCAAATCCCCCCTCATATTCATCCCTACTATTACCCCCCCCATTCATCCCTCCTAGTACAAATCCCCCCCATTAATCCCTACTAGTACAAATACCCCCAACTACTAGTGCAAATCTTGACCCCCCCATATTCATCCCTCCTAGCACAAATACCCTCCATTCATCCCTACTTGTGCAAATCCTGACCCCCCCCCCCCCCCATATTCATCCCTACTAGTACAGATTCCCTCCATTCATCCTTCCTAGCACAAATCCGCCTGCATTCATCCCTACTTGTGCAAATCCTGACCACCCCATATTCATCCCTACTAGTACAAATCCCCCCCCATTCATCCCTACTTGTGCAAATCCCACCCCCCCCATATTCATCCCTACTAGTAAAAATCACCCCCATTCATCCCTCCTAGCACAAATCCCCCATTCATCCCTTCTTGTCCAAAAAACGCCCCCCCCCCCCCCTCATATTCACCCCTACTAGCACAAATACCCTCCATTCATCCCTACTTGTGCAAATCCTGCCCCCCCCCCCCCCTCCATATTCCTCCCTACTAGTAGAAATCCCCCCATTCATCCACCCTAGCACAAATCCCCCCCCCATTAATCCCTACTAGTGCAAATCCTGTCCCCCCATTTTCATCCCTCCTATCACAAATCCCCTTCATTTATCCCTACAATCCCCCCCCATATTTCTCCCTACCAGTACAAATCCCCCCCATTCATCCATCCTAGCACAAATCCCCCCCCCCCATATTCATCTCTACTAGTACAAATCCCCCCATTCATCCCTATTAGTACAAATCCACCCCCCAAAAAAATTTCCCCTCCTAGCACAATTTTCCTCCCCCCTCTACCATATCACCTCTTCTAGCACACACCCCAAATCTCCTCTTCTAGCACAAATCCCCTTTCCCCCATCTCCCTTCCCAACACAAATCATTACTCCTACCACCCCCCCCCCCCCCAATTTCCCCATGTAGAACAATTCATACACCCTGCCGCACCCCCCCCCCCCCCTAAATTCCCCCTTTCAACAAATATCCTCTATCCCCACCTCCTACTGGTGCGCCCCCCCCACCTCACATGATACCACAGTGCCCACAGCCACCCCTCCTGCCCACCCCTTGCCCCGCCCTGGGTGTAAATATCTTTTTCTGCTATATATATGCTGAATTTATGCTGAAAAAATATATGCTGAATTTATGGGGTAAATTTAGGTATCAAAAAAACATTTTGGTACAAGTGTGAAAGGCAGAGTTAGAATTTTTGAATTTTGTACTTCTTCATTGGGATGTTACCGGTGACTGAACTCCAGCGGGGGCATATCTACAGCCATAGAGTCTGTGTGGCCCCTGGGAACTCTGCGTTCAGAGGGGTTCTGGTCCATACCTGGAAAAAGATGGTTAAAAAAAATGTGCCCCCTCCTAGGGGCATTCGTTTCCCCTCTCAGTGAAATGATGCTTTGATCGCAGCCATGGGGGTTGAAAATCACAGACTGCTTGCTGCTATACAACACGTGCTACTCAGCTCATTGATTCACATTTCAAAGCCAGCTTAGTTATGGCTGACTGGAAGCGAGGAGATCCTCCATACAGCAGCAGCATGTGAGGACTAAGCAAAGTCCCTAAGGCCTTGGTGCCCAACCTGCGGCCCTTTGGTATATGATGTGTGGCCCTCGGACCTCAGCAGTTTGTAGTGGGAACATGGATTGGACCTCTACTAGCCTCATGTAACCTGTTCCTAGTTTCCTATTGTCTTCTGCAGCATATCCCCAACCAAAAATGTAGCCTGTCCACATTCTCTGACCCTTATTTCCTCTATGAACCCCGTTCACACCGGTCTGACTTTTTAATGCATTTGACAGTTTCCAAATCGCATTACAAGTCGCACACTTTTGCCGGCAATGGAACCGTTCATACCACCGCGACTCATATCACAGCAATGATGAAAACAGTTCCTGCACTACTTTTTTCCAAATTCATTGCAACTTGTATTGACTTCTGTTAAATGAAGTTGCAAACCACAATGAAATCGGCAGTGCAAATCGCACTGATGTGCGGCTTTGAAATCGTGCAGAAGTAGCGTGATTTCAATGCCGCATTGGTGTGACCAGGGCTTAGGTTTGCAGTTTCTGAGAGTCTTCTCAAGCATTACATATATTGAACATTTTGTGCATCCTTTGGTGATGTCAGGGGCCGCAGTTGAGGCCCCCTTTACCATCCAAGTTGACAATCACTGCTCTAAGATTACGGGTAGAGTTTTATGTGAACTTTCGTACAGAGCGTGCAACAGCACCATCAGTCACTTGGCAAATTTCATTGAACCCCTTCCTGCCCGTGCTATAGTTGGAAGACACAGAGAGGCTCTCCAGTTCAGGGAGGACATCCATGGACATCCTCCCTCGGGCACGCTCTGTGTCCACTGTGCCCTTTGGACACAGCTAATTACAGATCGTGGCAAAGGGCCAATCACAGCAGCCCTTTACCGTGTGATCACAGCTGGTCAAATGTAAACAGACATGCCGGTTATCAGCATTCCTTTCCTCACTTGCTGTCTCTGTGTGGGAATAGCAGAGCTGATAACCGGCAAGTCTGACAAGTCACAGAAAAACATTGTTTACACTGATAATCAGGGCGCTGATCATCAGTGCCCTGATGTTCAGTGCAGCTCTATCTGGCCAATCAGTGCCCATCAGTGTAACTTATCGGTGCCCATTAGTGCAGGTTATCAGTGCACATCACTGCAGCCTCATCAGTACCACCTCATCAGTGCCACCTTACCACTGCAGCCTCATTTGTGCCCATCGGTGCAGCCTCATTTGTGCCCATCGGTGCAGTCTCATTTGTGACCATCAGTGAAGAAAAAAAATTTATTTGCAAAATTTTATAACAGAAACTACGAAAAAACTATTTTTTTTTCAAAATTGTTGGTCTTTTTTCATTTGTTTAGCAAAAAATAAAAATAAGAACAGTGGTGATTAAATACCACCAAATGAAAGCTCTATCCGTTTCAAACAAATGATAATTGTAATCAAAAGTGTGATAGCACTGAAAGACAAAAATTGGTAGTATGGGGGTGAAAAATTGGCAGGAAGGGGGTGAAAAATGGGCAGGAAGGGGGTGAAGGTGCCCAGTTTTGAAGTGGTTAAAGTATGTATTATATTTTTTGCTGCTGCAATCCAGCTTCCTGTTAGGTGGCTTTCACACTGAAAGCGCCGGTTGCTAGCAGTAAAGCGCTTTTAATTTTAACCTCAAAAAAGGGGTAAAGGGGTTGTAAACCCTCCTGTTTTTTTTACCTTAATGCATCCTATGCATTAAAGAGGGAGTCCCGCGAAAAAAAAACATTTAAATGTCAGCAGCTACAAATACTGCAGCTGCTGACTTTTAAAATAAGCACACTTACCTGTCTCAGGGTCCAGCGATGTCGGTACCCAAGACCGAACCGTCGCTTGGCTTTCGGGTGCTGCCACCGCCATCTTCTGTAAGGGAATCAGGTAATAAAGCCTTGCGGCTCCACTTCCCGGTTCCCTACTGCGCATGCACGAGTCGCGCTGCGCAATCAGAACTGTCCCTGCTGTCTCTGGGACCCATGTGTGTCCCAGCAGACAGCGCGGGGGGACAGGAAGTGTCATACACTCCCGTGGGAGTCTACGCCCGGAAGTGGGTGCAAATACCTGTATTAGACAGGTATCTGCACCCCCTCCCCCCTGAAAGGTGCCAAATGTGACACCGGAGGGGGGGAGGGTTTCCAAAAAGTAGAGGTTCAATTTTGGTGTGAACCTCGGCTTTAAGGTGAAAAAACACCTGGCAGTGACCGCCTCCTCAGCCCCACCCCCCGTTTTAATTATCTGAGCCCTGGAATTTCCTACGGCGGAGATGCACTCTTCCTCTGCCCTGGGTTCTCGGCTCTTGATTGGATAGGTTGATAGCAGCGCAGCCATTGGCTCCTGCTGCTGTCAACCAAATCCAATGACGCGGAGCCGGTGGGTGGGGCCAAATCCGGCATTCTGCGTCTATGGATGCAAATTCTGGACTCGGGAGTGCGCCTGCAAGAGAAGCGCTTCTCCTGGGGGGGGTTATACGATGCGGGGAGGAGATACCAGCACTGCCGGGGGACCCCAGAAGAGGATGATTGGGGCCACTCTGTGCAAAACGAACTGCAGAGTGGAGGTAAGTATGACATGTTTGTTATTTTAAAAAAAAAACTCAAAGCTTTATAATCACTTTAAAAACCCCGTGTTGCGGCGCTTCCGAAGTGCTTTTCAGGCGCTTCGAAAGCGCTGCCCATTGATTGCAATGGGCAGGGGCGTTTTGGGAGCGCTGTATATGTAGTCGATGTGTATGGATTATTTTTGCAGAATAAGAGTACTACAGAGGCTGTATCACATATTTGGAACAAATATTTCCATGAGTGATGAAATAAGGATGATAGCTGGAGCAGCGTCCAGTGTTGTATGCAGAGCTGGTATTCAGTCCCCTCCAGCGTTGTTTCTGGATTTATGCCCCGTACACACGGTCGGATTTTCCGACGGAAAATGTGTGATAGGACCTTGTTGTCGGAAATTCCGACCGTGTGTAGGCTCCATCACACATTTTCCATCGGATTTTCCGACCCACAAAGTTTGAGAGCAGGATATAAAATTTTCCGACAACAAAATCCATTGTCGGAAATTCCGATCGCGTGTACACAAATCCGACGCACAAAGTGCCACGCATGCTCAGAATAAATAAAGGGATGAAAGCTATTGGCCACTGCCCCGTTTATAGTCCCGACGTACGTGTTTTTTACGTCACCGCCTTTAGAACGATCGGATTTTCCGACAACTTTGTGTGACCGTTTGTATGCAAGACAAGTTTGAGCCAACATCCGTCGGAAAAAATCCTAGGATTTTGTTGTCGGAATGTCCGATCAATGTCCGACCGTGTGTACGGGGCATTACACTTATGGCTGCAGAGGTGGCCAGACAAGACAAAAATAAAGAAAGTAAAAACCTCTTCACTCTCTTTTAAGTCTTTCAGACAGGTACAACTACAAAAGCCTGCTGAGCTTTTAATGCTGCCATTTACCAGCCATTATTTCTATTTACCTGCTGATTAAATGCTTTTTAAAAAGCTAGAATAAGTGCCTAGGGGAGGAGGGATGTCATAAAATGGAAATGTAAGGCCTGAATACTGTCATATACTGGGGTGTGTCGGCAATATGGACAACTCCAACAGCACTTTCAAATAGTAATGGTGCCTGCACTCAAACAATGAATAGAGTGCATATCCATTTTGTGTGGCCAGTTTAGAAATGGGCTTACCCACGTATTACACTTCCCACAGTCTACATTTCAAGGCCAAATGTTGTGAGCCTGTACCTTTCTTGGTACATAATTGTAATGTACATAGAGCACACATTCCAGAGGCAGTGCACTATAGAGTGCAGAGGGATACAGGCTGATTTATATTATACACACTGACATATAAAAATGTTAGTTTTCCTTTTTTAAACCTGCATTCACTATATCTGGTCTCCCACAGTAAACATGGAAATGCAATTATTTTAGTAAATATAACCTGCTAAATACCTTTTCCCATCAGCAGTATGTAGCAGTTATGACTTCTATCAGTGTCTGGTTAAAGCACAGCTCCAGTCGTTTTTGTGTTTATTAAAAGTCAGCAGCTACAAAGTGTAGCTGCTGACTTTTACTAAACACACTCACCTGTTCCAGGATCCAGCAATGTGGTCACAGAACATTCGCTTGTCTCCCTCTCCTCTCCTCGGCACCGGCATTTCAACTTCTGGGCACCCGGCTGTGACAGCTTGCAGCTTCACAGCCAGGTGTGCTCTGTGCATGCCCGGGTCACGCTGCGCCTGCTGAATGGTCCGGCAATCTTCCGGGATCTGTGACATGTCCCAGAGGACTGCAGGAAAGAAGGGGGAGAGGAGAACTTCTGCTCAGATCGCCTAGTGGGAGTGGGTACCTGTTAAAACTATGTACCCACTCCCCCCTAAAAATAATTACACGCCAAATGTGTCAGGGGAGGGGGAGAGGAGTGTTTACAGTGGAACTTACCCGTTTGGGAAGAGCTCTGCTTTAAAGCTTGTAGGAGGGGTTTTCATTCTACTCTGACTGTCCTATGAGGCAGCAGGACCCTTTGTCTAGACAATGCTGATTGGCCCTGTGCTGATCACATGCAAGAGAAAAAAAACTCTAGCAATACACACCAAATTGAGCATGTGCAGAATGCCTCCAAGGCTCTATTCTATCAGGAGATAGATTGGAGACAGTGGAACAAGATCAGAGAATACAGGATCAAACAATCTTTTTACACAATGTGGAAGATTAACCACTTTGGTTCCACAGTAAGTATAACAAGCATCCTTTAATGCATATACAGACTGATTTTACTGTTGTGGATTTAGTAACACTTAAAGCCTTTTTCTTCCATTTTCACCTGTGATCTGGTCAGTAAGTCTGTTGTTTTCCAACAGAACAAGCTGTCTTACAGTTTAGAAAGGTGAGGCAAACCATTTATCATTGACAGGGGTGCTTACAATGATCAGCTTTTATTTACTCACGTAAAAGCCTGTGCACTACTCAAAGATCAGCCGGTCCCTGCCTTGTACTGCACATATTCACTGTCATGAATGAAAGTTACACCAAAGTGCACAAAGTGCATCAATGCAGTAGCAAAGAAAGTTCATATTAGACTCAATTATAGATTCCTCTAGTTTTTCTTTTGAGTCCATTAAAATTCTCATTCTATTTTCTTAAACCCAGATGAAGAGGAAACGCTGTTGCCCCAAAACACATTGTAGTCATGAAATCGAATTGTGAACATACTGGACACTTTTTTTTTTTTAACAGAAGATTTTATACTGAACACTTTTACCTTTTGATTTCAGACCCATACCTCTTTGTTTTCTTTAGAAAGCAGCCACAACCTTAGTAGAAAAGCCTGCCTCTGCCAGCATTCTCCAGAGAAGGACCCTTGCTGTGTGTGTGGAGGCAGTGGTCTCTCTGCAGAGTTCTGATACACCCCCTGCCAAGATCTCATCTACACAGGCATACCGATCTGTACATTTTTGTGAAGGGCCTTCTTCTGTACAGGATGCACAGGTGTTTTGTGCAGCTGCGTCCAGACAGCCTGTTGAAATCAATGACAGACAGTCCGCTGCATGGACTTGCACGGATCTCAAAGCACATCCCCAAAGGGTACATCCATGCAGGTCCGGTGCACGGATGAGAACACAGACAAACTGCAACAAATCCCAATTGAATAATAAAAAAAGGTTTAAAAGTGTATTTAACCGCTTGCCGACTGCACACTGTAGTTTTACTGCTACAGTGCGAGCCGGCTTTGCAGATTTGCGTATATATACTCCCATGCAAAGCAGGGAATAAAAACCATCACATCCCAACCAATCTTGTTTTTTTATACAATTGTCCTTTAAGGGGGCGTGACAAGGGGGTGTGTCCTATGCCTGCATACTTTTGCTGATAGGTGTCCCTCATTCCCATTTCAAAAAGTTGGGAGGTATGCTATAACAGTAGCTGATCACCGCCATTACTAGTATAAAAGTAAAAAAAAATTCCAGTATATATACACCATAGTTTGTAGACGCTATAACTTTCATGCAAACCAATTATTATACGATTATTGGGATTTTTTTACCAAAGACTTGTAGCAGAATCCATTTTGGCCTACATTTCTGAAGACTTTTAATTTTTATTTTATATTTGATATGTTAATTAACAAATATTGTTTTTTTAAATATATATATATAGCACAAACAATAAAAAAAAACCCAGTGGTGATCAAATACCACCAAAAGAAAGCTTTATTTGTGTGAAAAAAATTATATAAATTTCATTAGTGTACAGTGTTGCATGACCGTGCAATTGCCAGTTAAAGCAGCGCAGTGCCAAACAGTAAAAAATGGTTTGGTCATGAAGGGGGTAACATTTTACGGAGGTCAAGTGGTCAAAGCCAAAACTTTTTTTATCTTTGGATAGGGATAGGAAGGGTTAGGTTAGGAAGGGTTAAAGCCCCTGCTTGTGCCCCCCTTTTGGAGACTTTTGTCCTGGTGACCACTGTTATCGAGACTGAAAGTGAGAGATGATTCAACATTTCCAGTCAGGGCTGGTGCCAGGATTTTTGACACCCTAGGCGAAACCTAATTTTGCCACCCCCTTGGCTCCACCCCTTTTCCCTTCCCATGTAAACCCAACCTTTTTAATGAAGTGCCCATCAAATGCAGCCTTACCAGCACCCATCAAATGCAGCCTCACCAGCACCCATCAATGCAGCTTCACCAGTGCCCATCAATGCAGCCTCACCAGCACCCATCAATGCAGCCTCACCAGCACCCATCAATGCAGCTTCACCAGTGCCCATCAATGCAGCCTCACCAGCGCCCATCAACGCAGCCTCACCAGCGCCCATCAATGCAGCCTCACCAGCGCCCATCAACGCAGCCTCACCAGCGCCCATCAATGCAGCCTCACCAGCGCCCATTAATGCAGCCTCACCAGCGCCCATCAAATTCAGCTTTACCAGCGCCCATCAAATGTAGCCTCCCCAGCGCCCATCAAATGCAGCCTCACCAGCGCCCATCAAATGCAGCCTACCATTGCCAATCAACGAACGTTTGCTTGCTTCTATTCATTCAAGAATCGGGACACAGACACAGTCCTCCGCTGCCTCAGACACTATGTGCGAACGGAGCGGCGGCTGATGCTGAGACTTAGTTGCTTGCTGCAGAGAGAAGAGAGTAGAAACACCAGTGGCCGGGCGCCCTAGGCAGCAGGGCAGCCTAGGCAGCTGCCTAGTTTGCCTAGTGGTAGCACAGGTCCTGTTTCCAGTTGTCTCCAGAATAAGAATAGAGGGAGTAAAGGCACACCTGCTACAGTGATGACTGTCTATGAGTGGATTTATGTCATTTTGTAGAAATTTCCTCTGACGTCTTGTTTTCCTGTTGTTCTACAGAGCAGGAAATAAAGAGAAATCATTACAAGGCCCCTTTACAGTGCAGTCTCCTTTACATCACAGCCCCCCTTTACATTACAGTGCCCCCTTTACAGAGTAGTCCTCTTTACATCACAGCCCCCCTTTACATTACAGTGCCCCCTTTACAGAGTAGTCCTCTTTACATCACAGCCCCCCTTTACATTACAGTGCCCCCTTTACAGAATAGTCCCCTTTACATCACAGCCCCCTTTACATTACAGTGCCTCTTTACAGAGTAGTCCCCTTTACATCACCCCCCCCCCCTTTACATTACAGTGTCCCCTTTGCAGAGCAGTCCCCATTACCTTAATGTAAAGGGGAACTGTGATGTAAAGGGGGGCTGTGATGTGAAGGGAAACTGATGGTATGGTGGGACTGCTTAAAAGGGGAAACTGTGATGTAAAGGGGGGTTGTGGTGTGAAGGGGGGCTGAGGACAGACTCTGTGAATATCCCATCCCCTGACCCGTCAACCACACCACCACTTTGCTACTTTAGCTGGTAATTGCGCGGTCATGCAACACTGTACCCAAATAAAAATTTCCATAATTTTTTTTCACAAAAATAGAGCTTTCTTTTAGTAGTATTTTATCATCGCTGGGTTTTTTATTTCATGTGATATAAACGAAAAAAAGACCAGGAACTTTGAAAAAAAAAAAACAATATTTTTTACTTTCTGCTACAAAATATATCCAAAAAACAAAACAAAAACATTCTTCATACATTTTGGCCAAAACGTATTCTGCTACATGTCTTCAATAAAAAAATAAATCCCAATAAGTGTATATTGAATGGTTTGCATGAAAGTTATAGCTCCTCCAAACTATTGTATATACTGTATACTGGATTTTTTTTTATACATATACAGTATTATACATTTTTATACTAATGGGGGTGATCAGGGACTTATAATGGGACTGCGATAGTGTGGAGGTGATCTAAAACTAACTGATGCTGGGGGGGACTGACTAACTGCCCCTGACATCACCAGTGACATTAAGGCTCCTTTCACACTGAAAGCGTCGGCCGTTAGTGGTAAAGCGCCGCTCGTTATAGGAGGCGCTTTTAACCACAAAAAAGGGGTTAAAAACTCCCGTGTTGTGGAGCTTCCGAAGCATATTTCAGGGACTTCAGAAGCGCTGCCCATTCATTGCAATGGGCAGGGGCGTTTTGAGAGTGCTGTATACAACACTCCCAAACCGCCACAAAGATGCTGTTTGCAGGACTTTTCCGAACGTCCTGCAAGTGCACCGCCCGGGTGTGAAAGCACCCATTGTAATGAATGGGAGGCAGTTTTCAGACGCTTTATAGGCGCTATTTCTATCGCTAAAACGCCTCAAAACTGCCTCAGTGTGAAAGGGGTCTAAGGGGTTAATGTCTAGGGTGATTAAGGGGTTAAATGTGTGCCTATGTGTAATGTCTGTAAGGCTTCATGTACACATAGTTTACTTTGATCACCAGCCATGGGAAAACGCAAAACGCCGGCGGTCAAAACGTTCCTATCCTGAATGCGATTCTTCAGCGTTCAGGAGAGGACTGTTAAAGGAAGTTGAAGCTCCCCTAACCGCAGCAGCTCCTAAACCCTGGTAAAAGCCTGTGTGTACATTGACACCTAGGCTTTTATGGAGTTGAGTTTAGGACCTTTGGCAAAAAACAAACAAAAGCTCCTCAACTCAAGTTTAGGAGCTGTAGCAGGGACGTGCGGTGAGGTCAGTGGCTGGTGAGGCACTGGCTAGTCTCAGAGCCAGATACACACAGGTTATATATACCACAAATGTTAGAACGAGAGCAATAATTCTAGCACTAGACCTCCTCTGTAACTCTACACATGTAACCTGTAAAAGTTTTTGAAGTGTCGCCTATGGAGATTTTTAAGTACCGAAGTTTGGCGCCATTTCACAAGTGTGCGCAATTTTAAAGCGTGACATGTTAGGTATCTATTTACTCGGCGTAACATCATCCTTCACATTATACAAAAAAAATCGGACTAACTTTTGTGTTTTTTTTTGTTTTTTTTTATATTCATGAAACAGTTTTTTTTCCAATGAAGCCTAAAGTGTGTTTCTTCTACTACTAGATCTCTAAGTTTCTAAGATCATTCTCTCTGTGCAGAGCCTGTGTTGATTGTCAGCACAGAGTTCTGGGCTGTGATTGGACACAGTCGATCAGCAGGTCCTGGGCGTGAATTTTTGGCCGGGGATCTGCTGACAGGCTCCTGCTGTATACAATCACAGCGGATGCCCAAAACCTGAAAGCAGGCAGCGACGTACGGGTACATTGCTTTTCCTGTGCAGACCGCCCATCTGCAGTACACTGCGGGTGGGTTGTCTGCAAGTGGTTAAATTGAAAGTTTTATTGGGCTTTATCATACAGATCTTATTATATAGCTGATGGAAATCATTCCACACTGCTTTGCATTCAAGTAAATATTACAAAAGACATGCTGGTAGGTCAATTGGCTCCTGTCTAAACTGACCCTAGTATATGTATGAATGTGAGTTAGGGACCTTAGATTGTAAGCTCCTTGAGGCAGGGACTGATGTGAATGTGCAATAAAAATGTGAAACACTAAATTTGTTGGCACTTTATAAGTACCTATAATAAATAATTAATACATAAATAAAATGTAAGACACAAGGTTTTTTGGAAAGAATGCTTAGAAGAAAAAAAACTTTTTAGGGACTAACTTGTATCGCCACAATATTAGTGACAGAATAGCTACCAGCACTAAATCAATGAGAGCTCTTGATGTGTATATAACTGTGGGCTTTGCTAATGCAGCATCTAAACAGTCTATTATAGAGCGTAACTAACAGCAGCATCCCCCACACAGCCAGAAAAAAAAAAAAGGTTATGACCCTCCCCCACCACCCTGCTTGTGATCCCCCCTCCACCACCCCCCTGCTTGTGATCCCCTCCTCTCCGTCTAGAAAATTGTGCTGACATGCTGAATGCATTGTACCCTCCTGGTTTGTGATTCCTATAACTTCAAATGTTATACGCTTGAGACATCTGTCATCCCCTGTATGAACTTAGGCGGTTAACCATAACTGTTTGTGGTCTAGCCTGGATTTAGGCTACCAAAGCGTCCCTATTCATAGAAGCATGAACGTCGCTTTAGATCCCAAGAAGATGCGGTCATGGCGTTGTCTGTAAAGCTCGGTATACAATAGTAGGATTTTGAAGGAATATTTGTCCAAAAATTCTTACAAAAAAAAAAATTGTACAAAAATTTGCAGAACCTTTGAATGTCATTCAAGATTTCATTTGCTTTTAACATTCAATTTTGGAATGAATGGACTTTACGGATTGAAAGCCACATACACTGTTAGAAATTTGTACATTCGAGAAAAAATTTCCATCCTGCCCTCCCGAATTTTCTCGTCACTGCAGTCAAAAACAAACTTCAATTTGATCCCACTAATAATTAGGGCTGGATCACACCAGCCGCTGCATTGCAATACTGCGGCCGGTGTGCGGTGCGGTGGGGCAAAGAGCAGCACAGTAATGATGTGCTGAGCTTGGTGCATTTCACTACTTCCTTTTTTTTTTTCTAACAAGCTTTTTTGAGATGTCACACAGACATCTTATAAAGTTCAAGTGTCAGCTGCACGATGCAATTTTTTTCAGCACAACGTGCCCACACACCACCACACCGCAATGCAGTGATGTGAACTGGGTACATAGGAGGCATATCCATGCAGTGGGTCTGTGCTGAAATAGCTTGTGGTGTGAACCAGCCCTTAGAGATTTGAACAAATGTTCTTACAACATTCCTACAATGAAAAGCATTGAATGAAATTCCTTTATACCCAGCTTTAATATTCATGGCTGGTTTACATTAAAGCGGAGTTCCACCCATTTAAATGTCAGCAGCTACAAAAAGTGTAGCTGCTGACTTTTAATAAACAGACACTCACCTTTCCTACGGTCCAGTCATGCGGGCGCATGAAGCCTCGCTCCTCTTCGCGGCGCCGGCATTGTAACTGTGGGCACTTAGCTGTGGCTTCACAGCCGGGCACGCACTGCGCATTGTGAATGGCGGGGCAATCTTCTGGGACCTGTGACGTGTCCCAGAAGATTGCAGGGAGGGAGGTGGGAAAAGTGAACTTCCTTCCGGTGTTCTGCCGAGAAAGTTCCACTCGGCAGATAAGGACCCCCTCTACTGCGCAGGCGCTGCGCCTTCGCAGTAGGATCCAGCAGGAATAGCCGAAGGGGAATAGGTGAAAATCAGCTGTACACGGCGCCTGTAAGAGGGCCCCTCGCGGGCTCGCTTCGCTCGCCACGATTCGGGTACGGCCTCGCTTCGCTCGGCTCTTTTTTATTCCCCCTCTAGGTCCACTTGGATGGTGGGGAAGGAACCTGGACCTAGGGCGCAGGCGCCGTGTACAGCTGATTGTAGATTTTGAGCTTCGGCTATCTCCGGTGGCTGATAGTAGTTCGTACTGCGCAGGCGCTGCGCCTGTGCAGTACAGGGGGGGTCCTTATCCGCCGAGGGAACTTTCTCGGCAAGACACCGGTGTCTTGCCGAGAAAGTTCCCTCGGCGGATAAATTCCCCCTCCTGTACTGCGCAGGCGCAGCGCCTGCGCAGTACGAACTACTGTCAGCCGCCGGAGATAGCCGAAGCTAAAACGCTTCAATCAGCTGTACACAGCGTCTGCGCCCTAGGTCCAGGTTCCTTCCCCACCATCCAAGTGGACCTAGAGGGGGAATCTAAAAGAGCCGAGCGAAGCGAGGCCGTGCCCGAAGCGTGGCGAGCGAAGCTCGCCCGCGAGGGGCCCTCTTACAGGCGCCGTGTACAGCTGATTTTCAGCTATTCCGCTTCGGCTATTTCCGCCGGATCCTACTGCGCAGGCACAGCGCCTGTGCACTAGAGGGGGGAACTTATCCGCCAAGCGGAACTTTCTCGGCAGAACACCGGCACTGCCACGCCAGGGGAGGAAGTGGGAGCTGGGTGTCGGTCAAAACTTGGTACCCGCACCCCCCCCCCCAAAAAAATGACATGTCAAATGTGGCATATTAGGGGGTCACCAGTACTTAAAGCGGAAGTTCCATTTTTGGGTGGAACTCCGCTTTAACCACTTGCCGACCGGCTCACGCCGATATACATCGGCAGAAGGGCACATACAGGCATATTAACGTACCTGTACGTTCCCCTTTAAGGAGCGGTTTGCGGGCGCATGCGCGCCGCGAGCTCCGTGAGTGTGATGGCGGGTCCAGCGGACTCGATGTCCGTGGGGGTAACCGCGATCGTCTCACTAAGAGTGGTGTAATCAGGAGCGGTGATCAGTGTCGTGTCACACATAGCCACGCTCCCCCCACAGTTAGAATCACTCCCAGGGACAAACTTAACCCCTTCACTGTCCCCTAGTGGTTAACCCCTTCACTGCCAGTCACAATTACACAGTAATCAATGCATTTTTAAACGCACTGATCGCTGTATAAATGTGAATGGTCCCAAAATAGCGCCAAAAGTGTCCGATCTGTCCGCCATAATGTCGCAGTCACGATAAAAGTCGCTGATCGCCGGCATTATTAGTAAAAAAAAAAAAATTCATAAAAATGCTATAAAACTATCGTCTATTTTGTAGACGCTATAACTTTTGCGCAAACCAATCAATAAACGCTTACTGCGATTTTTTTAACCAAAAATATGTAGAAGAATACGTATCGGCCTAAACTGAGGAAAAAAAATGTTTTTTATATATTTTTTGGGGATATTTATTATAGCAAAACTTAAAAAATAGTGCGTTTTTCAAAATTGACGCTATTTTTTGTTTATAGCGCAAAAAATAAAAACCGCAGAGGTGATCAAATACCACCAAAAGAAAGCTCTATTTGTGGGGAAAAAAGGACGTCAATTTTGTTTGTGCGCCAGTCGCACGACCACGCAATTGTCAGTTAAAGCGACACAGTGCCGAATCGCTAAAAGTGCTCTGGTCTTTTGCCAGCCAAATGGTCCGGGGCTTAAGTGGTTAAATGCCGGAGTTTAGTCCAATTGCCAATCAACCAGGCCACAAGATTTCGGTGCCTGCCATCTAGTAAATAAATAATGAGTAATCATAATCCAGTTTAAACTTAAACCAGTTTAAGGGGTGATCATTAAACAGTAATTCTGGTGCACATTCAGAATGATATCAGATTTTGGCACTTTCTAGATGTCTGTTGTGTATTTTTCTTTAAATGCATAGGATAATCAAGCTGCCGCATTCCTTTGAGATCCCATTCTACAAAGAGGTCAAGACAGCGATCCGTGATCACTGGTGTAATGGGACATGATTATTTGTTGTAGAATTGGTCTGTCTTTTGTGTTTTACTTTCAAAAGAAAGACTACTGGTGTTTTGTAATTCTGAGCTTGCACATTTTCACTGTGGCATTGATATGTATTCTTTCTGTGTCATTTATAGTCAAAAGAACTTATTCACTTGACCATGAAGCGGTCAAAAGAGTTTAAGCGAACCTTTAGCCATGCTATTGACTTTGAAGCATTTACATAATATTAAGAAGCATTAAATAGGCTTTTAAACAAGTGCTCACTGACCTCTGTAGCTGCAGGCATCGTGGAGCAATTAATTCTTAAATTTCACAATTGAAGCACTTTAAGGGATTAAAGTGACAAAGTATAACTAAAAGGCAAAACTCTTTTCTTTTTTTTTTTGGATAGAGTGGAGCGGGATTAGAACACCTGTCAGCTTTTATTGCTGTCTGTGTCCCCGTTAGGGAGATTCACCCTGTGTATTTGTTCAGTTTACCATTATCATTGAAAGTGAAAGTAAAAGAAAGTAAAAGAAAATCCCA
Source organism: Lithobates clamitans (assembly GCA_037952925.1). NCBI lineage: Eukaryota > Metazoa > Chordata > Amphibia > Anura > Ranidae > Lithobates > Lithobates clamitans. The sequence continues at coordinate 5,662,523 of JBBGZY010000449.1, forward strand.
CATTTTGGGTTGTTTCCAGAAAAGTGATAGAGGAGAAATCTTCCAATGGGGACACTAGTCCAAGTTTTGTGTGTGGGGGTAGAGTGTTATAAAATTCCTACCCTAAGGGAGGTACCATCCCCTGAGAAACAACTATTGAAATACAGAAATGTCTGGGATTTTAAATGTACCTCCTTGGGTATAATAAACACTAATAAATGAGTTATAAAAATTAAATACTTTTATTAAGGTATTACAAAATCTTAAAAACATATCCACAAATCAGTCATCCGTGGTGATATTTGTCCTGGCCTTGGGATCTGATTTAGTGGGCCAACGCGTTTCGCAGGAAAACCTGCTTCATCAGGGTCTCAGATCCTGTTACATAGTACTGCAATAATATACAAAGAACATATATAAAACAATTATCACCGAATAACACAATACATCACATATTATATGGCATATTGTCTCAAAATCACTTGACAGATAAAATCATGAAAAATCATATCCACTATGAACACACACAGGAGGGATGAATTAAATCTTTATAGTATAGCATGATTGAACATTGTAGCATTAAAGAAGTAGTAATCAGCTGTAAGATAGTACATGATATGTTGGTGATGAATTAGCTGTGTTAGTCAGTGATCATTGTTTTATATATGTTCTTTGTATATTATTGAAGTACTATGTACCAGGATCTGAGGCCCTGATGAAGGGGGTTTTCCTGCGAAATGTGCTGGCCCACCAAATTGGATCCCAAGGCCAGGAAAAACATCACCCTAGACCAGGGATATGCAATTAGCGGACCTCCAACTGTTGCAGAACTACAAGTCCCATGAGGCATAACAAGTCTCTGACAACCACAAGCATGACACCCAGAGCCAGAGGCATGATGGGACTTGTAGTTTTGCAACAGCTGGAGGTCCGCTAATTGCATATCCCTGCCCTAGACGACTGATTTGTGAATATGTTTTTAAACAACCCTTTTAAGATTTTGTAAAACCTTAATAAAAGTGTTTCATTTTTATAACTCATTGGTTAGTGTTTATTATACCCCAGGAGGTACATTTAAAGTCCAAGACATTTTTGTATTTTAACAATGGGGACACTAGTACTGGTGACTTGGGGGTCCCGAAGATACTCCCTTAATTTGCACGGATTTCCTCTCACTTCCGGTTTTGGGTATAGGACAGGATGTGAAGGTAAATCTGTCCAATAGGAAAAAGATGGCAAAAATAAAACCTTACAGGGGTTATAACCCTCCCTTACTCTACCCTAAATGGAAAAAAAGGTTTGCCTATAGTTCTACTTTAAAGGGGGTTTTTTTGTTTTTCAAATAACAACCATGTTATACTTACCTGCTCTGTGCAATGGTTTTGCAGAGAACAACCCCGATCCTCCCCTTTTGGATCCCCTGCCAATGCCCCAGGCCCCTCCCTCCTGCCTAGTGACCCCAAAGCAAGCAGCTTGCTATAGGGGCACCCAAGCAGGGTCACTCCCAAACCACTGCTATTTGTGTCCACTCACACATGGAGCGTGTCTCTGCCTCGTCCCTGCTCTCTCCTCATTGGTTTACTGGCTGCAATTGACAGTAGTGTCTCAGCCAATGAGGAGGGAGAGACCTGGGAGAGCTGAGGCACTCATGGACATCGATGGATTGGGCTTAGGTAAGTTTTAGGGGGGCTGGGGGCACTGCATAGAAGGCATGAAGGTAAAAAACCTTGAGGCTTTACTAAACATGCGGCTACTGGTGTGCACTGGGAGGAACAGCGCCAATGTGGCGATCCTGTCAAATTACACAATAACTTTTTATGTAGAACTTTATTGAAATGTCACAAGTGAAATTTCATTCAGTTCTATTCACCTCATTGATGTTGCAATATGGTGGTTTTTATCACAAGATGCCCTACAAAAAAAAAGTACTGCAGGCAGTACTTTTTTTCAGCACACACCACCACACCACAGTGGTGTGAACTAACTTCATAGCAAACAAGGCAAATTGTTTTTCCATTGGCTTGCACTAGTAGCCACAAGTAGCCTTGCCCAATGCAAATGGTATAAACGGAATATATAGTATCTCACAAAAGTAAGTACACCCCTCATATTTTTGTAAATATTTTATTATATCTTTTCATGTGACAACACTGAAGAAATGACACTTTGCTACAATGTAAAGTAGTGAGTGTACAGTTTGTATAACAGTGTAAATTTTCTGTCCCCTCAAAATAACTCAACACACAGCCATTAACATTTAACCCGCTGGCAACAAAAGTGAGTACACCCCTTTCTGATTCCTGTCCAAATCCACAGTTCGCACTGCGATCTGTGAACCAATCTGGGGATGTCGTTATTGTATTGACACCCGCAGCGGTTCGCAGAGGGCAGTGTGAACTGCCTGCAGGAGAGATGCGATGTGGGAACCTGCACTGGAATCGCACTGGTTCCCGCATCGCTATAGTGTGAACCAGGGCTTAGACTTAAAAAACTGACAGGGCCTTAAGCATTCCCTACTTTATCCAAAACTAAAAAATATGTTTTGTCTTTACATATACTTTAGGAATATGTGCATACTTGAATGTCTATTTCCTGGCTAGATAGCTGAAATGATCGTTGGCAAATTGTGATCCTAATTGAAGTAACAGATGTTCTGAATTTTCTTATACTCTGAGGCTCCATGCACACTGGACGTTACAATAACGTTGTAAAAACTCCAGTAGCTTTGCAGTGACTCTTTCAATGTTTTTTAACGTTTTTGCAATAGCGTTTATTAGCATTTTTTAGCATTTTTCCACGTTAGCGTCTTTTAACTTTTTTTTTTTTTTTTCAATGGATCAAAAATGTTATAAAAAAACGCTGGTGAGACATATTTTTGAGCGTTTATCAGTGTTTGGCGTTTTTTGTGGTCAGAAAAACGACTCCTGAATGCGATTTTATGGCATTCCGAAAACAGCCCATAAACTCCACTGCCGACAAAAGTTCAAAAATGTCCATGTGTGCATGGACACATAGGATAACATAGAGTGGAGTTTATGGACTGTTAAAAAATGCCCAAACGCCAAAAAAATGTCCGTTCATGAGCTCCAGTGTGCATGGAGCCTGAAGCCAGCCATAGATGGTTCAAATCTTGGCCAGTTCCTGCTGAACCGGCCGAGATTCGAACCATGTATGGGCAGGCTAAATGTACCCCAGCTGATCGATCAATCAACTTGGGTACAACCAGCCTGTCGGATTTCACATGCGATTATTGCAAGCAGCTGTTATAGCACTAGCAATAATCACTGTGTTCCCCCAGAGGGGATTTCCCTGTCAACACTGATTGTGTTGATGGGAGAATCGAGCAGGGATGGACTGGCCATCGGGACTACCGGGAGTTTCCCGGTGGACCGAATGGCTCAGTGGGCCGGTTTCAGCGGCTGCCTATTGTGTCTACGATTTACCCCTCAATCGCCGACAGCTGGCGCCTGACGGGTAGATCGAGATGCATGCAGAGTAGCGCAGGCAGCCTCTGTAGTAAGTTCTCTCTCATGTCACGCTGCTGCTGCTCCCCCCGGCAGCCCCTCCTCCACCTCTCTTCTCGTCCATCCCAGATGATGTCACAATCAAGTGGAGATGGACGAGAAGAGAGGAGGAGGAGGGGCCGTCGGGGGGAGCAGCAGCAGCGTGACATGAGAGAGAACTTACTACAGAGGCTGCCTGCGCTACTCTGCATGTGAAGAAAACAACTAGTAAACGCTGTGCCCTGAATGTGCCCTGATGTGCCCTGATGTGCCCTGAATGTGCCCTGATGTGCCCTGAATGTACCCCATGTGCCCTGATTGTACCCCATGTGCCCTGATTGTACCCCATATGCCCTGATGTGCCCTGATTGTACCCCATGTTCCCTGAATGTGCCCTGATGTGCCTTGATTGTACCCCATGTGCCCTGAATGTGCCTTGATGTGCCCTGAATGTGCCCTGATTGTACCCCATGTGCCCTGAATGTGCCCTAATGGTGCCCTGATGTACCCCATGTGCCTGATGTGGCCTGATTGTACCCCATTTGCCCTGAATGTGCCCTGATGTACCCCATGTGCCCTTATTGCCCTGATTGTACCCCATGTGCCCTGAATGTGCCCTGATGTACCCCATGTGCCCTGATGTTCCCTGAATGTGCCCTGATGTACCCCATGTGCCTGATGTGCACTGAATGTGCCCTGATGTACCCCATGTGCCCTGATGTACCCCATGTGCCTGATGTGCCCTGAATGTACCATATGTGCCCTGTTGTGCCCTGATGTTCCCTGAATGTGCCCTGATGTGCCCTGATGTACCCCATGTGTCTGATGTTCCCTGAATGTGCCCTGAATGTGCCCTGATGTACCCCATGTGCCTGATGTGCCCTGATGTTCCCCATATGCCCTGATGTTCCCTGAATGTGCCTGATGTGCCCTGAATGTGCCCTGATGTACCCCATGTGCCTGATGTGCCCTGATATACCCCATGTGCCCTGATGTACCCCATGTGTCTGATGTGCCCTGATATACCGCATGTGCCCTGAATGTTCCCTGAATGTGCTCTGATGTGCCCTGATGTACCCCATGTGCCTGATGTGCCCTGAATGTGCCCCATGTGCCCTGATGTGCCCTGAATGTGCCCCATGTGCCCTGATGTGCCCAAATGTGCCCTGAATGTGCCCTGATGTGCCCCATGTACCCCATGTACCCTCATGTGCTGTACCCTGATGTGCTGTGTTCTGTTGCCCCAATGTACGCTGTGCCCCGATGTGCGATGTACCCTGATGTGCGCTGTGCCCTGATGTGCTGTGCCCTGGGCCGGTCTGGATAAAGTCCAGGGCCACATTTGTGTTCCAGTCCAGCCCTGGAATCGAGAAGAAATTCTCTCCATCCATGGCGGCCTTAAAGCAGGGATTCTTTACTGGATGTTTTCATACCCTGCGGAGATAAGGGAACCAAATGATGGTATTGTACTAGATCTCTGAATAGTAATAATAATAATAATAAAAAAAAAGAAACAGGATTCTCTCCCTTATTGAACTTGAAATTAAAGTGGCAAAATTGATTTGCTGTGTGACATGACATGCAAGTAAATGTCAGTAAGCGCCGGTTCACATTAGAAGCAGCACGACTTGCAGGTCGCCTCACCGAGGCGACCTGCACACGACTGCCGCGGCGACTTGCAAGACGACTTCTGTATAGAAGTCTATGCAAGTCGCCCCCAAAGTAGTACAGGAACCTTTCTTCTAAGTCGGAGCGACTTGCGTCGCTCCGATTAGAACGGTTCCATTGTACAGAACGGGAGGCGACTTGTCAGGCGGCTAAGTCGCCTGACAAGTCGCCCCCGTGTGAACCGGCTCTAACTGTACTTCACTTCAATGTTTTAATTACACAAAAACAACAGGAAATTCTCAGAAGTTGTGTCTAGCTTTTGTATTTGTGATTTGCTGTTTTTAAATAAGTAAATATGTCTCATCAATTTATTTTATCTATGTTGCTCCTATCTATCTATATGTAAAGTAAAACCAAGCCATTATCATACTAATAAATAAAAGGGCTTGGTGATGATGATTTTGACACTCTGGTGAAGGGGAATAAATTGGGCAACCCATTGGTGGTCTGCAATTGTAAAAAGATTTAGGCCTCATACACACTGGATGTTTTTTTCTATCTCTCCTAGACCCTGCCAGTAAGTCTGTTGTTTTTCAAAAGTACAAGCTGTCCTGCAGATGTAGACGTTAGAGGGTTGAGACAAACCATTTAACATTGACAGGGGTGCTTACAATGATCAGTTTTTTATCTATTTATGTAAAACCTTTATCTCAAAAGCAACAACGTACATCTAACACTCCCCTCCCCCCAGACTGACAATGCTGCTGTCCAAAGGTGTCTCTGTTGCTCCTTTATCCAGAGTGTAGGCACTCTAATACGGGCAGTGTGTTAATAGCTGGATCACCAGATAAAAACAAAAGAGAAAAAAGCTTAAAAAAAAAAAAATGAATGCAGCCACCACATCTAATGATCGGTAAGCTGCAACATATTATATTTTTGGCGGTGTGTTAATAGCCGGATCCCCAGATAAAAACAGAAGAGAAAAAAGAAGAGAAAAAAGCTTAAAAAAAGAAAATGAATGCAGCCACCACATCTAATGATTGGTAAGCTGCAATATATTATATTTTTGGTTCTGGGTTTAATATCGCTTTAAGAACGTAATATTTATTTTTTAATATATATAACTGTATATTGATTTACAAAATATCTTTTTATGTAAGCCTGAAAGATCAAATATTGCATTCACCATTATTTGAGAATTACACTTTTATATCAGGTATTTGAAACAGTGACATCGCTATAGGGGTGTGGGAGGTGCAGACTGCACCTGGATGACACCAGCCAGAGGGGTGAAACCCAGGGACTGCTGATGGATTGCCTCTGCTTCACTGCTCACTAACACAACAGAGCAAGGCAGAGAGCAAGAGGCAGAATGAGAGGTGAGGAGGCTGTGTAATGTAAAGGGGTCCAGAGTTGTGGGGGCTTTGTAATGTAAAGGCTTCCAGGGGTGCGGGGGCTGTGTAATGTAATAGGGTCCAGATGTGCGGGGGCTGTGTAATGTAAAGGGGTCCAGAGGTGCAGGGGCTGTGTATTGTAAAGGGGTCCAGAGGTGAGGGGGCTGTGTAATGTAAAGGGGTCCAGAGGTGTGGGGGCTGTATAATGTAAAGGGGTCCAGAGGTGTGGGGGCTGTATAATGTAAAGGGGCCCAGAGGTGTGGGGGCTGTATAATATAAGAGGGGCCAGAGGTGCAGGGGCTGTATAATATTAAGGGGCCCAGAGGTGCAGGGGCTGTGTAATGTAAAGGTTTCCAGAGGTGAGGGGGCTGTGTAATGTAAAGGGGTCCAGAGGTGTGGGGGCTGCGTAATGTAAAGGTTTCCAGAGGTGAGGGGGCTGTGTAATTTAAAGGGGTTGTAAAGGTAAATTTTTTTTTTTTTTTAAATAACAAACATGTTATACTTACCTTCACTGTGCAGCTCGTTCTGCACAGAGTGGCCCCGAACCTGGTCTTCTGGGGTCCCTCGGCGGCTGTTTCAGCTCCTCCCCGTAAGCATTAACCACCTTAATGCGAGCTCCTTCTCATGGTGGTTAGTGCTTGCGGGCGCGCTCCCGTGATACAGCCGGCGGCTATAGCCGCTCACTGTATCACTCGGCCCCGCCCCCCAGCATGCCGCGTCATTGGATGTGATTGACAGCAGCGCGAGCCAATGGCTGCGCTGCTTCCAATCCATACACTGTAGCCAATCAGCGGCCAGGGTGAGCGGAGGAATAGATGTCGGAAACGAGAAGCTGACTTTCGAGGCGTCAGGTAAGTAAAACGGGGGGGCTGGGGGCGGCGGTATTGTCAGAAGTTTTTTCACCTTAATGCATAGAATGCATTAAGGTCAAAATTTTTTTACCTTTACAACCCCTTTAAAGGGGTCCAGAGGTGTGGGGGCTGTGTAATGTAAAGGGGTCCAGAGGTGTGGGGGCTGTGTAATGTAAAGGTTTCCAGAGGTGTGGGGGCTGTGTAATGTAAAGGTTTCCAGAGGTGAGGGGGCTGTGTAATGTAAAGGTTTCCAGAGGTATGGGGGCTGTGTAATGTAAAGGGGTCCAGAGGTGCAGGGGCTGTGTAATGTAAAGGTTTCTAGAGGTAAGGAGGCTGTGTAATGTAAAGGGGTCCAGGGGTGTGGGGGCTGTGTAATGTTGAGGGGTCCAGAAGTGCAAAGGGGGTTTTCCTACATTTTACCCGCTGTTAAAGCTGCAGTCCTATATATTTCAATTAGGTTGCTTTTTTTTTTTACATTTTCTGAAAGCACACCAAAAGTCCTGCATGCATCTTTGGCACACTTTCAGAAAACAGCAAAAAAATATTTTTTGGGGGGGGGTGACAACATATTTTACAGCACCAGATGACACCATCCCTAGTGACGCAACTGGTTTGGAACAGAGTGGCCACAATGGTGGCCTTTGTGTTCATAGGGTGTGATGCCGCTCATAGACGGAGTAAACTTCTTTCCTGCAACCATAGGTTGCTGAACTGGCTGAGATTCGAACCGTCTATGGCCAGCTAACAAATGGTATATGTGGGTACACAATTGAGGTCTGACACTGAGCAATTCAAATATACTGTATCTAACTAATCCCTCTTTTCCAACATAATACAACAGTACACAACAGTCTTGCAGATACCATCACTGTACAGCGTAGAAGTAGGCAGTGATATGTTGTTCAGTGTAGGAATCTAACCGATTGAGTTACAGGTTTAAAGTAAAGTATTACAATTGCATGTATGTGCAATTCTAACATAGGTTGGCTGACCCTATAGATATTAGCATGATGAGATTTCTGATCAGCATATCTTTTTAAACAAGTTGAGGAAAGTACTGATCTTATGTTAATGTCTAGTAACAGAAGTGTGCTCATTCTCTGTCTACAAGATGATTAGTAAAAGGCAGCCCAGTGTGTGCTGGCGGGAGGGGGGAGCCCATTATCAGCAGGTTGAAGTCATCCAGACTCTGTTCTCATTAATGTCCCTTCCTCCCCCACAAGTCTTGAAAAACAATGGAAATCAGTGGGGAATAATGAGGAGATAAGAGCGGAGTGTACCCCCTCCTGTGATAAGAGCAGATGGCAGGAGCCACCCAGCTTACACATGCTAATACTACCACTGAGTACCTGTGCTCACCACTGGACAGTACTAGACTACATGACAAGGTATGTACATAAGAAAGAAAACCAAGGACCCATCTGTATTCAACTCTATTTATGCCTGCATATGTTCTATCCGCTTAGCGAGAAAATAGTACAGTGTATTTACTGTATATAAAGGCACAAAAATAGCAGTAGAGGACTATATATAAAATGCATAAACACGGGCTCAGAAAGCTGACTATGTAATTAAACAATTTACACAAGATAAAGTCTCATTAATGTAATGATGAGATTAATGTCTTTGACACCAAACAAAAAACATTACCGGGGCTGCCCATGCACTGTTAGAAATTGGTTAAAACATTTTTGCTTTTGGAATTTTTTTTTAAATGAATGAAATTCTAACTGTGAATATGGTTTTCGTTTGGGAAAAATAATACAGATTGTAATGAGCATGTGCCAGGCACAAAATAAATCTGTTTAATATGTCTGGGATTCCACTGAATAGCTGGTCTGGACAAAATTTGAAGGCCTTTCGAATTAGCTGACTCAATGATGGCAAGCTCAAATGTTCTGACGATCAATTTAATAGAATTCCCATCTGATAGTTTAAACTAAATGCTACTAGTTTATGGCCAGCTTAAAGAGGAGCTCTAGTCTGTTTTCTGAAAATGAATCACTTCAATACTGATCTATAGCCGAAAGACAGCTACAGCACTGTCGCCCAGTTCTGGGAGGACGTCTATAGAAGTCCTCCTAGAACCCCGCTACCCTGGGGAGTCGATAACCGGCAACGCTGTCAGCACATCGATTATACTGATAATCAAGAGCACTGATGATCAGTGCCCTGATCATCAGTGCAGCTCCATCATTGCCAATCAGTGCAGCTTATCAGTGCCGTCTATCAGTGCACCCTTATCACTGCAGCCTCATTAGTGCGACCTCATCAGTGACCATCAGTGCAGCCTCATCAGTGCGACCTCATCAGTGACCATCAGTGCAGCCTCATCAGCGCACATCAGTGTAGAAGAAAAATGACTTATTTGCAAAAGTTTAAACACTAATAACAGTAACTAAAAACAAAAAAAAATTGTTCTTTTTTTATTTGTTTAGCAAAAAATACTAAGACCCAGTGGTGATTAAAGTGGTTGTTAAGGCACTGTACTACAAACATCCCATCCCCTCTGTTAGCTAACATTATCTATCCTAGTATCTGTGATGAAAAAAAATAAGCAGTATATACATTATTTCAGAGCGTCTCCTGGTGCTTACGTGACTCCTTGGCTCTCTCCTCTGACCGGCTGACAGCTATAGTGGGCGGGGCTGAGCATTCCTGCTGATGTCAGCTGGGGAGAAGAGGAAGAGAGAGAGCCGGTGAGTCACGTGAGCTAACAGAGGGGATAGGATGTTTGTAGTACAGTTAGGATAGCAGCAGTAAGGGAAGTGGCGGGGAGCAGAGTGGCACAGACTAGCTGACAGGCAGGGAGGACTGGGGAGAGAGAACGGGGAAAAAGAAGGACAGAGAGCTTCGGCTGACAGAAGAGCGTAAACTGACCATGATGTCAGGGCTCAGCAGCCATGATAAACCGTGGTCAGTTTAAAGGGGGGAGGGCACAGCCAGGCAGGATCAGCCAGGTTTTTTAGGTGATAGAAGGGGCCAAATTACACAGCACAAGCACTGTGCTGTTATGCATGCTTTAAGGGAACAAACACTTTAAATACCACCAAAATAAAGCTCTACCTGTCTTAAAAAAAAAATGAAAATTTCATATGGGTACATTGTTGCAAGACCACGCAATTGTCGTTCAAAGTGCAAAAAGCACTGAAATCTGAAATCTGAAAATTGTCCTGGGCAGGAAGGGGGTGAAAATGCCCAATACTGAAGTGGTTAAAAGTCAGCAGCTACAAAAACTGTTGCTACTGACTTTTAATAAACAAGACACTTACCTGTACCAGGATCCAACGCTGTGCTCACCCGATCTTAAATGTGGACACCTGGAGGTGACAGCTTGCAGCTTCACAGCCGAGTGCCCACTGTGGATGAGCAAGCCACGCTGCACATTTCAAATGGTCCCACAGTCTTCTGAGACCTCAGATTGCAGGGAGGGAAGTGGGAAGAGAACTTATGCTCAGATTGGCTATGCGATTCGAGCGGAAGGGGAAGCGGGTACCTGTCAAAACCAGTTACCTGCTCCCCCCCCCCCCCCCCCAAAAAAAATTGCAAATGTCAAAAAGGAGCAGGTGAGGAGAGGAGGCCTTAAAGCAGAACTTCCCCGTGGGTTGAGTTCTGCTTTATGTGGAAAGTTCATCTCTGTATATGGACTTGTATTCATCTGGAATCAGGTACCTATTAAAAGGGCAGTTTCTAGACCATGGTGTCCTTTGCATTAATTGATGCTTTCAATCCAGGTATGAAAAACATGCTTGCATTTTTTTCTCAAATTTATTAAGTTTTTCTTTGTATCTTCTATACCATTTCTCTCACACTACTGGTTACTGCTTTTGTTTCTCTCAGTTCCTTAGAACTTGCGTGAATTAAAGAATTAGGCATTTTTTTATTGTATTACTGATTTTTCGTTTACCTGTAATTCACAATACACATTTATTTTTAGTTAATAGATGAATTCACATGAATTAGCACTAATGCCGCGTACACACGAGTGGACTTCTTCTCAGACTGAACTACGAAGGACTTTTCAACGGAGTTCCGATGAAACAGACTTGCCTTCACACGATCCCACCAAAGTCTGATCGTTTCTAACGTGATGACGTACGACCGGACTAGAAAAGGATGTTCAATAGCTAGTAGCCAATAGCTGCCCTTGTGTCATTTTCGGTCCGTCGGACTAGCATACAGAGGAAAGTTTTTTTCGATAGGAATTCCGTCAGAAAGATTTGAAACATGTTCTATTTCTAAGGTCCGTCAGATTTTTCGACAGAAAAAGGTCAGATGAAGCCCACACACGATCGGAATGTCCGACAGATTTGTTCCGTTGGACCTTTTCTGCCGGAAAGTCCGCTCGTGTGTACGCGGCATAAGGGGTTTAATTAATGTTTTCACACAAGATTCCACTGCGAATTTAAATATGTTTCCAATTGAATCCTATTGGGAAAATGTGTAAATCTTGTGTGAAAGACTCCTGAGAATATACATTCTGTACACAAACAATGTTTGGAACATCATAAGGTCTACATACCTTAAATTAATTGATATTTTTAATGTACTATATATGTTTAAAGCACACTCAAAAATGTGTTGGTCCTGGGAACCCCGCACAATATTAATACTGAGGTGGTGCTCTCCCATCATATAGGGTGGGTGTAATCATAGGAGCCAGTATACCAAAAATCTAAAAATCACAAAGCGAGTACACACCCAGAGGCTATCTCCTCATATGTTTATTAAAATACTTCAAAGTATTTTATTAAAATATTTCAAAGATAACAGCATCACATGTCCCAAATACCTCTCTCCCTCCCTCCCTCCCTCCCCACATATACCCACAAAACACCCCCCTCTACCCATAACCCACCCACATATAAAACCTCAAACCCTCCTTCCAAAATCTGTCACGTGGTCCTCCCACAAGGAGCTGCGGAAAAGATACCCCTAGATAACCCCCAAAATACCCCTGCCACAGGGCAGCTGCATCTGCATATGGATCAGATTAACCTACAGGAACCGTGGTCTAGATAACACTCCACCTTAAAACCACAATGGGTGGATGGAATGCTCATAACTAGACCAGTAATTGCCCAAGTGGCCCTTCACATGAAGATGAACATGTATTGAGTATGGGCTAAAGCGCCATGTCCAAGCCAGGAACAGAGCTACTATAAAACTGCAGTTGGTATAAGGATCCTACAGTCCATCAGATGGTATATTCAACTGAATAAATGATTACTGCTTGTCATAGGTCAGCTATAAAGCCATAAAGTCATGAAGCCATATGTGTGCTGTAGGTTGCACTCTGGAATTAATGCATGGATAAATGGGTGAGCAGCTGCATGCAGTATGCATGTATGGTGAACACAGTTGCCAAATAGATGTGGACATTGTGCTCAGTCCAATTCCAGATATATAGACATGCAGTATGATATGCCAGTCAGTCATGCAAGAGGGGAGATGCATGCTAGCCACTTTGTGTTAATCAATTGCTATGTAAATGCAAAAAATGCCAACAGCCAGTAAAGCCAAAAGACTGATATTCTGTCTGCAATACGGTATGCCATGACCCAATATCTAGTGTTGGGATGTCTTTTCCCAGCGGAGATGGCTTTCTCCGCCCCCCCGGGGTACAAATGGTCAAAAACGCTCATTAATATCCTTTAACCACGATCCTCCAAATGTATTTTCTGAATGAATGCAAACCATTCTATGATTCTCTGACTGGACGAAGTGGAGAGCGTGACATCACCACCCTGCCTCTACACCTCATCCAGACAGAGAGCTCTTTGCATTCATTAAGAGAAGAGATAGCATTCTCTGAATGGAGCCTGTGCTGTGTTCACAATGCAGCAGGGCAGCCTCTAGGCATGGGACCCAGAAGCAGGTGGAGATCACTGGAGCAGCGGTGTCTACTTCAATGATTTCTAAATTCCTGAGGAATAAACCAAGCAGTGGCAGCCCGTCTATTAGGCGCGCCCGGGCACCGCCCCCTCTCTCCAGGCCACCCTCCCTATATGATAATAGATAGATTCATGCATAGCATGAATCCATCTATGGCTGCCACGGCCACCCCCTATTCATGTGTCCGGCCCCTTCGGGGCACTGGGTGCATGAATTACAACAGCAGGGGATTTTTTTGAAGCACCTGATTAGAGCCAGAGGCTCTACTAGGCTTCAAAATAGGGTGGGCTCGGGTCACAGAGCATGTGACCGGAACCCACCCAGGTGTGTTACAACAGCGAATGCATATTCGCTGTTGAAACACTGATCCTCAATCCAGTCAATCAGAAGCGGGTGTGAGACCCGTTTTCCGATTGGCCGAAAAGAGAAGACTCCTAATTGGCAGCCGAGGAGGAGGGGGGAAATGCAAGCCGCCGCCATGGAGAGCAGGTAAACGGGAATCCACCGGTGATAGAGAGCAGGAGAGCCGCCAAGCAGGGGGAAGCCATCGGTGATGGGGTAAGTGCTACCGACCGACCGGTGTGGGTGGCATACTGTTTGCCACCCCCCCAACAAAAATTCCACCAGCCACCACTGAAACCAAGTATGGTATATACATGGTTACATTGGTCCAAGCTGGACGATTGTACTGTAACGATTTATTAATATCTAAACCTGGAATTCATCTTTAACTTGGTACTTTACTCCATACACCATTATTGAATAAGCCCAAATGTGTCCCTAATTTGTCTTACTTCAGTAGCCTACTATTTTCAAGATAATTTCACACATACACCAAATATAAAAGTAAAACTATACGTATAGCTCCTAACTTACAGTACTCACAGCATGGTCATGCAATGGTGCTTATTTCATATTTTTCTATATATATATTCCCTATAACTGGCATACATGGTGCATCATATTCTTTTTTTTCACTTCTTTAATTAAAAAGGAATTGATTCACATTTGTGGTTAGGCTTGGATGAAGTTTTCTACTTTCCCCAAAAAACTGCAAGAACACGTCTGCTGCAACCACCCCCTGCCTGGGGACATCACAAGGCTACCCCCCCGCCTGGCAAGACGTAAGACATTACGCAGGATATAGGGGGGGCAAGAACCCTCCTACAGAAAGTGAAATGTGAGCAACACAAATGTGGGAAAGTGTTTGAATCTAAAGATCCCTCGTCAAAAAAAATACAATACACTGGAATTTAATTAAAATGGCCATGCTGATGCCTCATTCCCTGCTGGGATTTTTATCAAAACAGCTGGTCGTTAGTGGTGATGACGTTCTGGAAACTCTTCCTCCGTTGTTCATATCAATTGTTTCTTTACCTAAGAATAAAGCCATTTCTGGTCCTGGACACAATACAAGTTTGGGCTTGTTCAGACAGGGATTGAGATGTCTCTTGCCGACACAGCTCATCGCTCTGTACTTCCTGAGCTTTGTAGTACAAAAAAACAATTGACTATTGTCTCTGTGATACTTTTTTTATTTGCGCAAACAGTTACATTTTCAAGGCAAGCTTCTGAGTGTTTTCTTTTCAGTTCCTGTGGTACTGATACAAAAAAAGTATAATAAGGACAGTACCCAATGCTTTTGTTGCAGGTGCACTAATACGGCTTCAATCACCTTAAAGTGGAACTAAAGTCCTCAATGCTTACCTCTCCTTGAACAGTCTGAGGTCCCGCACCGGCATCTTCTACCTTGTCGAATACTGTCCCCCATCGGATAGTGTCCGCCCTGTACTGCGCAGGCGCAATACGTAGGACAAACAAGACGCCGAAAGTCTCCGAAGTTCAACAGCTGATCGTCAGCTGTACACGGCGCCCTGAGTCCAGGTTCATGCCCCACTATCCAAGTGGACATAGAGTTAGAATAAAAAGATGCTGAATGCAGCGAGGCCTTGCCCGAAGCGCGGCGAGCGAAGCAAGCCCGCGAGGGGCTCTCTTACAAAGCGTTCACTATTAAGTGCCTAAGCGTCGTGTACAGCTGATGGTCAGCTGGTCAACTTCGGAGACTTTTGGCGTCTCCTTGTCCTCCATACTGCGCAAGCGCTGCGCCTGCGCAGTACGGGGCAGACACTATCCAATAGGGGGACACTTCTCGTCAGAACACTGGCTTCTTCCAGGTGTCGTGATGTGGACATCTTCATTGGCCAGCATGGGAAGACGTCACTTCTGTGCATGTGCTGGAGTTCAGTCATCCCAACACACATGATCTGTGCCAGAATGTAAAATTGGGCTGCGCATGGGGAGCTCAGTGTACATTCCAAAGAAGACTGAGAGCAGGCAGGTAGATTTATCACAGAAACGACATTGCATTCATCTTTTGCAAGAAAGAGCCTGCCTCAAGGCTCAACTGGCCTCTGCCTATCCATTAAATGCATGTGCTCTCATTGTGGAGACTCTCAGAAAGTATAGTTAGGGACTAAAGAAAACAGAGTGCCTTGATGGGGCCTGTAGCTTATGCATGTATTTGCAGATGTGTGCAGACTAAACCCCTGTTCTAAACGCATATTGTTAGACGGGTCAGTTCGGTTGGTCGCTGGCTGGTTGGTAAGTTTGAGCTTGGAAATTTCTTTGTATTGGTTTTACTTTAAGCCATTAGTTCCACTTCAAGCACAAACAACTGGTTAAATTCTACTCTATGGTGCTATCTTTCACACACAACCAAATGGCAATGACCCCAACCTATAACTATCCTTTGCAGTAAGGAGCACATGAAAGTGCAATGCACATCATAAACAAAAAAAAAATACCAGCTCACTTACCAGCTAGCCTGCAAAAAAAATAAATTGATCCTGTCCAACAGTTCACATTAAAAACAAGGGGTTTAGTCGCACACATTTGCAAATACAGTATATGCGTAAGCCTCAGTGGCCACGTCAAGGCACCCCAGTGTACTGTAGTCTAAACTCTATCATTTTGAGAGTCCCCCAAGTTGGAGCACATATATAGCAGTGGATAGATAGATTAAGGGCAGGTTTCCCTGGAGGGAGCCCACCCCTCTTTAAAGTTACAAGGATGCACAGGTCACCCAGCAAGGGCACAATGGCAGCTGAAGGTATTTAATGCATTACCGCACCAATTCGCCAAATGAACAACCAAATGGCAATGACCCCAACCTATAACTAGCCTACCACAACACCATTATCCCGTAGTATTTAAGAACAAAGATACAACTATGTTGGTGTCCCTTGCTAATTTTGCATTATATTTTTTAAACTGTAACTGTCTACTCCCAAACTGTCATTTGAAGTAAAACACATAGCCAAGTATTATTCTCCACAATTTTTTTATTGTGCATTTAAAAAAAAAAAGAAAAAAGAGGGCATGCCATCTGCCAATAGAACTTAACCAAAAAGTGCATTCTATGCATCCAAAAATATAGAAAATATACCAAATCAAATCATTATTCAACCAAAAAAAATTATGTCAAAGCAATAACTTCAAGGCCAATAATAAATAACACGTTGACGAATGGCCGTTCAGAAACAAACTGAAAAGCACGAACTGAAAAGTACTAAATGAAAAATACAAAAAGAAAAGCATGAATCGACACTCACCAAACTTCTACTAACACGAAATTAGCAGAAGGAACCCAAAGGGTGAGCTGAAAAACTACGTAGTATGTCTAGTACGTCACTACGTTCGTAATTGTTGGCCAACATTTCTGTGACCGTGTGTATGCATGACAAGTTTGAGCCAACACCCTTCGGACAAAATTCCACGGTTTTGTTGGTGGAAAGTCCGATCGTGTGTACAAGGCATTACACATTAAGAAGTAAGTTCACCCTGCCTACAGCCCCCACCTCCAAAAAATCCAAAGCACTGATGCCCGTCTCAAAAAAGCATAGTAGCTGAATAATGGAGTCTAATGTTACCTTGATTGAAGCAGAGGTTCCTCCTTCGCCCCTCCAGTACTGCCATTTTTACTAGAGATCTGGCACATGCGCCAGAACTCCATGCATGTGCAGACATGCAGTGGGTCTCTGCCAGTATTCTGACAAAGACCCCCACGGCATGTCTATGCTTGCATAACATCTCGCAAACAGTTTCTTGGATGCTAGCTTACACATCCCAGGAGCCAGTTTGTGGGACATCGCACATAGGCAGACATTCCACAAGAATGTGTTTCCAAAAAGATGGCTGTGCATGCAGGCGGGCCATGATGTCATACTGGTCTAGGCCAGAGTTTAGGGATTAAAAACACAAAATAAAGAAAACGTTTTTACTTTTTTAAATAATTTTTTTTTAAATTTAGTGTGCATGAGGGAGCAGGAAAGAAGCAGGAGAGAGGAAATTATAAAATGAGTAAAGTTCTGCTTTAAGGAAATCTGTACGGGAACTGCGCAAGAGTCCACCCTTGTCATCTGGAGCTCCGCTAACAGGTACATGACACTTTGTGCCAGATTTTAGTGCACCTAGCAAGTATAAACAACAAAACAAAGATGCCACCATTGATGGCAAGAGGGATGCACCCTTTTATATTATTATGTAAAAGTATCCAGAAAAGCACATCTCACAGTGAGTATCCACCTGTTACACTCTGATTAGGACAGACATAATGACGTGATGCTAGACCCCCCACTTCCTCCATATCCTTTTCTGTGACACTATAAGTAACTACTTGTTAAATACAATAATAATAAATGTGTAAACATATATTGATAAATGTGTCAAAGCTGATTTGTTACAAACACAATTCCACTTCTTTGCATGTGTTTGTGCTCCCTTGTAGATTAATTGGCAGTTGTTTTCATGTTTACTTATACTTACACTTAAACTATAGTTTCCTAAAAATAATTGTAACACTTTAAATGTCATTGTATATAGAATTAGTTTTGTGTGTAAGGTGTGAACTTTAATTCAATGCAGATCATTAGGAGTTGCGTCCATTTGTTTTTTTTAGTTGTCATCAGTTTCACCAGTTTCTGTTACTCTGAACTGACAATAGTTGGATAACATAGCTATGTGATAACCTTCTTATCTAAACTAGAAAGGACACAAAACCCACAATAAATTGAGGAAGAGAGATCAGAAAAAAAGAATAATTGGGAGGTGGGAAAGGCCTGATTCATCATACTGAGATAGCATTTAAAGGAAAATTCCACTTTCTTGCTTGTGTGGTTGGCTCTTATCTCTAGAAGTCAGCACAGGTCAAATTAAAAGCCTAAATCTGTCCATAGATGGCGATAGTGATCCGATTTTCCCATCCACACAATCGAGGTGGATAGGGGAACCTCCCCACTGCGCTATTGTATTGTGACAGCGGGACCCCTCCGCTGTCAGAATACACATTTCAGTGCTGCAGCCTCTGATCGAGCATTTTTTTCCAACAGGTCCGTGCAACAGCAGTCAATCAATAGATTGACTTCTTTTGACTGGCAGTGGCAATACATGGATCGAAATTTGGCCAGTTCGTGATGAACCGGTCGAATTTCACTCCATCTAAGAACACCTTTGGTTTAGTTAAATATTAAAAAAAAACAGCACAAAGGACAGCACTTACAGTGAATGAGAGTTACTTGTGCTGGTGGCTGCTCTCTTAGGCCTTGTTTGCCCGCATGGGGATGCACAGATGTTAGGTGCATCCTTGTGCAGGCAGTCCCATTCATGTCAATTGGGATGCAGCTGCTACATGGATACAGCCACTGCTCCCAAGTTGACAGCCATGTGGCTGCGGGCGCAAGGCCCTGAACATGGTATAGTATACCTGTGTAAACTAGGCCTTTGTAGAAACTTTCAGTCCTCTGCAAACACCCCCCCCCATATCCCTGCAGCGTTAATCTTCCAATACTGAGGGAGTTACTACAGCTGCTGGACCTGTCATAAGCAATCGCCAAGCATGCAGACTATGCCTGTCCTTCCCACCCCCTCCTCCATTCATAAAAATTGCACTATAGCTTTCATAAATGAAAAGCACTCTTTTGCCCTGTACACACGGACATTGATCGGACATTCCGACAACAAAATCCTAGGATTTTTTCCGACGGATGTTGGCTCAAACTTGTCTTGCATACACACGGTCAAACAAAGTTGTCGGAAAATCCAATCATTCTGAACGTGGTGACGTAAAACACGTACGTCGGTACTATAAACGGGGCAGTAGCCAATAGCTTTCATCTCTTTATTTATTCTGAGCATGCGTGGCACTTTGTGCGTCGGATTTGTGTACACACGATCGGAAATTCCGACAGCGGATTTTGTTGTCGGAAAATTTCATAGCAAGCTCTCAAACTTTGTGTGTTGGAAAATCTGATGGAAAATGTGTGATGGAGACTACACACGGTCGGAATTTCCGACAACAAGGTCCTATCACACATTTTCCGTCGTAAAATCCGACCGTGTGTACAGGGCAGGGGCGGATCCAGAGCCTAGTCTCGGGAGGGGCACTGCCATAAAATTTTGCGGGCAATTTGTCGGGGCAATGGCTGGTGTTGGCGCTTCAATCATCACAGCACCATGGTTGATGTGGTGTCAGGATGATTGAGGCGCATTATTTATATTATTACATTGTAATGTAAAATGAAATCGTTCAACTCACCATAATGCAGAATCATTGGGAGCCCTGAGCGTGTCACTTGCTACCGTCGCCTGCCACCAGATGCAGCGTGTCACTTGCCAATGTCGCCTGCCACAAGATGCGGATTGTCACTTGCCAATGTCGCCTGCCACAAGATGCGGATTGTCACTTGCCAATGTCGCCTGCCTCAAGATGCGGATTGTCACTTGCCAATGTCGCCTGCCACAAGATGCGGATTGTCACTTGCCAATGTCGCCTTCCACAACATGCGGATTGTCACGTGCCAATGTCGCCTGCCACAAGATGCGGATTGTCACCTGTCAATGTCGCCTGCCACAAGATGCGGATTGTCACTTGCCAATGTCGCCTGCCACAACATGCGGATTGTCACTTGCCAATGTCGCCTGTAACAACATGCGGATTGTCACTTGCCAAGTTGCCAGTGGATGTGTCCCAGAGTGAGGGCGGGCAGTGAGAGATATTGTAACTCATTAACTCATGTAAATCAGAATATGCATGCAAAAGCATGTTGCATTGCGGCCATCTTGGTACACCCTCACTTGTCAGCAGTAAGACTAGAGTTAGAAGTCGGCAAGCAGACATCTTTATACACCCACCGGAGTCTTCCTTTTCACATTTATTTTTAACAGTAAACTCAGCTTATTTAGTGAAATATAAGTTGAGTTTACTGTTAAAAATAACTGTGATAAGCAAGACTCTGGTGGGTGTATAAGGATGTCCGCTTGCCGACAAACACTAGGCTTACTGTGGACGAGTGCGGGAGTACCAAGATGGCCGCAACGCAACGTCCCTTCAGTCACATTATCAGAAGGGGAGTGGCTTCCACAGCTGCCTGCTCGCTGCCTCGCTCAGCCTCAGTCACACGCCAGCCGCCCGCTTCGGGCCGGCGGCATGATTACTCACTCACCCGCCGGCTCAGGGCTCAGCTCACCTGCTTGTATGTTCTCGGGGGGTTGCCCCGTTGCCCCCCCCTGGATCCGCCCCTGTGTACGGGGCATAAGAATGGAGGAGGCAGACATTTCATTCATCTGCCCATGCTCCATTAACTTTTCATTGATGAAAGCTATAGTACAGCTTCTATGAATGGAAGAGAAAGGGCTGGCATAGTCATCACTCTTGTTGATTGGTTAAAACAGCTGAATCTGTCAAAGGCAATCAGTACTGAAAAACTACCACTGTAGGAGTTAATACAATCACTGGACCTGCCTTAAGCACTCGTCAAGAGTGATGGCTATGTCTGCCCATTCTGCCCCTCTCTTCCATTCATGAAAGCTGTACTATAGCTTTAAGCAATGAAAAATGCTCCATGAATGGAGGATGGGCAGATGAATGAAAGGCCTGCCGTCACCAGAGCGCTTTTCATTGATGGAAGCTATAGTACAGCTTCTAATTCAGAGAAGCCATAGTTTTGTTATGAGATCCAATACATGCGCCAAGAATTGTTTCCTGCAAAAATTCACACTATTTTCCATCAAACCTTGCTTTACGGGGGTTCCGTGCATTCCTGTGCAGGCAGTCCCACTGTTGTCAATTGGGATGCACCCAGGGTGCGTTTGGGGCCTCACACCTGCACCTGGACAGTTGTCACATTGGTAGCAACGGCTGTGTCCATGCAATTGACAGAAATGGGACTGCCCATGTTCCCGTGTGAACAAGGCCTTAGCCCAATAAATGAAAGGCCAATAATACATTTTCAGTGCATTGCTGGATATAACAATATGTTGTGTATTGCAAAATATAACCCTAAATAATCACAACCTAGTCCCAGTCTTCAGTTCTGATTATTTAAAAAATGATGTGTATAGGGAACCATTCAAAGCCAGTTTTTAGATATGTGATTGAATAGAGGTTGCCTGGATTCTGGTGTGTCCCATTTAATATAGACATTTAGTGCAGATACCAAACATTTTTGTCTATCAAAGCTGGCCATGGGCCATTAGTATGTATGGGGAAAACAGTTTGTATATGAGACCTTTCACATAAGAGAAAGAAAAGAGTCAGGTATAAACGTCCCATATATGCAGCATTTAAATTGGAGGAAAGTAGGCTATAGATTATGAACATGTTGTCGTGCTCCTGGGGTGTGTACAGCGCCACCAAGTGGCGAACTGAACAGATTTACATCTTGGGAAAGGAATCCATAAAATCACTAGCCCTTTGCATTCAGTTACTAAACATCAGTTGAAAAACAAGATTTTTAAAAATGTTATTTAGGCTTTTCTAGACAAATGCCTGTGATCTTTTAACGCGCATACCCAGTATCAGCTGTTGTTCTCATGATTGCTGTGACAGCCTGTAATCATAACTCCCAACTGTCCCTGATTTGGAGGGACTGTCCCTGATTTGGAGCAATGTCCCTCTGTCCCTCATTCCTCCTCATTTGTCCCTCATTTTGGTGAGAGAAAGTGATACAAGGAGATGTATGACAACAACATAAAAAAGTTGTGTATAAAAAAAAAATATATATATGTATATATAAAATATGTATTATCTGCATACAATGCAAGAGCCAACAGCCAACATACTAAGCCAGCACAGGTAACACGGCTTGTGTTTTGAACTCTTTGGTCAAATGAGAACTCTTGAACTGTTTTATTTCTGGCATTTGGCCTAAAGCTGAAGTTTAGCTTAAAAAATATTTTTTTCCTCTACAGCTTTAGTTACACCATTTACCTGTAGTGAAGTATGCCCCACGATGTGCAGGACTACCCGGGCCTCTTCCTGCTGCTGAACTTTACTACAGGGCTGCCCTGTCCTCTGGGGTTCCACCCAAAAAAACAAAAATACCTGAAAAATTCTAAAAAAAAACAAAAAAAATTTGGATATTTTTTTTTTTTTACTTACCTCTAAATGCCTGTTGCTAGGTGGTCCCTCGTAGTCTGCCTCTTCCTTTGCCTGGGCTGGTGACATCACTGTGAAGCCACAGCCCAGCGCCCACAGTTGAAATGCCGGCGCCGACGAGCGGAGGGGGAGGGGGGCGAGCGGGGCTTCGATTCCCCGCATCGCTGGACCCAGGGACAGGTAAGTGTCCAATTAAAAGTCAGCAGCTGCAGTATTTGTAGCTGCTGACTTTTAATTTTTTTTTTTTTTTAATGGACCCCCTGGGGGGAACTCCTCTTGAACTTCCAATGTCATGGGGGTTAACAGCTTCAGGTTTTTGAGCTCAACAGCACTAAGGCTCTATTCATCCCTTTGAAGGTGCAATGGTGCATGTACATTTCTGCATGATTTTGAACACCACATTTAGGGCAGCCCATTAATTTCATGCATCAAATGAATTACACTTTTTTTTTAAATCATGCCACACCAAAACGCATAGTACTTTGCTACAATGCATTTTGGGGTGAGATAAGCAAGCATTTTAGCAAGGTTTGTTGGGGTCTGCAAAAGGGATGCAAATTTTTTTGTGCGTTGCTGAAACATATATGATATTATGAATGCTGCTGCTAGACTAATACACCTTTTTAACCGATCCGTTATTGTTGCTCCTCTCTGCCAATCCCTTCACTGACTTTCACTACCCCACCGTATAAAATTCTAAATACTAACCACAACATGTAAGGCCATCCACAACATCGCCCCCAGCTACATCACCAACCTCATCTGCAGATATCGCCCAAATTGTCCCCTCTGCTCCTCCCAAGACTTCCTGCTCTCTAGCTCCCTTGTTACCTCCTCCCATGCTCACCTCCAGGACTTCTCCAGAGCCTCTCCCATCCTCTGGAGTTCTCTGCCCCAGTATGTCCGGTCAGCCACTACCCTGAAAGCCTTTGGGCGATCCCTGAAAACTCACTTATTCAGGAAAGCCTATCCCACCTCCACTTAAGAACTGTACCCGAGCCACCTCCATCAGTTTATCCCCCGCAGCCATTACCTTTTGCACCACCTCCCCCTCCCTTTAAATTGTAAGCTCCACGAGCAGGGCCCTCCCATCCCTTCTGTATTGAACTGTATTGTAATTGTACTGTCCTCCCTCTACATTATAAAGCGCTACGCAAACTGTTAGCGCTATATAAATCCTGTATAATAATAATAATAATGATTTTGTGAATGTAGCAAGGGCCCCGACCCCTAGAGGCCTAATGGTGACCTCCAGAGTCAGGGAGAGCTGACATCCTTCTTTATGAAGTGGGTTACCAGGCATGGTGGGTGTGATGCAAGAAAAAAAAAAAGACGCCAGTCACTTTTTAAATGCGAACAAGAGATTTATTGTCTCCTAACAGAACTGTGGGAGAGAGGGTTAGGGCCAGGACACCCTTGAGTAGATGCAATGCTAACTGGAAGACTCTGAGACTTCTATAGGTAGACAGCTATACAGTGGAGGGCCTACAGCCTGATAATAATTCTGTATAGGAGGGACCGCTGTCTTCTATGGTAACTAATCTTGCAACAGTCAATAAAAGGTGGTTGTATGTAACTCTTGGTAACACAGAACAGTTTGTTTCTTATCTCACAGTATCTCACTGTAAATCTTCACTCACTGATCTCCCAGTCTTCACTAAACTTTCAGATCCCAATCGTCACTGGATCTCCTGATCTCTTCCACAGCTATCCCACTGTATACTCCTCAAGCGTCACCCAAGCTATCCTGCTGGGTCCCTGGCCTGGCACTTGCTGAAACTTTCCCACTTCTTCACCGTCCCCGGTTGGAGAGAAGACTGCTCTGGTACTTGCTCAAGCTTATTCACTGTAGTCTCTGGTAATAAGATGGACGGTCCCTTAGTGGTGACAGCTTCCCTTCTATCTTCGACCACAACTGGTTCCACGTCTGGCTGAACCTTCTCAACTTGGTTGGACTCCAATCCTGCAGTCCCAACCCTACGCGGCTTCTCCTGCTCCTGGATAGGCCTCAGGCAGCCTAGCAGCCAGGTGTCCCCGGGATAGGCCTCAGGCTTCCTACCTAGGGGACATAACAGACGTCCACCTAGACAGTCGTTCAGGTGGCACTGAACCCCGATCACCTGACTCCACCCAAACAAATAGGCTCTCCCAGCAGGTCAAGGGACTAAAGAAACCCCTGCCAATTGGCTGAGACACCCCATCCATTCATACTCTGACCTTGCGAAGCCCCCTATCATTCTAATCTTACCAGCCACAGTGCCACTTAGTGACAGAAGAGAAAGGGTGCAGCAGTTCCAGAATTAGAGGGGAATCAATTGATCTTCTATCAATTAGCCAGGATAATTACCACCTGGCAAGCTAAATTTATTAGCAACCCTGCCTAACCAACAGGGTGCTACATCTACAAATGTGAACCTAGCCAAAATATGATCTGCCTATGAATGGAGGAGAGGATCCTGGGACTGATCAGACCATTCACAGATCGTGTTACAGACAAGGTAAAGATCTTTTCTCATTGGAGGAGAGGGCAGGAGGGGGGCATCTCCCTGTCAGATCATCTGTAGGGCACCTGAATCCAGAGGCATGAAGATGTTACCCCCCCCCCAGCACCAAAAGTTCAGCAGCAGCAAGAGGACGGGGCATCTCCTCACTGAAGATTTCAACAGAATCCAGCACCCTACACATCATGGGAATTACTTCATTACAAGTACAGTAAGTAATGTAACTAAAGCTGTAAAGAAAAAACATGTTTTTTTTAGCTAAAGTTCAGCTTTAACGACAACCCAAACATGACAGTCAGTGGGACAGGCTAGAGTTTCCTTTATTCTTTGCTTCACTGTACCAATCCCATAGCCTCATGCAGAAAAGCCAGGGTGTACTTCTTTGCGTTCCAACCCCTTGTGTACATCCTGATAGGATCGGCGGGCCGCGCCCCCCCCCTCTCACACACACTGCAGCCACACAGCGATCTGAGTGTACTGAGCACCAAAGGTATAGTGTCCATCTCTTTGCATATCGGCTTATTTACATGAGACTCCCTTCCCCGCCATACAGATGCATCCATCCTATGCCTCTCTGCACCTTTCTGTGCCTCGCTATATATGTTTTATATATATGGACGTTTTTACATGTACACATCTATCACTGCTGATCATGCACTCCTATGGTTAGCCCCTGCTGGGTCCTAACTGTACTACACTACAGTGACACTCATCAACTTCTTTATTATATTATATCTATCTATGAATGAATCTATTCATCAATGTATCTACTAACCAACTAAACCATGATGGGCCATCCACTTGCACAGGCAAAAGTGTAGGAGGGAGGACTTTCCAGAGAGGGAGGAGCCCCATGTGCCCTGCCCCATCCATTGATTGGGCCCCCCCCTTTTTTGGCATTCACTATATATACAGGACCTACTGAAGGAGGGTTCACTGCTGAGCTCTGATGAAGAAGGGACGAGCCCTTCGAAACGCGTTAGTGAGCAGTGTTTTATGAATTTTCCTCTGATAGACCTTTGGAAGGCTTTGTTCATCATTTTAATCATTTTAACCACTTGTTGCAAGCTGATGTCCAAGGTTCATGACACATGATACTCTACTGCTTGTGAGTAATTTCCTTTATCATTTACTTTAATAAATGTTTTACAAAAGATAATACACATGGCCGGTGCGCCCTTCTCTCTTTTTATTTCTGTGTCTGCTAGGATTCCCCATCCTTGAGGGCAGCAAGGCCAGTGTATCCCTTTGATCTATTGGGTCGACCACTTGTGCGCAGGAATCATTTTCTGTTTTTCTTTCATATTGATACCTGCCCCCAGGCACTGGTCTACATTTTATTGAATCCATTTCTGTCCCCATGTCCGCCTTTTGCATTTCTGGGCAGGTACCACATATGTTCATAAAGTAGGAAAGTCTGATGTATGGGTGATAACTTCTAAAATTATGTGTAGGTTATTTTAGGGGTCTGTTTGGAAGGGTTGGACAAATCCGTGCAAATCTGCTTAACTTTATTTGAACTCAGTCAACATTTTCTATTAATATAGCCGACAAATATTGTGGAGAGCAAATATCAGCAACGGTGAAGGCAATGGGAAATTAGTCAGAGTATATGGTGAGTACCAACTTCCCTGACAGCCATCAGAGCATATCAAAAGCAAAAATGTAATTTTTTTACTACACAGCTTTATTTTTTTTTATTAACAGGAAATCTAAAATGGCTTCTCCCACTGTTGCTCCTTAAAGGCTTTTAAACTGATAATTTAATGTACTATAGTTTGTCGCCATTTCACGGGTGTGCAAAATTTAAAATCCTGACATGTTTGGTATCTATTTACTTGGTGCAACATCATCTTTTATATTTTACCCAAAAATTGGGTATTATATTGTGTTTTCGTGTACTGAAATGTTTTTCATTTTCCTTGAAAATGTGCTTTGATGAAGGGCTTCGCAAATATTATGTAACATAAAAAGTTGCAACAGCCCTCATTTTATTCTCCAGGGCTTATGCTTTTATAAAATATATAACATTCTAGGGGGGTCTAAGTAATCTAGTGAAAAAATGCAGATTTTAACATGTATTTGAAAAAATTACAAAATCATCCTTGCAAGCAAGTGGTTAAGATGTTTCCTATAAGGCACAGCTCCATATCTGTACATACAAGCATCTGTAAGGCCTCTTTCACACGGACGATCTGTATGTCCGTTTTTCATCCTTCCGTTTTCGGATGAAAAACGGACATACATTCATCCCTATGGAGCGTCGGATGTCAGCGGTGACATGTCCGCTGACATCCGACCCGCTCCGATCCGAAAAGTGTAACGGAGGAAAAACCTACTTTTCCATCCGTTTTCGGATCGGATCGGATGACGACCGACACTACGGACCGTCATCATCCGATCCCCCCATAGGGGAGAGCGGCGCTCTGACAGGTCCGTCGCTGCACAGCGTGCAGCGATGCACCTGTCATCTTCCTGCTCAGCGGGGATCGGCGGAGCTATCCCCACTGAGCAAGCGGATGTTCACGGGGCGGATCATGACTGATCTGCCCCGTGTGAAAGAGGCCTAACTGTCAAAATTCAAACTGAAAACTGTTTTCTGATTGGCTGCTGGGAGTGTTTTAAATGTCAGGTGATTTAAATGGACAGGTGATTGCAGAAGGGTAGCCTAAAGCTTGTAGGCCCCAATGCAAAAGTTGACCTTGGGCCCCCCCACTACCACTTGCAGTTTTCACTGCATGCCAATATACTCCCAAAATGCACCAACATACTCCAAGAACCTAAAAAGTTATTTCAGATCCTTATTTACAGGTTGAGAGGATAATTCAAAAGATTTTGGAGAAACTGTCCACATTTTGATATACCCTTCAATTCTGGAGCAGGGTTAGGTAACCTTTAGGACAGGGGAAGGCAACCTTTTGAGCACAGTGTGCCGAAAAACGTTTTCAAAGAAATTGAGCGTGCTGATTTTATAACAAAAAAATGTCAACTTCACACTCTAAAACACGAAAAGGATTTTTTTATAAAGTAATTGCTGTAAACTACTTTAGTAGTGGGAAATCAACATCCTGCACTCTCACTCCTCAGATCAGCCCCAATTCCTGCAACTTCACACTTCAGATCAGCTCCAATTCATGCACATTCACACCTCAGATCACTGTCCTCCCTGAAAATCTGTTTCACCACTTTAAC
The DNA here is from genome assembly GCA_037952925.1 of Lithobates clamitans. Taxonomy (NCBI): domain Eukaryota; kingdom Metazoa; phylum Chordata; class Amphibia; order Anura; family Ranidae; genus Lithobates; species Lithobates clamitans. Next base: position 5,690,879 of record JBBGZY010000449.1, read on the forward strand.
CTTTAACCCCCTGCTCATCTACCCCACCACTGCATCCCCCTGTACATCTGCCCCACCAATGTACCATCTTTCTCATCTGCCTCAACACTGTAACCCCCTGCTCATCTACCCCGCCACTGCATCCCCCTGTACATATGCCCCACCAATGTACCATCTTTCTCATCTGCCTCAACACTGTAACCTCCTGCTCATCTGTCCCACCATTGTAATCCCCTGTACATCTGCCCAACCACTGTAACCCCTTGCTCATTTGCCCCACCAATGTTCCCCCTTTCTCATCTGCCCCACCACTGTACCTCCATGCACATCTGCTCCACCACTGAACCATCTTCTCATCCGTCCTAACACTAAACTTATCTGCTCATCTGCCCTACCACTGTAACCCCCTTTCTCATCTGCCCCACCTCTGTTCCCCCTGCTCTTCTGCCCCACCACTGTAACCCCCTGCTTATGTGTTCCACCGATGTACCTCCTTTCTTCTCTGCACCCCTCTGCTCCTCTGCCCCACCGCTTTAACCCCCTGCTCCTCTGCCCCACCACTGTAATCCCCTGCTCATCTTCCCCACCACTGCATCCCCCTGTAGATCTGCCCCACCAATGTAAAATCTTTCTCATCTGCCTCAACACTGTAACCCCCTGCCCATCTGTCCCACCATTGTAATCCCCTGTACATCTGCCCAACCACTGGAACCCCCTGCTCATTTGCCCCACCAATGTTCCCCCTTTCTCATCTGCCCCACCACTGTACCTCCATGCACATCTACTCCACCACTGTACCATCTTCTCATCTGTCCTAACACTAAACTTATCTGCTTATCTGCCCTACCACTGTAACCCCCTTTCTCATCTGCCCCATGACTGTACCTCCTGCACATCTGTCCCACCTCTGTTCCCCCTGCTCTTCTGCCCTATCACTGTAACCCCCTGCTTACTTGTTCCACCGATGTACCCCCTTTCTCCTCTGCACCCCTCTGCTAATCTGCCCCACCTCTGTACCCCCTGCTCCTCTGCCCCACCGCTGTAACCCCCTGCTCATCTGTCCCACCAATGTACCTCCTTTCTCCTCTGCCCCAACACATAAAATGAAACTTAGCAGGGATGTTGGAAACCCCTTCTATAGATATTTGCCATACAGATTAACTTCAAGTGCAATAATACCAGTGATATGTGATGTCCATTGTAATACAGATCAAAATGAGAATAAGAAATATTTTTTTCTAAAACTTAGCAGGGATGGTGGAAACTCCTCTACAGATAATTGCAATACAAATTAACTTCAAATGCAACAACTTTTTAGTTGGGAGGTTCACACCATTATAGCACTTGAATTTTTGCACTTGAAGTTAGTTTTCCACCACCCTTGCTAAGTCCATGTCTTTATGGACCTTGCTTTGTGCACTGGTGTGCAGCCATGTTGGAAAAGTAAGGGGCCATCTCCAAACTGTTCCCACAAAGTTGGGAGCATGAAATTGTCCAAAATGTCTTGGTATGCTGACGCTTTAAGAGTTCCCTTAACTGAAACTAAGGGGCCAAGCATAACCCCTGAAAAACAACCCCACACGAAAATCCCCCCTCCAATAAATGATTTGGACCAGTGCACAAAGCAAGGTCCATAAAGACATGGGTGAGCGAGTTTGGGGTGGAGGACTGGCCTTCACATTAGAGTGGAGACTGCGAGCCAGGCATTCTCATCCAACATCAGTGCCTGACCTCATAAATGCACTTCTGGAAGAATGGTCAAATATTCCCATAGACACACTCCTAAGCCTTGTGGACAGCTGTTATAGCTGCAAAGGGTGGGCCAACTCAATATTGAACCCTACAGACTAAAACTGGGATGCCATTAAAGTTTATGTGCATGTAAAGGCAGGCGTCCCAATACTTCTGGTAATTTAGTGTAAATAAATAAATATATATATATACACGCATGTGTGTTTGAGCTTTGGGGTGCACACCCTAATGCAATAGGCTGCTCACGCCTATTTTTCTTCATTTTCTAGGTATGGGCAGTACATTGTCATCTGTTACAGGGTGACAGCATGCTGTGCACTGTGGTTTTTTTTTTTGTTTTTTTTTCCAGCATGTGCTGTCTGATGCCATAGGACATAAGGCAGATTGTCTTTTTCTTGCATTGGGACAGCGTCAGACAATGCTAACAGTCTGAACGAATCGCAAAGATCAAAATGATTATTAGAATGCTGGGTATCCTCACCATTAATTTTCAACTCCAATTGGGGTGCTAAGAGTGGCAGTGATAGGGAGAGTAAGGGTGACAGGAGTAGGGGGGGTAAGGGGTGGTAGTAATAGGGGTATCTGTGATGGGGTGGGAGTAATAGAAGAAGGTGTGGTGGTAGGGGTGGCAATGATAGGAGTAGGGGAGAAGCAATGGTAGGGGTGGTATGATAGGGGTAGGCTTAACTGTAATTGGGGAAAGGGTGGTGGTAGGAGTTGAAGTGACAGGAGTGAGGGGTGGTAAGCATAGGGATGGTAGTGATGGGGGGGCTAGTGGTGGCAATGATGGGAGTAAGGGTGGTAGTGATAGGCTGTAGGGATGGAAGGGTAAGTGGTTGAGGTGCTAGTGGTAGTTGTAGAAGTAAAAGGTTTGGTAGTGATAGGGGTCCTAGGGGTGGTAATGATGGGGGGGGGGTGGTAGGATTTATTTAGGGATCGCAGTGATGATGGGGGCATAAGGATGGTAGTCATAGAGGGTAGGGGTGGAAGGAGTAGTGTTTGGGGTGCGAGTGGTAGGGATAGGAGTCATAGGGTTGGTAGTGATAGGGGTGTGGATTATAGTGATAGGGATATGGTTTGCTGTGATAGGGGTAGTAGAGTTGGTGGTAGTGATTGAGGGTGGGGGTCATGGTAGTAGGGGTGGCAGTAAGGGTGGCAGAGATAGAGACAGGGGTAGGGGTAGCATTGATGATGGGGAGTTGTGGTGAGGTTGATAGCTACAGGGGGTGGAGATAGGAGTAGTGGTTGTGATGCTAGTGGTATGGGTGGAAGTAATAGGATTGCTATTGGTAGAGGTCGGTTTGGTTGTAATAGGAATAGTAGGGGTGGTGGTGATAGAGGTGGGGATCATCATGGTAAGTGTGGTAGTGAAAAGGGTTAGTAGGGGTGGTGGTAAGGGTGGTAGCAATAAAGGTAGTGAGTCATCATGGATGGGGTGGTGGTAAGGGTGGTAGTGATAGAGGTGGGGGGTCATCATGGTAGGGGTGGTGGTAAAGGTTGTAATGATAGGAGTAGGGGTGGTAGTCCCAGATAGCAAGCAATTGAGCTGCAAGTTTGTAAATTACTTGCTAAGCTATTGCTAGACTTGCCAGGCTTCACAAGTTTGTTGCACAGTTGCAGCAAGTCTGCATTGCATGACTCCAAGTCAACTTTATTTGCAAACATTCTGCAAATCTGCTGGTTCAGTTATGTTGTGCAATAGTCATTCCACCACAGGGGTCACTGTGACTCTTGCTGTAGACTCACCACTGCAACTTTGCTCTTGATAGAGACTCGCCACGCAAATTTGCTACAAATTGGAAAAGTGTCAACTAGAACATGTGCTTCAAGAGCTCTGCAAGTGTACAACTTGCCAGTGAAAATGTGTAGCAAGTTAACAAGACTTACAATTCAACACTGCCACAAATTATGGCAAGTTATCCTTGCTATCTGGGGTGATGTCATCCACCCAGGTAAGTGCCAACACGGGGGCCTACTCAGGGCAAACCCCTGCAGCAGAGAGGCGGTGAGGGAGAATGGATTGAGGAGTGTAGCTTGCTGTGGGGGTGGGGTATCAGATGGTTCTCTGCCCTGTATAGTCAGGTGACAGGGCTTTAACCAGTTCATTTCCTTTTCCTCACCTGTTATGTGGCATTATCCCATGATTATTAAAATGTGTATACCTATATTTACATGCACACATTGTATATAAATGATAGGACTTTTTTTCCACTGACTGAACACACATTTTTGGGCTTTGTCTATGATTACATTTTTTTGGGTTTTTTTTGGCACTGCATTGTGTTTGGTGCACATTTTTCTTGCTTTAACCATTTGTTCACATAGAAGGTGTATTTGGCCGAAAAACACCCCAAAGATACAGAAAGCAAGATTTTTCTTTGATATATTGCCATATAATGTAATCAGAGTGTGTTACATCTTAAACCAGGGGTGCTCAACCTTTTGAAGAGTGAGGGCCGCTTAAATTATTTGGTAACTGGTTGCGGGCCACAATGAACTATGGGATTTTACTGCCCCCCAACCCGCAAATATAAAGGCTACCATACTGTCCTGAGCCCCCTATAAGGCTGCTTTCACATTGATGTGCTACGATTTACCCGCATCGCGGGTTAGCTGCGCTTTGCCATAGACCTCTATTGCATCTTGCGGGTTTGCAAGGTGCATAAGATCCATACATCAATAGTCAATCCAACAAGTAATGCAGTAAAAAAAAAAAAGTGCAAAATCAACCCAACTGTATATAATAAATCAATTTTAGGTCCATAAACCATGCATTGGTTTAATTTATCCAGATGTCACTAGGAGCAATCCTATATATGACATCCATATAGACGAAACGTGCTACACCTTGATTGGATTTCACAGCATTTTTTATATAGTAACAATTCCTTGCGCTCACCCAAAAACAAAAAAAGAACAAAAAATGAAATAAATAAGCTGAAGCACTCAAAGCTAAAAAAAAAAATAACCTATCATTCCAATATATTCAGTTAGGTCCATATATATTTGGACACAGGCACAATTTTAGTTTTTTCAGGTACTTGCCAAAACATATTCAAGGTATAGTTATATAATGGATATGAGCTGATAGTGCATACTCTCAGGTTTAATTTGAGAGTATGTACTGTACATTCAAATTGGAGGAAGGGTTTAGGAATGACAGTTTTTAAGAATAGCCACCCCCCCCTTTTTCAAGGGATCAAAAGTAATTGGACAATTGAATCAAAAGCTGTTTCGTGGCCAGGTGTGGGCTATTCATTTGTTATTTCTTCATCAATTAAGCAGGTAAAAGGTTTGGAGTTGATTCTAAGTGTGGTATTTGCATTTGGAATCTTTTGCTGTGAACCTACATCATGCGTTCAAAGGAGCTTTCCATCCAAGTAAAACAGGCCATTGTAAGGCTTCAAAAACTAAACAAATCCATCAGAGAGATGGCAGCAACATTAGTAGCGGCCAAATCAACAGTTTGGTACATTCTGAGGAAAGAAGAACGCACTGGTGAACTCAACAACATAAAGAGGCCTGGACGTCCACAGAAGACAACAGTGCTGGATGATCGCAAGATCCTCTCTATGGTAAAGAAAACCCACTCACAACATCCAGACAAGTGAAGGACACTCTCCAGGAGGTGGGCGTATCATTGTCAAAGTCTACAATCAAGAGAAGACTTCATGAGAGCAAGTACAGAGGGGGGTTACCATGAGGTGCAAACCATTCATAAGCCTGAAGAATAGAAAAGCCAGATTAGACTTTGTCAAAAAACATCTAAAAAAGCCAGCCCAGTTCTGGAAAAGCATTCTTTGGACAGATGAAACGAAGATTAATCTGTACCAGAATGACAGGAAGAAAAAAGTGCGGAGAAGGCTTGGACCAGCACATGATCTAAAGCACACAATGTCATCTGTGAAACATGGGGGAGGCAGTGGGATCGCATGGGTATGGCTTCCAGTGGCGCTGGTTCATTGCTGCTTATTGATGATGTGACAGAAGCAGCGGGATAAATTTTGCAGTGTTTAGAGATTCACTGTCAGCCTAGATTCAGCCAAATGCAGCAAAGTTGATTGGAGGGCACTTCAAAGTTCAGATGGACAATGATCCAAAACACAGTGCAAAAGCAATCCAGGAGCTTTTGAAGGAAAAGAAGTGGAATAATCTGCAATCACCTAATCTCAACCCAATTGAGTATGCATTTCACTTGCTGGAGGCAAAACAAAAGGCAGAAAGACCCACAAACAAAGAACAACTGAAGACAGCTGCAGTTAGAGCCTGGCAAAGCATCAGAAAAGAGGGAAACACAGTCTATGGTAATGTCCATCAAAAAAATTCTCAACAAAATATTAAAAATTAACATTTTATTTATGATTATATTCATTTGTCCAATTGCATTTGAGCCTCTGAAAATGGGGGGACTGTGTATATAAATGGTTGCAGTTCTTAAAATTTGTACTTGATATTTATGTTCAAACCCTTGAATTAAAGCTGAAAGTCTGCACTTCAAATTCATTTGGATCGCTTCCTTTTAATTTTATTCTGGCTGCATACAGAGCCAAAAGTATGAAAATTGTGCCTGTGTCCAAATATATATGGATCGACCTGTATATATATAGTAAGTTGTGCCATGCTACACCAACCCTCAGTATTTATATCAGCAATAGTATCACATATGTAAAATACCCCAATATCATACAGCAATACAATAACATCTAATGCTGCGTACACACCAGCGGACTTTACGGCAGACTTGGTCTGGCGTACTGGATTTCGTCGGACAATTCGATCGTGTGTGGGCTCCAGCGGACTTTGTTTGCTCAAAAGTTGGACGGACTTAAATTTGAAACATGTTTTAAATCAATCCGTCGAAATCGAGTCCGGTCGAAAAGTCCGCTCGTCTGTATGCTAGTTCGACGGACAAAAAGCCACGCTAGGGCAGCTATTGGCTACTGGCTATGAACTTCCTTGTTTTAGTCCGGTCGTACGCCATCACGTACGAATTCGACGGACTTTGGTGGATTGTGTGTAGGCAAGTCCGTTCATTCAGAAAGTCCGTCGGACAATACGTCAAAGTCCGCCGGGCAAAGTCTGCCGTGAATACCGCTCGTGTGTACGCGGCATTACTCTGTGTTACAAGCATGAATCTTATACAGGTGTGCATAAAACGTGAACAACATAACAACATAAACAAAATTCTTTTTCAAGGCGCTGTGTATTTATTGATGTACAAGGGGTCTTCAAAAAGTTTCCACACTTTTGTTTTATATTTACTAGAGTTAAAAAAAGTGCAGAACCCTTGTATTAATTTATTGGACTTAGTTTTGAAATAGTTTTATTAGCATTATATATTTTGGGTAGCGCTATATTTTGCACATAAAGTTTACTATTGTTCTGAGAGCAATAATGGGAGAGTTTTATCCTACTAACACCAGCAATGGGGCCTATTTTATCCCCACTGATGTGGTGTTAGTGACAGTAAAAAGTAACCCCATCATTGATGTGGAAGAAAAATAAACCTTATTGTTGTCAGTGGGAGGCAAATAAGCCTCATCATGGTGTTACTGGTATAAAATAAGTCACACCATTGTGTCAGCGGGATAAAATAAGCCCCATCATTGGTGTTGGTGGGATAAAGTAAGCTCCGTCATTGGTGTCAGTGGGATAAAATAATTCCCATCATTGGTGTCAGTGGGATAAAGTAAGCCTCATCATTGGTGTTTATCTAGCACTAATGGTAGGTCTTATTTTACTCACACTGACACCAACAATAGGCTTATTTTACTCCAAGTGTCTCTTCAGTGTACCCAAGGCCATATTTTGTCTAAAAGAAGTCACATTAGTCATAGAGATGTAAAAGGTTCAAAAAGTTCATCTTTACTGTACTCATTTTTTTTATTTTTGAGTTGTTTTTCCAAGTCTGTTTTTCCTGACCAAAGAATACAGGGCTTCTAAATACCCTATATATAGAACATCCAGTTCTTACATATAGGTGTAACCTCTGCTGTCTATGTGTCTTCTGATCAGAACTTTCAGTAATATTGTGCAGAGAGCATCAATCCCTAGTGATGGAACTGCTGAGGTCAGTTCTACAGTTAGGTGTGAGGCATGTAGAAGGCAATTTAGGCATTCCTGGAACAAGAAGGAGGGTGTGAGCTGCCAGATGTAACTGGTTTCAGCTGCTTACTACTTATAAAGGCAGGATGATGGCTGTGGATAAGGAGCTACACATAGAGAGACTGAGGGCCACACATAGAGAGACTGAGGGCCACACATAGAGAGACTGAGGGCCACACACAGAGAAAATGTCCCCACTTGGGAGCAGCACCAGCCTGGAACTAAACCTATTATCCTTCAAGCAAAGAAAACGACTAGGTATGGAGAACTACAATGATATGTGATGGTGTATGTAATGGGGTCTAAAAAAATTGAGCATGGGCTTTATTCTGGTTTCCTTTCTGGAAGATTATTAATATTATAATTTTATTGTAGCCTTTATATTATTAAAGCTTGGATCATGGGTAAGCTCTCTTTTCTTAGGACAGGGAATGATCCATGTGCAATGTGCAGTTACGTTAAATAGTCAATGAGAAATTAGATTTCTTTATTTATTTTAATTCAAAATTCCCCATGCTGTGCAAACTTTAAAGTGTACAGTATGGAACCACTAACAATGAAATTCTCTTACTTGGTCCCTTTTAGTCTGTTAAATGTATCATTGGAAGCATTTTGTTATATCTGTTTGATAAATGCAAAAAAAATTTAAAAATGGAGTTGACTATGTCAGCAATTCAGAGCTGTCCTGAGTTCTTAAATTGTATGTTGTAGAAACCTGAGCTTAAATCTGGCCATACATGGTTAGTTTTTTTTTTTTTAGTTCAGCCAGCCCGATGAATGAAAAGACAGATTTCTCCATCCACACAAACAAGTGTGGATGGAGATCCAAGTAGTCTAACATGTCTAGCAGGGCTGGAACAAGGGATGGGCAGGAGAGGAGGCTGCCCTGGGTGCAATGGTTTATTGCAGGGATGAGGGCCCTGGTCCTAACCCTAAGGGAAGGGGTGGGGGGGGCGCAGTTTGGCATCTTTGCCCTGGGCGCTGGATGACTTTGTCCCGGCACTGATGTCTAGAGATACTCTTTATCCTACAGCCCTTGTGATTATATATAATTACCCTTCTGCACCCACACTGCACTAACCCAGGACACAATGGAGCATGTGCTGGAGTTTTTGTTTTTTTAACAGAAACCTTTTATTAAGAAAAGCTTTACAATACAGAACAGTGTTCCGTGTGGCAAATAGAAGAAGTCCAGTTTATATAACAAATAATTTGGTACATACAAGTCTGGGTGATACACGTGTGTGCATGCATACATGTTTACATAATAATCCATGGTTATTCAACAGAGATACGAGGCATAAGATAGAGTTATCTGTGAACATACTTCCATAAATAACAGAGAAGCCTCTATAGAAAGGCTAAGAGCCGATTCACACCAGAACATGGTGCAGGAAACCCGTGTTCTGTGCTTATTTCCCACACACTGTTCAAAAGGCACTGCGGCACCGTGGTTGCGGTCTGCAGTGGGTGTCAATATTAAGTTAATGGCAACCCAAATGCAGGTCGCAAACGCAGTTTATTTGCTCGCACCAGATCGCACGGTACAGGAGTACTATGCAATGCGGTTGAAGTGAATTTCCAAAAGTAGTGCATGCACTACTTTTGGTGCGGTGCAGTGAGATTTCAGCCAAATCAAAATGAATGGGCTGAAATTGCATCACACAGGAACGCACAGTGCGATTTTGTGCAATTCCCAGTGTGAACCGGCCCTGGGAGAGGACAAGGAATGGGGGGGGGGATAGAAGGGGGAGGTGAAGGGGAAGGGGAGAATAGAGCAGGAGATGGAGAAGGAAGCAAGATACCATTCCAGTTCCCACTAAAAAAGCTTTTTTTAATAAGCACAAGCCAAGGTTATTACAGGTGTCCATATAGGATTGAAGTGAGGAGCTTGTAACCCAATCCACTGGTAAAAAGCCACTACATAAAGCAATCACAATGTTGGACCTCTAGCTTACACCCAGGTACCCCAAGTTTTGTGATTTTTTATTTTTTATGGTAGCTCCATCCCATATAAATCAATTTGTACAGAGGCAACACCTGGTTCACCACAGTTCTCCATTGTTGAAACGTGGGGGGGACTGCCTCCTTCCATTTAGCCAATAATGTCTTCCTACCGCATGTGCTGGAACTTAACCAACTGAGAAATTACTCATTCCACAGTGGTGTCCATGCCTATTCTGTATACTCTAAAGCAGCCCATACATTTTTTTTCCTTCAACCAATGGGTTGTGGATGGGGGAATCCTCCACTTAGCCTTTGTATTCTGGAGCCTTCCAGCCGGGAGACTTCCCCACCATCAGAATTCAGTGATCAGCCTTGCTATACAACCACCCTGCCTATACATGGGTTAAAATTCGGACGGTCCCTGCTGGTCAAATTTAAATCTGTATCTGGTACCTGTTGTACCGGTAATCTTTTATCACAGGTACCAGGAAACCTCTTATGTATATACATTTCTTTGAGTGAAATCTCGCTGGTTTGTTTCATGTTTAGTGATCTGTCTAAACAGAGTAGAAATATGTTCAGTCCTTAGTGCATGACCAGTGTGCTGGAGATTGTGGAGCAAACCAGGCAAAACTTGAAGGGTCTGATCATGGTTATTTGTACACAAGTATGATTGCCTATTGGTGTTTTGCAATTGAAATATATATTTTGTAGTCAAAATCTCTTCAAGCATTTTAAAACGATGTATATTTATCTATCATTTTTGCAGACAGTCGAATCCATGAGGTAAACAGAGTAAAGAGCAAATTCCCCTGCAAAATTCCGGTAAGAAGTAGCACCACTTTGTCCATTATAGGCAAACTAACAGGCTAGATACAAGAAAAGAAAAACACAAAGCACCTATCAGAAAGCTGCTGTCAACAACAAAACTCTTACATTGTATTTCTAATTTTCTAGCACTCTTTGCCTTAAAGAGATGGTTTCCATTTTTTGTGTAGAGCCTTTTTTGCTAAATCTCCCTATCTACACATTATTTTGACCATTTTAGAACATCTGTTTAATCGTAAATTGAGCTTTAACTGTTGTTTGAGCAAAAAAAACTTTATCAGTTCATATACCTTACTGAGTTATCTTTCCTGCTTTATAGGATGGGGAGAATTGACAATGTGTCATCAAATTTTCAATTGGTTGAGATTGGTTGGTTGCTAGGATACTGGGTGTTCCTAGCAACCAATCACCAGCTTTTAATATGAAAAGTTAACTTTGATAGCTCCCGCTGCTGTCCTCAGTCCAGTACTGTGTTGCCTCCCGTTCTCCGCCACTTTACACCGGCTGTAAGGTGGGAGAGTGCTACCTACACACTTCTGTGTGTTCTTGTCAGGGGGGTTTGATGTGATTTCAGGAAATGCACCAAAACCACCCAATCTAATAAAAGTCTATGGTAAAGCGTGGGTAACATGCACAAAAACCACGGGTACACTGTGCTGTACCCACGCTGCAGGGAAAGGGCCTATGGCCAGGTTCACATCTATGCGGTATCCCTGCAGCTGTGTTTGCATGGGCACAGAGGCCCATTCATTTGAATAGGCTGCTGTACCTGTGGAAAATGTAGGGAAAAGGTCTCTGTGCCTTTTCTAAAATCAAATTTTTTTTGTAAATTGACTACTTTATAAATCAAATACATCAGTTATTTGAAGGCAAAAATTAATGTGGTATTTCTCTCTAAGTGAAGTGACCCCTGGTTTCCAAGATATTTTTATATGATCCTCTGTCCATTTAAATTTAAAATTGTTTTAATTATTTTCAAGCTTGGATGGGGCAGAGTTAGGTGACTTAGATATTTCTTTTTTGACTGTCTTTTTTTGTGTTGGTAAGAGATTAGCCACATTTATTGATCAATTTGTAAAAAGATCTTTGAGAGCAGGTAATGATGATTTGTGGTTAGCTCTCTTCCCAGATGTTAGTTTGGCATTTGTTTGTGTTGAGATTGCACATGTTTAATCTTATCTAGGAAGTCATTGACTGTGTTGATCGGGAATCGAGCGATTTTCTTTTCTTTTCTTTCCACCCATGGTGGAAGGAAAGAAAATCATCTTATCTATGGCTTGCCTTACCTTTAGAGCTAGTAAAAGACCATTAAAGGGCATTTTTGTACTCCTTCCTGGAACTTGCACATTGAAAACACTTCTAACTACTGTTTGCAAGACTTTTGTAAGACTAAAGCAGCCCATACATGATTAATTATTTTCATTCAACCAGTGGGTGCTGGAACTCCCCCCGTCTGAGTCACCCCACACAACATTAGACTCCCCCAGCAACAATGGACTCCACCCCAACAACAATAGATTCCCTGCAGCAACAGTGAACCACTCACAACAACATATCACACCCAGTAACAATATGTCCTCCCAAGCAACATTAGACCTCCCCAGCAGTGACAACAGATCTCCCAGCAGCCAGCCTCAATAGATCCTCTAGCAGCCAGTAAAATTAGACCTCTCCCTCAACAGTAGATTCCTTCCAGCAACATAAGACCCCCCCCCAGCAACAATAGATTCCCCATCAGCAACAATAGACCCTCACACAAAATCAGATCCCCACCAGTGACAATAGATCCCCCAGCAGCCAACATCAATAGACCCTCCAGCACACCCCACACCCCATGCTATTACATAAATTCAGTGCTGGAGGTGCCGGAACTGCGTTCCCCCGCGTTCCCGCTGAAAAAAAGCCCTGATTCTAACAGCGAGGAGACTTCTCCTCCATCAGAATAAAGTGCCTCGAAAAAGTATTCATACCCCTTGAAATTTTCCACATTTTGCCTTGTTACAACCAAAAACGTAAATGTATTTTATTGGGATTTTATGTGATAGACCAACACAAAGTGGAACATAATTGTGAAGTGGAAGGAAAATTATAAATAGTTTTTAAATTTTTTTACAAATAAATATGTGAAAAGTGTGGCGTGCATTTGTATTCAGCCCCCCTGAGTCAATATTTTGTAGAACCACCTTTCGCTGCAATTGCAGCTGCATGTCAATTTGGGTATGTCTCTACCAACTTTGCACATCTAGAGTGACATTTTTTCCCATTCTTCTTTGCAAAATAGCTCAAGCTCTCTCAGATTGGATGGAGAGTGTCTGTGAACAGCAATTTTCAAGTCTTGCCACAGATTCTCAATTGGATTTAGGTCTGAACTTTGACTGGGCCATTCTAACAAATAAATGTGCTTTGATCTAAACCATACCATTGTAGCTCTGGCTGTATGTTTAGGGTCATTGTCCTGCTGGAAGGTGAATCTCGGCCCTAGTGTCAAGTCTTTTGCAGACTAACAGGTTTTCTTCTAAGACTGCAGTGTATTTGGCTCCATCCATCTTCCCATCAACTCTGACCAACTTCCCTGTCCCTGCTGAAGAAAAGCATCCCCACAACATGATGCTGCCACCACCATGTTTCAAGGTGGGGATGGTGTGTTCAGGGTGATGTGCAGTGTTAGTTTTCCGCCAAATGTAGCATTTTGCTTTTAGGCCAAAAAGTAAAATTTTGGTCTCATCTGACCAGAGCACCTTCTACATGTTTGCTGTATCTCCCACATGGCTTCTTGCAAGCTTCAAACAGGACTTCTTATGGCTTTCTTTCCACAATGGCTTTCTTCTTGCCACTCTTCCATAAAGGGCAGATTTGTGGAGTGCAAGACTAATAATTGTCCTGTAGACAGATTCTCCCACCTTTCTGCAGCTCCTCCAGAGTTACCATGGGCTTCTTGACTGCTACTCTGATTAATGCTCTCCTTGCCCGGCCTGTCAGTTTAGGTGGACAGCCATGTCTTGGTAGGTTTGCAGTTATGCCATACTCTTTCCATTTTCAGATGATAGATTGAACAGTGCTCCTTGGGATGTCCAAAGCTTAGGATATTTTTTTAGAACCTAACCCTGCTTTAAACATCTCCACAAATTTATCCCTGACCTGTTTGGTGTGTTCCTTGGCCATCATGATGCTGTTTGTTCACTAAGGTTCCCTAACAAACCTCTGAGGGCTTCACAGAACAGCTGCATTTATACTGAGATTCAATTACACACAGGTGGACTCTATTTACTAATTAGATGACTTCTGAATGCAATTTGTTCCACTAGATTTTAGTTAGGAGTATCAGAGTAAAGGGGGCTGAATACAAATGAACACCACACTTTTCAGATATTAATTTGTAAAAAAAAATGAAAACCATTTATCATTTTCCTTCCACTTCACAATTATGTGCCACTTTGTGTTGGTCTATCACATAAAATCCCATTAAAATACATTTATGTTTTTGGTTGTAACGTGACAAAATGTGGAAAATTTCAAGGAGTATGAATACTTTTTCAAGGGACTGAACACTGATCAGCACTGCCAGCTGTAGGCGGCGCTGATCATATACAATTTTTACAACAGGCTGGTTGTACAGAAGTCGATCGGTAAATCAACCTCTGTACAAAAAGCCTGCCTTTACATGGATCGAAATTTGGCCGTTCCCTGCTGAACCAGCCGTATTTTTATCCATGTATGGCTGGCTTTAAAGCTAATAATGAAATAATTGTGCAAGCAGGAATATCTTCCACACCACAAAGCACAATATCTTGCTAAGTGCATCTCTAGTTTAAAACAATAGACTCCATTAATAAAAAATTGCACAAGGATGAGGATCTTTATTTTTAGCCACTGGACTGTGATTTTCAAATAACTCACTTTAATGAAAATCCTTCTCCTGGTGTGTTAGCGATGTAAGTTTGGTATAGTCATGCTCAAGTATTATGGCAAATATGACCAAGGTCCAAGTATTTTTCATAATCATTATACAGTCATTGTCCATTTGCATGTGAGGGAGCATATTGGCATATTGCACCAATCCAGAGTGGTTTCATAAAAATGTCTCTTTTACAGGTTATAGTGGAGAGAAGTGGTCGTGAAAAACTGCTGCCTCAACTTCAGAAAATCAAATTCCTAGTTCCCCCGGAAATCACCATGGGACAGTTTGTCGATATGATCAGGTGAGCAGGAGTGGAATACAAGTATATTGATAAAAGAGCAATAGCAATTGACCATTGAGTTGTACAAATAACAAAAGTGACACATTAATAACTGGAGCAACCAAATATTTTTATTTGTATTTATGTCTGTACATAATACTCTTGACAGTAATGTATTCAGCATAGGCGTGCGCAGGGGTTGTGCCAGGTGTGCCTGGGCACACCCTAATCACCCCATGCAGCATAGATTCCCCCTGCTATTTCACAAAAGCACCCCAACGAGCCTCCTGAAAAAATTGTAAAAAATTATAAAAAAAATAAAATAATAAAAATAAAAAATTACTGACACCATCCACTGCCCTACTAACACCGTTCATGTTTTAATACATCTTAAAATGTTTTTTACCTTTATTTCTAAGTGTGTGTGTTTGTGTGTATACAGTATGTATATACAGATTTCATATATATAAATACACACACACACACACACACGTACGTGTTTATACTTTGGGGTGCACACCCGAATGCAAAAGGCTGCGCACGCCAATGGTATTCAGACATGCTATGATGCTGCCATAATTGTACTGACTAGGGCACACTTTTTTAATTATCTATTTTTGCTAGTACAAAAAAAATAGACAATCTGGTATTAACTGGATGACACCACGTACCACATTATACACAGGGTCTGCAAGAGCCCTGCATTGCACCCATGATCTGTTGTGGGTGCAATGCTTTCCAGTCTCCCAACAAAAAAAATAATAAATGCACATTTTTTTACCTGCAAAAAAGTGTATTTATTCTTTTTTTAAAAAAAGGTGAACTTATCCTTTAGGCATTTTTCAAAATGTCTTGATGAGTGGATGAAAGTCTGGAGGAGAGGATGTTCCTTGGCAGACTGCATTTGCATACGGATTCAAATAAATTAAATCCTATGAATGAAAGGGGCAAGCCAAGGACATTGAGGCTGAGGAAGAAAGAGCCAGATGATGCTGGACATCTTCCAGTCAGGAAATGAGGCAGGTTGTAGCTTCTAATGCATACTTTGAGAAGCTCCCAGTAAAATCAGAGTGAATAATTTCTGTACGAGAGAAGAGTCTGTACAACTGTACAAGACTGAAGGTAAGGTTGAAGTTCAGATTAAAAAAAAAATATTTTAGTACTTCAACACATTTGTGTAATGCCCTGTACACACGGTCGGATTTTCCGACAGAAAGTGTGTGATAGGACCCTGTTGTCGGAAATTCCGACCGTGTGTAGGCTCCATCACGCATTTTCCATCGGAATTTCCGACACACAAAGTTTGAGAGCTTGCTATAAAATTTTCTGACAACAAAATCCGTTGTCGGAATTTCCGATCGTGTGTACACAAATCCGATGCACAAAGTGCCAGGCATTTTTAGAATAAATTAAGAGATGAAAGCTATTGGCTACTGCCCCGCTCATAGTCCTGACGTACGTGTTTTACGTCACCGCGTTTAGAACGATCAGATTTTCCGACAAATTTGTGGGACCGTGTGTATGCAAGACAAGTTTGAGCCAACATCCGTCGGAAAAAATCCATGGGTTTTGTTGTCGGAATGTCCGATCAATGTCCGATCGTGTGTACAGGGCGTAAGAATGTTGGGTACTTTGGGCCCTAAAATAAAATATGTACTAAAGTAATTTTCTTTTACAGGAGCAGACTCTCCCTGCCTCCCTCCTGCTCTCTATGTGTAATGGTCAATGAACGTCAAATGACCAGTTTATCAATGACCATGCTGGAGGTATATACTACACACCGGGACCAAGATGGTTTTCTCTACGTGACTTACATGTCTCATGAAGTGTTTGGTTGAAGTGCCCTCCTTGAAACCCCCAAGAATATTTTTTCCATGATTGGGAAATGTTCAGCCTTGTGAAGGAGCAGAGCAGAGCAGAGAACAAGCTACGTGATGTTAGACGTGCCCCGTTCATCCTCTGCACAGACAAATAACAAGGACCTGAGATATTTAGAAGAGAAGATGGACAATTCACATGGAAGTGATAACTGTCTGATAGCATATTCATATAATCTTTAACATATATTTGAGGGTTTCCTCAATAGCTTCAATGCTGAAATATATACCGTACAAATCAAAGGCTTGGAGTGAAATCATACAGTATATGTAGATAGAGATGAAACCTTGAAATAACGTCTTCCAATATAAGAACTTTCTTAACCTGTGTCAGTTTTTAATGAAGAACTCTAACCCAAGCAACGTGTTGGCTCCCGCTTGGAAAACACACAATAGTATCAGCTAGAATGCAGTTTGTTGAAAATAGCAGTCTTATAGCAGTTTACTCCAAACTAATGTCTTCAGGAATACAGTACATTAGGAACAATAGATAGCTTTTCATTACATAGTTACATAGTAGGTGAGGTTGAAAAAAGACACAAGTCCATCAAGTCCAACCTATATGTGTGATTATGTGTCAGTATTACATTGTATATCCCTGTATGTTGTGGTCATTCAGGTGCTTATCTAAAAGTTTTTTGAAACTATCAATGCTCCCCCCGCTGAGACCACCTCCTGTGGAAGGGAATTCCACATCCTTGCTGCTTTTACAGTAAAGAACCCTCTACGTAGTTTAAGGTTAAACCTCCTTTCTTCTAATTTTAATGAGTGGCCACGAGTCTTGTTAAACCTCCTCCCATGTTTCATCTATTTTAAAAGGACACTATTATAAAAGTATAATGTATTATGCTGTATGTATATAGCTCATTAGCTGCTTAATATATCAGCATGACTATTAATAAAAAAAAAAAAATTGTACTTACAGTGTATCTAAATCCAAACCAAATCTTTTATTGCACATATGTCTATGCATTCCTGTAATTTTTTTTTTCATTATGCCTGCTTTTAATGACCTTAAACTTGGTAATTTAATTAGCAAGGTTCTTGCTTTCCTAGGTTGATGATGTTTCCACCAAAATGGGCTACAAGCCATGCTAACACATAGTACACTGGCACTTTTTGCTGAAGTCACCGCAGTAAAACGGAAGTTTAGCTCCTACTGGAGCACACACGTCCACAAGAAGTTCAGAAAGTACAGGCATACCCCACTTTTAAGTACACAATGGGGTTTATTTACTAAAGCTGTAAAGTGCAAAATCGGGCTCACTTCTGCATAGAAACCAATGAGCTTCCAGGTTTTATTACCAAAGCTTAATTGAACAAGCTGGGTTTAGAAGCTCATTGGTTTCTATGCAGAAGTGAGCCTGATTTTGCACTTTCCGGCTTTAGTAAATAAACCCCATTGTGTACTTAAAAGTGGGGTATGCCTGTATATAGAATATGCACAGTGCAGAGAAAGAACAAAGTAAGCGCTCGATCACACTTGCAGCATTCCTTGCTGCACCCTCTGAAAAATTATCCACAGTGGATTGCTTTACAAAGGGCTAGTTGAACGGTAATACGTTTTACCTCCTTTAAAGCCCTAACCACCACACCACAAACATGTGCATTGCATATTGCATGGCTCCATTCACTCGAAAGGAGTATCATTTTTACTGTGACCATGATTCAAAGCATTGTGGCTACAGCATATGTACAACACCTTCGAGGTGCTGTAAAACCGCAGCTCAACCTTTTTTTTATCTCTGCCCCATGCTTGCTCGAGTGAAGGCGTCCTTGGGGTAAAATCTTTATTTTTAGCAGCTCAAATGACCACATTTATATATATATATATATATATATATATATATATATATATATATATATATATGTTAAAAAAAAAAAAATAAAGGCCACACACTCATAGAGCCCCTTATATTGCTTGTAACAGTCCACATGTTGCATGTTCTTTCTTTCTGCCATATGCTGTTTCACTTATTAAAAAAACATCCTGGTTAGAAAGTGTAAAATGCCAGTACCTGATCTCTGACTGGTGGGGGTCTCCTTTCTCATGCCAGCCCATCAGCTGTTGAAATTAAATTAGACCTAAACCAAATCAATCTCATTGAAACTTTAAAATGTTGACGTAATTACAATGTTTGTTTTTTTTACAAGTATAACTAAAGGCAACATTTTGTTTTTAGTTTTAGATAGCATGCAGAGGGATTAGAATGCTTGTCATTTTTTATTGCTGTCTGTGTTCCCATTGGGAGATTCACCCTCTTTATTTGTTTACCATTGTTAGTGAACGTAAAAGTGAAAGAAAATAATTTTGGGCCTATGAGGACACTAGTTCTGCTGACCGGGGAGTCTCCAAGGAATTTCTATGAAGTCTTTTTTTTCTTTAAAAATAACAAACATGTTATACTTACCTGCTCTGTTCAGTGGTTTTGCACAGAGCAGCCCATATCCTCCTCTTCTTGCGTCCCTTTGCTGGCGCACCTGGCCCCTCCCTCCTGCTGGTGCCCCCACAGCAAAAAGTTTGCTATGGGGGCACCCGAGCCAAGCCCCTGCTCTGTGTGTCCATTCAGACATGGAGCCGTGGCTCGGCCCCGCCCCCTCTCTCTTGCCTTTGGCTCACTGACTTTGACAGCAGTGGTAGCCAATGGCGCCCGCTGCTGTGTCTCAGCCAGTCAGTAGGGAGAATCCCGGACAGCTGAGGCTCTCATGCAACATTGCTGGATTGAGATGGGGCTCAGGTAAGTATGAGGGGGACTGCTGCACAGTTTTTTTTTATCTTAAAGCAGAGCTCCACCCAAAGGGGAAAGCTCTGCTTATTTGCCCCCCCCCCCCCCCATTCACTGCCACATTTGGCACCATTTGGGGGTAAGCAGGCACCTGGTTTTGACACTGCTCCTACAGCGCTGCAAAGATGCTGCTTGCAGGACTTTTTTTACTGTCCTGCAAGCGCACCGCTTGCACCCGAGACAGGAGGGGCTCTTTACAGGCGCTATGCAAGCGCTATTTTTAGCACTGTAGCACCTGTAAAGCACCTCAGTGTGAAAGCAGTCTAACATGTATTTTATTTTTAACGGAAAATAAAAACTAGACTTTAGTATCACTTTACGATAAAAAAAAACCTTCTGCCTTTAGAACCACTTTATTTGCAGGAATTTTCTCTCACTTCCTGTTTGGCTATGGGACAGGAAGTAAAGGAAAATCTCAGAAATGGGACACAGATGGCAAAAAAAAAATCTTAATCTATCCAAAATGAAAAAAAATATAAAAAGTTTTGCCTATAGTTCTACTGTAACCCTTTCAAATGTGCAGCCTTTACTAAAAGAAAAGCTGGTGACCATGCCATGAAGGTCTTTGTTCGGGTACTTCCTGTTATGTGGTGACAGCTGTTCTGCAGTTATGCTCCTGTGTTGTCACATACCTTATGCAGGCACCATCCACTGTTATCACTAATTAGAAAGCTGCACTGATGTGCAGCCCACATTAGAGGGATTGCATGTAGATAGGAAGTGGCAAAGGAGGATAATAAAAAATATAGATTTAGACCGCACTGAGGTGATAATACTTCATTAATCCTGTCTAACTGTCTAATTGAGAAATCTCAACATCAAAGAGATAAATAAAAAGAGACAGCGCTTAACCAAGTGTGATCTATCCTAGAAGAGTGTATATATAATATAAATATATATAGTGATCCAAATACTATAATCTCTATAAAAAACAAATGATATCAATACTATAATCTCTATCAAATTAAGTGATAAATACTAAATAATTTGCTACTTACACTTGTGGGATTGAACATAGTTTCGTTTAAACTCCTTTTTTGACACATATGTTTACCAACAATATCATTTTTTGGCTACATTTTTGGCACTAAGATTTGAGACTTTTATTTTTTGTTTCTGTTCCTTAGTAAT
Source organism: Lithobates clamitans (assembly GCA_037952925.1). Classification (NCBI taxonomy): domain Eukaryota; kingdom Metazoa; phylum Chordata; class Amphibia; order Anura; family Ranidae; genus Lithobates; species Lithobates clamitans. Next base: position 5,711,462 of record JBBGZY010000449.1, read on the forward strand.
ATATAGACACATGAATTGAAGTTGATTTTTTTTTTGTTGGTTTAGTCATCCACTTTTTTTTTATCACATATTGGTGTGGTCACATATCACATTAGATCAATTTGATAAATTATTTAGTTTTTAACACTAATGCCCTGTACACACGGTCGGACTTTGTTCGGACATTCCGACAACAAAATCCTAGGATTTTTTTCAGACGGATGTTGGCTCAAACTTGTCTTGCATACACACGGTCACACAAAGTTGTCGGAAAATCCGATCGTTCTGAACGCGGTGACGTAAAACACGTACGTCAGGACTATAAACGGGGCAGTGGCCAATAGCTTTCATCTCTTTATTTATTCTGAGCATGCGTGGCACTTTGTCCGTCGGATTTGTGTACAAACAACAAAATCTGTTGTCGGAAAATTTTATATCCTGCTGTCAAACTTTGTGTGTCGGAAAATCCGATGGAAAATGTGTGATGGAGCCTACACACGGTCGGAATTTCCGACAACAAGGTCCTATCACACATTTTCCGTCGGAAAATCTGACCGTGTGTACAGGGCATTAATCTGATAGAGATTATAGTATTGTTATCATTTGTTTTTGATAGATTATAGTATTTGGATCACTATATATTTATATTATATATACACTCTTCTAGGATAGATCACATTTACACACACTTGGCTAAGCGCCGTCTCTTTTTATTTATTTATTGCAAAGGGGGAAAAGCATCACTTAAATGCAATAAAGGATGCAAAAGGGTGAAAATAATATTTTATAATAATATTAATTAAAAAAACATGGCAATTGTTTATGATATACTGTATAGTGGTTTGTGTATTGTGACAGTCACAATACACAATGGGGCCTATGTGACATAGCACAGTCACAAAATTGTGAAAACGCATCTTTTGGAGCGCTAGTGATTTTTTAGTCTTTTACTCCGGTTATGCATCGCACCATCAGTTGTGGTCACTACAAGCACCCTTTGAAGTTCCATCCGGTCTGAACACGGTCAAGATTTTGCAGCTCTATCTTGGAATCTATCCAATTTTGTATCCAAACATGAACATCATCACACATCAATAATGGCAAATCTAAAAGAGATCCTGCAACTGCATTATAAAATGTGTGGCTGGCTTTAGGGTGCTCTCAGGGTGAGGAAGGATCCCTGCTTTTCAGGAGCAAGGGGGTAATGTGTCTTGGTTTTCTCTTCTGTATTTTTCATTCATGCCATCACTTTATTTAACCACTTGAGCCCCGGAAGATTTTACCCCCTTCCTGACCAGAGCACTTTTTACAATTTGGCACTGCGTCGCTTTAACTGACAATTGCGCGGTCATGCAATGCTTTACCCAAACAAAATTTGCGTCCTTTTTTCCCCACAAATAGAGCTTTCTTTTGGTGGTATTTGATCACCTCTGCGGTTCATAGTGCTCTCTGCTCTGGACGGCCGTCGTTGGGAGTCGGGAGTGGGACTCTCGTCGGGAGGCCTTTAATGCACAGTGCTGCTCTGGAAGGTCGTCTGAGGGCTCGGAGGCCTGTAATGCTGCAACTGCTGCTAAGCGAAACACGCTACGGACTCGACTTGCTTGCTTGCTACAAGTGGAAGCAGGCGGAGCGCCATGGAAACCGTAAGTTAACAAGAGTAAACGTCCCTGCCTCATATTTTCATTTTGTTTTCATTCGTTAGTTAAAACGGAATTGATTTCCGTCATATTTTTCGTCAGTTGGCGAAAATGTGGTGTACTTTCCATTTTCGTCACTGTAAAAAGGCTGCCGACGAAAATTTTGAGGAAACTGTCGATGAAATTAACACGGATTACTGGATGCTTCCTCTGATTTTCTCATCATGTGTACTAGGCATAAGACAGTGTACACTTTGTCCTCACCCCCAGCTCAAACAGAGGCAAATCTTCTTTTTATTATCTTTAGCTAAGTAAATCTATGAGCAAACACAAATGTGACATATATGCTTTAGTCTGTCAACAGCATTACCACATTGTTTTATTTAATGGTAATCCTGCCAGTAGATAAAGTTGATTTGCTGCTTCTCCTAACATGGCTACAACCTGGTTTGTTTTGCACTGACTAATAAAGTAACTTTATGCCAACCACATAACATATACAGGCAGCTGAGGCTTCTGTGCTGAGAGAGTGCTCCTAGCATAGCGCCCAAGCTGTCATGGACAGTTTGGCATGCAGCTGTGGCACGGCATTGACTTCAATGGATGCACTTAGCATGCAGCACCACCTGCCAAACGTGGCATGCTGTATGAAATTTGGCACACCACATCAATGTCTATGAACCAGAGCATCAGCCATGTCAGATTTTTCCAGTGCGGAAAAAATTGGTGTCACTCCCCCTCCACCAACTATAGTCCCCCTTCAGTACAGACCCCCCCTCCATTAAGTATAGACCCCCCTTACTCAGTACAGACCCCCTTTCCTCAATATAACCCCCCCTCATTAAGTACAGACCCCCCTCCCGCAGTATAAACCCCTCTTCCTCAATACAGGCCCCCTTCTATCAGTATAGACCCCCCTCTTTCTCAGTATAGATCCCCTCCCTCAGTATAGACCTCCCTCAGTGCAGACCCCCCTCCTTCAGCATAGACCCCCCTCAGTGCAGAACCCTCCTCCATCAGCATAGACCCCCCCTCAGTGCAGACCCCCCTCCATCAGCATAGACCCCCCTCAGTGCAGACCCCCCTCCATCAGCATAGACCCCCCTCAGTGCCCACCCCCCACCATCAGCATAGATCCCCCTCAGTGCCGACCCCCCTCAGTATAGACGCCTCTCTACTCTGACGGGTATCACCTGGGTGCGGCCCGCACCCCCTCCTAGCGATGCCACTGGCTGCAGGCATCACCCTGGTACTGTTTTTCAGAGCCAATTGTTGGCTCTCTTGTACAAGCAATCCTAGCGGCAAACTAGCCACTGGATTGCTTTTACAAGCAGTGGGAGGGGACATCCCTTCCTCCTGCCACCTTCCACGGGCTCTCCTTTCCCACCGGGAGACCTGACTGACCAGCCGCCATGTCCGCTGGCTGGCTGGACAGCCAAACAAAGCTGGGATCGGCTTTGATCGGCTCTCCGCTATGGTAACCCGGAAGCAACGGCGCCATTTTTAAAACATCAATCTAGGTATTTTGAATGCTTTTAAGGGCAGATTAGGGATTTGGTGTTTTATAGACCTCAGATCTCTCCATAAAGCGTACCTGTCACATGCCTATTGCTGTCACAAGAATGTTTACATCCCTTGTGACAGCAATAAAAGTGATACAAAAAAAATTAATAATAATAATTAAAAGCAACAGTGTAAAAATAAAAAAAAATAAAAAATTAATATTAAAAAAAATCAAATAAAGTGCCCCCGTACTCCGACGCAAAGGTGAATATTCACTTTGTTCCTGCACACAAACAGCGACCGTCCCACATATGTGAAGTATCACCGCGAACGTCAGATCATGGCTGGTAATTCTAGCACTAGACCTTCCCTGTAAATCTAAAGTGGTAACCTGTAAAGGCCTTTGAAGCATCACCTATGGATAGTAAAATTTACAAATTGCTTTTGAAAAAGCGCAATAACTAAGTGACATAAAAAAATCGCAAAACCCACCAATTTATTCTCTAGGGCCTCTGCTTTTCAAATATATAAAATGTTTGGAGTTTCTAAGTAATTTTCCTGATGGCTTCATATTAGCACAGCTGGGTATAGGCCCCACCCTCCATGCTTACAGGACCTTAACTCATAAATTTGAGCCCACGTGCAGCCTCTGCAGTCCTCTTTTTTCCTCCTATGTGCAGGACCTAGGTGTGCGCCTCTACCTGGCTGGTCTAAAGGGCTGGCAGGCTGTCTGTTTATGTGTGTGGGTTTAGGCTGGATGCGGTCCCTGGTGCATACCTCCCAACATTTTGAGATGGGAATGAGGGACACCTATCAGCAAAAGTACGCAGGCATAGGACACACCCCTTGCCACACCCCCTTAAAGGAGAATTGTACAAAAAAATAAGATTGGTTAAACACACAAGTGCTTTTTTTTACCACTACTATTCCTTTATATTGGCTTTTGGAATTTACAAATGCAGCCATTTAGAAATCAGATGAAAGGTTTTTTGATTGATAAAAAGTGCATTTCATATACATCTATATAGATCAGACCAAAATGAGGGACAAATGAGGAGGAATGAGGGACAGAGGGACATTGCTCCAAATCAGGGACAGTCCCTCCAAATCAGGGACAGTTGGGAGGTATGCTGTTGTACCAGCTAAATGACCCATAATCCAGGTAGCCCTGCTGCTGGTTCTTGGGGCCGCTTTTATCATGGCTAACAGCATTTTCTGGGGTCTGCTGGGTCCATGTGAAGTGGGCAGCAGCGTCGGCAGAGTCTCCTCTGCACAGTGCTAGTGTTTACAGTCGGATAGTGGATAGTGGACGTTGGGTGAGCTAAATTGGGTGAGCTCCTGCACAGGTAGTACTCTGCATAACAGGTGCACAAAGTAAAACTTTGTCTGTTCACACATGGCATTAACCCGTTGGTGGATTCTCATGTTCGCTTTACTATTGTGCCATTATGCCAACACCCTCAAAAGACCAGCATTCAAGGTAGAGGCATCGCCTGTGGATAACTACTGTAGCCACCTATTGCCTGCTGAAGTTTAGGACTTTCTTTTATGTTTCATTGTGCTCTCCAGTCTCCCCCCCCCCCCCCAAAAAAAAGGGAGAAGAATGCTTTTATGATGTCTACAATTCACTTTGGTGGTTTGTGTACATTGCAGAAGATTATTGTAATTCTGTTGCAAATTCCTACCTTTTTGTTGCTGTTCTGAACAAAACTTTTTCATTATGTCCTGATTCTTGGCAGGGCAAGGGTTAGTTCATTAAAGAGGACCTTCAGTAATTTTTTTATCTTTCCATCTATTAAATCTTCTGCCAGTAAATACCTTACACAGCCCACTTCCGGTTTCAAGTCTGGTCATTAGCCTAGGCTTATGACATCATGCACAGCTCTCTCTCACTCTTGTGAGAGTTTGCCAGGAAGGGAGGGGGGATGAGTCATAAGAGGGCAAATGAGAACTGCAGGGCTGCAGAGCTGGAGGTGTGCCTCCATGTGTCTGTGTAAATCCAGGAAGTGAACAGGCAGCAGCTTCAGCTGCCCACAGTTATAATGGATGCAGCCAGACTTAGTAGAGGGAGATTTCTGCAGCATATTTGGCAAGTACAGAATCACAGTATATATAAAATAATATGCAAAGTGGTTGGAGGGAAGCTTCAGACTGGCAAGGATGTTTTCATTACAAATGATGTGAACAGACTGCAGTTCCTCTTTAACCACCTGGTGAATCAGGGCCGTGGATGGAAGCTTCAGCCTCCCTCTAGCAGTAGTTAACCCTTTAAGGTTTGTTACTGAGCAAGCTATTTTCTACTGCATTTAAATATTTATGTGGGATGCTTTGGTAAGCGACAGGCAAAACCCTATGAAAAGGTTATCTATTCTGGCAATAAGCAGTCTCAGAGCTTTCCCAAGCAAAGCAGCCCACTTTAGGCTCTTCAAAAAAATAAAGGATGCAGATGAACATTACTTTATGAATCTTGCTTTGTTCAAGCAACAAGAGAAGAGGATGATGATGATACCGAACAGGTTGTCACATTCATTAAACATGAAAACAACAACAAAAAGAAAAAAGTCTGGTGCCAGGGAACTGGGACATTTGTGACATTGGGAACAATAGTCCTACTTGTGCCCAATAAGCAGCTGTGTGGATGAGCACACCAGGAGAGCTGTACAAATGCAAATAGTCAAGGGCAACCACAAAAGAGGCGCTAGTTGGGACAGTCTTGTGCAGACAAATTGTCAAGAGAAAATCAATGGGATAAACCATATGTTGACTTATTGTTACCATATTTTGAATTAAAAAATTAAAAATCTCCTTGCATGGATAGATGACAATCAACTTACTCCCTACTATGGTGGTACCTAATGGAGGCGGCCAGAGGTGGAATGGCTTGTTGAGGAATTGCTGCGGTGGTAGAACCCTCATGTGCCCTATACGAGATCCAAAGAAGCGGGAAGGGGGGAGGTGGGAACCCAGCTCGTGTGGGACCGGGAGAAGTAGAGCCGAATACATATGGATCCGAAACTGGCACCCATTCTACCTTCAACTCCACAGGTCATATTTAAAAGAACCCGTACTCCTAAGAACATTGTAGCCCCCAGCAAATGAAAAAATCCTCAAAGGCAGAGAGTCATGGACATTAGGTCCTTTGATAATAGAACTGGTATTTTTCAGTGTAAGAAGAGGATGTTTGACCTGTCAGTGTCAGGAAAGGTCTCCTCCGCTAGTAATATTGTTCAATTGGCATGCAGTACTGAGGTCCACCAGCAGGTGTCTCCTGGCAGTTTGGAGCTGTCAGAAGAGCTTTTTCCTGCTGGTATTCTGTCACCTTTGGGCTGCAGTACTGGCGTCCACCAGCAGAGGAATCCTGGCAGTATGGAGCAGGTATTCCCTTCTGCAGACAGGTGTCACCTGACCTTAATTAGCAGCTGCAATATAAATACCCGGCAGGTGCACACTCATGTTGCCCTGGTATTGTCCTTGAGCCCTGACCTGCATCCTGTTACTCTGATCCTGATTCCTGAACCTGAAGCCTGAACCTAAAGCCTGATTCCTGGAACCTGTTGATCCTGTTTTCTGTCTGTTACCTGAACCCTGGACCCTGAGCCTTGTACCTGACCCGTCCCTCCTGTGATCTATCCATCCTCTCTTGTCCGGTTTGTTTCCCTTCCCAGCTACTGATCTCCTGTTTATGACCCTGGCCTGGCTTGACTACGATTCTGGTACTCCCTTTTGCTACATATGTTGGTTGTGTATTATCACTGTTTGGTTGTTTGGTTTGTTCACTCTGTTTGTATTGGTGGTGTGTTCAGATGTATATGCATTTACCTTAATAAACTTACTTTCACCTATTTATGTCTGGTTCACTCTGTCGCAGTCACACAGTTCTGGTCACATCTGGTATATGACAGTCAGTTTATCCAACAATCAACAGTCAATCCTCCTTCTCTGATAGGTCCGGCAATACATATGATATACAGCAATTTATCACCAGCTCCACTGAGTATGTGGCATACGTACTAATATGCCCTTGCCATCTGCTATATGTGGGCCGGACGATGCGAACTCTACGAAAACGAGTGGGGGAGCACTGGCGGTTCATACAGAAGGGCCTCCAGGAACACAGTGTTCTCTGCCACTTTAAAATTCACCATGCCAAAAACATTCATTGTTTAAAGGTTGTAGCTATTAAATATATTCCAAGTGGTTCCTTAACCGACAATGAGAGGTTCTCCTTATTGTGCAAATGGGAATCATTCTGTATTTATAAATTTGCCGCTCTGTCCCCCAATGGGTTAAATGAGGGTCTCGAGATCCATAGTATTATCTAGATCCCACGCCATTGGTCCATTTCTTTCTGTATTCTGATCACCCATTTTTTGTCTGGTCATATGTAATAATCTTTTTCGGTTTATGCAGTGTCAATATGTACCCATTCAGTTGCACAAATATGTTTTTTCTTTCTTCCTTTATCTTTCATTCCATGGCATTCAAATTAATTACATTTATTATTCATTATTCTTCTTTTATGTATGTACAGTACCTTGCAAAAGTATTCACCCCCTTGGCATTTTTTGTGTTTTGGTGCCTCACAACCTGGAATTAACATGGATTGTTTGAGGATTTGCTTCATTTAATTTACAGAACATGCCCACAACTTTGAAGTTTTTTTTTATTGTGAAGCAAACAACAAATAGGACAAAATAACAGAAAAAGTCAATGTGCATAACTATTCACCCCCCTAAAGTCAATACTTTGTAGAGCCACCTTTTGCGGCTATCACAGCTTCAAGTCACTTTGGATAAGTCTCTATGAGCTTGCCACACCTTACCACTGGGATTTTTGCCCATTCCTCCTTGCAAAACTGCTCCTTCAAGTTGGATGGTTTGCGCTTGTGAACGGCAATATTTAAGTCTGACCACAGATTTTCTATTGGATTGAGGTCTGGGCATAGACTAGGCCATTCCAACACATTTACATGTTCCCCTTAAACCACTCAAGTGTTGCTTTAGCAGTGTGTTTGGGGTCGTTGACCTGCTGGAAGGTGAACCTCCATCCTAGCCTCAAATCACACACAGAGTGGTACAGGTTTTGCTCAAGAATATCCCTGTAATTAGCACCATCCATTTTTCTCTTAGCTCTGACCAGTTTCCCAGTCCCGACTGCTGAAAAACATCCCCACAGCATGATGCTGCCACCACCATGTTTCACTGTGGGGATGGTGTTCTTTGAGTGATGTGATGTGTTGGGTTTGCACCAGACGTAGCGTTTTCTTTGATGGCCAAAAAGTTCAATTTTAGTCTCATCAGACCAGAGCACCTTCCTTTATACATTTAGTGAGTCTCCCACATGCCTTTTCACAAACTCAAAACATGCCCTTTTGTTTTTTTGCGGAAAGTAATGGCTTTCTTCTGGCCACTCTGCCATAAAAGTATATAAAACAAGTGCAGCGCTAGTGTCCCAAACCAAAACTGAAATGTATGGAACAAATATAAATCTGTGACTTAAAAAAAACTATAAATAATTGTGAATCAACACAATACAAAAACCTGTGGAATATACACAAATGTCTATAATGCAATGTGCTATGCTCTGAAACCAGAGTCCATAAGTATAAAAAAAAAAAGTCTTCTCAAACACAGGAGGTGCTTGAACAAAGGATGTTGACTGAAGACTTGGATGTAAGGCAACCACAGGGAACACATCATAGACATCTAGGGTTAGGTACTCTTACCGGATCCTGTAGGACATATCTGCCATATAGCAGTACGTCTGTCAGAGCTTGTGGAGGTGACCTCCCGTGGAATCCACCCGGGTGTTGTCCCTTGGGTCACGATCACCGATAGGCAGGGTTGTCATAGGTGGAGGTTAACCACTCACTCACACACTGTCCAATTCCGGGACCAAAAATGGTCAAAAGAAACCAGTTGCGGATGAAATCATGGAGAAAAAAGAGAAAAGGCTCCACATGGCGTAGGTAAAAAAAAATAGGGATTTTATTGAATAAAAAGCCTTTACAGAATAAAAAGTGATCACTAGTAATTAAAATGGTGGCAACGTGGGAAGCTGGAACGCCCTACACGTTTCGACTAAGAAGCCTTCAACTGGCTTCTTAGTCGAAACCAGTTGAAGGCGTCTTAGTCGAAACGCGTAGGGTGTTCCAGCTTCCCATCTTGCCACCATTTTAATTACTATTGATCACTTTTTATTCTGTAAAGGCTTTTTATTCAATAAAATCCCTAAAAATCCCTGCGGTTGCCTTACATCCAAGTCTTCAGTCAACATCCTTTGTTCAAGCACCTCCTCTGTTTGAGAAGACTTTTTTTTTTTTATACTTATGGACTCTGGTTTCAGAGCATAGCACATTGCATTATAGACATTTGTGTATATTCCACAAGTTTTTGTATTGTGTTGATTCACAATTGTTTATAGTTTTTTTTTAAGTCCCAGATTTATATTTGTTCCATACATGATTTCAGTTTTGGTTTGGGACACTAGCGCTGCACTTGTTTTATATACATGTTGGTGTGACATGGTTTGTTTGTGTGTCAGCTGCTGTTCACTATATTGACAATTTTTTTTTTTTTTTGGGGTCAGCGCAGCATTTCTTCTTTATCACCACTCTGTCATAAAGCCCAACTCTATGGAGCGTACAGCTTATTGTCGTTCTATGTACAGATACTCCAGTCTCTGCTGTGGAACTCTGCAGCTCCTCCAGGGTTATCTTAGGTCTCTGTGCTGCCTCTCTGATTAATGTCCTCCTTGCCTGGTCCGTGAGTTTTGGTGTGGGGCCGTCGCTTGGCAGGTTTGCTGTTGTGCCATGTTCTTTCCATTTGGTTATGATAGATTTGATGGTGCTTCTAGGGATCATCAAAGGTTTGGATATATTTTTATAACCTAACCCTGACTTGTACTTTTCAACAACATTGTCCCTTACTTGTTTGGAGAGTTCCTTGGTCTTCATGGTAGTGTTTGGTTAGTGGTGCCTCTTGCTTAGGTGTTGCAGCCTCTGGGGCCTTTCAAAAAGGTGTGTATATGTAATGACAGATCATGTGACACTTAGATTGCACACAGGTGGACATGATTTCACTAATTATGTGACTTCTGAAGGTAATTGGTTGCACCAGAGCTTTTTATAGGCTTCATAACAAAGGGGGTAAATACATACGCACATGCCAATTATCAGTTTTTTATTTCTGAAAAATAGTTTTATGTACATATTTTTCTAATTTTATTTCACCAACTTAGACTAGTATGTTCTGATCCATCACATAAAATTCAGATTAAAAAAACATTGAACTAAAGGCTGTAATGTAACAAAATAGGTAAAAAGCCAAGGGGGGGGGGGGGGGTGAATACTTTTGCTAGGAACTGTATGTGCATGTTGTATATTATATAGTGTACGAAGTGTAGTATATTTTAGGTTTTTCTTTTATTATTCATCCCCCCTTTTTTGTATATATTTTTTTATATTATTCATTATCATTTTATGTATAATTTCATTTGTTATTTAGCCAGTTGTTTTCTTGCTTGTTTTTACCTAAATGTTGTCCCAGCGTTTTCCAGTATCTGTATTATGAGTTAGTTCTAATAGGTTTCTTAATGATGGAGGTCTTGCTGCAGTGGAGAAACCAGTCATGGTTTCTTTAAAAATGTGATTCTTCCCGCGGTCAACTCCTACAGTCAGGTCCATTAATATTGGGACATAGACACAATTCTAATCTTTTTGGCTCTACACACCACCACAATGGATTTGAAATGAAACAAATACGATGTGCTTTAACTGCAGACTTTCAGCTTTAATTTGAGGGTATTTACATCCAAATCAGGTGAACGGTGTAGGAATTACAACAGTTTATATATGTGCCTCTGACTTTTTAAGGGACCAAAAGTAATGGGACAGATTAACAATCATCCATCAAACTTTCACTTTTTAATACTTGTGTCACGTACCTGGTAGGAGTCTTAAAGCTGAAAGTCTGCAGTTAAAGCACATCTTGTGCGTTTCATTTCAAATCCATTGTGGTGGTGTATAGAGCCAAAAAGATTAGAATTGTGTCAATTCTATATTTATGGACCTGACTGTATGTAATCCCAATTGGCTGGTTATGTCACATGACTTGATAAAGGGCCATGCTCCGAAATGCGTTGTCAAGACAACAGCCACGCTCTCTCTTCGTTCTCCTCGATTTGCTCTCCACCACCCTGTGCTCCAAGCCTCGCTTTGAATTCGGTCTCCCTGAGCGATTGATGTCACACCCGGGAGTCTTCGTCCACTGGTTCCTATAGGATGTTGTTCCGGCTGTCTCCCGGACCCCTCTCCCCCCACGGCTTACTAGCCGTGCTGCCATCCACCACCAGGGATTCGGTCAAGGTTCTACATCTTCTCCCGGTCCCACACAAGCTGGATTCCCACCTCCTCCCTCCCCACTTCTGTGGATCTCATATAGGGCGCATGAGGGTTCTACCACCGCAGCAATTCCTCAGCAAGCCAGTCCACCTCTGGCTGCCTCCATAAGGTACTACCACAGTAGGGAGCAAGTTGATTGTCATCTATCCATGCAAGGAGATTTTTAACTGTTTTTAATTCACAATATGGTAACAATAAATCAACATATGGTTTATTCCATTGATTTTCTCTGACAATTTGTCCGTACAAGACTGTCCCGACAAGCAATTTTTGTGGTTGCCTTGACTGTTTACATTCATTAAACAAGTGGCCAATACACTCAAAAGGAGTGTTTCCACTCACCCTGTGAATTAGTTATATGTTCTAGCAATGAGCAGTCTCATAGCCTTCCCAGGCAAAGCAGCCTCTTCAAAGGGGAAGATGCAGATGAACATGACTGTATGAATCTTGCTTGGTTCAAGCAACCAAAGATTGAGGTGATGACACCTAACAGGGTGTCACATTCATTAAACAAGTGGCCAATACACTCAAAAGGAGTTATTTCCACTTACCCTGTGAATTTGATGCAGTGTGCTGCGTATGGTCTGAGCACTGACAGGCTGACCCCCACCCCTTCAACCTCTGCAGCAATGCTGGCAGCACTCATACATCTATTTCCCAAAGACAACCTCTGGATATGATGCTGAGCACGTGCACTCAACTTCTTTGGTCGACCATGGCGAGGCCTGTTCTGAGTGGAACCTGTCCTGTTAAACCGCTGTATGGTCTTGGCCACCGTGCTGCAGCTCAGTTTCAGGGTCTTAGCAATCTGCTTATAACCTAGGCCATCTTTATGTAGAGCAACAATTCTTTTTTTCAGATCCTCAGAGAGTTCTTTGCCATGTTGAACTTCCAGTGATCAGTATGAGAGAGTGAGAGCGATAACACCAGATTTAACACACCTGCTGCTCCCCATTCACCCCTGAGACCTTGTAACACTAACGAGTCACCGGGGAGGGAGATTGGTAATTGGGACCAATTTGGACATTTTAACTTAGGGGTGTACTCACTTTTGTTGCCAGCGGTTTAGACATTAATGGCTGTGTGCTGAGTTATTTTGAGGGGACAGCAAATTTATACGGTTATGCAAGCTGTACACTCACTACTTTACAGTGGGGAAGGAAAGTATTCAGACCCCCTTAAATTTTTCACTCTTTGTTATGTTGCAGCCATTTGCTAAAATCATTTAAGTTCATTTTTTCCTCATTAATGTACACCCAGCACCCCATATTGACAGAAAAACACAGAATTGTTGACATTCGTGCAGATTTATTAAAAAAGAAAAACTGAAATATCATATGGTCCTAAGTATTCAGACCCTTTGCTGTGACACTCATTATATTTAACTCGGGTGCTGTCCATTTCTTCTGATCATCCTTGAGATGGTTCTACACCTTCATTTGAGTCCAGCTGTGTTTGATTATACTGATTGGACTTGATTAGGAAAGCCACACACCTGTCTATATAAGACCTTACAGCTCACAGTGCATGTCAGAGCAAATGAGAATCAAAGTCAAAGGAACTGCCTGAAGAGCTCAGAGACAGAATTGTGGCAAGGCAGAGATCTGGCCAAGGTTACAAAAAAAAATTCTGCTGCACTTAAGGTTCCTAAGAGCACAGTGGCCTCCATAATCCTTAAATGGAAGACGTTTGGGACGACCAGAACCCTTCCTAGAGCCTGCCGTCCGGCCAAACTGAGCTATCGGGGGAGAAGAGCCTTGGTGAGAGAGGTAAAGAAGAACCCAAAGATCACTGTGGCTGAGCTCCACAGATGCAGTCGGGAGATGGGAGAGAGTTGTAGAAAGTCAACCATCACTGCAGTCCTCCACCAGTCGAGGCTTTATGGCAGAGTGGCCCGACAGAAGCCTCTCCTCAGTGCAAGACACATGAAAGCCCGCATGGAGTTTGCTAAAAAAAACACCTGAAGGACTCCAAGATGGTGAGAAATAAGATTCTTTGGTCTGATGAGACCAAGATAGAATTTTTGGCCTTAATTCTAAGCGGTATGTGTGGAGAAAACCAGGCAATGCTCACCACCTGTCCAATACAGTCCCAACAGTGAAGCATGGTGGTGACAGCATCATGCTGTGGGGGTGTTTTTCAGCTGCAGGGACAGGGCGACTGGTTGCAATCGAGGGAAAGATGAATGCGGCCAAGTACAAGGATATCCTGGACGAAAACCTTCTCCAGAGTGCTCAGGACCTCAGACTGGGCCGAAGGTTTACCTTCCAACAAGACAATGACCCTAAGCACACATTTAAAATAACGAAGGAGTGGCTTCACAACAACTCTGTGACTGTTCTTGAATGGCCCAGCCAGAGCCCTGACTTAAACCCAATTGAGCATCTCTGGAGAGACCTAAAAATGGCTGTCCACCAACGTTTACCATCCAACCTGACAGAACTGGAGAGGATTTGCAAGGAGGAATGGCAGAGGATCCCCAAATCCAGGTGCGAAAAACTTGTTGCATCTTTCCCAAAAAGACTCAAGGCTGTATTAGATCAAAAGGGTGCTTCTATTAAATACCGAGCAAAGGGTCTGAATACTTAGGACCATGTGATATTTCAGTTTTTCTTTTTAATAAATCTGCAAAAATGTCAACAATTCTGTGTTTTTCTGTCAATATGGGGTGCTGTGTGTACATTAATGAGGAAAAAAAACGAACTTAAATGATTTTAGCAAATGGCTGCAATATAACAGAGTGAACAATTTAAGGGGGTCTGACTACTTTCCATACCCACTGTACATTGTAGCAAAGTGTCATTTCTTCAATGCTGTCACACGAAAAGATATAAAAATTTGAGGGGTGTACTCACTTTTGTGAGATACTGTACATGTAAAACTTATGTAGGGAGATTTGTTTCATTCCGGTGTATCATTTGAGGCTGTTCACTTCACTGGGTATATGTGAGGGCTTACAGATACCCAGAAGGTCCTGGAAGCATTGGGGGGGAGGGGGGGGGGGCTATAGCCATGGAGCTCATTAGGAAAAGAAAAAACTACTGTCATTCAATTTTCCATCTTCTAGCAAAAAATACTGGATTGCTATATGTAAACAAAAAGTGCCAGAAAAGGCCTGTAGCTCAAGTGGTTAACTGCCTGTTTTTACCGTCCCACTGCTGCACATGTAAATGAGGCCTAAGTGTAAAGTTGCTCCTGTATTTCAATTCAGCCATTCTTGTAACTTTATATACCAATTAGACAAAGCCACAATTCCCTTTCAATACATTTTCTCCAAGTTGAACTAAACTGAAAAAGTGATTGGACAGGTTGAAAAATTTGGATTGTTTTTGATAGGGTTTTATAGTGTGTGTAGTATTGTAAAATGATCTTTTTTGATTTGATTCTTTCAGAATATACAGGGAAAGAAAAGGACAAATAGAAGAAATCTTGTAATTTAAAGTAAAAAAAAAACAAAAAACAAAACAGCAAAGACATATAACATATAGAACAAAATACTTCCAGAAGTGCTTTAACATCAGAAATTACAATCACATTAACAAAATATTGCATGTGTAGATAGCTCAAGGAATAACTGCACCTTTCCTAAACAACATACATTTTGTACTTTTGTACTTGTAGCCTATGAAAATAAGTTACCTTTACTAAAGAGAAATTCTGGAGGCCTGGCTCTGTGACTGTATGCATTTTGGCAGTGCACAAGAGGTTCCTGGACCCTAGAGGTCACCTGACACCAACTCCTGTACTGCAGGATGAATAAGAAACCAGTAGGCAGTGCTCCTGGAAACAAGAATTATCTTCAGTACAAGTAACCAATGCCATTATTTCAGAGACTGCAAATGAAAATGCATTTTTACTTTAAATGGAAAATAATATTTTAATTGGTTTAGGTTCACACTGCTGCTATACGATTTTGATCTGACTTTCAGTGCAATTATGGATAGTAGTACTTTGATAGGGTCTGTATATTCTATGGTGCCAAAATTGCACTGGATTCGCACGTAGTACATTAATCTTTTCCAAAATCATTCTGTGCTGAGATGCATTGATGTGAATGGACACCGTTGAAAACAATGCGATTTGCCTTGTCATGCGCATTGGTGTGACTCAAGCACTAGTGTGAACCAGGCCTTATCTATGCATTTGAAACAGATTAACATAGCATAATCTTATTAATGGGTGTAAATGTATTAAAAGTTTTTGTGTATAATTTGTAATTATCCATGTATATGGGGTCAGCTTCTATGATCCTCTTACCTTATTGCCGCTTGAAAACAATACATTATTTGCAGTAATGATTAGTAGCCAGGTACCCAGGGAAAAGACAAAGTGTTAGAACCTCTGTCAAAATTCTACTGCTGTCTGTGCCCCATTCAAGGGCCAGTCACCCCACAATATTGTGCATTGCAACCCATATGTTGCGCCAAACTGCCCCTTTAAAATGAATGGGCTGAAATGCACAGCAACACACATGTAAATACGGCAATCTGCATTTTATTGCAGCACAATATATGCTTTGGAGGTGCACTGGGGTGCCATTCACAATGTGTGTTATGACAGCGCAACATTGCTAAACATGGACAGAGCAGATAAAGCTTAGCCTTACACTTTTTCACACCAATGAAAAAAGTATTTTTTTTTTTACTCACTAAATTACCCTTGTAATAGTTAAAGAGGAGCTCCAGTCTCACCCCCAAAAAAGTCAGCAGCTAAAAATACCGTCATTGCTAACTTTTAATATACAGACACTTACCTGATCAAGCATCCACTGCTGTCCTCACTGGAGCTGATTTTTCAATCGGCTTTGGGGCCAGGCGCCAGCATCTTAAATAGGGGGAACCAGCACAGCCAGGTTCCCGCTACACTATGTGAATGGTTCGCAATCTTCTGGGACCTGTGAAGTATCCCAGAAGGCTATGGTGGAAGGAGGGGGTGGTACCTGTCAAAACCAGGTAATCCCCCCCCCAAAAAAAGTGGCAATTATTATAGGGAGGGGGGGTGTAAACAAGCTTCCCTTTTGGGGGAGGTTTATATTTCTCTCCTTCAAATGAAAACTTAATCAAAGGTTTCAAGGCTCTGGTGCAAAATATTACACCATTTTAATTGGCTCTCACATCTATCAGCCATAGTTCATGTCTAGCAATGGAGACTGTCATTATCCAGTTCCTAGGACAGGTCCCTGTTTTGGTGCACAGTCATGGATAGAAGTCTCACATGGCACCCAAAAGAGCCAATTTAAGCGATTAACTTTTGATCTTCATTTTTATGCAGGCACTGGTTTTCCATCAATAGGTTATAGAGAAGTTTTGGGTATAACATAATAAAATTATTTTTTACTTATCTGTAAAATCAATTTCTTGGAGTACAGGACAAAGGGTATTTTCTTAGATGGCTGGGTTATATGTTGCTACCAGATCTCCATAGAGACAATGACAGGCTGCATGCCAGGTCCCACTAGAAGGAAACAGACCTTAAAAGAAGCCCTAAACTAGGATTCAAGTTGTTTTTTCCACTGCATCCTTAAGACCCCTTTCACACTGGAGGCGTTTTTCAGGCACTTTAGCGCTAAATAAATGAAAAATGCCTCATCAGCAATCCCAGTGTGAAAGCCTGAGAGCTTTCACACTGGGGCACTGCGCTGGTAGGATGTAAAAAAAAAAAAAAAGTCCTGAAAACAGCTTCTTTGAGGCGTTTCAGGAGTGGTGTATACAATGGGCAGCACCACTGAAGCCCCTGCAAAGCGCCCTGGCAGTGGCGCGTTGCCGCTGCTTTTAACCCTTTATTTGGCCGCTAGCGGGGGTTAAAAGAGCCCCGGAAGTGGCCAAAAAGCTTTACAGCCGACCCCAACCTCCCCCGAGTGCGCTGTCAGTGTGAAAGGGCTCTAAAGAACAGGATATACTCAACAAGAATGATAATGGATCTGCTAAGACAGGCAAAAGCAGAGTTCATAGAATATACTGCATTTTTAAAAATATATAAAACGCTTCGTCCTTTGGATATTGCTGAGAAAAGTGTTTGAGGTATAAAAACATTTTCAGGATAAGACAAGCCACAATATAAAGCTTCCTCTAACACAAAGTGCACAGGAACTTTTGTTTAGACAGAATCCAGAGGCTACAGTTTTAAACAGAAGCACACTCCATCCACCATCACAGAAATGTTGTTATCTCTTTTGGAGTTTCGGAGATAGTGTTCTAAATGGTCTCTTCACCTTTTTCTGTTAATAAAACCTCCTATTCTCTGTTCTGTGGCAGGTCAGGAGCCAAAACAAGTCAGAGAGAGAGTGAAGAAAAATGGGAAGGGGAAAAAAAGGGGGGTAGGCAAGCAGGTCACCAGTGGATGGTTAAATGTATTAGATGACCATTCGCAGATCATTCACCTTTTGTGGTGTTGTTGCTGTAACCATTAGGCATACTGGAAAAGGAAAAGAATTACCGTATATACTCGAGTATAAGTCGTTCCGAGTATAATTCGAGGCCCTAATTTACCACAAAAAAAAAATGGGAAAAAAACTTATTGACCCGAGTATAAGACGAGGGTGAGAAATGCACAGCTACTGTAAGTGGAAAAGAGGGTCAACAATGCCCATTTGCAGCCTCACTGTGGGCATTTGCAGCCATATGTCCCCCGAACTTCAAACTTGGTAGTTAAGGGTTCCTAGATGCCCCCTAGCTGCAGCCAAAATTTGGGGCCTCTGAACCCAAAGGGTCCCGAAATGACATTGCTGCAGATGGACACAGTTGACCGACTTTGGGGCCCCGTATCTCGGGGCCACTTAGTGCTAGGAACCCCAAATTTGGTGTGCAAACCCAGTGGAACTAGCATCATAAAATATCCAATGGGGTTTCTAGCACCAAGTGTCCCCGAGGTACAGGGCCCCAAAAAAATCGGTTCAGAAAATGTCAAGCACTTTTCTGCAGCAGAGAATGACCTTTTCCGAACCTACTTTGGGGCCCCGTATCTCAGGGCTACTTGGTGCTAGGAACCCCAGCTTTGGATATGTTATGGTACCAGTTCGTTCCACTGGGTTAGCACACCAAATTTGGGGTTCCTAGCCCCAAGTGGCCCTGAGATACGGGGCCCCAAAATCGGTTCAGAAAAAGTCAAGCACTTTTCTGCAGCAGAGAATGACATTTTCCAAACCGATTTTGGGGCCCCGTATCTCGGGGCCACTTGGTGCTAGGAATTTCAGCTTTGGATATGTTGTGGACCCAGTTCCACTGGGTTAGCACACCAAATTTGGGGGTTCCTAGCCCCAAGTGGCCCTGAGATACGGGGCCCCAAAATCGGTTCAGAAAAAGTCAAGCACTTTTCTGCAGCAGAGAATGACATTTTCCAAACCGATTTTGGGGCCCCGTATCTCGGGGCCACTTGGTGCTAGGAATTTCAGCTTTTGATATGTTGTGGACCCAGTTCCACTGGGTTAGCACACCAAATTTGGGGTTCCTAGCACCAAGTGGCCCTGAAATACGGGGCCCCAAATTCGGTTCAGAAAATGAAATTTTTTGCTGCAGAAAAGTGCTTGACTCGAGTATAAGTCGAGGGGGGTACTTTCAGCACAAAAAAAATGTGCTGAAAAACTCGACTTATACTCGAGTATATACGGTACCCGGTTTAAGAAGTGTCAGGTAAAGGGGTTACTTTTAGAAACAAAAATTGATCAAAGCTAAATATATCAAGAGTATCAAATTTTATTAAATTAATTATGTCAAAAAAATAATCAAACACGCTGATGTATTCCGAAAAACGATTGATTCCAATATGGTTATTATTGGAATCAATCATTTTTATGGAATACATCAGCGTATTTGATTATTTTTTTGGCACAATAATTAAATTTAATAAAATTTGATACTCTTGATATATTTAGCTTTGATAAATTTTTGTTGCTAAAAGTAACCCCTTTACCCGACACTTCTTAAACTGGGTAATTCTTTTCCTTTTCCAGAGAGAGTGAGCCAGGGGTTTCCAACATGGTGGTGAGTTTTCACATAAAATCCGCCAAGAGGTGGAAAATTCCTCCCTGCTCAAACAGGAGGAATGGGAAGCTCCTAACGGGATTGAAGACGAAAAGAAAGACAGAAGAGGAATAAATGCCTCCACTGTTCAAAGAAGGGTCATGGTGGGAGAAAGAAATCCTTCCTTAATGGACCTGTTGGCAGAAGGTTTGCCTGAATGCCCCTTACATTCATCCTCCATTTTTTTGTGAGAATAAGCTCCTCAGCTTACATATAAATCAATCAGCCATAACTTTATGACTACCCACCTAATCTTGAGTAGGCCCCCCCTTTTGCCCCCAAAACAGCTAGTCTACAACACAAACTTGTGTTCTTCAAACCATTTTTGCAGAATGGCAGGGTGCATTATCCTGCTGAAAGAGGCCACTACTACCAGGGAACATCATTTCCATGAAGGGGTGTATTTGGTCAGCAACAATATGTAGGCAGTAATTGTCCTGTAACATCCACATGAACAGCAGGATTAAGGTTTCCCAGCAGAACTTTGCCAAAAGCATCACACTGCCTTCATCCCATACTGCATCCTGGTCCCATCTCTTCCCTAGATAAGCGATGGAAACACACGCGCCCATCCACTTGATGTAAAAAGAAAATGTGATTCATCAGACTAGGCCGCCTTCTTTCATCACTCTGTGGTCCAGTTCTGATGCGCACATGTCCACTCTAGGCGACAGGTCAGCCTGGGCACGCTAATTGGTCTGAGGCTACACAACAATCTGCAGTGCCCAATTCTTACTGCTTTCAACACATCAACATCAAAGACAACATATTTATGTGCTGCTTAAGATATCCCACTGACTTTCAGATTCCACTGTAATGAGAATCAATGTTATTCACTTAACTTGTCAGTGATCATAAAGTTACGGCCGATCGGTGTGTGTATAAATATATATTTTAGCCCCCACATTAAATAAATATAATATATAGCACCAATCCCGGTATCCCCATATGGGCAGGAAGGGTATCGTAATAGGACCAAAGGGGTGGATATTTTTTTTAAAGGTAACAGATCCCACAGCTCAGTATTTATGGGGGAATGTGGCACCCCTGCTTCAGCTGAGTATACCCCTGAAGGGGTCTTCAGGGACTGGTTTACATCTGTGCAGCTCACCATTGCCCTGGAACTGCATAGCACCCTGCGGGCTAAACTGTACACAATGCACAACGTGCCGAGGAGTGCCTAACGCAAGATCCAGACCCCAAAGGAACTTCACAGGCCGGTCCCCATGTCCTTCTTGAATTTGACAGGATTCAGGTACCTTGCAGTGGATAGGGGACTGATCCAGAAAGCAGAGAAAGAGAGAGATAAAAAGTAGAGGGAAGAGCATCCATCACCTAAGGACACTAGCAAAAAATTTGAGAATAACTGTCAGTGGGAGGGCATATAATTGGGGTCCTTACAATTTTCTTTACCATTGTCTAATCAACATAAAAGCCTGTCTTCTAAGAATATGCCTGTGTCTTGTACTGTACAATTCAGAAACAGATTTCACAGATCCATGAAAACATTTGCACGACTCGACCCGCTAATTTAGATAAAACACGATTTCCCCACCCCTTCCCAATCCTGAATCCTTCCCCCAGCCCGCTACACTACCCTTTACACTTTTTCTGAAACTTTTTGCATTAAACCAATTTTAAGCTAACCAAATTGTCACTCTTCTGACACAGTTCATGATTTTGCATATCATACTGTATATTGTTAAAGGAACAGAAGAAATGCTTATTTTTTGAATGCGTGTTGAAAGTGAGAGACTTCTGTTTTAAAGTGGACCATGCAATGAAAAACAAGGTCCGCAACTTTGAACCACCCTCAACAACTCCATGTCAAATCACCAGAAGTCTCCCTAGAAAAAAAGCCTGCAGAGAAAAGTTAAAAAACATACTTACCCCAGCTTTACTGAAGAAGGCGAGGCCATGATCTTCTGGCGAGAGTCCAGAAATGCAGAGTATCCCAAATCATGTGAGAAGACGCTTGTGCAAAGCAGAGAGCATCCTTGCATGAGATTTGAGATCCTCATCATTCCCAGAATCTCATCAGAAGAATGAAGCTTCAACCTCTCTTAGCTGCTACAGCCAAAGCTAGGGTGTAAAGTAAGGATTTTTAAACTTTCTCTACAGCCTTTTTTTTGGTCAGTATTAAACCCAAAACCAAATGTGTATTATTTTGCAGCTTAGCAATCATTGGGGTGGCTGCATTAGTTTTTTTTTTTTTTCAGGCTTTTTCCCCCTCTGCTTTTACATGGTGATCTGGTCAGTAACACACCTCCTGTATTAGAGTTCCCCCACTCTAGATGAATGTGTACAGGGGGCACAGCAGACAGCAGCATTGTCACACTGGGGGGGAGGTTAGTGCTAAATGTGCTAGAAGATTTAAGTACACTAACAAACTGAAGCCAAACTCCAACTCATACTTTATAATCAGTTACAGCAAAACTTTTTTTCCTTGTGGTATAAAGGTTTTTCATGAATAAAAGCTGATCATTGTAAGGCCTCCTGCCAGTGTTTAATGGTTTGTCTCATCCCTGTAAACTGATACATCTGGAAGAAAGCTTGTTCTTTTGAAAAACAGACTTACTGGCTTGATCACCAGATGATAATAGAGGAAAGCCTAAAAAAGAAAACTAACTCGGCCATGATATCTAAGATGGTAAGCTGCAATATAATAAAAGTTTACTTTTGGGTTTAATACTGCTTTAAGGGAAATGCATCACGTGATTTGCATTGGTGGGGGTTCATTATGGAAAAACAATGACTTGGAATATGCATGCAGATCTAACTATTTTTGGTATAACCTGTTGCATGCTTGTTCCAGGTCAGTACAGAGGTCAGTGGTGGCCAAGCAACTCATATTTGAAAACAGGAGGTTAGCAATGGCAGCCTCCATATTTTTCTTGGTGCACAATTGTTTTCAGGCCTTCAGTCATTGGTAAAATGCTAATATTGGCCTACATAGTCCAACTGAAGATTAGTCAATGCCCTGAAATGGAATAAACATTTACAGCAGTCACATAAAACACATTTGCTCATCAAAAGACACTGTTTAATGACGCATTGGTCAGGGGATCTTATGGAGGAACCACTGATCCACCAGCACAAAATGAACCTATAGGAGCAGCTTGTAGCAATATTCTCTCATTTTTTCCCACAATTAAAAGTAATAAAAAAAGTCAATAATTGTACTTGTTGTATCAGTACTTATTCTTTTAACTGATAATGTTTTCAATCATAATTTCATAACAAGCACTGATGAGCTGAAGTTATTCTAAATTAATAAAAAGAAAAAAAAACAAACAAAAAAAACAAACACACGCACACACACATACATACATTAAAAGTTGAATAAATTAAAACAACTGAGAAGAAATCCATGTAACTCAAGGGAGGACTGCACTCTCATCGGATCCATTCTGGAAACTCCCTGGAAATCCTGTCTCAGAAAACCATTGTCATTGACGGCTTTAGTAACTGCGCTGTGCCTAGAAAATGTCAACCACTCGTGTTTTAAGGCAGGTTTGGGGGCGTGGGCTCCATGTCCGTCTTCGGTTTCTTGACGCCTGGTTCCAGTTGACTGTGCGCTTTGCGAATGTGTCTGTACAAGTCCCCACTTTGTGTGTAGCTGCGCAAACAGTAACGACATTCATAGGGTCGCTCTCGTGTGTGCACTGTGGCATGCCGGCGGAGTGTATAGGAACAAGAAAATGTTTTACCGCATGTCTTACAAGTGGGCACATCTTCAGGGAAAAGAGGAAAGCCAGGATGTCCTTCAAATTCCTGTAAGTACATGGCCTCTGGGTGCATTGAGGGGGGCAGAAGACCTCCATAGTTTGGGTGGTGGCCACCTGGCACTGCAATCATATGATAAGGCAAGTATCCAGATTCCTCCTCTCCTTCTTCCTCCTCTTCATACCCATGTCGTTTAAATGCCCCTACCGCTCTCTCACACTCCTCATCAGATATTACAATGGCTTCTATCTTTACAGATACACCTGGAGCTGGTTGACCTTCACTCACAGTAGAACTACATGGACTAGAAGCAGCTGCCGTCTCCATTCCAGGCTGAGTAGTAGTTGTCACTGTCAGTTCAGATTTCGTACATTCCCTTTCTTCTCTTTTCCCCACAGGAGACCCTGGGCTATGTAAAGTATATCTTGATGTACCTGGGAGTGCCAAAACATTGCTGGCTAATTCTGAACTCTGCAGAAAGTATCTTGATGGACCAGGAGCAGCTGTGCTGCCTGTTGGCTCTTGAACTTGCAAACTGTATCTGCCACGTGCTTGAGCTCCTTGAATACTGCCCGTTGGCTCCTGCAAAGGGTATCTGGAAGTGGCGGGCTGTGATGCAGTGTTCACTGCTACTTCTGGACTCTGTAGGGAATATCTTTGAATGCCTTGCACTGCCACAACACTACCAGTGGGCTCCTGTAAGGGGAATCTGGAACTTCCTGTCACAGCTAATGTAGTTCCAGCTTCTTCCTGGGGTTGCAAAGAATACCTAGTAGTAGGTAACGTTTGACTGCTAGTGCCAGCATTATCCTGCCCTTGATGGGAATATCTGGGAGTACTTTGTGTGCTACCTGCAGGCTCCTGTCTCTTTGGCGAGTTTCTTGAAAGTACTATCTGTCCATTAGAACCTGTATCTTGGCTCTGTGAAGTGAATCTTTGAGCAGGCGATGTAAGTGTACTTTCTACAGCCTCTTGCTGGGGACATCTTATGGCTTCTGAAATATGTTCATTTCCGGTCCTCTCCTGTACCTCATATCTCGTGCTTCCAGCAGCCTCCTGATTACTAGTTGAGAGCTGTTGCCCCTGACACTTCACACTGCCAGTAACAGGTTCAATGCTCACTGTCCCTTCCTGCAATTCAAATTTAGAGCTGGCTTCTAAACCTTGACCACTTTCATTCATGTTCTGTACTTCAAACCTAGAAACCCCTACTTTTCTCTGCATAATACCAGATGCTTCAGGTTCCTGATACTTTATACTTCCTGGTAATTTTTGTCCATTTCTTTCTGTCTCCTGCTTCTGATACCTGCTGCTTCCTGCTACTTCCTGCAAGTGATAAGTTATACTCCCAGGCATTCTCTGTCCATCCCCTGCCATTTCTGGTCCTTCATATTGCATAATTTTGATATCTTGCCCCTCATAGCTTCCATCTCTGCCATCATTCTCTACCCCCAGGCAGCCAGTTCCTCCTTCTTCTTCTCGGCGAGTGCTATCTGCCTCAGCAGGCGCTCGACCTTGCAGACGTTTTTTGCATACCCTCACAATCTCATCCATGTGCAAATAGCTAGCTGCTGCCAGAACATCTTCAGTGGGAGCCTCCTGAAAACTGAGTCTACCACAGTACATAAAGCTGAGGAGCAAGGAAAAGGCTGGAGCTGTGACAATCTGGCTGTTTAGGGTAAGCTCTCGTGTGTCTGGTCTCTCTCGGTACGACATATGGAAAAAGGGACTACATGAGGCAAGAATGGAACGATGTGCCAGGAAGCGCGCAGTGCCCACAGATATTTGGCAGTCACAAAGGAAACCCTGCGATTGCTGGTCTCTAAGATTGTGAAGTATGCGGCGACTGTGGTCTGGGAAATCCATGGCTGTAACAAAGAAAACACATGTAAGCATGCGAAGGACAAAAAGGAGCAACACATGAGCAAAGATACTGGGCCTTTAGTAATAAATGTCAGTGTAGTCATAAAACCTAGCCAAATTCTTTATTTATTTAAACATAAAAAAAAGCAAAGGAAAAAAAAGACAAATGGAAACATTTTGTTTTCAGACGCTCCAGCGTTCATAGTGTGTATGATATCGTGGATTGCACTGCAATCAGAGAAACCATCCAGTTAGAGTAGATAATAGTGTGCACAGCTTTCCATCTGCCATGAAGAGATTAAAAACTATATTTATTATTTGTGATATTTAAAGAAAACGTGGCATTTAGGGCTAAGTGTGGATGCTAAAACTTTAATGGGGTGTATCTGGTTGTGGGGAGGTTGGGTGGGAGGAGAGAAGCAATGGTTTTTTTTGACGCAGTGTGAGTGATTTTACTAGAAAAACATGTTTGTTTGTCAATATTTTTGTGAATAATAATTATAAAATAATAATGCTGGTCATGCAAGAGATTAAAATGCTGGTTGAATATTGGCTTGTAAAATGATATACAGTAATGTGTGATCTGCACTTTAAGGCTGCATTCACGTCTGAGCGTTTTTCCGGTGTTTTTTTGTGCGTTTTATGCATGGTTTTTTTTTCAGCGTTTTTTAGCTTTGGAGTTTTTCTATTACAGGCAGTCCCCGGGTTACAAACAAGACAGGGACTATAAGTTTGTTCTTAAGTTGAATCTGTCTGTAAGTCGGAACAGGTCCATTTTTTAAGTGTAGCTCCAGCCAAAAAATCTATTTTGAAGCTTTTTGGATAGCATAGGGAAGGGTCATCACCCCTGTAATGTTTGTTTTGCTGTCTGTGCCCATGTCCAGAAGATTTCACCTTACTTTCTGTCCCAATGACAATTGGATTTTGAAAATTTTGGGCTGTTAGGGAAACAAGGATTGGTGATAAAGCATCAGTGAAGACATCTTTTCCCATATTAACTCTTACAGGAGTGAATTTCCCTTCCTAGGGGTAGATTTCCTCTCACTTCCTGTTGTCTCCCTCAGTTTGTAAGTAGGAGTCGTTTGTAAGTTGGATGTTTGTAAGTAGGGGACCGCCTGTAGTCAATAGAGAAAACTATCATCTGTTGCATAAGTTGTTGCTAGGTTTTACCACTTTTATTTCTTTTTTTTTATTAATATTATTTTACTTATTATTTTTTGTTTTTGTTAGGGTAAGGGGTTAATATTTTATTATGTTAGTATTTATTATTTTTTGTTAGGGTGTTAATACTACTACTACTACCACCACTACTACTATTAAATTAATAAATAAATACACAAATAAAAATAAATCATAAATAAATGAATACTATGTAATAACAAATTCATTAATAATTAACCCCTAAAGATAATAATAATAATAATAATAATAATAATAATAATAATAATAATAATAATAAATTTATTTTACATTAATTTATTCATATATTACCTTTTTTTAAAAAAAAATTTGCATGCATTTGAGCAGAAAATTGCAAACTGCACAAAAGTGCACATAAGCGTGCAAATATCGCACATTTCCATTAATTTCTATGAGAATACAAACATGCCAAAAATGCACACATCTGCCCCATTTGAGCTCCAGAACTTTGAGCTTCAGGCGACTTGGAGTGGAAATGTGGACCAACTCCACAGAGAAAAATTTATTTATTTATTTTTCTCCCCCAGTGATTTGGAGCTTTGAGCTTCAAGCTACAAAATGCTGAGGTGTTAATGGGGCCTACACGATTGTGTTGATTCTGATATCATAAAAATCATAATAATAAAAAAAAAAAATAATCCATTAAAAAAACAAACAAAAAAAAAACACATAGTTCCCCCCAAAAATGGAACTTCCGCTTTAAGTACTGATGACCCCTGACATGCCACATTTGGCATGTCATTTTTTTTTGGGGGGGGGGGGGTACCCAGTTTTGACAAGCACCCAGCTCTCACTTCCTCCCCTGGCACGGCAGCGCCGGAAGGAAGTTAGCCTCTCTCCCTGCAATCTTCTGGGACAGATCACAGGTCCCAGAAGATTGCCCGGCCATGAGTAACGCACATGCGAAGTGCGTGCCTGGCTGTGAAGCCACAGCCGGGTGCCCACAGTTACAATGCCCGCCCTGTGGAGAGGAGGGGGGGGGGGAGCGAGGCTTTGAGCACCCACATCGCTGGGACATGGGACAAGCGAGTGTCTGTTTATTAAAAGTCAGCAGCTAAACTTTTCACTTTTCCCTTTTCACACATGCGGACCATTTGTTTCATCAGTTCAGTCACGTTTTTTTTCATCCTTTTTTGCAGTCAACATCAGTCTCACATCCGTTTTCATTTCCGTTCATCTCCATTTGTCATCCGTTTTTCATCTGCTGTCATCTGCTTACATCCTTTTTTCATCCAATTCATTTTTTTGACGGATGAAAAACAGGGCTTTGATCTGTTCCAAAAAACGGATGCCGACGTAAGCCAATGTAAATCCATTTACATCGATTTTTCCATAGAGATGCATTGATGTCCATTTTTCATCCATCAGATGAAAAACGGACAAATGGTCCGCATGTGTGAAAGGGGCCTTATAATGGTGGACACTGTATTTTCTGTTTGCAGGTGGGAGGAACCCTCTCCAAGATGCTGTCCTGGAAGACGACTTGAGAAATCATGATCCCCTTGTCCAATCACAAAATGGAAAGAAGAACTAAAGCCTTCTATCCTTCATAGCCAAGAAAGCTGCCATTTTAGCGTCAGTTTGTTTTGCAGTTGCCATGGTGTTGTTATTTTTTTTTTCTGTAGCCAGCAATGCTTTTCTAAAATTCAAATTTCACTTACTTGCAACCATGGCAACAGACTTCTAGAGGTTTTCTGTTCACAGCTTGTGTACAAAATGGCACAAGAAATGTTATTATCTGCTTGTGTGATTACCTTTTTCTCCCCAGTCTTTTGCGTAAAGTCATATCCAGTTCATTTTTAAGCTTTACTTAAAAAGAAATGGTCATCTTGCTCATGCAGGGCAAAGTGTAGACTTCTAAACGTTTGCAGAGATACTATCAAACAACCCCCTTATACTCACCTTACCTGCGCTCCACAGCAGCCCTTTGCTCCCCTGCAGCTGGTGGAAATACCCAGGTCTTCTTGGTATGGGGGACCTGCTCCCCTGTAATGTGTCGGAGCCTAGCAGTCGCTCACTAGGCCCAAGCACTGAAATAAGTCTGGGGGAGTGATGTCACCCCTGCCCCCTCTTCCTGCCTGGGTTGCTGAAACCGCCCTGGCTGTGGAAGAGAAAGGGAGGGCAGGTAAGGTATGTATATGGAGGTCGGAGGATGCCATTTCTAAAGATACTGTAGTTCAAAGCGGAAATTATAATGGTTTTGGTCAGTGTTAACACTTCGGTTTTAAAAGTAGGCAAGTTATTATAGTGATGTTTAAATGTGCTTTTCATGATTTATAGTAAAAAAAAACCAAAAAAAAACCAAAAAAAAAAACCAACAAAAACAACTTTGAAATATTTATAAACTTTAGTTTACAATACAAGATGCAGCCATGACACTGGACACTATCTGCTCTCATGTTCAATGTCTCTGCCCAGCTGAAACACCATAGAGTGTCATATGAGTAAAGGAGGGAGATGGTTGCGTCACTCCTCTGCCTCATTTAGCACTTTGCCATGCTCCATTTAACTCTGTAAACAATTCTTTTCTTATCAAAGCAATAAAATTAGTCTAGTGAAACTATAAAAAAAAAAAAGGCCTAGAACTCCTGTAATATAAATTATTCATATGCAATATTGTATAATTATCGGATTAAAAAAAAAAAAAAAAAAAAAAACAACTCAAAGTTTGGAAATGTATTCTGTATTTATTATACAGCGTTGTTTTTTTTTCCTTTCAACAAAAGTGGCCTTTCAGTCAGATCTGTTGGATAGTTGTGTGGGAATATATCACATTTAGGGCATAGCGGTGTATCTCTCCTGCCCCAGTCAAAGAGATTAATAGGCGTTCAATGTCCTATGTAGAATAAACAGCTGTGATAGGCACAAAGGGAGGTTACCAAAATTGATTCTAGAGCCAAGTCCCACTGATTACCATTAATTACTCCAATATCCATTACCCAGCGGGCCCTGCATTTCAGCTTAGCATGGTCTTGGATAGATAGTAGTTCCAGGTAAATACGGGAAATTAAACCTTTACGGGTACTTGACTGCAGGAGTTTGGTCACCAGGGCTGAATTAGATACATTCAAACTGAAGGGTACGTTGCTGCACATGCAGCGCATGTCTAAACTGAAGGTATTTGTAGAATTGTCTAGGAGATAGCGAGAATTTGTTACACAACTGGTTGTATGCTTTCAGTGTAGTACCCCTAAGTACCTGAGAAAAGAACCAAATACCCTTCTGCTGCCAAGTTGAAAAACCTATTTATTTACAACGCTCAGGAAAATTAGGGTTGTGCTATATCAGGGTAAATTCCAAATGGCCAGCAATACGTACTGCCTCTTTTAAGGCTTTCCATACCGTTTGAAGGAGAACCGATGTAGGGGAAGAAGAGGCTAGGCTTGGTAGATCTATCTCCAAATGAGAGCTAGCAAGCAAGTTGGGGTTAAACAGGCTTATCAGTTTAGCTACAGGGTCTGGAGTGTCACCCTGTCCCCAGCCAGCAAGTTGTTGCATTTGTGATACCATAAAATACATCTTGGAGTGCGGCACTGCTAAACCCCCTCAGTCCTTGCAATACTGCAAAGTGGTTAAGCTGATATGGGCCTTTTTCTTTCTCCATATAAGATCTCCGAATTGAGAATCTATAAACCACTTGTTTAGATATCCCCATAGGGGAATTATGGAAGATGTACAAAAGTTGCGGGGCCCAGACCATCTTTAGTAAATTGACTCGGCCCACTACTAACAAGGGAAGTTTACACCAACTTAAGCTTTTTAGTTTTTCCTGTCCAGCAAGGGGCTAAGATTTAATTTGAGATAGTGGGAACGCTCAGGGGAGACCACCACCCCCATGTATTTAAAAGAATTGGCGACAGCAATTTGATTGGCACAAGTCGGGAGAGGTGCTCTTATTGGGTCAAGGGGCATAATGATAGATTTGGACCAATTTATTGTAAAGTGTGTGGGAATATATCAAATGATACTGATATTTACAGATTATGTGAACACCAAGGTTTACAGATTATCATGTACTTATGTGATCACAGCAATAACAACAGGGTCAGCAAAAAACAATTTAATTACATATTGCTTGTCATTTTTCTTGACCATGCAGTATGCTGAAACATTGAGTTACAATTATGTGCATCGGACACACATATTGTATATGTACTATGGGGGTGCTTTTATTCATTCCTATCGAGCCCCCAACACACATACTTTATAAAACAGATGTACTGTATTGTTGTGCATTGGGGCTGGTATTTTTTTTTGGGGGGGGGGGGGGCTGGTATTTTTTTAATGCACGAATGCTTAAAGAGGAAATTCATGAGCACCGGTACCAAAAAGGGGCTCTAAAAAAAATTCTCACAGAGTTTATACGTCACACACACACACACACACTATGGTCTAAATGACACAGAAGATGAAACAGGGATATCCTTAAGATCATAGCAACTGGTTAGATTTCACGTTTGCCATGTACCAAGTTATTTCAAGTGATTGTAAACGATCACCTTGTAAAACAACCCACTCAGTTTAAGAAAGAAATGAAAGGTAAAACATTATAAATAACTTGTTTCCCTTTTTTATAAGGGAGCACCCTGAGGACAAGTCTGATCATTGGAGGAGAGCATTTTTTTCACCTATGTTCGATGCAGTAGTATTACTTAACGTTTTATAACCGTGTCTTACATTAGTTAACTTTGGTTCCTTGACAGTGAGCGTCTCTCTCTACCATTATCCGTGGTATGTTTGAATGCGCTCAGCCGTGCAGATTTATTTAATGCATTGTTCGGTGCCTTGTCATGTTTTTATACTGTATATTGTATCTATATTAGAACTCTGTTAGCAATATTATCTGCTATGGAACAGCACGCCAACACAGTGAACCAGTTCTATTCTGACTTTACTAAGTATATATTAATACCGTGTCATTCTTTCAGATCTTTTCCTTTTGGCTCTCTGTTTTTTCGTGCTGCCCATTTTCCTGTGAAAATTTGGTTTCCACTTTAGTCTCAGTAGATATGGGAGGAGTTTCTGGGGGTTGTCTATCCCCCAATTGGTTTTATTTCACTATAAATATTTTCAGTCTGAGTATGGTCACCAGCTATGATTAAGCATCTATATTGATGTGAAACACATTAGCCTGTCTGTACCTTTCATCTCCATGATGTAAGAGATTTTGGATCTTCTACACTGTTTTGCCACGAATAAAAGGTGTTATTCGGAGTGTGGCCGTTCTGCTGTTTTCATCAATTTTCTACATTGGAGGAGAGCAGGCTGAGTTCCCAGCACAGCTAGAGAACTTAGCACGGTGTGTTCTCCCGTTATGTGTGGTCAGGTTTTAATAGGAAAGCAGACTGACTGGCAGGAACACCAGGGATTTTACACAAAGGAAGCAATACAAAGAGAACAGGATCCTTTTTCATACAAGTACATGGTACAGCAGGCACATATCGGGGACATGAAATGTTGGGGTTATATACTCCTTATTTATAAGAGAGGGTATTTACTACAGCAGTAAGCATTATCAAGAAAATGGTTTCTTTCCTCCATTGTCTATGTATTACATAATGTTCAAACATTATATGTCAGTGATGGCGAACCTTGGCACCCCAGATGTTTTGGAACTACATTTCCCATGATGCTCATGCACTCTGCAGTGTAGTTGAGCATCATGGGAAATGTAGTTCCAAAACATCTGGGGTGCCAAGGTTCGCCATCACTGTCCTATGTTGATATCCTCAGGGTATTCCCACTGTCCAAAAACATACTGGTAAGTTTAAAAAAAAAAAAAGAGGGGGGGGGAGACAGACAGAGAGAAAGAGTGCATGAGAGAAAGGGCAAGAGAGAGCGCGCGAGAGAGATCAAGCGAGAGCATGACAGAGAGCGAGCGAGAGCACGAGAGAGAGAGCGAGAGAGAACGCCCGTGCTAATCCGTGACCACAGCCAAAAACACCTACAATGGGCACATGAGCATCAGAACTGGACCATGAAACAATGGAAAAAGCTGAAACAAAAGCATAAAAAGGTATGGTGCTTACATGCTTCACAAATAATGATAAGGATATAAATATCTTAAGAAAAAAAAGAAAAGAAATAATAATAATAATAATAATAATGAGTTATTACAACACCAAAAACTGTGATACAATCATTATCAAGGTGACTCTTCTAATAGAAATATTCCACGGTAGGTCAAGCAGCGTATTTTGGCCCCCAAAGGCTCTTATCCATTTATTATTGATCCCACACATGTGCTAATTTTATAGGGGGTTTGGAGAAAAATGTTTTACTTTGAAATTCCATTGAAATGAATTTTCCCCTTTATATGGGGGATTTCTCATCCCTCCCTTTTTTTTTATAGTTTAATAATTTAGGATTACCCCATGGCTGTTTTATAATGCATTGATCTTATGGAATATATATCTTTTGGTAACCTTATATTTAAATATATATATTTTTAGTGGTTTAACAGATCATAGGCTGGGTCCCCTGTGGGATTGTATTTAGCCCACTTTGAGCAGTTGTCATGGTTATACATAAATGTTAGACATGGATTACTATAAATTATATTTACCACTAGATGGAGATCAAGAGAAAAAAAAAAAAAACACAGCCCATTAGGATTAGGTATTACATTTAGATTAGGTCCATCAAGAAGGGAGAATTGTGCATTATTGATTGAGAATTATTTTATGGGTTTCAGATAATGTGTTTTAATGTGTATTTTATTTAGGGTTTTGTATCTATGGAATACATGGCTTGTATAGGACCCATGATTTAGTAGCCTATACAATAATACATGTATCTTCAATTGTGTGGGGGGACAACCAAACAGAGCAATCCTTCCATTATAAAAAAAAAAAAAAAAAAAGAAAAAGGAAGGGAAGGGAAGAAGATGAGAGAAAGACTGGAGATGGCACTTTAGCACTTCCTGAAAAGGCGGCTCTGGTGAAACATATATAGGAGCGCAGGACCATCATTTTTGGGTCCTGTATGAGGTCACATCCAGCCTAGGATCGAGGCATGGAAGGCACGCTGGCTAATATCAGGCGTGGTGGGGCGAATACATCCATACAAGCTGTATATGCTGTTGTTTTTGAATGGTGTCTTCTGCTTGGTTGTGGTACGAGTGAAGTGCCATTAAACTGGAGGAAGACATTGGAGAGTATTCCGAAGTGATAAGAGCCTTTGGGGGCCAAAAAGCGCTGCTTGACCTACCTGAAAAAGGGGGTCAGACACCTCTGGTGAGTGTACATGTACACTTTTGAGCACAAGTGGTGAATGTGTGGAATATTTCTATTAGAAAAGTCACTTTGAAGATTATTGTATCACAGTTTTTGGCGTTTACCACATTGGACTCTACACTCTCTATTGTTTTTTATCACGCTATTTAGCTTACTTGTTTATTTGTAAAGCATGTAAGCACCATACTTTTACATTTTTGTTTCATTGCAAAAGTGGATCGTTTCAATTAAAGGGGCAGCTGCATGTGCATATATATGAATTATTTTGCTGTAACTGGTTGTCTTTTCACAATTTAGGCACCTTAAATTGGTTTGGTATTATTTTTCTAGATTTCACTACGCTAGTAACGTAAGAAGGTGGCCTGGTCTGATGAATTCAAGAATGTTTCAGGAACAAAATAATGAGGTTGAGGTGTTGACTTGGCCTCCAAATTCTCTAGATCTCAATCCATTGAGCATCTGAGAGATGTGCTGAAAGAAAACAAGGCCAATCCAAGGAGGCCCCGCCTGGCAACGTAGAGGACTTAACCACTTGCCTACTGGGCACTTTTACCTCCTTCTTGCCCAGGCCAGCTTTCAGCACTGTCGCACTTTGAATGACATTTGCACGGTCATGCAACACTGTACCCAAAAGAAATGTTTATCATTTTTTTCACACAAATAGAGCTTTCTTTTGGTGGTATTTAACCACTTCAATGCCAGACACTTTCCCCCTTCTTGCCCAGAAAAATTCAGCTTTCAGTGCTGTCCCACTTTGAATGACAATTGCGCGGTCATGCAACACTGCACTCAAACAAGATTTTTATCATTTTGTTCCCACAAATAGAGCTTTATTTTGGTGGTATTTGATCATCACTGGGTTTTTTTTGCTAAACAAATAAAAAAAAGAAAAAAAAAAAAAGTTTCTTCGTTTCCGTTATAGAATTTTGTAAATAAGTAGGTTTTCTCCTTCACTGATGAGGCTGCACTGACAGGCACGGATAAGGCGGCACTGGTGGGCATTGATAGGTGTCACTGATGGGCACTCATAGGCGACACTGATGGGGAGGCACTGGCAGGCATTACTGCCGGGCACTGATTGGCAACCCTGGTGGTCATACCTGGTGGTCCTGGGTGGGCATCCTCGGGGGGCTGCGCTGATTATCAACGCAGACCCCCCCTGTCAGGAGAGCAGCTGATCAGCCCTCCTCTACTCGCGTCTGTCAGCGTGAGTAGAGGAAATACCGATACATGGCTCTTCCCGTTTACACTGTGATTGGACACAGCTGATCACATGGTAAAGAGCCTATGTTTGAGGCTCTTTACCGAGATCGTGATACGGTGTGTCAGACTGACACACCACACCAACGATCGCAGCACTGCACGCCCCCGCAACTTATTCTGCTGGACGTCCAGTCAGGATGACATAACCACTTCGCGCACGTTATTCTGTTATATGGCGGGTGGGAAGTGGTTAATCACCCCTAGGTTTTTTTTTTTTTTTTTTTGCTAAATAAACGAAAAAAGACAAAAAAAAATTTAGAAAAATGTGTTTGTTAAAAAAAAAATTGCAAACAGGTGATTTTTCTCCTTCACTGATGTGCGCTGATGAGGCTGCACTGACGGAGGGGGAACTGATAGTAGGCACTGATGGCCGTTTTTGGGGCTGCACTGACAATCAGTGCCCTGAGTATCAGTGTAGAGGTCTCTTTCACAAGCCCGTTACCGGCTCTCCTCGCGCTGAAAGAAATGCCGATAACCGGCTTGTGTTTACATCGTGATCAGCTGTGACTGAACATAGTTGAGCACGTGGTAAAGGGCCACTGTGATTGGCCCTTTACCCCAATCTATGATCAGCTGTGTCCCAAGGACACAACGATCAGAGTGTGCCACCCGCTCGCACATCGCAGCAGGCGTGATCATAGGAGGACATCATAGGACGCGCTCCCAAAACTGTCCGACCCCGCTGTAGCTGCCATTCAGCTTTAGTGATGTCAGGAAGTGGTTAAATGATAAGTTTACATTTGTAAAAAAAAAAAAAAAAAAAAAACTATTAAATGCACTTTTTTTGCGGGTAAAAGAAAAAAAATTGCATTTATTATTTTTATTACTAGGAGCCTGCAAAGTATTGCACCCATGATCAGCAAATTGTGGGTGCAATGCAGGGCTCTTGCAGACTATCAGTGTAAGCGGTCTGCTTTTATCTTGTACAGACAGTCATTTTCACATTGATAGGAAGAATCAATGAACTACCTAGAGTGTTCAACAGAACCCTGGTAGTTCATTGAGAATTACAAGCCGACAGCCGCAAAGGCTGTCTGTGAACTCTGTGAATGAACGCCAGAGCCCATGCCTTGATGGGTTATAGTAGGTGCATCGCTCCCAACTGTCCCTGATTTGGAACAAAGTCCCTCTTTCCTCCTGTGTCCCTCAATTTGGTCTGATCTATATAGTTGTATATAAAATGCACTTTTTAATCTTTCAAAAAGTGTTTCCCAGTGCTAAACCTTTCATCTAATTTCTAAATTGCTGCAATTGAACATTTCAAAAACCAGTATAAAGGAATAGTAGTGGTAAAAAAGAAAAAAAAAAGTACTTGTGGGTTTAACCGCTTGCCGACCATCCACCGAAGTTATATTGCAGCAGAATGGCACAGGCAGGCAAATCGCTGTCATGGTACGTCGGTACCGTAGATGGCAACTAGGGGGCGCGTGCGTGCCCCCTGCTTGCCCACGGAGCCGATGCGAGTGCCCGGCGGTCTCGATTACCGCCGGGCTCCTGCGATCGCTCGGGGCACACGGAGAACCGGGAGCTGTGGGTGTAAACACACAGTTTCCGGTTCTCTGAGGGGAGAACTGACAGATCGTCTGTTCATAGAGAGTATGAACAGGCGATCTGTTAGCTTCCCTGCACAGTCCACATCCCCCTTCAGTTAGAACACTTCCTAGGACACACATTAACCCCTTCACTGCCCCCTCGCGTTAACCCCTTCACTGCCAGTGACATTTTTACAGTAATCAATGCATTTTTAATCGCACTGATCGCTGTATTAATGCCAATGGTCCCAAAAATGTGTCAAAATTGTCCGTGTCCGCCATAATGTCGCAGTCACGATAAAAATCGCTGATCGCCGCAATTACTAGTAAAACAAAAAAAATTATTAATAAAAATGCCATAAAACTATCCCCTATTTTGTAGACGCTATAACTTTTTCGCAAACCAATCAATATACGCTTATTGCATTTTTTTTAACCAAAAATATGTAGAAGAATACGTATCGGCTTAAAAACTGAGGAAAAAAATGGTTTTTTATATATTTTTGGGGATATTTATTATAGCAAAAAGTAAAAAATTATGTTTTTTTTTCAAAATTGTTGCTTTTTTCGTTTATAGCGCAAAAAATAAAAACCGTAGAGGTGATCAAATACCACCAAAAGAAAGTTCTATTTGTGGGTGGGGGGACGTAGATTTTGTTTGGGAGCAACGTCGCACGACCGCGCAATTGTCAGTTAAAGTGACACAGCACTGAATCGAAAAAAGTGCTCTGATCTTTGGCCAGCCAAATGGTCCGGGGATGAAGCGGTTAACCAATCATTTTTTTTGTATAATTCTCCTTTAAGGGGGCGTGGCAAGGGGTGTGTCCTATGCCTACATACATTGGCTAATAAGTGTCCCTCGTTCCCATGGTATGGTAGTGTTATAGCTCGTGTGTGTGTGTGCGCGTGTGTATATATATACACACACACACACATATACACATATACATACATACACACACAGACTAGTAAGTGTCATAGGGTTATTCTGTCAGTGCTTACCTTGACCGTCTGGTGTGTCTGGGTGTTGTCAGGCTTAGATTGGTGAGGAGGTCACTTTAGATGAGATCCGCTCCACGTTGTCACTTTATTTGGCCCACCATGACCAGCTAGGTGTCGGGGACCAGACACATCTTCTGTATCACTAGGAATAGACAGACATTTGATAAATCTAATGCTCAGGAGATACACACAGTATACAGTTCCAATGTAACATGTATCTATGACAGAAGAACATCCTCCCTTTTGTATCAGTGTGTTGCAGTAAATGAACAGGCCTGAGGTGAGCTCTGATGAGTAACTAGAAGATATATATAGGACAGTAGGCAATGCTCAGTGACCTACCCACCCAGTATTAGCTCCACTCCCTCCTGCTCTCCATACTACTGGCACATACTAGGCAGCCAGCATCTTCACCAAGCCTGCCCCATTGCCTAGGCATACATTCCAGGTGACATTATTAGTAATAATACGGTATAGCAATGGGAGTCACATGACCCTCCCCTCTGTCGTTCACCTGCACAAAGCGAACCGTGTTGAAGCCGCCTCTGCTACACCCTGATTGGAAGCTGCATGACCTTTCCCCTCTACGCTGGTTGGTCGGTAGTAAAGGTGATGGGCACCGAGCCCAGCCAATCAAAAACGACCACTTTACTCCTGTTTTAGAAGACAACGTTTGCTGGTTTTAGGGTGTTCGGTATCTGCTTCCCCTCCCTGTCTTCCGCCGTAAAAAGTTTCGGACAGCTGCACCCCCCCCTGAGCTTCCACAGCAGCCAAACGCCGCCGGTCTACGTCACTTCCGCACGACATGACATCAGGCATGGAGACCCCGCCCCGTTTAAACAAACTTTATTATTCGGCGCACGGTGTAAACAAAAGCTTATGCTGCGCGGGGTAGTGTGAGGAGGCGATTCCAGCAATGTTTTACCATGTGAGTATAAAATATCGTTATCTGCGATCGTTATTCTGTATAAAGGAGTGGAGGGGCTGCATTTACTTGTCGCTGTGCCCTGGGTTGGCGGGTGTAATCGTCTTTTATATTCGGAGTCATTGGACGATGCAGAGTGTCTCCATGTGCCCAAATCCCGATCACTGGAGGATGATTTACTAACACTGGAAAGTGCAACTCTGCATAGAAACCAATCAGCTTCCAGGTTTTGTTGGCAAAGCCAGATTGAACAAGCTGAATGTAGAAGCGGATTGGCTACCATGTACATAGAAACTTTTACCATTTAAAGTGGAGTTCCACCCAAAAATGGAACTTCCACTTTTATTTTCAGGGGGGAGGAGGGAGCAGATACCTGTCTAATACAGGTATTTGCTCTCACTTCCTGGCATAGATCACCGCGGTGCTTGCGATGACCTACGCCACATCCGGCGCCTACCCCGTCCTCCCCCGCTGTATTCTGGGATACACAGAACACAGCAGGGACCTGAGAGGACGCGCAGTAGGGAACCAGGAAGTGAAGCCGCACGGAGGATGGCAGCAGCCAAGAGCCGAAGGACGGATAGGCTTCAGGTGCCGACATCACGGGCACCCTGGACAGGTAAGTGTCCATATATTAAAAGTCAGCAGCTGCAGTATTTGTAGCTGCTGGCTTTTAATATATTTTTTTTTCAGCGGACCTCCGCTTTAATTGTCGGCTCTCATCTAATGCCCTCCCGCTCCCCCTAGCTGAAAGAAGGCTACAGTGTGGCCTTAATTTGTCAGGAGGGCGTACATGGACATCCTCCTGTGATCACGCTGCTGCGGCACGCTCTGTGATCGCTGAATCCTTAGGACACAGCTGATCACAGATCAGGGAAAATTGCCAATGACAGCTGATCACGAACGTAAACACAAGATGGTTATCGTTTTTTCTTTCCTCACGCTGACAGCATAAGGAGAGCCGATAACCGGCTATGGTTGCCACCTCATCCCTTTAAACCCGAACACATATTCATTACACAGGTTCTGTGGCTGACTAATTCAATTCACTTGGTGCCTTATCTGCATTTAATTAGTCTCAGAATCTGTGTAATTCAAAGGTGTTCAGGTTTAAAGGGATGAGGTGGCAACCCTATAACCGGCTTGTGTTTATCTGTGTCTTGATTCAGTGCAGCCCCAACAGTGCCGCCAATCATTGCCCATCAGTGCAGCTTCATTAGCGCACATCAGTGGAGGAGAAAAGTTACCTGTGTGCAGAATTTTATAACAAACTATAAAAAAAATGTTTTTTTTTCATAATCTCGCAGTCTCCGGTCTAAATCATCCCAAAGGTGTTCTATCGGGTTGTGGTCAGAACTCTGTGCAGGCCAGTCAAGTTCCCCCACCCCAAACTCGCTTATCCATGTCTTTATGGACCTTGCTTTTAGTAATAATGGTCCTAATACTTTTGGTAATATAGTGTATCTGGTAGCAAATCCAGGCCGCTGGAGGAGATGTAGAGGCGGTCTGCCCCAAGCTGACATTAATCCTGCCCTATACCCTGGGGGTCCTGGAACTTCTCCTCCAGTGGGGCTGATTTGCTTCCAGAAATGTACTGTGAGTTGTAACATTGTTTAACCCAACTAGATGGCACTTTGATCCCTTTGTATACACACACACAGGAGCAGTGAGGGAAATTGAATGCGATTCAGACAAGAATACACAGCATTCCTGTTCAAATCGCATGTGATTCTTTGCAGTGCAATTTGCACCAATTTTTTTTTTTGTATCAATGCATATCGCACTGGCACTCGGTATCGGCACTCGCTGATAAAAAAAAAAAAAACGCCATCAGTGCAACCCTAATTTTAACCTCTCCCTACCCAATCCAAAACAATCCATTACGTACAGAACGTGACACATGGATTACATTGTTCCCCCACACCTTATTCTTTGAATGCTTTATTTTTCTTATCCTCCCCATTCTTCTCATAGTGGTCATTTTCATGAAGGGCAGATGAATCCATCTCCCTTTACTTCCTGGAAGTCTAGGTCTGTCTCCTGGAATATGTGAGAATGATGTAGCCTTCCCAGGATGCATCTGTGAGGCCCAAGCTATATCACCAGTGCCTCACTCAACCAGGAAGTGGCAAACTAATGTAAGATATTTTTTTTTTGTATCGGCATGAAGAGCTGTATGCTGCTGTGATTTTTTATTTTTTTTTAGTGCAAAGTGGGGAAAGGTTGACTTTAAGGAAACTTGTCCTGAGAAATGCCACTCAGCCATCAATAGAGTGCTTGTAGACAAGCATCTACAGGAGGCTAATTTGCACCAAATACTGGATCCGGCCCTTGTAAAGGGGCCTAAAACTGATTTTCTCTTCAGTAGTACACTGCTTTCGAGATATGTGGACTATTCAGACAAAAATTTCCAAAGGGACACATTTGAACATTTTTTTTTTTTGGTTAATTATCGTTGCATCTGATTTTGGTTTAATCAATACAGTATTCATCCTTTAAAAATTGAATGAGCAAATCCACGCATGGATCGGATACAGTGTGACCATAGACTGGGCATAGACCACAGCTACGAATGTGGGAAGGTGTCCTCTGTCACTCCAAAAATTTTCTTACCATTTTAGGCATTCTTGTTTTCAACATTTAAAGATGACACAGAAAAATGTGAACAATTGTTCGTCCTTTCTTTTGTTTTTTGTTAATAGTGTGTACTAGGCTTTGCTTGCACTGCATTTCCAATGC
Organism: Lithobates clamitans; assembly: GCA_037952925.1. Lineage (NCBI taxonomy): Eukaryota > Metazoa > Chordata > Amphibia > Anura > Ranidae > Lithobates > Lithobates clamitans. The sequence goes on from JBBGZY010000449.1 coordinate 5,752,485, forward strand.
TTTGCTGCAAGCCTCTGTTCCAGGTTTGAAACAAATAAAAAAAAAAAAAGGCTCTGGTAGTGAGAGGGTTACATTAAACCAATATTATTACGTATGGATTACCTTGTTTCCCCACTCCTTATTTACTTTTGTATATGTTGTAGAAGTGTTCATGTAATGGTCATTCTTCACTGGAATAGATTGTTTTGTTGACACCTTCTGGTGGAAATGGTTTCCTGTTAATATAACTCTCCTTTTTCTTGTATTAGATTTCCCTCGAACATGAGATTCTTCTGCACCCCAGATATTTTGGGCCAAACCTTCTCAACACGGTCAAGCAGAAGTTGTTCACTGAGGTAGAGGGGACCTGCACTGGCAAGTAAGTACATGCAACCGACAGGTGGATGTGGCCAGATTTTTTACATCTGATTATGTAAAGTACACCTTTCCGTAATAAATCTCCAAGTATAGAACTCAAGTGTAGTCTTGAGCACCCAGTGCTAGGGTGGTGTAATGTGTACATTTTAAAGATCAAGGCTGTCCCTTCTACCCTTTCCTATTGTCTGGACTACTATACCAAGAAAAAGGTAAGGCTCCACTCACATGAGCGCCAGCCAGCAAGAATCCACTGATTCTTACTGGCAGCTGCATGCATGCACACAGTGGGGTTGATTTACTAAAACCGGTGAGTGCCCCCGCACACCCCCCTTTGGAACAACCCTACCCTACCCCATCTCTACTCATTACCAGACCCTAAAATATGGGCCAAATGCGGTCTTAAACTGATATCTGACCTCACCACCGGCACTGCCATACACTCCTTCAATCACCTGGTATCCCTATACAATGTGCCTCCCTCACATCTATTTCGCTATATGCAACTGTCTCATGCGTTCAAAGCCCAAATAATACCCAACGACACGCAAATAGTGCAATCCGATCTGGAGAGGGTCACAAGATATGAATGTACCAAGAAACCGACCTCAGTCCTTTATGCACATCTCCTAAGAGTTTCCTCTCCAGATCTGTCAAAGCTCCGGCAGCAATGGACACAGGATATCCCGACACTGGACTCCGAGGATTGGGAGGACATGTGGGAATTCCCCTTCAATATCCTGGTCTCACTTCGAGACCGTCTCATACAATACAAAATACTACATCGGGCATATCTCACCCCATATAGATTGCATAAGATGAGAACCTCCCTGTCCTCGGAGTGTTGGAGATGTACTAGGGATCCAGGTGATTTTATACATATTTTCTGGTCCTGTCCAGCAATTAAAAACTACTGGTCAGAAGTAATATCTGTAATACAAGAAGTGGTAAAAACAGACATAGCCCCAACCCCGCAGATCTGCCTTCTAGGTTTAGTGGAAGAATTAGCCCCCAAGATAGCAGAGAGAACCCTCATAGGGCTCTTGCTCTTTTATGCAAGGAAAATGATCACTCTCTGCTGGAAAAAACGTGCCCCGCCATCCATATTGTTATGGAAAACACATGTCAATAAAGTAATACCACTCTATAAGGAAACCTATCAAAATAGGGGATGCCCCAAAAAATATGATAGAGTGTGGGCCAAATGGCTAGCTGAGGCCTCCACGGCAACCGCAGACTGATTGAACAGGTACATAATACCAGTCTACGGGAGAAAGTGATACTGATAGGTTGGTTGATTTTATGGTAATGTAATCTCGGAAAAGGGTTTAATTGACATCTAATATTGTCCCATGAGTCTCAGCTGATAAATCTGATCCTGAAATACTTAATTGAGCAGGAGCCAATACCGCACTAGGTTTGTTTGTTATTGTTTTTTTTCTTTCGGACATGCTACAGATGTATGATATTAATGCTGGATGCAGCCCAATGGCCGGCTGGCATTGACTCCTGCGTGGGTCTAGTCCCAATGCTGTGGCAGGTTTAATTGTTGTTAATTGTTTGTATGTCTTATACTCAATAAAAAGATTTTCAAAAAAAAAAAAAACGGTGAGTGCAAAATCTGATGCAGCTCTGCATTAAAACCAATCGGCTTCCAGGTTTTTTTGTCAAAGCTTAAAGTGGATGTACACCCTCACATTTACCCAGTGAAGTTTAACAGTCTCAGATGATACACAAGGATAAAACAAATCTCCCTACATATTTTTTTTTACATATCTGCTGTCTTCAGCTTTCTATATTAAAAAGGGGGGCAGCTGCAGCACAGAAGGTTTTTCACCTTAATGCATTAAGGTGAAAAACCATGAGACTTTCCAACTCCTTTAAGGCATGCTTACCAAGATTATGATTTTTTTTTTCTCTGTCATATTTTATGCATATACCTTGTGTCCATTAAGATTCATTTTGAGGTTGATTTCTAATGAACAATTCAATTTTTACATCGTGTTAGAATTTTCACTTCCTCATTCAGCACTATGAGTGTAGTCTTGGCATACACTGGGAGACAGCTGATTGGAGGAAAGGCACACCCCCCCCCCCCTCCACATAGGCAGAAGAACGAAGATACTTTGTGCTCTCAAGTCCTGCTGCTGCGTCCATTGACACAGATAGCAGGACTCGGCCCCACCCCCGGCTCCCCTGTCACTAGATTTGATTGACAGCAGCGGAAGGCAATGGCTCCTGCTGCTATTAATCTATCCAATGAGGACCTGAGACAGCAGCTGGAGCTGCAGGGCTCGTGCTCGTCGCTGCAACAATCGGGTTCAGGTAAGAAAAAGGGGGGCAGCTGCAGCACAGAAGGTTTTTCACTTTAATGCATTAGACCATGAGACTTTACAACTCCTTTAAGGCATGCTTACCAAAATTATGACATTTTTGTTTTTCTGTCATATGTTATGCATATACCTCGTGTCCATCAAGATTCATTTTGAGGTTGATTTTCTAATGAACAATCATGTTTTATTTTACCGATACTCAGAAACCCTGTTGATCATATCCACTTCAATACACACTTATTTAAGTATATTTTCCCCTTTCTCTTCAGGTATGGTTTTGTAATTGCCGTTACTACAATTGACAACATTGGCGCAGGGGTGATCCAGCCTGGCAGAGGTTTCGTTCTTTATCCTGTCAAGTACAAGGCCATTGTCTTCCGGCCTTTCAAGGGAGAGGTAGTGGATGCTGTAGTTTCTCAAGTGAACAAGGTGAGATTTCATTTGACATAAATGTAAAACTCTAAATCCCCCACATACGGAAGAGGAAAAAAAAATATATTTATACTACTTGCCAAAATATTGATCATTCTGTTCATTCACTTTTCATACAACTTTGTTGTATTGTATAGCAAGGAGAGTGACATTACTACTCATAGTGTCATCTTCCTAAGTCAGGCCTACTAAGTGAGGTTCTCTGTCCTGTAAGCTGCCTTAACTCCTCCCTTTCTAAATTCCAGTCTCTGGAACACAAGGATTATAGCACCATGCAATGCAATACAACCCAACCTGATTGGCTCACAGTACTGATACTTCCAAGCTCAACCTTATTTCTGCTGTGCAGGGGGGATCATGGGCAAGTGAAATAAACTTAGATGTTATGTACTTATACTAGTCCTAATTAAAAACGTAATTTTTGAAGAAATAAATATAAATACACTAATGCATTCCAATTTCATAATTCCCCACGCCGCACCTTCACTGAGAGGGGGAGGTACTGCGCCCCCACACATTGTAAAATATGGGAAACATTGTTTGCTTCTCTAACTTTGCTGTAGCTGCCATCATCCGCTTTTGTGTTGGGGAAGAGATTGGGTGCAGTTCTGCTGGGGGGGGGGGCAGTCCCTGTTTCAGGAGGACCACTGCTAAAGCCAATCACAGTCCTGCTAGCCCTGTCCACCATGTGGAGGAAGATGACTCGCTTGGTTGCCACTACCAATCTCAGAAGAAGGGATTCCACTGTGAGTGAGAAAACCACAATCGGGTGACAGTTTGTGGAATTACTGTTGAGCTTCTGGGAACTTTGTTGAAATTTTTCCTGAACCTTTGTGTGTCACTTACTACTGAACCCCTGCACTCTGTGTCCCTTTAAGCCACAGCCGGTATTCAGCGCAATGAAAATCGCACCCAACTTCTCAGCTGCTCCTGCACACAGGCCCACTGCTTTCAGAAGATGCCCTTGACCTGAGCTCATCATTGCGCATCCATTCCAGATGCTTGTATGTGACATCACATACAAGCATGTGGGCTGGATGCGAGCGGTGGAACAGTAGGATGAGTGTGCCAGGACAGGTAGATGTGTCTCATCTCTGCTTCCTTTTTCACTACTCTGCATATCGCGTATATCATAGATGAGCAGGAGGGTGCAGCGGTGGAAGAGATGACAAGGGGCTTCAGCAGTAGGACAGATGTGAAAGGAGGTATATTGGTGGGACAGATGAGCAGGGGGTACAGAGGTGAGACAGATGTGCAGGAGGTACGTTGGTGGGGCAGATGAGAAAGGGGGTTCAACGGTGGGACAGAAGAGCAGGGGGTTACAGTGGTTGGGCAAAAGAGCAGAGGGGTACAGAGGTGGGGCACATGTACAGTGGCAGGTCAGAGGACAAAGGAAGTACCATGGTGTGTCAGATGAGCAAGGGGAACAGAAGTGGGACAGATGTGCAGGAGGTACAGTGGTGGGGCAGATGAGAAAGGGGGTTACAGTGGTGGGCAGAAAAGTTCAGTGTTAGGACAGATGAGAAGATGGTTCAGTGTTGAGACAGCAGAGCATGGGGGTATGGCGGTGGGGCAGATGTGCAGGGTAGTACAGTGGTGAAACAGATTTGCAGGGGGGACAGTGATCTAAGGTGTGGTTTTGCAGGAATTGGGGCTGATCTGAGGAGTGAGTGCAGGATGTTAATTTCTCACTACTGCTCAAGTAGTTTACAGCATTTACTTTATAAAAAATCCTTTTCGTGATTGAGAGTGTGAAGTTGACATTTTTTTGTTATAAAATCGGCACTCTCAATTTCTTTAAAAGATTTTTTGGCACCCTGTGCTCAAAAGGTTGCCTACGCCTGTTCTACAGCATGGTAACACTATTCACTCTATGTTGTTTCATTTGTTTTATTGACGTGGTTGAAGGCTAGGTTTGACCTATGTGTTTGCAAATGAGTGTGCTACCATCCATGAATTCTTCTCTTCTTTTAACTAATTTCTATATGAATGAAGGAACCTAAGGCTGACTGTTTTCAAAACAGCTCCTGTTGTAATGTGTATTATGTTTTGCTGGGTTGAAGCATCTCTTATAATTATAAAACCACTATGTTGTACTATTAGCACTGAAAAACATGAATTTCTGCAGGTAGTCTATGGGAGATGTGAAGCTTCTGCCTTTTTAGTATGGTATTTTGTAGTAATCCATTCAGGATTGCAAAGTTTGTAACTAATTTCTTCTTGTCTTTTTTACAGGTCGGCTTATTTACAGAAATTGGACCTATGTCCTGCTTCATTTCAAGACATGTAAGTTTATACCAGTTTTTGAACACTATAACTGTGGCCGCCTAGCAGCAACTATCCTGTTGTAACAGATGAGAGGAATTCTGGATGTATGGGTTACTGCACACTATTGCTGACTGCTCTGCTTTGTTGAAATAAAAAAGGTCCTAAAGGACAACTTTACTCTTACTTTAAACAAACCCAAAAATGTTACTCTGGTAAAAATAAATATTAATAAAAAAAAAAAAAAAAAAATCTATCTATCTCTATTTATGAAGGTATCTAACCGATCATCTTGTTCTTTCAGTCAATTCCATCTGAAATGGAGTTTGATCCCAATTCTAATCCACCTTGTTACAAGACTGTAGATGAGGTAAGAGACCTGCTTATCTGTTTGTTGGCTAATGAGAAAAAATATCTTCAAATTGCACATGCCTGACATGACCTGCATTAAGATAAAAAATGTCCAACTGTACCCGAGTCCTCTCAATTCAGCACTGTGCCCACCTGCAGCCCCGCTCTCCTGTCATCCTCTTCTCACAGAACACACTGAGAACAGCAGGAGCCATAGGCTCCTGGCACTGTGAGTCAAATCCTGTGAGGAGTAAGGCAGGGGGGCATGGCCAAGCCAGGCTGTGTGCGTCTATGGGGAAAAAAGGGATCTGGAGGAGGTTGAGAGCAAAAGAAGGTACATTTGAGTTATGAATACATATATGTGAATCCAAATTTTTATTTCCTTTTTTTTTCCTGCCTCTAAACTCCTGTAAACGCTTATGTGTACATGGACACCTAGGCTGACATGGAGGGGTGTTTAGAGGCAGAAGAAAAAACATCCAACGCCTGTGAAACAGGCTTTTTTTTTAAACTCAAGTGTACATGAGGCCTTCGTGATCTTCAGTAAGAAGCTCCAATATCGAAACTATATGCCAATAGTTGCATTGTTTATAAGTACAATCGCTATACTTGCCCTCAAATTCAGTTTGGCTTTTGCCATCATTAAGGACCATGTACATTCAGCTGCTGTTGATTTGGACTCAGACCAAAAGTCGGATAATCAATCTCTTCTAGGAGAAAGTACATATAGCATGTAAATAATGTTAATTATAAGATAAAATGCTGCAGGAAACATTTGTTGTGCTTCAGTACCTTGCACTGGCTAATAATAATATTATTTCAGGTATTTTATATAACACCCAGTGAGATAACTAAAAAAGAAGTGTAGCGCAACCAAAATCTACCAGGTACTAACAAACTATACTACAAAAAACGTGAATGTTCCAATAACTTCAAATTGTATAGTGTACAACAAAAATTCATTCACATTCCAAAATTGTGTAAAATCAAACTTTAAAGTCCAGTCAATAGTGTGATCACCACTGTTATCCAAATAAAAGTGCTCTGTATCTCCACCACCATATAAGTTGGCCGCTCACCTCATGGCCATGATTCCTGCATTACCAGAAAGGTCGAAGCAAGCTGTGTTCCCCTCAGGGATATTGGTTCTGACAGACGCTTGGCAAGTCCTCACTCCTCTCTTCTCACAATGGGATACACCAGTCCTTAGACACTCGGGAAACACCATTTGTATATGGGAAGGAAAGGGAAGCACACAAGATTTAATGCTCTCCATTTAAAAGTTGTAAGGAAAGTTGTAGTAATAAAAGATAAGTATTACACTTACAGAGTGAAGCACTGCCGCCAGTGCTAACTTAAATGCACATGTCAAACACATATGCTGGCATTCAGCTCTGTAGCAAGATGGCTGCGGGATGATGTCATGCCCAAAACTCTGCCTCCCTATACGTGCTATGTCCAAAGCAGGGAGTCCTACTAAACAAGTCCCCGCTTTTGGATGTAACGTGTATAGGGAGGCAGCGTTTTGGGCGTGACATCATCCCGCAGCCATCTTGCTACAGAGCCAAATGCCAGCATATGCGTTTGACATGCATTTAAGTTAGCTCTGGCGAAGGTGCTTCTCTCTGTAAGTGTATTACTTCTCTTTTATATATTTCAACTTTTAAATGGCGAACATTAGATCTTGTGTGCTTCCCTTTACTTTCCATATACATCTGGTGTTCCTGAGTGTCTGAGGACCTGTGTATCCCATTGTGAGGACTTCCCAAGCGTCTGTCAGAATCATTATCCCTGAGAGGTCAAAGCAAGCTGTGTTCCCTTCTGATAATGCAGGGGTCATGGCCATGAGGTGAGCAGCCAACTAGTATGGTGGTGGAGGTACAGAGCTCTTTTATTTGGATAACCGTGGCACAGTGGTGATCACACTGTTTATTGATTGTATTTTAAAGTTTGATCTTACACAATTTTGGAATATGAATGTAATTTTTGTTTATACAGTGACCAATTTTGAGTTTATTGGAATTTTTTTTTTTTTTTTTTTTTTTTGTAGTATGATTTATTTTATTTATTTTTTGGGTAGATTTTGGTTGTGACACACTGCTCTTTTATTCATTTGTCATTTGTCATTGAGTGTTGTGAATTCACTTAATTGGTGTTAGCTGGCAACATTACTTTTAAATAGTCAGATTTTTCTGAGCACAGGTCACAAATTTATTACTGTGGTTGCACTAATTGATTTTGTATTGCACTGGTTAAGATTTATATAGCACCAACAGTTTTTCACAGTGCTTTAGAAATTATACATTCACATCAGTTACTGCCCTCAATTAATTTGCAATCTGAGGTCCCTATCTCCCATACACGCACACACCAGTTTATACAGGAGTCCTCTAAACATACCAGCATGTCTTTTTGGAGTGCGAGGGGAAACCCACACAAGCACAGGGAGGACATGAAAACTCATGCTATCATGTTGCATCCTGGTTTAAATTCAAACTGAGGTGCTGCAAGGCAGGGGTACTAACAAAAAAGCCAATTTGCTGATGCAGCTGGTAATCTAATGTCAGGGTCAATGGGGCCAACAGGGCCACTTAGCAAATGTAAAACAAACAGCAAAATTCCACAGAACAAACAGTGTACAGCCATCTTGGTTCACACTCTTAAAGTATTTTAAAGGTGTTTTTTTTATGCCCTCCCTTACATATTACAGTTCTGCAGTCCCTCCTGACTAGTTTTATCCCTCAGGCCATTTTAAACTAGACACGGTATTTTTAAATGTAGTTTAACTAAAGATCTATATAAAAGAATCAGGACCCCCTTCCTCCTTGCTGGTGATCCATCTAGTGCTGCACCCCAGAATCATAATTCACTTTTTTTCCCATTGCCATGCCACATTGTTAACCAATTTTGCAGTCATCATAATGATTAACCAACATACTAATATCTCCGGCAGGATGTCGTCATACAACAAGATGATGAAATTCGCCTAAAGATTGTGGGAACCAGAGTGGATAAGAATGATATTGTAAGTAATAGATTTTTTTTAGCAAGCTTTGAAACCCATTTCACGTATGCACTTGGAAAATATTGTCTAGTTTTGCTTTTTTTTAAAAAAAATGGAACCTACCAATTTATAGATTAGGTCATTTTAAAGGGGTTGTAAACCCTATATTGCAGCAGCCCCCCAGAGCCCCCCCTTTACTCACCTGAGCCTGGTCTTTCCAGCGCAGAGAACGAACACACCAGCTCCAGCCGGTCTCTCGGGTTCTGGTTGGATATATTGATAGCAGCGCAACCATTGGCTCCTGCTGCTGTCAAACAAATCCAATGACTCAGGGGGCGAGGCCGAGTTCTGCTGTCTGTGTCAGTAGATGCAGCAGCAAGACAGGAGCGCGCCCGCACGAGTGCCCCGAGGGAGAGCGCTTTTCCAACAGGGCACTCAAAGAGGAGGAGCCAGGAGTGCTGCTAAGGGACCCCAGAAGAGGAGGATCGGGGGGCCTCTCTGTGCAAAACCAACTGCACAGAAGAGTAAGTATGACATGTTTGTTAAAAAAAAAAAAAAAAGTAGGTTTAATTATCCTTTTAAAGAGATTCATTTTAATACTTTTTTTCTTTTTTTTTTTTTTTTTTTAATATAAAAAGACTGTTGATTTTCTTGTATGCCCTTAAAAGTCAGTCTTTTACCTTTTGTAATTCGTTAGCCGACACAGCTCCTGGCTTGAACATCTATCTGCAGAGGAATGCTGACTAGCACCTAAGCCACTCTTCTAGTTTCAGCTAGATAATTGTTGGGGTTTGTGGGACGAGACCTGTTAAAAGGGCACATGTAAGGATAGGAATATGGAAGCTGCTATTGCTGACTTGTTTCATACATGTAGGTCTCTGGGCTATCATCTTGATCATGGCTTCACTACCTTTTTAGTCCCTGGCCTGGAACAAGTATGTTGAATGAGATTGAGTGGCTCATGTGAGAACCAACTTCATTCGGTGGAGCATTAGGGACACAGCCACTCCTCTAAATCTTCTTCTTTTAAGTGCTTTTGTTGCCAGTTCAACACATGGGTTTCCCTCACAGGAATGTTTAAGCATTTCTCTGCCACAAAAACAAATGTGCATCTACCTCCTGGCATACACTTGTATAGTTTCTGCTCTGGCCTCAATCCTTTGGCCCTTGTCTATCTTCTCTGCCTTCTCAAACAATTTCTATGCATTCATCTAGCAGATTCCTGCTGCACTGGCTTCCACCTGTATCCTATGTGGAGCCCTCCTGACTCCTGGGCTGAGTTCCTATATTGGGGCATAGAGTGTACATGAGCTGCTTTTTACTTCTAGAGGCCTGCCGTTCTTTAGTCACAAAAGTGTGTTGAAAAGTGAACCAAATTGACTCTGAACCATTTTTAGAAATTCTGTGTAAGCATTTGGTAATTATTAGACTGTACTTAAAGTCCAGTTCTAGGAGAATGAAATCCCCCAGGCTCCCTCAAGTGGTGTGTCACTGGTCCCCCCGCAGCCCACTTTGTAAACTGCAACTGGTTCTGGTTGCACTTCAACTTCCTTAGCACACCATACTGGGTGTAATGTAAGTGATGGAGCTCTTCAATTCTCCCCTAGATGTATTGAGCAGTGCCCCCCCCCCCCCCCCCCACATTGCACGGTTGGATTGTTTAATTATCCTGAATTTGGGCTTTACAGAGAAATCCCAAGCAGCAAGTAATCCATCAGCGAACTGCTTAATCTCTCTAGCCAACATTGCAAGTCAGGAGCACTTAGTTTTACTTTGATATGATTTATTTATGTATTATTTTTTATAAAAATCCAGCACATCCTGGTTTAGTGGGCTACAGAATTTTTGGGTAAAACTGCAGCACCTTTTCACAATTTATTCTGAGCTGTGCAATCTTTAAATTTTGTTTCTTTGTTTGAGGATCAGGTCACAGAGGGCTTTGACAAAGGGGGGTTGCAGGGTTAGAGCCAGGGACTTTAACAAAATAAAGGATACTTTGATCTATAAGGGTTTAACTAGCAGGTAATTCGGCTCCACAGGATGGATGCCAGGATTAAAATTGTACCCTTTAAAAGAGAAATAAGTAGGTGGACATTTCTGTTATCCTTTTGAAAATGCCATTTCCCTGGCTGATTCTAGATTTGGTATTTATGAATCCCAGGCATGGAATCAAAATGCAGTAAAGTGAGTCCTTACTGCTTCATTGGTTGTTGGTGAGTGACTCTGAAAATATTAACCAAACCAGGCAACAAGCATTTGCCAAGGGCAGCTTATATTTTCCAATGGAACTGTTGGTTTGTTGCTATGTAAGAGATTTACATAAACCCCCACTTCTTCTACTTGCAGTTATTTAATTTACACTAGAATGTCGTACATAACATTTATGAGCTGGGAATCTAATGCTACTTTTATTTATTTTTTCAGTTTGCAATTGGTTCTCTGATGGACGATTACTTAGGTAAGTGTCCTACGTGTCAAATTAATATTTACAATTTGTTTTAGGTTTATGTTCGTTATCTGTATTTATTTAAAGCGTATGTTGACTACAGAGTAGTTGCTTTTTTATTAGCTGTGAACCTACTACACAGACTATTTATTTATTAATTTAAAAGCCTGTGTTAAGGTGAACTTGATAATTATTTTTTAGTGAGGCACTTTAAGGCCATGTTTTTAAATTATCTTGCTCTTGTGGGATAGCTGCACATAAAACCTAAGTATGAGATTGGAAGATAATCTGTAAGTATTGCCTTAAAGGCCTGCTAGCCTAGACTAGGTTGTGGTAAAGGTTTACCACAACCTCAACCTACCACTGTGAAGAGGGTGTCAAGCAAAAGCTGTTTGCCTTCAGACTTTTTCTCTGTGATTGAAACTCCAGTCTGAAGAGTCACGTAGGTACAGAGAGAGATGGGCGTCTAGTATCTCCTCCTGAAAAAGAAAACCTGAGTTCCACATGTTGGCTATACATGTAGGTATACATTTATAACTAATGTTTATTGGGCTTGAAGTGGTATTTTTAAACCCAAAAACAAACATACCGTATATACTCGAGTATAAGTCGAATTTTTCAGCACATTTTTTTTGTGCTGAACGTGCCCCCCTCGACTTATACTCGAGTCAAGCACTTTTCTGCAGCAAAAAATTTCATTTTCTGAACCGACTTTGGGGCCCCGTATCTCAGGGCCACTTGGAGCTAGGAACCCCAAATTTGGTGTGCAAACCCAGTGGAACTGGTACCACAACATATCCAAAGCTGGGGTTCCTAGCACCAAGTAGCCCCGAGATATGGGGCCCCAAATTCGGTCCAGAAAATGTCATTCTCTGCTGCAGAAAAGTGCTTGACATTTTCTGAACTGATTTTTGGGGCCCTGTATCTCAGGGCCACTTGGTGCTAGAAACCCCAGCTTAAGATATGTTGTGGTACCAGTTCCACTGGGTTTGCACACCAAATTTTGGGTTCCTAGCACCAAGTGGCCCTGAGATACGGGGCCCCAAAGTCAGTTCGGAAAATGAATTTTTTTGCTGAAGAAAAGCCACTTGGTGCTGGAAACCCCAGCTTTGGATATTTTATGGTGCTAGTTCCACTGGGTTTGCACACCAAATTTGGGGTTCCTAGCACCAATAGGCCCTGAGATACGGGGCCCCAAATTCGGTCAACTGTGTCCATCTGCAGCAATGTCATTTCGGGACCCTTTGGGTTCAGAGACCCCAAATTTTGGCTGCAGCTAGGGGGCATCTAGGAACCCTTAACTACCGAGTTTGAAGTTCGGGGGACCTATGGCTGCAAATGGGCACAGTGAGGCATGCAAATGGGCACAGTGAGGCTGCAAATGGGCATTGTTGACCCTCTTACAGTAGCTGTGCATTTCTCACCCTCGTCTTATACTCGGGTCAATACGTTTTTTTCCCATTTTTTTTTTTTGTGGTAAATTAGGGCCTCGAATTATACTCGGAACGACTTATACTCGAGTATATACGGTAATTCTTTTCCTTTTTTCCTTTTTTTTTTTATATATATATACGGTAATTGCAGCTTACCAATTAGATGTGTGTTTTTGTTTTTTGTTTTTTGTTTTTTTTCTTTCTTAGACTTTTTTATTTTTCCCTGGTGAGCCTGCCAGTAAAGTCTGTTTTTCAACAGAACAAATTGTCCTGCAGATGTAGCAATTACATGGTTAAGAGAAACCATTTTCTACTGACAGAGGTGCTTTCTGATCAAAAGGGAAAACCGCGGTTTGCTGTAAATGCTTATAAGGTGTTAGCTGGAGTTCAGCTTTAGTTTGTTAGTGTATCTAAATCTGTTAGTGCTTTGGTGTCCGTATTAGCAAAAATAATCCCCAGCATTAATGTCAGTGGGAGCAAAAAAAAACCTACAGCCTCTTGAGATTAACAATGCTGCTGTCCAAAGGTGCCCATGTGCTCCTCATCAAAAGTGGCGGCACTCTAATACAGGAGATGTGTTACTGGCCAGATCACCAGGTGAAAACAGAGAAAAAATATATAAAAAAAAAAAAAACTAAGGCAGCCACCACATTGGATTAGTAAGCTGCAATATATTATCTTGGGTTCGGTTTTAATGCTGCTTTAAAAAAATGTACGTGTGTTTTGGGACCTGAACATAATTAAAAGAAATACAGTAAGTCTCCTACTTACGAACGAGTACCGTTGCAGGAGCTCGTTCGTAAGTCCAACAAAGAATAAAGATCAGTGCTTGCAGACAGAGGCTTTTCGTTCAGCCCACTGGGTTGAATGGAAAAAAAAGCTGTGCACACACATGTTCACATATCAAAGGTTCTTATATAGGGGGCTCACAGTAAGGCTACTTTCACACTGAGGCGCTTTTCAGGCATTTTAGCACTAAAAATAGCGCAGGTAAAGCGCCTCTCATGCCTGCGCTGTGTGAAAGCCCAAGTGCTTTCACACTGGGATGGTGCGCTTGCAGGACAAGAAAAAAAGTCCTGCAAGCAGCATCTTTGGGGCGGTATGGGAGTGCCTGCAAAGCGCTTTGACAACGCAGCTCTTTTAACCCTTTCTTTAGCTGTTAGCGGGGGTTAAAAGTGCCCCGCTAGTGGCTAAAAAGCGCCACTATAACAGTGGTAGAGCGCCGCAAAAACTACCAGCACTTTACCGCTAACGCCGGGCGCTAGGCAGTGTGAAATAACCCTAAATGTTTCCTTTAAAGCTTGGGGCACCTTAAACAATGTTATTAACCATTTTTTTTCTCTTGTGCCTCTTGCAGGTTTGGTGAGCTGATGTGGTCCACTTGCTGTCAGACGACGCTCAGTTTATTGTAAAATGTGTTTTTTATGTAATTTTTTTTTTTTTTTTTGCCCCATATGACAGTCACCACTCAGTAGCAAAGTTTGGTGTATTAGTTACATAAGGCTCAATTCACAAACCTGTAATGATATTTATTTGCTATAATTCCTAATTTTAGCAATAAGATCTGAAAGTAAGAGTCGTTATTTCAAACTCATACAATATAGCTTGGTGAACTGACATGATGATATTTGAAACCCGTAAGCTCTGTTTTCAAAGTGTTATTTTATTAAAAAAAACTTCATGCAATCTCGAGTTCATACTTTCTGTGTGCCTTTTTATTTTCTGATGCTTATAATTATCTCCACTGTAGATTTAATCCAAGCAATTCGGGCCCCCTCTTTTGCCCCTTGCTTAAACTGGCACATTTTTAGATGGTCAGCTTGAAAAAAATTATAGAGCCTCAAGTGCAACTTCCAGATGGTTCCAAAATTGCAGCATGTTTTCATGTGTTGCAGTGCATTGCATTGTGTTATGCAGAGCATTCAAATTTTATAGGTTGTAGCACACCTCAACATCCCAAAAAATGTTTTCCCTAATGTATTTCTGGGAGAAAAAGGGGGGTGGTTAATCCTAGCATTGGTGTTAGTGGTCATAGAGGTGGCAAAAATGCTACTCCGCATGTTAGTGGCAGTACTACTAAAACCAGACACCACTTCACCAGAGAAATTGCAGTGTCACTATGGTGACATTGTACCGCTGTGGCGGTGATCATGTACAATGGCTGGTTGCTCTGATATCAGTGCTGCCAGCCATTATCTCTGATCACTGCAACAGCAGCACAATGTCACCAGACCAGTGCTGCCCGTCAACATCTCTAATGACTGCCATCCACTCAGTATCCCTGATCCACACCAGTGCAGTGTTTCCACTGGCCTGTGTATTGATCACTTTCTGCCTGCTACCTAGACCAATCTTTTGCCTGTTTGCTGGCAATGTGTCTGCCTGTGGTCTGAACTGGCCTATCTTCACATCACGCTATGTTCCTGCAAGTCACCAGGCCAGTGAACATGGCATTCATTGGGGCAGCCATGTTGCTGTAGGCTTGCTTGGCTTCTAGGGACTGGGACACAAAGTTATGTTCCCTGACCACACATAAAGAGGTGACTTTCACAATACATTGGTTTTGACACAATTGGTTGATTTTAACGCACAAGATACACTGTCTGGTATTTAATTAGTCCAAAAAGTGAAAGTCTCACGCATGTGGTGTTGCCATACTCTGGAAGATTAGCAGAATGTGTTTTGGGATGTAATTCTAAGTATGCCCATGCTGTATGTGTGAAATATCTTATATTGACAACTTTTGTGTTGACACAAAAAAAAAAAATTCTAATTTTCTTACTGCATTTTCCAAAAACTTGTAGCAAGAAGCCTCACTTTGCCTCTTAGGGTATTTACTCTCTGAAATGCGATCACATTTGTGGGTGTTTCTACTGCCCTGGTATTCCAGGGCCTCCAAAAATGTAATCATCAAATTAGATGTTTAATTTATCCTCATAGAATGCCTGAAGGTGGTCCTTGGATTTTGGGCACCTCAACATACTCAAGAGGAGTAGAAGAATGTGTTTGGTGTGTAATTCTAAGTATGCCTATGATGTGTGTTAGAAGGCAAAGGGAAGGGACCGGTTTATCATGCACACAGGTCAGAGTATCAATGTTGAAAACCAATACAAATGAGGGAGAGGTCTGGGGCTGCCCAAGCTGAAGTTGAAAGTGAACCTGTGGTGAGAGCTTTGAGCAATAAATGCTTTTATCCAGAACATGAGCTGTTAAACAAGCCCTCACTGACCTTGGTGGTTGCAGGCACTGTGGAGTAATTCATCCTCAAAGATCACAATAGAAGTATTGTAGCAGGATTCCATTTGCTCTGAACAGCTTACAGCACCTGTTTGTTTAATAAAGTAAATATTAAGGCTCCTGTATGACAGCTTAAAGTTATACTAAAGTCTTATGTTTGTTATTTTTAAAGAAAAAAAGTCATACTTGCCTGCTCTGTGCAGTGATTTTGCACAGACCAGCCCAGATCCTCCTCTTGAGTTCGTCACCGTCTCTCTTGGCACCTCGCTCCTGTCGAGTGCCCCCACAGCAAGCAGCTTGCTATGGGGGCACCTGAGTCGAGCCGCAGCTCCTGGTGTCCATTCAGACAGAGAGCTGTGGTTCAGCCCCGTCCCCGCTTTCTCCTGATTGGCTAACTGACTTTGACAGCAGCAGGAGCCAATGGCACCACTACTGTGTCTCAGCCAATCAGGAGGGAGAGTCCCAGACGGCTGAGGCACTTGTGGATCGAGATGGTACATAGGTAAGTATTAGGGGGGCTGCTGCACACTTTTTTTTTTTTTTTTTCTTCTTAATGCATAGAATGTATTACGATTAAAAAAAAAAAACCTTCTGCCCTTAGAATGACTTTAACCAAGTACCAAATCCAGTTACTATATGATGCTTCAAAAAGAAGCTTTCTTTACCTTTCCTGACTGAGCCAAATCCTTCATCATTTGTGTCTCAAACCCGTACCCTCTTTGACAATGCAGCTCACAGTGGGAGGGTTCCAGCGACAGAGACTGTGCTGCCAATCAAAAAGCGGTAGTTAAGACTAGGTGTAGCCATGTACTGATTGATAAGCTACAGTGACAATACTATTAGTTACACCCTCTGCAACATTTTATTAATCCCACTGTAGTGAAAGCAGGCACATCCTTCAAGAGAGTGGCAACTGTGCTTTGCATTCAGGAGTAGTTCAGCATTGTTGCCACACCATCACCAGGAGCTGCATGAAGTGGACATCACTGGCAGGGCCAACGGGTAGCAAAAAGACAGAAAATTTGTGAATGCATTAATTATTAAATACGGCTATGGCATGGGCTGGATCAACCAGGGTCCCTTCACAAAATGTATAAAAACTGCCCAAAAATTGTGGATCAAGCCTGCTTTTTTTTTAGTTACATAAAGCCATAGGTTTTCATTGTGAAACATTACAACCTTGGGCATCATGTGGGCCAGCCGCCAGCAACATAACAACTGTTGATGCCATCAGTTGATAAGGAGGAGATCTGTTACCTGGACAGCATCCCTGTTTGACCCCTCACCCCTCTGTCAGCACTGAGGTCACATTAGCAGCATGTTGGAGAAAAAAAGGAGTGAGAACAAATGCTGGAATACTGGTATCGGTGTGCAAAAGTGTATTTGCTTTGCAAGAAAGAAAACAAAGCCTCTCTAATGTTGGGTGTCCTACGTGTGTGGATGCCTTTGCATTCTATAAAACTCGAAATTGTGCATAATTTTAAAGTGTGCCTTGACTGGAAAAGGGTTGAGAAACACTGAGCTAGATCACTACTACATGCTACTTGTGTACCTTCTATTGGAAAGAGGCATTTGTTCCATCTCTATTGCTCCTGAATTCACCCCTCGTTGCTGCTGCCTTACACATCTATGTGTATGTGACATACCAGTATGCTAGGCCCACATATTGCTTTTCCTATTATTTCTTCAGTAATAAAAGTTAGTGTCAGCTTGATCACACTTGGCTCAATATTACCAAGTGATGCAGCCAGTTTTAGCATGTTGTACTTGTGGCATGAATAGTTGACAAGATTGTGATGATATTCACCCAGACACGGCTCATTTCCTTTCCTATACAGAAAACTGAGTGCTTTTTGTAATCTGCCAGTTGGCCATAACTGAGACAAGATCACTGCGGTTCCAGAAGGTTTAATGTGTCAGGTACCTTGCTGCCCTTCGCTTGGTTAGCGATCTCTTTGTTTAAGGCCGGAAGTCAGTTATAGTCTTATGTTGTATTTAATTGTATCAAAACCAAAACACCAAAGTTTATTATTTTGCAGTTTACCAAACCCTTTCACACTGGGCGGATACGTTGGATGGACTTCGCTAGCTCAGCGGGGAATCGCTCCGTTAATCCCGGCTGAGCAGGGCGGATGACAAGTCCATCTCCGTTCACTGTGCAGGGACGGACCTGTCAGAACGTTTTCATCTGATCCTGCTGAACGGATGTCGATCGTATCTTGTTGGATCGGATGGCAGGCGGGTGTCAGCGGACACATCACATCACGGACACAGAAGTCAATGCGTGGCCCGCTCTGTTTCCTGTGAGTCCCTGCGGTAAAACATCTGTCATCGCACATAGGGGTTTATTTACTAAAGGCAAATCCACTGCAAGTGCACTTGGAAGTCTGGTCGCTGTAGATCTGAGGGGGACATGCAAGGAAAATAAAAAAAACTGCATTTTTGCTTGTACATGATTGGATGATAAAATCAACAGAGCTTCCCCCCATTTCACATCTCCCCCCAGATCTACCGACGTCTGCACTTGCAGTGAACTTGTAGTTGAAAGTGGATTTGCCTTTAGTAAAGCAACCCCATAGTGTGAATTGGTCCTTAGAATATTGAGACAAACCATTTAACACTGACAGGGGTGCTTACACCCATAAACAGCAAACAGGAACAGAGCTGAAGCTGTCAATCAGCTGGAGGTCCCTGTCCTGTCACCATTTTTCTCTTGGTGTCAGGAAAACTTGTCAGCTGTGATTCATGCTGATAGCAGAGGAATGAAGCAGCGGACAGAAATTACACTGGTGGGTTGATTTACTAAAGGCAAATCCACTTTGCACTACAAGTGCACTTGGAAGTGCAGTCACTGTAGATCTGAGGGGGACATGCATAGAAAATAAAAAACAGCATCTTTGCTTGTACATGATTGGATGATAAAATCAACAGAGCTTCCCCTCATTTCAGATCTCCCCCCAGATCTACAGCAACTGCACTTGTATTGCAAAGTGAATTTGCCTTTAGTAAATCAACCCCTAATGCCGTGTACACACGGCTGGACTTTTCGACCAAACTTGTCCGACGGAACAAATCTGTCGGACAATTTGTCCGTGTGTGGGCTTTATCAGACCTGCAGAGGACCTTTTCTGTCGAAAATGTGACGGACTTTAGATTTGGAACATGTTTCAAATCTTTCCGACGGACTCGAGTCCGGTCGAAAAATCCGCTCGTCTCTATGCTAGTCCGATGGACTAAAACCGACGCTAGGGCAGCTATTGGCTACCGGCTATCAACTTCCTTATTTTAGTCCGGTCCAACGTCATCACGCACAAATCCGTCGGACTTTGGTGTGATCGTGTGTAGGCAAGTCCGTTCGTTAGAAAGTCCGTAGGAAAGACCATCGGACCTTTGATGCCGAAAAGTCCGCCCGTGTGTACACGGCATTAGGGTTCTTTCACACAGGCTTTCCAATCATATCCATCTGTCAGTCTTTTCAGGCAGACCTGATCGAGCCTTGCAGTCTCCTCTATGGAGCAGGTGTCCACTGATACCCGCCGCCATTCCGATCCTACCCGCAAAATCCAGACGGATGGTGGTCCTATTTTCCATCCGTCTGGCCAATCAGATAGGATTGGATGAAAACAGGCGGTCCGTTTCCATCAGATTTCCCCATAGAGGAGAGTAGGACTGTGTCCGCTCTGCACAGTGGAGTGGACAGGACTTGTCATCCACCTGATCAGCAGAGCTATCCCCCAAGAAGTAGGCGCCTGTGTGAAAGGGGCCTTAGTGCTCTTCATTGAGACAAGTACACACTATAGAGGGATATGCTTTGTTTATTCTTCATGTCTGAGGTTTACAATCACTTTGTTTCTATAACACAGTTACATTCAAAACATGCCTTTAATGAGAACAGTCTGAGTTAGGCCCCTTTTACACAGGGTGGATTCTGTTCTGATCAGCGGGGGAACCCTCATAGATCCTATGCTGATTGGAGCAGAGCAGGTGGCTGACACATCTGTGCTCAGTTTCTGCAGCGTTGACATGGACAGAGCCAATGGCTCCCACTGCTGCCAAAAGCCAATCAGGAGTACGGGTCCCCGGAGAGGCAAGGCTCTCGTGGACATCATTGGATCGAGAGGGGGCTCAGGTAAGTATTAGGGGCGCTGCTACACACAGGTCTTTTACCTTCATGCATAGAATCCACCACCTTGTAAAACAACCCATTCAGTTTAAAATAGAAATGAAAGGCAAAACATTTGTGTATAGATATAAAAAAAAAACATTATAAACACCTTTTTTTTATAAGTGATCACATATTCCTCTGTTCTCAGCTGCATAGAAGCTGGGAGAGAAGCAGCAGCACACTGAGCTTCCCAGTAAATGGCTGTTTAGCAGGGGCTTGCTAGGACAAGTCTGATCATTGGAGGAGAGTACACTGAGTTCCCAGCACAGCTAGAGAATTGATCATGGTGTGCTCTCCTGCTTAGTGTGGTCAGTTTTTAATAGGAAAGCAGAGTGACTGACGGGAACACCAGGGATTTCACATAAAGGAAGCAATACAAAGAGAACAGAATACTTTCTCATACAAATACAGCAGCCACATATCAGGAATATGAAGTGTTGGGGAAACAAACGCTTTAACTGTAAAATAAAAATGATAATGATTAGGGTTGAGCTTGATGTGCAGGTCGAACATAAGTTCGACTCGAACATCGAGTGTTCGCCCGTTCCCTGAAGAGCAAACATTATGGGGCGGTCGCGGCGAATTTGAGCGCCGGGGAACGCCCCATAATGCAGTGCGAGATCACAGTGCATTGCTGTATGATGATTGGCCAAAGCATCCACCTGACCTGCATGCTTTATCCAATCACAGCGCATTATGCTAAGAGAGCCATAATAGGCCAAAGGCAGGGTGCCTTTGGCCAATTATGGCTCTCTTAGCATAATGCGCTGTGATTGGATAAAGCATACAGTGCAGGCAGTGCACACAGTATCTAATACAGTGTGTACAGTTTCTACTACACTTCTGGTGGTGTACACAGTATCTAATACAGTTAGTGCGGTGTTGCAAAACAAAATATACATCATGTCTGGAAGGCCACCAAGGAGAGGCAGACACTCACAGGCCACTAAAAGAGGGCAAGCAGCCTCTGTGTTTACAGTCAACAGTGCTGGTCGTGGACATGGTGAATCCTCTGCAGGTAGCTGTGGGGCACGCTTGTCCTTTTTTTCTGCTGCTGGCCGTGTTAATAAGCCAGAACATGCAGAAGAGTTGGTGGAGTGGATAACAAAGCCGTCCTCATCCTCCTCATCCTCTCTCACCCAGGCTCAGAGTAGTTTGCCTTCCAACGCAGCTGCCAAAGTGGCTTATTCCACCGGCTCCTTTCCACAGTCACTACTTCTGTAGCTCCACTATCATGCGTGGAGGATTCCCCAGAATTTTTCGACCACAGTGTCGGGTACATGCTGCTGGAGTATGTACAGTGATTTGAAGGCTCCGATGTTGGTTCCCAGGTTGAGGAAGGGAGTAACGTGAGCCTAGAGAGAGGGGGTGCCCAAGAAGGACAAGAAACTGGCAGTCATGTTCCCACAGCTGCAGCATACTGCCAAGTTTGCTCCAGTGACAAGGAGGGAGGGAATGATGAGATCACTGACTGTACTTGGGTGCCTGAGAGAAGAGAGGAGGAGGAGGAGGCAGGATGTCCTCTAGGGGGCAGCTTAAGGGCAGCCACCCTATTGCATCACACCGCAGAGCTCTGCTTGGTGTGGGCCTTTTTTGACACGTGTGCAGCAGATCGCACCGTTGCTGTTTGCAACCTATGTCTGAAGTGGATCAAGAGTGGCCAGAACAGCAGTCGCTTGGGCACCACATGCTTGACCAGACATATGGCCACCTGCCATGCAGTCCATTGGCAACAGCACTTGAAAGACCCACATCAAAGAACAAGGCGGATTTCTCCTTGCTCCTCATCTGGGTTCTCCAACCCTACTATACCTCCAGTCCTCTCAAAAACCTGCACTGAGAGGAATGAAGGTATAGCAATAGGTGTACCAAGTACTTGCAGACAATCTGCTAGCAGTACACCACCATCTGATTTTAGCAGGCAAATTTCCCTACCCCAGTTGCTGAACTGTAAAAAGAAATTTGGTCCCAGCCATCCACATGCTCAGCGTCTAAATGTTAGCTTGGCCAAATTGCTAGCTCTGCAACTGCTGCCTTTTCAGCTGGTAGACTTTTGTGAATTTGTGGAATGTGCTGTACCTTAGTGGCAGATTCCAAAACGTAATTTCTTCTCAGGGAAGGCCATTCTGGCTCTCTACCGGCATGTGGAAGGCAATGTTTAGGCCTTGTTGGACAGGGCGGTCAGCTGTAAGATGCTGACTCATGGTCCAGCATATCAGGGAATTTAGTAGACCAGACTGTGTGGACTGCACAGAGGAAACCAGAAACACATGTAATTGAAAAATAAAGGTGTTTATTATTAAATGGGTGACAAATAAGTGAAATATATACAGTGCAAACCAACCATAGACCCACAAACAAATGGTATACACAAATGGATGGGAAATACCGTAATCGTAACAAAAGCCGGGCCGAGGTCATACACAAGGAGGTCAGTCAGATGGGAAAGGACGGGGAACCAACAGGACAGGGAGAGGATAATTGGATAGGCTGCAGGGCAGGGATCCAGGGAAACCGGAGGGACAAGAACAGGATGGGCTCAGGATAGGGATCAGGTCAGGACAGATGCAGGCTCAAGGACAAAAAGACATGTGAGGGCTTGCTGGGTATTTATAAGGCCGCAGTAATTGACCTCATGTTACACCTGAGCGCAGAGGGTGCTGTCTGCTTCACACTGCCGGAGTACACCCGCTGGTGGACACCGGTACTACGACCCAAGGATGCAACAGTGCCACCAGCAGGTGAGTCCTCTTACTATAGGTCCTAGGTGTTGGAAGACACCCGCTGGTGGACACTGGTACTGCGATCCAAGAGACCGATAGCGACACCAACGGGTAAACCTTCTCATGACACAGCAGGCATGGGCAGGGATGTTACCTTTCCTTCACGGCTCACTGGGTAACTCTGCTGGTAGCTGGGAAGGATGCAGGACAGGGTTCAGTGTTGTTGGAGCTTGTTCTGCCACCACGCCTCCAAAATGCTAGTGGTGATTCTGCCACAGCTCTCTCCTCCACCCCTCCTCTTCTTCTTCCTCTATGGCCTCTTCTGCAGATTTTTCCTCTGAACCAGTGGTGCTCCGTAAGCATTCAAGGGGCTATGCAAGCAGTCAGGCTAAAAGATGCCATGCGGTGCTTGAGTTGGTCTGCCTAGGGGACAGGAGCCACGCTGGGGCAGAGATTCTGTCAGCTCTGCAGGAGCAGGCTCAGAGGTGGTTGATGCCATGCCAGCTTCAGCCAGGAATGGTTGTATGCGACAATGGCAGCGACATTCTCTCTGCCCTCCAACAGGGACACTTGACCCATGTTCCATGTTTGGCACATGTCCTGAATTTGGTGGTGCAGCTGTCCTTGAGCAGGTACCCAGGCTTACAGGATCTCCTGAGGCAGGCCAGAAAAGTCTGGTCATACAATGCAAGTGCTCGTTCGGCTGCCATTCAAAGGGAATGCAACCTGCCCACCAACTACCTAATTTGTGACATGCCCACCAGGTGGAACTCAACGTTGGCAATGCTGCAGCGGCTGCACACACAGTAGAGGGCAATCAATGAGTAGCTGTTAGAGTATGGCACCAATACAGGGTCAGGGGAGCTTGGCCTCTTTTCACCACGCCAGTGCCTACTGATCAAGGATGCATGCACTGTCCTGTCACCATTTGAGGAGGCCACAAGGATGGTGAGCAGCGACAATGCATGCATTAGTGACACTGTCCCTCTAGTCTTCCTGTTGGAGCACACGCTTCGTGGAATCATGGACAGGGCACTTGAGGCAGAACAGCGGGAGGAAGAGGAGGACTTCCTTACCTCTCAAGGCCCCCTTTATCCAGATAGCATTCCTGCAAGGCCTTCCAAACACACAGGAAGAAGAGGTGGAGGAGGATTGTGTCAGCATGGATGTAGAGGATAACACTCAGCAGCGGTCTTCAAGGGATGGTTTTCAGTCCCCAGAAACCCAAGGAGTTGTACGTGGCAGGAAGGAGGTAGTTACGGATCATGTGATCCTTAGTGACCCAGAGGACTCAGAATCAAATGCCTATGCAAACTTATGCTGCATGGCCTCCCTGATTCTGTAAAGTCTGCAAAAGGACCCTAGGATTCGTGGTATCAAGGAGAGGGGTGATTACTGGCTGGCAACCTTTCTTGATACACGTTACAAGGGTAAGGTTGCAGAACTCATCCTGCCTTCGCAGAGGGAGCAGAGGATGAAACATCTTCTGGAGACCTTTAAGAAAGGTTTGTGCAACGCATTTACAGACCCTGGGCAGTTACAATTTCCTGGTGCTGGACAACATGTTACTGAGGCTTCATTCAGTCAGAGGAAGAGCGGTACAGGTGGTCGGCTGACCGATGCCTTTAAACAATTTTTCAGTTGATTTTCAGGCGATCTGCAATTTTTATTGGGACTGCGATATTGCAGCGGAAAAATTGAACACTTTTGACACATTTTTGGGACCATTGACAAGTATACAGCGATCAGTTCTATAAAAATGCACCGATTACTGTAAATGTCACTGGCAGGGAAGGGGTTAACACTAGGGGGCGATCAAGGGGTTAACTGTGTTCCCTAGGTGTGTTCTAACTGTAGGGGGGATGGGACTGACTAGGGGAGGGGAGATCGGTGTTCATACTTAGTATGAACACACGATCGGTCTCCTCTCCCCTGAAAGAACCGGGATTTGTGTGTTTACACACACAGATCCCAGTTCTCGCTCTGTCACGAGCGATCGCGGGTGCCCGGCCGGTCACTCGCATCGGCTCCGGGCACACCCTGCGGGCGCGCGCCCCTATTGGCCAAAAGGCGAAGCGACATAAGGTAATGTTGTTTCGCCCACTGCCCCAGTTGGTTGGCAAGCAGTTAAGCATTATTAAAATCACTGCTCCCGAAAAAACTGCAGTTTTTAAAAAAATTTTTGCATTGATACATGACCCCTGGGGCAGGACCCGGGTCCCCAAACACTTTTTATGGCAATAACTTGCATAGAAGCCTTTAAAATGAGCACTTCTGATTTTTAACGTTCGTGTCCCATAGACTTTGCGCTGTTCGAACAAATTTTTTGCCTGTTCACATGTTCTGCTGCGAACTGAAGCGGGGGTGTTTGGCTCATCCCTAATAATGATAGATCTTCTTTCAATGCTCGTCCAGTCTAGGGGTGCAAGGATAAGGTGTATTACTGTACTTCTGGCTCCAACAAGCTCCCTCACCCTATGACTCCGGTCCAGCGCTCCCACCTCTCTAAGGTGCTTTCATCCACTTTTGCCTCCTCCAAATACAATGCAGGGTTAATAGCCCAGGGACCGCCCGATCTTCCACCTGCAGCACCAGCATAGTTGCCAACATTGTGAAAAAAAGTTTAGGGACACTTTTTTGGCTGTAGGCGGAGTCTTCTTATAATCAGGGGGCGGGGCATGCGTTTGTGGGCGTGACACAGGGGAAAATAAAAAATGTGTATACACCGCTCCTAAAGCGCCTCAAAGAAGCTGCTTGCAGGACTTTTTGACGTCCTGCCAGCGCAGCGCCCCAGCGTGGAAGCACTCGGGCTTTCATACTGGGATTGCAGATGAGGCTTTTTAGCGATAAAGCGCCAGTGTGAAAGTGCCCTAAGGGCAGTATGCGCCCAGGGATAAATGCTCAGAATGCAGACAGATTGCATTCTGAGCATCCGTCTCTAAGTATCACTGGATGCTCCATCCAGTCCCAGCAGCTGTCAGCATCCCATAGTTTGATAGGCAGAGGGGCTGTGCTGCATTAACACGCGCACAATATGTCACATAGTAACAACTCCCTCTCTTCCATTCATTTCTATGGGCTGCCAAAGCACCAAAAGAATCCAATAATCGGACATGCCCCAGTGTTTCCAGTGTAGCACACCACTACACCCAGTACTGTACATGGAAAGGTGCATTGCCCTGCCATTGAAAATGAATGCATGTAAGTTGGTAAACACTGGTTTATACTATTTATCTCAAGATACATCACTTATACATTGCCTGTAACTTCACATATCTCCCTCTTATGCAACCCTGGTTTTTGGCACGGCTGAAATATTCAATGTTTTATTCTATAATTCAAAATGAAAAAGATTCAATTAAAAAAAAAATCATTAAGGGCCACACTGATGCACTTAAAAACGCAGTGTGTGTCTTTGCAACATGTTTTTTCATGTGTTTTCTGGATTTATGACTCCCAGCATGCACCCGAAACATGGACATGTGATTTAAAAAACGCAGATGTGTTTTTGGTGGGTTCCCATTGAAATGCAGTGGAAGGTGCCCTATTTGTGGGCTTTTCAAAAGCACACCAAAGATGCTGCACACTGATGTGAAGAGTTACTTGGGGTTTAAAAGGGATTACTTTCGATGCGTTTTTGTCACACTGGAAGCCAGGGTGTGTTTAAGCCCAAAAGTGTGAAAGGACCCTAAGGGCTTGCACCTATATCGTTAATGTGTGTTACTAAGTGAGTTGATAAGCATTTAATGAGCATTAAAAATGCTCCCCCAAACGCCTTATGCACATTTGCAGCGTGGTTGACAAGTGTTTTTGTCATGGTAAAACCGTACCACAAAAGCCTAAAATAGCTGGTTGTTAAGGAGCGGGCCGCAAAGCTGCCCACTGTGTCCTTAACAACCAATGAGTCTTCAGCTGTCAGCAAGGTTTCCCACTGACAGCTGAATGTAAAAAAAAAAAAATTGCCAGCAATAAAAAAATGGGGGGGGGGGGGGGGTTGGCGTGGGGTTCCCCCCCATGCCAAATTTGTTTTTAAATGCCGTGGGGGTCCCCCCAAAATCCATACCAGACCCTTATCTGAGGGTCAGGAGAGAGAGGGGATGAGAGAGCACCCCCCCCAAACCATACCAGGCCACACGCCCTCAAAATGAGGGTCCTTTGGGGCAGGGGACCCCACCCCAAAGCACCTTGTCTCCATGTTGATAGGGACAAGGGCCTCTTCCCCACAACCCTGGCTGGTGTTTGTGGGGATCTGCAGGCTTATCGGAATCTGGAAGCCCCCTTTAAAAAGGTGATCCTGGTCCCCCACCCATATGAATGAGTACGCATTCACCAAAAGATATTCACCTTGCATGCAGCCGCTGACGTCAGACGTGCATGTGCAGTGAAGGTCCGGCGAAGGTCTGCAGACATCTCAACTCTCCCGCGAGTCGCGGGAGTCTCCTGCAATTGGGTGCGGGAGCGCCAGGCGATCTCACGGCTGAGCCTGTTACTCAGCCACAGACAGAGCAGCCTGAGCGGCTGAATGAAGTACGGCCGCTCGGGATGCTCTGTCTGTGGCTGAGTGACAGGAGGACAAAGCCGAGAGGAAGGGTGGGCGGAGTCTTGTCAGGAGGAGGAGGGGGGGTGTTGGGCCCTATGCTCATTACATGCTGAAGATCTGGCTGTCACAGCACTCCATGCCCGACACTCTGCTACAGCCCGCACGCTGGGCTGAGGGTGTGTCTGTGCACACTGTGCCACTCCTCTCTGCAGCTATGCCAGTGTCCAGACAAGAGAAGAAGGATCCTTCCCAGGTTGGTTAAAGTGTGTCTGGCTGGATCGAGGCTTGCACGGTCTGAGCAGCAGAAAACTGCATATTCTGTGGGTGGGTCTGTTGTCTGGAGCTCGGTGGGTGGAGTCATGATGTCAGACTCCCCTCTACACTCCCCTTGTCAATATGCATTTTCTCCTGTGTATTTCTAACTTCTGTTATGATCTCTAACATCCAGTGAAAAGACAGGAAAGTAACCACATGACTTCAGCATGCCAAATCATGCTGAGGTGTGGAACAGCCAATCCTTGCAGAGCTGCTGAAGAAAGGAGTGGGGGTGGGAATTAAAAATGCATGTCTTAGGCTAGTGCACGAGATATGTAAATCACCTGCCACTCACAGCAAGGGGGAGGATTTGACAAAGTTTTTCTCTGTTTGTCAAGATTTATCTCACTGAACAATAAAAGAGGATTGCTCAGAGCTGGATTAACTCTGTGTGGCAAGACTGGGCCCAAATGAAAGGAAATCTTATACTCTACATTATGACATCAAAAAAAAAAATTCGGGTTTACATGCACTTTAATGTCAATTAGAAATGTCTAAAAAATCTCTGCAGTGACTCAGTATAAACATGTTTTCAGATATCTCTTTGTAGCTGCTAATATGTTACAAGAAATCTGTATTTTAGGCTGGCTATGAAACAAATTTTAGCCCCAGAGCGGCCCTCTTCCTCTCATAGTACCCATTCCTCCTTCAAAGCCCCTTTCTATTTTTATTTATTACTTATATAGTGCTGTCAATTTACACAGCACTTTACATATACGGCCCCTGTCCTCAAGAAGCTTACAATCTAATGCCCCTCCAATACTAGATAAAGCAAAAAACCCCTGGAGGATGGGACTTTAAGAAGTGACTGAAAACATGAAAGTATAAAAATACACCCTGCGCTCCCTGAGCAGGGGATCGTTGTTCGCGCATGCTCGGTTATTGCCTTATACTTCAAGACCTTATCACAACGTTGGGATGCCATTGCGCATGCACGTGCGTGATTATGGTCTTTATTCATTCACCCCTTTAGTCGCCGTGACGTCAGCGCTGTGCTTTCACACGCACGCGAACGCCTTCCTACACACTATATAAAGCCACTTCCGCATCAGCCTATCACAGCTGTTATGGCTCTGGATCTACAAGGGATATGAACAGCCGGTTCGGCCATCTTTATTGACAGGTAGCTAACATGTTTATTGTGGGATATGCTCCTACTTTATTTCATCCTTTTTGTTTAATCCTTTTTATCACCCCCAGTATGGGAGACTAATTTGTCTTCATACCTTTACCTGCTATTTACATAGGCATACTTCTTAGATTAGTGGACCTAATTTGGCCCCCCTCTTCCTAACAGCAGTTTTGTGCACTACACCCCCTGAGTCATCCGTATCCCCTCCTACCCCCAATCTTGGTAGGTGTTTATATGTATTCCTATTTTCATTTACTTCATAGGTAGATATCCCTTCATGCACATTTATGCAGATATTCCTCTAACCACACTTTTTTATAAATTTGTATATCTAGACTGTAGAGTCTCCTCTGAGCGTTTGATTCAGTGGGATCCTCGCTGGTGACATTGGTGAGTGGGGCTCGGAGAAACTTCTATTACATCTGCTCAGCTGTACAGCTGTACAATTTTTTTTCTCTGTGGTCATGTGAAGTGGCAAGTTGGATTTCTATCATGTAAGATGCTTTATATGTATTTACTAGACATGTGCACAGCCAAAAAATTCGTTCATTTTCGTTTTCGTTTCATTAGTTTATTTTTTTTTTTTTTCGTTTTTCGGCTCATTCGTTATGATCGCGATTCGAAAATTCGTTCATTCGTAAATGCGTTCGTTCGTACATTCGTACATTCGTAAATTTGAACATTCGTTCATTCGTACATTCGTTCATTCGTACATTTTTACATTTGTTCATTTGTAAATTTTTACATTCGTAAAATCGTACATTTGTAAATTAGAAAATTCGGAAATTTGTAAATTCGAAGTTTGAAAATCCAAAAACCCGAAAATTCAAAAATCTGAAATAGTAACTAACTATTAAATTATAGGTATTGTAATTTCCTTTCAAATTTGACTGTCAGTGAACGTAACAAATACGAATTTATCCAAAGTTACGAATTATCCAAAACGAATGCTGCATCTAAACATATGGAACGGAACAAATTAAGAATAAATAATAATAATAAAACGTTGTTATTATTAATATTGTTATTTATTATTATTAATTCATTATGTTCCATTCCATTTTTTAGGATCATTCATAACTTTGGATAAATTTGTATGTGTTACGTTCACTAACAGCCAAATTTGAAAGGAAATTACAATACCTATAATTTAAAAGTTACTAGTAATTACTAATAGTTAAGTTATTATTAGTTAACTATTATTTCAGATTTCCGAATTTTCGAATTTACAAATTTACGAATTCACCAATTTACTAAAGTACGAATGCCCGCATTTACGAATGTCCAATTTTATCGAATTTACGAATATTCGGAAAAAATTTGTTAAACAAGTTTTCGTTAATTCGGATATTCCCGAATTAACGAATTTGTCGAAATTCGTTAAAAAACGAATTCGGAACGAAACAAATTGCACATGCCTAGTATTTACTAAACTATACATTAACCGCTTGCCGTCCGACGGCTGTCATATCACGGCCAGGCGGCACGGCTCTCGTTCCGGGAGGGCTTCATATGACGACCTCGCCTTTCCTGCCCACCAGGGGGCGCGCGCCGCCGGCAGCAATGATGCCCGCCATTTTACTGGGCACACGATGCGTGTGCCCGGCGGCCGCGATGTCCACCGGGCACCTGCGATTGCCTGGTAACACGGCAGGAGCGTGGATCTGTGTGTGTCAACACACAGAACCACATCCTGTCATAGAGGAGAGGAGACCGATGTGTGTTCTCAGTACAGAGCAACACCAATCGGTCTCCTCCCCTTGTGAGTCCCCTCCCCCTTCAGTTAGAAACACTCCCTAGCAACATAATTAACCCCTCAATCAACCCCCAGTGTTAACCCCTTCCCTGCCAGTCACATACATATATACAATATATATACAATAATCAGTGCATTTTTATAGCACGGATCGCTGTATAAATGTGAATGGTCCCAAAAATGTGTCAAAAGTGTCCGATTTCTCCGCCGCAATATCACACGTCACGATAAAAATCGCAGATCGCCGCCATTACTAGTAAAAAAAAATTAAAATAAAAAAGCTATACATCTATCCCCTATTTTGTAGACGCTATACCTTTTGCGCAAACCAATCAATATAAGCTTATTGAGATTTTTTTTTAACAAAAATATGTAGAAGAATACATATCAGCCTAAACTGAGG
Source organism: Lithobates clamitans (assembly GCA_037952925.1). Classification (NCBI taxonomy): domain Eukaryota; kingdom Metazoa; phylum Chordata; class Amphibia; order Anura; family Ranidae; genus Lithobates; species Lithobates clamitans. The sequence continues at coordinate 5,783,374 of JBBGZY010000449.1, forward strand.
AAAACATTTGTTTAAAAAAAAATATATATATATATATTTATTATAGCAAAAAGTAAAAAATATTGTGTTTTTTTCAAAATTGTAGCTCTTCTTTTGTTTATAGGGGGTGAAAGTGCACTGTATTGAGATGATTATTATTTATAACACATGTTTTTAGATATATGACTCTATATGCTTAAGCCCGAGTTCACACTATAACGGGCTGCGGAGCGCTGTGCGTCCCTGTTCCCCGTTTCAGGGACGAATCAGGGCCGATTCTATGCCTGAATTCGGCCCTGAAACGGAGCCAAAGACGCACAGAGCCGCCCCGGAGATATGTAAGCCGGCTCCATAGGGAGCCAGTCACATTCTCCTACTATGCGAATTAGATGTGGGGAAACGCACATCTAATTGGCATAGGTGTGAACCCGGGCTGAATAAACCCCTGAAGAAGGGCATTCAGCCAGAAACGTTGGGTCAAGTTAAGAGTGTACCAACATATATCTACATTCAGTCACTTTTTATGGATTTGTATACCTACATGACCTTTTTAATTCTTTTTCATATTTTTGTTTGATAATATGTAATAAAGTTGTGTATTTTTATACTTTCATGTTTTCAGTCACTTCTTAAAGTCCCATCCCCCAGGGTTTTTTTTTTTTGCTTTATCTACCAGGGATGTGGTGACTGTTAAATTATTTTTCTCTGCTTATGAGGGATTTCTCCTATAACTCCAATACTAGGTCCAATTTAGACAAAAGACAAATTAAAGTAGAGTTCCACCCACTTTTACAACTCTTCAGCATCCCTCACTAAACTGTGCACTGTAAACGAATTGGATATTTAAAAAAAAAAATTCTCAGCACCTACTGTATATCTGCTGTATTCATTTTTCACTTCCTCCTCCCTGGCTGTGGCCCATCGCATCATTTCCTGTTTGCAATGCCTTCTGGGAAGGGGCAGTAACTTCCTCTGACACTGTCGTTGCTATGGAAACCTGACCTGAAACCTATTACACTGCTTGTGCTGCACTGAGCATGTGCAAGATCTGCAAGGATGAAATCCAGGAAGAAATACAGTCTGGCTTCAGATGCCCACACTTAAGATGGCCACGGCCTGCTGTAAGTTTATAAAATAACAAACTACTGCTATAAACTAACAAAACAGACCTTAGTTTACAGACTAACTTTACTAGAATACATTAAGCTTGTGTATTATAGGGGTATTTTTATTTAAAAAGTATAATTTCGGCCGGAACACCACTTTAACCTTCCAGCATGTCTTTGGATTGTGTGCGATGAACCCAGAGTACCCGGAGGAAACCCACGCAGGTACAGGGAGAACATGCAAACTCCAAGCAGGTAGTGCCGTAGTTGGGGTTGTGAATGGACTGTTTGATCCTCTAGTGGTTAATCTACAAACAGCTATATTTAAAGTGGTTCTAACAGCAGGAGGTTTTTTTATTACCACTTGCCTACAGGGCACTTTTACCCCCTTCCTGCCCAGGCCAATTTTAGCTTCCAGTGCTGTCACTCTTTGAATGACAATTGCATGGTCATGCAACACTGTACCCAAATGAAGTTTTTATCATTTTTTTTTTCTCACAAATAGAGCTTTCTTTTGGTGATATTTAATTACTACTGGGTTTTTTTTAATTTTTGCTAAAAAAGAAAACGAAAAAAGACAGAAAAAAAAAACACCATTTCATAGCTTGTTATAAAATTTTGCAAAAGGATAATTCTCCTTCATTGATGTGCGCTGATGAGGCTGCATTGATGAGAGGGTGCTGATGGGCACTGATAGGTGGCACTGATGAGGCGGCACTAGTGGGCACTGATGGGTGGTACTGATAGGTAGCACTCAAGGACACTGATAGGTAGCACTGGTGGACACAGATAGGCACTGGTATGTGACACTGATAGGCAGCACTGATAGGTGGCACTGATTGGCAGCGCTGATGGGCATTGATAGGTGGCACTGGTGGGCACTGATAGGCAGCACTTATACACACTGGCAGGTGGCACTAGTGGGCACTGTTTTGCAGCAGTGGGTGTCCGTTTTGCGGAACTGATGTCCCTCTGACAGAAGCCGGTAATCAGCTTTTTTTTTCTCCATACGCTGTCAGAGTGAGGAAAAAAAAAAGCAATTCTACGACCTTCTGTTTACATCATGTGATCAGCTGTCATTGGCTGACAGCTGATCACATGGTAGGGGCCAGGATCGGCCCCTTACTCCGATCTGTGATCAGCCGAGTCTCACTGACTCACTGATCACAGGGCGCACAGGCAGCTCATGAACAGGAGGACGTACATGGACACACTTCCGGCAATTTAGGCCCACGCTGTAGCCGTCTTTCGGCTATAGCGCGGGCAGGAAGAGGTTAAAGTGGTTGTAAAGGCTCCAGTTTTTTACCTTCATGCATTATATGCATGAAGGTAAAAAACCTTCTCTGTGCAGCAGCACCCCCCTAATACCCGAGCCCCATTGCGAATCCAGTGATGTGCAGGAGAGCCTTGGCTGTCTGGGGACTCTCCCTCATTGGCTGAGACAGCAGCGGGAGCCATTGGCCAATGAGGAGAGAGAGAGAGAGGGGGTGGGGCTATGCCTCCTTGGGTGCCTCCATTCGAAGCTGCTTGCTCAGGGGGCATTTGGCAGGAGGGAAGGGCCAGGAGTGCTGGCGGGGGACCCGAGAAGAGGAGGATCTGGGCTGCTCTATGTAAAACCATTACACAGAGCAGGTAAGTATAACATGTTTGTTAAGTTTCTGTTTTTATTTTTAAAATGCCTTTAATATCACTTTAATGCATTCTCATTAAAGTAAAAACCTTCTGTGCGTAGCCTCCCTGCATACCTACATGAGCCCGATTATGCATGTCCCGTTTAGGACAGCCTATTCATTTCAACAGGCTGCCCTATGCGCAAAAAGGATGCGCGTGACCTTTCTTTTTTTTAAAGTGGTTGTAATGACTGAAGGTTTTTTACCTTCATGCATTCTAGGCATTAAGGTAAAAAAAAAACTTCAGTGTGCAGCGCCCCCCCCCCAATACTTACCTAAACCCAATCTCCATCCAGTGATATGCACGAGACCCGAGGCTCTGCTGGGTCTCTCCTGCCTGATTGGCTGAGATGCAGCAGCAAGAGCCAACTGCTGTCAATCACAGCAAGTGAGGCGAGAGCGGGAGGGGGGCTGAGTCATGCTCTCTGTGTCTTATGGACTCAGAGAGCTGGCTCGGGAGCGAGCACGCAGAGTTCCCCCACAACAAGGACCTTACTATGGGGGCACTCGTCAGGGGGGCCCGGAGAAGAGTAGGATCGGGGCTACTCTGTGCAAAAGTATAACATGTTTGTTATTTTTTTAACTTTTTCTATACAGGGCACTTATACCCCCTTTCTGCCCAGACCAATTTTCTGCTTTCAGTGCTCTCACACTCTGAATGCCAATTACTCAGTCATGCAGCACCGTACCCAAACAAAAATTTTTTTATTTTTTTCTCACACTAATAGAGCTGGGTTTTTTATTTGTTGCGATATAAGTGAAAAAAGAGCAAACATTTAAAAAAAAAAAACACACTTTTTTTTTAGTTTCTATTATAAAACTTTGCAAATAATAAAAATAATAATAATATACTGCTATACTGCTACATATCTTTAATAAAAATAACCCAAATTAGTGGATATTATTTAGTCTGTGTGAAAGTTATAAAGTCTACAAGCTATGGTGCCAGTCATTGAAAATTGATCACACCTGATGCACTGATGGCCTATCTCATTTCTCGAGGCCCTGAAATATCAGGAAAGTACAAATCACCCCTTTTTGGAAAGTAGACAGTCCAAGGTATTTAGTAAGAGACATGGTGGCTTTTTTGAAGTTGTAAATTTTTTTCCACAATTCTTGGGAAGATTAGGAAATTCATTTTATTTATTTTTTTACACAAAATTGCCATAATAACAAGTTATTTCTCACACACAGCATTTGCAGACTTCAAATGACACCACAAAATACATTTTGATACTCCTACCGAGTATGGCGATACCACATGTGTGAGACTTTTTAACAGCCTGGCCACATATAGAGGCCCAACATGCAGGGAGCACCGTCAGGCGTTTTGGGAGCATAAATACACATATAATTTCCTAACGACTTATCACTTTTGAAGGCCCTGAAGCACCAGGACAATGAAAACGCCCACAAAATGACCCAATTTTGGAAAGCAAACACCCCAACATATATTCTATGAGGCATAATGAATCTTTTGAACATATCATTTTTTTTCACAAGTTTTTGGAAAATGTGGAAAGAAAATGAAAACGTATTTTTTTTTTACACAAAGTTGTCAATTAATAAGATATTTCTAACACATGCATGTATATAGCAAAAATTACACCCCAAAATACATTCTGCTACTCGTCCCAAGTATCGAAATACCTCATGTGTGAGACTTTTACACATCCTGGCCACATACAGAGGTCATATGACGGACGTCATATGACGCCTGTCCAGGGAGAGACAGTGTTCCTGCCGGCGTCATTTTACTATGACCCAGTAAGTAGGTGGTTAAATAAAAATGTTTCCTTTAGAATCACTTTGACTTTGTTACCATGCATTCTGGTACATGAAAAACAGGTGAGTTAGCAAGGTATGTTAGGGTGTAATTAAGATTTAATGACACTGCCGTGTGCAGAAATGTTTTTTGTGCGTTGCAGGAACATGCGTGATTTTGTACACATTCCCACAAATGGGAACCCAGCTTTGGACAACTTCACTGCTTCTATAGAAAACCCTATAGTAAGGATGAATTGCTCCACATTAGCTGGTAACTACATGGATCAGTGGGAAGTTATTTACTGCTTGTTAGGAATATTAAAGCTTATCTAAACCCAAAAGCAAACATTTTATATTTAGCAACTTAAAGTGGTTATAAAGGCAGAAGGTTTTATACCTTAATGCATTCTCTGCATTAGGGTGAATAACCTTCTGTGTTCAGGGCCCCTCCCCCAATCTCAATCCAGCGCTGTGCATGAGAGCAGCGTTTCTCTCCTCTCCTTCCAGTCAAAACAGCAGGGGGTGGGTCTGAGCCACAGTGTGTGTGTCAATGGACACACAGAGCCCAGCTCTGGGTCAAGCCTGCATGAGTTCCCCCTATAGCAAGTGGCTTGCTATGAGGACACTTGGAAGGGGGCAAAATAACCAGGAGCGCCATGGGGGTCCCCAGAAGTAGAGGATCGGGGCTACTCTGTGCAATACCATTGTATAGAGCAAGTAAGTATGACATGTTTGTTTACAATCACTTTAACAGTCCTTAGATGTGGTGGCTACACAGGGCCTGTGCAGAGATTTTTGTCTACACCGGTAAAGAAGCATTTTGCTGCGCCAGTGGCATATTAACAGGGGGAGGGGGGGGTCTTCCCCGGGTGCCACACATTAGGGGCGTGTCAGGACAGTGCTGCCACGTAGGATGCCCCATCAGTGTTGCCAACCTTCTGTGTGAATACAGAGATGGCTGCATCTGTCACAGGCCCACTGAATGCTATCATATTGCACTGAATGTCTTAGGATATTTTGCTAGCGCTGGTAATGCTGCTATTTTTATGCATATTTCTTTTTTATATTTTGTACTTTTATAATAGGTGCTATAGTGCTTCATTCTTAAATCCTTGGAGCGCTGGGATCAGTTACACTTATTGTTACTGATAATAATAAAATGTAAAATATGTACATCAAGTGTACATTGTATTATTATTATTATATATAGGGGGTTTCACCACTATTTGCACATTGCAGTTCTGCGATATTTCTTACCTTTTGCAGAGAGGGTGACACCATCACTACTATGTTCTAATACACAGGTTGATTTGCGTCTCTGTTATTATTTTTGTATGTAAGGGGTTTTACCATTATTTGCTTTGCAAATTCTCAAAATATTTTTGCAGAGGGGGTGACACCATCACTACTATTATGTAATACATTGGTTAATTTGAACTGGATATTCATTTATAGGTTTTACCATTGCACTTATAAGTCCATGTGTAGAATTGTATAAAGGAAGTGTAGGGTTGTGCTGCATTTTTTGGCTTTTTATTGGTATGCAGAGGCCAGGACATACTGATCACCCTTGTATGCCATGAAGAAACCGTCGCTTGCTGGCCACTCCCACAGGTGTGCAGTAGCGCGCCGCATTAGCACCCTCACTTTTACCTCAAGCACCACCATAGCACCCAAAAAAATCATTGTCTGGAGCCGCCCCTGGATTTGAATTTTGGGGCCCCATCCCTCCCTCCAAGTTTTTTCTCTGTCTTCTGTTCATAACATTTGGTAGTCATATGCCAAAAAATTCTAAGTATCTTTTTTTTTTTTAATCTCATGGACGAAATGTGAGAAATAATGTATATATACAATCATTCCATAAACACATAGCACATGGTTATAAAATAGTTTACCGTTTTCCAATTAAAAAATAAATAAATATTTCCCTGGATTTCATTTTAAAACTCTGGTCACCTTATATTAGACCCTGGATGTCTCCTCTGTACTCCACTGCAGCTGATGGAACACAAATCATGTTCCATCAGCCACTTCCCTGGACACTAATCTCGGAGAATGACAGCGCCAGTCCAGGAATGACAGCACTGGTGATGTGTCATACATGTCACTTCCTGGTCTGGGCACAGGAGGGGGGCTCAGTGGATGGATGTTTATTGAGCTTCCGCCGCCCTTGCCAGCGACATCTTCCCGGTGCCTGCAGGTGGAACAGCAGAACACAGTAAACATGACGAGGTCTGATGGGGGCTGGGTGTTTCTCCATCTCTGGGGCTGCGATGTGCGGCAGCCGGTTCCTCCCCCTCACTTGACGTGGGGGCGGGGTCCGGCCTCCTGCGCCCAGGGCCGTTTTTAAGGCAGGGCAAAAGGGGCAGCTGCCCAGGGCCCTGTCGTTGTTGTGGGGCCCAAATACTGCCAACTGCCTCATACTTGCCAACTATGCTGGTTTAAATTCCATCGTTACTTGAGGCTTTAGTCCCGTGCTGTGTCCCAATATCTCAATGTGAAGTGCTGCTACTAATGCTGCCCAGCTCTGCCCTTTTGTTGTGTACAGATGACTCACCTGCAGACCCTTTGTTCACATGTAAATTATTGGCATTCATATGTAAATAGCGGCGGCCGGCGGCATTGATATGTATATCATGACCCCTGAGGTCATATTCACAGTAATCTCTAGCAGCAAATCAACAAACAGAAATTGTGTGCTGTAACCTCTAGCAACTAATCAGTGAGCCATAATGTGTGCTGTAACCTCTAGCAACCAGTCAGTGAGCGGTAATGATACACTGTAACCTCTGGCAACCAATCGCTGCCTAGTCTGATTCAGTAAACTGATTTTGAGTCCAGCAGCTATTTATTGTATGTCTCAGAGCAGATGGAAAGAGAAACTGCATGGGGGGGGCCCCAAGAAAAGTTTTGCCCAGGGTCCAATCAATATTAAAGACGGCCCTGCCTGCGCCACTGACGTCTCCGACGCTCTATTACCATCTGTGGCTGTGGGCGGGACAGGTGAGAGCACGCTGTATGGCGGCTCCGCCGTATGCAGTGGGGGTCTCTCTTCCCGCCTCCCTTGTGCTGTATGGCCAATCAGGTATGACGTTGATGGGGCCCCGCTTCGGACGGGGAGTACAAGGTGACCTGGGATGTTTGGTGGTTCATTTGCTTGCTTCATTCACAAGACAACACATGTAGACCTGAGCCGGCTTACACATAACATGTATAGAACCACAATGGGACTATTTCTTCCTCCATTTACATTCTACCGTGAGTTCTGTTTTTGGCACATTTTATTTCGGTTTCATCACACATTCACTCTCATGTTATCCCCCTGTGGGAATACATAGACACATATTTACACTCATATGCCCCGTACACACGGTCGGACATTGATCGGACATTCCGACAACAAAATCCTAGGATTTTTTCCGACGGATGTTGGCTCAAACTTGTCTTGCATACACACGGTCACACAAAGTTGTCGGAAAATCCGATCATTCTGAACGCAGTGACATAAAACAGGTACGTCGGGACTATAAATGGGGCAGTAGCCAATAGCTTTCATCTCTTTATTTATTCTGAGCATGCGTGGCACTTTGTGTGTTGGATTTGTCTACACACGATTGTAAATTCCGACAATTTTTTTGTCTGAAAATTTTATAGCCTGCTCTCAAACTTTGTGTGTCGGAAAATCCGATGGAAAATGTGTGATGGAGCCCACACACGATCGTAATTTCCGACTACAAGGTCCTATCACACATTTTCCATCGGAAAATCCGACCGTGTGTATGGGGCATTATACTTCCACACCTTCACTAACCAACACCTTATCATTGATATTCTCCCACTTATTTCTCACAGATCACGATGCACGTTACCTGCACACACACCTCATTGGATGATACTATGACCACCTTGTGGTCCCTTGTCTGCTTTCCCCGGTCCTTGGGGGGGGTTCCATGTCTCAGCCCCGGGGGAGATATCCCACCCGGTATCCCTACTCTCCTGTGCAGACATCGGGTCCAGCCTTGAGGCTGTGCAGTAAGTTATTAACTTATTCTATTGTGCCAATTTCATTGAAATATATATTGCTGAAATCTTCTTTTTCCAGAGGACATCTTTAACTAACAATATCTATGTTTCTTTATAGTATATTACATCATTACACTCCTGATGAATGGCTGAAATGCCAAGAAACGCGTTGAGTGCTACCAGATGTCAAGCGATATTTGGTTATATTATTCATATTAATATTTTTTTCATGTATATTGTTTATACCTGTATGTTATGAGCAGTATTTTTTAGTGTAAAGCAGGCCATACATGGTCGAATTTTAAACAAATTTTCCTTTTTAAAATCAGAAAGTTCTTTTTTTTGTGATCCAATGATACCACCATTTTCGAAATTCGGCCGACCAAGCCTTCAATTTCAATTTTACAGAAAAGAATTTTCGTGGCTAGGAATCTTCTTTTCTCTTCATAAATTTTCTTTGCTTATTACATTTCTCGCACGATTCTCCCATCATTGATTAGAAAATCGTTCGTTTTTCTAAAAATTTCCAACATGTCCGATTCCTCAAATTTGATTGCGGCACAAAAATCGGCCCTTGCTGCAGCCCACTAATGGTGCGAAATTCGTACGAAAATTCTTTGATACGATTTTCCAAAGAAAATTCTTTAGAAATTCGAACCGTGTATGGTCACCATAAGTCATGTGACTACCTATATACTTGATATAATGTTTCTCTTTTAGAATGTGACATGAACTTGTATATGCAACAATAAATCTTGCATTGTAATTTTTTTCATGTATTGATCCTATTTTGACATGACGTGCCTCATATAAAGTCCCAGCTTGCCTTCCTTTCCCACATGATGAGGGAGCGGCAGATTGGCAGTTGTGGAAATGATCGGCGGCTTCAAAGTCGCTTGTATCACTTCCACATTGAAAGCTGGAGGTTGGCTATACGAAAGTACACACACTTCCAGCCGGGAGTGTGTTAAAAAACACATGTCTGCAGCACAGTTAAAAATCTGAATTCCAAGAAAAATGTACGCCCCCCCCCCCTTTTTCCTATCATTGTGTCCTGAGATGGCTGCCTAAGAAGCCTTATGGTGGTCCTGGCCCTGGATGTAGGAGAGCTTACGGGTTCAGGTCTGGTCACTGGCCTGCACTATTCAATGGAAATAAGATAAACCTGTGGTCAAATCCAAATGGTATATATATATATATATATATATATATATACATATATCTCTATTTATCTATATCTATCGATAGATAGATAGATAGATAGATAGATAGATAGATAGATAGATAGATAGATAGATAGATAGATAGATAGATAGATAGATAGATAGATAGATAGATAGATAGATAGATAGATAGATAGATATAGATATATATACATCTATATATATATATATATATAGATATATATCTCAGGTGATAAAGGGGTGTGACCACATGTTAACACTGAAAATTCTGAATGAACACTCTGCACACTGCTATACACCCTTTCTAATACACTATGCATAAAAACAGGGATTTTTAGTTCACACACACAGTGCAATGTATGTTTAAGCTGGCCAACTGCGTCAAAGTAATCCCTCTCTGGCCAGTCCCTACTCTAATCATTCACCACACCTTTTAAACATGTCTTTGGGTGTAGGAGGAAACCGGAGTGCCCGGCGAAAAACCCCCTCAAGCACAGGGAGAACATGCAAACTCCATGCAGGTAATATCCTGGTTGGAATCGGAAACCAAGGACCCAGTGCTGCAAGGCATGAGTGCTAACCACTATGCCACTGTGCTGCCCGTACCAAACACACACCGCAAACACACACACACCGCAAACACAACAAACACACTATCTATGAAATCTGCAATCAGTTCAGCAGTTGTATCTGTGGGGAGAGAAGAAACATGTATTAAGGATTTCATAAAAGAAGTATAAATAACCAGCAAAAGAAATGTTCTAAATAATTATACCAGCTAACAAAACAATCACTGTCACCCAACAGTGGTCAAGGAAGCAGTTTTGGGAGAAAAGACACAAATCAGAATTAGCCAAGTAACCCTCTGCCGTCACAGTGGACAGGTTCTTGTCTCTTGCATTCATATCCTGATTCAGCCACAGCAGCTAATGAATCATCCAATAAAATATTTTCTTTTTTTGTTTTCCATAGAGCAGGGAAAATTGAGTACTGTCCGTACACAATTGCACTAATACGGCTACAACAAATCAAGTACCATAGAGCAGGGAAAGCTTAGAACCTCTGTTAGGTTTTATTGCTTCCTGGGGAGCGAGCTTCACTCGTACCTCCACCATTTACCAACAATTGAGGTATCAACTATTAGTGAATTAGCCCTGAGTATCACGGACAGTACTCAATTTTCTCTGTCACAATTGCATTAATACGGCTACAATCAAATCAAGTATGAATTAGCCCTATAAGAGCTTTATAGCCTTTGGCAGCTAAGCAGACAATCCAAATCAGTTGACGGACATGATTCTGAGCAAATACAAAGCTAATGTTCATTTTGTAACTACCCAAACTTCCTTCACAGAGTAGAAGGCTTTATTTATCTGATTCACCAATTTATTGATAGATTTTATCCATCTAATTGCTCTGTAACAAGGACCTGCATTATAGCGAACCTCATAGATTACATTCACTCTAATGGGATTCGGTGTCATTAGGCTTTATTCACAAAGCTATCACACAAGGATAAGGATCCTTATTTTTCAATAAGTGATCATTTTGTTAGTTGTAAAGAAAACTATTGTAATGGGGGAAATCTATCCTTCTATCAGGCATGGCTTACCTACTGCTGCTGAAATTGTTCCCTTATTCATCTCTGGTGGGTGTATGAATTCGTAAAGTTAGTGCTTCACGATCAAAGTCCATCCTAACTGGTGGCTGTAGAGATGATAATAGTCCAGGGATGATAACGGCCATCCGTCCATAATTTGGTAGATCAAACGTGGACTGTAGGTGAGAGAAGAAAAGTTAGATTTACCAAAGGGTTTCGTAAAGAAAATGCTTTTAATGAACAAAATCATTTCTAAATGTTTTTGCCAGATATTAAAAAACAATCACTTGTACTCAGAAATAGTATAAGTGATAGAAAAGATTAACAGATGTAGGACACTTACCCATATATGATGATTGACCCCGTCCCGGCAGAGTGGACATGTTCTGCTCTGTTCCATCCACCTGGTGATACAGTCATTGTGGAATTGGTGGGAACAGGGTAGACTAGAAGATTTGTCTTCCTCTTCTATTTCCAGTAAACAGACGCTGCATTCAGGTAGCTCATCGCTGTGCTGGTTACAAAGAGGTGGAGTCTGGGCACTCCCCGGTTCTGCCTGGTTCTGGTCCACCGTAGAGCTGTTTCTGTCAGTGTTCTGGACGCTTCTGGAACTCTGGAGCTCTTGTTCTTCAGGCCAACGGGCCCACATTAAAGTTTTGGATTCTCTGATATGATTTATTGGAGAATCTTGGCCTGCAAAAACAATGATGTTTAGTAAATTGGAGATGCTTCCCTCCTGTCTAATGCTAAAGACACATTCCAAATCTTATTTCTTTACTTTTAACCTTTTTTTCATTTGTGTAAAGTCACAGCGGTGACCTTAGGACATTGTCCTCAGTAGCAGGAGAATGTCCTTCTATTATTTTCTGTATGTTATTAAATATATTTTGTATCCAATATGGAGAATATACCCCCCTCTGTAACTGCTGCTACAGATGTTTAGAGCAAGGAACTCCAGGGCAGGACAAACACAGGACAATTATCTGCAATTCTAACCTAACTTTCATAATAAATATGTTCATCAGCAGATGATATAATCATTTGTATATCTATATAGAGGATGCATTGATCCCCATGTGTGTGGTATTTCTTCTTGGGGAGCCAGTAGTGAGAATTCTACTCACTCCTCTTCACTTAGATATCAATTTTGTGTGGACTAGCCCTTTAACAGCTGCATGTTGTCTGGCAGCTAAGTAGACAATTTGAATAAAGCAGCAGACATGATTATTATGCCCCGGTACTACAATTTTTTTTTTCATTCAACCCAGCAGGTTGAATAAAAAAAAAAAAAAAAAAAAACCTGACAGATTGCTGTACCAACACAAACGACATTGGTGAGGCGACCTCCCCTGCTGTGCTATTGTATTCTGACATGGGGACTCCACCTCCCCCACCGGCAGAATACACTGATCAGCTGATTGGCTGTGAGGGCTATTGGATGCCGGTTTTCCAGAATGTCCCTTCGACAAAAGCCAGTCTAATGATCTGTAGGACAGACTGCTGTACACACTGACCGAATGTCGGCCGGTTCCTGCTGAATGACTACAAAGCTATTCTTCATTTTGTAACCAACCCAAGCTTCCTTCACACAGCAGAAGGGTTTTTTTCCCGCTAACCCAACAAAAATTGTATTAATATTTTACCTGGCAGTCCTTGTATAGTTGGCTCTCTGTTGTCAAATCCAATGGAAAATGAGGCCCGGCTGGCCCAGAGTGAGCCAGGGATCATCAACTTCAGGGTTCCATAATTCTCTATGACAATTGTACGCTGTATGTGAAAAGAGAGAAATTACATTTATTAAGAGTTTCCCAAAGGTAAAATTCTGAATCAACTAAATAAGTTTATATCATTTTATCCAGCTAATAAAAAAAAATCACCTTTAAGATATGGGAGAAAAAAAAAACAGATGTAAGACACTTACCGTCATATACCAAGGGAACCTTTCCTGGCAGATGGGACAGGTGGAATCCCTCTCTTGTGCCCATCTGAAGATGCAAAGGGCATGAAACTGGTGGGAACAGGATAGTCTGTGGATCTCTGCTCCCTCTTCCAATTGCTGTTGGCAGATTCTGCAAGTAGGATGCTCCTCCCTCTGCTGATCATGAAGATGGGGGCTCTGGATGCTCCCCGGATCTGGCTGGTTCCGATCGACCTCAGGAGGCGTATATTCCATTGGAACGTCGGGGTCCTGATGTCTCTGGCGCAGCTGATCTTCAGTCATGTTCGATGACTGCGTTCTGTATCTCTGGATGATGCGATTGTGACATCTCCGGTGAAACCGATTTTCAGTCTCTCTGTCCCGCAGTGGGGATCTTGATCTTCTCCTTTGAGATATTGGAGAATATTGCCCTGCAATAACAATAAACAAGATAATAACAATTAAAAGACAAATTCCAAATAATGTTCTTTAAACTTCTTTTTTTTCAATCCTGTTGCAAGGTAAAGCAGTGCTAAACAGGAGCAGTGAGATGAATCATGAAAGAGATTTATTACAAGGTTAGAGCCTAAGGCCCCTTTCACACAATCGAACCGTTCAGGTCCACCTGTCAGTTTTGACGGCGGACCTGAACGGGTGCTCCATGTTAGTCTATGGAGCGTCGGATGTCAGTGGAGACATATCCGCTGACATCCGACCCGGTATGATCCGCTAAAAGCAGAGGAATTGCCCTACATCCAGGTCCGTCGCTGGCGGATCGGATTGGGTGAGATCTGATGAAAACGGACATGATGTCCGTTTTCATCCGATCCCTCCATAGGCGGCAGCGGCGCCTGACAAGCCCCTCCCCACTCAGTGAGCAGAGAAGGACCTGTCATCCGCCGGCTCAGCGGAGATCAACGGACAGATCTCCCACTGAGCCGGCGGACTGAGGCGGGCTCCGTAGAAACAGAGTCCGCCTCGTGTGAAAGGGGCCTAAACCCTAAACTCCTTCTTTGGCTGCACTTGCGACTGCAGTAATCCTGACCCTGGTCACTTCTTAATTCTGTGTCTGTTTTTAGTGAAAATCTGTCTTATCTTCAGTAATAAATCTATCCGTGAACTTTGCAAACTGTTGCACTTGGCTGCCCAGGAATATAGTCACACAAGTCAGTATACCAGTCGCAGAGACTTTGCTGAAAGAGCTGTAGCCTGATTTGTGACTAATTGTGTTCCTAATTTATTTGATAAATGTCCCCCAATGTATTTAATATCCAAAACAGAGAATACCCCCTCCCCCTAATAAACACCCCTCTGTAACTGCTGCCATAGAAGTGTGAAAGGAGGAGCTCCAGTGTAGGGACAATCCTGCAGAATCCCTAATACAGGACACACATGTGCCAATCTTCTATCATTCTAACCAGATTTCCATCATAAATACGATCACCAGTAATATGTATATATATGAATCTCTATCTATATGAGAGGTATGTTAGGAGGATGTGTTTATCTGTATTGTTAGCAGAGGTTCCTTGAGATCTAAATGTTATTTCAAGGCTTCCTCTGGGGCAAAAATGTTGAGAATTGCAGATTTTAAATATGAAGTAATTAACTATTTTACCTATGTGATTGCTCCGTAATGAGGATCTGCATATCTTATATGAAAGATTACATCCATAATACGTGGCTCCATTAGCCATAGGCTCCATTCACAAAGCTAACACACCAGGATGTTTTCCAAGGATTGGCAGTTATTTTCTGCTGAGCCATCCAGTGAGATTTGAAAATAAAAACCGTTACATGTCTAAAAATAGATCTCCTTCTGCTTGTGTTAAAGCCGAGTGAAATGAGCCTCTGAAGAAATCCATTCTTCCCACTAGTTTTACAGATATAAACTCCTATTTCCTATAAATTAGATCTGATTGAAAACTCATTACTGACTTTCTCTTTCATGAGAATAACTATTTTCATTTTGGGAATCATCAAATCTAAAAACTACTATTAGAAAATGAATTAAAAGTACATTTTGATAAGTGAAAATGATAATATTGAAATGGATCACATGACTTACCATATGGAAATGGGTATCTCTCCCTTTCTGATAGCCTTTCACGGTTGTAGCATCGTGAATAGCTTCTATTTTCTCTTGACATCTTGGTAATATTAGATGTCGATGCCTATTTGATGTTAATGTATATATATATGTGAATAATTTCACTAAAGACAATAACAATCTGAAAATCGCAGGACAAACACCTCAGCAATGCTTTCAGTGTGGCTCCTACTAGGCATCTGATGAGCACTGTACTGGCTGGCTTTTTTATTCCTGCAGGTGATGACATCACAGAGGACTTTCCAACTGACAGTTTTTTTTTTTTTTTCAACCAACTTTATGAAACTGTACAAATGAACATTTTTTTTTTCTAGTTTAACAGAGATTTTTCAAAAATAAATTTTGAATAGGCTCAGTTCACACACAACTAACATTATTATAACAAAAAAATTTCTATTTTTTTTTTAACGGCACCAGTTTTTTTTTTTTTTTTTTTATGGCAACAGTTTGGGCAGAGTCTTACAAAATAAAAAGGAGACAGTTACAGTTGCAATACAATTATAGCCCATTCACACAGGGACGACAAGTCGCCTCCCGTTCTGTGCTATGGAACCGTTCTAAGGGGAGCGACGCAAGTCGCTCCGACTTAGAAAAAGGTTCCTGTACGACTTCGGGGGCGACTTGGGGCGACTTGCATAGACTTCTATACAGAAGTCGTTTTGCAAGTCGCCTGGGCAGTCGTGTGCAGGTCGCCTCGATGAGGCGACCTGCAAGTCGTGTTGCCCCTGTGTGAATGGGGTCGAAAGGATTATTATTTTCTAAAAAAATAACAGTTATTTGCATTTTAGATTTGAAAATGGTAGTCTACAAATAGAGAGTCTTATCTTTGTGCTAAAACTGTGTGAATTGAGGCTCATCAATGACCTGTAAAGATATTCTGACCACTAGATGAAGGACCTGTGTCCATGGGATTTTGTTTGTTTGAGGTGTATTCCTTTACAAGTCTATTGAAATACAAAACATGCCTTTATCTGAAAGATAAAGCCAATTTGAGTTAAATAAAGCTGCGTATGTGAGTGAGGTCATGGGGCTCATTCACATGGGTTCTGTAGCCTAATGGCAGCATTCACAGAATGCCTTGTTTTTTTTTTTTTTGTTTTTTTTTTAATGAATACAAGGTGATCGCTGATTGGAGGAGGTGGAAAGGAAGGTTAGTTAGAAAAATACAAGACGTTCTGTAAATGTATGCATTAGGCAGTTGCTCAACACAGGACCCGGAAGATTGATTGTGACTATCACTGCAATCGTGCCAGATACTATAAAGATTTTCAGCTTCCAAGATGGACCTATATAAATATGCAATTAAGATCATACCTGGATTTTAGTTTTAATACATGTATTGCTGCCAAAAACATCAAAATATAAATATCATAAAACTACCAAAATAGTGGCAGAACTAAAGAGAAGAGTTTCTCAATGAAATTGATTGGTCTCAGTGTGATGTGGTACACACAGGTGTCTATGGGAATCATGACATTTCTGCAATCATGTGATTGCAGCTGGGAAGCTTGATTGGCTTCCTTTAGCATTTCCTCAGGGCACAGAGCCGTGTGCCCCAACACTCCCACTATACAATTATTCTTTGTGATTGGCGGAGCCGTGGAGGACATAGGGCGGGGCTTTTAGCTGAACAGCTTCACTTCCGGTCTCGCTTGTCAACTTTTCCCGGTCCCATGGTGGTGGAACACAAGGATTGAACATCTCTGAGTCAGCTGGCCGGCCATCAGACACTCCTTTACACCTCCCCGCCTGCTGCTACCTAGCCCATAGAACACAGGATTGGTCAGTGAAGTGCCCACGGCAATTGTTGCCCAGCCTGCATACAGGTAGGTGGCCAACTGGCCATCCACCCAGTGCTCTATCCAGGGCTGCTGATAAGGGGGGACCCTTGGGCTGGGGGGGGGCATAAAGTTCATCGGGAGAGCCGGGGAGACTATAACTGGAGGGACTATTTTTTCTATTTCGGCTCCTATGCGGATTTACACGGGCTGCATTTGCCAATAGTAAGTTTAAAGTCCCGGATCTCTCAGTCCCTGTGCTGCTGGCGGAGGACTGAATTGGCTCACACACTGCCTGCCTCCTTCAGCAAGTAAGTGCTGAGGGAATCGGCAGGAGAAGAAGAACGGTGGCAGGCTCAGGTCCGTGCAGCAGTCCATGTCCTCCATCCATCTCCCTGTGACAGACTCGGCAGCCAGCAGTGCACACAGACGGATCCCTGGAAACACACAGAGAAGGTACAGGACATGCAGGGCCAGGACTGGGGGGAGGAAGGGGCACCTGCTATGCTATTGTCACTGTCCTCTAACTTTACTTCCCCCTCTCTCCGTGTAATGGAAGTCTGTACACCTTCCCAATCACACCGATCATCCCCTCTCCCCACTCCTTCACTTTCTGCCATTTGCTCTCCCCTCACAAACAGACATCTCAAGTCTCCCGCAATTCGCAGGATACTCCCGCATTTGACAGCAGGCTCACGGACACCCACGAGTGTGGCACGATCTCCCGGCTGAGCCTGCACTGCCACTCTGCCTGGAGCAGGGCCGGGTACCACAGGATATGGACTATATCAGCTACCTATCATCATACAGGACTTAGCACCATTTCACAGCTCAGAAAGAAAACTAATATGGACTCAAACAGGCTTCCATCCGCCAGAAACCTCCTAGAGATGGTAACCAGGCAGTAGAAAGCGCCGCATTGGTCCAAAGTCAGACCGGAGGCCCAGCCTGAACGCTGATTTGGTGAGCGGGAGGCATTGGCTTTGCCCCTGTACCCGGAAATCGCCGTCAGTCGCTGAGCCGCTCTCGGGTTGTTGGTGTGGAGGAGAAAGGTACAGGGGCAGGACAGGTGACATCATGTATTTATACTCATGGCTTGTGTGCGACACACTAATTCACAGGAGCTGTGTCTGTAAATGAATATTTGTACCCACCTGTGTGGGCTCTGGGTGTATACATGGATTGATCACTATTATATATAAGACTCATTACATAATTGTTTTATTATTAGATTAGTAGGAGTGTGCCCAGCCATTGGGCGAATTTCTTCAATTGTCCTGGTGGTGTGAATGTGTACACAGTGTACAGGGTCAGCAGTGTGGGGGATATGAGGCGAGTAGTGGTGTGCATGGTACAACACTGTTTGCTACAATACATTGTGTGCAATGAGATTGGTGGTGGGGCCAGTGAGGCTGCATTGATGACTCAGTGAGGCTGCATTGATGGCACAGTGAGGCTGCAGATGGGCACAGTGTAGGGTGACCACATTTCCAAACAGCCATTCAGGTATACACCGCTCCTAAACCGCTCCTGCCCATTGATCTGAATGGGAACCGCCGGCAAAGTGCCGCTGAGGCACTCAGTCGGGCGGCTACCCACGCGTGTCCATGGGCTGGTGGCTCCCTGTCCAGAAGACATTTGTCTGTCTAAATTACCATTCCCCTCCACAAAACTAAAATCAGGTTACGGTGCACTGTGCAGTGCTCTGACAGGCAAGCAATAATATGTAGAGAACATTATTCCATAACAACCAATCAGGAACCATCTTCCCCTCCCCTGACTCTGGTATTGAGTAATCTGGTTGCTATGGGTGACCCCACATCACCATGGTATCAGAACAGGAAGTAATGTTGTCACTGACAGCTACCAGGCAACTTTCATCTCCATAAAATTGAGGCCATGACACATGTTGCTATGGATACTATTGACACTCTGTGTCTCAGTTTTTATGGTTCAATTAGTTTTTATTGATTTTAGACAAGTTTATAACAAAAGAAGAAATACAACAAAAATAGAGACCTGACATGAAATCACTTGGAGAACCCAAGTGAACTAAGTTATAGAATTCAGACTAGTGCAATCAATCGCTCAGACTTAGATACTTTACATTGTTTCATTTTCTGTAGGTATTGAGTATGAGACTTGAGTTTGTAAGGCATTAGGTACTAGGAACCCCGGTCTAGGAAGCCCCAATGGGGGTCTTCTGCTTCCACAGACTCAGGGTCCTATGGTAAATAACTAAAATAGGATTGTGCAAACATATCATCTACCATAAAGTGCGTATACTTGTAAAGTGTAAGAAGTATAAAACAAAAATAAACCTCCACTAATGGAGGAGCCGTTATTGAGATAGATTGCATTTATATAGGTCTGATGGAATCTGGGTGAAGAGATTAGAGGCAAGAAAAGAAGAGAAAAGAGAAAGTGGGAAGAGCAGATACAGTCAGTAAAAGAATAAGGAAAAGAGGGGGGGGGGGGGGGAGACAGCGAGCCCCACTCTGTAAAACAAACCACACATAGGATTCATCCCACGTTTTACTGGTGTTTTGTGTGTGACCATTAGGGGGGGTTTGTGTTTTTCAATCTCTGCTTAAGTTTGTCTGAAGTGGAGTAATGCCTCCAAACACTCCAGATGTATGAAAATTTAGCTTGTGTGTCCAGGACATTGGCCTGCATTTCCTCCATTAGCATTACATTGTTTATTTCATTGACCCATTCTGCAATAGAGGGGGAGTTGGTAGATTTCCAATGTCTGGGAATGAGTTGTCTCCCTACACTCATAAAAAACTTCAAAAGACTGTTTTTCTGTGATTTTACGGCTCCGGGGAGAATAGACAGGAGGGCAATGGTGGGAGAAGGCATAAGGGGTTTATCATAGATCTCTGAATAAATGTGGAAAATCTGCGTCCAAAATGGTAAAAGCCTATCGCATTCCCACCAGATGTGCAAATAAGTACCTCTCTTGGAATTGCATCTCCAGCACGTTTCTGAATTGGCCGGGAACATCATCCTGAGTGTTGTGGGGACCCGATACCACCTCGAAAGGACTTTATAGTTCTTCTCCTGTATGTAGCACGAGATCGAGGTCTTGCTTGTGAAAAGAAAGGCCTTCTTCCAGTCTGCCTCAGATATATCGATACCGATCTCTGCTGACCATTTTGTTGTGTAGGTAGGAGGGGCATCGTGTATGTGTTCTAAGATTTGTTTGTGTATAAGTGATAAAGGGTGTCTTGGGGTTTCCGGTAAGATGCAAAGTTGTTCAAATCCTGTTAAAGGTCTATGAGTTAAGTTAGAGTTGTGTAGTTGTTTGCAGTATTCGCTTAAATGTCTACGGGTGAGCCAGGTCACCTTAGAGGTTGTATCTGGAGGGGCCGATGCAAATGTACCTAAGATGGGATCTACAAATTGTCGTGCGGTGGGCCAGTGCTCTCTAGAGTATATGTCAATGGAGTTTATGGAATGACCTTCCGGGAATTTAGGGTTATCAAACAAAGGGGTGAGTGGGCTGGGTTCCGAGGATAGGGCGTAGGAGATTTTCCTACGATACCAGATAGTCAGAGCGTCTCTTGTAAGGGGGGACAATGTCGCTAACGATTTAAATGAGTGGTCGTATCCCCATAAGAGGGCTCTGAGATCATGCATTGCTAGATCCTGCTCCACAAGTGTGGTAGCTTTGGTCATGGGTCGAGGAAACCACTCAAGGATACGAGAGAGTACTGTGGAAGTATGATATAGCTCAAAGTCAGGTAAACCCAGCCCACCTTTTGTGATAGGGGAACTCAGGAGTTTATGTTTCAGCCTCGGGTGTCTGCCCCTCCAAACGAAACGGATAGCCATTGATCTTAGGGAGCGGAAAAAGGCAGAGGGGAGGACTATGGGGAGGGCTTGAAACAAGTATAGAAGTTTGGGGAGAATGTCCATTTTTAGTGTATTGATACGGCCCATCCAGGATACCGCTAATTCCGTTCGTTCTTCCGATAAACGTCTGAGCTTTAGGAGGAGGGGGTTATAGTTAAGGGCGTAAATATCCGAAAAATTTTTCGGGATGGCTGTGCCTAGATAGGAAATGGAGTTCTGTTTCCATTGAAATGAAAAGTTTGATTGGAGGGTTGTGAGTGTGGGTTGTGATAAAGATATGTTTAGGGCCTCAGTCTTAGAGATGTTTAATTTATAGTTACTAAAGCGACCGAATCTGTCAATCTCTGCTAGTATAGAGGGTATGGATGTGTGGGGTTTAGTTACGTACAGGAGTAGGTCATCAGCATAGAGAGAAAGTTTACAGTGAGATGAAGGGGTCTGGATGCCTTGTATGCTGGGGTTCGATCTAATGGCTTGGGCGAGGTGTTCTATGACTAGGGCAAACAGGAGAGGGGAAAGAGGACAGCCCTGCCTGGTGCCGTTAGTGATCGTAAAGTTTTGTGATTGGGTGCCGTTCACCAGGACGTTAGCTGAGGGTCTAGAGTAAAGGGCCATAATGCGCGCCAACATTTTCGGGCCAAGGCCTATTTGGGAAAGGGTGGACTGGAGAAAAGACCAGCTGACCCTATCAAAGGCTTTCTCTGCGTCGCAAGAGAGAAGGCAGGTTGGTATACGGTGGCGTTGGGCAAAGGTGATTAAGTGTATGGTCTTGGTGGTGTTGTCCCTGGCCTCTCGGCCTGGGACAAAGCCAACCTGATCTTTATGTATTAGATTTGGTAGTAGGGGGGAGAGGCGGTTAGCAAGTATTTTGGCATATAATTTTAAATCTATGTTTAAGAGGGATATCGGTCTGTAATTGGAACATATGGACGAGTCTTTTCCAGTCTTAGGGATGACCACTATTTGAGCTTGGAGACTAGATGTAGAGAGGGCAATATTATCCTCTAGAGTGTTAAAAGCTTTCGCTAATAAAGGAGAGAGTTGCGTTGCGAAAAGTTTATAGAAACGAGATGAGAACCCATCAGGGCCAGGGCTCTTACCATTTTTGAGGTGTTTAATGGCAGAGAGGAATTCCGTATCGGATAAGGACTCCTCTAAGTCTTGTGAATCTGATGTAGGGAGAGTTGGAAGGGCTGTCTCTTGAATATAAGAGGCTAAGTCAGGCGGTGAGGATGAGGATAGCGGAGTTTGGGGGGTAAGGTTATATAGTGCTGAGTAGTACTGGCGGAATTCTTCGGCAATGGCCGAGTTCTGCCTGATTTTGCCTTTAGTGGGAGAATTTATGAATGGGATGGGTGTTCTCTTTTGGCGGGGTTGAAGGGTGGACGCGAGATGTCTACCGCACTTATTGGCTTGAGAGTAATAAGTGAATCTGCCCTTGTCCCTAGCTATAAGAGATTTCTCTGCATATATGCGCAGAAGGTCTCTCCTGGCATTGGTGAGGTCAATGAGTGTCGTGTCGATGGGGTTTTGTTTGTGTGAATTTTCTAGGGTGGCGATGGTAGTGAGAAGGCGTTTCGTGTCTGCTATGCGTGCGTGTTTAAGTCTGGAGCCGTGTTGCATAAATTTACCCCTGAGCACACATTTAAGAGCCTCCCATTTTGTGAAAGGGTCCGTAGGGTCGTGAGTGTGGTCCGCCACAAAGTGTTTAATAGTCTGTGATATATCCTGGGAGCACACCAGGTCGTTTAAGAGATTGTCGTTCAATCTCCAGGAAGAGTTTGGATTGCGTGTTGGTGTGCGTCCCAAGCCAATGTGGATAGGGGCGTGGTCAGACCACAAGGAGATCCCGATAGATGCTGACGGCGAGAAGTCTAGTAGGGATTGTGAGATAAAGAGATAATCTAATCTCCCGTAAGTGGCGTGTGCTGGTGAGTAAAAGGTGTAATCTTTGGTGGAAGGGTGTAACATACGCCACACATCCACCAAAGATAAGTCAGTAAAGAGGGTTCTGATTTTGGTCAGAGAGGTTGGAGAGATCGAGGACTTACCGGTTGAGGAGTCAAGACGGGGTATCAAGGTGGCATTCAGGTCCCCTCCCAGGATCATGTTGACCGTGCCAAACTTTTTCAGACGGGCGATGACGGAGGTGAGGAATTGTTGTTGGTTCTGGTTGGGAGAATACACGTTAATAACAGTGTATATGACATTTTTATATGACAATTTGAGAAAAATATATCTGCCTAGCGGGTCGATATAAGAGTCAAGCACATCCGGCGAAAAGGATGCATGAAAGGCTATAGAAACCCCTTTGGATTTTGCAGAGGGATTGGAGCTATGGAACCAAGTAGGGTATCTTTTATGAAGGATTTGCGGGATTTTGTCTGACCTGAAATGGGTTTCCTGTAGAAGCAGGATTTGAGTCCGCATTTTGTGGAAATGAAAGAGAATTTGTCGTCTCTTCTCAGGAACATTAAGACCCCTACAATTTAGAGAAGAAATTTTCAAGGCGGTTTCGATTGCCATAGGAAAATTGTGTTAATGGACAAAAAAAAACAGGGTGAAGGGAGGCTCGCTGTCTCCCTGGAGAAATAAAAGGGGATTAGGGGAGGGGAGGGGGGACATCTAGTGGTGAGGAGAAGGAAAGAGTTGAAGTTGAGATACTTGAGAGAGGAAGAAAAGAAGGGGAGAGAAAAAAGGAGAAGAAGAAAAAAGGGCCAATACGGCTTTGCTAATGTTGTTGTCAACAACAAATCAGCTAATACCCCGAAGGGCGCTGAGTGACCTAAAAGGGGGAACAGTGGTCAACACAGGGGGGAGCCCACACACGCCGGGCTATAAAGTTTGCAATAACAAGAGTAACATAATGGCTCTGTATGTTAACAAAAACTGGTAACAATGAACATAACATTTCAAGGCCCTGTATGTCTAGGTAGGTTAGAAACTGCACTGCTGACCTCATAGGAGAGATTATCCCCCAAAGGTTTCAGATTAAATGCATTGCACACAGGGCCATTACTCCAGCAACAAGGGATGAGGGGGGAGGGAGGGGGGGGGTGGGGGTGGGGATCAGGGGGAGAGGGATGAAAATGGATGGGACAATGCATAGGATTTGAAGGGCAGTGTCTTTGAAACGGAGCACCGCACTTCAAAGATAACAGGGGACACAATCTGCAACGTTAGACCTGCAATGAGGAAGAAAAACATATTGTGTTGGTTATTTAAATGTTCCAATACAAATGTGATCGGGGACGCCGCCACCGATTAGGAACCTGTGGGAGAGATGGTTAAGAAAAAAAAAATGGAACAGTCGAGGATAGAGTTCATCCTTCGGTCGCTGAGGAGAAGTCAGACTTGGGTCGTTTGCTCTTCTTCGATCGTTTCTGCCAACCTGGCGCAGCTTTGAAACCTGGAGTGGCGGCATGAAGAGGCCAATCTGGGATGGAAATCTGTGGCAGTTCAAAAGTTCCAAGAAACTTAGGTAAATCACCTAGCGTGCGGAAAGTCGCAGATTTTCCTTCGTGGGATGCAGACAGGTTGAAGGGGAAACCCCAGCGATATTTAATCTGCTTGGCTTGAAGGGCCCCAGTGAGAGGCTTCAGGGCTCGTCGCATGTCCAGGGTCAATTTGGATATATCAGGGAGGAGAGACACTGGGGTTTCGTTAAAGTAGATGGCAGCTTGAGCACGTGCAGCTTGCATGATGGCATCTTTAATTGCATAAAAGTGCACTCTGCAGATCACATCTCTGGGGTGTTCCAGGTTTGGATTTTTGGGGCCCAGAGCTCTGTGGACCCTGTCTAGCTCCAGCGGGTCATCTTTATCTTTCTGAAGAAGGTCATTAAAGATGGCAGTGACAGCCGGCGCCAGATCTTTGGTTTCGACCGATTCAGGCAGACCGCGTATGCGAATATTGTTACGTCTGGCTCTGTTCTCTTGGTCGTCCTGATGGTACATCAGTTGCTGTATCTGCAGAGTGTGCTCATGTAGAATTATGTCATGCGTTTGTAGAGTGGATGCGGTTTCCTCCATAGTGTGTTCTACCTCCTCTATTCTGTGAGTAATGTCTCTGCGGAGCTCCGCCATCTCTTGTTTATATGAGCGCTCTAAGCGTTGCACATAGGCCTCAAAATCATGTCTGGTGGGAAGTGCTTTGATATATGCTTCCATGTCCCATCCTGTGTATGATCTGTGGGATTCAGGGGAATGGCAGGCTGAGCGGGTGGAACCAGCTTCAGAGTCAGGGGGAGATCGAGCCCTTTGCCTGGTTTTCATGTGCGGTGTGGAGCGCTGTGAAGCAGCTCCTTGTGAGGCAGCATGTGAGCCTGAGGTCCGGGCGGGCGCCATCTTGGACGAGGGGGGGCCGGAGCGGTTATGGCCCAAGTGCGTGAAGAACCGGTCTATATCCCCTTCTGGATGTGGATCGGGGGTTCGGTGCCTGTCTCCCCCACCCTTCCTCCCCATAACAGACCTGAATGGCGGTGCTGGAGAGCGCTGTGAGCCTCGTTTGTGCCGGCGTGTGCGGGAGCTCCTAAGGAGAGCGGCTTACTCCTCCATGCGCCAGGCCACGCCCCTGTGTCTCAGTTTTTAGAAGTGAACGGTGGTGAGTGTGACATCTACAACGACAACCTGGTAAGGGCCCCCGCAGCTAACTGCTCCCCCAGAGAGGGTAAAGAGGACCTGTACTGTGATCATGGAAACCACCTAGCTGGTACTGTGCTGGTCTGGCTGGTATATATGGGACCTGTTGGCCATGTTACTAATAGGATAGAGATCTCAAGAGTGGGATTTTTTGCCTGCAAAGAGACACACAGGGGCCAGCATTGGTAAAAATACCAGTTCCCTGGCTGTTTTTAGCTTCAATACTCAGTCACTGCCCTAGAACAAGCATGCAGCAAGTGAAGTCAAAACATATAACTCCGTATATGTATAAAATATACAAATATAAATATATAGGGGGTCTCACTGGCGCTGGCGTTCCTGTTCACGGCCCGCTAGACGTTCTCAGAGCTTCTCTAGCAGGACGTCTGCTTCGGATTGGTCGCCTCCAGCCAACCCTCCAGCCATTGGAATAAGGGGGCCCCGGTGAAGCTGTACAGCAACAGGCAGGTGATCAGGCAGAGGTGAGGGAAGAGGGTCCAGAAGAGGTGGTCACATCTCTGCTGGCAGCGGCTCTTCTGGGACATGATGCAGAGGATCAAGAGAGGAATGACAGTTAGGATAAGAGGAGATCATCAGCAGGAACCCCCATTCCCCCCCCCCCCGGCTGCTCATCCAATCTGCACAGTGTAGCTCCGAGTGGAAACACACCAGCGTTAACTGCTCCATTACTGTCTACTGATCCACAGAGTGGAAAGAGGAAGGGGGCTCGGGTTGTGGCCCTCGTGGGCGGGAGGAGGCTCAGGAGGAGAGAAGTCAGGCTGCTGGCAATGGCACTGGCGCTGCAGGCAGCGGGAGTAGTCGGCCCCGGGACTGGCACTGGGCACAGGCTGCTGTGGATTCTGGCTTACCAGCACTGCAGAATGGACTGTCAGGACTCAGGAGGAGGAGATAACAGAAGACGCTCTGGCTGCTCTCTCCCTCTGCTGCTGCGGCCGGAGGCGGAGAAGGAGAGAAGGTGGGTGGACTCCGAGCGCTGCTCAGTGCAGGGCAGCTCTGGGTAAGCCTCGCTCAGCCGACGTCACTGGTTGCTAGACGCGAGGCGGGGCGGCCCTAGCAACCAGTTCGGTAATGTTTATCAGGGTGGCGGTGTGTTTTCTTTTTCATTTCATACACACTGTATTGTCCCGGAATGAAGGTGCCCGGGACACAAATATAAATTAAGGGACAATCCCGGGCAATCCGGGACACGTGGGCACTCTAGCACAGTGAAGCTGCAGTGTTGGCACTGATGAGGCTGCAAATGGGCACAGTGAGGCTGCATTGTTGTCACTGATGAGGCTGCATTGATGGCTCAGTGAGGCTGCATTGATGGGCACTGATTTTATTATAGTATTTTACTATGAATGGGGGGGGGGGTTGTCAGCACTAAACGTGACCTTCCTTAGAGCTTCGTTCTAAGGTATGTATTTCATAATCAGGTAGTATGTGGTGCATTCTAGCTCCTTATTGCCTTTGCCTTACAGGGTTTTTTTGGGCATACAACCGCTTTAACAACCAGCTAAAATTCACACTGGACATAATGTACTAACGCGCTGCAACCGCACTGCCATAGTTGCCAACATTGTGAAAAAAAATTTAGGGACACTTTTTTGGCTGTAGGCGGAGTCTTCTTATAATCAGGGGGCGGGGCATGCGTTTGTGGGCGTGACACAGGGGGGAAGAAAAAATGTGGCACGCATAGCGGAGAAAAATGGGCGTGGTTTACGCAAAATAGTGGGCGTGTCTTAAATGGGCGTGGCTCAGAGGGGGTGTGGTTAGAGTCTGAGATGAATGAGGGATGGAAAAGGAAAGGGGGGGAGAGGGATGGAGGGACAGCAGCCAAAGATCCTACACAACAATGGAAATATGTGTATTCTACAAAGTTTAACAATCAGCAGATAAAGATACTCCAAACACCTGGTGTTAGCACTTCAATCATCCCGGCACCATGATTGTTATGTTGTCAGGATGATTGAAGCCCATTATTTCTATTATTACATTGTAATATAAAATTAAATCATTCAACTCACCATAATGCCGAATCAGTGGGATCCTTGAGCGTGTCACCTGCCACGTCGCCTGCCACCAGCAGAGTCCTTCCTTGCATCAGGTGTCCCAGCAGAGTCAGTCCTTGCATTAGGTGCCACCAGCAGAGCTCCCCCTTACATCAGATGTCTCCAGCTGTGCCCCCCTTACATCAGATGTCCCCAGCGGACCCCCCTCACATCAGGAGTCCCCAGCAGACCCCCCCTCACATCAGGTGTCCCCAGCGGACCCTCCCCTCACATCAGGTGTCCCCAGCGGACCCTCCCCTCACACCAGGAGTCCCCAGTGGACCCCCCTTCACATCAGGAGTCCCCAGCGGACCCCCCCTCACATCAGGAGTCCCCAGCGGACCCCCCCTCACATCAGGAGTCCCCAGCGGAGCCCCCTCCTCACATCAGGAGTCCCCAGCGGAGCCCTCCTCACACCAGGAGTCCCCAGCGGACCCCCCCTCACACCAGGAGTCCCCAGCGGACCCCCCTTTACATCAGGAGTCCCCAGTGGACCCCCTCACACCAGGAGTCCCCAGCGGACCCCCCCTCACACCAGGAGTCCCCAGCGGACCCCCACTTCTCACCAGGAGTCCCCAGCGGACCCCCCTTTACATCAGGAGTCCCCAGTGGACCCCCTCACACCAGGAGTCCCCAGCGGACCCCCCCTCACACCAGGAGTCCCCAGCGGACCCCCCCTTACATCAGGAGTCCCCAGCGGACCCCCATCACACCAGGAGTCCCCAGCGGAGCCCCCCTTACATCAGGAGTCCCCAGTGGACCCCCCCTCACACCAGGAGTCCCCAGCGGACCCCCCCTCACACCAGGAGTCCCCAGCGGACCCCCCCTCACATCAGGAGTCCCCAGCGGACCCCCCTCACATCAGGAGTCCCCAGCGGACCCCCCTCACATCAGGAGTCCCCAGCGGACCCCTCTCACATCAGGAGTCCCCAGCGGACCCCCTTACATCAGGAGTCCCCAGTGGACCCCCCTCTTACATCAGGAGTCCCCAGTGGACCCCCCTCTTACATCAGGAGTCCCCAGCGGACCCCCCCTCACATCAGGAATCCCCAGCGGACCCTCCCTTACATCAGGAGTCCCCAGCGGACCCCCCCTCACATCAGGAGTCCCCAGTGGACCCCCCCTTACATCGGGAGTCCCCAGCGGACCCCCCCCCTTACATCAGGAGTCCCCAGCGGACCCCCCCTCACATCAGGAGTCCCCAGCGGAGCCTGGTCTAACAGAACCCAGCTCCATCTCTCCCTGTACCTCATCCTCAGACACCTCAGACACCCTGTACCTCATCCTCAGACACCTCAGACACCCATGCAGTGTCTGTGCAGCTGACACACGGGGCGGAGGGGCGGCGGCGGCGGCAGATGATAACTACCTCCTTGTGTTCAGTGGAGAGCGGGGAGGGGCCGCCAATCCCTGCAGCCAATAGGCATGATTGTTATGTTGTCAGGATGATTGAAGCCCATTATTTCTATTATTACATTGTAATATAAAATTAAATCATTCAACTCACCATAATGCCGAATCAGTGGGATCCTTGAGCGTGTCACCTGCCACGTCGCCTGCCACCAGCAGAGTCCTTCCTTGCATCAGGTGTCCCAGCAGAGTCAGTCCTTGCATTAGGTGCCACCAGCAGAGCTCCCCCTTACATCAGATGTCTCCAGCTGTGCCCCCCTTACATCAGATGTCCCCAGCGGACCCCCCCTCACATCAGGAGTCCCCAGCAGACCCCCCCCTCACATCAGGTGTCCCCAGCGGACCCTCCCCTCACACCAGGAGTCCCCAGTGGACCCCCCTTCACATCAGGAGTCCCCAGCGGACCCCCCCTCACATCAGGAGTCCCCAGCGGACCCCCTCACATCAGGAGTCCCCAGCGGAGCCCCCTCCTCACATCAGGAGTCCCCAGCGGAGCCCTCCTCACACCAGGAGTCCCCAGCGGACCCCCCCCTCACACCAGGAGTCCCCAGCGGACCCCCCCTTTACATCAGGAGTCCCCAGTGGACCCCCTCACACCAGGAGTCCCCAGCGGACCCCCCCTCACACCAGGAGTCCCCAGCGGACCCCCCCTTACATCAGGAGTCCCCAGCGGACCCCCATCACACCAGGAGTCCCCAGCGGAGCCCCCCTTACATCAGGAGTCCCCAGTGGACCCCCCCTCACACCAGGAGTCCCCAGCGGACCCCCCCTCACATCAGGAGTCCCCAGCGGACCCCCCTCACATCAGGAGTCCCCAGCGGACCCCCTTACATCAGGAATCCCCAGCGGACCCTCCCTTACATCAGGAGTCCCCAGCGGACCCCCCCTCACATCAGGAGTCCCCAGTGGACCCCCCCTTACATCAGGAGTCCCCAGCGGACCCCCCCCCTTACATCAGGAGTCCCCAGCGGACCCCCCCCTCACATCAGGAGTCCCCAGCGGAGCCTGGTCTAACAGAACCCAGCTCCATCTCTCCCTGTACCTCATCCTCAGACACCTCAGACACCCTGTACCTCATCCTCAGACACCTCAGACACCCATGCAGTGTCTGTGCAGCTGACACACGGGGCGGAGGGGCGGCGGCAGATGATAACTACCTCCTTGTGTTCAGTGGAGAGCAGGGAGGGGCCGCCAATCCCTGCAGCCAATAGGCACGCTAAAGAGAGAAGCCGATTGGCTGCCCCTCTCCTCTGCACTGAACACAAGGGGGAATAACACTCATGGCGGCGGCGGCCATGTTTTTGTAGCCGCTGCTGTCTTTTAGCAAAAACATTCCCGATTTTCTCAGGACAAACTCAAAACCCCGGGAAAATTATCGGTACAGTCTTAAATCGGGACGAGGGTCCCAAATTCGGGATTGTCCCGGGAAAATCGGGACTGTTGGCAACTCTGAATGATGTATTTTTTGTTTTGCAACACCATACTACACTGCATTAGATACTGTGTACACCGCCTGAAGCGCATTGGAAACTGTACACACTGTATTATATACTGTGTACACCACCAGAAATGTAGTAGAAACTGTACACACTATATTAGATACTGTGTACACCGCCTGCACTGTATTAGAAACTGTACAATGGCTGCACTGTATTCTGTGTACACCACCAGAAGTGTAGCATAAACTGTACATACTGTATTAGATACTGTGTACACCACCTGCACTGTATTAGAAACTGTACAACGGCTGCACTGTATTGTATACTGTGTACACCACCAGAAGTGTAGTAGAAACTGTACACACTGTATTAGATACTGTGTACACCGCCTGCACTGTATTAGAAACTGCACAATGGCTGCACTGTATTGTATACTGTGTACACCACCACTGTATTAGAAACTGTACACACTGTATTTATATACTGTGTACACCGCCTGCACTGTATTAGAAACTGGACAGCACGGCACTCCAAGCTTGAGATACCTATACCAAACGGCCATTGTGAGTAAGTACTATGACAGACTTTATGTCCTGTTGCCCTCTCACTTCCTGCATATCCTACTGTGCGGACCACCTGACCTTTTGGAAATGGTGTGCCCCTACAAAGCATAAAAAGTGGGTGCTGCACTAACCTGATATAATAAGGGGATATGATACCCTATGGTAGTATAAAATAAATGTAATGAAGCTGTGGGATCATATGTAAATAAACAATAGTGGAAACTCATAAGTCGTATCTAATTAGAAAAAGTGCAAACAGTGTGTAATCAATGAATCACTACGTGCTGTAATCATCAACATGTGTAAAATGTGGCAACACAATGCATGTAGGGAGCAAAAGTAAATAATCCTCATATATGCATAATGTTATAGCAGCATGTGCAAAAACTTAAAGTGCTAATGTGCAACCCGTAAATACATATAGAATCTTCTATATATTCATCTACATGTGCAAACAAAAACTGCAAAATTGCAGGGACCATACAAACAATTCCTTCTGCATATAACACCAAAAATGACATATATAATACTACATATAGTGCAAATGAGCAAAATTGTGCAAACCAAAAAAATATATTGTAAATTGTGCAAACAACACATAAAGTGCAAATAGGTGTGTGGCGTATATGTAGATCACCTCGCAGACACTATCGCCACAATAACATAAAATACAAAAAATGTCCTTAAACACACCACACAGAGATAAACCATACAGTGATTTCACTCCTTTGAAAAGTTCAATGTGCAAAAAAACAGCCAGTGGGGTGCCGAAAGAGAGGGTGTGTATGTCCTCTTCGTGCATTAAACACACACAAGTGAAAGATGGCCCCTTACCTTGCGGTAATGGGAAAATCGCATAAGAGGTAATTGCTGGAGGAGGTAGTCTCTCTTTGGGGTCCCTGGACCGAAGCCGGTGGTCCCTGTGCTTTGATCCCTCAGTGCCAGCAGAGCACACACATGAAAGAACAGAGGGGTACCAGATAGTGTAGTAGTTTCAAGCAAAGCGGTATTTTATTAAAAGTTAAAAGGCATGTACTGTCGTAGGAGATGTATGTGTTGTGCATTTACTTCATGTGAGTACATGCCTTTTAACTTTTAAAAAAATACCATCATTCATGGTAAGGGAAACCGGACGGTTCACTACTGCACCTGTGCGAAGAGCGTTGCACTTTCTGAATGCCTCAGTGGAGGAAGGAGGAGGGGGGCTGAACTTCAGAGGGGGCAGCGCAGTCTCCAGGGAGTGGGGAAGGGTACCTGTCAAAAACAGGTACCTGATCCCCCCTCCCATAGTTGCCAACATTGTAAAAAAAAAAAAATGCTGGGACACTTTTGTGGCTGTAGGCATAGCCATACAATAAATAGGGGGTGGGGCATTCGCGAAGCGGCAAAAAAGGGTGTGGTTTACGTTGCATAGTGGGCGTGGCTTAAATGGGCGTGGCTCAAGAGGGTGTGGTTAGAGTCTAAAATGAATGAGGGATGGAGAGGGAGAGAGGGGGAGAGGGGGAGAGGGATTAGAGGGGGAGAGGGATTAGAGGGGGAGAGGGAAATGACGGGACAGCAGCCCCAGATCCTACACAATAAAAATATGTGTATTCTAGAAAGTTTAACAATCAGCAGATAAAGATACTCCAAACACCTGGTGTTAGCACTTCAATCATCCCGGCACCATGGTTGTTATGGTGTCAGGATGATTAAAGTGCATTATTTCTATTATTACATTGTAATATAAAATTAAATCATTCAACTCACCATAATGCAGAATCAGTGGGATCCCCGAGCGTGTCACTAGCCACGTCGCCTGCCACCAGCCGTCTGTCCTTGCGTCAGATGTCCCAGCAGAGTCCGTCCTTGCATCAGGTGCCCCCAGCGGAGCCCCCCTTACATCAGATGTCCCCAGCGGAGCCCCCCCTCACACCAGGAGTCCCCAGCGGAGCCCCCCCTCACACCAGGATTCCCCAGCGGAGCCCCCCCTCACACCAGGAGTCCCCAGCGGAGCCCCCCCTCACACCAGGAGTCCCCAGCGGAGCCCCCCCTCACACCAGGATTCCCCAGCGGAGCCCCCCCTCACATCAGGAGTCCCCGGCGGGGCTCCCCCTCACATCAGGAGTCCCTGGCGGAGCTTCCCCTCACATCAGGTGTCCCCAGCGGAGCTCCCCCTCACATCAGGTGTCCCCGGCAGAGCCCCCCCTCACATCAGGTGTCCCCGGCAGAGCCCCCCCTCACATTAGGTGTCCCCAGTGGAGCCCCCCTCACATTAGGTGTCCCCGGCAGAGTCCCCCCTCACATTAGGTGTCCTCGGTAGAGCCCCCCCTCACATCAGGTGTCCCCGGCAGAGCCCCCCCTCACATTAGGTGTCCCCGGTAGAGCCCCCCCCTCACATCAGGTGTCCCCGGCAAAAGCCCCCTTACATTAGGTGTCCCCAGTGGAGCCCCCCCTCACATCAGGTGTCCCCAGTGGAGCCTCCCTTGCATCAGGTGTCCCCAGTGGAGCCCCCCTTGCATCAGGTGTGTGTCCCCAGTGGAGCCCCCTCCTCACATCAGGAGTCCCACAGCGGTGCGCCCCCCCCCCCTACTTCAGAGGTGTCCTAGTAGTGTCCGCAGCATGGCTAGAACCCCCGCCCCTTTCCATATCAGACAGGAAGACGGCTGGGGGGGGGCTAGACGGAGCTCCTACCCTCCGCCTGCCCCGCTGCCAGTCTGATATGGAAAGGGGCGGGGGGGTAGGCGGGGTGAGGCGGAGCAGGGCGGGGCGGCGATGCAGGAGCTCCGTCTAGCCCCCCCAGCCGTCTTCCTGAAGTTCATTAAAATGGCGGCCGGCGGAGAAATTGTCTCCACCCGCCGCGGACCTCTAGCGGCGGCGAATCGTGAAGAACCGGATTTCTCGGGACATTTCCCGAGACACCAGAAATTCGGGAATGGCGTCCAAGTCCCGGGAATGTCTCAGGAAATCGGGACAGTTGGAAAGTATGCACCAGGGGGTAGGATAATACACCTTATCCCTGCACCCCTAGATTAGCCCTGATTCACATTGCAGCGATTTGGTGTGCAATTTGACATCGGCTATTGCCAGCAATGGCACCGTCCGAATCAATGTGACGCTGATGATTCCTAAAAGTAATTTCTGTACTACTTTTGGCGACTTTGGGGTGTGATTTCCATAGACATCCGTGCAGAAACCCTCATTGATGTCTCTGAAATGGCCACCGAAGTCGGGACTGACATGCGGGAATGAAATTGTGCAAGTTAAGCTGAATTTGCACGATTTCATTCCCGTTGTCAGTGTCACCCTGGGCTCAATAAGCATCTATCGCTTCCAGTGTGGGGTGGGGGAAAGTGGCAGGCTAGGCTGGCCCACTGCAAAGGGAGATTTTAAAATTCCCTTTAATTCCCCAAAGAAAGTGACAGCAATTATATGGAAGCCAGATTTCAGCAGTCACACCCCAGCCTGCTGCAATGCGCAAATATTTATGTTTTAAGGCACCCTGCTTTCCCCTTTACTTCCTGTCCCAATGACAAATAATGTAGGGGGTGTAAGTTGTCATCTGAACAGAAAGAGTCAGACAGTAATCAATACATGATGGATGCTGTCACCCCTTCCCACTCTTCTAAACATCCCCATCAGAGAGATATCCCATCATTTCCTGTCCTTATGACACCCTGTCACCGGAAGTGAGGGTAAATCTCATCAAAGGGGACACAGACAGCAATATAAATGAATCTAACAAAAACATTATTCCTAAGCAGTGATGAAGCACACTGGAATACAATCCATATAAATATATTCGGAGATGATATTGTTTTGGTTGGAAGCAGAGCAGTTATATCTCTCTACTGCCCCGGATAATAGGAAGACTTCCATTGTGATAAGTGTCTGACTCCCCAGCTGCCCATTATGATGGAAACCAATCTAACGCCATGCCGCCTGCCCTCAGCCAATCACAACCTTCCCTCCCTTTCTAACAGCTGATTGGCTGCTGATTTATATGAAATATGTGGCGGCAGGTGATCAGCTGATAGTGGACAAAGCGCAAACCAATCCAGACCGAGAGAGAGACACGGGCCTGCAGGGGGAGACAAAGGTGAGGATCGGGCTGAGATCCCTTCTGATCTATTCTGTCCTCATAGATGGAGGAGCTGCGGGCTCTATGGGCGTGTCTCAGGCACGTTGTACGGGAGATCTCCGGCTCGGGTTAGCTGTGTGTCTCTGGAAGTGATCGATGGAGCAATTCATGTGTTTTACAAAACCCGTTCTAGAGGACTGTGTGCAATGTGATCACTGGAGGGCATGTATTGGGGCTCATTCACAAGTGAAAAGTGATCTGTGCTCGGAAAGCTTTTCAGAGGTGTTTCAGGTGTGGCAATATGTTGGCTCCTCACTGTCTGATTTACCCCTATGATTACCATAGTACTGCAATCATGTGCATTGCATGCAGTTGTGGTTCTGGTGCGGCACCATAGACCAGCGGCGGCACTGCCCATTGAAAGTGCCATGTATTGCTGGGACCCACAGCATTGAGTGGTATGTGAGTAGGCCATTGGGGGTGGTAAAAACACTGGCTCTATTACACTTGCAATGCCCCCCTACAACCTTTCATAAGAAAATAATTCCCATTTCCCTTTAATTTTTTTTTTCACGCAGCACAAAAAAAACGAAATGACCTGAATTGTTTCCCCCCCCCCCCCATTGATTGGTTGTATCTGTACAGCTGAAGGCTTCCCCACATCAGAATCCACTTATCGGCACTGCTGGCTATAGCCGGCAGCACTGATCAAACTTTAACGAGCTGGTGTATAGAAGCAACAGACAGAATCTTGTACAACCAGCTTGTCCATAGAGGGATCTAAATTCACCTGGTCCCTGCTGAACCTGCCAAAACTTCATCCAACATAAGAGTTGCCCTATGTGTGAAGTTGGCGTACAATCAAATTTTATAAGAATGTAATCTAAGGACCAGCATAATCCTATAATCTATTTGTAATCAGGCAGGCAGTACATAGCGCTTCCAACTACTAAGGGCTCTTTCACACTAACGATCCGTATGTCTGTTTTTCATCCCTCTTCTGTTTTCGGATGAAAAACGGACATACATGTATCCCTATGGAGGGTCGGATGTCAGCGGTGACATGTCTGCTGACATCCGACCCGATCCGAAAAGTGTAACAGGAAAACCATACTTTTCCATCTGTGATCAGATTGGGTGACGATAGACTCTACGATCAGCGGAGCGATCCCCACTGAGCAAGCGGGTGTTCACGGGGAGGATAATCACTGATCCGCCAAAGAGCCCTAAAGGAGTTTGTACTGATTGTTGGAATGGGAGCTGATAGTAGCACCATTTAACTTCCGGTTCACACTATAGCAGTGCAGGGATCTGCATGTGATTCAGACCAGTATCGCACTGCATTCCTGTTCAAATCACTTGTGATTTGAGTCATTCCTTTTGTATGGTTCAAATTTCACTGCACCTTCAGTGTGGTGTGTGGTGTGTTTTTTTTTTTTTTTTTTTTTTTTTTTTTTTCTTCTCTCGTAATGGGCTGACAATGGGGACGAATTTCACACTGAATGTGGTTTTGAAGTCATGCTATTTCAGCTGAACTTGCAGGATTACAAACTCGCATCTCATTCTGACTCCGGGAGCGATTTCAGAGACCTCTGTATGGGTGCCTGCACAGATGTCTGTTGAAATCGTCGCCAAAAGCGGCGCAGGAACTAATTTTTGGAATCAGTGCGGTGCCACAGTCAGTATCGCATGGATCCGGCTGGTGCCAGCAATAGGTGGCGATTTGACATGTCAAAACTGCCCGATGTGAATGATCGTTTAATGGTGCAATGACTTCACCTGTTTGCATTATCTCTTGTTGAAGTCTTTTGTTTCCTCCTAGCAGCTGAGCCAGAAGGGAAGAGCACCTGGTGTGTATTGATCTATTGGTTTTGTTTTGAAGGTCCAAGGGGAGGGAACACCACATCGGTACATGTTTGATAAATGAAGCCATGGGTATCCTCGAACCTACAGGACAAGTTAATTGCAAATCTCAACTCTTATCCCTCTTTACTTTAGGAGAATCTGGATCTAAAACCAGTAAGGTCCCAAAACAACTGAAAGGGGATGCCTAGAGATTCCTATATAAAGTCTACACACCCCCCCCCCCCACCCCTGTTAAAATGTCAGGTTTCTGTGCTGTAAAAAAATACAAAGATAAATCATTTCATATAAAGGAGGAAAACCACCGCACTATATACTATACACAATTAACACAATCAAGTAAGTAAATAACGAACAATTGAAAAGAGCAGCCGCTTAAAGGTGAGATACACACACTACAAATTAAATAAACAAAAGAAGCAGCGCTATAAATCAAATGTGATAATGAACCACAAATAGTGATTAATAATACATAAAGTTCATGAACAGTCAAGTGACACAATAAAGTTCAATCAGTGGATGGAAGTCTTCAAAGGTGCAATGGATGAGAAACCAGACAACTGGGTCCCTTGTTAGGCAAATACAGATGGGACTGGATAGACCTTCACCACACCACAGTGTTATGAATAAAATGGGCGCTTACCAAATGGCAAGCTTAAAAAAGCTTGTGACCTTAACCCGGTCGGGGCCTTTCCTGAGATGGGAACACCGTTAGACCACTCTTCAGACCGTGGATGGCTCACTATCCTCCACATAAGGAAACCAGGATGCAGAGAATGCTATACTCCTATCTTGGAGTTGTTCTCACAAAATGTCTCCAGTGATGTGAACACCGACCTGTCCATCCACCTGGCGAACCCAGATCACCCATACGAATCTCGTCTTGGCACTAACCATCCAGCACTCAGCAACCTTCTCTAAAGCCACTTGTTGGTGTGATTAGGACAGCTTGGCAAGCATCCGGCAAATGAGCAGCACCTCCTGTTTGCTCCAGCAGTTTGCCGGATGCTTGCCAAGCTGTCCTAATCACACCAACAAGTGGCTTTAGAGAAGGTTGCTGAGTGCTGGATGGTTAGTGCTAAGACGAGATTCGTATGGGTGATCTGGGTTCGCCAGGTGGATGGACAGGTCGGTGTTCACATCACTGGAGACATTTTGTGAGAACAACTCCAAGATAGGAGTATAGCATTCTCTGCATCCTGGTTTCCTTATGTGGAGGATAGTGAGCCATCCACGGTCTGAAGAGTGGTCTAACGGTGTTCCCATCTCAGGAAAGGCCCCGACCGGGTTAAGGTCACAAGCTTTTTTAAGCTTGCCATTTGGTAAGCGCCCATTTTATTCATAACACTGTGGTGTGGTGAAGGTCTATCCAGTCCCATCTGTATTTGCCTAACAAGGGACCCAGTTGTCTGGTTTCTCATCCATTGCACCTTTGAAGACTTCCATCCACTGATTGAACTTTATTGTGTCACTTGACTGTTCATGAACTTTATGTATTAATCACTATTTGTGGTTCATTATCACATTTGATTTATAGCGCTGCTTCTTTTGTTTATTTAAATCATTTCATATCTTTTTCCACTTGAATGTGACCTATAAACTGTACAACTCAATTGAACAACAAACTAAAATCTTTTAGGTGGAGGGAAGTAAAAATTAAAAGACAAAATATATGGTTGTATAAATATGCACACCCTTAAATTAATACTTTATTGACGCACCTCTTGATTTTATTACAGCACTCCTGTCTTTTTAGGATTGAGGATATCAGCATGGCACATCTTGAGTTGGCAATATTTGCCCACTCTTTGCAATAACACTCCAAATCTGTCAGATTGCGCGGGTATTGCCTGTGCACAGCCCTCTTCAGATTACCCCACAGATTTTCAATCGGATTCAGGTCTGGGCTCTGGCTGGGCCATTCCAAAACTTTATTCTTCTGAAGTCATTCCTTTGCTTTGGATGTATGCTGAAAGATGAAGTTCCTCTTCATGTTCAGCTTTCTAATAGAAGCCTGAAGGCTTTTTGCCAATATTGGCTGGTATTTGGAACTGTTCATAATTTCCTAAACCTTGACCAGGGCCCCTGTTCCAGCTGAAGAAAAACAGCCCCAAAGCATGATGCTGCCACCACCATGCTTCACTGTTGGTATGGTGTTCTTTTGATTATGTGCAGTGTTTTTGCACCAAACATATCTTTTGGAATTGTAGCCAAAAAGTTCAACCTTGGTTTCATCAGACCATAACTAATTTTCCCACATGATTTTGGGAGACTTCCGATGTCTTTTTGATTGCTTTAGCCGGGCTTGGATGTTTTTCTTAACAAAAGGCTTTTGTCTTGCCACTCTACTCCATAGCCCAGACATATGAAGAATACAGAAGATTGTTG
This sequence comes from Lithobates clamitans, assembly GCA_037952925.1. NCBI lineage: Eukaryota > Metazoa > Chordata > Amphibia > Anura > Ranidae > Lithobates > Lithobates clamitans. Next base: position 5,822,784 of record JBBGZY010000449.1, read on the forward strand.
TCACCACACAGCCAGTACTTGCCAGATATTCCTGCAGCTCCTTTAATGTTGCTGTAAGCCTCTTGGCAGCCTCCCTGACCAGTTTTCATGTCTTCATCAATTTTGGGGTGATGTCCAGTTCTTGGTAATGTCACTGTTGTGCCATATTTTTCCACTTGATGACTGTCTTCACTGTTCCCGTGTGTGTGTGTGTGTGTATATAATACTTTGGAAATTCTTTTGTACCCTTCTGACTGACACCTTTTTAACAATGAGATCCCTCTGATGCTTTAGTAGCTCTCTGGCTTTTGCTGTAGGAAGAAACTAAAAATGTCAGGAAAGACCTGCAGAACAGCTGAACTTTATTTGGGGTTAATCAGTGGCACTTTAAATGACAGGTGTACTGACTCCTATTTAACCACTTGCTGCCCACCGTCAAATGACAGCTGGGTGGATGTCATGTGATTGCCTCCCAGAACGACCGCTCCTGTGGGGGGGTGGCGATCGCAGCCATGTTGCTAGGACACGGCGCGACCCCCGATCTGTGTAAAGAGCCACGGCTCTTTAACCATATGATCGGCTGTGTCCAATCACAGCTGGTAACATGTAAACACAGATGCCGGTAATCGGTGTTCCTTGCCTCACACTGACAGTGAGAGGAGAGCCAATCAGTAGCATCTCCTCAGAGGACATCTAGGGACACTGATCAGTGTCCTGATTACAATAAGTGCCAGCAATCAGTGCCCACCATAAGTGCTGCCTCATCGGTGCCCATCAGTGAAGGAGAAAAATTACGAATTTACTGACACTTTTTGAGAACGTTTGGGGTGTTTTTGTTTTTTTCCAGGGAACCCCCCCAGGAGTGATTAAATACCACCAAAAGAACTTTGTGTGAAGAAAATGACAATTTCACATGGTTAGTGTAGCATGACCGCGCAATTGTCATTCAAAGTGTGACAGTGCTGAAAAAAATGGCCTGGGCAGGAAGGGGGTGTAGGTTCCCTGTATTGAGGTGGTTAGAGGAGGGCCAGTCAAAAAAAAGTAAGTCAGCAGTTACAAATACTGCAGCTGCTGACTTTTAATTGGGCACTTACCTGTCCCAGGGTCCAGCGATGCGATCAAAGCCCCGCTCGTCTCCCCCTCCGTTCAGCGGCGCCGGCATTGTAACTGTGCGCCAGGCTGTGGCTTCACAGCCTGGCACCCACTGCACATGCGCGAGCGGCACCGCACGCCGTGATTGGCCGCTCAGTCACCTGGGACCTGTAATGGGTCCCAGATTGACTGGAGGGAGCAGAGCTGAGCCCTTCCTGTGCCGAGACAGAAGTGATATCACCAGCCCAGGCACTGAAAGAGGCAGACTACGAGGGACCCCCTAGCAACAGGCATTTAGAGGTGAGTAAAAAAAGAAAAATATCCAAATGGTTTTTTTTTTTTTTTTTTTTTTTTTTTTGGTGGAACCCCACTTTAACACGAGTTTTGAATGTGTTTGCTTAATTCTGAACATGGCTACATCCTCAGTTATAAGAGGTGTGCACACTTGTGCAACCACATTATTTAGTTTAACAGAAACCTGACATTTTAACAGGGGTGTGTAGACTTTTTTTTTTTTTTTTTTTTTATATCACTGTATATGCTCAGCTTGCTGAGGAACTCCAATATCTAGGGTGCCCTACTATGTAAATTGAAGTCTGTCTTGGGTGCGTATTCTTGTATTTGTTGCAGGCTTATAGTTGCTTCCAATAACTTCTCTGGGACCAAAAATGCCTAACACTGCTCCAAATAAAAAGCTCATGTACCACTTGGAGATGTGCTTGCATTTCTGATGTCCTAGGTGTTGAAACACTTGTTACCAGCTCATACATTCTGCATAGCTCTGCAGCTGCTGGAAGATGTGACTTCCAACTACTCTGTATCCTCTTTCAGTCAGAAATCTGGGGGGCGTCTCAGCGGACTACAAGTGCACTGATCAGCATGCTCGCAGTCCATTGAAACTACAAGTCCATCTACCACGATGGCAGGTCCCTGTGAATGAACAACTTTATTTATTTATTTTTTATTGCACGCACGATCAGTGGCTTGTGGGTGCAGGATCCTGACACGTCCATCTCTGACTGGCAGAGCCTTGCACAGAGCCACCAATTTAAAGAGGAAGTAAACTGCCTTTACTCTTACCTATTGGTAAGCCTATAATGCTTGCTTATAGGTAGTGTAAATATTTCCTAAATGCGTACTATTTGGGAGATATTTACATTACATGCAGCTAGCCACCCGTGGCATTCCTTAAGAACTCTGTGGTGTGAACAGCGGCTCTTGTATGCATGGGAGTGACTGCATACTAGCACATTATGACTTTACCTGGGGGGGGGGGGGGTCCAGCAATTTATACAACCGCTTTAAAATCTGACAGCAGCTGCGGGGAGAGGAGTGAGGCAGAGTGCTGAATATTACATCCTAAATACAGGTGTTGCCATGCAACATATTCAAAATGTAAACTTATCCTATAAAGTGGCAGTAAACACCCTGCTCTGAATTTTACCTACGGGTAAGCGTATGAGTCTGACCTATAGGTAGTGTAAATCCTAAAAGTCCACTGTTTAGGAGATGGGTCACTGGCTGCATGTACAGTAAATAACTGGCGCATGTGCTCTGAAGGAACGGGCACCTGGGCAATTTGTTCAGAGCCCTGTGCCATAAACGGCGGCTCCCACGCACATGCATGGAAGTGACCTCCATTGCGGCTCTGGCCAGTCAGTCCGAACCCAAAAGCAAGAAGGGTGAAGATCGGAGTGCCTGCAGATCTGACATCTTGGCGCTGGAATGCTGTTATAAGGCAAGTTTAACATAATGTGCTAGTATGCAATGCATACTAGCACATTATGACATTGCCTTTCAGGGTACAAGAAGAATGTCCAGTTTACAACTGCTTTATGGCTGGGTGCTTTCAGTTGCATTTAGCTTTCTACTGTAATTAATAAAATTGTCAGCAATGCAACAGCTACTGACTGAGCCAATCTGCCCCAGTGTCTTAAAGAGGAAGTAAACCATGATGGGTTTTACTTCCACTTTATTTCCCTGCAAAGGTAAAGCATATCGATGCATAGGAGCCCATTATGTATTGCCTTATCTGAAACAAAGCCTGCGCTATCACCGTTGTCCCCACTAGCAGCGAGCGTCCATCTTCACCCCTCTTCCTTCCAGGGCCGCAAACTCCGGCTTTGTGACTGGCCGAAGTCGCATGACAGTACTCTCGTGCGGGAGCTGTCAGTCACGGCATGACCCCTCTAGAAACGACACGTACTGCCCTTTCTAAAATGTGCTGTAGACATCGGCGCATGGCTTTATTGTAAATGTCTCCTAAACCGTGGAGGTTTAGGAGCTATTTGCAGCACCTACAGGCAGGGGCATTGCTAGGGGGTGGCTTTTGGGGCTATAGCCCCGAATCTGGGGCCAATAGCCCAGAGTCTCTGCAGGGGTCCCCAAAGAGGAGGGGAGGCTCTCTGGGGGGCTCTCTGGGGACCCTGATGCAAGACGGGGGGCTCTCTGGTGACCCTAATGTAAGAGGGGCTCTCTGGGAACCCTGATGGAAGGGGGGGGACCCTCATGTAAGTGGGGGCTCTCTGGGGATATACACACATTACTGTATATACATGTGTATGCCCGCCCAAGCGTATGACTTTCTTTACTACGCTGCTATGGGCTCTAGCCCCAGATCTTTTGTAGACCTAGCAACGCCCCTGCCTACAGGTAAGCCTTAATATAGGGTGTACAACCACGTTAATAATGGGTTATGTCACTTGACTCTGCAAAACGGCTTGTACAGGGATCCCTAACACACCCATATTCGTGAACACTGGTTTGGGTAATGGGAGAATTGTATCAAATACTTACTGTAATTTTCCTTTCCTGGGTCCAATCCATCGCAGTACACAACCACATGTATGCTGCCACGTTGGTACCAGGAAAAGAGAATTAAATATTTACCATAAGTTTCCTTTCTGGTGCCAGACAATGGCAGCATACATGATGTATGCTGCCATGTTGGCACCAGGAAAATGCTTTACAAATTGCATTTTTATTTACTATTCTTTCTGATCTTATTAGAATTTTTTTTTTTTTTTTTTTTTTGTGTGCGTTTTACGACATAACAACCAGATTGTCCATGTGCTACTTCTGTAGCTAATTCATTCCTTAGTTGGTGCTCTTATTAGTAACAGATGTCAGTACAGGTTTGTTTTTGCTTTAATGCATGCTCCTTTCCATGTGGTTTGACTGCCTCATTCATATCCTTGACAGATGTATGAAATCAACAGTCTGGATAACTTCTCTTCAGCAAGCCCTCCTTTGGATGAAGACTTCTTGGCCTTCTCCAGTGGTGCACACAAAACCGGATTCTCTTCGTTGCGTTATAAAACTGAACTGTGCAATAGCTATTCAGAAAGTGGATTCTGTGCCTACCAAAACCGTTGCCAATTTGCCCATGGTCTAAGTGACCTTCGCCCACCATTCCAGCATCCAAAATACAAGACTGAATTGTGCCGTTCCTTCCATCTCCTTGGAGTCTGCAGCTATGGCCCACGCTGCCTGTTTATCCATAGCCACAGTGAGCGGAGGGAAGTGCCAGAAACCATTCGCCTTCGACAACGGCGCCCATCTCCCTTCCACAGCAAGAAGGTATGTCGCCTTTGGCATTCACTTGCAGGCTGCCCCTATGGGTCCAGATGCCTCTTTCAGCACCCTCGGGAGATGCGGGATGCTTGTCGGCACTATGCTGCACTGGGTGTTTGTCCTTATGGTGTTCACTGCCTCTTTAGGCACACACCACCTCTAGACCGATGGGGAACGGGAAACAATGCTGGAAGTGGATCCATTTCACCCTCCGAATCGGACAGTGAAACCTGCAACGACCTTTTCAGTGACTCCACTGCTAATAATGCTTTTAAATTTTCTACCCTTCTTTTACCGCTTGCACTGCGCCTACAGATCCTGGGAGAAGAGGACAACAAATCTGCCATGCAGCAGATTGTCACAGAAGATAATTCGCAGGATCTGCATGTTCTACTTGACTGCTAAATGTTTTATTTTAGTACTTTAAGATGTCAAACTTTCTGAGATGGTTTGATTTTTAACTTTATTTTGCTCTCATGTACATAAATGTTTAATTTATTTCTTTATCAACGATATTAATATTGCTAATGGACCTAGATTGTGAGTTTTATTTGACAAGATGTGCTTTATCACTAATTAAAACTATGATTTTTTTAAAGTGGGCCTTCAGTCTTATTTTTACCCCCCCCTTCCATCCATTTAATCTTCTGTCCTTGTTTTACCTTTTGGATGATAACTCTTTTTTTTTTTTTTTTTTTTTTTTTTTTTTTCCTGCCAGTAAATGCCTTGTACAGCCCACTTCCTGTTGTCTGGTAAAAAGGCTAGGCTTATGACATTATGCACAGCTCACTCTTGTGAGTTTGCCAGGAGGGAGGGGGTTGAGTCGTAAGAGGGCCAATGAGAGCTGGAGGTGTTTGCATAAATCCAGGAAGAGAACAGGCGGCAGCTTTGGCAAAATTGCACGACTTTGAAGTCACAGTAGTGTGAAAGGGGCCTAAGGCCCCAAAGCCGTGCGACTTTGCAATTTCAGGGAATGCCTGTGTAACTTGCATCAAAGTAGTGTAGGGACTACTTTGTTGGCACGCCTTGAAGTCGTACTAATATGAATGGTTGTCATGGGGAAATGACTTGTCATGTGACTTTGCAGTCCCAAATCGTAGGACAAGTCTTACAAGTGTAAAAGGGCCTAAAGCAGACTCCTGCTTGGCTATGCATGGGCAAAGCACAGGTTTACTTTTTGATAATTGGTCCTCTGCTTCTGGGATGTGTGGATCAAACCACTGTACTTTAGGTCAGGAAATGGATGTTTGTAAAACACAAAGGTTAATGCTGTGCTCAAAATTAAATAAAGTAAATAACGAAAAATTAAAGCAGCTAGCACCAAGTAATACAAAAACTCCAGTACATAAGTGAAAAAGGATGCAGCGCTAAAATCATATATAATCACAACAAAGGAATGGTGAAAACTCATCAGAGAAAACTAAGGCACATACCATCCAAAAATTATCTATAAAATTAAAAAAAATAAGTCAGACTGAGAAAGGTAATGGTGAAAAAGACTTTCATCCAGAAAGACTAAGGCAGATACCGCATATCACAAAAATGTGATATGAAAATGACCACACAATTGGTTAATAAAATATGTGCTAAACCAAATTGGATAAAGCAATAACAAATGTAGATCAATAATAAAAAAATTACACAAAAATTAAAAGTGAAATCCCATCTCGGAAGAAATCAGTGAAAAAGTGAATAAAAGTCCATAAAAGAAGTGAGGATAATAGTCCAGAGGGAGGTGTATGAAACCGAATCCTAGTTCCAGGATAGTAGTACACCCAATGTGAGAATAGAGGCTCCTTACCACAACTGCAGGTGACGACCGTAGGTGGCCTCACCAAGCACAGGGAATGATCAGGTCTCCCAGGAACCTATAACGGCATCTGTAAAAGCAGCTAGGTCCGTGGCACTCAAAAAACAAAGGGCTCCCATAGTGTAATATTTTATATGAAGGATTTATTGAATCAAAAAATTGCGCTTACAAGAGATTCTATATAGATGGGGCAAATGATCACCACAGATCAGCGGTTACAAATCGCAGCGTCTCCACAGGCTTCCTGTAGTTGGCTTGCTTCCCATTTTTCTCGACAGGAAAACTTAATGATGTCAGCATCACAGGCCCCACCCTACGCATTTCATCATGATAGGATGTCTTCTGGGGATTGGCCAAGTGACGCTTGTCATATGCTTGGGATTTAAATAGTATTGCGACGCCATTTTAAGTACTGGCCGCTCTAAGCATAAGAATGGAGACATAAGGGTACCACCATTTTAGCTACTGGCAAGCTCAATACAAAACTAAGCCAATATAAACAGGGGGAAAAATGGAACGCTTTTGCCATCTTGTGGCCAAAAGTTATACTGCACTAATGGGTAACGGAAAGCAGCAAACAGGAAGAACATGTGGAGTGCTGCGTGATATACAATACTTTTATAACCACAAAAAAATAAACCTAAACCACATTATACATGAGTATCTAAAAGAAAAAATTAAATCTGAATAAAGTCAAGTAAGTTGCAATAATTATATAAAAAAAGATTTAAAAAATTTGGGATGGATGTTTACCTGTCAAGTGTGTGTGTGTGTGTGTGTGTGTGTGTGTGTGTGGTTCTACTTTGCTATTATCCCAAGGGGCCAACATGTCTCAGGTGCTTCGTTGCCCTGGGAGTTGGTATACAGTTTGCAAGTCACCATGTTGATCATTAAGTTAAATACCTCTGTTCTTTGCAAGTCAAACAAGTACATGTGCATCAGAAACCCATTCAATGGTTTACCACTTCAGCCCTGGAAGACTTTACCTCCTTCCTGACCAGAGCACTTTTTACAATTTGGCACTGCGTTGCTTTAACTGACAATTGCACGGTCATGCAATACCCAAACAAAATTTGTTTTTTTTTTTTTTTTTCCCACAAATAGCTTTCTTTTGGTGGCATTTGACCACCTCTGCGGGTTTTTTTTTTTTTTTTTTTTTTTTTTTTTGTGCTATAAACAAGAGTGACAAATTTTAAGAAAAAACAATATTTCTTTATCGTACATCATGGAACACAGAGCCCTAAGTAATTTAATGGGTATATAGGCACCTTCAGGTGTTGACACTGGTATACCCAATACAGGAAGTTCACTCCCTATATAACACCTCCTGCCAGGAGTACCTCAGTTTGTTTTTTTTTTTTTTTTTTTGTTTTTTGTTTTTTTTGCTGGTGTCTAAGGTGTTGGTCACGAGTGAAGATGTGCTCTGAAGAGCTCCACTGGAGGGATCCTTGCTGGATTTAAACAGCCTCCATAGACCGGATCCATCCAAAATGCGCCCCCCCCAGAGCTCATTTCTTTTTGAAACTTCCCGCTTCCCTCCCCTCTTGCTGGGTCTGCACTGGCTGACCAAGGAGCGTGGTAACTAATGCCGTCCACGCTGACTATGGCTAGTTTTAAACCAGAGGGGGTGTGTTTAATGATGGAGGGGGCATGGCTTAAAGGTGCGGCTCCATGAGGAGCGCAGGCGCTGGGGACAACAGACAGACACTTCTCAGCTTACAGCTGGAGTCTGGGACACAGGAGCGCTGGGGGAACATAAGGATGCATGCAGGCATTTCCAGTACAGGAAATAACATTTTATACTCGGCACCAAAGCTGAACTTTTTTAGCGGCATTGTTTTTTGCTAGACTATTGCTCAGTGAGTTGTGCGTTTACTTGGTGCCTCTGCTTCTTGTGCTCAGCACTATGGCTTCTAAAAGACACCACAAGGGTACCAAAAATCCCACCCCCAGGTGCTGGGAACTCCAGTCGTGCCTCCACACACTCATCCTCTCCTGAAATACCAGCTATAGCAAGCCAGGCTGAGTCATTGGAACCAATTGGTGGTGCAGCTGCTTCTCACATCTCAGCCCCTGTATACATGCCTGAGGATGCATTTTCCTCCGCCCTGCAGGGCCTAGAAGAAAGATTAATTGCATCCTACATCCAAAAGGATAGAAAGTGTTAGATCCCCCTCCCCCACTTCAGACCCTTTACCAAGGGAGCAGTGGGTACAGGATGAGGTGTTACCCTCTGGCGATCAGGAAGAAAGACAAACCGATTTACTCCTCTGCAGAGGATACAACGGTGGATGGACCTTTATCAGCCTCGCAATCTGAAAAATTGCTGGTACAATCTTTTACGGAGATGGTTCATTCCACTTTCAAGCTACCCTTAACGGAGTCAGCTGAAAGTTCGGTTTCTTCTTTAGATTCCTTAAAACCTTCACAGCCTCTGCATGAGTTTCCTGTCCATGCATTACTAGAACAGCTTATTTATGCTGAATGGGTTCACTCTATCCCATGGAGAAATTCATCAAAAAATGGAAGGTTCCAGAAGTTGACGCTGCGATTTCCAGTGTGGATAAAAGTTTAACTTGTCCAGTAGAAATTGCACAAATGGTTAAAGATCCAACAGATAAAAAGTTGGAATTTCTGTTAATCCTTTTTCCTTGGCAGGGACTGTTACTCAGCCTGCAGTCGCAGCAATAGGCGTCTGTCCCTAAAGGACCAGCTCACAAAGGCTTTAAAGAGCTCCCTGCACAACAGGCCCGTGAGTTGGCCGAACTACCAAAGGCATTATGTTTTGCCATAGACGCTATGAAGGACTCTATTCACCAGGCGTCCCACCTTGCGCTTGTGCTAGTACACATGCGTAGGACCCTTTGTTTAAAAAGTTGGTCAGCCGAAGCTCCTTGCAAAAAGCTTCTGGCTAGTTTCCCTTTTCATGGGGAGAGATAATTTGGATAAATACATCCAAACGCTTTCTAGTGGGAAGAGTACTCTTTTGCCAGTCAAAAAAAAGTATAAAGATCCTTCATTTAAACTGACTTTTTCTCCTGCGCCAGGGGGATCCGCCTCTAGGCAGTGGCAGTGGCAGCGGCCTCTACCGTCAGAGTCTAGAGGAAAGGGTCAGGCACAGGCTCACTGTTTCTCACTGCTCTCTGTTTCAAGCATTAGACTGATTATTGGTTCAGGGGGTGATCATACAGATCCGCACAGAAGAGCAAGGTTTGGGGTTTTATTCAAACCTGTTTATGATACCAAAACCAAATGGGGATGTCAGACCCATTCTAGATCTAAGGAATCTAAATCAGTTCCTGAAGATCCGCTCCTTTTGCATGGAGTCGGCCAGGTCAGTAATTTCCATCCTACAAGAAAGAGAACTTCTGGCGTCCATCGACATCAGGGATGCATATCTGCATGCCCCTATATTTCCCGCTCACCAAAGGTTTTTGCGATTCGAAGTAGAACAGCAGCAATTTCAGTTTGTAGCCTTGCCCTTCAGGCTAGCTACAGCACCACGGGTGTTTACAAAAGTCCTGGCCCCACCTCTAGCCAGGTTAAGGACACAGGGCATAACAGTCTTGGCGTACCTAGACGATCTATTGCTAATAGACCAGTTGGTGGCTCGTTTAGAGCAAAGTGTGTGCATTACAAAGAGTTATCTGGAAAGTCTAGGTTGGATTCATAACCTAGAGAAGTCTTCCTTAAAACCGCTAAAAAGGCTGGAGTACTTCGGTCTGATCATAGACACAGCCCAGAATAATGGGTTCTTGCCTCAGGCAAAGATCACTTCCATAAGAGAGCTGGTGCGGATGGGTGTCCCAAAGCCTAAGTTGGTGGTTACTAACCCAGAATCTGCTGAAAGGAAAATCCTTCAGACCAGTTATCTGGAAAGTGGTAACGACAGATGCCAGCCTTTCAGGCTGGGGATCAGTACTAGAGAAGACAACTTTCCAGGGACAGTGGTCAAGAACCAAGGGAGCCTATTTGATTATTCATGAGGACAGAGTGGTGTTACGCCCTCGTCCAAGCTTTTTGTCAAGTGGTTTCAGGTTTTCACCTGAACCAAGATATTGTCCTGCCATCATTTTTTCCACAACCATGTTCCAGGGAAGAAAAGTCACTACATTGTCTTGATGTGGTGAGAGCAGTGAAAATCTATTTAAAGGCAACTGCTCAGATTCATAGGACTAATGTCTTATTTATTCTGCCAGAAGGTCCTAAGAAAGGACAGGCAGTGTCGAAATCAACTGTCTATAAGTGGATTCGGCAAGTTATAATTCAGACTTATAATTTAAGGGGTAAGATTCCACCTTTTCAAGTCAAAGCGCACTCTAGCAGGGCGGTTAGTGCTTCTTGCGCAGTGCATCACCAGGCCTCCATGGCTCAGATCTGTAAGGCCGCAACTTGGTCTTCAGTGCATACATTCACCAAGTTTTATGAGGTGGATGTAAGAAGGCATGAGGATATCGCCTTTGGGCGTAGTGTGCTGCAGGCAGCAGTATAGGTCCTCTAGTCTGGGGGTGCCCTATGGGTTGTGTCTCCCTCCCCTCAAATAGCATTGCTCTGGGACGTCACACATAGTGATTACTGTGGTGCTCTGTGTCCAGTGATGTATGATAAAGAAAATAGGATTTTTATAACCGCTTACCTGTAAAATCCTTTTCTTGGAGTACATCATGGGATACTGAGGTCCCGCCCATCTTCTGAGGTTTAAGTATATTGCTTTGCTACAAAAACTGAGGTACTCCTGGTAGGAGGAGGGGTTATATAGGGAGTGCACTTCCTATATTGGGTATACCAGTCTCCATCACCTGAAGGTGCCTATATACCCACATAGTCATTACTATGGTGCTCTGTGTCCCATGATGTACTCCAAAAAAAGGATTTTTACAGGTAAGCTGTTATAAAAATCCTATTTTTTTTTTTGCTATAATATCCCCAAATTTTTTTTAAAAAAGTCTTCAGTCTAAGGCCAATATATTCTACATATTTTTGGTAAAAAAAATCTCAAGTATATATTGATTGGCTTGTGCAAAAGTTATAGCGTTTGCAAACTATGGGAAAGTGTTTTTTTTTTTTTTTTTTTTGTACTGCGACATTGCGGTGGACAGATCGGACACTTAACACATTTTTGGGACCATTGACATTTTATACAGCGAAGTAGGGAAAGGGTTAACACTAGGGGCCGATCAAGGGGTTAAATGTGTTTCCTCAGTGTGTTCTAACTGTATGGGGATAGAACTGACTGGAGGAGGAGACATATTGTTGTCCCTACTTAGTATGAACAAACGGTAGGTCTCTTCTACCCTGACAGAACAGGGATTTGTGTCTTTATATACAAACACACACATATACATATCCCGTGCTGGCTCTCCTGCACGCCGGCCAGGCGCATCGGGTCCCCCACCGTGCAGCGGGTGCAGGCCCTCTGGCGGCTTTTAAAGGGGACGATGTACCCGTACGGGGTCTTGCGCAGCCATGCCATTCTGCCGAAGTATATCTGCGTGAGGCGGTCGGCAAGCTGTTAAAGTTCCAGCTTCCCACCCAAAAGGGAAGATCTGCTTGTCTGCCTCCTTCAACCCTCGCCACATTTGGCACCTTTTGGGCAAGCAGGTACTTGGATTTGATAGGTACCCACTTCTGGTTAAATTCACCATGGTGATCTGAGCCGGAAGTTTGGGCTTCCTCCACAGCAGGCCGATTCACAAAGTGCAGCCGGAAACAGGTGTGAAGGCTGTACTGCCGGTTTTTCTTAGTCAAGATGGCAGCAGCATCTGGTAGCTGATTGGACAGGTAAGTGCCCTAATATTAAAAGTCAGCGGCTCCAGTATTTGTAGTTGCTGGCTTATCTTTTCTCTGGAGCCCTTCCTAAAGCTAACTGGGTGCCAAACCTATTTTCTGTCTAAACCAAGGTTCCTCCAGAGGTTGGTAGGGATTCTTTGAGCAAAAAGCAATTCCTGCCTCTCAGATAGGTAACCACTGACTCCAATGTACTTTTTAGCGATCTGTAAGGTAATCTTCCCAATGACCACAAGTGTAAGGAGCTTTCTTCCCACTGATAATCACACTAATGCATCATGAGTTGTAGATATGGTTCATTTTTAGTAGGAGATGCCTGATGTTTTTGGCTAAATTTAGACGTGTAATAATTTCCCAAACGGTACAAAGAGGGAGCTGGAGGCTGTAATTGCACTTGCAATCCACAGATTGTGATTGCAATGCTTTGCAGGCACAAAAAAGTGTGTGTTTTTTTTTTTTTTTTTTTTTTTATAGGTGAACTTGGCCTTTAAGCACTCTATCACATATACAGGTATAAGCGCTTGTGGTGCTAGGGAAGACTATGGGCTCAATTCATGAATAGATAAATACTGCATGAATTTTTGTATTTAGGTTACTCATGCGGTATTTATCTCAGGAACAGGCAAGTCACAAAAAAGTGTGTAACCACCACATGCCCTAATTTTTTTTTATGATCATCCCCTGGCTGACCGCAGAATGAGCAATACAGGGATGAGTCACTGGTTGTTAGGATGCCAATTTATACATTTGTTAAATAGTAAGTGGCTAGAACAGCGGTCGCCAAACCAATGGTCCATGAGAGAGCATTTTGTTGGCCCTCAGGGGTTCTACTGCAAATCAACATGGTGGATGTGTACCGCCCAATGTTTCCAGTGTTCTTAACGTGCACAGACACCGGATGTCTCCTCTGTAGTTCTGGCTTCTGTGAACTCAGAGGGAGGTGCTGGGAGTAGTGCAGAGAATGGGAGTTAAGGAAGGTGGTGCCTTCCAATGACAGACTGTTGAAGGGAGCAAGCACATGGCTGGATAAGGAGGTGAGGAGATCCAATGATGAGTCTGTGTGGCAGGCAGCACTGTGATTTGGGGGGGGGGGGACAGAAAGCTGGCTCATTGTGTGTAGAAGGCAGCAGTGTGATCCAGGAGGACAGGGGCAGAGAGCCAGAGCATTGTGTGTAATGGGCATGTAAAATTCATGTTAGTGGTTCGTGAGGTCTGAAAGGTTGGCGACCACTGGGCTAGACCATGAGTTATTTAAGGAACATATTTTTTTTCTTGTTATCAAATTGACTTATCTGTGGTATTTACCATGTGGTGCTAATTTTCTTCAATAATCATTGCATAAACTGATAATGAATTGACATTTGAACTATCACATGCGATATTTGGATTAAATGAGTTGTGTGATCCAAATATGGCATGTGATGTTACACATATTTGGCTCAATTCACAAAGCAATAACTCAAAACAAAGGACAGTTCTCATCTGACTACATATGTTGCAGCAACATGCTTTGCCCCAAAATAGCACTCTGGCCGAACAGTCAGGGCTCTCTAGATTACAGTAGATACTCCAAATTCTTCAACAGAGTAATATCCTAGTTTGTTGAAGGGACTTTAAATAATGGCACCAGGGCACATGTACATTTGATTATCATATAGTATCTGGCACCAACCTGTCAGTAACAGATCCTTTAAGCAGGGGCGTGACTACAGGGGTCGCAATTGCAACCTGGCCCCATGCTCCAGGAGGCCCCTGTACACCTGGATAGGTTAGGGGGGAGGGGGGGGGATGGCATGTTGAGAAATTGATCCCTTCTTACAACCGCTGAAAGCTTGTTTCTCCTCCTCTCCCTCCTCCATGCATTCAGCGGCTGCAGGTGAAAAGTGGAGGGTCGGTTTCTCTGCATGCCGCCACCCCTCCTATCCAGGTCCTGCTGCCCCGCTGTCTGTGGACTCTTCTGCACTGCTGTGTGGTCTTTTGGCTCCCCCTTGTACTCTCCAGCTTCCTCCCGCTGGCTGCTGCGGAGGATCTGTCAGGATAGAGAGCGGGGAAGGAGCTGGTAAATGTCATTTACCGGCCCCTTCTTGTCTTATTAAATAGGCAGTGATCCTTACCAATCACTGACTCTGTTCATTCATAACTAAAGCATACTGTAGTAAACTCTGTTTATGATGCTTCAGTTTGTGAATGAACAGGAAGCTCTAAGCCCTGATATCTCACCAAAGCCCCCAAGGGGGCTCCCAAAAACAAACAAAAAAACACACTAACAAAAATAAACAACTACTGAGACAAGTGGCGGAACTACCAGGGTTGCCATCGGGCTCGGAGGAAAGGGTCCCGACTGCAGGACTCAGAAGGACCCTTCATGATTTCTTGCACTGGGGCCCTGAAGATTCTAGTTACGTCTCTGCCTTTTAACTCCTATCATTTGTGAGGTGGGGCCTCCATTGATTGGGCTCGTTTTTCCAGCAAATCTCACAGATGCTCAATTGGATTGGCAGGACTCAAGTTTTCCCAGCAGAACTTTGCCCAAAGCCTCTGCTGGCTTGCCTTATTCCCCTGGTGCCATCTCTTCCCCAGGTAAGTGGAGGACACATAATGGTTCACATTGGTAAAATTTGACGTCAAATCAGCGGCAATTGGCAATGGCACCGTCCTAATCGGTGCAACGCTGCATTTGCAGTGCCACGCCGATTTCCAAAAGTCGTTTCTCTACTACTTTTTGCGATTTCGGGCTGCAGTTTACATTGACATCTGTGCAGAAACCTGCACAGATGTCTCTGAAATAGGGACTGACATGCGGGAGTAAAATCCTGCGAGTTGAACTCATACCATTTCAGTTGAACTCGCACGGCTTCATTCCCGCAGCTCGGTGTGAACCTGGGCTTTTTCTGCTTTCAACGCATCAATTTTGGGGGACAACATGTTTTCTTGCTGCGTAATATATCCTACCAAATTCCAGATGTCATTGTAACAAGATTATATTATTCACTTAACCTGTCGGTGGTCATAACGTTATGGCTGATCGATGTATATGAGTGCACACATGCATATGATATAATCTATTGCTATGTATTTCTATTCAGTCAAGGTATTAACACTGTATGATATGGATACAAAATGTTGGTCCTACTGCATTTTTTTGCAGCATATTGCAAGTGCATACTGGAGAAGGTTGAAAAAAGCCACAAATAGGCGAAATTAGTAAATCCGCGCAACGGGAGGTGAGTGAATTAAACCAAATGTCCCATTAATCAATATTAAACCAATAATAAAACCCAATTTAAAAAGGTGTGTGTAAGGACTGCAGCCACCACAGAAGCAATCCCCACCGGGGTGGAGAAAACAAAAGGTGAATCAAAAATGATGTGAGTGTGGCGCTGTCCTCATTAGTGTTTACAAGTATAGGTATACAAAATTGAATATTTAGGACCAATTGCATACATAGTACCTTAGCAGGCCCTAATAGATTTTCCCATATGGTGTGGGGGAAAAAAGTGGGTGCAAAATCAATGTGATACTCGAAAATAAGATGGATATGATATACTAAACCATAAGTAACTTCATAAAGTGCAAGGTATATAAATACTACTCCATCTAATGTAAATACAAAAGTGGTGCAAATAAATGCAATGAAATACCAATAATCACTAATACAATGAATCAATGCAGTAAATATACCAAAGTGACTTGTGCTTCGTGCAAATATAAAGTGATTGATTTTTTTAAATAACTAGTGACAGGTGCTCAGTGCAATATTGGCAATTTTGAGTACCCAAGTATATCCACAGCCCGCTTGCTGTTTGAATTTCTGAAGTGCCCGGGTGCTTGTGTCTCGAACTTTAATCATGCAGACACTCACCGACTCTCCTAACCCCTGCAGGGGTAACGCGCAGTCACAGTGTATATATATAAAAACAAAAACCATTCCAATAGTGTAATATTGCTTTATTAAAAAGTGAATAAAAGACATGTAACGTCTCTTGAAAAGAGAGAGCAGAGTGGAAGTTTGGCTGCCCCACCCCACAACCTCCTGGGCCACATCCCAGGAGACTGGGGAACCATTCAGAAAGCACAGCGCATCTTGTGCATGCGCAGTGGGAAGCTGGCTGTGAAACACCAGAAAGTCACAGCCAGCTTCCCACAAGCCAGATGGTGGCACCAGGGCCCCGAAGAACCAGCCTGGGTGAGGACAGCGCTGGATCCCTGGACTGGTAAATGTCTGTTTATTAAAAGTCACAGACACAGTATTTGTAGCTGACTTCTTTTTTTTTGCAATGACTGGAGCTCCTCTTTAGGTGCAGTGAGCACTATGATAAAAAACATGCAAGTATGAAAAGACTGACATCGCACAGGATCCCAGCAAAACACAAAAGCCTTGGCTGCCTTAAGCACCATTAATGGTAAATCCCGGGCTTGTCCTTACACTCTGTGAACCACGTACTGGGTAGGTACTGTGAATCAGTGCAATAACACCATCATCTGCTTAAAATCCCCCTAACCGGCGCGATGACATCATCTGCTTAAAGCCCCACTCTGGGATTGCTTTTGACAATCAGCTCACAGAAGACCCGAAGCTATTTAATATTAGTTTTGGATAGAGTAGAGAGGGATTAGAACCCCTGTTAGTTTTTATTGCTGTCTGTGCCCCATTAAGAAGATTCACACAAAAAAATCCCAAATTTTGGCTTGTCCCCTGAACAGTAATAGAAGGGAAATCTTCCAATGGGGACACTAGTTCATATGACCTGGAGGTCCCCAGGAAAGTCCCTTAACCCTTTCACGCCTAAGCCTATTTCTGACATTTGTTGCTTACAAGTTAAAATCAGTATTTTTTTGCTAGAAAATTACTTTGAACCCCCAAACAGTATACATAGTTTTTTTAACAGAGACCCTAGAGAATAGAATTGTGATATTTGCAATATTTTATGTCACACGGTATTTGCGCAGCGGTCTTTCAAACGCATTTTTTTGGGGAAAAAAAACAATTTCACTTTATTTTGTATAATGTGAAAGATGATGTTACACGTTTGATGATGATACCTAACATGTCATGTTTTGAAATTGCGCACACTCGTGGAATGGCGATAAACTACGGTACCTAAAAATCTCCATAGTCAACGCTTTTAAAAAATGTAACAGTTACCAGTTAGAGTTACAGAGAAGGTCTTTTGCTAGAATTATTGCTCTCACTCTGACGAACGCAGTGATACCTCATGTGTGATTTGAACACCGTTTAATTTGCGGGGGTTTTCTTTGTTGTGCAAGCACATGAGGATGGGGGCGCTTTAAAAAATAAAGTTTTTTCTTATTTATTTTTACATTGTCCCTTTAAAAAAAAATTCTGATCACTTTTATTGCTGTCACAAGGAATGTAAACATCCCTTGTGACAGTAATAGGCAGTGACAGGTTCTCTTTATGGAGAGATAGGGGGTCTAAAAGACCAAAAATCCCTCCTTTGCACTTAAAAGTATTCAGATCGCCAAAATTGGCGATTCTGAATACTGTCATTTTTTTTAAATCGGCGGCATTGGCAGCTGGGTAAACCAGAAGCGACATAGCGACATCCCTTCCGGGATTTTACATCGGAGACACAATCAGACCTGAATCTGGCTTTGTTCGTGTCTCAGCCTAGCCGGCGGACGTGCCGGCTGGTGGCTCGGGTCTCCCGGTAGGACGGGAGGCCCGGGAGGAGCGGCGGAAGGTGGTGGTGGTAGGGGGGGGTGTGCGTGCAAGCATCGGTTGTTATCACTAAAGAGCCAACCGCCTGCTCTAAAAAACAGAAGCAGAGTGATGCCTGCAGCTGCGGGCATCACCCCGGTATAACCCTTTCAAGCCATGAACGCAAATTTGTGTACGGTTGGCGTGAAGGGGTTAATTTGCAAGCATTCCTCTCACTTCCTGTTCGGTTATGGGACAGGAAGCGAAGGGAAATCTCTACAATGGGACAGATATGATGAAAAAAAATCTGACAGGGTTTATATCCAAAATGAAAAAAAAAAATTTTGCCCATAGTTCTACTTTAACCCCCACAGCACTGGAAGTTCAGGGACAGGAAGTCGGGGAATTCCAGCAGTGAAGATTTGTACAGGATCCATCTGCTTATGCATACCTCCAAACTTTCCGAGATGGGAATGAGGGACACCTATTAGCAAAAGTATGTAGGCATAGGACACACCCCTTGCCACTCCCCCTTAAAGGTGAATTGTGCAAAAAAAAATATTGTATAAATCTACAAGTACTTTTTATTACTTTTCCTTTATATTGGCTTTTGGAATTTACAACAGCAATTTAAAAATTGAATGAAAGGTTTAGCACTGGCAAACACTTTTTGATCGATAAGTAGTGCATTTTATATACAACTATATAGATCAGACCAAAATAAGGGACAAATGAGGAGGACAGAGGGACAACTGTCTGTTCCAAATCAGACAGTTGGGAGCTATGCTAACGTGACGTGGGCTATACTTCATTACAGGTACGTTAGCTCACCAAATCTATGGAGAATTTTTTTAATAACTAAACACCAGATTTAAATACCACCAAAAGAAAGCTCTAGCCTCAAAAATATTAACCTAATTTGGGTTCAATGTTGATGACAGAGTAGTTGTCACACAATTGTCTTTTTTTTTGTCAAAGTTTATAGAGTTTAGGAACACAGTATATATTGTGTGGGTCATACTGGGTGGTCTATCGTTAATCTATTTTGGTGGTTACACTGGGACATTGCAAATCTCGTACATAAAACGGTGACCGTACGTGTGATAAAACTGAACGATCGATGTCCTATTCGACAAGAACTATTGAATTGAAGTTCTATTGAGTGAAACAAAAGGAATATGGCCAAGCTATGAGCAACATGTAATGAAGGTTTCTATTGACCCAAGTTGATTGATGGTGACCAGGGGCAGATTGACCATTTAGGCACTGCCCGAGGGCCCGGGGGCAACTAGGGGGCCCCATCAGGGTTGCCAGCCTCAGTAAAGACAGGGACAGTTTGTAAAATCTGTGTTTTTTTACACCTGTCCCTGAAATGTCCCTTACCAACTTGCTTTTGTTGTAAGCCTGGAGGCTATAGCTGCTCTGCCTCTTCACTACCTCCTCAGCCAATAGGAACACACTGTACACGCCCCCTTCTCCAGCGTGGCTTATTTGACATAAGAGCAGGGGGATGCTGACTGCGGGAAGACAGGAGAGGGAGGAGTGTACAGCCTGCAGTGTGGGAGGGGCTGCTGCCTGATCGAAAAAACTAAGCTGGCTAATTTGAACTAAGTGCTAGTTCACACTAGATGCAGTACCGTGCGTTTTTTTTCTGCACTACAAATGCATGCACAGTGTTTTCTATGTATTCCAATAGCTCTAGTTCACACCAGATGCAGTACCGTGCGCTTTTTTCTGCACTAAAAATGCATGCACAGTGTTTGCTATGTATTCCAATAGCTTTAGTTCACACCAGTGGAGTCAGTTTCTATTGAAAAAAAATAAAGTAGAGTGTGCTGCATTTTTCTGCACAGAACTGTACTGGAACCTATTAAATTGTATCAAAAACGTACTGAACTGTGTGTGTTTGGGTATAGTGTGTATGTCTGTGTGCGTACACTGTGTATATACCGTTTGATCCATGTGTGCCCACTGCCGCTAAACAGAAGTCGATCTAACAATCGACTTCTGTTGAACAGACATGTTGGATTCTGTTCAATCTTCCTTTAAGACTCTCCCACTGGCCATACCCATTGTCCACCATGGTGCACTAAGCGTGCCGCAGGTCAGCATCTCCCTGGTGGGGGTCCCAGTGAATTATTTTGCCCAGGGGCCCATGATCCTGTGGGGCACTACCCATGAGGGGCTCCTGGTGCCTTTACTGGGTTGCCCGTTTTAAGTCCACTGCCACTTTGCATGTGTATGCCCCACATTAATTTTGCATCAAAAAGATGGCTGCCATGCGGCGCGGCCATCTGTAAGCCTGGGGGCCCCATAATCTCCTATTGCCCGGGCCTCAGTGAGTTGTCAGTCCGCCCCTGGTTGTGGCAGCGCCCTTGTGAATTACTTACAATCAATCTACACATTAATAAACATAAAATAGATAGATTTTTTTTTATGCCACAACCGATCAACTTGGACTGCCTGTGACCACCACTGTCACCGATTGCTCGGCCATCCCATTTATGTCCAACTTGATTGTTTTGTTGAAAAGGACATCGATCCCTCATAGTATGGGACGCCATACACACAGACTGGGGCAATTTCCACAACTGGAGTCACGTCCAATCAGGAGTTTAGATTCTGCTTTCCGGAAGAACAGCAGATGCGGTTTGCACGCTACACACCGCACATGTATCTCCACCAATCCGAGCCAGGCACACAGCCTGCACCCAGCCCCCTGATCACATGACAAGAACGTTGGCCAATCAGCGATGTGTACGCCCCGCTGACGGGACATGCGAGCTGTGAGGCGGCGGGGAATACGAGCTATATAGTCGGTGAGGAGACGGGGGTCGCTCGGTGAGTATTTCCTTCATCTTCGCTCAGTTATCTGCGGCCATTAGATAGAAGCATGCGCAGTGCTTTACGGCAGAGACCTCGGAGCGATGTACGTGAGCGCGGTGCTTGTTGGGAGAGCAGTACGTCGTGACGTCAAAGAGGCAAATGGGAATGGTTGATATTCAGTGTGTGTACAATGGGAGAGCTGACTACTGTTACCCCGGGGACAGACTGTGTATAGGTACCTCCTCCTATCCTTGTAAAGTACTGGGGGGCAGATAGAAAAGACACACAGTCATTCCACTCTGTAATCAGCCATTACATTTATCATGTGGAGTCTTGGTGTGATTTGTGTATTCCAGATCTGTGCAGTAATCCAATGTGAAGCTTGGCTATACAGACCGCTCACTGCTGCTCTCTCCTTGTGCAGGGTGACTGGTCTTGGCTCCGCCCCCTCCTGTACTTTCTGCATGCAGCCTGTAGTGGGTGGAGCCTGCTCAGCCCCTCCCACAGCTCTCTGCACAGGCTATATACAGCACCGTGATGTCATTGCTGTTTTTACTAGGTAATACCTGGGTGAGACAAAGTGAATCTATATCTCTTGTGGCTGTTAAAGTGGAGCTCCTTTCAAAAAAAAAAATTTTTCATTAATGTGCATGAAATAAAAAAACATTTGGAGAAAATCTCTTAATGCCTGTTGCTAGGGGGTCCCTCATAATCTGCCTCCTTACTCACCTCGGCTCCTTACGTCACTTCCCTCGGCACCGGAAGGGAGATCAGCTCTGCCCCCTCCCTCTAGGCAATCATCTGGGACACGTCACAGGTCCCAGATGATTGCGCAGCCAGTCACGGTGCGCATGTGCAGTGGGTGCCCAGCTGTGAAGCCACAGCCGGGCGCCCACAGTTACAATGCCAGCACCGCGAGCGGAGGGAGAGATGAGCGGGGCTTCGATCTCCCGCATCGCTGGACCCTGGGACAGGTAAGTGTCCGATTATTAAAAGTCAGCAGCTGCAGTATTTGTAGCTGCTGACTTCTATTTTTTTTTATTTTAAGCGGAACTCCGTGGTTGTATACCCCTGTAGGTGATTTTTACCTACAGGTAAGCGTACAATAAAGCTTACCTGTAGGTAAAATGAATATCTCCTAAACTTGTATGGTTTAGGAGATATTCGCCTTCCGTGCTGACGTCAGCGGCGCATGCGTTCTGAAGGTCCGGCAGACGCTGACGGGAAATCAGAGCTCCTTGCCGGAAAGAGGACTGTCGCGCGGGAGTGACGTCATCACAGCTCCAGCCACTCACAGCGCCGGAGCCGCGAACCCATAAGAATCGCCGAGGCAACATTGCAGTTACCTCAGCGGTAATCGGGAGGTAATGCCGACGCTTCATTCTAAGGTAAGTATTTCATAATGTAAAAGAAAAAACAGTGCAGGATTGTTATATATATATATTTTTTTTAAATTAGTTGATTTTACTTCTAACTAATCAAGGCAACCAGATATAAATTCACAGTATAGAAGTAAAATCCACAAAATGTATACCTCCTATGTGTCCTCATACTTCAGACATCCAACCCGACCAAAGTCTATCAAATTTCTTTGGACAAACCCAAGCAATGTAGGTCTTGAATTATATAAATGATGTCATACATCCCAGAAGTCTTCATGAGAAGAGGAGGGGTTTTCTCAGCTAAGTACACCCTCATGCCCGAGCTAAGGACAGATGGATTCCAGGAAGTAAATGCTACATGACTCATCTGCCCTTACTCAGGATGACCACAACCAGAAATTCTAAAGGGGGGGGGGGATTCAAAGTACTTTCTTAGCAAACAAAAGCATTGAGGCATGGATGGATGAATTAAATAGCATTTTTGGTTTGTGGTGCTCAGTGTAGTTCTGCTTTAAGCGTTGACTATAAAAGCTGATTGGTTGCTATACAGAGCTGCACCAGATTCTGTGTGCTTCTGTTTTTAATAAATCCCCCCAACTGTTTACTCCTCATACTGTCTAAGTGTATATAAACAATGCCCCTATTGTTTCAGTCCCGGGATGTCTCACACGGAGGATCGGCGCTATGTGGAGCTGTGTCAGGACTCGGTTCGTCTGAGTGCAGAAAGTGTGGGTCTAGAGATCACCGATGAGGTTGCTGCATTACTGGCAGAGGATGTGTGTTACAGGCTGCGGGAAATTACTCAGGTATATATAGAGCTTACTTGTCAGACACGTCATCTTATGAATAGCAGCTACACAGCAATGGCAAGTCCTTGCTTGAGAAATATGAGAGCCTTATTTCTTATTGGGAAAACCTGTGCACATTGGAATATTCATTGTATTATGTGTAACACTGATGTGCATGTATTTTGATGTTAATTGTTGCTATTCCCAATACATTTACTAGACGTGGTGGTTGTGTTTTGGGCCTCGGGCACGCTGGACGTTATATAAACGCCAGTAGCATTACCTGTACACAGCTGTAGCTGTAGAATGAGCTTTGCAGTTGTGTTTTTCAGCTTTTGTGTTTTTTACCTCCCTTTTTTTTTGTAAGACTATAAAAGCCTATGGCTGATCAACTCTGATAAAAGCTTAAAAAAGCTGAAAAACGTGGCTATTCAGTGTTTGAGTGTTTTTACAGCTGAAAAACTCCTCTTAGGCCTCACACTGGGCGTTTTTACAGCTGCTGTATTTGCTTCAGGCGTTTTTTCTGCAGCCAGTAAACTCCCCAGCATGTTATCCTATGTGTCCATGCACACAGAGGGGTTTATTTACTAAAGGCAAATTCACTTTGCGCTACAAGTGCACTTGGAAGTCCAGTCGCTGTAGATCTGAGGGGGACATGCAAGGAAAATAAAAAAAACAGCATTTTTGCTTGTACATGATTGGATGATAAAATAAGCAGAGCTTCCCCTCATTTCAGATTTTCCCCTCATTTCAGATTTTCCCCTCATTTCAGATTTTCCCCTCATTTCAGATTTTCCCCTCATTTCAGATTTTCCCCTCATTTCAGATTTTCCCCTCATTTCAGATTTTCCCCTCATTTCAGATTTTCCCCTCATTTCAGATTTTCCCCTCCGATCTAAAGCGACTGCACTTCCAAGTGCACTTGTAGTGCAAAGTGGATTTGCCTTTATTAAATTAACCCCAGTGGCTGTTATAAGCATTTTTTGGCAGGGGCGTTTTCTGGCTGGAAAAAACCCCCAGAACTAGTGCGGGTAACTCTGATAAAAGCTAAAAATTGGGCTATTTTGAATTTATCAGTGTTTTTAAACCATAATCTTTTTGTTAAAGTATAGTTTTGCTAAAAGAAAAACACTGCAAAACTCTTTGTACAGCTACAGCTTTCTATAGCTAATGCTACTAGCGTTTTTATAATGTCCAGTGTGCATGAGGCCTTAAATCCCACTAGTTCTGAGTTGATGTTTTTTTTCCAGCCAGCAGATGCCCCTGCCAAAAAACACTGATAACAGCGTATGTGTGCATGGACACATAGGTTAACATGCTGGGGAGTTTACTGGCTGCAGAAAAAACACCTGAAGCCAAATACAGCTGTAAAAACATCCAGTGTGCATGAGGCCTTAACCACTTCCGGACCGCCTAACTTTGAAGAGGGATATCTTTGTTATGGCAGCAGCCAGCTGCCATAACCCTGGTATCTTCTTCTTTGGCCAGCGGTCCGGTTTCCGATAATGGTGGTCTCTGCAGGGCATTCGCCGCAAGATCACTTTTATGGGCGGTGGGAGAGGGGCCTCCGGTGCCCTCCGCCGCTTACCGGAGCCATTGGCAGCGGCGGAGGGGATCGGGTCCTTCTGCTGGCTGGGTATGGAGACGAGTGAGGGGAAGATGGCCCCCACCCGTCTCCATACCATTGCAGGGCGGAAGTGACGTGATAACGTCACTTCCGCACATAGCTCTTAAAGGGCCATTTTTTTTTTTTTTCAAATGACAATTTTTTTTTTTTTTATTATTGCAATTTAGTGTAAATATGAGATCTGAGGTCCTCAGATCTCATATTTAGGAGGTCTTGTCATGCTTTTTTTCTATTACAATGGATGTTTACATTCCTTGTAATAGGAATAAAAGTGACACAATTATATTTTTTTAAAAGAACAGTGTAAAAACAAATATTAATAGATAAAATAAATAAGAAAAAAAAAATATTTTTTTTAAACGCTCCCCGTCCCGCCGAGCTCACCTGCAGAAGAGAATGCATACATGAGTAGCTCCCGCATATGAAAACAGCGTTCAAACCACACACGTGAGGTATTGCCACGATCGGTAGAGCGAGAGCAATAATTCTAGCCCTAGACCTCCTCTGTAACTCAAAACATGCAACCTGTAGAATTTTTTTAATCATTGCCTATGGAGATTTTTAAGGGTAAAAGTTTGTCGCCATTCCACGAGCGGGTGCAGTTTTGGAGCGTGACATGTTGGGTATCAATTTACTAGGCGTAACATTATCTTTCACGAAATAAAAAAAAAATTAGACTAACTTTACTGTTGCCTTATTTTTTTTTAATTCAGAAATGTGTATTTTTTCCACAAAAAAAAAAAGCTTGTAGACCGCTGCGCAAATACGGTGTGACAGAAAGTATTGCAACGATTGCCATTTTATTCTCTAGGGTGTTAGAAAAGAAAATGTATAATGTTTGGGGGTTCTAAGTAATTTTCGAGCAAAAAAAACTGTTTTTAACTTGTAAACAACACATCTCAGAAAGATCCTTAAGTGGTTAATAAGCAGTCCCCAAGTTGTAGAAATGTCTTTATTTTTCTCTGCACTTTTGTACATAATGTTCTCACTTTTTGTGTCTCAGTTTAGTGCTCAGTCACTCAGGCACTGTAGGCGTAGAAGACTGACTGTAGAGGACTTTAACCGCGCTCTTCGCTGGAGCAACGTTGAGGTATGATTTCTAAGTAAAACTCCTTCATACTATTATGATACAGGTCTGACAGTCAGCTGATCTGTGCTTCATATCACAATTCCTACTCACCTGCATTTTTCCATTATGAGCAGTGTTACCGCCTCTTATGTGTTACCGCCTCTTATGTGTTACCGCCTCTTATGTGTTACCGCCTCTTATGTGTTACCGCCTCTTATGTGTTACCGCCTCTTATGTGTTACCGCCTCTTATGTGTTACCGCCTCTTCTGTGTTACCGCCTCTTCTGTGTTACCGCCTCTTCTGTGTTACCGCCTCTTCTGTGTTACCGCCTCTTCTGTGTTACCGCCTCTTCTGTGTTACCGCCTCTTCTGTGTTACTGCCTCTTATGTGCCCTGAACAAGTTTTTGATAAGCTACAGGTTGCTGTATGGTGGTGCTAGTACCTTATTGTGGAATATTTACCTCTGACAACAAGCTCAAAATAAAGTGATTCCCCAAATGTCCATGAACTCTCATCTACTACTATCACTTAAACTTATTACCTAAACACCTAAAATGAAGACATAATCCTTAACCTAAGATTTAAAAACAACTTTACCCTACTCAAATGGATGGAAACCCTAAATGAATGACTTTTAGTTTGTACTACATGTTATGAGCAATTTCTGTCTTTTAGATAAAATGCTAATTCTCCCTTTTAACATTATCTGTTGAGTCTCAGAGCTGCTGATCTCTAGCAGCCTCTTTATGCCTGCGTCCATGTTCATCACCAATGGCTGCATGACATTTCTCAGGATGGATTTCATGGTGGTGACAACAGTGGGCAATGCCTGTGTAATGTAACAGCCACTTGTAGTCTCTTTCTTTGGCCAGTGTGACAACACAGAAACTCAGTTGGGAGACAGTATTGGTCACCCACACAGGAAGTACCTGAAAAAAAGACCTTCATGGCGGGATCACCAACTGTAATTTTCATGAAAGCTGCAGGTTTAAAATCTTGAAAATACCATTAAAGTGGTTGTAAACCCTTACAGGCCACCTTTCGTTACAGGTAAGCCTATAATAAGGCTTACCTGTAGGTACTGGAAATATCTTCTAAACCTGCACGGTTTAGGAGATATGTACAATATACGCTTGCGCCAGCATCATTGGCGCATGCACACTTTAGAAAGGGCATGATCATGCCGTTTTTAAAGGGCCCGTGCCGTGACCATCGGCTCCCACGACTCCGGCCAGTCACAGAGCCGGAGTCCACGGCCCTGGAAGGAAAAGGGATGAGGATGGATGCTTCCACCACTGCGGACATTGCGGGCTTCGTTTGCAGGTAAGTGCAACTTAATGGGCTAGTATGCGATGCATACTAGCCCATTATGCTTTTACTTTACAGCAGAATAAAGAGGAAGTAAAACCCAGGGAGAGCACTTCTCCTAGGGGGTTTATCAATGCGGGGAGGAACTGATCGCACCGCCAGGGGATCCCAGAAGTTGAGGATCGGGGCCATTCTGTGCAAAACGAACTGCACAGCGGAGGTAAGTATGATAATTTATGTTATTATTATTATTATTATTATTATTATTATTTTTTTTTTTTTTTAAACAAGGGTTTACAATCACTTTAAAATATACCCTATATTACCAGAAGTATTGGGGCACCTGCCTTTCCATGCACATGAACTTTAATGGCATCCCAGTCTTAGTCCGTAGGGTTCTATATTGAATTGGCCCACCCTTTGCAGCTATAACAGCTTCAACTCTTCTGGGAATACTATTCACAAGGTTTAGGATGTGTTTATGGGAATGTTTGACCATTCTTCCAGAAGTGCATTCGTGAGGTCAGGCACTGATGTTGGACGAGAAGGCCTGGCTAGCAGTCTCTAATTCATCCCAAAGGTGTTCTGTCGGGTTGAGGTCAGGACTCTGTGCAGGCCAGTCAAGTTCCTTCACCCCAAACTCGCTCATCCATGTCTTTATGGACCTTGCTTGGAGCACAGTCATGTTGGAACAGGAAGGGGCCATCCCTAAACTGTTCCCACAAAGTTGGGAGCATGAAATTGTCCAAAATTTTTTAGTATGCCGACACCTTAAGGCTTCATGTACACGGGACATTTTTACAACCTCTCCTGAACTATTTAACTTGACAGATAGTAACCTATGTTTAAAATGTCTGTTTTGCCGCGTTTACATACCACGTTTGCGTTTTTAGAAGTGTTTTAAAAGAAAAAAATACATTTTCATTTTTGGCTATTTAAGATAAAAAAAAAAAAAAAAAGCCTGTAAACAAAACGCGAGCTACATTCCCATAGACACTCCTAAACCTTGTGAACAGCCTTCCCAGAAGAGTTGAAGATGTTATAGCTGCAAAAGGTGGACCAACTCAATATTGAACCTGTGCTGTACACCAAAAAAAAAAAAAAACATTGAGGGGAAAAAATGTGACTACAATAAATCTGATGACAACTCCACATATAAATCATAGTTCATGTAACTAGTGCAGGGAATAAACAAAAGTTATTTTGCAATCATAAAGACCTGAAAATATTTCAGTCCCCTCTGAGTTATGTAAATTTGAATGTACTGTCATCCTTACTAGACAGGTCACCATAATTGGTTCAGTGTCATTTACGAAGTGTTGTATTGAGAACTGCCAAACTTGATGATAATAACTTAGAAGAATAAAGCTGAATACTTTTGGGTAAACGTAATATTTCTTTCAGCCTGTGTATGGCCATGGATCACCTGATCCAGTTTCTTTTCGAAGTGTCAGAGATGGTGATTGTCATTGTGCAGAGGACCGTGATATCAATCTAGTGGAACTGGCTTTGGCCACAAACATTCCCAAAGGGACAGCTGAGACTGCAGTGAGGGGTATGACATTTCTATTTATTGAGTTACTAAGTAGTGATTTATTTATGTTACTTATTATTCATTGGGCTAATCTCTTCCTTTTTTTTTTTTTTTTTCCCCTTTCAGTCCATGTCTCTTACCTGGATGGTAAAGGAAACCTGGAGCCTCAGGGTACAGGTAAGTCTTTTTATGTATTGCCCTGCACATGCTATCTATATTTCTGCATGCTAATCTATATTTCCTCCCTCCAGTTCCAGCTGCAGTCTCTTTACTGACCGATGACCTACTAAAATATTATCAGCGTGTCACAAGAGCAGTTCTGGGGGATGATTTACATCTCATGAAGGTGAGAAAAACAATAAAAAATGGTGTGCAGAGTTTTTAGTTTGCATTAGACACGTTTACATGAATCACCCCATTAAGTTACGCCCCCCCAATCTCCACATATGCAAACATAAATGCATACGTTGAGGGCGCCTACTTGTGAAAGCGTTGATTGCAATATACATGTTGCATATCACCATGCATGCTGGAGTGAGAGCAATAATTCTAGCAACAGACCACCTCCGTAACACTAAACTAATACCTATAGGGGCTTTTGAAGGATCGCCTACAGAAAATATAGGGTACTGAAGTCTGTTGCCATTTCATAGGCTCCCACATATCTATTTACTTGGCGCAACTTTTTCTTTTATATTTTACCAAAAATGTGGGTAATTTATTGCGTTTGTTTGTCTAATGCCCTGTACACACGGTCGGACATTGATAGGACATTCCGACAACAAAATCCATGGATTTTTTCCGACATTTTTTTTTTTTTTTTCCATACACACGGTCGCACAAAGTTGTCGGAAAATCCGATCGTTCCGAACGCGGTGACGTAAAACACGTACATCGGGACTATAAACGGGGCAGTAGCCAATAGCTTTCGTCTCTAAATTTATTCTGAGCATGCGTGGCACTTTGTCCGTCGGATTTTGTTGTCGGAAAATTTTATAGCCTGCTCTCAAACTTTGTGTGTCGGAAATTGGAAAAAGTCCGATGGAGCCCACACACGGTCGGGATTTCCGACAACACGCTCCGATCGCACATATTCCGTCGGAAAGTCCAACCGTGTGTACAGGGCATTAGTGTGTTTTTTACTGAAATTTTGCGTTTCCCAGACCTTTGCAGTAATATTGCGTGAAATAAAAAATTTGAACTACACTTCCATTATTTTATTCTCTATGGTGTCTGGTTTCAGCAAATATATAATGTTTGGGGGTTTTACATCGTCTTCAGGGCTAAAATTATTTTTTCAAACATGTACAAAAACAGATCCAGAATGGAAAGAAGCATTGTTAATTTATTTACACGGCAGTATTTTTACTTTCAATACAATTTTATTAAAATATTTTACAAAATACAATGCATAACCCATGTTAGTGTGTGAGTAAATACAATGCGTATATAATTTCTCAAATGGTAACCATCAAGTGTCAGGAGTCAAGAACAGACAGCAGTATTTTCATCATACATATATAAACAGCCATACCTTTCTCTACATGACTTTAGATCCTTCCAGTCCAGGATCACAGACTTTCTTTTGCAAGTCTTGGATAATCTCGGATATACATATCATTTTGTACATTTGGCACTCTATGCCTCTTAGGTATACTGGTAGATGACCCAATATATATTTACACTATTGAGTGCATTGATCAAATAAACCTTCAGTCTGCAGCTCTTTCTGCAACCCCCCTAATACTCACCTGAGTCCGATCTAGCGATGTGAAAGAGAGCAGCTGCTGTCCCGACTCTCTGCCTCCTCATTGGCTCAGAGACAGCAGCGGGATGAGGGTGCAGAGGCAGGGCCATGTCGTGTTCTGTGTGTCTTATGGACACACAGAGTGGGGCTTGGGAGCGATCATGCACGAGTGCCCCCACAGCAGTCGGCATGCTATGAGGGCCCTCAGAGAAGAGCAGGAGCACTGGCACAGGACCTCAGAAGAGGAGGATCAGGGCTGCTCTGTGCAAAACCATTACACAGAGCAGGCAAGTATGACATGTCTGTTATTTAAAAAAGAATTAGACCTTTTAATACTACTTTAACCTGTATTGGTAAAGATTGTTCATCCAGGGAATATACAATTGCCTTCTTGGGATCAGGAGGGAATGTATTTTTCCTCTGCTAGAGCAAATTTGACCATGTTTTAGCTGGTCTTTTGCCTTCCTGTGGAACAATTGTAAGTATAGGATTCAGTATGAGGAGGTTTTCTATTTATTTATTTCTTTTTTTTGTTGGTTGAGCTAGATGGACTTGTGTCCTTCCTTTTTTTTTTTTTCCAACTCCATATCTATGAAACTATGTGACCTGCCATTTTAATTGCATTGAAAGTTTCCCTAAACCAGACTGTTAAAATATGCAGGCATTCCTGTGCTGTTTATTTTGTTACTTTAATATATTTTATGTTTGTGCTTCATTACTATCCAGGTGGCTCTTCAGGATTTACAAACTAACCCAAAGATTGCAGCCCTGTTGCCTTATTTTGTATATGTTGTGAGTGGGGTAAGTGTATTGCAATTCACATTGGTGTGCCAGCAAATAGGAAGATGGGCAAAATAACAAACGCCTAATGATATATTAATATCCAGGGCCTAATAAGGTGCAGAAACACTTTTTTTTTTTTTTTTTCCCTCTAAAAAGCATCAATTCAAAAGCTGTCATAGAGGTGCTGAACTGTACTGCATTCAAGAAGGTACATCTTCAGTTCCTTGAAAGATGAAGGTCGAATATTATTTTACATTTTGCTTTTGTGAAAATTCCTATAACGATCATTCAAAATTTGGATCTGATGATTGGAGAGGAGTGACTCACATTTGCAGTGGCATTTGTAATTATGATTGTTGCTTCAAATTAAAACAGTATTTTTTGCTTTTGGGATAAAGGTTTTACATAAAGCTGATCATTGTAAGCATCCCTGCCAGTGATAAATGGCTTCTCTCATCCCTCTAACTGCTACATCTGCAAGAGAATTCGTTCTTTTTGAAAAACAGACTTACTGGCCAGATCACCAGGTGAAAATAAGTGAAAGAAAGCCTAAAAAAGAAAACAAATGCAGACATAGCTGTTAATGTACAGCTTGATTTCAGACAAGTGCCAGTAAGCAGGGGCGAAGCCTCACAGGAAAATCCTTTTAAACCTAGTAATCAAGTTCTTGCTTTCAAGGTGAGGCAGCTTTATAAGCCTAGGAGATCGTGACAAATACAAGGTAGCACAGAGAAATATATATTTGTAATTCCTCAAAAATACCTCCTTTATTGATTTTGTTGATATCGAACCTTGTACTATTTTATATTATTTATTATTATTATTATTATTATTATTATTAATTTTAATTTTTTTTTTTTTTAGGTTAAGTCTGTTAGTCATGATCTTGAGCAGCTGAGCCGTCTGTTGCAGTTGGTGAGGTCTCTCCTGTGGAACCCTTATCTCTATTTGGGTAGCTATGGATACAGTCTCATGCAGAGTGTTTTGTACTGTGTGACTGAGCCCCTAGCTGCCTCCATAAACCCACTTAATGACCACTGGACTTTGCGGGACTATGGTGCAGGATTGCTGAGTTGTATTTGGTAAGCCCGCTAATACCTATGTATACATAGCTATCTTTTATTCACAGTTTCATCTGCCATGTGTTGCTAAAAACATTATTTTTTTTTAATCAAATACTTCTTATTGAAAAATAAATTCTTCATTTTACATTTTATACCTCACAGGGAAAGCAATAAAAATACAATTCCCCCCTCCCGCCTTGACCTCTTGCACCCCCCCCCCCACCTCATTTATTCATTCCCTTCTCTCTACCCTCCCCCCCCTCCCTCCACACATTTCCATCTGCTGAAAACATTTAACCACTTTGTGCCCCCAAAGACAGCTACAGCGCAGGCTTCCAGTGCCTGGAGGGCATCAATAGACATCCTCCCGTGATCGTGCTGCTGGCGCGCCCTTTGCGGTGCGTGGGCAGTGCGCTCTGTGATCGTTGAGTCCTTTGGACTTGACTGATAACAAAACAGGGTAAAGGGCCAATCGCAGTGGCTCTTTACCTTGTGATCAGCTGTCAATGACAGCTGAAAACAGAAGCCGGTCATCGGCTTTTTTTTTTTTCCTCACGATCAGTGTGAGGAGAAAAGAAGAAAGCCAGTTATCTGCTTCTGTTACAGGGACATCGGTCCCAATCTGTGCCCACCAGTGCCTCCTCATCAGCGAACATTAGTGAAGGAGAAAAATTACCTGTTTGAAAAATTATATAACAAACTATGAGAAATGTTTTGTTTTGTTTTTTTTATGTCAGTATATTTATGTTTCTTTAGCAAAAAAGAAAACCCAGTGGTGATCAAATGCCACCAAAAGAAAGCTCTATTTCTGTGAAAAAAAAATGGTAAAAACTTTGGGTACAATGTTGCATGACCGTGCAATTGTCAAAGTTCATAGTTCAAAGTGCGACAGCACTGAAAGCTCGAAATTGGCCTGGGCAGGAAGGAGGTATAAGTGCCCAGTAAGCAAAGAAATGTTCAGTTAATGATTTAAAGTTATAAAAGCAAATTAGCATTAGTGTTGTAATAGACCTGACAAGTGCAAGGTCTAGTGGAGTCCCTGCCTTGACAGTTTTTTTATGGGTGGTTATAATGTTATGGCTGATGTGTGTGTACATATAGGTTAACTGGGTTTGATGTGCAGTTTTTTGCACTAGTAAATGTTCTTATAGTGTAGTCCATATAAAAATACAAAGCTAGGTGAACACTGGAAATGTATGCTTGCAGTTGGAATTGCTCATATCTGGCTCCTTTCTTTTGTGTAGGACACATCGAGATTTAGCTGGCTCGCTGTATACTCAGGTTTTGCAGTCGTTGCAGAAAGTTCTGGGAGATCCTGTACGCCCGCTCTGTTCTCATTATGGGGCTGTTGTCGGTCTTCATGCCCTGGGCTGGAAGGTAACTTGTGAAAAAAAAAAAAAAATTAAAGGGACTGTGATGTGTTTTGTATGAGAGGAATAAATAAATACTAGGAGTCTTTTGTGTAACTTGGTTTTCCTCCTGTATCACATTTAGGCAGTAGAGCAAGTATTGTATCCGCTGCTTCCAACCTATTGGTCTGGGCTTCAGACTGTATTAGATGATCACTCCATGTCCAATGCACAAGTCAAGGCTGATGGCCACAAGGTGTATGGAGCTATCTTGGTAAGTAAAACTGCAATATGAAGCAGGGAAAGAATAAGTGAGTTGTAAATGAGAAATAGTAAAAGGCAGCCATGCTTCTGCCGCAAGGATCCGTATCTATTTAACCTTCCAGTTCAACACTAGATTAACTATATACACATATTTGTGTTGCTGTTGGGTACAGTTGTGCTCAAAAGTTTGCATCCCCTTGGTGAATTGGTTATAATACAATATGTACCATTTTTTAAAGAAACCACGAGTGAGCAGGCAAAACATATTTAAACTCTTCTGGGATTCATATTTAACTGCAGTTCATAACAGAATGGCACAATCATAAAACAAGACATGGCAACAAGTAAGCAAATGGAATAACCCCTGTTCAGAAGTCTGCATATTCTGAGTCCTGAATACTGTGTATTGCCCCCTTTAGCATCAATGGCAGCTTGCAGTATTTTGGAATAGTTGTCTACGAGGCTCTGAATTCTTGCAGGTGGTATAGCTGCCCATTTCTCTTGCCTCCAGGTCATGCAAAGTCTTTGGTCGTCTTGCATGAACTGCAAATTTGAGATCTCCCCAGAGTGGCTTGATGATATTAAAGGCAGGAGACTGCGATGGCCACTCCAGAACCCCAGCCTTTTTCTGCTCTATCCACTGGGGTGTCAGTTTGGCCTTGTGCTTGGGGTTGTTGTCGTGCTAGAAAGTCCAAGAGCGTCCCATGTGCAGCTTTCGTGCAGAAGAATGCAAATAGTTTGCCAGTATTTTCTGATGACGTGCTGCATTCATCTTGCCATCAATTTTCACAAGATTTACTGTGCCTTTAGAGCGGATGAGCCACCACCATGCTTCACAATGGGGGTGGTAATCTTGTCGCTATAGGCCTTATCGATCCCTTTCCAAACATCACGCCTATGGTTGTGACCATAAAGCTCTCTTTTGGTCCCGTCGCTGCAGATTGCAGTGTGCCAGAAGCTGTTGTCAGGCATATTATAACTGAGCTTTTTGTGTTTTTGGAGCAGTAAAGGCTTCTTTCTGGCAACTCAGCCATGCAGCTCATTTTTGTTCAAGTATTATCATATTGTGCTCCTTGAAGCAACAACTTCGTCTTTTTCCAAGGCAGCCTGTATTTCTCCTGAGGTTACTTCTGGGGTTTTCTTTGTATCCCGAACAATCCTTTCCCATCTTATAAAGTTTCATTACTTTGTTATACAGATCTTGACAGTTCTTTTCTGCTCCCCATGGCATGGGATCTAGCCTGCTCAGTGCATCCATGTGAGAGCTAACAAACTCATTGACACAGACACTAATTGCAATTTACAAAGCCACAAATGTGGGAAATTAACCTTTTAATTGCCATTTTAGCCTGTATGTGTCACCCTGTGTGTCTGTACCAAGGCCAAACATTCCAGGGGATGGAAACTTTTGATCAGGGCCATTTGGGTGATTTCTGTTATTATGATTTAAAAAGGAGCCAAACAACTATGTGATAATAAATGGCTTCATATGATCACTATTCTTACCATATTTTCAATATCAATGTCATAATTTCTGCCAGGGTATACAATTTTTTTTTAGAACAACTGTACCTAATGGTTTTCATTGAAAACATGCGTGCCCTTCATGTTAAATTCCTCCCCTCACCTACATGAACACTCCTCAGCAGCGAGAGGCACAATCTGACTGAAGAAATTTCTTCAGTCGGCTATTGTGCACAGGCGCCGTCTCGCCAACACAACAGCTGATTGTAAAATCAGCTGTTGGGCTATTACGTACGGTGCACGCGGAGTTCGTCCCGGGCAGTTCTCGACAGAACACCAGCCCCGGATCCAGTGTCCCGCTGCCACCTCAGGGCGGAGGATTGTAGCGTTCTTGGGGTGCCCTGCCACTAGGCCTGTGATGAAGCCAGGACCTGACAGGAGGAGAGGACTTGGGAGGCAGAAGATCAGGCCACCAGCTGACTGCCAGGAGGAAAGGTAAGTGTGCCATAGGCTGAACAAAGCCCTTAGTTGCATGACTGGGGTTCAAATTTGTGAAGAGGGGGTATTTGTGTGTGTGTGTGGGGGGGGGGGGGGTGTATTTGTGGAGTGTAGGGGGTAATTCTTGGGTTTAATATTGGGTCCGCTGACACCAGTGCTGGAGGTTAATATTGCGTCCGCTGAAACCAATGCTGGGGGTTAATATTGTGTTGCTGACACAGTGCTGGGGGTTAATATTGTGTCGCTGACACAGTGCTGGGGGTTAATAGTGCGTCCGCTGACACAGTGCTGGGGGTTAATAGTGCGTCCGCTGACACAGTGCTGGGGGTTAAGAGTGCGTCCGGTGACACCAATGCTGGGGGTTAAGAGTGCGTCCGCTGACACCAATGCTGGGGGTTAAGAGTGCGTCCGCTGACACCAATGCTGGGGGTTGAGTGCGTCCGCTGACACCAATGCTGGGGGTTGAGTGCGTCCGCTGACACCAATGCTGGGGGTTGAGTGCGTCCGCTGACACCAGTGCTGGGGGTTAATAGTGCGTCCGCTGACACAGTGCTGGGGGTTAAGAGTGCGTCCGGTGACACCAATGCTGGGGGTTAAGAGTGCGTCCGGTGACACCAATGCTGGGGGTTAAGAGTGCGTCCGCTGACACCAATGCTGGGGGTTAAGAGTGCGGCCGCTGACACCAGTACTGGGGGTTAATAGTGCGTCCGCTGACACAGTGCTGGGGGTTAATAGTGCGTCCGCTGACACAGTGCTGGGGGTTAATAGTGCGTCCGCTGACACAGTGCTGGGGGTTAAGAGTGCGTCCGCTGACACCA
Organism: Lithobates clamitans; assembly: GCA_037952925.1. NCBI lineage: Eukaryota > Metazoa > Chordata > Amphibia > Anura > Ranidae > Lithobates > Lithobates clamitans. The sequence goes on from JBBGZY010000449.1 coordinate 5,859,209, forward strand.
ATGCTGGGGGTTAAGAGTGCGTCCGCTGACACCAATGCTGGGGGTTAATAGTGCGTCCGCTGACACCAGTACTGGGGGTTAATAGTGCGTCCGCTGACACAGTGCTGGGGGTTAATAGTGCGTCCGCTGACACAGTGCTGGGGGTTAAGAGTGCGTCCGCTGACACCAGTGCTGGGGTTTAACCTCCCTGACGGTTTTCCCGAGTGTGGCTCGGGGTTAAAATTCAGGACCATTAGCGGTAACCCCGAGCCACACTCGGGATTACATCGCAGGATCCTGGTGCCTCCTTACTTACCTTGTCCCCGGGATCCTGCGATGTCCCCCGCAGTGTCCGTGGGCTCAGTCCTCCCCCGAAGCCTCTCCTTGCCAAGCTCCATTCCCTGCGAGCGTCGCGACGCACGGGGGCGGAGCCTGGCGGCAATTTTAAAAAAAAAAGTAAAAATCATAACACATACAGTACTGTAATCTTACAGATTACAGTACTGTATGAAATTATTTCACATCCCTTTTGTCCCCAGTGCTTTGGCCCATGCCCTGCATGCAGTTTTACATGATATACACTGTTCTTTCTGCCTGGAAACTGGGGATTGTCCATAGCAACCAAAAAGTGTCCCTTTACGTCAAAAGTGGCTTTAGACCAGCTAGAAAACAGCGATAGTAAATTAGAACACTTGCAGAATTGAGCGATAGTGAATTGTGGGGAAATTTATTTTATTACTATTTATTTTAATTTTTTTTAAATTATTTTTATTTATTATATTATAATTTATGTTTTTGTGTTTCAAACTTTTATCATACCCGGGATATCTACTAGACTCTGGTTTGGACAGATTTAAGTGTGTTATTGTTAAGATTTACAGACCTACAATATAAAACGCCAAATTTCCATGCAAAATAATTGTACCACTTTCAGCACCTAAAATCCGAAATAATCATACCGCCAGGGAGGTTAATAGTGCGTCCGCTGACACAGTGCTGGGGGGTTAATAGTGCATCCACTGACACAGTGCTGGGGGTTAATAGTGCTTCCGCTGACACCAATGCTGGGGGTTAATAGCACATCCGCTGACACCAATGCTGGGGAAGTTAATATTGCGTCCGCTGACACCAATGCTGGGGAAAAGGAAAGTTTGCGTGTGGCCCCCCATTGGATGTGAAAACTTGTCCTGTGGCCCTCAGGTGATTTGAGTGTGAGACCCCTGACCTAGAAGTATGAAAGCTTTGCCCAAATAGAAGAGCCTGGCATTTGATCAAACCAGAGAATACTGAAAGTTGGCAGCCTGCAAATCATACCTTTCAGCAGTTTTTTGTATTTGGGATGAGACAGAGTCCTTTTTAATAAATTTCTATGGGCTCGTTCACTCTACTTGTGTTGCAGTAATGTACATTATTGCAGTGCATGGTAGTTTGTTGGGGTGCCATTAATTTTGTATTGTACCCCACCACATGTTCAGAACACACCTGCTTAACACAAAATTTTGCTGTAGAAAAAAATGTAGCAAGACCCTACAATTTCCTATGTTGAGGTGTGTTACAGGCCATTTATTTGGAGTGGACTGTCTAATGCAACACATCTAAACACACAAAGATTTGTACATTGTATTCAGGTAGAAATGGGCCCTGAAAGGGAATGAACATTGTGATGGTTTTTGTAGATTTGTTTTGTGAAAGATCATGGATGCAAATCTTTTTGGCGGGTGTTGAAGGGGATAAGTACTCTTTTAAGTTGAAGTACACATCCTTTTTGTCCCCCCCCCAGCTCTAAGATAAAATCTAGGGCCTCTTCCATTCTACAGACCTCAGAGGCTTCCCCTTGCTTCCATAATAGCTGGATTCCTTGCGGGCCAGAAGACAGTTAGGATAGCACAGCTAGAAGGGCTGGGCTTCCACGTAATACTTTTTTTTTTTTCCCCCCAAACAAATGTTTTGTGTTTGTTTGTTCTTTAGGAAAAAAATGTTTGCACCTCCTATATTGTTACATTATCAGGTTTTCACTAATTTTAAGAACAATGTAATTAATTCTTCATAACCAGTGGTGTTTTTTTTTTTTTTTTCCCAGGTGGCTGTGGAACGTCTCCTTAAAATGAAAGCTCGCTGTAGTGAATCAGATAAAGACACTCCACCACAGTCCTATCCATCCTTACCATCTGCACCAAGTGTGTCCTTGTTAGAGATGTACAATGAGTTGTATTGCTTCTTTGGAGATAGCTTGGCTGTGCGTTTTGGCACTGGAGGAACAACCTTGCAACCAGAGATTATTCCTAAAGGTACACAGGAGCCAAAAAAAGAAGTGTCTGTAGAAGGGACACGGAAAATGCCACAGCTAACAGCTCATGGTGAGGAAGAAGTAACAAGTACAAACAGGCCAACTCAGCGCCCTCCTCAGATGTCTCTTACATCTGCATCCCGCCCGCGTGGAGGTACAAGGCAAGGACAAAGGGTGCTGGGTGTGAGAGAAGCATTCCAAAGAAGTAGACTTACTCCACGTGGCTCCCCCCGGTTTACCTTTCTCATAGGAGGGAGACAGGCAGGGCGAGGGGGAGGAGGACGCAGGTTTCAGAGTGTCTTTCAACTTCACACTGGACCTGGGGCCACAGCCAGCCGCTATGCTCAAAAACTGCCTATGATTGGACGAGTCGCAAAAACTGGACGCAAAGGGATTCCAACAGATTTGTCACTTTATTTGCCTCTGTGATACAGATTTTGAGACTGGAAGAAGGTTTGTCTAAAAGTGCGTTATGAGGAATGTACTGTATCTCTGCCTTTTTTGGACAAAATGGTGGAGTTTGTAATGCAGTATTAAGTTGAACATGGGCTTACGGACATTGCTCCATTCATCACTGCAAATATTTAAGTCAAGAGTGCTAAATACTTTGAAGGTGTGAATATTGCTTCTTTTGTAAAAGCATTTTTTTTTTTTTTTTTTTTAGCTATGTATGTTTTAATGGGCATTTAAATCTAATGCCATAAAGGGTTTAGTTTGCTATGAATAAGAAGGTATCTGTAAATGTTCTGATTTAACATCTAGGCAGTTCTATGGCATGGTCCAGTCTTTCCCTCTCTGTTTGCCCCACCTCTATAAACGACCATGATGTGGTGGAGGGTAAGAAACAAAAACGCTTATAAAACTGATTATCTTCTCAGTTGCAATTTTAAAGTAAATATATACTTCTAATGAGAGAGTAACAGGTTCACTTCAAAGGAGAAAGTTTATTTCCTGTACTTGACTTCCCTAATCCATCATCAGACAAGCTTCCCCCTGATTCTCTTCAATGCAGCTCTTGGTGTGTGAACAGCCAATCACCAGAGGCAGACAGGCTTCAGAGCCTCCATGGACAACTGCCTGTGCTGCAGGCATGGGAGTGAGCAATACAAATTAATGGGCTTTCTAACTGCCTGCTTGTTGAAAATCTTAATTAAGCTAAGCATTAACAACATAATGCAGATAGTAATAAAAAAAAAAAAGGGAAAGGTTTATTATTTAACTCAGTCATAAAAAAAAAGTAAATCTACTCTGAGAATTATGCCCCATACACCCTAAAAGCAGTAAATGGGATGTCCATCACTTAAAGTCTATATGGAGTACATTTGTTGATTGCTATCCTTTTAAGCATTAAAACCCAACTCCAGGCACCATCTTGTCTAAAGTTTTTTACTTCTTTTTAGACTTTTAACTATAAATTGCCTTTGTTGTCCTAGTTTCAAACGCATCTCATAACCTACCTGGATAAATATAGCTCCCACTACAGACAATTGCCAACATCAGTGAGGTTAATGCAAAAGAAAAACTGTTCTGGAGTTGTGTCTCCACCCACTAGCTCTGCTATTCATAAATCACAGTCTCTGGTTTCAGGTGGAGTCAGCTTTTAAAGTTCAAGCAAAAAGACTTCACAACAGAGACGCATTTTATTGGCTAATAGGGAGTGAACATTTATGGAAAGGATGGTGTCTGAAGTTGGGCTTTAAGGGATAGGTTCACTTTAAAAAATGCACATTTTTGTTGCAGGTAAAAATAAATGTGCATTTTTTTTTTCTGAAGCCTGTAAAGCATTTCATCAGTGATCAGCACATTGCTAGTGCCATGCAGGTCTCCATCAGATCCGTCAGTGTGCCTGTACATCCTGTAAGGCCAGGCAGATACACTGACAGAAAGAATCAATGAACAGCCACGGTGCTTCACAGCGCTGTGGTAGTTTGAGAACTACAAGCCGACAGCCGCAAAGGATATCAGCGCTTGTAGTGCATTCACACACAGAGCTGTGGAAGTGTATGACGTGGCGGTGTGGGCAGAGCCCCGCACGGGCGAGCTGCTTTCAAAAAGTGACAGCTAGTACAGGAAACTTCTCCCCGTACTGCTGTCACAGGGAGAGAGGGCAGCGTCTGAAGCATTGGGAACATGTTCCCAAAGGTGAACTTACGCTTTAAGCCCTTGATACTTATAGACACTGTCACCACATCATCCATTTCAACAGCAGTCTTCCTTTTAGAGTGTATGTGCATTCAACATATTTTAGGAATGTTGCATACCTGTAAAAGCCTCTTCAAAGACCCTGAGATTGCTGCTATTGCAGATGTGGTGTAACGTCTATAGCCTTCAATCCTCCCCCTGCAGATGCTGTAGTGGGGTGAGGGGTATAGGAGCTGGGTCAGCACACAGAGTAATTAGACACTCTCAGAAGACAAGCAGGCAATGAGGGAGGGGGCTGTTCTAGGGAGGTAACTAGTCACATTTTCTAGCAAGGCATGTTGAAAGTGAATGGAAAAATAATGCAAGTAAGCATTTAAAATACTTGAGTTTTCTGTATGCTACCTTCAATTTTTTTTTATTTTTTTTTTACATGAACTGGTCCTTTTTAAATTCAAAGCTGTAGATTCCCACTGCCTGGACACAATTTCTTACTCCATCATTGTAAACAGGGTGTTTATAGAATTGGAGAGAGTTAAGTCCCCCCTCCCGCAAAAAAAAAACTAATTCCTCAAGAGTAAGTTTTCTTATGGCCACAAGGCATCTATGTAGGAAGGGGCCTATGTACAGAATCTATTTTGTAAATTATTTGTACTTTTTACCATCCAATTCCAGTTCTCTTTGGTACTGAAGTCTCTTGTACTGGAGATGCATAGACAGACCTGGTGCCCTTAGTTGCAGATTTGCTTTCCTCTGCTTCATTCTTACCACAGGTAACTAACCTTTGTTGCTGATATACACGCATCAGTGTTAATACTTGATTGAAATATACAACAAATTTAATATCTTTTGTTTCTACATAAATACAAGCACATTGTATAAAACAGATGTCATAGTTTCCGATATGCTCCCACTGTGAGATCAAACAACTTGGCATTGGAAACATGTCCTTGCTTGTCCAATAGGTAATACAAAGGGCGACCTTTGATCTTAAGGGGCATCATAGCAGGAACCTCAGAGCGATGAGCCATACAAGAAATGTGTCTTAAAGGAAGACTAAATGATGAACTGATCCCAAAAACACCTGCAGTGGCGATGGTCACTTTTTCTCCTCCAGCATGAAGGATCACAGAGCTGACAGAGCGGCGTGAGAATAACAAACCAGCTGCCATTACGAGGGTACCTAGGAAGATAGGTAGACAATTTACAATACTGGAAGAAAAATACAATCACAAACTAATCTAGTTTCAAAACTACAAATTCTCATTTTATTTTTTCACTGTGGGACAATGCTATATATTAAATCTGACAACAGTGACAATCCTTTAACTATTTTTGACAAAATATGCAGTCAGCATCTAAGCGGATATTATTCCTCAAGCTAATATGACTTGCTCTATGTTTAGTGAAAGGAATCTTCCTTTCCCTGTCAAAATACTTCGGCTTCATGTACACGGGACGTTTTACAACCTCTCCTGAATGATTTCACTTGACAGATAGTAACCAATGTTTAAAAACATCAGTTTTGCCACGTTTCCTTTTTTAAAAAAAATTTTTTATTTCAAATGGTCAAAAAAAATAAACACCTGTAAACAAATGCAGCTAAACATGAGTTAACGTGTTTACAAGCTGTTACAGGCATTTGAAATGCCTCTGAACCATCCGGCCTGAACGCATTTTTTTTTTTGCTTTCCAAAAAATGCTTCTAAACTCAACTGCCTATAAACAACCCTGTGTACATGTACTGATAAGATAACAGAGGAGAGTTCAGGGGCAGGAGTTCCCAACTGCTCCTAAATGTCCGTTTACCATCAGCAGTGTACATGAGGCCTAAGTGGGTCAGAGTAATATGGAATTTATTAAAGCTTACGTGTGGGTAGAAACTTTATTGCGCTCATTAGCTAGGTACCAAAAGGGTACCTCTAATGATGTGTGCCCCACCATTGGCTACATCTCCTTTTATGAAAAAATGTTATTTAAATACGGCTTCTCATGGTGATGTCACTGCTGAATTTCCAGAAGTGAAACAGACAGCTGGGGCTGGAACATTGTGATTACAGCAGGTTCCTCGCTGTGCAGTTCTCCATTCATAAAATACAAGGCGTTTTGTGACTGGCCAAGGAGAGATCATGATAGTCACACTCCGTGTCCAATCACAGAATGCCTTATTTTCTTTTAAATGAATACAATGTTTTCCGAATTTAGAAGCTACATAGCAGACAACCTGCTCTGATTTTTCTACTTCAGCCCTGACTCAGTTTCACTACCCAAACTTCAGTGGTGGCATCACCGTCAGAGGGTGCAAGTAACATTTCTCGAGACAGAAGCGCCAGGCACCAATTGGCCACACATCTTTAGCGGTACCCTACTGCTACCTACCTAATACCCCAATAAAAAGTTTTTGCCCACAGTTTAAACCAAAAAAAAAAAAAAAGGGAATCAGCAGATGAAGTTACAAGAAGCACTCATCTGACACAGTTTTGTTTTTTTTACAATTCTTTAGAAACATCACATTCAAAGCATACAATGTGCAATCAACAGCTAGAGGTGTAATAAGGTCATACAATCTAATCCACCTGATATACCAGAGTTGTATACAAATGTGACAGGAGTTACAAAAACATCAGTAAGATAAAGTTCGGGGGTAGGGGTGCGTACCATAGCTGACATTTCAACATTACAATAGAATACTGAAGAACAAGCAGACCCAACCTATGTGCTACATTAAGGCCACTTTCACACTGGCGCACTTTTCAGACGTTTTTAGCGCTAAAAATAGTGCCGCCCAAGTGCTTTCACACTGGGGTGGTGCGCTTGCAGGACTGGAAAAAAAAGAAAAAGTCCTGCAGGCAGCATCTTTGGGGTGTTGCAGGAGCAAGACTCCCAAAATGCCTTGCCCTTTGAAATGAATGGGTAGCGATGTCGAAGAGCCTGCAAATCGACTCGGCATCGCCGCTTTTAACCCTTCAGCTGCTAGTGGGGTTTTTAAGTGTCCCGCTAGTGGCTGAAAAGCGCTACTATAACAACTGTAAATCAGCGCTAAAACTAGTGGTGCTTTACTGTTAACTACCGGTGTTCTATCCAGAAGTGCCCGGGACAAACGGCGCATGTGCTGTACGGAACAGCACAATAGCTGAGTTTACGATCAGCTGTTGTGTTGGCAAGGCGGCACCTGCGAACAATAGCCGATGGAAGAAATTTTTCTGGCAGATTGTGCCTCGCGCTGGTGAGGTGTGTCCATGTCGGGGGGGTGGTGGTTATTCAATGATGGGCAGTGCTGCAAAACACATTTTTCTGCTATTCTTCCTGGACGCTTGTGGGGCGTGTAGTCAACTGAAGGGCGGATTTTTCTATCTGAAAAATATGTGTTTTGCAGCACTGCCCTTCATTTAAAAATCCGACATGAACATGCCTCACTAGCGCAAGGCACAATCTTCCGTCGGCTATTGTGTGCAGGTGCCGTCACAACAGCTGATCGTAAAATCAGCTGTTGTGCTGTTCTGGATGGTGCATGCGCAGTACATCCCGGGCACTTCGATAGCGGACACTATCCGACAGAACACCGGCTCCGCCCTAGTGTGAAAGTGCCCTTAAAGTGGTTGTAAATCCTCACATATACCCAGTGAAGTGACTGTCCTCAAGTGATACACAGAGATGAAACAAATCCTTTTACATAAGTTGTACCCGTTTATTTAATGCCGTCTTTCCACTACATCCATTTAAAGTGCAAAGTTTACACAGGACCTCAGCTCTAAAAAGTAGGGGGCGGAGAGCTAAAGTTACATCAGTGAGGAGAGCTGATTGACAGAAAGGAGCACACCCCCCCTTCACACAGGGACACAGCCAAGGCTGTCAATCACAGCATGTGTCCTCATGTGTGTGTAATACATACATATATACACACACATACATACGTGATCCAGCATTTGTCTGCAGGGGGTGCGCGCACCACTGCTGCTGTGATGCATTCTGTGTTACTGCAAATCAGGGACTCAAATCCATCTCTTCCACTAGTAAAGCAGCACACATAGTAAACACAAACACTAGCTAGGCGCACCATTAACCCTTTGATCGCCCTAGATATTTAACCCCTTCCCAGCCAGTGACAGTGCATATTTTGAGCACTGAACACTGTATTAGTGTCACTGGTTCCCGCAAAGTGGCAGTTAGTGTCTGATTGTCCACCACCATATCGCAGTCCCACTCTAAGTTGCTGATCGACGCAATTACTAGTATTAAAAAAAAAAAAAAGCTGAGATTGCAATCACATGACCAGCCAGCTCTCTCTTCCTCCCCTCCAGAGTGACATCAGCAGAGGAATCTAAGTCCCACCCGCTGTATCTCTCAGGAGGAGGAAAGGAGAAAGCTGACCAGTCATGTGATCACAATCTCGGCTGTGAAATTAGGTATTTGCAACATTTATTTTGATAAATCACACAATCACTACAATAAGAGGCAGTGCTGATGGTGTATACAGGTTAGAGTAGCTTAACAACCACTTTAAAGATGAATTCCAATCATGGTTTATTGTTAAATAGCTACAGTGGTCCAGCTTGGACAAATGTAACTATATACAGTATATCCCATACCTGGCTGATACCCCTGGAAGCTGAAAATTGTCAACCTCAAGTAGCCAACCTGGAGTAGATACAATAAAACCGTAGCTCTAGCCTGTGTACTGACGGAGTGTAAAAAAAGTCTGAAAACCAGTAAACTGGAGATAAACCATAAATAGTCCAACAATAATAATGATGATGGAGATCTTGTCTCAGGGATGAGGACACATGGAATAAAGTGATAATGGTTGCTTGAGATCAGGGTCAAGCATGCAGAGACAACATTTGCACAGGCAACCTCAGAACAAGAAGGCTGGATGGTTCATACTTGACATGCAAGTGGATGCTGTTTTATCCTCAATAAAGTGAATCTTATACGGACATAACTCTGCCTTTTATCTTTACTGAAGTAGACATTGGAGTTTATTTACTAAAGCTGGATTGTGCAAAATCTGGTGCACTTCTGCATATAAACCAATCAGCTTCCAGGTTTTATTGCCAAAGCCTAATTGAACAAGCTAAAGTCAGAAGCTGATTGGCTACCATTTACAGCTGCACCAGATTCGGAATGCACCAGTTTTAGTAAATCAACCCCACTGCTACTTTGGTGATCTCCACCTGCTTCTGGGTCCGGTGCCGAGGGGCCGACCTGATGCATTATGAACACAGGAGGTTGGCTACTTGGCACCACTCAGAATGCTTTACATCTCTAAATGAATGCAAAGGGTTCTCCAATTAAGAAAGGTGGAGAGCGGGACGCCACCTGCAATCATGATCAGCACATCACAGCGCACAGCCACCTGCAGAACTTTCCTGTAGTGCCAGTTTTCTATGGAGCTACAGACCTATTATTATGCTAGAGTAGAGTGTTCAATGAGCTACCAAGTGTGATGATGTCACTGAAATTGTGCTCCATTGAGATCTCAAAGTACTTCTGCTGCAGTGGCAGACAGAACTTGACTTTCCATTCAAAGATCCTGTGAACGGATGATGCAACTGTACGGAAGGGTCATACAGGAGCAGTCATCAGGATTGAAAATCCTAGATCCCCTCTTGCTTTAGTTGTGCAGTAAACGCCAGGGTTTCATTTACCTTTAAATAGTTATTCTACTATCTACTTCTACTTCAGCTACATACAACATACAGCGCTGCATTCCAGCAGCTTCCGGTCCAGTTCTGTGAATGAATGACGCAGCTGTGCAGGCGCAGTCCCACACACAGCCATGCCCATTTTAAACCATGACACTGGCTTGGGGTGAGGGGAACATGAGCTGGAACAGGTTACACCCTAGGTATGGGTGGAATATGTTCCAAAAAGTGAACTTCCCTTTTAAAGTTAAACAAAACTTGGAGTTAGGCTTTAAACACTTACATGTCCGCTGCAAATCTTTTCTCTGCTCCTTCATAGTGCTACGTGTTCGATGTGACAGTTTAACCACTTGACGACTGGCTCATAGTAAAATTACATCATTAATTTGACGTTAAATACCGGGGTTATGGAAGCAGATAGCTGCCATAATCCCAGTATCGTTTTTTACTATGGCCGGTTCACTTTTAGATAAAAGTGGTCCCGCAGAATGCCCACTCAAACCCCCCCCCCCCCATCGTTTCCCAGGCTTACCTGACCCATCAGTATAACCAAGGAGCAATCCGATGCGGCTGTTGCCGGGCAGGAACACAAGTGAGGCCAAGATGGCTGTCACTCCTCTCTATGCCCTTAGAGGACCGGAGCGATGCATGAAGTCTCTTCTGGTTCCCGGGCCATGGTAAACAATTTTTTGGGTTTTTTTTTTTTTAAGTAAAGGTTAAAAAAAAACATTTTTTCCCCCTTTGCTGTTAAAAGGTATACGAGTCATCTGGGGTCTTTTTGACCCCAGATCTCTCCATAAAGAGAACCTGTCATCCTTATTTCTATTACGAAGCATGTTTAGATGCCTTGTAATAGGTTAAAAAGTGATCAAAATAAAGGGAAAGTGTAAAAATAAAAAGTATAAGAAAAAATAAATAAAACGTAAAGCTCCCCAGCAGTGCTCACGCACAGAAGCAAATACATACGTAAGCCACGCAAACTTATGTAAACGGTGTTCAAACCACACGTGGGATATCGCAGCGTTCCTTTAGAGCGAAAGCAATAATTCTAGCGCAAGATCTCCTCTGTAACTCTAACATTTTTAACTGGTTACCCGTTTAAAGTGTCGTCTATGGAGACTTTTAAGTAATGCAGTTTGTCACAAACGTTTTGTCCACAAGAAATTTTAAAGCTTGCTACGTCAGGTATTTACTCGGCGTAAAATCATCTTTCATATTATACAAAAAAAAAAAAATCGGGGCAACTATTTTTTTTTCCTTTCTTAAATACGTATTTTTTTTCCCCAAAAAAAACAGTTTGAAAGACCGCTGTGCAAATACGGTGCGACATAAAATATTGCAACGATCGCCATTGTATGCTCTAGGGTCTCTGATTAAAAAAAGTAAATAATAATATCAAATCTTTTTTTCTTGCAAAAAATACTAAAGGTTCCAGAAAGGGCCTGGTCTTCAAGTGGTGAACAGCCTGTCTTCCACTGAGCCCGGTGCTTACACCAAAGCAGGCCTGAGGAACCACAGAGCCCAGCAGGGCCCCAGATGTCCGACCAACCTGGAAGTGAGCACAGAAGGGACTTCATGCTGGATAAAGATCTTCTTTTACACTAGAGTACCAATGTTTCATACAAATGACTGGATCACTTTAAAAGTCATAAGAAACATGGAGGCGATAACCGCTGACTTGTGTACATAATACTTGTTGCCTGGCTGTCAATGAGCTCCAATCACAGCAGCAGATAGAAGGACCTACCCACTGACAGGCAGCCCAGAGTGAACGCCGTCCTCCACAAGGGGGAGCCCATGTTCCTCCCCTTCACCTCCCCGTCCTGTCCCTGGTTTCTCTGTCTGATGTCCCGCAGAGTCATGAAGCCGAAGTGCGCCAAGTACGCCCAGAAGCCAGTCTGAGCCACACAGAACACCCCCAGCAGGCGGAAGAAGCGCGGCCTCCGGTGCTCGAACAGCACCACATCTCGGCCCACCGGCTCTATCTTATAGTGACGCGCTAGAAGCGCCGTCTTCGACCTCCACCGGTAACAGGACCGGAGGTTTCCTAGGAGCCGAAGCATGCCGCTCCTAATGACCCTGCACAGGGACTGCGAGCCTGAGTCGCGTTTTAGTGATGTAATGACGTGTTGTACGAGGTGTGTCTGCCTACTTCCGGGAGGAGAAAGATGGCGTCTGCGCATGTACTGCAATCACTGAATACACTGTTGTGGTTTAGTTATTATTAACCACTTAAAGAGGTTGTTAAAAAAAAAAAACTGCAAGACAAAGGCATAATGAGCTAGTATGCATCGCATACTCATACTAGCTCATTATGAAATACCGAACGATTATGCCCTGCAGTGCCGCCCACAATCCGCTCCCACGGCCAACATCTTTCACCAGAGTTACTTCAGGGTTTGCGGGCTCCGGCGCTGTGATTGGCCGGAGCTGCGATTATGTGTCTCCCACGCATGCATGTGGGTGCCGCCAGTCATGGCACAGGTACTGAAGGAACAGCCCGAGCGGGCTGTTGCGCATGCGCCGATGACGTCGGCAGCAGTGCATATAGTGAATATCTCCTAAACTGTGCAAGTATAGGAGATATTTACAGTACCTACAAGTAAGCTCTATTATAGGCTTACTTATAGATACAAGTGGTGCAATCGCGCTTATCCTGACACACTGCAACACCGATCTCTGGAAAGAGCCTCTGAGGGAGGCTCTTTACCATGTGATCAGCTGTGTCCTGTCACGACTGACCACAGTTTAGACAGGAAGAGCCACCCTGGACCATCAGGGATATGCCAATCAGTGCCCATCAGCAATGCCTGCCAGTGCCATCAGTGATGCCTATAAGTGCCATCTATCAGTGCCACTCATAAGTACCCATCAGTGCAGCCTTTCAGTGCCACCTATGAATGCCCATCAGTGCCGCCTTATCAGTGCATCCTCATTAGTGCCCATGAGTGAAGAAGAAAACTTACTTATTTACAAAATTGTAGAAGAAACAAAGAAAATACTTTTTTTTTCAAAATTTTCAGTCTTTTTTTATTTGTTTAGCAAAAAATAAAAATTGCAGAGGTGATCAAATACCACCAAAAGAAAGCTCTACTTGTTGGAACGAAATGATAAAAATGTTGTTTGGGTACAGTGTAGCATGACTGCGCAATTGTCATTCAAAAAGTGACAGCGCTGAAAGCTGAAAATTGGCTTGGGCAAGAAGGGGGTAAAGTGCCCTGTATTGACGTGGTTAAGGACCAAGCCTATTTTTGACACTTTTTGTTTACAAGTTAAAATATTTTTTTTTTTTGCTAGAAATTTACTTAGAACCCTCAAACGTATATATTTTTTTTCAGACACCCTAGAGAATAAAATGGCGAACGTTACAATAGTTTATGTCACACTGTATTTGCGCAGCGGTCTTACAAGTTTTTTTTGGAAAAAATACACTTTTAAATTAAAAAATAAGAAAACAGTAAAGTTAGCCCAATTTTTGTCTATATTGTGAAAGATAATGTTACATCGAGTAAATAGATACCCAACGTGTCATGCTTCAAAATTGCACCCAATTGTGGAATTTCTACAGTCTACTAGTTTTGAGTTACAGAGAAAATCTAGTGCTAGAATTATTGCTCTTACTCGATCGTGGCAATACCTCATGTGTTGTTTACATATCTGGGCACAACTTGCGTATGCGTTCACTTCTGCGCATGAGCTCAGAGGGAGGGGGCGCTTTAAATGTTTGTTTTTATTCTTATTTAGTTTACTTTTTTTTTATACTGTCCTTTTAAAAAAAATTGTAATAGAAATAAGCAGGACACGGCCTCTTTAACCGCTTGCCGACCAGCTCGGCTGTGCAAATCGCTGTACTAGTACGGCGGTCCCTTTAATGGCTATAGCAGGCCCGCAGCGCGTGGCCGGCAGGCGTGATGTCCGCCAGCCACCCGCGATCACTCCACAGAGAGCCAGAATGGGGATGTGTCAATGTAAACAAACAGATCCCCGTTCTGTCAGGGGAGTAGAGAGAGATTGTCTGTTCCTAGTGACCAAGAACAGCGATCTCTCTCTATTCCAAGTCAGTCCACACACCCCCAGGGAACACTTTACCCCTTGATCTCCCCCTAGTGTTAACCCCTTCCCTGCCAGTGTCATTTCTACAGTGATCAGTGGCTATTTTTAGCTCTGATCACTCAAATAATGTCACTGGTCCCAAAAAAGTGTCAACAGTTTCTGATCTGTCCACCACAATATCGCAGTCCCGCTAAAAAAATCGCTGATCACCACCATTACTAGTAAAAAAAAAAAATATATAATAAAAATGCCATAAATATATCCCCTATTTTGTAGTCGCTATAACTTTTGTGCAAACCAATCAATATACGCTTTTTGCAATTTTTTTTTACCAAAAATAAAACTGATGAAGAAATTCGTTTATTTTTTTTACATTTTTTTTGGATATTTATTATAGCAAAAAGTAAAAAATAGTGTTTTTCCAAAATTGTCATTTTTTTTTTTTGTTTATAGCGCAAAAAATAAAAACCACAGAGGTGATCAAATACCACCAAAAGAAAGCTCTATTTCTGGGGAAAAAAGGACATAAATTTTGTTTGGGTACATCGTCGCACGACTGCGCAATTGTCAGTTAAAGCGACGCAGTGCAGTATCACAAAAAATGGCCTGGTCATTAAGGGGGTAAATCCTTCTAGGGCTGATGTGGTTAATGTGAGATCTGGGGTCAAAAAGACCTCACATCTAATATTTACACTTAAAAGCAATGAAAAAAAAAATTGTCCCTTTAAGGCCAGAGGGCAGAGGTGACGTTTGTTGTTGTTCCAGTCCTCCAAGGGCGTAGGGGCCATCTTGCCCTCACTCGATTTCCTGCCCATCTGTCCACTGGTCCGATAGCTTCCGCCGCTTCCACTGGCTCCGGTAAGCAGCAGGGAAAGCCCGGTATGTGGCAGCAAGGGGGGCACCAATCCTGTCGTCCATAAAAGTGATCTTGCTGGGAATCTGCTGCTGAGACCACTTTTATGTGAAAGAGGATCGCTGGCTGTGGTTAGAAATACTGGAGTTTTTTGAGCTATTTGCTGCCATAAAAACAGTATTTAACATCAAAGTAGTAACAAATATCCATTGGTGGCCGGAAGTGGTTTAAAGCGGGGGTTCACCCACACCGCCAAAAAAAAAAAAAATATTAAAAGCCAGCAGCTACAAATACTGCAGCTGCTGACTTTTAATACATGGCCACTTACCTGTCCCAGGGTCCAGCGATGTCGGCAGGGGACGCCGAGAACCCGCTCGGTTCTCGGCAGCTGCCGCCGCCATCCTAGGTGAGGAAATCAGGAAGTGAAGCATTGCAGCTTCACTTCCCGGTTCCCTACTGTGCATGCGCGAGTCGCGCTGCGCGTCCCTAGTGGTCCCCGCTCTCTCCTGGGAGCTGTGTGTTCCCAGCAGACAGCGCGGTCGGGACGGGAAGAGGCATAGACTCCCATGGGAGTCTATGCCGGAAGTGGGTGCAAATACCTGTCTTAGACAGGTATCTGCACCCTCCTCCCCCCTGAAAGGTGCCAAATGTGACACTGGAGGGGGGGAGGGTTCCGAAAAGCGGAAGTTCCATTTTTGTGTGGAACTCCGCTTTAAGTTAAAAATGTAAAAAAAAAAAAAAACACAACATGCAGAGAGCAAATATATAACATGCAGCCAGTGAAGTAATACAAAACCCTAACTGCCCACACTGACACAACACCCAAAATTTACTGGCACACCCGAGTTTTTACTGGCATTTCCAAAAGATACAAAATTACAGTTTTAAGTCCAAGTTTCAGTATTTAGGCTACAAACAAGTACAATATGCAATTAAGGTAGATATTAAGGCAAAAAACATAATTTGAAAAAATATGAAATAGTAGGTAAGTAGCTCAGGGGCAGGACTCAGGAGGGCAAGTTACAAAACATTTATCAAATTCAGTGCATAAAAGTATCCATGAGACTACAAAATATACATTCTCCATGCCAGGTGGTCCCTTCAGTCCACTCTAGTCCAAACAGCACTGACAGTCCCGCTCCCGGCTTGCCTTGCTCCTGTCCCCCAGACCCACACATGAGGCTGCGGGCGCTCCGCTCGGTTGCCTTGCACCATGACAGCACACAACAAGCTCAGGCACCGCCTCCACCAGACCTTCCCTCATTTACAGACCGAAGTTCATACCTTTGATCTAAAAGAACTAAGTGTTACAATGTTTCTCTTTATCTCTGTCTAAGCGATGTTGTCATAAACTTGGCAGACTGCCTGGATTTTTATTTTTTCACAGGTGTTAGCTGTGAGCAGGGAACTCTGCACTGAATCGGGAAAATGCTTTGTTAAGATCGCGAGGGGATTAGATTCGCAATCTGATTCTTTAGCGATTATTCGTGCAGCTCTACTATAGCTCTAACTTTAGTGTGCATAAACATGGCCCTTTTATCTTTAAAGAGTTTTGTTTTTTGTTTTACCTGATTCTTGCAATTAATAAAATGTAATTTTAATATTTACCAGTTGAATTTCTAATCTATTTAAATTTGCTCCAGGATATTACCTGGATCAGCTTTACCTACAAATGTAAGTATCCAGTTATATTATGTACATTTAGAAAATAATCCAGGCCTTCCTTAAAATAATCTACAGTATTGAGTTGACCAGAACCAGCTCCTGAGGGAGTCTATTTCACATTTTCATAGCTCTAACTGTGAAGAAGCCTTTCCATATTTGGAGATTGAATAAGTTCACTATATGGACCATTTACTGTGTCTAGAAAAAGTATTTATACCCCTTGACATTTTACACATTTTGTCATTTTACAACCAAGAACGTAAATGTATTTTATTGGGGTTTTATGTGATAGACCAACACAAAGTGGCACATAATTGTAAAGTTCAAAGAAAACTGATAAATGGTCTTCAACATTTTTTACAAATAAATATCTGAAAAGTGTGGCGTGCATTTGTATTCAGCCTCCCTGAGTCAATACTTTGTAGAACCATCTTTCGCTGCTATTACAGCTGCAAGTCTTTTTGGGGATGTCTCTACCAGCTTTGCACATCTAGAGTGAGATTTTTGGCCATTGTTCTTTGCAAAATAGTTCAAGCTCTGTCAGATTGGATGGAGAGCGTCTGAACAGCAATTTTCAAATCTTGCCACAGATTCTCAATTGGATTTAGGTCTGGACTTTGACTGGGCCATTCTAACACATGAATATGCTTTGATCTAAACCATTCCATTGTAGCTCTGGCTGTATATTTAGGGTGGTTGTCCTGCTGGAAGGTGAACCTCCACATCAGTCTCAAGTGTTTTGCAGACTCTAACAGGTTTTCTTCTAAGATTGCCCTGTGTTTGGCTCCATCCATCTTCCCATCAACTCTGACTAGCTTCCCTGCCCCGGTTGAAGAAAAGCATCCCTACAACATGATGCTGCCACCACCTTGTTTCATGGTGGGGATGGTGTGTTCAGGGTGATGTGCAGTGTTAGTTTTCCGACACACATAGCGCTTTGCTTTTTGGCCAAAAAGTTCAATTTTGTTAAATTTTTCTGACTAGAGCACCTTCTTCCATTTGTTTGCTGTGTCCCCCACATGGCTTCTCGCAAACTACAAACGGGACTTCTTATGGCTTTCTTTCAACAATGGCTTTCTTCTTGCCACTCTTCCATAAAAGGCAGATTTGTGGAGTGCAAGACTAATAGTTGTCCTGTGGACAGATTCTCCCACCTGAGCTGTGGATCTCTACAGCTCCTCCAGAGTTACCATGGGCCTCTTGGCTGCTTCTCTGATTAATGATCTCCTTGCCTGGCCTGTCAGTTTAGGTGGACGGCCATGTCTTGGTAGGTTTGCAGTTATGACATACTCTTTCTATTTTCGGATGATGGATTGAACAGTGCTCTGTGAGATGTTCAAAGCTTGAGATATATTTTTATAACCTAACCCTGCTTTAAACTTCTCCACAACTTTATCCCTGACCCGTCTGGTGTGTTCCTTGGCCTTGATGATGCTGTTTGTTCCCTAAGGTTCTGTGAAAAACCTCTGAGGCAGTGATGGCGAACCTTGGCACCCCAGATGTTTTGGAACTACATTTCCCACAATGCTAAACTACACTGCAGAGTGCATGAGCATCATTGGAAATATAGTTCCAAAACATCTGGGGTGCCAAGGTTCACCATCACTGCTCTGAGGGCTTCACAGAACAGATTTATCTTTACTGAGATTAAATTACACACAGATGGACTATATTTACTAATTAGGTGACTTCTGAAGGAAATTGGTTCCAATAAATTTTGATTATGGGTATCAGAGTAAAGGGGGCTGAACACAAATGCATGCCACACTTTTCAGATATTTATTTGTAAAAAATTTTGAAATCCATTTATCATTTTCCTTCCACTTCACAATTATGTGCCACTTTGTGTTAGTCTATCACAGGGATCCTCAAACTACGGCCCTCCAGCTGTTGCAGAACTACATATCCCATGAGGCATTGTAAAACTCTGACATTCACAGACATGACTGGGCATGATGGGACTTGTAGTTCCTGAACAGCTGGAGGACCATAGTTTGAAAACCCATGGTCTATCACATAAAATCCCAATAAAATACATTTACGTTTTTGGTTGTAACATGAGAAAATGTGGAAAATTTCAAGGGTATGAGAACTTTTTACAGAGATTATATCAAATTTCAAGGGTATGAGAACATTTACAGAGGTGATATCAAAGCAAGAGGTCAGTCCAAAACCACTATCCAATTTGAAAATCCAGATAATTAGTATAGCTAGCATGCAGAGTCAAAATGTAAACTCCAATGATACTGGCTCATATAGAACATCAAATTCATACCATCCCACGAGTCCTTGGCAGAGCTAATCTGTCAGACATTGCATGTGCAACATCCTGGGGAAATCCACACAGTCATCTACAGGTATATTGCAGCTTAGCAGTCAGATGTGGCAGCTTTTTTTTTTTTTTTACTAACCTGTCACCTATATTAAAACAACAAAGAATCAATATTGTCAACCGATATTCAATTTAAGCGAGAATACATTCAGTTCCTCTAATCTTTCCTCATAGCTGAGCTCCTCCATGCCTCTTATCAGTTTGGTTCTCTGCACTTTCTTCAGTTCCCCAATATTCTTTTTGAGAACTGGTACCCAAAACTGTACTGTATATTCCAGATGAGGTCTTACTAAAGATTTGTACAGGGGAAAAATGATATCTCTCTGGAGTTGAAAAGATTTTGCTCGCTTTGGAACCGCTGCTTGGCATTGCATGCTATTAAGCTTATGATCTACCAAAACATCCAGATCCTTCTCCACCATTGATTTCCCAAGTTGTACTCCTCCTAATATTTATGATGCATGCATATTCTTAGCCCCCAAGTGCATAACTTTACATTTATCAACATTAAAGGAAAAGTACAGCCAAAGCTTGTTTGACTGTACTTCTCCTATGGATCACAGGAGTGCAGACGGTTTTGTACACCTGTGACCCATTTTTAGCAGACAGCAGGCTGAAGTCTGCTGTCAACTGACGTCACTGAGCCGGTCCAGGTTTGGGCAAGATCGCGACAATGAAGTCGGTATCCGCCCACATGCCTTGACCGGTACCTGGCTCAGTCTTTCAGCGATCCGCTGAGAGCCTGAGCAGGCTGTCCCCACCCCCTCCACATCCCAGCGCTCCAGTGAGTATGGTGGGGGGAAAAAGCAGACAGCTGTGAGAACCGAGGGATCAGCAGTGTTAGATCACTCGGTTCTCAGTGTTACACTATATTTGCCATCTTTAATACTTATTGTACTTATTTAATCATGTAAAAGGCTTATAAAAAACTTAAAATTATGCAGAAATGGAAAAATATGGTATGGTAAGAGTGCCTTTACTGAGGAAAATTGCAAGTTAGACTTACCGGTAACTTGTTTTCCAATAGGCTTTCAGGACAGCACCCGAGAGATCATGGCTCCTCCTCCCACAGGAAACACCTCATCAATTAAGTCTTTAAATTGGAATCCTCCACGTTGCCTCATCAGTTGTTTGTAGAGAACTCCAGCCCCAGCTGCAACACATAAGCGACAGTTATATCATAGTATTACAGCATTAGCATAAACAGAGGGCGGGTTACTGCTGTCCTGAAAGCCTATTGGAAAACAAGTTACCGGTAAGTCTAACTTGCAATTTTCCAAAACGTCTTTCAGGACAGCACCCGAGAGGATAATCGAGACTTACTCCATTTAGGGTGGGACAACAGCCTGTAAGACTTTCCTTCCAAAAGCCTGGTCCCCAGCCGTCATGAGGTCTAACCTATAATGACGGGCAAAGGTTGTCAGACTTGTCCAAGTAGCTGCCTTACAGATTTGTTCGGGGGTGGCGCCAGTTTTTTCTGCCCAACTCACCGCGGAAGCTCTTGTAGAATGAGCCCGGACATTTAATGGACTCTCCAGACCTGTAAGGGAATAGGCTTCTGAGATAGCCATTCTCAACCATCTGGCAATGGTTCCTCTAGAAGCTTGTCTTCCTTTTTTATTACCGGAAAATAAAACAAACAGAGCATCTGAACATCTAAAGTCTTTAGTGTTTTCCAAGTAACTCAAGACTGCTCTTTTAACATCCAGGGTATGGAATTCTTCTTCCTTCTTACCCGATGGATTAGAACAAAAGGTAGGAAGTATTATTTCCTGAGTTCGATTCTGGATCGAAGCGACCTTCGGCAAAAAATTAGGATCCGTCTTCAGAACAATTCGGTCTGAAAAAATGGAAAAGAAAGGCTCCCTGATTGATAAGGCTTGCAGCTCACTGACTCTTCGGGCTGTTGTAACAGCCACTAAAAACACTGTTTTCAAAGTAATCAATTTCAGGGAGACTAAATTAATGGGTTCAAAAGGTTCCTTGGTCAGGGCCTGTAGAACAACCGATAAGTTCCATGCTGGACAGCTTTTGATTACCACTGGTCTAGACCGGGTAAGAGCTTTGAAGAATCTTATTACTAGGGGTTCTGATGAAATGGATTTTTCCAGGAATACCCCCAGCGCAGCAACTTGAACTTTGAGGGTGCTGACCGCTAAGCCCTTGTCCGCCCCTTCTTGCAGAAACTCAAGCACAGAAGAAATTTGTTTTGGAGATCTGTCAGATGCTGTGCACCAGGAGTTGAAGATTTTCCAGACTTTGGAATAGATTGCTCTTGTAACCTTCTTTCTACTGGATAGGAGGGTAGCTACCAACCTATCCGAGAAACCTTTCCTCTTCAAGAGCTGCTCCCCAGTAGCCAGGCCGTGAGCTTTAGTTTTGCTACTTCCTGGTGAAACAGAGGACCTTGTAACAGAAGGTCTTTTCTTAACGGAAGGTGCCAGTAAGGTTCTTGTTGCATCTGAAGAAGGGATGAAAACCAAGGCCTTTTTGGCCAGAAAGGAGTGATGAGGATCACTATTGTCTCCTCCTTCCTGATTTTTGCTATGACCCGAGGGATAAGCTGAAACGGAGGGAATGCGTAACAGAGGTGAAACTTCCAATCTTGTGCCAGAGCATCCACTCCCAGTGATGCCTCGTTCCTGTTCAGGGAGAAGAAGCGAGACATCTGCGAGTTTTCCTGGGTGGCAAAGAGATCCACTCTTGGACGCCCCCATTTCTGCACTATTAACTGGAAGACTTCTGGATTCAATTGCCACTCTGCCTCTAAAATCTGGTTCCTGCTTAGGAAGTCCGCTACTCTGTTTAGGGTCCCTTTTAAATGGACCGCGGATAAGGATAGAGTATGGAGCTCTGCCCAACTCAGAATGCCTTTTGCCAAGCTCTGCAGAACTTTGCTTCTGGTTCCCCCCTGTCTGTTTATGTAAGCCACCGCCGTGGCGTTGTCTGACAGGATCTGAGTATGTTGCCCCTGGACTTCTTTCGCAAAGGTCAGTAAGGCCATTTCTATAGCTTTTAGTTCCCTCCAATTTGAGGACCTTAGGGCATCTCTTGTGTCCCACGAGCCCTGGGCCCACCGGCCGCTCATATGAGCCCCCCAACCCCAGGAACTGGCATCTGTTGTCAACCTCACCTGAGTTGGGAAGGACCATAACAGCCCCTCTGAGTACCTTGTCTGGTTCTTCCACCACCACAGACCTCTTTTTACTGAAGTAGGGATCTTCACTAATGAATCTAGTGAATCCTGCTGGTGATTCCAGGTTTTTTTTTTTTTTTTTCAAATAACTTTTTTTTTATTATAATATTTTGCGGTACAGAAGTACAAAACATAACAGAGGTAATAGGCGATATGTGTCTGTCATACAATAAAAGAAGGAGAAACAAAGAGCACAAATATACTAGGTTCTCTCTCTCCTCCCTCCTTTCCTTTAGCTCCTATTTTATTTTCATCTTCTAGGTTGCTTATAACCAAGCAAGAAACTGAAACACTCGTAGTAGAGTAGAAGGATAGTGAAAGAGGGGGGGAAAAGAAGAAATGAAAGGAGAAGGGAGGGGGGGTGATTGTATAGTTCGTTTACTTTTTCATGGTGGGTCCTCTCGAAGATGCCACAGCTCCCATACTTTATTATGTATCTCCAACCTGTCCTGTATCCGGGCTGTCATCTTCTCCATCAGCTCCACATCTTTGATTCTAGTGTATAAGGCTTCAAGTGTGGGGGGGAGGGTTTTTTTCCAGTGTAGAGCAATAAGACAACGTGCTGCTGTGAGGATGTGTCGTATGAGTTTTTTTTATACCTTGGGGATCTTTAATTGTGAGATTCCTAACAGGAAGAATTTGGGGGTCATAGGGATCTGTGTCTCCAATAAGCGAACCAGAAGTTGTCGAACCTTATCCCAAAATGGAGTTATCAGTGGACAGTCCCAATATATGTGAAGAAGGGTCCCTCTATCTTTTTGACATCGCCAGCAGCGATCTGAACTAGACGGGTATATGGCATGAAGGGTATCCGGAGTCATGTACCAGTAGAGGAGAATTTTATAGGTATTTTCTTTATATAGAGTGCAGAGGGAACTTTTTGCTGCCTGTGTCCATACCGCCTGCCATTGCTCCATGGGAAGTTCCTCACCGAGAGCCTTTTCCCATTTAATCATATAGTTATGTTTACCTTTGATTTCTAATGGATAGACATTTAATATTTTGTAGATATCAGAGATTAACCCTTTCTGGGCCGTGCCTGCCAGGATTAGAGTTTCAAAGGGTGATGGGGGGGAGAACTGTAGGTCAGGCGCTATGGACATGGCATAGTGGCGTATTTGCATGTAGCTGTAGAACGTTTGTCGCGGTAGGTCAAACTTAGTCTGTAGGTCAGGGTAGGATAGCAATTTGCGGGATCTGGGATCTACAAGGGCTCCGTAGTGGAAGAGATTGCGTGATGTCCACGGGTATGACATCTGGTGGGTGAGGCTGTCTGGAATTTTGGGGTTACAGACGAACGATGTTAGGACTGATTTATCTGAGGCCAATGTGTGTGAGCGGGATAGTTTGTGCCATAGGCGTCGGAGTTGAGTCATAGGTCCCAATAGTCTTTCGGAGGGCACCTCTGCCCCCGCACTCCATAGCAAGCTGTTAGGGTGGGTTGGGGCTAGCCATATTTTTTCTATCTCTGTCCATCTGTTATAAGATCTTTGCGTGAACCATGATGCTATCGCTCGGAGTTGGGCTGCTTGATAATATTTGGTAAGATTGGGAAAGGCAAGACCACCGTCTGAGCGTGCTGCCATCATAACTGATTAAGGGATTCTGTGTCTCTTATAATTCCAGGTGAATTTAAGGAGATCAGATTGGAGTTTATTCAAGTGCTTGGGGGGGATGGGAATTGGTAATGTTTGGAAGAGGTACAATAATTTCGGGAGGATCGTAATCTTAATAGATGCGATCCGGCCCAGCAGGGAGATATGGTGTTTTTTCCAGCTAGTGAGCAGGATTCTGATGGAGCGGAAAAGGGGGGGGAAGTTCTCCTGATACAGGGTGTTAAACTTTGGGGTGATATGTATTCCTAAATATTTCAAGGAGGTATCTTTCCAGTGATAGCTAAAATTGGTTTTTAAGTGTGCTGTTTCTTCGTCCGAGATATTGATTGGGAGGGCTTCTGACTTAGAAGTGTTAATTTTATAGCCTGAGAGGGCTCCGTAACGACTAAGTTCTGCATGTAGGTTTGGGAGAGAAATTCTGGGTTGGGTCAGAGTGAGGATCACATCGTCGGCGAACAGCGAGATCTTGTACTCCCGACCCCTTACTGAGATTCCCCGTATATTTTGGTTGCCTCGAATGGAAGCCGCCAGTGGTTCGACGCATAGTGCGAATAGTAATGGTGATAGTGGGCATCCCTGTCGGGTTCCGTTGGTTATCGGGAAGGTAGTTGAGATGGCAAAGGGTGTTCTGACCTGAGCAGAGGGCTTGAAATATAGGTGTTGTATGGCTCTCATAAAGGGTCCTTGGAACCCCACATGCTGTAGTGTTGCAAATAAGAAAGGCCACCCCAGGCGGTCAAAGGCCTTTTCGGCATCTAGGCTGAGCAGCAAAGATTCTGATTTCTCTCTATTTGCCACGTCTATCAGATCAATCACCTTTCTGGTGTTATCTCCTGCTTGTCTAAGGGGGACAAAGCCCACTTGATCCTTATGGATAAGGGATGGGAGGATCATGTTCAAGCGGATTGATAACAGCTTTGTGAAGATTTTTAGGTCCGAATTCAGTAAGGCGATGGGTCTGTAGTTGGCGCATAGGGTGGGATCCTTATCTGGTTTAAGGATCACAGTGATAAATGATCGCTGCATATCAGGGGGGATGGGAGAGTCTCGATAGAAGGCGTTAAAAAGTTTGCACATATGGGGTAGTAGGATAGGGAGAAAGGCCTTATAATATTCATAAGGCAGTCCATCCGGACCTGGGGCCTTGTGTGATGGAAGGGTTTTAATGGTTTGTTCTATTTCTTCTTCGGTAATTGGCATGTTTAAAGTTGCTAGATCCGATGTTTGTATTTGTGGGACTCCACTCTGTGCAAGGTACTGCTGCATATGTTGATGTAGATCGGGAGGTAGGGGTTTACTAGGTATGTGAGGATTATTGTAGAGTTCTTGATAGTAATCCGCAAAAGTATTGACAATGTCTTTGGGGTGGGACATCAGAGTTCCTTGTTTATTTTTAATCTGGTGTGGCGTGTTCATGTGCGCATTATCTCGTAATTTTCTCGCTAGTAGGGAGTGAGCTTTGTTGCCCTTGTCGTAGTACTTTTGTCTGAGCCTAATGATAGCCTTTTCCACTCGTCCCATTGCCAGATCACTCAGAATAGATCTCAAGTGTATGATTTTCTTGAGAAGGGATAATGTAGGAGCTTTTTGCAGTTGAATTTCTAACGTTCTAAGTTCTTTTTCAGTTTGAATTTTAGTGATTTGGTGATTTTTAGTGATTTGGGCATCTTTTTTCATGGCAGATGACAGTGCTATACACCTGCCTCTAAGTACTGCCTTGTGGGCTTCCCAGAGTATGGGAGTGGATACATCAGGAGTGTTGTTCTCTGTGAAATAGTGTTTCAGGGTGGTGACAAGTTCCATTTGCGATGGGGGATGCTGAAGGAGATACGTATTTAATTTCCAATTATAAGGTCTACAGTGGGGAGATCCTATTGCCAGCTTGAGTAAAATAGGCGCGTGGTCAGACCACGAAATCGGAAGTATCTGTGCCTCTCGTGTGTTTCTAAGCGTGTGGTTATTTACAAAAAAATAATCGATACGTGAATGTGTCTGGTGGGGGGCCGAGTAAAACGTGTATTGTCTATCGCCAGGGTGGAGGGCCCTCCAGGCGTCATATCTTCTAGTGAGTTTGCGAAAAAGCCTCGAGTCTCGGAGGGCTCGAGCTGATGTCGCCCTGGGGCTCACCACCTGGCGATCCATTAGTGTGGAGTGGAGTAGGTTAAAGTCACCCCCTATCACCAGCATCCCGTGCTCGAGTTTAAAGAGGCGAGTGAGGACTTTAGACAGAAAGTTGTGTTGTTTAACGTTGGGAGCATATAGGGCGCAGAGGGTGATTGCTTGTTGTTGCCAGTGTCCCTGTAGGATAACAAAATGGCCGTGCGGATCACTGTACTGAGTTGTACAGGTGAAGGGGGCCCTGTTCTTAATGAGGATTGCAACCCCCGCTCTTTTGTGCAGACCTGAGGAGTGGTATATTTGGGAATATTGTTTAGAGGCGAATGTGTCTCTTGGACCAAAACGATGTCTGCCCCTGATTGTTTAAATTCTCTCAATGCCAAGTGTCTTTTTTTATTGGAGTTTAGGCCGTGTACGTTTAGTGATAAGATCTTGGCCATGATACTAAATGAGTGAGGGGGTATGCCTTACCTGATGTGGAGGAGAAGTTTCGGAGGTTGTAGGTCGATGATACGCATTCTTCGAGAGGAAAACCATTCAGGCTCCACCGATTGTGGAGTATGTCATACGGTAGTGGAAGGGTGGGTGGGAGAGGAAAAGAAAGGAAAGAGGATGAAAAGAAGAAAAGGTAATTAGTACATGCGAAACATTTATAAACTTGTATAGTTAACATGTCTCGACCTTGAGAGGCTAAAGGGCCTAGGTCGATGTGGGATTCCAGGGATCCTCCCAACAAAGGTCCCGAGGGGCCCGTCGGTCGGATGCACTGGGGCCCAAAATTGGTTATGTAGAACATGAACTGTAAAACAATTAACATTGCTAACATTTAACCAGGAGAGGGGTGACTAGGAGTGGGAGTTCCTAATCTCTCGGGTCTCTACTGAGACATGCCCATTTTGCAGACTAAAGTATAAAACTAGGGCGCATATAAGGGGGGACTAAATTTGCTACATTGTCCAGGGCTAGATCTCCCGCGGGACCAGGCGGGAAAAAAGAAAAACTGTTCATCAATAGATGATATAGAGTGCAGAGACTTTCACTGGAGTCAACCATTCTTTTGCTTGGTACTCTTGCGTGGTGCTTCTCTGTTCCGGGATCGGTTGGAAGAAGGCACCTTCTGCCATATTGTGGGTGGTGCAGGCGGGGTGGTGATCAGATCCCAATCTGGGAGTCGAGGGACGGAGATTCCGATGGTTTCACAAAAGGTTTCTATGTCCTCCGGGTATCTTAAGACAGCAGATTTGCCTTGGGTTTTGGCTGTAAGGCTGAAGGGGAATCCCCAACGATAGTTGATGTTTTCGTCCTGCAAAAGACGTAGCAGTGGTTGGAGGAGCCTTCGTTTTTGCAATGTGATCCATGAAAGATCTGGGTATAGTTGTACATGGGCATCTTTATAGGTTACTTTGCGGGCTAGTCGGGCTTGCCTCATGATGTCCTCCTTCAGGGGGTATGAATTAATCCTGCAAATAATGTCCCTCGGTTGTGAGGTGGAGCCCTTGGGGCGCAGGGCTCTATGAGCCCTATCCATTTCTATAAAGTTGGTAATGGGTTCACCTAGAAGATTATTGAACACGTCTTGTAGTGTATGTTGAATGTCCTCTGGGCCTTCGACTTCTGGTATCCCCCTCACTCGTATGTTGTTTCTTCGTCCCCTATTATCTAGGTCCTCTACATGCTGCATTTCTCTTAACATAGTGTGGTGGTCTGCTCCTTGGAGTTGGGTTCTGTGTACTGCCAGTTTAGTTTCTTGGATCTCTTCTTCAGCCATCTCCACTCTGTCTGCTAAGTGTTTAAGTCCTGACTGAAGTACTTGTATTTCTGAGCGACAAGTGGACTTTACGTCTTCTATCAGCTGTCTAAAGTCCTCTTTAGTGGGGATCGCCTGTAAATATGTTTGCCATTGCGGGGGTACCGATTGGGTGTGAGGTGTTACCGGGTGAACCTGCTCTGAGGTTGTACGTGGTGGTAGGGGGTCTGTGAGCTGCTGTGCAGATCTGGATGGGGGGTCCCATGGTTCCCACGATTCGTTCCAAAATGGAGTTTGAGCGTGTGGGGGGGCCCGTGCTTTATCCAACCTCTGGGGGTGGGGGTCTGGTGTACTTACTTTTTTAGCATAGGTGGTCTGTGGTATTGTCTTTGCTGTGGGTGAGTTGTTAGCCCATGAGGAGGTTAATTTTTGCGCTTTTAAGGGTGGTGAGTCAGAGTCCCTGTGACCGGAGGGTGCTGGGCTCAGTGCAGGCTCTGGTGGGATTCGGGTGGCTGGGTACATGGGATTTGGTAGAGCTGGAAAGTCCGCAGAGAAGTCTGATGGGGTCGGTGAGCATGGCTCTGTGCTCTGCATGCAGGGGTCCGATGCTGTTCTCAGTAGGCGAGGATATGCCTCTGAGCATTGTGTATACTGCTGCGGGGGGAGGGCCATCATGGCGTCCTGTGCAGCCTGTGGCGCTGCCTCATGGATGGCGGGTTCGGGGTTAGGACTCACCGTTCCTGACTGAGGAGACTCTGCTGCGCTGCCCGTCTGGGCGGAGTCACGGTCCGTGAGCTGCCTGTGTGGTGAGTAAGGCGATGGGGGGATCTGAGCGGAGCCGCGCGTGTAGGCCGCGGATGTGTCCGGCGCCATCTTGGCTGGTCCGGTGGGAGGCATGTCCGTCGGCGAGAAGTAGGACCGGAGGTCCGTGGAAGTTCCCGGCGGGGGTAAAGATGATCCCCTGGCTGCTGTGGATCTAGTGGTCCTGGATCTGCCCATGTGCGGTCAGCGAAGCATCCCCTATGCGCTGTAATATCTCGGGCTGGGAGAGAGCAGGAGGATTAGGCTGCCATCCAGAGCGGCTTCCGGTCACGCCCCCCCGATTCCAGGTTTTTAACAGGAAACTTTGCAGAGGTCTGAAATGGAGCTTTGCCCACTGGATGGCCGGAATGGAAGAGGTCAGGGTTCCCAATGCTGACATAACTTTCCTGATGGACAGAACTTGATTGGACTGTAGCAATGACACCACTTGTACCAATTTTTCCTGTTTTTCCTCTGGAAGAAAAATTTTTTGATCTAAAGAGTTGATACGGAAACCCAGGAATAACACTTCCTGTGAGGGAATCAGATTTGATTTTTGAAGGTTTAAAATCCACCCCATGGATTCTAGATGAACACGGGCTCTGAGCAAGTTTTCTTGAAGACCTTCTCTGGTCTGGGCAAAAAACAGCAGGTCGTCCAGATACGGAATAACTGAGATCCCCTCTAGACGCAGATGCGCCAGAGCTTCGGCCATTATTTTCGTGAAGACCCTTGGGGATGATGACAGACCAAACGGGAGTGCTCTGAATTGCAGATGTACCACCTTCTTCCCTTCTTTCAGTGCTAACCTCAGATATTTCTGCGACCTGGCGGCAATAGGAATGTGGAGGTAGGCATCTTGTAAATCTATTGATGCCATATAGCACCCTTGATACAGGAGGTTTCTTACTGAAAATATTGAATCCATCCGAAACCTTCTGTATTCTACTGATTTGTTCAGCATTTTGAGATTCAGGATAAGACGGAACTTTCCTGAAGGTTTCTGAACCAGAAAGACATGTGAGTAGAACCCCTGGAAGAACTCCCCCGCTGGGACCGGAACAATGACTCTCTGATTTTTCAGTTCCTGAATTAGGGACTTCGTGGCGAGAGCCTTGACTGCGTCCCTTGGGACGTTTGTCACCAGGAATCTTCTTGGAGGTTCTTCCGTAAATTCTATCACATACCCTTGGGAGAGCATCTTTACAATGAATTGATTTGAGGAAATGGCTCTCCACTGAGGAAGAAACTCCTGTAGTCTTCCCCCGACCTTGACAGAGTCATTGTGGTTTTGTGGAGGCCGCAGGAGGATTGAAGAGCACTCCACCCCTACCTTTGGGCTTCTGAGAAGACCATGCCTTCCTCTTGCCCTGCGTTTTTGCTTCCTGCTGACCTTTTTGGGGCTGAAAGAAACGCTTACGGGTTTGCACCTGTTTCTTCCTAACCGGAAACGACTTTTTCTTGTCTGCCGTGCGGTCAAGAATGGACTCTAGCTCTGAACCGAATAGCAGATCACCTGCGAACGGAATACCACATAATCTATTTTTAGATGCAGCATCCCCTGGCCACGTCTTCAGCCATAAGGCCCTTCTGGCAGAATTTGTTAAAGCTGCTGACCTTGCTGACATGCGGATAGATTCCGCAGACGCATCCGCAATATATGATATTGCTGCCGACAGGGTTGAAAAAGAGTCTAGAATCTCCTGTTTTGAGGAATCTGCTATGACATGGGCTTTCAACTGGTTAACCCAGTGATCTAAGTTCCTTGCAACACAGGTTGTTGCCATTGCTGGTTTCAGATTGTGCATTACTGATTGCCAGGTTCTTTTAAGAAGCAGGTCCATCCTTTTGTCCATGGGCTCCTTCAGAGTGCCCATATCCTCAAAGGCTAGGTCCGTAGACTTAGAGACCTGAGAAAAGGCAGAGTCCAATTTTGGAACCCTATTCCATATAGAATCTGGATTTTCTTCAAATGGAAATCTTTTCTTGTGAGCCCGGGAAAAGAAAGCATGCCCAAGGACTGTGACATCATATGGGGCGGGGTCTCCGCCTATATAAGTCACAACGCAGCCCTCAGAGACCAGTCCAGCCGGAGAGAGCGTCGTGTCAACATCTGGGGGAAGAGAAGAGAAGCCAAGAAGTCCGGACCTCCGCTGGCAATAGAGCTACATGAAGACAGCGGAGGGGCCGGCCGAAGACCTGCGACACCGGGAGAAGAGGCCGGAGAGCGGAGAAGAACCAACCGGACGCCGGGAGAAGATGAAGCGGAGGGACCCCCGAAGCCGGAAGAAGACCCCCGAAGCCGGAGGAAGATTCCCCCCCCCCCCGGAGCTGTTTAATAAAATATTTTAAAAACCTGTGTAGTGTGTTTTATTACTTACACTTTTTTCCTAGGTAAATGGGTAGGGGTACCATGTACCCCATACTCATTTACATAGGGTGGGGGGCCGGGATCTGGGGGCCCCCTTATTAAAGGGGGCTCCCAGATTCCGATAAGCCCCCGCCCGCAGACCCCGACAACCAACGGCCAGGGTTGTCGGGAAGAGGCCCTTGTCCTCATCAACATGGGGACAAGGTGCTTTGGGGGGGGGGGCGCAGGGCGCCCCCCTCCCCCAAAGCACCCACCCCCATGTTGAGGGCATGCGGCCTGGTACGGTTCAGGAGGGGGGGGGGGCGCTCGCTCGTCCCCACCCCCTTACCTGACCAAGCCAGGCTGCGTGCTCGGATCGGGGTCTGGTATGGATTTTAGGGGGGGGCCCACGCCGTTTTTTCGGCGTAGGGGTTCCCCTTTATAATCCATACCAGACCTAAGGGCCTGGTATGCCCCGCGCTCGCCGCAATAGGAAGATTTGTTTTTCCTATTGCAGCGAGCGCGAGATGCAATACCCTGCCCTCGTGTCGTATTTGGTCTGTCGGACCAGCCTACACACGAGCGGGCTTTCCGTCGGACCAGCACACACACGAGCGGACCTTCCGCCCGAAACTGAGTCCGACGGAAAGATTTGAAACTTTCTTCAAATCTAGGTCCGGCGGGCTTTTGGGAAGAAGTCCGCCGGAAAAGTCCGCCGCCGCCCACACACGGGCGGATTGTCCGGCACACTCTGGTCCGCCGGACCAAGTATGCCGGAAAGTCCGACCGTGTGTACGCGGCATTAGTCGCCACAAACGGATGGAGTCTCCTCTCTGACCAAAGTTGTAATGCACTCTGCACAAAGCGTTTTGGTCCAAGCATCGCTTAATTTTTCTTTGCAGACAGGGCACCTTTTCTTGACTGGTTGGGCAGAACCTTTGGCCTGGACAAACAGAAAAGAGACATGGAACCACGCTTAAAAGGCTGTAATACAGCGTAAATAATACACCCAGGTGCACTAAGGAAGAAACATCTCATTTTCCATGTGCCCATGCAAGCCACCACCACCTAATCCCCTGTTGTAGGGCAGATATACTAAATCTAGCCACTGCAACATACCTTCTGAGAGGGGAGGGGGGGGTGGGTGGTGGGGGAAGGGGGGGAAAAGGGTGAGTAACCCCCCCACAGGAGAAAACGGCCCAGGGTAATAGAGGACACAGTCCCTTACCTTAGCCTTGCTGGCGCCTTGGCTTGCCCCCTTATCCGCTGCATCGCTATCCATAGCTGTCTGCGGTGCGTGGTAAAACGACCGGTTCCAGATTCGAAAACGCCGCTGCGCTGACCTGGAACCGGAAATAAGGCGCCAGGTGACCCTGCCCTCTCCCACTGCGCTTTGCGCCGGAAATGACGCACGCGCCGACCCGGAAGTGCTGCCTGGACGTGGCTGAAGCGCTCTTCTGCCACCAGCAACATGGCGGCCGCCACCGCTCGCTCCCAATCCAAGAAGGGAACAGAGGACGGCCACCCGTCAGGCCAACAAAATTTTGAGGCAGCACCCCCGGCGTACAGGCTCTCCCCGAGCACGGAAGAGGGAGAGGGAGCCCACGGGACCGTCCATATAAGAGGCAAGTGGGAGGCTCACTCTCCTGGCCTAAAAAAGACCTAACAGGTGAGAACCTGTGTCTCCCAGGATAAACCTGAGAGATCATGGCTCCCACCAGAGGTGTTCCTCCAGCTGGAGGAAACACAAAAAACTGATGAGGCAACGTGGAGGATTCCAATTTAAAGACTTAATTGATGAGGTGTTTCCTGTGGGAGGAGGAGCCATGATCTCTCGGGTGCTGTCCTGAAAGACGTTTTGGAAATTAACTATTCGCCGTGAAGATACGTGCCACTTTTAGACCATATTTTAATGATTCTAAATGCACATAATTAAATTAAGTGTATGACCTCTATACCAGGAGGGTGGATACAAGCCTTTTACATGATTAAATAAGTACAATAAGTATTAAAGATGGCAAATATAGTGTATATGGTACATGTAGCATAACTGGGATTATGACATGGGAATGTATAGGATGCTTCAGGATGGTTTTAGCTTATTAGCGCTTATACCTTAAATTAGGGATGTAAGATATTCTGTTAATACAATTAACCTGTGGAGGAATATAATGAATCCAAAATCAACTAATTATTACTTGCGGGTTAGGAATGCATACAGTTTTATAGTGTCCTTAGGGAGGCCCGTTACTGGTCCACCTATATTTCAGGGAAGGATGCCCATCCTGCCCCATTGTGGTGTGATTGGACATCCCATCCTTAAGGGGTGTGGTTCAGATGCCGGCCTCGTACAAAGGGACGTAGCGCGTGGCGTGCTAGCACCGTCGCTGAGGATATCAATGACGAAATGCATACGACGGCGCCACGCACGCTACGTCACTTCCGGGTGCGGACTCTGTTGGAACGCAGGTGGAGCGCAAACATCTCGGCCATAGCCCACGCTGCCGCTTCCACACTATTTAGGCACGTTCCACTTGGTGTATGCACCCTGGATGGTATTTTTGACCTACCAGCACTGGATTTATGACTTAGTTTTTTATATTTTTTTATATATTTTTTTAGTTTTAATCATTTTATCATCTGATGGTGTAATTAATTGGAAAGTTGTGGAATAAAACGGTTTTACTTTACTACACTATGGGAGCACTCTATTCCTTTTTACATGAGGGAGCCATTTGAGAACATCTCTTAATACAACACGGGGAGTGGAGACCAAATTGGATATCTCAGATGACCGCGGTGGAGAGGAGTTTGCGGCCGTGATACTCCTGGGGTTGCAGGATTCGGTGAGTGGGGACCCGAGAGGGGGAGCACAATAAGTCACCATTATCATCTGAAAGCACCTCTGTCACAGTTCGTTTGGAAATTATTTGAAAATTGGACTTGAAGATTTTGATTACCATATGGACTATAATTCACTACTGAATCGGTGTTGCACATATTATTTACTACTAAATTGTCATTGCACACACCTGCACTTATCTGAGCAAAAATGCACTTGGAAGTCCATGTGATATAAAGGAAAAATTAATGATCTAGTACACCTGAGATTATTATCACTGGTATATTCATGAATATTGGAAATATTTAGTCTTTTATTTTTACTTTTTCTAATGTGGTCACATGTATGAATTATGAATTGCTTCATTGAAGATTGCACTGCTGCACATTAGGTTTTTGCAATTTATTGGGTTGATGGTATTTCGTACCACTATTAGGGGTATAGTTGGAGTAAATAATTGGTTCCAGTCACAAGGAACTCTGCAACATAAATCTCCCCCCCTAACACTCTAATACCCCATTACCCTAAAGGGAGCGCCATACCCCATTACACAATCTAAACACTTTGCGGAGTCTCCCTAGGGAAGCTCCTTCAGGGGGGCTGCATACCTTACACTCTATCCTAAGCGCAGCATTTTCATATACACATACATTGAATATCTGGGAGTCCGCTGACCCCCACTTCATCCCCTGGATCGGGGTTAGATTGTGACTGAGATGAGCAGACGTGCTTGAGTGAGTGCTCCGCCCCCTCCAAGAACCCTGGGCAGAGACCGCGAATGGAGCAGCTGACCAGCCGACCATGACGACACGCAGACAGGCCGCACTACAGCCAGCTGGAGGACGGAGCTCAAAGAAAGGAATCCGAGCCTATCTTCCCCCGTGTTACATCCAGGCAGCAACTCGAGGTCTCATGGAGTATGGTAGGGGATCTCCGGTAGCAGGACAGGGGAGCAAAACCCCCGAGCAGGGCAGTCCAGGACCCAGGCAGAGTCCGCTGAGGTCGGGAGAGGACACCAGGGTCTCGGAACGGGGTCACTCAGTGCCTAGTGGAATAGTCCCAAGAAAGGATAATGGCAATAAAGGGCTTTGAGATACAGTACCCACAAATAGACAAAGCCTGTTGGGACAGGAATATGACAACGCGGAGGCAGACGGGGGGATACTAGAGGCTCCACCCTGTACAGAGGCTATGTTAGCAACAGGTGTCCTAGTTTTGGATGGGGGCCTCTCGGCTACGCAAGTCAAACAAACAAACCGTCCGGTAATAGCCCTGGCTCTAGTCCACAGGGGATACCTTAGACCCAACAGGCAATTAGTCTTAATCCATCAGATGGGGTCAGGAGGCCCCCTGGGACTAAAGGAACATTTGGAAGATACAGAGACGGACATTAGGGAACTGTTGAGGGCACTTCCTACCAAAGCTGACATTCAACAATTATTAAGTGCCGTGGAGCAGTCTTGCCTGCAAGCGGTGGAGGGCTTGAGAGAGGACACAGTGACACAGGGTAGAAAGTCTGGAGATTGGCCATGAGGCGATGGTACATGTAATGGCGGACGCTCAAGATGCCATTAAAAACCATGAGGATGTACTAAACTCCTATAGAGATCAGTTGGACGACTATGAGAACAGGGACAGACGACAGAATAAAGGGAATACCTGAGACAATCCAGACGCCCGAACTGGCCCTAACCGTTCAAAAAATATTAATATTCCGCCAGATTATGGGGGACTCTGCACCAGAAATAATAGAGATAGATCGGGCCCATCGGACTCCACTGTACAACATACAAAATATGGAGAAACCCAGAGACATTATTTCTATAAATATGCAGTTAAAGAGAATATTATGAGGATGGCCCGTAGTAAATCCAAAATAGTTTTTGATGGTATAAATTTAGCACTGTATCTCCAGATATATCCTGTCAGACTCTTTATCAACGCCGACTGGTCAGACCCGTGTTAGAAGCCCTGCGTTCAGTGGAAATTAAATACCGTTGGGGGTTTCCATTTAGTTTGACGGCTTTGAGAAATGGTAAAACAGCAACCCTTCGTACTAAAGACGACCTAGAGTCGTTCATGGAAATATTGGACCTCCTCTTGGTGGATTTCATAGACTGGAGAACAAGTAATTTAGGGCCCTCTCTACAACGGCCTGAGCAATGGCAAGAAGTACCTGTAAAAGGCCAACACAGAACTCGCTCAGGAAGGCGTAGACAGACCCCTACAGAGCCCATCTAGAGGACTGGATGAAGAAATCCCCCCTACCCCTTTTTTTTTTCTTTTTTTTGAAAGGACTGGAAAGGGACAACATTTATTTAAATCTGATGGTTTTGGAGATCAAAGACACAACCATGGGGTTTGCTTTTTTCTCTTCCTCCCTTTTTTTTTTTTTTTTTGGGAACGGGAGGATATTTATCTAAATTGAGATCATGGGGGTTATATGTATAGTTGTAAGCAAAATGGAAAATGTATAGGTTTATGTGAAGGGGGCAGGGGGTGTCTCCCCCACTTTTTTAGGGGGAGCCGCCCCAATGCTCTCTTTTCTACTTGGGTTTTTTTTTTTTTTGGTGGGCCTATGGAAGAAATGAATAGATAAAGTTAGATAGTGTCAGCCACTAAGGAGGGGTTTTAAGGATAATAATGCCCGGGGAAGAAGGAGGTAGTTAGTAATGTATGGGGATCGTTTTTTGGTTAATAGGTTGGTCCCAAATGAAAGGACTAGTTAATCTATTAGCGGGGGGGGGGGGGGGGTAGAGGTCTGGGCTTAAGATGCTTATACCTGCACAGACCTCTCTCCAGAGGTTAGTTGATATACTCCAGGGTGGAGTATTAGGGTATGGTGTTGGTGTTTTTTGTTCCTTTTTTTTTGCTGTTTTTGGTGTGTTTTTATGAGTTTTTTCTTTTTGAGTTTCTAGGGTCAGTTGTAGAGAATAACTGGAGGCAAAGGTGCCCTGGGCATGGTATCCTGGGTACTATATGGAGGCGGTGGCAGATATTTTAGGAGATGGCTCCTTTTACAAGAGACGCATTTCACGGGGGGGGTCCATACCTAGTATGTCTCAATATGTATTCAATCAATGGTACCATGCAGTGTCACCCATTGCAAGGGCAAGGGGGGTTACAAACGCCTTCAGGAAATCATGCCCATGGAAACTGGAGGCTCTGCAGATAGATCCAGAGGGAAGTTTTTTAATTGTTAAAAGGTAAGCTACATAGCCAATGTTATACATTCGCCTTGATTTATGCACCTAAGGAGGGGACAGTTAATTTTCTTGCTAAAACTTTAAGGATGCTGGAAAAATTTAGGGATGGGTGCCTGATTTTGGGCAGGGACTTTAACCTTACATTAGATCCAAGTGTGGATACATCAACAGGTAGAACTTCACTGTCCTTCAGAGCCTTAAAGCTTATAAAGCAACTTCTACGCTCTCAACATCTGGTAGATAGCTGGAGAGCAACACATACAGGAGTAAAAGATTATAGTTACTACTCTAAAACACACGGCATGTACTCCTGTCTTGATTTGTTCCTGGTAGACCAATTCTATTTGGAGAAGGTTCATAATTGCACAATCGAATCTATAACCATTTCAGACCATGCCCCTGTAACCCTGACCCTTTATCCGATTCAGGCAGGGCATTTAGAGTGGACATGGAGGCTGAATGAATCATTACTAGATAATACAAATATAGTAAAGGAACTACTCCTTAAGATAAGGGCATACTTTGAAATAAATCAGGTGGGAGGAAGGTGTCAGAACAAGCCCACAAAACAGTTATTAGAGGAGAATTAATAGCGTATGGCTCTTATATTAAAAAAGCAAGAAAGAAATAAAGGACCTACTGGAGAAAATTAGTGTATTGGAGACTAAACATAAAAAAAGCCTTGACCCCACAGACATTCAACATTTAGAGAACTTGCAATCCGACCTTGCACAGTGCTTGGATCGCAGAGTTAAAAATAAAATCAGGTACTTTGTGAAACGGTCTTACGAACAGGGGAAAAAATGTGGGCAGTTACTGGCCAGACAACTTAAAAAGCAACAGGAATCTAGGCATGTCCATAACTTATTAGTACAAGACAAAAAGATAGTTGAAACTCAGGGTATAACGACAGAATTTCACAGATTCTATGAGGCACTATATAATATTCAAACACCTGACCCACCGCATTCAGTGGATATGGAGAGAAGATGCGAGAATATATCAAAGACGCTTCAATGCCCACATTACCCGATAGGGTCATAGAGGAAATAGAACGCCCAATTATGGTAGAAGAGCTAAGTAAAGTGATAGCAGCCTTGCCAGCAGGTAAAAGTCCAGGGCCAGAGGGCCTGAAAAATGTATATTATAAAAAATGTATTTTAGTGTTAGCGCTACCATTATGTAACTATTTCAACTCAATTAATGCAAACAATTTATTACCTCCAGAAGCCCTATTGGCATATATTACGGTACTTCTGAAAGGGGGGGAAGGACCCCCAATATTGTGCAAATTATAGGCCAATCTCTTTACTCAACTCTGACACTAAACTCCTAGCGAAGATCCTGGCCCTGCGAATTCAAGAACAATACTATCCGGGTGCTTCATGTTCTTCACTGGATGCAGCATGGCCCTGATAAAGCCCCAAGGATCGTACTATCAATGGACGCCGAAAAGGCATTTGATAGGGTGAACTGGGGCTTTATGATTGAAGTGTTGAGGGACGTGGGCCTGGGTGAACGTATGATGGGATGGGTAATGGCCTTGTATATGGGCCCAAGAGGAAGAGTCAAGGTGAATGGTACACTATCAAAGTACCTCAATATACGAAATGGTACGAAGCAGAGGTGTCCCTTATCTCTGTTAATATTTGCCTTGATACTAGAGCCCTTCCTCTGTAGGATTAGAAGAAATAGAGAGATAACTGGGACATGTATTGGATCTGACGAGCATAAAGTATCAGCTTACGCTGATGATCTACTCTTCTATCTCTCTGCCCCACAGACATCTTTACCAGCACTCATGTTGGATGTACATAGATTTGGTACCCTATCCAACTTCAAAATTAATTTTGAAAAATCTGTTCCTCTACCTACCATTGTCCCTTCAATATTGGCAAGGTCATTGCAACATTCATATCCGTTTATTTGGAATAAAGATTCCCGGTATATTTGGGCGTACATATTAGTGCGGATCAAAAATTGTTATACATTCTCAATTATGGCTCCCTGTTGACAGGGATAATAGGGGATATGAGGAAATGGAAGGGCCAGTACTTGACATGGTTTGGAAGAGTAAGCGCTATAAAAATGAGCATATTAACCAGAATAATTTATATACTACACACAGTACCGATTAGATTACTGGAGACTTTTTTTTAAACAAGTACGGAAGTCTTTTGTGGCATTTGTGTGGAATGATAAACGGCCAAGATTGGCCTATGACATCTTGCGCAGAAGTAAAGTAGAAGGGGGAATGGGATTACCCGATATATCATTTTACTATAGGGATATGTCTCTAGCTCGAATTTTGAATTGGTGTCATGACTCTCACAATAAATTATGGGTTCCATTAGAAAAGATAATGGCAGGGAGGAATTTAGCGGGTGCCCCTTGGATCCCGAGTACATTAAGAGGGCTCTCAAAGTGGACATCACCTCTGACTCGGAATTCCTTGTCAGTATGGGACAAATTGAACAAAACTGGTAAATATGTCCCTCAGATGTCTCCTCTGGCTCCATTGGAAGGATTCCTTTGGTTCCCTCCGGGGGAGGAGACGGGATATCTGGGGGCATGGGACCAGGATGGGGATACCACGTGTGGCAAGTATGCCCCGCATGGAGCTCTGTCAACTTTACCGGAGTTGGTGTCAAGCTTAGGGAATATACCAATAGCGGAATGGAAATACCATCAAATAGCGTGTTTTTTTTAATAAAATAAAACCGCTATTAAGATCGACAAAATCACTCACAACATTTGAAAAGCAGTGTGTACGAATGACAGATGCTAGACATCTGCTGTCACAAATGTATAGACTGATCCTTAGTGGGCAAGATGTAAGTTTGCTATTTTGTTAGAGAATGGGAGAGGGAACTAGACCAGACATTGACAAACACACAAATTAAAAAAAAATGATTAAATCAACGTACTCTAAGTTCACATGTGCAGGAAATGGCATATAAATTCATGACAAGATGGTACAGGACTCCAGTTAAATTATCACAGATGTACCTAGTAGTAGATGCTCGGTGCTGGAGAGGCTGTGGACAGAAAGGCACATTTCTCCATTTGTGGTGGACGTGCCCAGTGGTTGAACCATTCTGGAGGGCAATCGCACCATGGATTGAGAAACTGACTCCCAGACCCATGGAATTTACACCTTTACATTTCTTATTTCATGGGACACCTGGCTCTATTAAAGCCTATAGGAAAAGCATTACGCCGCATCTGTTGAATGCAGCTAAATTGCTAATACCAAGACTGTGGAGGCAGACCCGCTGCCCCACCTTGTTGGAATGGAAGAAGGAGGTTAACTTAATAATGGAAGCCAACAAGGCCAACAAGGAAATTTGAAAAGATATGGACAGGTTGGGTAGAGTATACCCCCGAGATAAGTTAGGAGGGAAGTACCATGAAGTGGGTGGGAATAAGGATCAGCGCAGTGTCCAGAGCCTTTGTGTAAAGTCTAGTAAGTTGATATAAAAGTGAAATCTTGCATACTGACCCTATTTATTTATTATTTATTTAGGGAAAAATTTTTTTTTTTTTTCTTCCCTTCTCTCTCGACTTCTTTTCCCTCCTTACCCCACTCGGCCTTTTCCATCGGCCCTGGGTTGTCGGGGGTGGGAGCTCGGATATTGGAGCTCATATATGGAGATAGGAAATAATGATAAAGACCCTATTTTAGTGAGTGGGGGGTGGGGTGGACAGACAAGAAAGAGAAGTGGAAGTGAAGACACAGTGGTTGGGAGATGGGGGCCCGAGGGGGAACATTGGGTGGTGGTTTGGCCATTGTTGGTCCTATATAAAAAAAAAAATCTTTTTTTTTGCTCTATTTGTTTTCACAAGGCTGAATGACTAGGGGGTTATGAGTAGCCCCCTACACCCCTTTTTTTTTCTTTCTTTAGTATGGCCAATAATGGCCTCCTACATTTTTTCTTTTTATATATAGTGTGGGCAGTGTGGCCTACAAGAGTTGTTTTGGTGATAATATGGCCAATTATGGCCTCTTACACAATTTTATTAAAATTTTTTTTAATAGTATGGCCAATAATGGCCTCTTACATTGGTGTTTTAGTGTTATTGGTTTGTCACAAAGTTTTTTGTTTTTTTTTGTGGTAGGGAATGGAGAGCACTGGAAAATGATAAATCTATTCACATAAGGGGGGATATGGTAGAATGAAGGGTAATCCTCAGGGAAAGTAGGGTGTAATCGATTGTACTCCATATAAATAGAGTGTAGGGAGGGAGAGAGTTGAAGAGGGAGGTAACTCCCTTTTTTCTTTTTTGGGTTAGGGTGGAGAGATATACATGTTAGTTTGTGGAATGAAATGCATTGTAACTGTACAGCTTTTATTTAGTACATATTGGAATTATAAAGTTATATAATAATGAATTGATATGCTGTATACTAAAGGAAAATAAAAGAAAAAATTGTAATAAAAAAAAATTACTATCCCCTGCTTAGATCCATGACCACTCTTCTGCAGACATGGCAATTTCCACACCTGTCCTGGTTGGGTCAAATCCACTCTATAAAGATGACGGTCTTACCAAAATTCCTGTTCTTTTTCCACACCCTACTAGTATGGGTCCCTCCACATTTTCTCTGCCTACTCCAGAGCAGGATCATGCGCTTTATCTGGGTTAAAAAAAGGCCCTAGAATTTCTAAGGCTACCCTTTTTATAGATTACAAGGAGGTTTGGGAGTTCCCCATGGCGCCAAGTACTATCTGGCAGCTCAGATCTCCCAATTATCACTACTCTATGCTTCCTCTAATGTTCCTCTATGGGTGCTTCTGGAGCGCCCCAATTGTGCCCCTCTTGCTATGCAAGCGCTTCTTTGGCTTCCCCAGAAACTTCGGCCAAAGTCATAGATCCCTCTCATGCTACATAGCTTAAAGTTGTGGGACTCAGTAAGATATTAGAGCTCCCTTATGTCCCCCTTCCTGCTGCCTATTACTAATAACCCATTGTTGCCCCCCCCCGGTCTCGACCAGCCTCAGGTGTTCGCGTGGTGGACCTCACTGGGGCCTTACCCAGGTACGCCATCTGTTGACTACACGTACTCCACCGACGTGGTCTGCATTCTTTAGTTTTCTTCAGATCCAACACTGGATAACTACACTCCGACCTACCTCCTCCTACCCGTTCCAGACATCTGCTTTCGAACATGTATGTCTACATGCCCCAGGTTCCCCAGGCCTCATCTCCACCCTCTACGCATCTCTGAATGGTTGATCATCTCTCACCTCAATCTCCTATGTGTCCCAGTGGGAACGGATTTGGGACGTGGGATCGATCCGGAGGACTGGAGCAAGGCCTGGTCTTCTGTAGCTAAATATTCCTTTAATACTGTTTATAGCGGCCAAAAGGACGCTCGCTCAAGCATGGAAAAAATCCAGTCCCCTTTCAGGAAGTGAAAAACCTCTTCATGTCTATGATGGTCAATGAACAAATGTCTAGTATACTCAAAGACACACATGCCAAGTTTGGGAGCCATGACTGGCATATGCCTTCCCCGAACTCCCTCTGGCTAGTATGGATCGGCTCTGACGGGGACAAGGGATCACCCAGGAAACCATTCTCCTCGCTCTTCCCCCTAGCCCACTTTTCCTTATTCTCCCCCTCTTTCTTATTTATCTCTGTTTTCCTTCTCTTACCAGGGCTCTTAGCCCTTTTAGATTGCTAACAGATGCCTTGAAAAATTTAATTTTTCAAGTCTTTTTCTGATGCTGTCTTCTATTAGCCATGAGGGTACATTCGGTGATCTGTTAACATTACAGTCTTGGTTACCATCTTTTGTGAAAACTAAAGGAGAAAAAGCATTTATAAAACTTTTGCCCTTTCTGTCTTTGGTAACCAAATTCCCTTCATCATTCTTTAGGTCAGGCCGCCTAACACAACATGCTAGGTTTAAGATAACAACTCAACTCTCACTGTAATAGCGACACAAAAAAAAGACCTTATGCAAAGGGAATCTCCAGTCGGGCCCCAGCTCTCCTTCTCTTACCTCCCTCCCGCTAAACTTCCTCCCACAACTCATAATTTTTAAATTTCAACTTGAATTATTGCCTGAAGGTTCACAGCTGAATCTCAATTGTTCAGCATGCTAATCCTTTTAGTAGAAACCAAAAGGAAAAGAGGGGTATTGATGCTGCTTACTAGTACCAATAAATGCAGGAGCTTCCAGTACTTGGCCCACACAGTGTACTCTGTCTTTAGAGGGCTGTGTCACGGCTCTGGACCTGGAAAGCACTCTGCAGCTAACAGTACATAGAGGTCTGGAAAGCACCACATGTAGAGCCCAGTGACCTAAAGTCTCATTCCAGGCAGGCCCCGCAATCTTTGGGTTAAGCGGAGTCTGAATATGAAATATAGCTTCTAAAGCGATTTCTGAGTATACCCCGATCTGAACTGCTGCATAAAGAGTCCAGCACAGCAGCATGTCTTGATTGAAAAAAAATTCAACATAACTAGTAAAAAGGGTACATTTTTCTCAATAGAGAAGAGATTATTATACAGGATTTATATAGCACCAGCGCTTTACAGCATGAGATGCCCCTCCTCCTAGTACCCTAGCAAAAAAAATCAAGTTAGACTTACCGGTAACTTGTTTTCCAGGAGTCTTTCAGGACAGCACCTTGAGAGCGTGGCTCCACCCACTTGACAGGAAACACACCTCCACCAAACTTTAAAAGGAGACTCCTTCCCACTTATCATCAGTAGTAGTAGAGAACCTCCGGCCCAAGCTGGAACACATAATCAGAATATGGTTAGTCACAGCATAGTAATTTAATACAATAAGGGCGGGTTGCTGCTGTCCTGAAAGACTCCTGGAAAACAAGTTACTAGTAAGTCTAACTTGATTTTTCCCTTAACGTCTTTCAGGACCGCACCTTGAGAGGATAACAGAGACTTAACCACTTAGGAAGGGACCACACCCTGCAAGACCTTTCTGCCAAAAGCCTGTTCACTGGCTGACAGAAGATCCAGCCTGTAATGACGGACAAACGTAAGGTAACTTGACCACG
This sequence comes from Lithobates clamitans, assembly GCA_037952925.1. Lineage (NCBI taxonomy): Eukaryota > Metazoa > Chordata > Amphibia > Anura > Ranidae > Lithobates > Lithobates clamitans. Next base: position 5,903,069 of record JBBGZY010000449.1, read on the forward strand.
TAGCCGCCCTACAAATCTGATCTGGGGTGGCACCAGCCATTTCTGCCCATGTAGTGGCCTGAGCCCTGGTAGAATACGCTTTAATTCCCAGCGGGGGAGAGAGCCCCGACTGAGAGTATGCTGCTAGAATAGCTGATTTAAGCCATCTAGCTATAGACCCCTTAGAAGCTTGTTGGCCCTTCTTTTTACCCGAAAAAAGTATAAATAGAGAATCCGAGGATCTAAAGTTACTTGTTACCTCCAGATACTGTAATAAAGTCCTTCTTACATCCAAATTGTGGAATTTGCCTTCTTTTTCCCCCGAAGGGTTAGAGCAAAAGGTTGGCAGGATGATCTCCTGCGACCTATTGTGTGCTGACGCTACCTTTGGCAAAAAACCCGGATCGGTTTTAAGTACAATCCTATCTGTGTAGATAGTTAAAAAGGGTCTCTTAACAGATAGGGCGTGCAGCTCACCAATTCTCCTTGCTGACGTTATTGCAACTAAGAACAAGGTCTTAAGAGTAAGATTCCTTAGAGAGATTCCTTGTAGTGGTTCAAAAGGTTCCTTTGTAAGGGCTTGCAGGACCACTGATAGATCCCAATTGGGAAAGTGCTTAGCCGGAGCTGGTCTAGATCTGGTAAGTGCCTTGAAAAATCTTATAACCAAGGGCTCAGAAGAGATTGGTCTTTCTAGAAATACTCCCAAAGCAGCTACTTGAACTTTAAGGGTGCTGACTGACAATCCCTTGTCTGCCCCCTCTTGAAGAAATTCCAAAATTGACACTAAATTTTTTACTTTTCTCTTAGTCAAATGACAAAAAGAGTTGAAGACCTTCCAATATTTAGCATAGATTTTTCTGGTCACTATTTTCCTACTGGAAAGTAAGGTAGTTACCAAGGGTTGTGACAGACCTTTGTTTCTTAACAACTGCTCCTCCGAAACCAGGCCGTGAGGCTTAGACTGGCCACTCCCGGATGCTGTATTGGACCCTGTAGGAGCAGGTCCTGCCGGAGAGGCAGCCACCAAAATGGTTTGACTGCCATCTGTAGAATGGTGGAAAACCATGCCCTCTTTGGCCAAAATGGAGTAATTAGGATTACTGCCACCTTCTCCCTCTGTATCTTCCTTAACACCAACGGGATAAGTTGGAAAGGAGGAAATGCGTAACCCAGATGGAAGTTCCAGGGCTGGATTAACGCATCTGTCCCCTGGGCCTTGTCGTTTCTGTGAATAGAGAAAAATACTGGGAGTTGTGTATTTTCCTGTGACGCAAATAGGTCTATTTGCGGTTGACCCCAGGCCCTGGTAATCATTGCAAAGATTTCCGGATTCAGGCTCCATTCTGACTCCTGAATCCGCCTTCTGCTTAGATAATCTGCCACTACATTTAAGGTGCCTTTGAGGTGAACTGCTGATAAGGACCGAACATGCTTTTCTGCCCAAACCAGGATCTTTGAAGCTAGCAACTGAAGTGTTTTGCTTCTTGTACCCCCTGTTTGTTTAGGTAGGCTATGGTAGTGGCGTTGTCTGAGAGGACCCGGACATGAGAACCTTGAAGGATAGGAGAGAAGGCATCTAAAGCTAAGGCGACTGCCTTTAGTTCCCTCCAATTTGAGGACCTCTTTGCCTCTGTCCGAGACCACATTCCTTGCGTGAAGTTTTGGTCTAAGTGAGCTCCCCAACCCCATACACTGGCATCTGTCGTTACCACTTTTTCTATTGGGAATGACCAGAACAGGCCTTCTGACAGATTCTCCTGTCTTCTCCACCACCAAAGTGATCTCTTGACTTTGGTGGGTATCTTTACCTTTGCATCCAGAGATTCTGACCTGTGATTCCATATTCTCAGGAGAAAGCTCTGGAGAGGCCTGAAATGTAACCTTGCCCATTGAATGGCTGGTATGGTTGCGGTTAGGGTTCCTAGGGATGACATCACTTGTCGGACTGATAATTGCTGGCTTGCCTGCAAGTACGCTACCACCTTCAGGACTTTCCCCTTCTTCTCTTCTGGGAGAAAAATCTTTTGTTCCCTTGAACAGATCTGATACCCCAGGAATAGTATTTTCTGGGCTGGAACGAAATTTGACTTCTACATATTTATGATCCAACCCAGGGTTTCTAGATGACCTCGGGTCTTTCCGAGGTTGTCTAGCAGTCTTTCCCTGTAGGGGGCAAAAAGGAGTAGGTCGTCCAAGTACGGAATTACCGCAATCCCCTGCATGCGAAGAGGTGCAAGCGCTTCTGCCATTATTTTTGTGAATATTCGTGGGGCAGAAGACAGGCCAAAGGGGAGGGCCCTGAATTGCAAGTGCAGAACCTCTTTTCCCAAATTTATCGCCAATCTTAGGAATATTTGGGACTGCGGGGCTATAGGGATATGCAGATAGGCATCTCGAAGGTCTATTGATGCCATAAAGCATTCCCTCGTCAATAGATTCTTGACCGTGAAGATGGAGTCCATACGAAACCTTTTGTATTGGACTGATCTGTTCAGCGGTTTCAGGTTTAGGATTAACCGAAAATCTCCGGATGGCTTCTTTATCAGGAATATACGGGAATAAAATCCCTGATAAAGCTCCCCCTGTGGGACGTAAGTCATAACCCCCTGATCTATCAGATCCTTTAATAGGCTCTTCATTGCCAGGGATTTTGTTACATCTCTTGGAAGATTTGTCACCAAGTACCTTTCTAGGGGGAGATCTGAAAATTCTATATTGTAACCCTGGGCTAGCATATTCAGAATGTACTGGTTTTCTGTTATGCTTGCCCAATAGGGGAGAAAGTCTTGTAGTCTTCCCCCTACCTGTAACCGACTGTCATTGCGTCTTGCTGGCTGACGCAGGAGGATGGAAAAGGACATTTCCTCTGCCCTTACCCCACTGCCCTGACCAGCTTTTCTTTTTCTCTTGAGACTTGTTCTGTTCCTGAGCCCTTTGAGGACGAAAAAACCGTTTGACTGGTTGTTTCTTCTTTTTGACAGGAAAAGATTTCTTTTTATCTGCAGTCCTGTCCAGAACTGAATCCAAATAAGGGCCGAACAGTAAGTCTCCTAGAAAAGGGACCCCGCATAATTTGTTTTTAGATGCTGTGTCCCCTTGCCAAGTCTTTAGCCATAAAGCCCGTCTAACCGAATTAACAAGGGCTGCCGCCTTAGCTGTCATCCTGATAGACTCTGCTGAGGCATCAGAGACATAGGCTACGGCTGCTGAGAGGGTAGAAAAGGAGTCAAGGATTTCTTGCTTAGGGGAATCTGCTATTATATGAGCTTTAAGCTGATTTACCCAATACTCCAAGTTCCTGGAGATGCTAGTAGTTGCCATTGCTGGCTTAAGGTTGCCCATAATGGATTGCCAAGTCCGCTTGAGCTGTTGATCCATTTTTTTATCCATGGGGTCTTTTAAGATCCCCATGTCCTCAAATGCTAGATCAGTAGATCTTGACACTTGAGAAAAGGCTGCATCAAGTTTTGGAACCTTATTCCAAAGAGCTGCTGGGTCTTCATCAAAAGGGAACCTTCTCTTATGAGCCCTAGAGAAAAATGGTTTCCTATCAGGGTCAGCCCATTCTTTTCTGATTGTTTCAGAAATCACTGCATGGACTGGAAAGGTACGGGACTTAGACTCACTAAGCCCTGCATACATCTTGTCATGTAAAGACATCTCCTTATGCTCTTCCTCAAGGCCTAGAGTAGCATAAATAGCCTTTAAAAGGCCATCCACCTGATCCAAAGACAATTTATACTTGGAAGACATATTTTCCAGCTCATCACTATCCTCATTCGATTCATTAGAATGGGATGGGGAAAGCCCTTCCCGGTTCAGAGGACCCATTTCCGCCTCTACTGCCGGGACTAACAGTGAGCCTTGAGAGGACTGTGAGGTAGTGGGCTGACTTGCAGATGGATAGGTGAGTGAGGATCTGAAGGATTGAATGGTAGCATCCAATTCCTTTTTGGCAGATGCGATTAGATCACTGCATGCGGAAGTGGTTTCTTCCCTCACCAAGGAGTCAATACATGCTTGACATAAAGTCTTTTTCCAGCCTTCATTTAACTTAATTTTGCATGAAGGACATTTCTTTCTAATCCCAGGGTCAGAGCTCTTGGCCTGCCATGATAAGGGAAAAAAGAGAGAGAAAAAAGACAAACCATCTTTTAGAGTCAGCCTCAAGGTTGCTCACCACAGGTGCACAGTGAGAAAAGCTATCACACTCATGTGCCCTGACAGGCCCCTCCGCCACCAGGGGGAAAAAATACCCTCAAACTTCACTAACATTTAGAGAGAAGAGGGCTAGAGAGAGACCCCACAGTAAAGCTGAGCAGAAACTACAGTCTGCTCCTTACCTGTACCTTGCTGGTGCCTGTGCCTGTTCCACTCGCTGCGGTTCCTGAATCCATGCTGAGGCAGCAGCGTGATGCCTGTGGCGAAAACGCCGGTTCCGGACTCCAATAGCACCTGTGCGCCGGACCGGAACCGGCAATAAATAGGCACCAGACCTATTCCTCCCTCCTCCCCCTGCGCTTCCGGCGGAAATGACGCCTGGCGCCTGCTCCATGGATGCCGCCCCACTTCCGGATACCTCACATCCGGCGGATGCAGTCCTCTGACTGCCCTTCCCAAGATGGCGGCGGCGTCAGGGAAAAAACATGTGCAGGCAAGAAAAAAAACAAACAGAAATGCCTGACATCTCTGCCTGGGAGCAGCAATACCCGGAGCAGTCCTGGCTCTCCCCGAGCACTGACGAGGGAGAAGGAGCCCATCCACCCGGCACCCGTAAGCCTGTAGAAAATGGGAGGAATCGGCTCTCCTGAGGTAGGTAAAAATAGTGGAGTAGGGAGCCTGTTCTCTCAGGACAGAACCTTGAGAGCTCCAAACTCCCACATGTGTTCCCGCCGGAGGAAACACATAAACTGATAAGTGGGAAGGAGCCTCCTTTTAAAGTTTGGTGGAGGTGTGTTTCCTGTCAAGTGGGTGGAGCCACGCTCTCAAGGTGCTGTCCTGAAAGACGTTAAGGGAAACAAGCATTATGGAAGGGCAAATATTCAGCAATAGGCTACTAACTGCCAATTGCATGGTTATGCAATACTGTACGCAAATGAAATTTAGATCTTTTTCACACAACTAGAACTTTCTTTTGGTGGTATTTGATCACTGCTTTTTTTTGCTATATAAAACATAAAATTAAAAAAAAAAAACAAAAAAAAAAAAAACCTTAAAATATTTTCAACTTTCTGTTATAAAACACATCCAATTAGTTCAAGTTTCTTCATAAGTTTAGGCCAAAATATATTCTGTTACATGTCTTTGGTAAAGAGAAAAAAAATAAAAATACCAATAAGTGTATATTAATTTGTGTGAAAGTTATAGCTTCTACAAACTTTGAGATCTCTCTCTCTCAGATTATATATATTATATATATATATATATATATATATATATATATATATATATATATATATATCTATCTCTATATATGAAAATTGATCAATGCTCATGTACCAACGACCCATCTAATTTCTTGAGGCCCTAAATTGCCAGGACAGTATATATTGCGCCAAATGCCTTTTTTGTTTATTTTTTTGTTTTTTACACATACTGTCACTAGTGCAGTACGGCATCCTCAAATGATTGGTGTGGCGGTGATCAGGTATACTGCCTGGTGACCGTATATGGAAAACAAAACAAAAAACACACCACTAATGTATTCAAATTCTTAAACTTTTTTTTAATTTTTTTTTTTACATCCTATTATCAGAGCAACTCCGTGTTACCATACTACACTTTACTACTCTGGTGGGGGGATCATCGATTTATTAGTTTGCTTATTCAGTGTTCACTGTATAAGCAATAGCGTTAACCATTCACTAACAGCTTTCTTTTGCATGTGATCTGTGATTGGCTACAGCTAATCACATGGTACAGGTAGCCAGGTACCATGTCATTGCTGTGGGCCAAATCACAGATCACAACAGTAAGCAAGTTGTTCATGACAGGTTGTTTACATTGTTATCATGTGATCGCTATGACCAATCATAGCGATCACATGATACCCGGTTACCGATAACTAATTACAGGAGGGGTGATCAGCACGCTCCTAACCCGAAGCAGGCACAATGACGTGCAGGTACGTAATTATTTCTGCACATGCCGCCCCACTGCAGTATAATTACTGTGGCAGGTTGGCAAGAGGTTAAATAAAGACTGAAATACACACACAACCACACACACACACACACACGACACCTGGCCAGTTATTTCATCCCACTACCTCTCATAACAGACATTCAACCACTATTTATTATGGTATATGACACTACACAAGGTCAAATATGGTATCCACACATTTATAGCATACTGCATGTGGACTTGTCATATTTGAGAAGGCCTGCATTTAAAAGTATCAAAACATGGTAATGTGACACATGCAGTAAAATAATTATACATGTAATGGGGAATATCAATGTAAACTACAATTTCATTTAGGAGATGCAAAGGACACATCTAAAACCAGTAACTTTCCTAACATATTACCCCTTTAAATCATAATGGACCTAAGAACATGTTGCTTTTCTACCTATTTACTGCTCCTTTATCAAGCTGGAAAAAACCCACCGTATTCTGCTTTGCACCATTTTGGGATATGCACAATCAGTAAAGAGAAAGAAAAAGAAGTGGAGGCCACCTGAGGTGGGTGGGAACATGGTCAGGAGGGAATGATCTCTCCTCGTTCCGAAATATTACATTTTATTGGACAAACATATTAAATAAATGTGGGCTAAGGTTCAGGCCGAACTCCACTTGACCCAAACCCATGGTGAAACTGTCCCATGACAGTCGAAGCCCAATCAGCTGCAACTGTTGAACCCCTTAGCCTGCAGCCATTGGTAACAAAGGGGCAGGAATGCTGGTGACATTTTTTTCAATAAAAGTTTTTATTATATGTTCAAAAACAAAGCATTTGTACAATCAAATTAACTTTTGTACATGTACTTGAGCATAGTAAATTCAACTGTAAGTATAACAAATTACACCATTAGAGCTTTCAATAACGGTTGTCTCAATGTGAGAATCGAATGTGGAATCTAATTTTAGGTGAGGTATGATGTGATGATCATTATTCAAAAACATAATTTAGAAATACTCTAAATAGGTATATATATAGCTCAAGAGGTCAAAGTGGAAAGGGAAGAAAAAGGATGTCGGCCCCAAGGGAGGATGCCACGTAGAAAGGAAGGGGTAAAGAGAAGCAAGGAGAAAATAATAGTATGTCAAGGTCTCATATTTGACCAGTTTGCATGATTACGTTAAAGAATTAAATGATGTGGAATATTTAAAGATGACCCAGGGTTGCCAGGTTTTATTGAAGTTTTCTATCCTTTCGTGGGCTATTTCCCTGATCTCTTCCATTTTGTAAAGATGCATCTCTTCTAACCATTCTTTTGTCGTAGGTGTGGTGGTATTTCTCCAGTGTCTGGGTATCACTGCCTTCACGGCTGAGAGTAGGAATCTTGTCAGTGATTTCTTATATTTTCTCATAGAACAATTGGTGATGAGCAATAGGCAACATGCTGCCTATAGATGAATCCTTGTATCTGTTTTATGATTTTGTTTACCCGTCTCCAGAGAGACTGATGCTGGTGACATTTTGACCAGAAATGAACACAGCCCTTATTTGTTCAATGACATTGTCCTAATTGGCCATATTATGTCCTTACCAGCATCCCTGCCTCTGTTATTTCGAAGAAGTCCACGGCCACAGCCAATTGGGTCAGTGGCCTGCTATCATGTGACAGTTTACCACAGATTCACATTACTTAGGGGTTGATTTACTAAAACTGGAGTGTGCAAAATCTGGTGCAGCTGTGCATGGTAGCCAACCAGCTTCCAACTTCAGCTTGTTCGATTAAGCTTTGACAAAAAAACTTGTAAGCCGATTGGTTTCTATGGAGAGTTGCACCAAATTTTGCACTCTGCAATTTTAGTAAATCAACCACATAGTTCGGTGGCTTATCCATAAAGTTACATTTTCCAGTAAATATTTGAGCCTGGTTGTTGTAATAAGACAGGTGTAGGAATAATGCAAAAATAAAGGAAACAATCTCCAATACTGTATATGCATGCCGTTTCTTTGAAAAACCTGTCTTTTTCCTAAAGTAGTTAAAGCAGTGCTTGTTGGCATGCATTTTCTTGTGAAGCCATACACACTCAATTTACATACATGAAAATGTGGGTGTTTACTAGCGCTGCTGACATCACTCAAGATCACGTTTTCTGAAAAAACTTTAGATATGCAAACTGAGCACAAACAAATTTTAAGCAGCATAGGCTGCTCATGGAAATGTGAAAACCCTACTACCTTGGGATCCCATGTGCTCCGATATAAGGGAATCTTTGTCTAATATTGCAGGCCAAAAGCACAACAGGACATCCTAAGTGTGTCAGTTTTGGAAAACACATCGGCAGAGCATTTCTTTAAAATGTAGTAAAGTTTAGTGGTTGAGGAGAGCAGTAGAGTCATGCATTACCTTTATTCTTTAAAGTGTTACTAAACCCACAACAGTAAAATCAGTCTGTATATGCAGTAAAACATGCTTGTTGTTTTCACTGTGGAACCTAAGGGGTTAATCCTCTGCACTATGTAAAAAGACTGTTTGATCCTGTCTTTTCTGTTCCTCCCCTTCTTCCACGGTCCCCAAGCCATCTCCTAATAGAACAGAGGCTAGGGGACAAGCTGCACATGTTCAGTTTGGTGTGTATTTTTTTTTTCTTTGGGGAGAGATGCATGTGATCAGCACAGGGCAAATCAGCACTGTCCAGACAGAGGGTCAGGGGTCCTGCAGCCTTATAGGACAGCCAAATCAGAATGCAAACTCCTCCTACAAGCTTTAACCACACACTGATCGAAGTCACAAGACTGCTCTAACTGCTGATGAAAAAAAAAGTATTTAGCAGTTTATATTTACTAAAACAAATGCATTTCCATGTTCTGTGTACTGTGGGAGACCAGACATAGTAAATACAGGGTCCTGGGTTTAGTAACACTTTAAAAGACATAACTTTGCTCAGGAATTTGGTGTAAAGTGGCACGACTCTAGACATTCTCTACTCGCCATTTTCTATAAACCAACAACAAAATAAACTGCAATTTCAGAAAGTATCAACTATTAATGTGAAAACACTGCTTTAGAGTGAACAATATTAACCAACACCATTTGTTAATATTTTTTTACAGCTTTTACTGCACTGTAGTATATCACAAAGGATAAAATGGTATGAAATAAAATAAACAAAGTTTTATAAAAACAGAGCACATTTTTTATTAATCATTTCACAGTGAACTAGTTTCATTTACTTCATACAGTATAACTTTCCAGATACAATCAAAATAATTACAAAGCAAGTCAGAGAAATATGGTGAAGTCAGGACTGACAGTCTCACTCTGTTGTAGAAAATAGCCTTTTCTTTAACTTTATACATAAACATATATACCAATTAGGCTGTAGTGCTGAAAGGATAATCTGCAGGTGTTAAATTTGTCAAGGCATACTTAAAACCCCTTTGCATCAGAGAAGTACACAGTAGGCCTCAACATCTATGCATCTTCCTAACACAAATCGGTCAGGGTAATAAGGTCATGACATGACACAGGCTTTATAAAATGAGGCACACCGCTGTGGAATGAAAGACCTTTCTGTATCCTTTGTCTACTTATATGCATGCTACTAAGAAATTACCCTGCAGTATTTTAGGTTCTCACTGCTTAGCAATATATAACAGACAAAACGATTAGCTTTTTAAATACACCATCAACCAAATCTACATCCTACCCATTCTTGGAGCACAATATTACCCCCATAGGATCAGTTTCCTATCAGCATCATACACACAAACACTCACCCCCTCATCCGTTCCCCCAAAATAACAGGTGTCCCAAATGCACACCCATACAACACACACTCACCTCAACTCCAATACCTGCCCCATCTATGCTCTACAACCAAACGCTCAATTCCCAAGGCATTAGCCTCTGACCTGCCAGCTCACAAACCATGGTGGTTCCCTACATGTATTCTGGAATTATTATTATTAGACTTCCAGAACATTCTTTAATCAATGCATCCTAAAGGGAACCTGCACTTAGAAACACATAGAAGTTGCCACCATGACCTTCTCCTAAAAATACAAATTGCCTTTTTGTCTCTGGTTTCCAAACTTTCTGAGTCGCTGAACCAGCATAAGTATTCAGATAAGAAAGTCAGAATTCCTAATCTGCACCATTTAGGGTAGTGGCTCAAAGTATTAGGGCCAAAGGACTACCAGAGATAGCCAGAGAAATAGTATTTTCAGAAGGAGGTGTATATAACTTAATGGGCGCCCCCCCCTTTTTTTTTTTTATTTATGAAACATGAAATTATCGAATGAGGGGAAAAAGGCTTAAAATAGGAAAATGCATGTTTGATATGATTGATGAAAATGTAACCACCCAAAACCCACAGACCCAACACATACATACACACACTAACTACCATCCTTTCAACATTAAACATGATCAAAAAGTTAAACACAAGTCAACATCTGTATCTGCAGACCACACAATCTATGCCAACATCCACACGCACAAAAACAGATAATACAATTGCCAAGCTTTCTTTCTTAGGCAGGCCATACACGGTGCAAATTTCTCGATTCCCCCATCAACACAGTGTCTACAGGGACACCGCCCCCCACTCGTCAAGCTATGGTCTTCTCCTGGCGGTGGGACAGGGGAAGCCGTCCCCGCTGGGAGAAGACAGCGATTAATGCTAGCAGCTATACCAGCTGCTAGCAATCGCATGTAAATTCCAGCAGGGTGGTTTTACCCAAGTTAATGAAATCAACTTGGTCAGTTCAGCAGAAACCAGCTGAGATTTGAACCATGTATAGGCAGGCTAAATGTACAGAGATCTGAACCGTCTATGGCCGGCATTACACAACCAACCATTCTCCCCATATTCTCCAACACACACTTTCTAAAGAAATCACCCATTATGAACGGAGTAAGCAACACAAAAAACTAAACTAAAAATGTAACCAGAGAATTGGGTCTGGTCTAATAAAACTAGCTCACATGCATGTAATAAAAAGTAAACCAGAATACAAATACTGTATTGAAAAGACTACCAGTAGGACTAGGTCTAGTGCAAGAACATGGCAACTGTAAATTCATACAGACTGGAGGACATATGCCAAAAATGTATTTTGCTGATATTCTATGGGCAACTGCTCCAGTTTATATACATTAGACCCATCCTTTTAAATCAATTTATTTTCATACAAATAGTTAAAATAAGCCCAAGTGACCAGCTGAAAAAGTCTATATTTGTAGATGATAGATTGCCAGCATATTCTTGCACTGTACCCAGTGTCACTGGCCAAGTAGATATAAATGTATGTGTGTGTATATATATGTATATATATATATATATATATATATACATACATACACACACACACACTAATATATACATACACACACACACATATATATATATATATATACATACATACACACACACATACATACACACATCTCACAAAAGATATCCATACACACGCTTAGATATATAAATCAAAAAAGTTAAGTGTATTTCGGCTTGCTTTACACTTATGCGTTGCAGTAACGGATGGTAAAATGCAAGTTATTACCACAATGAACAATACGATGCGTTTAGAATAGCAACCAAACGCACAAGTAGAGCAGCCTGCAACGCACCCGCGCTGCAGCACACCAGAACACATAAGCCTTGCATTATGATGGGCTGCATTACAAAATGCTGCAGGGATGTTTTTTTTTTTCTTCCGTTGCCACGCGTTGGCACATCAAAGTGAGTGCAGTAACGCACTGCAAAGGAATGTACAAGTTTAAAGCAGCCCCTATATTAGTTTTTTATTTTTAGTTCAACCAGCGAGTTGCACAATATAAAAAAAAAAACAAAAAAAAAAAAAACCTCAAAAGTTGATTCCCCCTCCAAAACATTCAAAGTGGATGGGGGAATCCTGATGTGCCTTTGTATTCTGACAGCGGGGAGACTTCCACACCAGTGACGCTGATCGATCGGGAGAAAACTGGCAGGGCGGTAGATTGACTTCTGTACAACCACCCTGCTTATACATAGATTGAAATTCGGTCAGTCCGTGCTGAATCGCCTGCATTTTGATCCATGTATGGTCAGATTGAAGGAACCCTTTCACAACGTTGATTCCCACAGCCTATTTTTCTTTATACACATTATGACAAAAAAAAAAAAAAAAAAAAAAAAAAACCCACACAGCAGGAACCTGCAGGAATCGATTTTGTTGATGCTTTGCTATTTGGCAGGACCCATAAAAATACTTTTATATTTCAACAGAGATACGTTTATGTACACTGAAATCCAAAAAAAAAATAATAATAATATATATTATACAGTTTTATACACACGAGCTCAAGCTGAAATGCATGGCTACAACAGGAACTTTTACTGTCATTTTCTGCCTTCTATCTTCCTATGCCTAGCTGTCAAAAAATCCAGGTGGCAGATGACATTTTGCCAACAGTAGGAAAAAAAAAATGGAAATTTAAAAAAAAAAAAAAAAAAAAAGGAAATTAAAAAAAAAAAAAAAGAAGAAGAAAATGGATGTAAAGCTTCTGCCAAAACGGAGTAAATTAAAATGAGAATTTGTCAGAGACTAGTGTAATTGAAGATCCAAATCTAGAATTGTAAACCTTATTTAGACACAATGCAAATAAATAACAGAATGCATAGCATGCACAAGTGATGACCGAACATTCAGGTATACAGTATATATGGGAGTATGTATTTATACACACACCTATATACACAAACACACATAAAACCACAAGCAGACTCTTCAGTAGTGGGAAGCATTCTGTATTAAAAATGGAATAGTGAATAGCTCAGTGCAGAGGGAATGGAACAGGTCCTTATGTCCACAAATTTCAGTCTGTAGCCGATATGCTCCTTTTGGAGTCAGCCCACTAGATACGTGGATGATGGCAAAATCACTTGAGAAAGGCGATTTCTGGAATCTTTCCTTCAGCCTGTAAAACATCAAATTGCAGGTTAACAGTGTAAGACAGTCAGGGCTGGATTCAAAAAGCTATATACAAGTTTTTACCTTTAGCCTCATAAAAATCTGTACAGACTGTTCCCAGTCCCATCCATTGTCCTGGAGACACCTAGAAAAAGAAAATATGGGTAAGTAGACTTGTACTTTAAGGAAATTGTAACTGCTAGTTTACACTTGCTTCAAAACAAGGCTTCAGACACTCTTTGTTAAAGCTCTATGAATGCCAGTCAAAGCCCCTGTCACTATATAAAATGGTTAGTTTACAGTCAATAATTATATTATTATTATACAGGATTTATATAGCGCCAACAGTTTACGCAGCCCTTTACAATACATCAGGGATAGACCATCAGGGATAACAGAAAAGGCTGGTCTTTCAAATGGAAGTAGTGACTGCAAGATAAACCCCTACAGCACAAGCTACATCCATACAGTGAAGGTAAATCTTCTGATATATTGGAGCAAGATAGAGAGGCAGAAGGACAATGTCCTGATTGAGATGAAAGGATGAAGCTATCTTTGGAAGCACAGAGCCTACACTGCTAGTTCAGACACATGCCACAGAGGTGATGGCAAAAAGGAAGGAAAATGTGGTCTCTTCCTTGGTGAACACTCTGGGTGCAGAAGACAGACCAAATAGTAGAGCCACAAAAAACTGGTAGTGCTAAGAACCCACAACAAAATGAATGTAGTGTGCTGAAAAGGGGCTGGAAAGTCTTGCTGGTGGAGGGAGCCTATGACAAACCTGGGAATTTCTATGTAATTTTCTTGGACCCAAATGAAGACATTAAAGTTTTCAGATACATTAAAGTTTACAAATACAGTAAAACCTTGGATTACGAACCTAATTCGTTCTGGAAACATGCTTGTAATCCAAAGCACTCGTATATCAAAGCAAATTTCCCCATAAGAAATAATGGAAACTCAAATGATTTGTTCCACAACCATTTATTCATAAGTCCTTCCGTTTATAGTTCATATACAAAGATTATAGCAATGTGATAGGTTGTGTATAAAATATCCACCCACAAATGGCAGCCTCCACAAGGGGATTAGAAGCTAAATCCAGCAGGAGCTACAGAGTATAAAAGAGAAGAGAGGCACTTTGAAGTGTAGCAATATGGTTACATTTAATAAATGTACAACATTTAGCAATTCACATTGCTGATGATTAAAACAGGCACATCTAACTATGCAGGCATCCGGGGTAAAGCTGTCCACATACACCGTCCTCCGCACCCGGCAGTTCTCACTGCTGTCAGTCTGCAATCATGACCGGGAAGACTACCCTGCAGTAGAGCGATCTGAAAGAGTCTTGAAGCGCAGCGTTGAAGGGATGACGCCGATGGCTGTGCAGAGGATGGTCTATGTGGACAGCTTTACCTCGGATGCCTGCATACTTAGATGTGCCTGTTTTAATCATCAACCATACGAGTTGCTAAATGTTGTACCTTCATTAAATGTAACCATATTGCTACACTTAGAGGCACCTCTCATCTTTTATAAAAAAAAAAATTGTTAGTCTTGCAAAACATTCACAGACCAAGTTACTCGCAATCAAAGGTTTTACTGTACCCCCTATTTTAGTTTGAGAACTGTAAAAAGGTAAATAAATAAAAGCCCTGAAACCTTTCCGTCAAACTATGGTGATAACTCCTTGAGTCCAAAGATCTGCCAGGGCAGCATGGAGGTCTGATAGTGTGTGCAGAGAAACAGGCAGGATGTATAACATGCAACTGGGAAGGGGCAGACAGCAGAATTCAGCTAGGGGCCCTGCAAACAGTTTCCCTTGCCCAGGCATCCAAGATGCTCTCTGCCCTGAAATCTGCAAAGGCCAGCAGACATCCCCCTTTTAATGTGCTTTATGCTGGAGTTGACTCATCTGGAAGATAAGAAGATTTAGACCCCTTCACACTGGGGCCGCCCGTGCGTTAGTAGTAAAGCACCACTCGTTTTAGCGGCCCTTTTCAGCCGCTAGCGGGAAGCTTTTAACACAAAAAAAGGGTTTAAAAAACTTCCGTGTTGCGGTGCTTCCAAAGTGCTGCCCATTCATTATAATGGGCAGGGGCATTTTGGGAGCGCTGTATACAGTGCTCCCAAACCACCCCAAAGATGCTGCTTGCAGGACTTTTTCTATAGTCCCGCAGGCGCACTGCCCCAATGTGAAAGCACTCGGGCAGCATGGGAGGCAATTTTCAGGCGTTATTTCTAGCGCTAAAATGCCTGAAAACTGCCTCTGTGTGAAAGGGGTCTTAGGGGTCCAAGGCTTATGTCTGACCTGGGCCCCTGGCTTGGGTTTGGCCTTTGAGAGGCTGAAGGTTGAGAGTAATGAAATAACCTTACTTGGCTTTGTGGATCGGGCTTCAGAGGCAATGGGGATTTAGACAAGTCTACATTTTCCCCCATTAACTTTTTATCCATGTGCAATTTTATTTTTAATATTTTTTACATTTTTTTAGGGGGTCTAATGTCTTTTTTTTTTTTTTTTTGAGAGAGAAAGAGCGCGCGCGAGAGAGAGAGCGCGCGCGCGCGCGAGAAAGCGTGAGAGAGAGAGAGCGCGAGAGAGAGAGAGAGAGAGCGCGCGAGAGAGAGAGAAAAAAAGACTGAAGACAGTCGGAGCAGCAGGGGGGATCTATTTTGACCCCTCTGTGGCTGTCCTGCAGCTCCCAAAGCCGGCGGGAGGGAGGGGGTGTGTGAAATTAGAGCAGCGGAGGTGAACTGGTAGGGTAAGGAAGAAATAGAGTTGGGGGCATTTTAGATGTCAGCAAAGGCAGGTGGAGTGGCGGAAGACACAGTGAACAGAAGTAGCGGCGGGGAGGGGGTAACCATTTTGGGTAAATGGCTCTGATCAGTGGCTTATCAGCCACTGATCAGAGCTATCAGTTTGTTCAGCAGGGTCTGAACATGGAAATCCAGGTCCATACAGCATATGGACCTGGTCAGCCAAAGGGTTAAAAAAGGAGAAAAAATAAAAACCGGAAAACATAACATACATGTGACTTTTTTTTACCCTGTAGAGGGAACATAATTGTACAGTTTCAGAAAAGCATGCAAAGAAACCTAAAACATCCACATCTGCCTGAATTACTTACTTCTGAGACCACTCAAGATTCATGCCAGAGTGTTGACTGAATGCCAGCACCATGTCCTGGGGTACAGGGGGTACCACAGGCACAGGGCTACTTGATGGAGTTGGAGCTGGTGTGGCAAAGGCTTTGCGTATCTCATCTGTACTTGCATTCCTTATGAATTGTTGATCATTTACCAAAAGAAGCCTAGAATAGAATAGAAGGGTACATTTGGGTTAAAAATCAGCTTTACATACGTAGGTAGTGAAAAGACGCCACAAAGCATAATATTCACATAGGCATACTTAAAAACATTTTCCAGGTGCTCACTGCTCCAATTGTAGATTTGAAGGCATTAGACAGAAGAACGGCAACAACTGAAGACCTTGGTTAAAGCGGAGTTTCACACAAAAATGGAACTTCCGCTTTTCGGAACCCTCCCCCCCTCCGGTGTCACATTTGGCACCTTTCAGGGGGGAGGGGGGTGCAGATACCTTTCAAAGACAGGTATTTGCACCCACTTCCGGCATAGACTCCCATGGGAGTCTATGCTTCTTCCTGTCCCGACCGCGCTGTCTGCTGGGAACACACAGCTCCCAGCAGAGAGCGGGGACCACTAGGGACGCGCAGCGCGACTCGCGCATGCGCAGTAGGGAACCGGGAAGTGAAGCCGCAACGCTTCACTTCCCGATTCCCTCACCTAGGATGGCGGCGGCAGCTGCCGAGAACCGAGCGGCTTCTCGGCGTCCCCTGCCGACATCGCTGGACCCC